>JALPQD010000198.1:0-1463575 GCA_023101885.1 Typhlomys cinereus
GCACGTGTGTGTTAGATACATAGGGTACCAACTTGAAAATTGAAGTGGCTGAACTTGTGCGAACATTTGCCCTCACAGAATTAATAGTTACGGCAAGTCCTTTGCAAGCCAGCAGGAAGACTGTTGATTGTAGGCGACCAGACCTGTGCGAAAATGCCTCATTTTCCCGGACTAGTACGGACCAGAGGGAGGTGCGTTCAGTATTTTGGCAGACATTCAGACATTCTGGCAAGTGAGGTTTGCCCCTCTCTCAGCAATCCCTGTGGATACGGTAGAGCAAGTCCCCTCAGTTCCTGGTAATGATATGAGTTCTCCCACCACGCTGGACTAAGGACTGTAACTAAAATCATAAGAAAGAATAAAACCTCTTTGCTTCCTTAAGCTCTTGGGTCATGAATTTATCAGCAACATGCCGGCAAACTACAACACCCTCTCTTTCAAATAGATGAATAATTTTTTTGAATAATTATTTAAAGTTTCCATTCCCTGCACATCAGTCCTCTTCCCCTCCCCCATGGAAGGAAGCTCATCCCCAGCATCAGAATCCTCCTTCAGGCCTTATCCCCAGGGATAAGCAGTCCTACTGCTCATAAGAACATGCTAAATAAATAAATGAATGAATGCACACGAGCCTGTTACTTTAAAAAAAAATCAAGCTGCTCATTCTGGTGTGTTGTGTGCCTTGTGCGCGCAGCGCAGTGTAGATAGCCTTACATGTGGGTTGTCTTATATCAAATCTGTGTGCTAAAAGGTTGTGGCTAAAGGTGCTATGGTGTGCTTGTGGAGCAGGATCGAGGTTGAATAGCGTCAGGTGCCATGGCAATTTGGGAATCAACAATGGGCCCTTTCTTAATTGCATCCCATTTCTGGGACTTTCTCAAGGCTCTGCCTTCTAGGTCAGAAGTGCGCAAGGCCAACTGCTAGTTTCTGACCCAGTGTTTTACCGGAGGATTGGGACGCTAGGATCCCATGAGTTGAAACTCTTGGCTCTGCCCTGCCAAAGGCCTTGCCTTGACTAAGCCATCTTCTCCTATGCCCCAAGGGCTCTATTTCCATCCATAAGAATAGGCGGAAGGGAGCAAATCGTATACAACATCTCTGGCATGAAGGAGCCGGGCTTATATTTAACGAATTCTCTCAGATCGAGATTGAAAAGACTGTGTAGTATCACTAATGGATCATTTTTCTTCTTTCTTTTAATAATTATTATCCGTCATCCAAAAGAGACAGAAATATTACATAGAATCTCATATCAAAATGGAAATTCTGTCTTGAAGGGAACACTAAAAGTCCCACTTGCCTGCGGGAAAGTGAGTAGACTTCTTCCTTTTCAACTTGCACTTTGTATTTAATGCTAAGATCTGATGTGAGCGATCTTATCCTATCTCCCGGCACAGTGTTGTGAGCATGTGATGTTTCCTATGGCTCTCTGGAAGGAACTGTTCTGCACTTTCCTTGATGTGACTCCAAAGAGAGCTGACCCCCATTCTCCTTCTCATGCACTAAGCCTGCCACTTCGATTTTCTCGCCAGGGCCAGACAGGCAAACCGTGGATGGCAGCCGCCGCGCGCGCACTTTTGTAGGAGACCTGTCTGGACTGCAGCCGCTACGTGACATTGTGTTGTACTTCCCTCCCCTTCCCACAACTCCATTGTGAAAGAACACAAGGTAAGGGCCCGACCATTAAAAGGCATCAGTTCATGATGGACGTAAATGTTAAGGTACGTGACTTCGTACAGAAGACACCTGTTACAACATGTCTGTGATACGAAAGGCAAGCTCCAGACTGAACGGCAAACATGCATACGTATGTGTAGCAAACCCAAACTGATGTAGATTAGCACGTAAAGTTAGAGTTATACGCCGCAATGTGTGTGCGCGTGAGTCTATGAAAGGTTTTGATGCATCTGGATGTGGATAATTACAAAATCGTTCTCTTTGGCTTTGGAAGGTGACAATGTAAAGGCCTCAATCTGTCTCTCCAGCTGGACTAACTAGTCAAACCAAACAGAATGATGAACTCAAGCATACAGTCCATCACTGCGATGGTTAGAATTCATGGTCAACCTAACACCTCAAAGACTGGCCTGCGCTCACATCTGAGAGGGATTTGTTTAGATTCAGGTGGGCCTCCGGGCCATGCCTGGGAGGGGCAATTTTGTTGTATCCATTGATATGGGAAGATCCAATGAGAGAGGCCGGTACCAAGGCAGATGGTCCAGACACTAATAAGACGGAGAACAACAGCCCTAACCGGCACATCCGCCCCAGGGTCAGGGAGCATCGAGGAAGAAGAGGCAGTAAGACCGGAAGAGCCTAAGTGGGGAGGAGTGTGGCCAGATATTATCTGCTGGACACAGGAGAGCTGTTGCAGTCATGAATTCATTGCAGCTACATATTTTTTATATAATTTTTTCACAAGGCCGATATGAGATTTGTCCTTTCGCCATCTCACCGTGAAAAGGGAACGCTCTCAAGAGGCCACACACCTTGCCGAGAAACTAATGGCAGAGAAGAGCGGATGCTTTCGTCAGTGGTCTGTCGATCCACCAGTACAGGATTCAGGCTCCAGCCAATGTCGGGCACATGCCACGTAAGCAAAAAGACTTGAAACAGCAGGGAATCTGGCAGGGAAGAAGAAGGGTTATAATGGGAAAAGGAGGTGGAGTGGGATTGGGGATTAAAGTATGAAAATATAAATTCACTATGTTTATTATGACACTGTAAAGAAAATTGTAAACTTTTGAAAAAGATGGAGAGCAAGCAAGCATGTCTTGACTCATTGTTCTCTGTGGATCTCCAACCGCGGATGTGATGTGATCAGCTGCTTCAGGCTCCTGCCACTGTAACTTTCCCTCCACGATGGACGGTAACCTGAAATTTCCAGCCAATGAAACCTTTTTCCCTGTAAGTTGCTTGGGTCAGGCATTTTGTGGCAGCAATGTGCAATGGAACTAAAACAATCACCCTCCAAGAGGGGGAGCATTAGGTAATTAGAGTTGATTTCACCAAAGTAAAAAAACACACGGGGGGGGGGGGAGGGGTGTTTGTGTGTGATATAAAAAAAAAAGAGAAACAGGGCTGGAGAAGACTCGGTCAATGAAGTACCTGTCACACAAGCCTGAGCACCTGGGTTTGGACCCCAATATCTATATAAAGAGTCAGACAGTGCTCTGCATCTGTAACCCCATGACTGGGGAGGCGGAGACAGGAGGAAATGTGGGGTTTGCTCATTAGATGGCCTAGCCGAATTCAGTGCATTCCAGGTTCAGCAAAAGACTCTGCTTCAAAAGATAAGATGAAGACGCCAACGCCAACCTCTGGCCTCTACATGCATGTGTGTACACACACACACGCACAGGCACGCACACACGCAAATATGCACACCTGCATATACTACACACACAAAAAGCGGGCATGCTTAGGCAAGCACAGGAGTTATTCACCATTTCATAAAGTTAGCAAATAAATGACGTCATCAGAAAGTTACTAGGCATGGATCAGGCGGCCACAGCCTTTACACTGTAGAAGGGAGGAGTGTGACGATCAGTGGTCCTGGGGTTGCAGGGCTGCCCTCAGCCTGGCTACCAAGCAACACTGAGACCTTAACAAGCACTGCATTGTCTGCTCTCCTCCTCCTCTGTAAAATGGGACGGATAATAAAAGTACCAAAATATTGTGTTGTTACAAAGAGTAAATAAATAAGTCACACACATAGGAAGTGCTTGGACATTACGAAGTGGTAGTTGCCATCACTCCTCCTTGGTCCCAAGTTTTAGGTTGATAACAATTTACAAAAGGCAGGCTAGCAAGATAGGATAGCAGGTAAGGCGCCTGCTACGAAACCTAGCGACCTGAGTTCATCCCAGAAGCCATTAGGGTAGAAGGAGAGAACCGACTTCCAAAGCTGTCCTCTGACCTCCATCTGTGCATTCTCTCTCTCTTCCTCTCTCCCCTCCTCCTCTTCCTCCCTCCCTGAATAAATAAATAAATAAAATGTTTTTTTTTTAAATTACAAAACATGAAGGATATTTTGAGCCAGCACGTGAATTGCCTTGCAGGAAATCCCCAACGACCCTGAATCACTGCGAGACTCTTGCTTGCTTGCTTTTAAAGTGTGTGTGTGTGTGTGTGTGTGTGTGATGTGTGTGTGCGCGCGCGCAGGGGCATGGGCGTGGCCGTGCATTGCATACAGAGGTGCGCACATTCAAAGACTGAAGGACCACCTCCCATAGCCTCCTCAGGAAGACCATCCACCTCCTTTGAGACAAGGCCGCTCACCCATCGGGCTCCACTGGATGAATGTCTTCCTGTCCACAATGTCATCGTGCCCAGCGTGTTTTTACATTCCTTTCTTATCTTGCTGGGAGCACAGCTGCAGAGGTCAAAGGACAGCTTGCAGGAGTGGGCTCTCTCCTTCCACGAGCTCAGGGACATAACCCCAGTAGTCAGGTTTGGCAGCAAACACCTTTACCCACTGCACCATTTGGCCAGTGGCTCATCATTTTTGCATGGGTCCCCATGTCTGCAACGTGAGCATTTTACCGACTCAGCCATCTCCCGACTTCCTGTTTTACTTCATATCTGCCCAGAAGAAAAGGTAGGAAAACTAGAGTTTTGGGAGCAGGATTTACAAGTGGATTTCTAAAGTGTATTTAGGGTAAAATATGTAGAAATGCCCTGACTAACTACCTGATACGCTGTGGGTGCAGCTTATTAGGAGTGCACACGCTTGCCATGCATCAGACCATGGGCTCAGTTTATTTCTCACAATATATATGGTTTATAATGCATAGATTCTCATTTCACATTTTCTGGAGTTTGAGATAGTGGTTTCCTATTGGCTTTATAAATAAGTGGAAGGCATTCTCAAGTCTTGACTCATGTGTGGCTACAAATACTGCTGTCACTTTAAGAATTATAGAACAGAGAAGAAAGAGAGGAAGAGGAGAAGAGGAAGGAAGAAGAAGGAAGAGAAGGAAAGACAGAAAGGAAGGAAGGTGAAGGAAAGGAAGGAAGGAACGGAAGGAAGGAAGGAAGGAAGGAAGCAGGAAAAGAAGAAAAGGAAGGAAGGAAGGAGGAAGAAGGAGGAAAGGAGGAGGAAGACGGAAGAAAAGAAGGAGGAGGAAAAGAGAAGGAAGGGAGAGAGATGCGAACGAAAGAAGAGAAAGAAAGAAAGAAAGAAAGAAAGAAAGAACAGAAAGAAAGAAAGAAAGAAAGAAAGAAAATACTTGACTGTTCCCAATGTATCCTACTTTGACTACTCCTAGTTATCATAGAAATAGTGCTCCCCAAAAGGCAAAGAAAACAAGCTTTCAATAACTTACCATCCCCACTAATGAACCTGCATTGAAAGCACTCACAAAGACAGAATGGATACAAAAACTGCAGGAGTCCAGAGTTCAGTCCAAAATGGACACTGCCTGTTCTGAGAAAGCAGACGACTAGTGTTCTTACAACGATGCCATTAGATATTTGGAGTCTGGAAAAATCTGTGGTTCAGAGGGTACTGGAAAGTTACAGAGCGCAGACAAGTTCAGCGGCTGTACCTATCTTCTAAACTGCTAGGTAACCAATCAGGTGAGGATAGCCAGCCGTCTGGCCTCGCGGACACCCAAGCAGTCAGCTAATTGGCCCCATTTTTCACTTTCAATTGATTGATTCTGTATCATACAGACTCAGCCTGCTTCGATCCGGGCTTACATAGTGACAACTAATAAGGTGACCTTAGGTGCACAATGCAAGCAGGTAATGACCACCATGCAGCCAGCCTCGTGATGGAGACAGAAAGCTCGAACAACTGCAGGGGAGAACCCCGGGCTGAAAAGCACAACGTGAAGAGATAACACTCTGGTTTGGGAAGCTAGCGCTTACTGCCATCCCTAGGCGTGAAACTGTAAATTAAAGAGTGGTCTGTTGTCGCTGCACTGAGCCAAAGCAGACACATGGCGCAGATACACTTTAATTGGGGCTTTCATTCTAACTGAAGAAGTAAACTCTACCTCAGCAGATGCTGCCCCCCCACCCACACCCTCACTCCTACCCACACACCCTTGTTATGGTATGTTTTGCACATTGGCAAGTGGATACAAAATACCTGCAACATGGTCTACTAAGATCCGGATGGAATTTCCCAGTTTTTAAATGGTAACAGATGTAGTTTCGGCTCTAATACACATTGGGCTCTCTCCAAAACAAAAAAAATCACCCCCTTCCCTGGCTTGCATAATGAAATATCACAGAATAACTAAGATACTTCCTTACAACAATGATTTGTGGCTGGTGTATGTGTGTGTGTGTGTGTGTGTGTGTGTGTGTGTGTGTGTGTTGTTTGCCTGGTTTAATAGTGAGTACATGCCCCCCTCTGGGTTTCCGGAGTCCCAGGGCTATGTATCAAGAACCTCAATCTTCATTATATTTTTCGCCTGCCTGTTTATAACCAGAGGTGTCATAATCATGTTTCTTGTGAAAATGAAAGAAATCAAAATGCCTTGTGATTCCAGGAAAGGCGCTTCTCAGTAGACATGCCTGCCTGCTATTGATGTTGTAAAAAGGCTCCTTTTACATGGTATCAGATGCTGAGAGCACGTCATATTGATCTAGAAATAAAAAGCTTGATTTTTTTTAGTACAGTCAACCCCTACCTTCATAAGCACTTTATAACACTAAGAAGAGGGTTTTGTTTTTAATTGAGGTAGAGTAAACAAATTATATTTGAAGAACACGGCTATTTTTAGGGAACGGAGGATCTGTCAGCTTTCTGGCAGCCGTTCAGGTAAAATCATGAATAAGTCTCACTCTTTCAAATTTGGCCCAGGTCTCCCCATGGGCAGCTTTGCTGGAATGGGAGACAGGATTGAAAACCATTGTCTCGGTTTACTCCCTTCGCGTCGTCGGAACATTTGGGAGGCGTTTTCGCAGTCATTTGCCCCGTGCTCCCTGCTGGAAAGACAAACTGAACAGCAGCAGGGCCTTGAGGCTCCTACAGCACCGTCTTCATCGTTGCAAATGGTGACGCCGCTGCGCCGAGTCCCCGGAGCACTGCCCACCTGACAGCACACCTGACCGGCGTGGCGACCCCTGCCCCGGCCTGTGTCCCTCTGTAATGTGTTTCTGGACTTGATCTTAAAGTTCCTGCCGCACCGCTGGAGGAAGAAATCGATACCTCAAAACGTCTCCTTTCCTATTAGACTGCACTCCGAGAAGCCCGCTCCCCAGTACCAGCCTGAGAGCTAATCACCAGCCACAGAGCCACGCCGGCGGCTTTATCAGAAATTCTTTCCATTTTCTTAGCCACATGAGTCTCCCTTAACGGGAAAAAAAAAAAAAAAGATGTTGCCTTTGGGGGAGGAGGGATGCTTTTCCTAATCAACTTGAAACTAACTTTATCTGAGGAAATCCATAGTTTGGGCTCTTTCAATAACCTGGCCCTCCCGGAACTGCCCAGACTCCCCTCTGAACCTGCCCAGCACCTCGTCCCTCGCGCCCACCTCCTCCGGTTTCCAAGGAGTTTGCACGTGATTGCCTGTCTTGCGAGATCCGGCCGCAGCCCTGGGCTTCTGCACGCTCGCCAACGACTTGTTTTCCTGTCTCATTAAAGATGCTGCGAAGCCTCCCGTCGCTCCAAGGCGGGATCCCTGCGCGCCTCCCGACACCGGGGCTTCCCGCTCTCTTGCTCGGGAGGAATACAAAGTGGCCGAGTTTGGGCGCCCCGAGGTGCAGGTCGGAGGCACGCGCCCGGAAACTTATCCTAACGCATCTTGACTCCAGGAATGGGGGCGCGGCGCTGCCTAGGAATCCTAGAGCCGGTGAGGCTGGTGGCCGGTGCGTGGTTCCAGCCACTGGATCCTCCAAGGCGAGCTGGGGTTGGTTTCTGACTCATCGACAAGTATACACGCGCACATGCACGCGCGCGACACACACACACACACACACACACACACACACACACACACAGGCGCAAGGACGCCGGCTGCCAGAGACTGGAGTTTGTCAAGCTGAAGGGGCCGTGGGCTCCCGGCAATCCGAGAGGGCTTGGGAAGGCGTGGACAGATCACCCAAAGGGCCAGCCACGAAGGCTGGGGCGACCTGGAGAAAAGTCTCCGGCGCCGGCCACCGGCAGCCAGAGGATCCCACGACCCTAATCCTATCTCCCCGAGCTTCCCAACTCCAGGGCGGGCGCGACCACCACCGCAAGTTTCCGCTCGCAGCGGGGCCTCTGCCTCTCCACGAGTCGCGGCTCCTGGAGCCCCGGCTGCCCTCCCACACCCGGGCTCCGCGCCCCGCGATCGGCCGACAGATCCCCAGGGGCGGCCCGGCGCCCCCACCGCGGCGGCGGCGGGCGGTCTGGCCGGAGCTCGCCGCCGCCTCGCGGGGCCGTGCCGCGGCGGCGGGAGCCTCTCCAAGCTCCCGGGCCGCCCTTATGTATTATTCACTCGGGCGACCACGGCGGAGAGGCGAGGTCGTCACCTGGCCGCGACTACTTAGGCGGTCTGCTTCTGGGGGTCTTGGGGCGATCGCGAGGCCGCGGAGCACATTGTTCGGTTGTTTTGCTGTAGGCTTCTGGCTCTATTTTTATTTATTAATTTTTTTTTCCTCGCTGCGAGCTCGCAGGAGCGCGCTGCGCCCTGGGCCCGGGAGGGAGCGCGCCGGCGCCGGCAAGCGAACGGCCGAGGCTCGGCGGCGGCCAGAGGAGCCGGGCCAGACCGAGCTCTTTGCCTCCACACCCCACACCTCGAGGGCCCGCGCTCCACGGGATCCAGGACCTCGCCGTACCCCGCGAATGGCCCACCGACTTGTGGCCGCCTTCGTCACTGCTCCTCCACCTACCTTCTGGCCTCAACTTTCCCCGGTCAGACACGCACGCGCGCGTGTACACACACACACACGCACACACACACACACACACACACACACACACACTCCTCTCGCTCGACCCCAGCTTCACTTCCCCGTGTAGTTTGGAGATGACAGATGTCTGTAGACTTTCACCAAACAAGCGGTGGGGGCAGCAGACTACAACAGTTATTTAATTAAAAGGCATTTTCCTCCAATTCTCGCTCTGGCTCCCGGAATAGCTTTTGCACCCCCCCCCCCAGACCCTGAGCACACGCCTGTCTCTCCAGGTAACCAGTGGCCCGCTGACACCCATCTCCTTCCATGCCCCCACTTCTCGCATCCACCACCAGCTTCCCGACGCCCCCCGAGTTACACACACAGACACACATACACACTGACACACACACACACACACACACACACACACACACACACCTACAAGCCAGCGGCGGGGAGCGTGCTGGACACGATGCGGCCGGACTGCATTGCACAGTCATCAAAGTTAAGTGTGTGTTTGTGGGGTGCCCTGCGCGCCCGTGGAGACGTGGGGGTCGGGAGGAACGAAGCCTCCTCCCACCCCCGCGGGTCAAGGGACGTCTCTACATGAGATTGCAGCCATTTTAGGGAAAGAGGTGGCTCGGGGCCCCGGGGAAGTGGAAGGAGGGACACGGCACGTCGCGGGGGTCTCGCGGCTCCGCAGCCCCTCGGCGCAACTGGAGGGCGGGCAGGCGTCGGGCGCACAGGGGCGCGGCGCCCGCGGCGACTTGGGGAAGGTTGCGCTCGAGTTCCCTGCTTTTGCCTGGAGTTGTTCGGGGTAACGCGCCAGCTCTTGCCTCTCTCCGGGCTTCCCTCTAGGCTGGGAGACTGGGGGTGGGGGGGTGGTCGATGGCAGGATGGGCACCAGAGGGACACGGCAGACTCTGGAACCTGGAGAGCAGGAGCTGGGGGGAAGGGGGCACCTCTCTCGCCGGCTGGCACGGACCCAGACAGTACGACCCACTTGGCCCCCCTTCCCCCCACCCCCTCCGGATCCTCGGTCTACCCGCCTGGCACCAAGTGAGCGAGCGGCGGGGGGCACGGGGCGCGACGCTGCCCGGCACCGAGCCACCCCTTACCTGGTTGGAAGGGGTTTCCCAGGAGGAGCCGTAGTTGTAAAAGAAGGCAGAGAAGAAGGTGTCTTCCGACAGCCCGCAGCCCGCCATGCTCTGGATGCAAATAAAATGAGGAAAGAAAAAAAAAAAGCACACACACACACAAAAGCAACCCAAAATGTTCAAAATCAAATGAAATCGGTAAGGCAGCTGAAATTCTCTCGCAAATAAAGAAAAGGAGGGGGGAAGGGCAGAGCCCGGGGGACGGGAACTCTCGGCGGTGCTCCCTCTCCGGCTGGGCAGGATGCTCGGGCTGCCGGGGCCGCCGCTGCCGCCGGCTCGAGACGGTACCTAGAGAGGCTCGTCCTGACTCGGGCAGCCGCCGCCGCCGCCGCCGCCGCCTGTGCCGGCTGCGTGTGTGCGCGCGTGTGTGTGCGTGTGCGTGTGTGGTGTGTGCGCGCAGAGCGAGAGACCGCAGGGAAGCGAGAGGGCGAGAGAATGAGCGAGCGGGGATGGAGGGCGCGGAGGCAGAGCGGGCGGGCCGGCGTGTGCGCGCGAGGGTGGGGGCGTGCGTGCGTGTGTGTGTGTGTGTGTGTGTGTGGTGTGCGCGCGCGTGTGAGTGTGTGTATGTGTGTGCGTGCGCGCGCGCAAGTGGCTGGGTGTGCGTCTGTTTGGGGAGCTCACCGGAGAGCCGGGGGCCGTCACGTGGGCTCCCCGACTCCGCCGGCTACCGGGGACAGCCTGTACTACAGCCCGGCCACTAAATCAGCCCGCGCCACCAGACCTTTGCAGCCCGGGCGTTCAGCCGGGTCTCTTCGCTGTCCCCGCCCGGCGGTGCGCAGCCCGGGACGGCAGGGGGCGCGGGAATGGAGGGGCAGGTGGGTGGATACCGAGGGGACCGCCCCAAAGCCAGAAAGCAAAGAGGATGTCCGAGCAAATACACAGCACCGTCCTGCAAGCTTTCCTCCCGCCCAGTTCCAAGGATTAGGTGTTTTATTTTTTTTTATTTTTTATTTTATTTTTTATTTTATTTTTTATTCTAATCCCTAAAATTGCTTCCCCACGCAGAGACCTTTCTAGTAACCACGGAGTAATTATGTTCACATAGTTGCTACGTCTCGATTTTCTTTCTGTCCCAGTGCTTCTCGAGTCCCCTCGCCCCACGCGCGCACACGCAGACACACACACACGCAGACACACATACACACACACACACACACACACACACACCACATACCACACACCGGTGGCCACCTCCTATCCTGAATGCAAACCCACTTCCTTCAGCCGTTTGCTGTAGTTCGGCAAAGCCCTAGCTCTAGCAAACTAGGCTAGGCTGAGAGCACTGGAAAGTGGATTTAGAAGACAATACCGCCCCAGCAGGAAGAAAGGCTCTGGTTTGGCCCTCTGTTGATTTAACAGTTCAAAATGGGAAAAGAAGAAAAAAGATTCTGTTGCTTCGGCACTAAAAGTCAGGCCCCTTGAGTCACAATTCTTTAAAGAGAGTTATTCTCTTAGGTCCATTATATGTTATAAAAATGTAAATGGATATAATTTCTCCCCCTCCCCCGGCCAAGGTATTTCAAGATCAAACCTTTGTGTCTTAATAATTGAGTAGTTAAAAGGTCCCCACCACCCCCACCCCCGCAAAGATATTCTTTCTTTGCTTCCCTTCTTTATGTAGATATTTATAGAAAGTAAAATTCAGAAAAAAACGGGTATATCCATGAAAGATGCACTTCTAAGCAATTGAATCCTCGCAGGGAAACTTGCAAACACTTTCTCATAGGCAGTTGATATTGTTTTCTTTCTGAACATTTTCTTAAGCGCTGAGCATTTCTGTGCAAGCCAATTTTGTTTTTCCAAGAGTTCACACTTCCTCTTCTAAAATCCCCACGTGAGGTCAAATTCCACTGTGAAATAAACATTTCCACAGCAACGCAGTGATGTCACAAACCCCAGGCTCATGATTTCAGGAGGGAAATACAGCAAGAAGAAAAAAAAAAATCCCTTCAGAAAGACAGTTTCTTTTTCCTTGTAAATAGGATGGTTCCAGTTCACATAGTAAATTTCTGGCTAAATACGTGCTTTCTTTTCCTGAGGTGACTTATTCTTCAAAGATATACCCAATGGCCTTAAAAAAAAAAAAAAAAAAGCAGGTCAACATCCTGTCTTCTGGTCCGTGAAGAATGACATTTCGAATCAGTGGTCCCTGAATGTACTATCCATTATAGAGTTTAATAATGAGGGAAAGGATTGTTTACTTCAAAAAAAATGATGTCAGAGAGGACATTAAGAAATGAACTTTACTAAAACTTCAAAAACTAGTACTGCTGACTGAGCTGGCTTCAGAAATACGATTTTTTTGATGTGGGGGGATTTTTTTTTTTTTAGTATTAGACTCATAGGAATTCTATTATCAAAATCAGTGCTGAGCTCAGTCACATTAGCTAGTGGGATTTCTTTACGGGTCACCCGGCTTCAAGGAGGGGAGGGAGAAAAAGGTACATGTTTTCCTGCTTCTCCTCTCCAGTCTCCCCGAGACACTACTCCACGCACATTAAATCCACAGGAACTCCAGTAGAACCTGTAGAACTTGAAGTAGACCCCGTGCCGGAGATCTCTCAGGCTTCCTGTCTCAAAGGATTTTGTTCATTGTTGTTGTCATTGGATGACTTGAGCTTAATATTCCATCCTTGCTGACTTCAGCTGAGCCCCCCCCAGATCAATGAAGTTACTTTGGTCTCTGCTGTCACCTCTTCTAGTTGTCAGATGAACAGATGTGCTCCGCATGAACCTTCTGGAAGAAGCAGGACTCTTTATCCCCATTTCAGAAATGAAGACACAGGCTCAAAGGTGCGAAGTAATCCGGCTCGGGGCACCCAACTATACACTGCGGTAGGAAGAGAGTCTGACATTTTTAACCCACCCACCTCCTCCCCCCAGGAGCAACCGAGTTCATCATTGGACTGGCCACAGGCACCCACCCACAAATAAAGACAAGGGAGTCCAGTCTTTCCATTGCCCCAAACTTATGGCAGAGAATATTTGTCCTGGATCCTCTTAGACAGCTACTCTTGTGAGGGAGGGTGTGCGTGTGAGGGAGGGTGTGTGTGTGAGGGAGGGTATGTGTGTGTGAAGGAGGGTGTGTGTGGGAGGGAGGGTGTGTGTGAAGGAGGGTGTGTGTGTGAGAGAGGGTGTGCGTGTGAGGGAGGGTATGCGTGTGAGGGAGGGTATGCGTGTGAGGGAGGGTATGCGTGTGAGGGAGGGTATGCGTGTGAGGGAGGGTATGCTTGTGAGGGAGGGTATGCGTGTGAGGGAGGGTAGCTTGTGAGGGGGGTATGCGTGTGAGGGAGGGTATGCGTGTGAGGGAGGGTATGCATGTGAGGGAGGGTATGTGTGAGGGTGTGCGTGTGAGGGAGGTATGTGTGTAAGGGAGGGTATACGTGTGAGGGAGGGTATGTGTGTGAGGGAGGGTATGTGTGAGGGAGGGTATGCGTGTGAGGGAGGGTATGTGTGAGGGAGAGTATGCGTGTAAGGGAGGGTATACGTGTGAGGGAGAGTATGCGTGTGAGGGAGGGTATGTGTGAGGGAGGGTATGCGTGTGAGGGAGGGTATGTGTGAGGGAGAGTATGCGTGTGAGGGAGGGTATGTGTGAGGGAGGGTATGCGTGTGAGGGAGGGTATGTGTGAGGGAGGGTATGCGTGTGAGGGAGGGTATGTGTGAGGGAGAGTATGCGTGTAAGGGAGGGTATACGTGTGAGGGAGAGTATGCGTGTGAGGGAGGGTATGTGTGAGGGAGGGTATGCGTGTGAGGGAGGGTATGTGTGAGGGAGAGTATGCGTGTGAGGGAGGGTATGTGTGAGGGAGGGTATGTGTGAGGGAGGGTATGCGTGTGAGGGAGGGTATGTGTGAGGGAGAGTATGTGTGAGGGAGGGTGTGCGTGTGAGGGAGGGTATGTGTGAGGGAGGGTATGCGTGTGAGGGAGGGTATGCGTGTGAGGGAGGGTATGCGTGTGAGGGAGGGTATGCGTGTGAGGGAGGGTATGCGTGTGAGCGAGGGTATGTGTGAGGGAGGGTATTTGGTTGGCGTAGGGTTTTTGAGACAAGATCTCAGTATGTAATCCAGGCTGGCCTTGAACTCTGGCTTCATGAGGTTGGGATGTCATGAATAAACTGTAATACCTGACTTTATTTTCATTTTATAGATGAAGAAATTGAGACAAAGACTTTACACACACACACACACACACACACACACACATACACACACACACCAACTTTCCCTTCCTCCCCACAGCTATAAGCCTCACAGTTGGGTCTTGAGAAAAGATGGCTGGCTGGCTACTCCCCCTCCCCTGACCGTTAGTCTCTCTCCCTGCAGAGCACAGAGAAGCATGCTGCTCTCCCTAGTAGGCCCAGGACCTGCAGAGGTGTTCAGGAAAGGAAAAGGTAGCACAGGGGATAAGAGCTTCCTGGACACACACACACACACACACACACACACACACACACACACACAGAGGAACACTGGCACAAAAGAAGCCTGGCCTCTAGCCAGAAGGCTTCCTTGAATCTCCACCACTGTCATTTTAACCAGGGAAGCCCCCTCAGGAAGCCACCGCATTAGGTTACGGATCAGATGGCTCCTTCCCCAGCCTGCGTGCCCGAAAGAATTCGGCCTTCCTGGGTAGGCTTTGCTTACCTGGCATGCGAGGCTTGCTTGCTGCTTCTCAGCAACATGAAAACAGGCCTCTCCCCAGTACCACCACTGGGACCAGAACAGATGGAGACAGTCCCTTGGGAAGCACAGGAGCCGAGTGCTCATTGAGAACCCGTCGCTCCAGCCACCTTGCCAACTCCTCACTGTGAGGAGGCAGATGACGGAAACCAGAACAGCAAGCTTTTGATTTCCACATCCACCGTCGTAGCTTTTCCCAAGACAAACCCAACTTCCTTCAACATGCGTTTCTGCCTCACATGGCCAAGACACACGATCTATCACACCGAAAAAAAGCAGGATGTGTTGACTTGCTGTGGCCCCGCTAGTGAGCAATCCATCTTTATTCATAAACCTCTTCCCACCCCCTATTCCCCCCCACAAGAAATAAGTTTTGCATCAATCTCACATTAGCAGTTGGTTAATAGTCCAGATGATGTTGAGGTGGTTTCCTTGTTTATAAATGAGGTGCATTAACACTCTTGGCCACTAGGGTATCATTTAGAGCCGGAGCCGCTCCGCTCTGCAGATGCAAGAGGCCACATTCTTATAGATGGGGATAAAAAAAAAAAAAAAAAAAAAAAAAGATCGTCTTTGGCTCAAACTGCAGATGGGAAGCAGATGTAATGCAGAGAGGAAGTGAATTTCATTCAGTCTCCCTCCTTTATGAAATAAAGCCTTGCTGGTCTGTTGTTGGGGTTTTGTTTTTAAATCCTCTGAATACAGCTGTAAATAGCACAGCTGGGTCTTGAACCAAAGACCTCTGGCTCGCTACGGTGGCTTCAGGCCAAGTGAAAGCTAATATTGCTCTGGCCTTCAAAAGTTTATAGTCTCAACAAATATTGTCTGGCCTGTCAGATGTGTGTGTGTGTGTGTGTGTGTGTGTGTGTGTGTGTGTGTGTGTGTTTAGTTGCCAATTTGTTTTTGATGGCTTCAATATTTACATCTTCTCATCAAAATTGTAATTACCCCAGGGAAAGATTAAAATTAAGAAGTGAGATATAGAAAAGTGGAGAGGGCAAAGGGGAAGGCGTAATAAATGAGGAAGCTATCTATCCTTTGGAAAGGACAGGGACAGAAAGACAGAGAGGAGGGAACCGCTTTCAATGCAGAAAGAAACCAGGGCAGAAACGAAGCTCAGAATAGCTGCAGCAGTAATAAAAAAAAAAAAAAAAAAAACAGGCATGTGTTGAATGCTTATCGTGTATGCCATGGCTCAGAGATGCCAAGGAACCCACCCAGGTCGCCCAGCAAC
Source organism: Typhlomys cinereus (assembly GCA_023101885.1). Taxonomy (NCBI): domain Eukaryota; kingdom Metazoa; phylum Chordata; class Mammalia; order Rodentia; family Platacanthomyidae; genus Typhlomys; species Typhlomys cinereus. Next base: position 15,903 of record JALPQD010000198.1, read on the forward strand.
AGAGTGGTAGGAATTGAAGCCAAATGCTGGGACTCCTTTTGGAGTTTAATCCCCAGGATGAGGCATTACGAGGGTGGAAACTGGGGAGAGGCAGGGCCTTTGGGAGGCGATTAGGGTGACAGCAAGTCACCGCCAGCGAATGCTGGGAACTGTGCAGAAGGAGGAGGAGGACCAGAAGAAGCTCTTGTACACATGCTCCCTGTCTGGGGCATGTGACGTCCTGCGTACCCTCGAGACGGGAAGGACATCACCGGATGCAGCTGTCCACCTTGGTCCCCATCGTGTTATTAGCCATAGAGGAAGTGCACTGAGGGTGTGTCAGGCGCGCTGCTGAGAAAAGGCTTGTTCTCACTTTGGGCTCACAAAGACAGAGGTGTTGGTGGGCAGTTTGAAAGGGGACCCCAGGAACAGGGCAGGCAAACAGGCTATAAAGAGTGTGACTCCTGAACTGCAGGGTCTGGGACCCTCTGGGAGGTCTTAGGAGATTCTTTTCTCATTGGTACCTACTTGATGGGCGAGAGGGTTGGGGCATTGATGCTCCAAGGCCAAGGCTGTTTGCTGATGTTGGCTCCTAGCACATCCTGCCTGTGGCCAGCATGGGCAGATGGGATCTGGCAGACCACAGAGAAAGGACCCGGGCCCGGGTCTGGCAAGCTCAGGGCTGTGGGGACACAGGAGGGTGGTGGGCATTGGGCCCAAGCACTATGGCATGGAATCTTACAGGTCTGATGAGGTGGGAATGATGGGTGAGCTGGTTAAATGTGGGTGCCACTTGATAACTGAAGGCCACACTCTAGGTACGTCTGGGAGGAAGTGGGAGTTAAGGCAAATCCCGAGCAGCCGGACCGAGACTGTGTTCATTGATGTGGAAAGACTCAACCCAGAGTGGGTGGGACCCACCCTGTGGGTATGGTTTGGCCCTTTCTCTGGGCTCCTAATGTTGGCATGAACTCTCCTGCCAAGCTGGACTAAGAACTGTAACCAAGAATCATAAGAAAGAATAAAGCCCCTAAGCTGTTTCCTCCTGAGTTTATCAGCGACACGCAGGCACAGTCCAACCATGATGACTCCAGAGTCCCCTAGGCGCGGTGGAAGAGCGTATGGGGAAGATCTGCAGCTTCTACCCGGCTAGTAACGAAACAGGACCATGCAGAAACACCCCCTCTGTCGCCTCCATCATACTCACCTCCCTCGCTCCACGGGTGTGCAGGGAATCCAAGCTGACCCCACAAACATGAAGCCGTGTGGAGAGGGCTTGTTCCGTCCTCCAGCGTGGCAGAGGCAGGAAAACAGGAACCTGGATCCCTCCCTTGAGAACGAGGCAGTAGGAGGAGAGAACTTGGAAGAACCACAGGTGCTTTGCTGGAGTGCGGGAGCTGCTAGATCCAACCTAGCCTGAAGCTAGGCATTCCCTTGAGCTTCTCTGGTGCCAAAACACTCCTTTCTCATCATGAGCCAGTTTGAACCTGATTCATAAAAATTAAGCAGCTCAGCCAAGATCTCACATCTAAGGAAGAGTGGAGCCCTATTCAACCCTAGTCTGACTTCCAGACTGATCAAGACCCACGGTCTTGAGCTCTAGACTCTACTGTGGCAGCTGGGAGCTACAGCAAGACAGAGCTCAGAGCCACACCAAGCTTCTCATTGCCTGGCCCTCGCTTGGAGCCTCTTTCTTTCCAACTGCCTCTCTGCTGTGACTGCTTCCTCCATCAGATCATTAAACACATGGGGCTGTCTTGGTCCCTGGAAGGAGAGCTGGAATGGAGAGCTCACAGATATTAACTGAAGGGGAATACAGCCTTTAGCTCTTGTCACGTCTTCAACTTGATGGACAACACCTGGCTCAACTTTTTCTTTGTGTCAGAGGTCCTAGAAGAATGAGTCTCTCTCTCTCTCTCTCTCTCTCTCTCTCTCTCTTGTTTCCTTCCTTTCCTCCATCAAGATTTAAAAAAAAAATCCTGGTTTTTCAAATCATTGCTTTGTTGATATGCATTCACACTAATTGCAATGTCCCTGACTCTAGATCTGGAGTCAGCACCTTCCAAACAAATGAACTGAGCCTACCTTGGATGGGTGTGGCTCCGCAGAAGAAAACTGAGACAAGCGTATTCATCTCTTTCCAGAAGAAAGATGGCTGAAGAACATGCAAGAAAGAATGGCAGATAGGAGGGCTGCAGAGGTGGGGAAAGTGTTTGTCACAGGAGCATGAGGACCTGAATTTCATATCCAGAACCCACATGCTTGCAATCCCGGTGCAGGAAAGGGGGAAATAGGCCCATCTCTAGGTCGCTCTGGCTAGCCAGCCTCGCGGAATCAATGAGCCCCAGATCAAAGAGAGATCCTCTCGCCACAAACAAGGTGGGTGGCTCATTGAAACAGCTTGGAATATTGGCCTCTACACGCATGTATATATGTGCATGCGTTCCCCCCGTGACATGCTCTGCACGGTGGCTCACATTACAGACGTAACCTCTTCCCTATCTTTAAGGAGCTCAGGCTTTGTTCAGAGAAAAGTATCTCGTTATGCATAAATGAAGAAAATGTATGGTAACGATGAATGAAGCTACATGGTGTACACATTTCAGGTTCTTGTCTGCAAGCAACAGAATTCTCTTTACATACCTTGAGCAGAATGTCTCTGGTACACCATTTAATTCCTGGGGAGGACCAGAGAAATGCCACACGCATTGTTGACAGAGGCAAAGCTGTGTGATGCTGCAGGTTGGCAGAGGCAGCTAGTTCAGCCATCCTTTGCCCCGAAGGAAGGAAGAGAGGGAACTTGGTCATCTTGGTTGCCAGAATATCGGATCTCTCCAACCTGAGCAGCCAGGACATATTACAGACTTCTTTTTGCCTCTCTGGAGAAAGTAGGCTTGCTTGGGGCACCCTGGTCACATGGCCTGAACCAAAGGCATCAGGGAAATGGAATTTCAGTTAAAAGACCGAGTGAGTTAGCTTGCAGAGCACAGGAGTTCAGAGCAGACAGGGCTACTGGATCCAACATCTGATCATTTGTCACTGGTTGTCCAACTTCACATCTGCTCACTTGACAACTCAGTTTTTAAAAAAAAAAAAAAAATTGGAATTCTTAATTAAAAAAAAAAATCTGCTAACTGAAAGAAACTCCACAGCAGGGGCTGAAATAGCTCCCCGGGCAACCTAGATGCCCTGGAGGCCAAGCGAGGTAGTGGAACCCATGGGAGGCGCCAGATGGTAGCAGAGGAAGTCTTGACACTCTCTCTCCACATCCACATCTCAAGTCTCTCGTCAGCCTCTCGTGCCCTCCGCAGACGCCTAGACCAGGCCTCCTCTCCCTCCTACAGCTTTACGGGTGGAACCTGGCCGCTCTGTGCTCACCCTTGCTTTCTCCCACCATAGCCGCCCTGCACAGAGAACCTTTGTTCCCAGGCATCCATCGAGCCGCAGCTTCCCCCCACCGGCTCTCTTTGCTCTCGGACCAAACTCTTTATCTCAAGATAAACTCCTCCGATTTATCTGTCTGTCCTCTGCCTCCCATCGGACATGATTTCCAGGACCCCAGTGACAGATTCCTGCAACTCCCCAGTCTCAAGGAACCTTCTCTTTTGCTCTTTCACACTCATTTCCCGGACCTCCCTCCCCCCCATTCCCACCATGGGCTCAGCCTGAACCCTGGAAATTCTCAGAGCCCAGGTTCTCCCAGGGTGTGGCTTGTCCCCGCCTGCTCTCCCTGAGGCACCTCCCCTACCTGCCTGGAAAACCCCTTCTCAAGGCCTAGCTGGGAAGCCACCTTCTGGGATGGGGCGGGGGGAGCAGCCCTAGAGAGCCAGCAGCCCCCCTGCGCCCTTCCTAATGGTTTCAGATCTATTTCTTACCACCTTGGATTTCTGCACTTAGCTCAGGATCTGCTCAATACAAGTTGACTGAAAAAGACGGAATAAACCTTAAAAAGAACAAGAGGAAGGGGAAGAAAAGCAATCCCCTACACAGAGAGCAGCAATAAAGAAAATGTGTTCTACTGCCACCTCGAGACCTCAATTAATGCGCCTTCCTCCCCGCGAGTCCTTGCTTCAAACAAACAGAATCTGACAGGCCGAATTAAATCATTTATCTTTCTAGTTCTCTGTCTTGCCTCTCGCTCTAGTGAAAAAGCCCTGATATTTCATAAGAAACCGGCCAGCACGGGAGCTCTGGCCCGGAAGCTGGACTTGGATGTGGTCCTATGCCCCCCCCCATCCACAGATAAGATGGGAGAGGCGTCCATCCCCAGCGCTTCTTTCACTCCTGTGGAATGGATGCCGTGTCTGTATGTGCAGGCGGGAGGGTTGCGCGCATGAGATCACCCACGCGAGGAGGCCGGACGACACCCCCCAACGCTGTTTCTCAGGGGTCATCCACTTCGCTGTCTGCAGAGAGGGTCTCTCATTGGCCTGGAGATGGGCCAGGTTGGCCGGCCAGCCCCCAGCGACCTGCTTTTCTCTGCCTCCCAGCACTAGGATTACAAGCACCATCTTTTAAAACATGGATTCTGGGGACTGAACCCAAATTCTTAGGCAAGTACTTTAGCAAATGAGCTCTGTCTCTCTAGCCCCCAAGTACGAACTTTTGGTTTCTTGCATACACCCAAAGGAGTGTGTGTGTGTGTGTGTGTGTGTGTGTGTGTGTGTGTGTGTACTCACATACACCATGTTATCAAACACCTCACAAATGAGGAAGTCAACAGCTTTATCAATAAAGAATACAACCAGAAACAGCAGAAAACGTCTGCTAAACGCTCCTTTCTGCTTCCTTTTTATACATTTTAATGCCTTTTGAAGCAAAGTGACCTACGGGTTTCCAACCCTGGACCAGCAAGAACACACAGCGCTGTATAATTAAATACCTAGATGAAGTTTTCTGCGCTTCTGCTTTCTGAGCCAAACAAGGTTTGTTTGCATTCCATCAGCGTGTATAAACACCTCGGCTGGAGGATTTACCTTGGCTCTTTCTGTCTCCAGATCCTTAAATCAGGACACCGTGAACCCGCTCTGAGCAGACCACAGAGGCTTCATGCCGCATTTTCTTTTCCTTAAATGATGAAAATCTATTTATTTGGAAAGAGAATGGGGAGACAGGCACTCCCTAGATAATCTCACTGGGGAGATGGATTTGAACATCTTTTTCCTTCAGACCTTATCTGGGAGCCCCAGAGCAGCGTGTCGGGTGAGTGTGCGGTCCCCAAGTCGCCTCAGGTCACTTCTGCTGGGACCGGGAACTGGAGACCCCAGCAAGCGGGTGGCAGGATGAGGCGGGAGGTGGCAGGCAGTGGGGAAGGCCTGGGTGGGCACGAGGTTCACTCAGGGTGGAGGGAACAGCCAGGGGGTATCACAGGGCAGACAGCCGGACCGAGGCCTCTCAGGCTCCGGGGAGCGCCAGTACTGGCCAAGGCAGATGGGGGGCGAGTGGGGCTGGGACAGGACGCATATTCTAGTAAGTTCCGGAGCTGCTCAGGCAGTAGCCAGCAGCTGACAGAGGCCGCTGACCTCGGGCCCCGTCACACTGGCCAGGCTGGACTGTTTGGCTCTAACTTACCTCCTGGGTCTTCCTAAATCGTGATGGTCACATTCATCCCACGGGGGATGGAAGGGCGCCATGATCTCAAGCTGTCTTGTTGGTGGGTTTGCTTACTCGTTTTATGAGTCTTTCCACCTTCTGGCCCAAAAGCCATCGTGGGACCGTATTGGTTTTCCAGCCTTTGCTGAGACCCACAGATGTGCTGTGCATAGTAGGTGCTTGGGGTCTGTTTCCTCAGCCAGACCCTTACACCGCAGACAGCTAGCTGAGCCTTGCTCTTCACATCCGTAACTCCCGGGTGCTAGAAGGTATGTGATGACATGACCGCGTCCTCACACCCCGGCACGTGGGCCGTAACTCAGGTTATGAGGTGGCGCCTGAGGGTGGGCCGGGGAGGAAGCAGAACAAGGGGACTGAAGAAGCCCCCTCCTGTGTCTCCCATTCCTTGTGTATACCATAGGGATGGTAAGCCAAAGTGCCTGTGAGGATGAAGAGCATGAACGAGGCAGCAGACTGTTGTGTTAGTGGGGTGTGGGCATACTTGGGGAGCCTGGCAAAGGTGCGTGATTATCGTGGCAATTCCCATTATTGTTGTGCTGTATCAGTAAAAAGCAAACTTATGAAACAGCGTGAACCATGTAATTCCACCTGCCCGCCTTTGTACTCTGGACTCACCGTAGCTGTATTCACAACACTGCATCCATTAATGTTTCACCAAGAAAGGGGGAGGAGCTCAGGAGGCCCCAGCCCTTCTCTGACGGTTAACGCCGTGGGGAGGAAGCCGCACCCTGGCTTCAGCAAGAGCGCGGGCTAATGCAGGCAACCCCCATTTTATTATATTCATTGATGCTTCCATATAAAATATAAATACATCCCACCTCACGCATTCTCTTTTCTGGCCATTCTCTCCTCCACTCCCCTGTCCCCCTGATGTGTGATCCACTGGGCTTCACCGGATGTATCTCTTGGCAAATGCTCAGGCGCCTGCTCCGGGACGGATGCCCACCAGTGGCTCCTCTCCTGCTCAGCACCCGTGCTGAGTGGGGGGAGGGGGAACGGGGGACAGTGTCTCCTGAAATCCTCTCTCATCCATGGCACAATGTTGAGAGGCCAGCTGTGGGATGTCTAGTGGAGGGGACAGCACTGCAGTGAGCTCTTGGGAGCAGCGGCCCTGATATGAACGGAGGCTACTGTCTGTCCTCCCCACCTCTCCCCACTTCAGCTTACTTACACTCTTGCCACCCCCTCTTCCAGAAGGTTCCCTGAGTCTTAGGATGAGGGTGAGGTAGGTGTTCTGTTTAGGGTTGAGCATGCCACAGTGGCTTTTTCTTTGCACTTTGCAGGCAACCGTTATTAAAATCACACACACACATGCACACGCACACACACATGCACAAGAACATGCACACGCACGCACACACACACACATGCACAAGTACTTGTTAAGAAGAAGAACATTTTCACTGAGAGAAGGGGGATGAGATAGGATAATATAGGGTGAAATGACTAAAATCATTATGCACGTGTATGAAACTGGCAATAAGTTAAAAAGAAATTGTAAAAATTTGAATCAACCAAACAAAAGAGCACGTGAGAGTGACAGAGTGTCAACAGGTGGGACCTGAATCAAAAGCTAGACCCTGTTCTGTGCACCTCCCACAGGTTGAGTCGCCTGTCTGTGAAGCAGACCGTGAGCTAGGGAGATGGCTCAGGGGGTGAAGCGCTTGCTGCACGAGCGTGAGGACCCGGGTTGGAATCCCCAGAACCTACATGAACGCTAACCGCACAGGATGAACTTCTGTCCCCCTAGCACTCCTGCCACAGGCAGCGGCAGACAGGAGACCCCTGTCTTAAACAAGGCAGGAGGCAAGCACCCACGCCCAAGGCTGTATGTCCTCTGACCGTGGTACACACACATCCTCGCAATACACACAAAGATGTCATATATATATATATATATCTTAATCTTGGACAATTCAAAGTAAGATCTTTCAGTTTCTCGTTAAATCTGTTTGCTTTGAGGAACTGTGGGAATTAGTACCTATGCAGGCCCACCTTCGACCTTTCTCAACGCTCCAATGGTACCACACTGGGGCAAAGGCTCTAAGAGAGACCTGGCCCGCTCCTCTACACAGGACAACAGTAGTACTGACAGTGGCTCGGAGCACACACCGGGCACGGGCTGAGTCCTTCCGCCTCTCCCATTGTGCATACGAAGGACAGTCATCTGCGAAGTCATGCAGCAGTGAGCGGCCAGTAGCCACGAGCAGCAGCTCTGGGCGGGGTCCACTCACCTCACTGACACGTGGTCCCCTAACGGCTCTATTTCTCCCCGGCTGACTCTGACCTCGGTTTCAGTCTCAGTGGGTGTCACTTCCTTAGTAAAACAGCCCGCGTCGCAGATCACCACCAGGCTCTGCGTTCCTCTCTTTCACCCAACCAGTCGTGGCTTCTCTGCAGATTTCTGGATTCCTGGATCTAAGGTAGAGTCAGATTCACAGTACAGGTCTGGTAGCAAGCCCCGCCTCTTTTCAGTTGAGTGACATGAGACAGGTTATTTTGCCTCTGCCCATCTAAGTTTCCTAGACTGTATTGAGGGGTAGTGTGAAGTACTGAGGAGTCTGAGGATATGGAGTGACCACTGCATCATAGCATGGCCTGGGGAACGAGTGAAGGGCCACGGAGGGGCCAGGTGACTGGTGGGAACAGAAGCCCACTTCCCGACTGCATGACGCTCTGCATACAGGCAGGACTGTCGAATCCACGATGCTCAAGTGTCCGGGAATGAGCATCAGTGGGTGACCAGAAGGTCCGTGGAATCTTGCAAGCAAGGCTAGTCACTGCTTCCAGCTCCCCAGGCCAAGCCCGGACATGCCCACCATCCTCTGAGCACTTTAGCTGTGCAGCTGCGACAGGCTCTTTCCTTCCCACTGTCCAGGCGGGAGAGGCTGAAAAGGAGCCACGGGCACAAGTGCCCCGCAGGCCACAGTAAAGGCTCCGTCTCAGCTTGATCCCCAGTGTGGTACTTAAGGAGCCAGGGTCTAATGGAAAGTCTTCAGGTTAGTGGAATGTTACCTGGTGTGATGTGACCAGTCTTGATTGCCAACATGACGGAAGTTTTAGAATCACTGTGGAAATCTACCTCTGGGTGTGTGTAAGAAGAGTGTTTCCAAAAGCGTCTAACTGCACCGGGAAGACCTCCTTCGAATGGGGGCAGCACCACCAGCACATGGGCTGCGGTCCCAGAGCGAAGGGGAAAGAGAAACCTTGTGGCGTTGGTGGAAGTGAAGAGCACTTGGTCACGGAAAGCAGGAGGGCCAGAGTTCCGATCTCAGCACCTGCATCACGGGCCAGCATGGACGGCTTGTGCATGCCTGTCACCCCGGCTCTGAGCAGGGTGGAGAAGGGAGGATCGCTGGGGTTTGCCGGATGTCACCACAGTTGAAAACCACAGGCTCCAGGTTCAGGGCGAGAACCTGCCTCAAAGGAACAGACCGTGACAGAGGAGAGCTGATGGTGTCTGGTGTCGTCTGCATTTGCCCCAGCGTATCCCCCCATACACACTCGTATTAATTAACACACACACACACACACACTCATCGCCCTTGCTTTTTCACTGTTAACACAATGCGACCAGCAACCGCTCGCTCCTGCCACCATGCATAGCCCAGCACTGAGAGCCAAAGCACCCCTTTCCCCATCAGTTGCTTCTTGGCAGTATTTGGTCACAGCGTTGAGAAACGTAACTAACATTCGGGATCTTCCCAGAGGAGAGGTGAGTGAGTGCTTCTCCCTACACGTATCCTCTCTTATCAAAGTGGGCTGCTGCTGCAGGCCCAAAGTAGCAATGGGGCGAGGGAGGGAGGGTTAGAGGTGTGTGAAATGGATCGTGGACTAAACCTCCGGCCCCGAATAAGCCTTTTCTCTCTACAAGATCACTGAAGGTATTATACCTGGTATGGACATACCATCGGAAGGTAACTGGGGGGTGGAGGGGATGAAGCACTCGGGGAGGGTGGTCTTCACACTTGCCCTGTGGCCCGAGGTGGTACCTGCAGATTCTCTCCTTCATCTGGGCTGCCCTGAGCGAAGGCACCAGCTGGAAACAGAGGTGGCACCAGAGAGGGGGTGCAGGATGCACGTAGTGGTCTCCTGGGGTGGGAAGAGTGGATCAGCACATCGCCCACCAGGCCTGTCCCCCGGGAAAGCACGCAGACGCAGACCCGCCATCTCCCAAATGTCCTGGTGTTGTCGACTTGCCTCCCATGTCCCCAAGGCCTCTGAGTCCCAAGCTGGGCTAATGACTTCCTAGGAAAGTTCTTCCGGGGGTGTTTTCTTGTCTTCAGAGAAGGATGAAGGCAGCCAGACGGGCTCCAGTCTCCTCCCTCGGACCAGACCAACCTGCCATTTTTTTTTTGCCCTTAAATTGAAGAGCCTTGCAGACGCGAGGATCCTTTTAGCTTTTAACATATTTAATAATTTATATTTATCTGATATTTTTGTAAATGTATTCCTCGCATCGTGCGTTGGCATCTGCAGGCTCTGAGCTGGACATACCTGACATGGTGTATGTCGCCATGCCCGGACACTGGGCTCCCTCTGAACGCCTGGATACTCCTAAGGAACTTCCAGGCCTCACATACCCCAGAGCCCACGCTCCCCCATCACACGTCTTTCTACTCACAGGCTACAGATCATACGTGTCACTAATACAGTGTTGATTTTTCCCTGGGTTGGTTCTTTTTTTAAACATGTTTGCCCTTCAGCCTGCTATTAACCACTTTCTTCTTACTTTGAAAAGCTCGCTCTTTTAAATTTCATCATTCAGCATTTCCTCGGGGATTTTACCCTTTATTAAGAAGTCAAAACCAATTCTGGAGCAATCAGAGATACCAAATAGTCTCATGAATCTTTCGTAGCTTCCACAGCGCCAGCACGTAGGTGAGGCCCCCACAGGAACGTGAGAAATACTTGTGGGTTGATGCAGCTAGCCAGCAAGTGCTTTCAGAGAGGCAGGCTGGTGGATCAGCTCAGGGGAACAGTCAGACTGGGGAGGGGGGTCCTTGGTGGTATTCAGCTGCTTCGTGCTTTACTTAAGCTACAGAATGTGAATCACTCAACCACCACTAGGAATTTAACACCCAGCACTTGGGCCTGGCAGAACAAGCTCACCTTTGTTGCTAGGGATGTAGCTTGGTGGCAGAGCAATCCGCTGCCAAGCACGAGGCTCTGGGTTCAAATCCCCAGCCACATAAATAAACAAATGTGTCGCCGATGACTGCTTTGATGCACAAGAAAAAGCAACTCTTAACCTTCCTGGCCCCTGGCGATTAATATCCACACTTGAAGGCAGCAAGATCTTGCCCCTTGCTTGGGGTGTGTGCAGATCTGTTCTAGGACAAACAGCCTTCCGCCCACCCCACCCCATCCCCACCCCCTCCCCCTCCGTTGGGAAACTCACTTGTCGGGCAGGGAAGCCTGGGCTCGGCGGCAGCGGCAGAAGTGCCCACCAGGGGGCGTGTGCGTTCCCTCGTTGTGGATCAGGCGCAGACAGGACATGCAGGGCCTGCCTGCAGGGGGGCAGCTGGGGGTCCACCTGTGTGCGCTGTGCGTGATCCTCCCACGCCCCAGCTCTGGGAGGTACCGTCCCCCCATATCAAACCCAGGAAAACGCTGAGAGTGGATGATTTAGCTCATTCACCCAAGACTTCAGAGCTAAGAAGAGAACCGGTGATGGAAACACTTCCCCAGCTGTTCCAAGAGCTCTGCGGGCTCCAGAGGGCAGCCAGGATGCTGCTGGCGGGCCGGGAGGAAGTGAAGCACCAGAAATGCAACCCTGTGAGGGGGCTTGCGCATCCCCAGTCTTCCTGGAAGACCCTGGGTTCTGGGAGGAGCTGTATGCAAAGAGCCTGGGGTCTTCTAACCCCTGCCAGTTGTGGCAGTCCTTATTCCCAGTGTTTGTTAAAGGTCCTAATCAAGTCTTGCAGGAGAGACCCGTTTCCTTGAGTCGTGGATGCCAGCCAGCACTGACCCGCCTTCTTGACGTTCAGGTGGTTACACACAGGGAAGCTATGAATGTTCACAACGAATACAGTTGGCTTGGAAAATAAGGAACTAGCTGAATGTAAAGCAAGGGAGACTTCACACAGATAAACGGTGTCTTGTCAGACAAGAGGGAACTGCGCCCAAGCAAGGTATTTCTGGAAAATCTGAGTTGTGAAACAGACACGGACCCAAGATCACACATTGTTTAGGATGGAAACATCTCAGCCTTCAGGTGACTCCTGATAAGAACCCGGAAGACAAACCCATCCGGCAAACCACGGTGTTTGACACCATGGGGGTGCAGAGTCTGCATTGTGTGATGTTTTGTTTTTAATCTTGAATGTGTTAGGGCTAGAACTTAGCGAGGAGGATCATGTGATCTACCAAGTTTCGCTAGGAGTGCACTGCATAGCTTTGAAGACACAGTCCACAGGAGACATAGGGTCAGACTAACATATACTCCAAAAGCTGCATCATCCAATTCATGGGGTAGCCAGCTGATGGCTGCCCCCCCCAAGCTGTAGCAACTGCAGGGTCTGACCCCCAGAGGGCCTACCGCACAGTCATCGGTGGCTTACCATGTCTGGGTGTGACGGGTGATAGAACGGAGGGTCTTCCCATCACCTGGGGAAAGCTGATGTAGGTCTTTAAGTCCCTGTTGCCTTGGCTGAGGGCGGGGGGAGGGGGGGACTTCCCACCCCAGCGACTGGCTTGACCAAGAAAACACACAGTGTTATCCCTTGGGGCTCCCAGGCCCGCTCATAAGAGACGTTAGAGCTTGTCTGCCTCTTGGAACATTGAAGCTCAGAACCCCACTCACCTTGTGGGAAGACCACACAGCCCTCTCAGGCCGCGCGCAACAGGGACAGAACGCTAGCCCGTGGAGCCGTGCTGTCAGCCAGATGGCTCAGAGTTCTGGCAAGTGACCTGCCAGCCATCTGGCAAGTCATCCAGCCACACCCCTGACCCTTCGTTCCGCCACTAGATCACGATGCTGTCTCCTCCTTTCCTCCCTCCCTTCCTCCCTCCCTCCTTCCCTTCCTCTCTCTCTCTTTCTTTTTGTTTCAAGACACAGTCTTACTTCTACGCAACCCTGGCCGACCTGGCTTTCACTGTGTGGCTCGAGCTGACGTCATCACAGACACGGAGCAGATGAAAGGTATAAGCCACCACACCTGGCGTTTTAAGCTCCTAAATTTGAGATCATCTGTTAAAAAGACATAACAGACACTTTTTTTCTGAGCAGCTATTGTGTGATAGGCACCAAAGTTGGTGCTGTGTGTGTGTGTGTGTGTGTGTGTGTGTGGTGTTGTTTGGTTGGTTGATTTCTGAGGCCGACTTGAGTGTTTCCCAGGTTAGTGGGACATGGCCTTGAACATGCCCCTGCAGCGGAGATTGCAGACGTGAAGCACCAAGTCAGGTTTTCTCCCCTGGTTCACACAGTCTTAACCATCAAGTCTAACCTGATGGACTTGGGACAGATTAAGAAACTTGTTCAAAGCCATATAGAAGCTACACTTTGTCACCAACACCTTTAATGACTGGAAAAGACAAGGGAACATTCTAAGAAATATACTAAAGATCGGAGCAAGATGAGTGACAGGCAAGCTGGTGCGGGAACGAAGGACGGCCTTGAATTCTGGCATGCAATGGAATAAGAACAGTTGCGGGAAATGGAAAATGTTCGTGAAAATGCGCTCTCTCGTGGGTTCCAAGTTGTCATCGCTAAGGGACCGGGTGGGGAAAAGAGGTGATTCACAGCACTGAGCTCTCTTCCCGTGAATGAACATTTGTTTCCCAACAGCATCGGTGATGCCAGACCTGCTGGGGGAGGGGACAGCGCTCATTTCCTCCTTCCTGTGGGGGCTCTGGAGTTTGCAAGGCCCCTGGAGCCATATGCTCTCCTTCCCTTAACAGAGCGAATGCTTGTCCTGTGGAGTAACCGGAGCTAAATTCATCAGGAAATGATAATCACGGCCCGGCTCCTGCCTGGCTGGGTCCCTTTGCTTCTTCCCAAGTTCTGTAGTGATGGCTTCCACCTGCTTCTCTCCCGAGTGTGCCAGCTTCTCTCGCAGACCAAGTGGGGCGCACGGGGCAGAACAAGTAAAGGATGCTGGAGAGATGGATGCATCAGCGAGTGGCTGAGTGGGTGAGTGGATGGATGGATGAATGGGTTGGTGGTTACGTGTGGGTGAGTGGGTGGGTGTTTTATAAGTTACTGGAGAGACATTAAAAAAACATGTATTGGGTTAGAGAGATGACTCTGGGTTTAAAACTCGGCCTCGCAAGCATGAAGGTCATGAGTTCGGATCCCAGTTCCCATGTGAAAAAACTCCAGGTGGAAACAGTTGCAGTCTCCACTTAAGGCCCTGGTGAGTAGAGCCTAGGAAATCCCAAAGTGAAGCAAAAAGAACGTAAAAGCAATCCGGGATGATTCCCAAAATCACCATTGGTCCTCCGCAGGGATACACGGTACACACATTAATTAATCGATGAAGTTTGAAGAAAAACATGCATTCACTCTAGATAGAGAGTCCATGACAGTCCGTGGAAAGAATTCTTAGCCCAGATTAGTGAACCAGTGAGTATTTCGGGGTTACTTAAAAGAGCACAGGCAACTCAGAGGCAGCGGCGCCTGAGCAGCAACTTGCCTCTTCTCAGGGAAAGAGGGTCTCAGCCTCATGAGTATTCGGGCCTAGGGGTTTTCCCACTGCCTGCACAGGGAATGCCAACAGGCTTGATCTCATTGGCTGCTCACGGCTTCTAATCCCAGACATCCAGCAACGGAGGACAGGGACACAGGGTGGCTGGGTGACGGGTCAGAACAGTGGTGGTCTCTCGAGCAGACCCAGGAAGGCCTCCTGGAGGACACAGGTGTTCTCCCCAGGAAGCAAACTCTGGGGTCTGATTGGCGGTGGGGACGGTCTCCGCAGTCCGCCGCGCTTGTTAAACGCTGTTGGCGGGAAGGATCTGCCACCGTCCACAGCCACAGCGACCGCACATGGACCCAGTGCTCCGCTGAAACCTCCACGGGTGGGTGTCTCCTAACTCTGCCTGTAGACCCCGTTATCCCATCTCTAGGGCCTGGAGGGAGTGGCCAGCATCACATAGCTTGCAGATGGAGCAGAGAATCCCGAGTAGCTCGCTCTGAATCACTGAACGCCGCGCTGCCACGTCCATGTCACGCTGATGGAAGTGAGTGGCCGCCGACCTATGCCTACACCCGACCTTGTAGCAAGGATGGCTGCAGGAAGATTGTCCCCGAACCAAAGCAGCACCCCCAATCCAGCGCCCTGCTGAACCACCTTCCCATGCCAAGCAACTCAGTTTCCACGTCACGTGACCCTGCTGCCCAAGTGAAAAGCTGAAGGCTGCCTTCCCGCCTCCCTTGTGGCCGCCCGGGCGCACGACCAGGGTCCGCCAATCATATGCTTGCTACTGGAAAAAGCAGACTGAGACCCACTCTGCCAGGAGGTGGGTGTTCAGGGGGTGGTGGGCAGCGGCACAGAGCTGGGGTGGGAGAGCCAGCCTGACGCTGGGGTGTTTTTAAGAAAACCGTGCACGAGCCAAGAGAGCATCTTCCAGCGTGGACTATTTTAAGAGGCTTTGGTCGATCTGAGGCTGTTTACTGTTGAGAAACATGAAGACCCCGGAGAAGATTCAAAGCAGCAATGGTTCACCAGGGGAGGTGGCTGTCACTTAGCCATCATCCCCACCACCCGAAGCCGGGGCTGGGATACATGGGAGATAAACGCAGTGTTTTCTGAGCCACGCGTTTTGATTCAATAGTGATGTGAAAGTTTTAAAAAATATTTTGAGAGGGATGGAAGGAAATAGAAAGATAAAGAGCGAGCACATACGTGCCACGATGCATGGGTGGAGATCAGAGGACAGCGTTCAGAGGGCGGTTCTCTCCCTCCACCGCGTGAGTTTCTGGAGTTTGAGCCAGATTTGCTGGCAGAAGGTGCGTTTATTCACTGCTTTCCCCAGAGTCAGGACCGGTCCTTTCAGAGGTGCGTATGTGCCACACACAAGTGATGCCGAGACGCCGAACTCTGTATGCTGATGGCTAAAGTGTGTTCCCGTGCGGGCCACTGTGGAAAAGACCTGGAAACCACTGGAATAAGCAGGACGTCTGCCCACCCGGAGCAAACATGTCAGGAGCCAGGACGGAGCTGGAATCAGAGAGTGGTCTGCCCAGGGTGGAGTAGGGAACGGGGCAAGTGGTGTCCTCCCTCTCTAATGAACACAGGGATTTTACACTTTCAAAGCTTGTCTACGCCCAGCGACAGGACACCATGTGCGCGGGACAGACTGCATAGCACAGCGCTGTTGTGACGATACACATGGTTTTGGTGGTGGTATTTCCTGGTTCTTAGTTTAAAGTGTGTTAGGAAAAGTCAAGAAAATGGGATAAATTTAGGCTAGATGTGGAAAAGGAGCGCTCGGGAGGTTTACGTAAGGAAGCAGGACGTCTTCAAGAAGAGACGGGTCCACAAACAGGTGAAAGAAGACATCAGGGGAAATGAAACCAGTGTGGGCAGTGTTGGTGTAAAGAATGGATTCCACCAGTGTCATAGGTAGGCACACGTGTCGACTTGACAGTTGAGAGTTTCAGCTCTGGGCACATTTGTAGACAACCAGTGGTTGAGTTAAGCCCAGAGCAAACCTGCAGGAGATTGTCTAGCTGATGAGGAAGGCCCAGCCCATGGTGGGTGGGATTAAGCCCTGGAATGAAATACAGAGAGCTGGTTGAGAGAGTTGGCATCCTTGTGTACACTTGGCCAGACATGCTGGCTGGCAAGTAAGGATTGTCCCTCTCTCAGCCATTACATGGTGATGGTGTGACCAGTTCCCTCCCTGGTGTTGGTGTGAGCTCTCCCATCAAGCTGGACTGAGACTGTAACCAGACTACTACTATCTTAAGAAAATAAACCCCTTGTTCCCTTACTATTTGATGGTGATTTATCAGTAACCAGGCAGGTGAACTGCAACAATCAGTTTTCTTTTCTAGAAAACACCATACTTCTGCCTTCAAAAATGATCTCCTGGTCGGTCAGTTTACGGCTGCAATCTGGGAACTTGACCACATGCAACGGGTTCCATGTGTCTATTGCCCAAGTATAGGCCACATCATCCTGTGAACAAGTCAGCCTCAAAACTGGCTTAACTCAAAAAAAAAAAAAAAAAAAAACTGGCTTAACTCATTGGATGAATCATGTATCCATCACATTGCGTTGGGCATGAAAAGCATCTTGTGATATATTTGGAGAAACTGCTACTAGACTTTCAGTTTTTCAATATTTTTAAGGGAACTTTTTTTACATGTATTTCGTGTGTGTGTGTGTGTGTGTGTGTGTGTGTGTGTGTACACACACTGTGTGTCTCTGTGGAGGAAGAAGGGTGATTTGGTAATCATCCTGGATTGCTTCTACCTTTTTGCTTTGCTCTGGGATTTCCCAGGCCCCGCCCACCAGGGCAGGAAGTGCAGGCTGCTGCCCTTGGTGTTTTTACGTGGGGCCTGGAATCCTAACTCAGGACCTTCTGCTTATGAGGTAAGAGTCTTCACCCCTGAGCCAGCTCTCCAGTCCAGCTTTTCAATACTTTAGTGAAAGATGTCGCTATGGTGAGAACAGAAACTACATTTCCCAAATCTATAGCTTGGCTACGATGCTCTTAAGGGAAGTGCTTCACGCTTTGAACTTACTGCGCTCGTCTTGGCTGGGTTAGGCACTGGAGTCGCCTGGGCCAACATCAGCAACAGAGCTCAGTGTGGGATCTCATCTCCTTGTGCACGCGCCGTGTACTTCCCTGAGCACTGCATTCTACACTTTGTTATAAAGCCACAGGTATTCAAGTGTTTTCACACAGGGAGGGGTCTTTCCAACTGTATGTGCTCCTTAGCTCCTGCTGGAAGGGACAGCCCATCTCCCACTGTTTCGTTCTAGCCTCTGGTGAAAGCACATGGCAAGGCTTGGGCTTGACAGACATGTTATTACAAAAGAAACCACCAGATGTTTCTGGACTCTTCCCCTGTCTGTGTCCATACAACGTGGTAGTTTTTTGAAGAACCTTCTCTTAACTGAATTAACTGTGAACCGCACTAATGCCTGTGGCCCATGACGTGCTGGAAGCTTGCACGTGCCCACACATGCTGGGCTAACCCTCGCTGCAGAAGCATGCCAACATCCACTCACTCATTCATTTAACAGAGCATCTGACCAGACACTGAAGCTCTTGGTGCCTTGATCTCGGATTTTCTGCTCTGGAAGGTTACGACACACTGTTGCTTGTCCGTCGGGCAGGTTATGGCGTGTTACAGCCTCAAAGACCACACATCGCCGATCTGTGCTAGATGCTGCCACGGCTCTGACTGTACACTCACAATACAGGTTTGTGGGATACACAGCCTCGCGCACCGGCTGGCCTCTGAGTACTCCAGGTTCCTTTGAGGACCTTCTTCATCGCAAGTCTCTTGAGCCACATGGGGCTCCATCAGCCTGCCCAAAGCGAAAGGGGCCCCAGATAAATACTCAGCCAGTCCCTAGGGCCCGGCCAGCGCCTGGATGAGGTGAATGAATTCCTGTGGGAGCATCTCAGACTACAAGCCCGGGGGGACCACGGGCTTCAGCAGAGGCTGAGCCTTTGGGGTCTCCAAGAGGAACCAGAGAACAAAGTCAGCACAGAGGACGAAGAGGTACGAGCACAGGGCTGGGTCATGAGTCTCGCCTGAAGCAAATCACAGGGGGTCCCCAAGAGTGCACGTCCATGTGCGGATCACGGTGGAACCCTCAAGTCCAGCTATCCACCACCCTTGCTTCCCCAGCAGCTCAAGGCCGCTCCAGGAGCCATGGAGACGCCCAGAGGAACTCAGGCAGCGGCTTCGACGTTAGGTCAAGGCTGGCAAGGTCACCGGTTACCTGGCAGACCTTGCACTGCGCCAGGGAAACTAGACTTCTGTTCCAACAGTGTGTCAAAACTGGCCCAGTGTGTCAGCGAAGCCTGGAGGAAGAGGCTCAGGAGAAAACAGAAAGCGGTTCAGGGACCGTGCGGTGAAAGCCAGAGCAGGGGGTGGGTCGGGTCACTCGGGCAAGGCAGGGCGTGAACGGGATAATCAACCCGTGCTCGTGCCCAGCTCCCCAACTCTGCGGACCTTGGTGGATCAGGATTCGACTTTCCCTTCCTTGGGGAGCGACTGCTCGGGCCACCCCACACCTGTGCTTGTGGCCCAGCGTGCAGGCTCCAGTCCTGCAATCATGGTCTTAAAGAGCTACTGGCTTTGGCCCAGGCGGGTTGCTGTCTTTTGAAGAATGCGGATGTCTCGTTGGCAACCTGCAGGGTTCCAAGCGTTCCAGGACGGAAGCGGTGCCCTCGGTTCATTGAAGAATTCGAGAAAGAAATACACAAACTATGCTCCGCACGCAAGCGCAGGGGGCATGCCAGAAGCGCTTCAGGCAGACCTTCTTCCGAACAAGCTCCTTCCGTCCCTCTCTCAGCGGTGACTTAACAGGCCCCACTCTGTGCCAGGAAAAAGTGGGCACATCTAAGCCCGTTTCACGTGCAAGAGATAACTTGTTTTTATTATGGTACTGTTACGTCGTGCTCAGTCAGTGCTGCAGAGATGAAGCAAGGTAAAGAAGACCATCAAGTCTTATCTGAAGCACTGGACTGAAGATGGAGGCCAAATCATATGGCGGGGAGTGCATTTCAGGAAGAGGAACTCAGATGGCAACTGCTTCTGCACAAAGCACCGTCACTTACTGGCTTAAAAGAATTCAAATAGTATCTTACAGTTTGGAGTTCAAAGGCCTAACATTCAGGCTAAACCAAGGTGTCAACAGACCTGCGCTCCTTCTACAGGTCTAGAAGTCACCTGAACTCCCTGGCACGTGGACATTCCTTAACCACTCCATCCTCTGCTACCGCCACCATATTCCCTATTGGGATCCTCCCATTCCCTCTCATGAGGACGCTTTGATCACAGTGACCCAGAGAATCACCAAGGTCACCTCACTTTAAGATCTGCAGTCACACAGCAAAATCCCTTTTGGAATGAAATGGAAGACAACGTACTCAAGTCTCACACATTCAGCCCGCCATGCAAACTGTACGGCCAATTTCTCACCAGTTGTGTTAAACCCTGTCTTCATAGCCAGTGTCACCAGAGGACTCAGCAGTCGGGGACTAGTGGGCAGAAGACACACAGAGAAGAAGGCCACCAAGCGCCCAGTAGAGGAACCAGCCAAGGGACACGGCGAGGAGTCATCCGTCATTTCTAGACAGCCAGGAAAGAACCGTCTGGGGGTCGGGCTAATGGCCTATGTGGTTTAAACAGCAGCTCAGTCAGACAAGGCTACAAATGACTTTCAAATGTGAGGGGATGTGGCTTTAAAACATCCCTGTGAAAGACAAAAATGTACGGCCAAAGTGCTGTTAATAGTAAGGTTGGCAAATAAAACCTGTTGGTAAGGAGGACCAACACATAGGAACTCATTATAAAATGTCTCTCTTTGTGTATGTTTGAAAAAAGGTCTAAGTCTTTGGGGAAGAGCCGCTGAAGCTGGTTTCCATGTACATGAAGACACGTGGGCAGGAGACCAATTGCTATTGCAAGGGCACAAGGGGAAGCATCAGAGGTGCTACCGGATGCACTCACCTGAAGCTACGTGATCTCACATAGGACCCAGAGAATGAGCAAGAACGTGCCCACGAGTTAGTACCGACACAGAAGAATACACAAGTTATTTACTTCGTGTCTTGAGTATTCGGCGTGGAATCCCAATGTAATTATGGAGCTTGCTGTACATGCTCAGTTTATTGCAGCTACTTATGGACCTGGATGCTTGGGTCAGCTGACAAGGTCGGGTATGTTGATGCGATCACAGTCGAGATGACGAGGATTGGTGGAGGTTGATACTACGCGTTGGTTGACTGACAGTTTCCTACTGTGTTGGAAGGTTTGTGTGTGGTGTGAGCTTGGCAACTGTGGATCTGGTTGGGTTTTTGGATAGAGTAGGGTCTCTGAATTTGTCGTTTTGCAGAATGCGTTGATGTTGCATTTGGTTGTGGTTTGGGAATTTCGTTTCTTATACAATGTTGTGAAGTTAACTTTTCTTTTAAAATGTTCTTTGTAATAAGTATTTTTTTTTTTAAGCATCATGTGTGGAATGGGCCTGATTTCAGGGCCCTGACCTTCATCCTTACGGGACCCAGCACTTTGAAACCCGCACCACCTCATTTCATGCCGATGGGATGAGCAAGCTGACGGTTTCCAGTAACAAGGTAGACTAGTATCTACATGACCAGGCATATGCTCAACATTCCAGATATAAATCTTGTTGAGTCTGCACAGGTACCTTATTTAGCAGGTACCGTTACCACCACCCCTATTTGATGGCAATATCAAGTATCGAAAGTTAAGTAACTATCCCAAGGTCATACAGGTGGGCAAGGCAGTTGGTACATTCTTACCAATTCCTACAAGTCGGGTACTGTTGCAGTTCACCTGCATGGTTGCTGATAAACGACTATTAAATGGCCTAAGGGAACAAGGGTTTATTTCCTTAGGACAGTCCGGTTACAGTTCTCAGTCCAGCTTGACAGGAGAGCATGCACCAACACCAGGGCCGAGGGAACTGGCCACACCATCTCTATGCAAAGGCTGAGAGACGGACAATCCTTACTTGCCAGACCAGCATGTCTGGCCAAGTGAACAGGAGGATGCTGACTTTCTCAACCAGCTCTCTGTGGTTTATTCCAGGGCCTAATCCCACCCACCATGGGCTGGGTCTTCCTCATCAGCTAGACAATCTCCTTCAGGTTTGCTCTGGGCCTAACTCAACCATTAATCTCTACAAATGTGCCCAGAGCTCAAACCCTCAACGGTCAAGTTGACACCTGTGCCTGACCACAAGTACCATCAGCACTGATGGGATGGAGACGTGGCCTTGCAACGTGAATGATTTGCCTGAGCATATGCAGCCAGCTCAAGCAGATGCCCTCCTTTCCAAGGCTGGAGAAAGCTGTAGGCGGCACCAACTCATGGTGGGCAGATCACCTTCCTTGGAAAACACGCTGCCCACTCTGGTTACAGTCACCTAGAGCAGGGAAATGCCAGGACTTAGAGGAGCACGGAGTACCTCTGCAGACAGCCAGGCAATGCTAAGACAGGCAACTGACATTATGTAAAGGGGGACACTTGGAAAGATGACAAGGAAATTGGGTTTTGGAGAAGGAAACAAGATCCTAGTCTAGATGAGATGACGCAGGCAAGCTCCTTTTCAATCTCCTTGAGGCTGAACGTGTTTCATTGAAAAAAGAGACACCGTTGAGCACGTGGAAGCCCTGCTTTTGGTCCCCGGCACAGTGCCAACAAGGGACACGAGAGAAAAAGCAATAAAGCAAAGAGTTTTATGAAAACTGAGACCAGCCAGCACAGCACATCTAACCGACAAACCTTCCACGTAGGTCTGACATGGAAGGAGAATGGGGACTTTTTGTAAGGTTGAGGTCACCAAGAAGAGTCAAGCATCTGTAGAAACTGCGGCTTCCACTTTCACTCAGGAATAAGTAACTAACATAAATTTATACCATAGATGCATAGGCCTATCTACCGAATCCCTAAGCTTAGGCTAGAACTGGGTATGCCAAAGTTCTAGCGAACTAGTCCTCGGTTACACTAGCTATGTAACCTAAAACATTGGCCCTCAGCCTTCCTATACTTTGAAGAGGAAGGCACAGATTTCTGCCCAGAGTAGATGCCAGGATTGAACGCATTCGTTTGTCTCAACCGTGCCAGGGACAGAGAAATGTTGCTAATACCCAATCTCCACTCAAGTCTCCAACTTTTTTCTACTGCTGCTCATGATACTGCAGACAGGGCTTGACTGAAACATACCGTGGCACTACGCAGGAGTTCAAATGACCTGGTATTAAACAACTCGTAGCTGCACGTTCGCCCCAAATTTCGCTTACTATGGCTCCAGCACCATGATGCTGAGCAGCGGTCAGCAGACCCCGCCACAGTGCTTCTTGCCTGGACTTGGGTTGCCTGCGATCTCTGCTGTGCAGCGACTCACGGTGGAACGTTGCCATGACAGACGGAGCACAGAGCGCCGCACACAGAGTTCTAGTCCAGTTTGGCTGTTCGTTCCCCAGGCACTCCTCAGGCCTGTGGGTCTAGTTATCTGGGCACACCAACTTCAAGGAGGTATCCATGCCTTGAACCAGAAGCACGTGGAGACCAGCAAGGACCGGCTATCACCTGTGTTATATAACCTCTGTCACAATGATTAACCAAGCTAATATTCATAGCACCAAGACAGCAATTAGCCCATTAAATGTGATAATTGAATTAGGTGTCAGCAAACACTGTCCAAGCCAGAAATCCCAATGCCAACAGTTTTGAGCAGTCTAAAAAGTTGAAGCATGGGCCCCGAGCATGCGCCTGCAGGATCTCAAGCCTGGTGGATGGTTATGCTACAAACCGACAGGATCCAGAGTCGCCTTGGAGACAGGCCTGTGGGCATTTCTAGATTGGGCCAGACTGCCAGGCAGGCCCTGGACTGCTAAATAAGAAGGCTGCGCTCTAGCCACCACCCCTCTGCTTCCTGACCGTGGCTGCACCCTGACCAGTCCCTGTCCACAGGACTCCCGTGCTTCACTGGACTGAGTCTCTACCTGTGTGACCTACATCTGTCCTACACGCTTGAGTTGCGTGTCGCAGCAACAGGAAGAGCAACCAAGGCACCGGGCCTCACCATTGACTCAGATGTCAGGAGAGAACCTCTTGCTTGGAGAGACCTCTGTTTGTTACACATGGCAAACAAAAAGGCCAACCACGTTGCTTTTTGACTGAAAAACTGTAATCGTTCAATGGCTGCAGGAAACAATAGCCATTAAAAAAATAGTCCACTGCGTACCACCTTCAGCAGAGTGGGCATGGCCTCCACCTAAAGGACTAACTCTATGGTCTGATGAGAAGTCAATCTCCTTTACCTCCAGCACCAGAGGAAGGAAAGAACAGCAAGGTCTCGGAGCAAAGCCACCCCCCCCCCCCCCCCCCCCCCCCTCCAGAAGCCAAGACGCGGCGGGGATCATGGCTGCTCCCAGCTGGCCCCGCCCCAGAACTACAGCTTCTTCCACGACATAGATGAAAGTGTGAAACGGGAGGCTAAGAGGTTTTTTTCACAGTTTTCTGACTTGAAAGCCTGATCCTGGGTGTCAGGCACCAGGGGAAGGAAAATAAATAGAGATGGTTATCAACCCCACTTAATTATGCCAACAGAACTCATAAGAGATTTGCCAAAGGATTGAAAATCAGCCAAGTATGGACCAAGTATGTCAATGTGTCAGGGAAAGCTTACTAAACACATCAATATTTATCTGTCCTACATCTGTACAAATAATTCATTAGGCAGCACAGTAGTATGACCTCAATCCTTTCTCTTGATTTAAAGATGAACAGGGAATGGCCAGCGCAGCCACCAAATTCAGGAGACAACCTAACGGCTCTGGGCAGGGAAAAGGCGAGCTGAGCAGGAAACAAACAGCTTCTCTCTGAGGGCGCAGCAGCAGACCTGAGACCGAAAAGCAAGGATGCTGTGCCCGTGATGTCGTGACACTTGCCAGACTCGAACCCAGCTTTCGAAATCAAGCCTGGCTCCGAAGAGCATGCACGGCCCAGTGGTGTCAGTAAACCGTGAACATCTGTCTGCACTGGAGGAGCTGACTAAAGAACAACGGGCCTTGTGGGTTTCCTCCTCGCCCAGCCCTACAACTCAGGCTCACCTGCTTGGCCTGACTCTCATGAAGAGCAGACAAGGCTGAGGGAACGCTCAGCGCTTAGCACTCCAGCAAAGTCAAATCAATGCTAGAGTTCAACGTACTTCCTCTTAAAATCGCCATATGCTTAGTAAGTTATAACCTACAAATATAATGAAGAATGAAAATGTGCAAACTTCACTTCACCTTCAGTTGAAAAGAAGCAAGATGACAGAGTCTCATCAGAAGCTAATCACATAATTAGGGCAAGATGGTTTGAAATTAGCAAAGACTTAAAATGTTCTCCAGCTAAATCACTAACGGAAAAAAAATGTCCTTTTCCAACCATCAAATTTTATATTCCCGTTTCCTTAATCTTATTGGTACAGTTTTTGAAAAGTTTTTATTTGGGGAACACATGAAAACAAGTGGATCAAACAGGAATATGCTGCAAGGGGGAAAGCCCTTTACAATGTGAATGACCGTCAACAGATTATCTCTGCAACTTGTTTTGAGATGAAAATGAGGGTTTTCAGCCATGAAATCAATGGCTCTTGAGTTCCTTCCAACACATTCTTGGTTCTGTGACAGTTATTCCAACTGAGAGAGAGAACCAATACCCACTTGGGTCCTCCTATTCCACAAAAACAAAACACAAGATCATTTTAAGAGTCAAGGAGTCAGATACTTTAGAATATTTTTAAAAATTTATTTGTGCATGTGTGTGTGTATCAGAGGACACTGTATGTCCAACCAAGGGTGACTTCGGGAATCATCCTGGATTGCTTCTAACCTCCTCCTTGCTTCACTCTGGGATTTCCCAGGCTCCGCCCACCAGAGCTAGAAGTGCCGGCCGCCATTTCTGCCTGGCCTGGCCTGGCCTTTTACGTGGGAACTAGATCCTCAACTCAGAACCTTCTGCTTCCAAGGCAGTCTTAAGCCCTGAGCGCTCTCCAGTCCTTGTTTTGAATCTTAAAGTGCTACATGACTACAAAGGTTAAAGCTCTTTGCTTTCAAGAAGTCAAAAAGGGGAATACATACAAGGTTAAGACCCAGCACCACGAAAAACCAAAGTGGATTTTCAACCTAGTAGACTATCTGAATTGACCAAACATGAAAAACATTAGCTCAAATAGCTGCAAAGCTTCCTGAATACCTTGGTAAATAAATGCTCAGGGGTTTAAGTGTTTACTGTTTATGCTTTAAGAAGCAATGAGGCTGGACGCGAGAATGTGCTATGCCCAGACACTGGACTCTCCACCACTAGGGAAAACAGACGAGTAACAAGCTTTAAAAAAAAAAAATAACCTCTTCTGAAGTGTGTAATTTTTTTAATGACTCTGGAAAGAGGACTCATACGAGAATAAATTACCAATTGTCCAGTGTTGCCACATTTCCAATTATTTTTTAAAAATCACTAGATTTTCCTTACAACTGTAAAAATTTTCTGCGTACAGAGATTTTCGAAATAACTTTTGATATAAAGTGGAACTTCAGAAATCAAATCTTAAATAATAAACATACTTTAACCACAGCATTCACACATTTGACTGTGGATTCCAAGTGCTTATCTACACAGAAGCAATGCAATTAGACTGCCTTCACTCAAAGGGTGTCAGAAGGCAACCACCCTATTTACCAGCCACTGATAAGTTATGACAACACTATTTCATAACCTGTCATCATATTTTGCTTAGCCCCCACCCCCGGCACCAGGCCCAGGATTTCCTCAATAATAAGGACTTATCGAAAATGCTTTAGTGTATCAACTGCAAGAAATCAGGATTGCAGTATCACAGCCAGAAACTAGATAATTACTTGGAAATACAGGGGCAGGGGTGACAAACTGACATTCATCTGTTCTCCTTAGGTTTTTTGAATTTTTCTAAATAAACAGTGTAATTTTAAGCACTAACCACAAAAAGAAATCTAACAAACTTGAATGACTATGGAAAATGTTTAGATTACTAACAGTTGGTCTTTTTATCAATATATAATTCAGGAACACACACCTAAGATTAAAACCGCTGTAGTTATTAAGAAGGGAAAATATGGCAAAAACTTTTCACAAATTTTTAAGAAGTGACTCCCTAGATCTCATACATACAGAAAGCAGGACCGGTGTTGCTTTTAACACTGAAGTATAGCAAGCTAAGACCCTTACTTGTACCATGTATGTGTCTCCGACCCTTTCCACAGAACTGCAGAACAAAACTACTGTATGCTAGAGTTTACAAAAGCAAGTTATCTGCTCAGTCTAAGCACTTGCTTATCTGGGTTACTGTGCCCAGCTCCCCCCCCTGGAGACTGAAAAGCAAGGTTAAAACTAACATGGATTCCCCCGGAAACTTAAAATGAATCCAAACAAAGTACATGGTGCCCTGAATTTACTACGTAGACAAATGGTCATTTCTTTGTCACTGAACACTGCTTTTGAGGAACTGGATCTGTAAGCACTGTCAGACACTACACTCAGCTCCGAATGTGAAGCGGGTTACGTGAACAGCTGGGGAGTCCTCTTTCATTTCTTGCTGCACTCACACACCCCAGTTGTGTTCACAGCATTTCCACTGACATGTGGATGCTCAACCAATTCTAAGAGCCAGAGACTACCGTGACCCCTGAGAAGGCCATGGGAAGTGTTTCAAAGCCCATACAGCCGTGTCCCACAACCACCTACTGATTCTATCTGTGCTGGTGGAAGAGAAGTGCTGTCACTTTCGGGCAGGGCTGAACCAGGAAGCCCGCAGACACCGCTGCAGCTGGTGAATCCAAGCACTACTGGCAGTCACGCAATCAATCCTCCTCCTTACAAAGCAGGAGGCATGTCTGGCCATTCCCCTGGCAGACCAGGACAGGACCTACGCCAGAGCAGTCTACACGTATCACACATACTGGCTTCACATCAACATATCCCTCCCTCACTCCACTCCGCACGCTTTCTATCTTAACAGACCCCCTCTCCTCAAAAAAAGCAGGGTTAAGAATGCAAAAAGTCTGATGTCCACCAAGGAGGCCTAGCTATAAAATGCAAACATGAGAAAGCCACAGTCTTACTTTAAGAGTGGCTCCAAAGGAGGAGCATGGGACAGAGAGAAAAAGCAGTAAGTTAAAACAAGGTATAAGGACACATGTAAGAAAATGCTGTATTCTTACTACCTCATGCTCTTATAAGTTATTCTTACTGAATGATGATCTTGAGTATTTTTTTCTAATAAAGTGAATCACATTTAGCTTTAAGAAAAGATAACAGATCATCATGATGGCCGAAGTCCTACAAAGACAAGTTAGTGGAAATAAGGAGAAAGTTCGCCTTGGAGATTCTTTTAGGTTTAACATGCTTCCAAGCAGGTAAGCTGCACCCTGGCACTATCAAGAATGACTGTACGGAAACCAGAATCCACAGCACAAGAAGCTTTTCACACACACTCTCTGGTCAACAGTAGGCCCCAGGAAACTAGCCTCGTGAGCTGGTGTCCTACACGCCTCTCCACTCATTGCTGGCTCTGCTGTGTTCAGCTTTCCTGTTTATTGGAGGAAATCAAACCTCATGATAAGGTCTCCACCAAAAGGTAGCAAACAATTTCTCTGTAGTAAGACAAATTGCAGGGAGGCTTGGATCTCAAAGACTTCCCTTACCTCTGACAAACTTTAAACATCATAGAAGCACAAAAAACCAACAGATTTGAAATCTATAGATGCAGATGCAACTTGAACCTGAACATGAAGAATGCATTAAATCCTAAATAAAAACAGATGCCATGCGCGAATCGAAAATCATTCCATGATAACAAGGCGCTATGCACCTACAGAAGCATGTTTCCAAACCACCAGGCACCATGAGCCACACTAAAGCATGTGTGTGTTTTGCTTAAGTATCTGCCTATGACCTTGAAAACACTCACACCCTGGGTCTCAATGACACCTGTCAACTCTTGGTTGAAAATAACCACTGCACGTTTGTCCAGTCAGCAGCTCTAATATAAAGACATGCAGTGAAGAGTGCACTGTCTAATTCAGGAGCAGCCACACCTCCTTCAGCCCATGCCCGGCTTTTGTTTTAAAAAAGTTCCTAGTAAATTCAGAGGTGTAACTGGCAGCCCCATATTAAAAAACAAAAAAAAAACCTAAACATTCCAGCAGGAAGACTTTTAAAGTAAAATTCTGGCTGTCTAGCTGTTTAAAATACCACAGAAGCATCTGATTTGGCAAGTGAGCAGAGAAGTGACTTCCTTCAGTTGATGCTCACACCAGACTTACTTGCCACTTACTGACTCCACTCACTCGGCAGCAGTAAAGTTGTGAATGTTCAAGGCTTGTATTATCTTTAGCCATCTTTAATGACTTCTGGAATTTATGTTTTTCTTATCAGTCACTCATCACATACTACCTCAACATTAAAGCTCTTTGTGTATTTTTAAAAGTCAAGGAGACAATATTTTGAGAAAATTCTGGATTGTATCAACCTATCTTTGCAGCTAACGTTACACGTTTTTAGAGGTGCTGTATAATGAATAGGTATGTAACACACGGCTAACTGCAAACTCTGCAAAGGATCGCACTAACAAGTAAAATAAAGCTGCCTTTGGTAGGCATGTTCTTAACCAGCCATCAAGCAGTCTTTCTATATGCACAACTTCAGTTCTCAGGTTCCAACTGCTACAGTGTGCAGCTGGGATGGAGCTCGGTGCTACAGCAGGCCCTGAGTTCAATCAATGCTAAATATCCCCCATCCCAATTACTGTAGATGATGAATTCAAATGCTTGGCCTGGGATGGGGGGCAACTTTAAAAGAAAAAAAAAAATATTTCTAGATTTGGCTAAGGAGGAAGAGCCATTTGCTAGGAAGAATCCGAAAGTTCTAAGACAATTCACAGAAAGCAAAATTCAGTATTTCCACAATATACTGTCACATTTGCAAGCAGGTGCCCTACCCAATGAGCAACCTTGCTGGCAAGGAAACCACATGTAACTTTTTAGCAGTTATATGGGTGAACTTTATTCATAAATATAGTTACAGAACTTGAGTGGTTTAAGGACCACTAGAATGTGAAATACAAAATGTCAATGTTTACGTAAATATTGATTCTGTCAACTTGACTTTTAATGTTGACAACATTTTCAGTTTAATACTAATAAAGGCAATGTGTACGTATAAACCTGGAACTGGGGGCTGGAGAGGTGGCTCAGGGGTTAAGCCTCTGCCTTGCAGGCAGAAGGTCCCAAGTTCAGATCCTAGACCCCACATATAGACGCCGGGCAGTAGACGCCCGGCAGAAGCGGGGGCGGCCTGCGCTTCTGGTCCTGGTAGGGCGGAGCCTGTGAATCCCCGGGGAGAGTAAACGAGGAGGCGTCCATGGTGGTTCCCGAATTCGCCCGTGGTTCTACACTCTCTCTCACACACACACACACACACACACACACATGCACGCACATACGCACATGCACACACACACAATTGAATAAATAAGAAATAAAATTTAAAAAAACCTGGAACTGGGGGTACCTGCTCTCAAAACTGGCAACCTGAGTTGAATCTCCAAAAGCCTTCATGGTAGAAAGAAATAACTTCTGAGATTTGTCCTGTGACCCCCCCCCCACCTATATGCATAGCATGCGCATACCTCCTTTTCACTCCCTCTAGCTAGCTGGTCATCAGTCATGCTTTTTGTAATGTGGCTTCTGCCATTATGGCTTATATCCACTCTGGAACTTACAGTCACATAAACTTTCCTTTTTTCCTTAAGTTGTAGCTGAGTTCTGTCTCATAGCAGCAAAAACAAAAAAAATAATATCTTTCTCATCCATAATTGTTAAAAACATTACTTATTGAGCTATATGTATGATGCACTGAAAGACAGGAGTGGTCACCAAAGGTCAACATTGCCAGGATATGAGGTGTTTTTTTTTTTTTACGATTTAAACTCTCATGCAATAATTAGGAGCCTTAAATTTATACTTAGATTAATATGTGTGCTATAGTGGGCTTGAAAGGTTAATGTAATCGTTAAGGTACATTAATAGAAGTGAGGGTAAGCTTGCTCCTCTGGGAAATACAAGTTCAATTGCATCGGCTGGCTTCTACCATGGTGTTGACTGAAATCCATACAACACCTGCAGAGGTTAACCAGAAATGTTCAGGGTGTGTTAGAAGAATGCAGGCAAAGGAAAGTTGGCTACTGGGCACAAAGAGTAAGAGAAAACACTGACTTACATAGCTGTATGGCCATCATTCCAGTGTTATAGTGCTCCAAGAAAATAACCAAACTGTACAGAGCAAAACATTTTTAATATTTCTAGCAGAATTATAAGATTGTCTTCAAAGGTAATGAATCCCTGTCTCTAGGAGTCAAAACACAAGTAATGTACAGTAAAATTACCCCCACATGCACTTTACAAAATTCTAGGGCTTAGTCATATACTGCACAGAAAACCTGAATGTGGAATTTTATTTTTGTTTTAATTCTGGTTTATGGCAATTTTCCTCATTTCTTATTATGTATAGTTTCTTCAATTTTTTTCAAGGTCCATAGTTCGATTAGCTGACCTTTTCTTCCACCAGTCATAACTAAAGGCACCTGGGTCTGTATTTCCAGGGTAGAGCCTTAGCAAGCTTGAGGCTCAGGGGTTAAGGCACCTCTGGACCTCAAATTATTCTCATGGATCCTATGTACAAATTGTGAGGCAGAAATGGCAGCCACCTGCACTTCCAGCTCTAGAGGACTGAGCCTGGGAAATCCCAGAGCAAAGTAAAAAGAGGTAAAAGCAATTCAGGATGAATCTCCTAGTCACCTTTGGACATCCATAGGTACACAGTGCTCTCTGATGTACAATACACACACACACACACACACACACAGGTAAGTAAAATAGGAAAACATACCCTTTCTAGTAATTTTCAAAACAATCTTTCATATGGAATGCAATGCTAAAACTTAATTTTTCGTGTCTGACTTAAGTGGACTGATCAGGGGGCCTGACCAAGCAATCCAGGAAAACTTCAAAAACCCTGAGAATTTACATCTACAAAGTAAAGGGCCTGAATTTCATAATCTCCAGGTATGATCAGCTTTTGTCAGTCCAGCAAAAATAGAAGCCATGGGGTACTATGAAGGTGTCTTTCCATAGAGCCACAGTGAAGGGGTATCACTTCAGAAATTCATAAGCTATCATGAAATGTAGCCCAAAATATTATCTCGGCATGCAAATTCCATGGGAACCAAACTATACACCAACCGAAGCATGGTAATATTTCCATCAATCAGTAAGAGTCACACCGAAAAGTATCCCAGCAGCCAGTGACATACCAACAATACAAATCTACACTTTACTTTTGCATTAAAAAAATTAAACAGGTGTCCAAACACAG
The DNA here is from genome assembly GCA_023101885.1 of Typhlomys cinereus. NCBI lineage: Eukaryota > Metazoa > Chordata > Mammalia > Rodentia > Platacanthomyidae > Typhlomys > Typhlomys cinereus. The sequence goes on from JALPQD010000198.1 coordinate 47,611, forward strand.
ATATGTACAATATTTAGCCTTCAAGTGAACAGAACAAATTACAAAATCTTTGTCCACATCAAGTATCTTATTTTTGTTCCAAAAAAAATTACCTTATCTATTGCTTGTTAATAAGTCAAATCCTCATTTAATACATAACAGATTGTATTGTTTTTTACAACACATAAAACCTCCAACAACTGACTTAGTATAAATGTTTGAGGCATGCAGTGCAAACTGCTCCCAGCACGACAGAAGAATCACGCTCCAGAGGCTCCAGTTTGCAAGAGCCGACAAAAATTCCCAAGAGTCAATATATTACCAACCATATGAAACTAACATTTTTAGGAAGACAAGGAAAAAGTCTCCGTTCAGCATGCAGTCTTTGGGGAATCTAATTTTAAAAATATTACACACTGCAATCCCATTAGATTACATACTGATTAATCTAACAAAGCGCATTACCAGGACTTTGAAATATTTCTTGGGTGACTACTTGGAAGAGTAAGCCTTGTGAAAAAAATGCTAAATATGTAATAACAGTATAATTACAATAAAAAAAAAAAAAAAAAGAAAAACCCCACACATGGGAACAGTAACAACTACACTGGGAGACTAGACAAAAGATACCAAAGGACTTTGGCCAAAATTAGTATAAATAGACTTTATTGAAGTCAGTGCCTCTGTACTGAGACAGAAGATTGTGTCTACATAAGCACAAGTTGTAACATTTCACAACTTCTAAAAGGAATGTCAACAATTACAACGATCATGCATACCATGGTCGATAATCACATTTTAGAAGCATTTTCAACCATTTCTAAAGAAATGCTTATTACATTGTTATATATAGAACTACTTTCAATAAACTGCAAAACATTGATCGACTTTTCCAGTATGAGCTACAGTGTCAACACAAAAAGGAGGCATAAATGTTTAATTTATGAAATCAGAATGGAATATTTACTGTAAAGAAAAATTAAAAAGCTTTCAAATAAAGGCCATTATTGAACCAACATGAAGAGCACAACTTGAACTTTTGAGTTCACTCATCTTTTAAAGCTGTCCTCTGAATAATTTCAGTTCTAGGCATTGAATTCAGTACTGTGAGTACTCCTTGGACTGGAGTTTGGCAATGATGCGGTCCAACTGTCTCTTTGCTTCACACTGTGGGAAATTGCTCATGTCATAATATTGAGGGGCAATTTTCACCAACCTGAGGAAGGGAGGGAAAAGTTACCAAATCAACATTTTCCTTTTGAGTTGCTAATAAAGCTAAACATCAACTGTGCTAGCGTACAGGCAAATGTAAAAATTCCAATCTATGATAAAAATATAACTGTTAAATCTTAAACAGATACTACTATTTCCAAAATGTAAATTTATTAAAATACAATCTTTCTGTTGAATTTACCACGAAGCTTGAGAAAGGATACCACAGTGGGCTTAAAACAAACAAAAACTTTTACAAAAACAAAACAAAACAACACAACCACAAGGCTACTACTGACTTGTTCGTGCCAGTACACTATTCTGACCTGCTACTTCTCAAGTTACGGTAATGAGACAGGTTCTATACAAACTATTATAATAGTCAAATGATTGCATCTTCTCATTTTTAGCATTTTAATAACTAGAAGCACAACTATATATACCAAAGATCACACAGTCAAAATCTTTCAGGAAGCTTTGCTTCAGAATTCTTTCTCAACAAAGCATTTAAGATAAAATGGTAATGTTCTACACAATTTAAGTGTCAAAAGTCATCAATCAGTGAGAAGATGCAAAGCATTAAACTAGTGACATCACCAAACATAAATGCTTTCAATCCACCACCACCCGAAGACTGACATATTGTAGCGTAACTGATAAAAAGTAGTTAAGATGGGGCAAGAATAAATAAAAACAGAAAGTCACAAGGGTGGCAGCCACTTCTTAAAAAAAATTAAACAGTCAGTCCTAATTACTATTTTTAAAAGCTAATACATTAAGATACAAAGCTGTAATTGTTTGTACAATTCTCAAAACACCGACATAATAAACAGTTAACTGCAGTGGGACAAATAAAATATTAAAGACATCCATAATAGGACGGTTGAACTCTGCATAGCAGGAAGAAAATGGCTCTCAAGGCTATTCAAAACCCAATCCTGTCCACAGACACCCCCACTGTTCTCTTATCAAAGACAATCATACCATCTGTTACTCTCAGGTCTACACACATGAATACACAGCCATGGCTGAGGTGTTAAGTATGAAACAAGCAAAGAGTAGGACTTACTTCACTGCTGCAAAAGAGTCAAACTCTACCCTCAGCAAAATATTGTATGTAACAGTAAACAAAAAAAATGTGCTTACCATTCTGGCTTGATATCTGTACATGTCCGGATGTAATTCTTTGTTGTTAGCACAAACTCATTATAAAGCACCCATTCAGGCTTGTGGTCAAGAACAGTAGAGGGATGCAACTGAACCACCTGGTTATCTTTCACAGTTAAGTAATGCCCTGTTCGTTCTAAATGTGCCACCTGAAACCAAAAACAAGTAAATTAAAAAATGCTTCGGGTGCAGTACTTCAATAGCATGAATTGTTCCTGCAGGGACAGAAGGTTGTGCTGCTTGTTCTCCAGTTATCACTCATGGCTTGACAAAGGGGAGAAAAACTCAAGACATTTTGTTAAACATGAAAACAAGTCACATAAAACTCAACTCAGTAATCCTAAAACCTACTGGAGCAAAGGTAAGCTATCCCAAGAGGCAGAGCAGAGAGTCTAATATTTACTATCTGGTCCTCTCTAAGACTCACTGAAGTATACTCTTCAGCACTATTTGCCAACTACAACAAACAAATCCTTATCACATTCATGCCTAAGGCTAAACAAAGACAAAAAGAAAAAGAGAGAGAAAAATCTACAAAGATAATAGAAGGAAAAAAAAGAAAAACATCAGTTAAATGTAACTATTCCCTGTATTTCTTTGCTTCTTAAACACTTAGATTTGTACACTTAAACACATGACAACACTGTCCATTTCCAATATACAGCTCTGTATATACAGAATTATGTGAATAATAAACTCAAGATCCATCAGATATACACGGATATACTACAGTACTTCAAATTTGGCACTTGGAAGGAAAAGGAGGAGGCTCAGGAGTTGGGAGGTCAGCCTTGTCTTAGAAAATAGCAACAATAAATAAAAAGACACTTTTCCAGCTTTGATTCAAATACAGAAATCCTTACAGAATCTCCTTAATTTTAGACTCTCGAACACAACCGGTTTTAAGGATAGATGTATTTTACTTAAAACATATCCCTCAAACAGAAAAAGAATAAGCAAGCAAGCAGGAGATAAAAGGGATTGTCCCCAGCTTATTATCAGATTTTCTTGATGTTTTCAAATATAATTTTTCAACCCCCAATACATGTTCATGATATTTATCTAATTTTTTTCATTAACAATATCTAATACAGCGTGTTTTTGTTTTAATGAAACCTTTGAATCATTACTCATTCCTGCTCTAAATCTAAAAAGACATTTTGGGCTTTGGTAGTGTCCATGGATCTCAGCAAGAAAAATACCAATGAACAAAATACAAAAATGCAAATAAATTTAAAAACAGGAAATTAAGCAGCACCGTAGTAGACCCACCCATTTATCAATTTCATTTTGGCAATATTGTTATGACAATACAGCTGTAACTGAACACCTGAATCAATAGTGAAGGTTGAAAATATCCATTTCAGGTACCAGTGTAAAAGAACCCATTTGATACAATGGAGACTCCCAATATATAAATAACAGTTCTTTAACTGTTTAAAATTTGATAGGACTTTAACTTTTGCCATTTAGAGTATGAACTTCTTACTCATTAAATACATAATTTGGTACACCAATTCAATAAAACAAACTAAACACATACAAAAACACTCCTATTTTGGTAATAAATTATCTTAACTATGCATTCCTGAATTACATACCTGCATGAAATACCCAGTAACCAAAGCTTTTCTTATATTAATATAATAATCCCTGCTTGTAAAGTCAGTACTTCGACGAGGCAAATTAAATCTGTCCATAATTCGTGATAACTGCTGGCGTACATTGTCTGCAGACATCAGGGACCGGTAGTTAATGAAGTTGTCATAACACCACTGAACTGATTCATGATCTAAAAAGTTGAAGAGAGAAAAAAAGAGTGCCGTAAATAAGCTACACAGGAACTTTTCCAAATAAAAAGGAAAAGTTTGGATACCCTAACCAAACTAGAAAGGGATTCATTTATCCTTTTAGAACTTTCTGTTCAAAGAAAAACCACTATAATTGGGTTCAGAGAAAGAAACAATACTAAAGTTTTGACTATGGGATGGCAAACGATTCTGAACAAAAACTCTTAGCAAAACTCAGTTATTTACTTGGTAATAAATAGGCCATGGTTATTTCCAACAAATGAGTGAGCATAATGGTAGGTCTAGAAAACTACAGTCTTAGGTTAAGAAAATAAAATACGACCTAAATTATAAAATGAACTTCGGGGCTGGAAATTGTTCAGTGGTCTCTGTCTCGTAAGCAACGAGACCTCAGCTCAGATTCTTAGGTAAAAACACCAGGCAGCCCACCTATAAACTTTCCAAGTGAGCTGACTGACTAGACTAGCCCTAATGGCACCGTTTCCAATGATTCCTTGAAAAACTTCCAACCAGTACAGTCTAGATAGCTCAGTTCAAGCTGCAGAATCAGAAGGAGGTTGGGAGGGGTGTTTAATGTTCAATGACAGTCACGGTTGAAAATGGCACTGTCTCCTTTTAATAGTGTCTATTGTGAAAATAAATTTTAAAAAAAAGCGTAAGAATCATGCTACTGAAACATACATTTAACAGCATATTACTATTGGTTCTCAGATTATAATTTATCATAAATTGACATAAATGATAGGTATATTTTCACCATCACAAATAAACGTGTGAACAAAAGAATGTGGTAAGACAGCAACGAAAAAACCTAAAGTGTTGTCCTTCTTTAGACTCTGCTCTAAAATGTAGTTTTTTGAAGTTCTCAAATTTTAGAAATTAAACACTAAAAACTAACAGGAATGGTATGAAAATGTACATAGATGAACACACAATGCTGATTACTCAGACTGCTGAGGCGGGAGGACTATTTGAACCAAAAAGTTTGAGACCAACCAGGTCACATATTAAAACAGTGTCAGCTCATCATTTAGGCAAATAACGTTATGCCGGATATTCAGCTAGTAATATGTAATAGTTCCATCATTATTTCCAAACTGATAAAAAATAACTGTATCCATAAAAATTTAGAACTCATACATTTTACTGAAATGCTATTTACTTTTCATAATGAATGCCATAAGCTACTCTTTAATATTTAAGGCAAAGGCTTAGGTAAGATAACTAGTGGATAAAGCTGCTTGCTGTGCAAGTCTGACAACCTGCATTCTATTCTCTGGAACACAAAATGGGTTCCAAAAGGTTGCCTCAGGCTTCTGCATGTATGCTTAGAACATATCCACATGTTTCATAAGCTTGAAACAAAACCTAGATATACAAGTGTTACAAAGTAACTTAAAACCTATTTGTTTTTAATTATATCACAAACATGAAAATGACATTTTAGCATTTCCATATAACACTGCAATTAACCTAATTAAGATGAAAAATATCACAGATCCAAATAATAAGATGATTTGAAAAGATTTCTTTTTAAGACCAAATACCTCTGACATAATACAAGTCAGTGATTAAACTCCCCTCTGGTAGCAGAAAGAATATATCTAGCAAATGGGGTTTCTGCTCTAATTCATTTTACACTCTATTGCTAGTCCTACTTCCAAGTAAAGTAAGACATCTGTAGATACCTATTGTTTAACACTCTCAGAATTCCTCCTAAAGGGAAAATATATTAAGCTCCTCTAATTTCAAATAGTGAAAATATGATTTATATTCAAAATAGATTTCAAAATAGGCTCCATTTCATTTTCAAAACATTATGAAATTTAAATATACCACTATACTTATACAGTTACCAAAATCTTAATTGGCAATGCCCTGATCCATCCCTCTTTTCTCTTTCTCCTGTACACAGGCGGGACTCTGCCTCCTAAGTGCTGGAATTACAAACATACCACTACGCCTGATAACATTTCGCTGGTTTTCAAGTAGTATTTAAAGTATCTAGAAAGCAAACAGCCATCCCCCTCCCAAATGAATGAATGAATGAATGAGTGAATGAATGAACCATGCTTAGAACCAGCACAGTGGCTGAGCAGGTAAAGATATATGCTAACAAGTCTGAGGTCATGGGACCTAGATGGTAAACACAGCTGACTCTCCAAGTAGTCCTGACTTCCACCTGTACATACAAACGCACAACAAATGTAAAAACATAGAAACATGCAATTCCTTTAAATCTTTCAACTATCACTTAGTATCTAAATGATGAACAAGGCAGTTACACAGGAGCTCCTTCTCAAGGCTTTCCCTCTTAAAGCAGGTAATAATGTACTAATGTGCTACAAGTCTATTAGTTACTCATTATGTTTGATGTACCACATAGAAATGCAGGCGGAGTTCTCAAGCTGAACTATTTCCTATTAAGAATAAAATCTTTAATATCCATCATTACCTGTTTATGGACATAGGAAGGATAAAGAAAGTTGTGAAATATACCATGCACTATGGCATTCGGCTCTAGGTCACTTTCCATCTGTAACTGTCCTTTCTTTCCCTGGTGGCCATCAATTTCATTCAAGTGAAGTATACTGAGCCATTCTCTGTTCCAGATGCTGGCCCAAAACCAGAAAGAAACAAAAGACCATTTCTAAATCTAAATTATAAAGTCTGTTGGGCTAGTGGTAACCCTAAATCTGATTTTCATAAATATTACCTGTATGTAACCGGTCCATTAAATCAGCTAAGAAATGTTATTTTTTTACCCTTTGCAGGCAGTAACGCAGCAGAGCTGAACTTTTGTATAAACCACTTACCGTTTGACTAAGAACAATCATTCTCTTTCTGGTATGCTTCTCAATTTCGTGGTTTTAACATAAAACTATTAATAAAAGTATTACAGGAATGATTGTATAACTACAAAATTTATTTTAAAAATGTACATACACTACATGGGAATAAAACAAGGATGTACATCAGATTTTTTAGTGATAAATTTATACAATGCCTCGTTATTGTCATCCTGAATTTTCCAGGCTTTTAAAAATTGTTTGATGCCAAACAATTTTGAATAAGTTTGGCAGTTCTATTTTAAATGCTAGTCAGGAGTTTTTCTAAAGTACCTCTGGGATTCTAATGCAAAAATTGTCAGAGATAACAAATGAAGTGACATTTAAACAAGAGTACCTTCAATCTAATTTACACTTACTTTGTTTAAAAGCGTGGTAGACATTCAGCAGTGTCAGATGATCTCCATCTATGTGGGCAAATCTCATCTTGGCCTCATCTGCGGCTTTCTTGGCCTCCGTGGGGCGAACAAAACACTGTGGGACTAAACAAGGTTGGTATGGGCCCAACACAAACGCCCATATCGATGAGTCACGCATTCACAGATAGAGGAACAAGGCCTAGCTAGGTCAGTTCACAGAGCATAGGGCAGGGCAGGATGGCCTCCAACTGCATCTTGGACTGTTTACTACCTTGATTTGGTACTTCACCTAACCACATCTGTAAGACAAGAGGGTTTCAAAGCTACAGAGTACCTGATAATTTTTAACTAGATCTAAAAGTAGGCATCAAAACAGCTATTCTGAAGGCCATCAAGTTACTAAAAAGCTAACTTATAAAAAAAAAACCAGTGCTGATAGCTCTACCAAAAACCAGAATTATGGTGTCAATAGCCTTTTAATGAACTGTAAATTTTTAAAGGGCCATCCATTAAACCCACTGAATGGCCGGCCACAAGTCAGAAAGCTGTACTCGCCCACTGCACAACCAGTCTACTATCTACTGCCACATTTCAGTCAGAATTGTTTTCCTAATCTGTGGCTATTACCAACTGGTGGGTATCACTATTAGCACCGGTGAGCAAAAGCATATGTAAACATTAAAAAAAAAAAAAGAAGAAAGAAAAACCAAGAAATCTTGGGTTGATGATAGCAGTAGTGGTGGAAGGTTAAACCGCCTTAGAATTAAGAAAATTCAAGAAGGCTGGAATATTTAGCCTAGCATAGCAGCATTTTAATATATATATTTTTTAAAAAATCAGGAAATGAAGCCCCAAGTTTTTTCTTAAAAAAATAAAAAAAAAAACCAGTTCGAATCAAACCCTCAACATAAAAGCAAATCCAGTTATTTTAAGTTGACAGTCTGAAACAGTATGTCATCAAAATATACAACTACAGCAGTTGTTAAAGAGCCTCAATATTAATTGACAAAATTCTTAAGTTGTTACAAAGTGTGCACTACATTTTTTTTAAAATACAGCTTTCCTACAATTCACTTTAGCAATTCCATAGTTATAAAAAACAGTATCAAAATTCTTCACAAGCTTGGGACTTTTTCAACACATTTTGAAGCTCTTACAACCTTATCAATAAAAAATCATATTTCAGAGAGAAGATAATGGGAATAATCAACAATGATATCAAACACAGTATGAATTACTCTTTCCCATACATTTTTCCCCTTTAAGATGCCAATGTAGTCTAATAAAGACATCGGAACACGATCACAGTACTAAAGGTCTTGCTTAATGTAATCAAAGCAAGGTAATGCTTAAAAGTACAGATACTCCCCACAGCTGTAAATGCAAACACGAAGTCACCACCAGAGTTGAATGGGAGTAAGTAGTGCCCATAAGGTCTCTGGTTTGCAACTCGCAAATTCAGAAACAAAATAGCAAACAAAGCTTCAAAGCTCAACAAAATAGTTTTGCTCCCTGACTTGTTCCTTGCTCCATTTTAACTTTTCCCATAAGTGGCCCGTTTAAAAAACACTGTGCATAACTGCTTATTCTCTTGATATTCGTGTTTTGTATTAACTCCTATCATAAATAAGACTAACCTGTAACAGGATGATTTCAATTCTCACCACAATGACAAATTATATAGGACTGAAGTTCTAAACACGAACAACATGGAAAAGAGTGCCTGATAACAGAACCTAGAAAAATACACCCTGGCTGGAGAACAGACAAGCACATCTCTGTTTATTCACTCGGCAAATTAAGTACTAGGGAGAGAGACAACTGGGAGAACCTAACAAAACTTGTAAGCAAGGCAGACTACAACCTACCACCACCTCCGCAATGAGACTACAATTTAATTAAATATGCTGATACTGCCCTGCCCATCTGCTCTGAGTCTGATCAGTCATAACTCTGCAAGAAAACATTTAGCTACTTAAATAAAAGTCACACAATTAGAATATACTATACATCTAAACTAAGCCATTTTATATTTAGAAAACTTTTATTTATTCTTTAATTCCACAGATTTTAATTACTTATGGTATTAAGACGAATAAACCACTCTGCAAATACAAGTCAGTTCTCTGTAGTCCTGAAACTAGTAGAATACAATAAAAATTCATGGTCTATATTTTAGTTTAAAAGTGGCTGTGTTTTCAGAAAATCTAATTTCCAAATTACTCTTTGTGGATTTTTACTGCTATTAAAAAATAGCACTTTATTTCCTCAATGTAATCTTCTAATTTTGAAAAAAAAAAAAAAAGTCACTGAATTTATCTAGTAACTGTACTTCTTTAACCAAGTACTTTTCTGCCATTGTAAAATACCAAAATGAGATTTGATTTTAAGCCCAAGATTGTACATTACTATATTTATTTAGGACATTAAGTTAAAATTCATGTTTGACTACTACTGAAAGACACATACATGTAGAAAAGGATTGATTTAAAAGTATCACAGGCTCAATGAATAGAACCAATTTTTGTTGTATTTTCAATAAACCCCAAAGAAGGTACTGATGATCTACCAAAACACTCAATTACAATTGCACTCAAACTTATTGCAAGCTTTACTTGTAATTCAATAGAGAGCCAATGCTGTACTGGTTTTGCACAAGGACTTCTGTGAGAACCTATCATTATGAAGTTATTTACAAGGAATTTAGGAAGCAGCCTGAGTTCCTTAAAACCATCTATAAAATCCACTATCATGATAAATAATAAAACCAACAAACAATAGTGAAGTCCACCCCAACTCTGAAGAGATGGGCTTTCTTTAGCTCCTTTCCCTCTATTACCTGACAACATAGCAGTAATAGATAGGACCTCATTAGAACAGTTGTAGTCACAACTTGCAATAACCATTTTAGCCAGCTGTGGATCTAGAGGAAATTCTGCCATCATGGATCCCAATTCTGTCAGATCTCCATCATCATTTAAAGCAGCCAAATAATTCAAAAGTTCTAGGGCTCTCATCAGGGTTTCAGGAGCTAGGGGGGAAAAAGGCAATCTATTAAATAAATTGCATTGAGCAAGCAAAAATGTGATAAATCTCAAGTTATTAAAACCAGTCTCATTTCTCATTCCACATTGGACCTAACCAAAAACTAATACAGATACAGCAAATAATGAATCACAGTAAATTGGAAAGATCTCTCATACTTAAAATGGTCTTCAAGCCAGGTGCAGTGGCACAGACCTGTAAGTCCAGCACTCTGGAGAAGGATGCAAACGGGATCATTTTAAAGCCATCCCTCAGCTAGGTAACAAGTTTGAAATAAGTCTGGGCTAACTACAACCTTGTCTCCAAAAAATATAAACAACCACCCCAAAAAAACCCTCTTTATCCTAAATACATCATTCTAACTCATCCATACTTATCAAACTACTTCCCCATAAAAAATGTAGAAAAAAAATTCTCATAATTTTATACCCAGATTATACTTCAATTCACCAAAAGTTCAAGAATAGTATCTGAAGGAAAGGGCCCTATTTGCCCACATAAACTGCCACTCTTTTAGTTTTAATATTCCTTTACGAGACCCATCTTAATGCATATTGGAGGAAAAAAGTAAAATGTACTTAATATACATGTTCGAGACCCATCTTAATGCATATTGGAGGAAAAAAGTAAAATGTACTTAATATACATGTTCGAGAAGATGCAGAGACACAGTCATCTTTGATAAAGCATCTGCTGGTAGGTCATACCTGGTGGATCCATAAAATCAAAATGTACCAAGTCATCAATACCAAGTTTCTTCAATTGCAACACAACTGATCCTAAATTAGAACGCAAAATCTCAGGATAGGTGTTATCCTAGTAAAAACAAAAAATATTTGTTCGTTAAGCTAAGTATTAGTCCTTCTCAGGAGACAAGTTTAATGATTGGGATGTGATCTGCCCTCCCCCGCCAACTATGGGTGTTAATGCTTGGGAATGCTGGTACCTTTAAGAGGTAGAACCTGACTGGAGGAAGACATGTCAAAGGGGGTGGACCTTGAGGTTTGGTAACCTGATCCTGCCTCTTCTGGCTGTCCTCCTGCAAGCTGTAGTGATCTGCCATTAGTCAGTTATGCTTTCTGCTAGGCCATTGTCATAATGGATGTAATTCTACGAAACTGTTAAGCCAAATATTCTCCTTTTTCTACGCTAAGGTGCTGAGTACTATCTCCCAGCAAAAAAGCAAAGTGATCCCAACAGCAGGGAGTCAGGACGGGTGATTCTGGCTTCTTAACCATCTGCTGTGGCATGCTTTTACACCACTGTTGTAGAGAACGGACCAGGCAGGCCTCTAGCTGCCTGCTTCTCATAAGTTAGTTAATAATTTTTTGAGATAGTTCAATAATTCTTAAAAGACAAATTTTTGAAGATAACCTAGATATTGGGGACTTTCTTGCAACAGAAGTTAAAGGTTAAAAACATTGATGGACTAGTAAAGGCTCTACTCGGTATTGGTAACTGCAGAGGTTTTACTTTTTAAAAATTGCTTATCTGAAGAGACGTACAGGTATTCTATGACTATGTGCTCCTATGACTTATTCCATATTTAATGTCTTGGTCGCTACAAAAAAAAACTTTTACTAACCTGTGTTATAATTAATCTATATATTTGGCTCTAAAAGATTACAATTAACTGAAATTTCTATAAAGTATTAATAAGGTTCATATAAGATACAAACCTTGTGGATGCTTAATGCTAAAATAGTTAAGTAAATTGAGAGCTATAATATCTTAGATTTCAAAGTACACATTTATAAATGATTATATTTAAATGTATATTGTCTAAAAAAGTCTTACAAGTAGTTGATACTTTAAAAACAAACTTAGTTTTAATGTCTGTTATGGAGGAAGAAAACCGCTTTTTAATTGTTTATAGTGAATAAATTTGTGTTTTTAAGAAAAACAAATGTGATTAACTGTAGCTTGAGCCCTGTTGTGCACTGCTTAATTATACTGGGGGGAAAAAAAATTAACCTAGATGTTAGTTAATACTGACATAATACTAACTGATATATAATGATATAATCTATTTCTTCCAAGTTTGAAATATGTACAATTTTTGTTTTTTGGGTTTATTCTATGATTTATAAATAGCTTTTTGTATAGAATTGTTATTACCACATATAAAATAGTGTAGTAGAGATTGTACAGACCTTAAAAATTAGAATGCTATAAATAGTAGTGTAATTAAAGATTAATTTAAGACACTACAATGGGAACAAATGAAATCAGAAAAGCTTTTAGTGAGTTGTCATCATTAATGAGTATTTCTAGCTCTTTTCCAAAGAGAAAAAGTGTGTTCTCTGTCATCTTTAACATTTTGATTTACTGTTTTTGCCTGTGTGGCTTTAATGTTTTCAAGTCATTCCCAGCTTAAATCAAGTTACAATATTGGTTCACAGAAGTGCCATACATTTATCCTCCTGGGTGTGATGCTCTGAAAAGTTAGTTTTTATTCTTTTTCTTGTCTATTGGGTCTCCAACATTTCCAAGGCTCATAAACAACTTTCCCAGTATATCAAGGGGCCTTGGTCTCAGGCTTTCCTCAATTACTCATTTACTTTGAGTCAACAGATAAAACATATTAACATGATGCATGTGGTTCCCCTGCTTGTAAATACTGGGTTTGTAACCAGAATCTGGAACAACTGTTTGATCCCTCTTGGATTGTATTTATGCTATCATAAGAGGAATTGTTCTTTTATTAAATTTTATTAATTTTACTGCTTAAGTGTTTCCTTCAGCACATCTCTCAGGAGTGCTCCATCAACAAGACCATGCTACAGGCACTTATGGCCCTTGAACATCCAAACCATGGCCCCCCTAGAGATGTGGTTTGAGCTTGGATTGCAGAGATTCATGAGGCCTTGGTCTAGTCTACTATCCACATATCCTGACATGCCTTCCAGAGGTGAGGTCCTTCGAGGGCTGGTAGCCAATGACAGGTAAGGGTACACACAAGGGTGGTCTCTGACCTAAGGCAGGCACCAGTCCCTTATGCTGGACCCCCTCTGAGGCGGGGTCAACAAGGTCAGAGCAAAGAACTCTGGCTCCTGCTGGCTGTCAAATAAAAAAGATGGATATGTAGGAGGAACGGACCAGATAGTCCTGTATCCTCTGTATGGGCTGCTTGCGCGAATGCAACTTCACCAAGCTACACCTGCTGCCGCGCCTGGTGCTGACATCAAACTGCCTGGCTGAGAGGACTAACTCGGACAGGACAACACAGCAAAACCCTCACACTGGGACTTATGGGATGCTGGGTGGGGTATATAGGCTGCCCCCATACTTATAATAAGGGAGCCTGCAAGCCTGCCAGCCTGCTTTTGCCACTTGCCTTCCAGAGTCTGTGTGATTGACTGCTTATGCCCGCCCCCAAGGGTCTCCGTGGGACCCTGAACTGCTACACAGTTGGGTACTTCCTCCAACTATCTTCATAACATTCCAACTAGTGCTAGCAATATTGGCAGATTGTACCAGAAATCTCAAAGAACAATTTCAGTGTTTAGGAAGATAAAAGAAACCATTTTCTTCAAACAAAACATTTCTATTAGCCTTCTAAATACACAAGACACAGTAACGTCTTACCTGCATTTCTGTCTTATAAGCTTTTTCCGTATAAAGTCTGAAGCATTTTCCAGGTCTAGTACGTCCAGCTCGACCAGCCCTTTGTTGAGCTGAAGCTTTACTAATGGCTGTCACCAAGAGAGACTCAACTCTGATTCTAGGATTATATACCTGTTAGAACAGAAGTAATAAATGATTCTTCAGCTAAAGCCAAAAGTAGGTCCAAAAGAAGTACCCCAAACCCACAACTATTATCAGTATTATCAAGGTATATTGCTGACCACCATAAATCAGCTACCATAATGAAAATTTCTTTATGGCCTGACACTATTTTTCAAGAGACTGGGCTACAAGACTCTTACCTACCATATAAATGGAATGGATACACTATCTCTCTGAATTTAAAGTAACTTCCCTTAAAACATGCTGGATAGGCAAAGATTATGCCTAAAAAGAAACCTGCAAATTTCAATGCCTGGTATTAAGAATGGCCATTATGTAAACTTAGTCCATTAAGAATTCAGTTCCATGCTTTCATTTTATCAAGCCATCTAAAGATGTTTTGAAAATGGAACACTTCAACAACCACTTTGATAAAAGTGACTGGTGTCAATCACAGAATTAACCTGAAAGAGTAAAATTTCATTAAAATAGTAAACTCAGACCAGAAAAGAAACTAATTTTGAATAAGTGACTGGCCTACAAGAAGTGCAATCTTGGATTTCTATTACTGTCTTCTTTCATCTTAAGGGAGCACACAGATCAAAACTGCTGCCACCACTGTACACTGAACAGACACCAAAGCAACCTTGAATTGAAGTGGGGTGGGGGACAGCAGCAGCGGGTAATGGAGTCTAGGTTAAACATTAAACACTGTTCTAATGTCTCAAAGTCAGACAGAATAAAGGTTCGTATCTGAATATTAAAACAAAAAAGATGTAAGAAAATACTAAAAATATTTCAGTCATGAGATAAATGCATACCTAATACTGTCGTTCACATTACTGTGTAAGAAGTGTCCAATCTAAGCTAAAGAAAGGTTTACCTTCTGCTTGGCAAATCCAGGATCGATCACAAACACCACACCATCTATTGTCAAAGATGTCTCTGCAATGTTAGTTGACACAACTACCTGTGCAGACACAGTGTGAAATCATATGACTGACATTCAACAACAAAGACTTTTGAATCAGTAAATACACTAGATATTAAAGCTGATTATAAAGAATCAATCCTTAAAAGACAAATTAAAATTCTGAAATATAAATTTCAATTTTGTTCGCAATAACAATTTCCTTTCTCCATACTAGTGATTATCACTCAACCACTTTACATTTATATTAACCAAAAAGAAAAATATGGCACCAAAAGAAAACCCTGATAAAACAGTGTTAACTGAATATCCTCACTATCAAACTCTGCAAAGCATATTCCTCTTTCAATATTTTCAAGCAATATTTATAAAAGAAAATTTTATACTCATATCACAAAAGTCAGTATTTTAAACAAAATGGCACACAGGGAGGAAAAAAAGCAGTCACAAGCCAGTAATCTATGGCAGATCACTGAAATGGAATGTGTGTCAGTTCATTTCAGGTGTCAACTTGACAACTGAGAACCAAACCTTTAGGCATACCTATGAGGAATTACCTAAAGCAATCTGTAGGATGTTATCTAACCAATGGTAAGTAGAAACATTCCTTGGGCAGTTGGATAAAATAGAACTGGATGGCTTTAGAAATCTAGAAGCTAAAGAGAAAGTATACACTGACTCTTGTTTTTCTCTCAGCAATTTCTATGAATATAGTGTGTCCAGTTTCTTCAGCCCCTAATGGTAACTCCTGCCATAATGGACTGCAACCAGAACTTGTAAACTGAATTCTTAAAAAAAAAAAATCCTCTTGTTCTCCTAAGTTGTTTGGGCTATGTATTCATTACAGCAGCAGGATAAGAAACCAAGCAAGAAAAGGGATAATGTGAAACTGAAACAGAATACAGAAAATTTGTAAAGTATATAGAAACTCTTTATATAACAGGAAATGTTCAAAGAATTTGCATACTAATATAATGACAATCATTTCTCAATGTACAAGTTTTCAGAATATCTTAAATTTGTTTTCATTTGGAAAATGATGTTACCTATAAATGGGGGGGGCACTGTGAAACAAAACAGCAAATAATCCTTGTTAATACTTTTATGCAAAGCATTAAATTTTCGTCAACAGAGCACTGGCATTCAGCTGGAGACAAATGTATGTGTAAGTAGTTGACACAGAATATGAACCAGATATTCTGTTCTTAAAATTTTTATAATTTGCAAGGGGAGATAATGGATAGGAAGTGTAAAATTAAACAAAAGATATGTCTGAGACTTAAAAAGAGGATTACTTTCCACAATGAAAGCAAGGAAAACTTCACTGAGAAAATAGCATTTAGGATACTAGCAGAAGGTAAGAAATTATTTACTCACAACACAAGGGAAGAGCATAGCCACAAGGTCCAACCTAGCCAAGAGCATGTACATAAAACAAGGATGGGCATGCATAAGAAATGAGTTATATTCATCTCTATTCTTTCATCTCTAAAAAATTCATTTTACAAATCAAGAGACTTATTTCAGTAGTTATGGCTGCTTTTGCTTAAGACAATATTAAGAGTTATATTTTCTGACAATATCTGCTAGAATGGAAGACTACTCATAAAAAAAAGTAAGAAAAAAGAAACCCTGGAATCTAGTAATAAATATTTCAGAATCATTTCCTGTTAAAACAACCCCCCCAAAAAAATTTTTTTTACAATAGTCCACTGAAAAGATTGGCAAATGTCAAGATGTTTCTATTGCTGTTTATTATAAATGCAGCAACATAAAACATGCAAACTTGAGAGAAAGCCAAGTATAATCTGATTAGCGTGCTGGTATAAAGTTCTGTTCTGTTGGAAGAATAACAAAACGTCAGTGACAAAGCTAGAAATTAAACCAGAATACGTTAAGTGTAAAAATGTTCATGATTCTAAATTAAATTTGCTTTTAAAACTCTTGAGTATTACTTAGACTAACACAGCTTGTGGGGAATAAAACTAAATACTAGGTGTAGAAATGTTACATAAACTTTCAGAACCACAAGAGGTCTTTTGAACTCTAGGATAAAAACCTTCGGCATGGGCTGGAGAGATGGGTCAGGGGCGCCTCTGCCTCAAATTCAGAACCCAGATCCAGATCTGAAGTTAAAAAAAAATAAAACGAGAAGAGAATGGCAATGGTCTGTATTCCTACCTTAAGCATGGAGCTTGGGAACCCCACAGCAAAGCCAAAATGAGGTGGTACAATTCAGGATGATTCTCAAAGTCACCCTTGGGCCTCCTTGGAGACACACAATGCTCCACACACACACACCCCTCCCCACGCACACACACAGAGAAAGGGGAAAACTTGAATATGAATATATTTTAAGATAATTTGTTTTAAGGAAAATTTAATTCAGGCACAACAAGCTAGTGGCTGGAGAGATTATTCTCAGGGGTTAAGGCCTCTACCTTACAAAGCAGGACCTGAGTCCAGATCCCAGGTCCCAAGTAAAAATGCCAGGCAGAAATGGTGGTGGTCTGTACTTCTGGTCCTAGAGAGTGACACCTGAGAAACCACAGGGCAAAGCAAGCAATCCAGATGTTCCGGATGTCACTCTTGGGCTGCCGGACACCTGCACTCGTCTTTCTTGTACATACACATATATAAAAAAAGATTTCTAAGAATAAGCAGCAATAAACTAGAAAATCATGAAAACAGAGACATTATTAATAGTATACCTGTACTCTCGGCATTTGGGGGCAAAGGTGGGAGTTTGAGGCAAACCCAGGAAAATACTGAGTCCAAAGCCCGCCTGGACTACATAGTGAGACCCTGTCTTTAAAGGGGGAGAGGGTTGTTTAGGTGGGTAGTAAAGACCTTGCCTAGTATGTGACAGCCTTACATTCAAATCCCAGCAGCCCTTCCTCCAAACAAAATCAGACTGTCAGCATTACACACACTTTCAGTTTGGAGCTATTAAATGAAATAAGCATGTTTAGTTTCTCCTCTGCTGCTGTCATAAAATATTGACAAAAAGACTGAAGGGGTGAGGACTTTATTGTGGCTTACAGTTCAAGGTACATGGCAGTGGGGAAGTTACAGCAACAGGAAAGTGAAGCACTGGCTAAATCCACGACAGGAAAGCAATAGGAATGTGAGTGCTCAGCTCTCCTGCCCAGATGATCATCTTGCCCGCAATGAAGAAGGGTCTTTCCACATTAATCTATGGAATCTACATCATTCTTCACAGAATTACAAGTTGACAACACAAACCACCATAAAACATTTGACCAAGCGACTTCTGTGTCAGTCAGCAGGTAGAATATACTCATTGGACACACAGAATGAAAGAATATTTCGCAGCCTGAGTGAAAAAGATGGATGATACATTTTACCCTACTACTTAGAACAGTTTAAAAAAGTTAAAGTTGTACATTATTTATCTCTGGAATTTCTCAAAAATATTTATATTTAAGGACCAATTTTTCATGAGTAACTAAGGAAAGCAAAACTTTGGAGAAAGTTCTTACTGCACAGAAAGTGTTAATTTTTCCTCCACAAAATAATTTGTGTGTGCATGGGAATATCAAAGTGTTTAAGGAAAGGTAATTATGCTAAATTGGTAAATTAGCCTCATGTCATTACTTAGAAGCATCTATTACTGAGCTGGCCAGAGAGCTCTCAGCTGGTTCAATGCATGCTCAAACCTGGTGACCTGATTCTGGAGGCCCACATGCTGAAAAGAATTATTTTCTTTCACCACCCACTTAACATCGCAAGCATGTGTGTATTTTCTCTCTTCCTCCCCCCCCCAGTAAAACACTAAAAAGGAAAGTTTTTGCTAGGGCCAAAGTTCAACTTCACAATGTTAAGCAGTATTATTTTTTTTTTTCCAAACATGGATGGGGGGGGTGGCAAACAAAAAGCTTTAAGATTACACATTTTAAAGTATGGTCTATCTGCTATAATGATTTAGTAATTTCTAAAGAGTTTACCACCAGAAGAACAGGATTGATTTTGAAACCAATATTATGTTTAAAGATAAAATGAGAAAATTTCATTTAATAAGCTGTTACACTCAGAAGTTTATTTCAGGGCTGTGAATATGGCTCAGTGAATAAGGTACCTACCCCATGAATGAAGACTGAGTTTAGATTCAGCCTGGGCTACAGAGTGAAAGCTACATCTTAAAAAAAAAAAAAAAAAAAAAAAATGGATTGGGGAGATGACTCAGTGGTTAAGACTCTACCTCACAAGCAAATGGCTCCGAGTTTGGATCCAAGGTCCCATGTAAAAATGCCAGGCAGAAAGAGGGCACTGGCCTGCACTTCTGGTTCTGGTGGGCAGAGCCTGGGAAATCCCAGCGTGAAACAAAAAGGAGGTAGAAGCAACCCAAGATGATCATACTTGGTCCCCTACAGGGTGCGCGCGCAGCACACGCACACACAAGTAACAACAAAAATCTGTCAACATTTTAAAAATCAAAGAACTACAACAAACCTAAAGGCAATTATGTCCTGGAAAAATGCATCAGAGGGTAAAAAGCACTTACTCTACCTATATACTAATACCAGTACCCAGTTACAGAACTCATAATGAATAAAAAATGGCCAGATAAGACCATAATTAAGATGCTGTTTTACAACAGGTACTCAAGAAATGGAAAGGAATTATAGCATGATGGCATTTTAAAAGACCTTACCAAGTATTGTAATAATAATAGTAATAATAAAAACCCATTCAGTGAAATAGCTAAGGCCCACGCTTGAAAACCTAGTGACCTGAATAATGAAAGCCCACATGGTGGAAAAAAGGAACATTGTCCTCTGACCTGCACTCACAGCATGGCACGCATGTGTTTTCTGTCTTTCATAAAATGTTACCCTTCTCCCTCCCCCCAACCAAAAAAAAACCCACCTTGCAAAGGTGGATAAAAGGACTTGCTAATCCAGGTTTGAGAACTTGAGTTCAAACCCCCAGTGCCCACTTAATGTGTACACATCAGAAAACTCCTGTCTCAAACAAGGTGGAAGATGAGGATCAACATTTGAGGCTGTCTTCTGATCACACTGCAGCATGTTTCCAGCATTCAAAGACAAAGACAAAGACAGACAGACAGACACACACACACACACACACCATTTCTGTAGTAAATCTGTAAGTGTTCCTTTGAAATTGAAAACAAAAAACAGTGACAGCTAACATTTCTCAAAGCAAGTTTCACTCAATTAACCAAGTCAGAACGCAGCCTTGGTCCTTAGACCCTATTTTCCAAAAGTAAACACAGTATTATAAAAACTGCTGCATCTTAAGTGACATAATTTCCTGGTCCCCACCACCCCCCTTTCCAGATCTAAAGGGGAAGCAAAACAACTGTCAATGTTGCCTGGTGATCAATTCTTGGACAGAACATATGTGCCCCTCTGGGGTCCAACTAGACACCTGCCAGGACTGACACTGAAGAGCTGACGCTTAGATCCTCTTTTACACACTAATCCCTTAAATAAAGTAGGCTGAATGTTCTGGGCCAAGGTGTCCTTCCATGATGAGACTGCACCTGCCAAAGAAGTCCTTTCTCCTCCTGAGGTAAGAGCAAGGAGACTTTTAACAAGTCATCTCAACCTCTACGACAAGAGTCATTAGCTCTTTCTAAGACAAATCTTTGGCAAGAGCTGAATAAACACTATCAATAAAGGCCAGGGTGGGGCTGCAGAATGAGCATCTAACCACTGTTGAGTATTTTCAATATGCTTAAAGATTAACAACACAAGAGAAAAACAACAACGACAACAAAAACTAAAATAACTAATTCTAGTCCACACACTAGAGTTGCAAAGTCTCTACAAAATACACTGTTAGACTCGCACCAGACGGAACATCAATTGTGAACACAGTACGATTAACACAATTCATACAAACCATATTTGGTTAAAAAAAATCTCAATAAAATGAGAACTACATGAAAAAATGTATCTAAATGTAACATTTGCTGTCAATGTCATTCAAAGATAAATCTTTGAATGATAAACAGGAACTTTATGCAGAAATAAAGTGTAAACAGTTTCATGGCAAATTTAGTCTGTTTAGTTCTCCTTGGTGACAAACTAATTCCTCTTCACCATAAGATGTTTACAAAATGACTACATCTTTCTCTCTCTCATAATGTAACTGAGCTTTTTAAAAAGTTCTTGCCAGTCAAAAACTCAACTTCAAAATTACTTTAAAGGCATCACTTATAATGATATGTTCCATTAAAGTTATAACGTACACAAAAGAACACAAGAAAAACATTTAACACGATCTACAGACATCACTAATAAACAATTCTGGAATTATTTTTGGAGGTAGACGAACTTCAATTCAACCAGGCTATAGTTAGATATAAAAAAAATCCTATTTTCAAAGATATTAAAACTTCCAAATCTTACGATTTTAAATACTTTTTCCAAACTGGAACTCAGCAAAATATCTCAGTAACCTTGTTCCTTTCCTTATAAATAGACATGGTTTCTACCTCCAAAGAATCCATATATTTATGTTGTTTGATTAAACCTGTAGAATTGAAATTCTACTTTCTCAAAGAAAACTGAAGAAAGAAACTACAAAACAAAGAATTGCTGACTTATGGCAAATTGTAAATCTCACAAGATAAAAATAGCCATCTTTTTCGTTTTTTACCTTTTGAAACAGGGTCCACACAGCCAACCTGGCCTTGACCTTGATATGACCTTCTTAACTAATCCTCTCCCCGACTGGAATTACAGGTGTGTACCACAATACTAGCTCTAATTTTGACAACTTAGTATCTTTGAATTCTTCCCCGATATTAATGAAATGTTTACAAACACTATTTCTAATGTTACCTTTCTTCCAATTGCTCCATTCTGTTTTTTTGGAGGAGGCGGCTCAAAAATTCGTTGCTGCTGTTGGGGTGGGAGTGTGGAATACAATGGAATGATTTTAATGTCACCAACTTCGGGACCCAGATCATCAACCTCACGCTTTATTCTCTTGCAAGCCTCGTCAATTTCCTACAAAAATAATTATTTTGGTATGAAAACAAAAATACTGCAACATTTAAAGCATCTATCGTAATCTTATTTCTACAGTTTATTTAACATACACTGTTTTCATCTCATAGATAAATCGTTTTCAATTTAGAAATCAAAACAGCAAACTTTAAAGATTTCCAAAACCTCAATCTAAGAAATTTAATGTCTTTATTGAACTAAATATGTACCCACCATATTTATACTCCACCCCTCTCTCCTGAAGAATCAGTCTTCCTTAATTAATTCTCAACAAATTATACTAAAATCAAAATTCCTCACCCAGGAATGTTTAACTGCACTCATAACCCTTTCAATTCTCATAACTGACAGAAACCTATGAGCTAGATATTTTAAATAAGTCAACTAGGCTTTAATGTCACATATCACAAATACGATTATTAGGAGGCTTTGCTTCAATATTTTCTGAGATCAACCACCTTTACCACCATCAACAGAGACCAGTTTAATGCCAAGTATCTTTTAACAACTTTAAAATTTTCCCTACCACAGAAAAGAATTCAAATGCATTTGAATAAAAAAGCTTAAAGAGAGACAACACGAAAAACACTGAGATGGAGGAAATGGCAGCTCTGAGAGCAGCGATGAAGGACATCTGACAGTAGATAATGATCTTCAGTCTTTACTGCAATTAAACTTGGAAATATCTTTAAAAAAAATTTTTTTTAAATGTGTGTGTGTGTGTGTGTGCACTGTGGAGGCAAAAGGGTGATAACAGGAATCATCCAGGATTGCTTCTACCTCCTTCTCGCTTTGCTCTGGGGTTTCCCAGCCTCTGTCCACCAGGGCTGGAAGTACAGGCCGCTGTTTCTGTCTGACATTTTTATGTAAGACCTGGGATCCGAATTCAGTACCTTCTGCCTATAAGGCAGAGTCTTAACCCCTGAGCCATCTCTAGCCCGAACTTGGAAAAATCTTGGAATATGTCTTTGGCCATTAGTAGCTATAAATTATTATTTTTTTCAAAGAACCAAGTATTAAAGGGCAAAGGAGGAATTTCAAGTAGATTGATCATGTATTAAAATACATATCCTTCAAATCAAAATGTATCTCTTTCTCATTAAATACAAAAGGTTTCACATACAACAAAAAGTTCTCTAACACAGATTTATCAACTTTCTTAACTGTAAGTTACATATGACACCAGGTAATTATTAATTATTAATTTTGTTTCCTTTAAAACTTCATGATATTTCTAAAAGAAAAACATAGAACTTTACTCATAAAATTAGTAAAGCAGAACGAGTATTTTCATAGAAAAATTTGCTTTCAATACTGTATCTAGGTCAAAATGCCCCCTGCTGGTAGGCATATACAAAATTAGCATCACTGCCAAAGTGAAAAGTTTAAAAGCAGAGTCCTGTATATTCAGAAAAGGAACAACTGTTGCTAATGTTTACACACATTTGAAAATAAGTGGTCAAAAACATTAAGATGGCTGGAGAGGTGGCTTAGGGGTTAAGACTCTGCTTGAAAGCAGAAGGTCCTGAATTCAGATCCCAAGTGCTACATAAAAAATGCTAGGTGGAAATGTCAGCAGCCGCACTTCCGGCGGAGCCTGGGAAATCCCAGAAGGGAAACAAGAAGGTAGAAACAATCCAGGATGATTCCCAAAGTCACCCTTGCTCCTCCACCAGGACACACGATACACACATGTACACAAAGAAAAAATAAAGTTTTTTTTAACAGTGCTCCAATCACACATTTTCTATCATTACAGTATTTAAAGATCATTCACTTGAAACTAAACACTTTATGTGCTTCTCATGTATAGAACTAAATATGATGCAAACAAAGAATATAAAGCACTAAAGAAAGAAGTGACAGAAAAAAAATCATCAGATCATTGATACACAACGTCTGCCTACATGTTCAAGTCCATGGTTAATTCCCAGCACCTCCAATGTAACCATAAAACCCCACAGTGTATTATGTCTAAATTTTTAAGGTCTTCAAAAATTCTGCAATATAGTTTCTGCAGACTGATGATGACATGGCTCCACAAGTGAAGGAACTTTGCACCAAACCTGAAAGCCTTAGTTCAATCCTGAACCTAACATAATGAAGAAATCTACTCCCCATCAAGCAGTTTCCAGACTTATACGCACGCACGCACGCACACACACACACACACACACACACACACACGAGATGAAAGTTTATTTTTTAAATTTCCCTTGAGGCTGGTCATGAGGCAAGCGCATGTTATTAGCTCAATCACACTGACGGCTGAGGCAGAAGAATCAAGTGTTTGAAGCCAGAATCTCTGTCTTTAAGCTTCACAATCTTTCAGGATCAACATTATCATTCCACAAGCCACAAAACTCCTTTATTCATCATAATATAAATACAAACAGGGTGAGAACAAAATGGAAGATTCACTTTCCAATCAGCAGCTATCTACTTAGTAATCAGAAATATTGAAAATTAAGACGGAAGTTAACAAGTTTTTTAATTAAGGAAAGATTTTCAGCTCTAAACATGTCAGTTCATTAGTATATTTGAGGCTTACTTATGAACTCACTCCATACTGAGATAATCTTTTACTAAGCAAAACCAGAGTCTGTTAAATAGTGAAGTCTTCATGCTCTCCAACTTCATGTACTTACTTAAAAACAACTGATATTACCTAATTCAATAGTGTATGACTTCCCTAAGAACTACCTGAAAATACTTAATTTTAATCTCAGGTCCTGGTTATATGATTGGATACATTAAGACAGTGTAAGCAGCAACATGCCAGAATTCAAACCTATCCTAGCCATTCAACAACTTAAACTCGTTCTCTCAAAAATTAAGTCATCAGGACAGAAGCACTTATTTTAAGAAAAGTAGTCAAACTGAGGTACAGTAGCACATGACTACTAGGTCTAGCACTCAGGAGGTGGAAGCAGGATGAAGGGTTCAAAATTATTCTTGGGCCCACCTGGGCTTCATAAAACCCATCTATAAATAAATAAATAAAGTGGAGACAGCTATCAGGGGCAAGTAAGTTTTACATTTTTTACTAAACACAATCAACTGATATCTCCTGAAGTCTTCAAATTCATTGGCAGGTTCCCAAAAAGAAATTAAAAAATGTAACCATAGACACATCAACAACTCGAAACTACAATATCACTTCATGTCCTGAAAAATTTACCCAACACATACACCCGAAACCCAAAAGTGTGAGCTGAATCACACTGACTCAGAGAAAGTTCACTCAGGCTCTCACCACAAAACCATCTGATACTTCCAACAGCATTCGAATGTTTGGTTATCCGGGCACAATGAAAATAAACTATGTCCTTTAGAAGAAGTGAAAACAATGTAGAAATCAAACACGAAAGAACAAAATGAGTATCTCAACGGTGTACACAATGTTAACAGCATGAATCCTATTTATGTACCATTTTTAAAGCTCAAACTCTTACAACTCACAAAATGTATGGCAATTTTCCATTCAAAATACATAAAAAGAATGGCCAAGAGGACAACTTTACCTGGAAAACTGAATGTGCAGTATACCTTAAGTCTCAAGTTTCAAAAAAAAAAAAAAAAACCCTCAAGTATGAACCTTTAGAGGAAGTAACTCTGTACCAACCCCAAGCAAGACATTTGGGGTTGTCTGCACATTATCTTTGCTATTGCTGTATCTAGTGGGTAGAAATTTGAGATGCCCATCAATGTTCTACAATGCATAGATGTCTGACAGCACATACTTCTACAGCCTATAACGCAGTGATAATATTTAGAATGAATAGCTGTTTCTATCAAAGAAGGCATCTGAAATGCACCAATTTCTAGGGACAATTCCAAAGAAAAACTAGCATTAAAAAAAAATATTACTCAAGGACTGGAGAGATGGCTCAAGGTTTAATTAAAGTGTCTGCCTCACAAACAAAAGAATTTGGACCCAAAAATTCCATGTAAAAATGCCTGTGGTTGTGGTAGTGACAGGCAACGAAGGCCCTGGAAGGTGGAACAATTCAGAAGAATTCCAGCTGTTACCGTTGGGCCTACACACACACTCAAGTGCCTTCTGGTAAACATGAACAAACACACATGCACCCCTTCCCCCCAAAACACCACATTATAGCTCTTAATGACATTTGCACAAATAGTATCTAGTCAACACCTCTGTAGGAGCTGGAAACAAATATTTCTGTATAACTACAGCAAACTATAAATACATCTATAAATGCCTACTAGAGGTTTAGAAAACACTAAACCAGACATCAAATTTGTGTCAGAATTTAGGCTATTCTCATATAAATGTGGTATCCTGCCAGTTCTCAGTGAGCACATGGAGTAGGGAAAGAAATGTTTTGACAACAGATGGACGCAGGTGAGCCAACCACCTCCATGAGGACTGCCTCAATCTCAAGAGGTCGAGATGCGAACTGATGCCTTAGTGATTATACAATTTACAACCTTAGAGTCTCCAAATCTGAGACTATGACTGCAAAATCATTTCAGTAAGTTCTGAAAGTATTCCAATCGACTGTTAACACAAATGCTAGTGATTTCAAAATCTATTCCTAGAGTACACATACAAAAAGGAGGCTACACACACGAAAAAGCACTGAGACCAATGAGATAAGAAACAACACGTCAGGTTAAAGCTGCTGCTTAATAAGGATAACATGAAAAGACAAAGAATAGCAAATAACAGTACCTCTTGCCCAGTTAAGAAAAGCAGAAGGTCTCCTTCCTCCTCCTCACACATATGTATCTGGATTACTGTTCTAATTGCTGCTTCAAGATAATCTCTCTCTGGTTCTGGAGTATAAAATATCTCAACAGGATGTGTGCGGCCAGGAATAGTTAAGAGAGGACAGTTATCGAAGTAAATCTGGAATTTTCCTGCATCCAGAGTAGCACTCATAACTATAACCTGAAGGAAAGAAACAAACAAAAAAATTAGTTCTGAAGTTATCTTTAAAGGTTGTTATATAGTCTCAATGAAGAATAGCAAAATATTTACTGTTCTACATAGCTAGAAAAGGTTTTTTAAAAAACATTAAAAATCAAACAGAGGAGATATTTTAAAACACTTAGAAAAATATCTAAAAAAACAAAGTATCTTCACAAAATAAAAACATACCAGGACATAATAAGAAAACCGTACTTATGTAAGGGACCTATGGAACGACATTAATATAACTAGTGCTGCATTTTTATATGACTTTCATATAAGAAAATAAAAAAAAGTACAGCTCTAAATGAGCTCAATTCTTATTTTTAATGTGCGCAAAGTATTTTGAAACAATTCTAACGTAAGCATGGGTCTTTCATACTATCAAAAAGAGTCGCCAGACAAAAAAAATTCAGGTACAGATCACATCATTTTGTGGTGACCCTCCCTTTATATAAACCATATTCCATTAACCACTAAAAATTTACTTAAAATCAGTTATGATGGCACATATCTAAAATCCTGCAGGCATTGCGGCAGCAGTTCAAGGAAATTAGTTTGAGGTCAGCCTGGGCTACCAAAGACCGGGTCTCAAATAATCTAAAAGTCAACCAAACAACCAATCAAATCGAAGACAGCTCCCTCATAATACAGCCGCATTCTTTTCATTACTACTTTAAATGAATTCCTCCCTGAAATCCTGACAGCTCAGTAGTAATTGTGCACGGGTGTGCACAGTGCATGGACATAGGTGCAGAGACCGAGGAAGAACCTCAATCAAGTATTACTATCAAGAGCTGTCCAACCCTTCTTAAGTTAGTGGGTGCACTGGCCCAGAACTTGCTATAACAGGCTAGACCAGGCCATGGAACCCCCAGAGTTCCTTCCTCCTGTCTTACCTTTTTGGCACTGGACTAATTGAGCCCTTTCCCACGTCTTTATCAAAACTTTGTAGATCACTGACAGTACACAGTGTGTTTTCAGCAACACATATGCTAACAAGTGATGAAGTTTCAAAACAGGCATATATGTACACATACTAAAAGCACTCTGGAGGATAAAAATATCCAAAAGTACTATAAATTGTAAGCCTATAAATAAATGCCTTGGTACAATAGTACAAAAGGAAAAAAAAAAAAAAAGGCTGTAAGCAAACGTGTTTCTAGTGATCTAATGTAGAGCTGCTATTCCCATTCTGTTACACTGAGTTTCTTTCTGTTGGAACGAAGACCTGGGAGTGAAGGAGAAATATTGGTCTTTTTAAAAGCAAGTTTCTGGGTCTTGGAAGATGGCTTAGTGGTTAAAGCCTCTGCCTTACAAACAAGAGAGTATGAGTTCAGACCCTAAGATCCCACTTAAAAATGCAGTAGCTATGACTGACATATCTGACATATGTAGACTTTAATTGTGTACTTAGAAGGCAGAGCCTGGGCAACCGCAAAGCAAAGCAATAAGGAGGAAGAACAATTCATGACTCCTGATGTCATCATTCATGAGCCTCCACAGACCGACATAAGTACTCTTTTGTGCACAAGATCCCACCACATTTGTCCACATGAAAAAAAAAAAAAAAAAAAGAGGGGGTAGGGAGCCGGTTTCTTCTTAATAAATGGGAGGGTGAGCAGTATGATTACAAAAGACTTACATTGTTGGATTGTGAAAAAATTTTAGTGGGCTATTAATGATCTAAAGCAGATTCCAAATTCAGGTTTCATCATTAGGTCAGTAGTGATTCCCAGCATTAAAAAAAAGGGAGAAAGGGCTGGAGAAATGACTAAAGGGTTAAGATTCTGCTTTGCAAACAGAAGGTCCCAAGTTCAGATCCCAGGTCCCACGTAAAAATGCCAGGCAGAAAACAGCCTGGTAGCAGAGCATGGGAAATTCTGGAGTGAAGCAAAAAGGAGGTAGAAGCAATCCAGGATAATCCCCAAAGTCTTCCTTGGTCCTCCATAGGGACACACTGTGCCCTCTGATAGACAAACACACACAAATAGTTAAAATAAGAGAGAAGGGGGAGGTGGAAGAAAGAGAATATAAACTATAGAATAAGAAACAATCAAATACTTGAATGTTTCTTTTACAGTTGCTAAGTATCTCTTGTTCACTGGCTTATATACACAAATATAAAACAATTATTTCACCTTTAAATCTGATCTCTGTCTTACGACTTCCTTCAGAACACCCATGAGAATATCTGTAGCCAGCGTTCTTTCATGAGCCTCGTCAAGAATTATAACACCGTAACGCTCCAGGAGGGGATCGTTCATGGCTTCACGAAGTAGCATTCCGTCAGTCATATACCTGCAGTTGCAAAGATGATGCTGGTCAGGGTTCAACTAAAGTTACTTTAATATTAAACTTCATGATACAAAATTTAAAGGTATAAGGAATAAACTCCGCCAAGACAAATGTACTGTTCAATAAATCAATGGCAAAATTAAAGCTAAAGTAGATTTTTAGGAGTATATGCAAAGCAAGTCATACATCAAAAAATCCTATTGTGGCAAATGATACCTACATGGTTTCACACAAATACTAAAGTCAAGCCTGTCACTTAAATTTCATTAATAGAAACTCTAAACATGCAAATATTCAAAACAAAGCCCATTGATCATTTAAGTTGCTTCATGTCACTCCACTACTAAAATGCTACCACACGATATACATTTAAAAAAATGCAACACTATTAATTTCTTGCTAATAAGCTAACAGTAAGCTTTTGGTTCAAATAGGATGGCTCAGATACGGTCTACCACTCACCACTGAAATGATCCTGAAGAAACAAAAAGAACTGATAAAGCTTTGGGAATAAGGGGTAGCACCTACACTAAGTGGACTGTTGCCACTTAAGTGGAAAATAAAAGGAAACATTTTTCTCTAAAAATGTCTTAGAGAAAGCAGTCAAGGTGGAATCCAGGTGGAACCATAAGAGGCAGTAGCACACAAGGGTACACTGCTGCAAGTGTATGGATCAGTCAGTCATCTCCTGGAAAGTCTACTCTGGTGGATGCTGTCACTAATACAGAACAAGTGTCCTTAAGCTTGCCACCTAGACAAAAACACAATTATACTCAACTGCCAAAGTCACCACCATTCATGAGTCAATTAAGTAAAACCCTATTTGCTTACAGGCTTTGTCTGAAGTTGTCCCTTATGATTCATCATTTTGCTCTTTATAATTTTGCTCTAACTAATCTTTCGTGGGCCAATTTGATAGTTCTAGCTAATCTCTGCTGAAGCAGGTAAGACTGGAACTGACAGGTAGACCAGAAGATCTGAACCCCTCTCTCTGCATTTCATCTAAACTTCATTTTCAGTTTACCAACGTTTGGCAAACAAGTCAACCTTCGCTGAACACACACACTTTAGAGACAGGGAATCTCTATGTAGCTGGGCTGGTCACAACTCATGGCAATCCTCTTGCCTCAGGTCTCCTCATGGCTAAGTTTAAAGGTGTGAGGCACCCATTTGTTCATGTTTCTTCTTTGGTGTTATTTTGAAAATAACTATCTACATTTCTGGAATCAACAATAGTACTTACTTCAAGATTTTATGGAAGAGCAAAAGAGAACACTGTCAATTATACTATGACTCAATGCTTAACAGTCCATTACAGTGTCAAATGAGCCACACTACAGCCTCTAGATGATTTATAATTTCTTTCATGTACTTGAGGGCATTTGGCAATTGCTGTCTTTACATGACTTGCTGCAAATTATCTCAATGGCAAAACACAATCTAACTGTGGGTAATGCCTTACCCACAGCATGACTGGTTTCAATTTTGTAGGGAAAAAAAGGACTAGTTGCTATCTCAACAATATTTGCTCAAATATTTTCAGATTTATAATCTGATATCATTTATAATCTCAACAATCAATACCTATTTTTTCTACAGGGAACCTAAGTGTAGCATTTCTAAATGCATTTTAATTAGGAAATTAACTCAGTACAGTATTTCCAACTATTCCCATTGCTTATATGAAATGGCAATACACAAAGCTAGACCAAATATTCCCAGGCAATGATACCACTAACTCCAGACAACTTTTAAGACCTTCGCTAATTATAAATACCTCAATTTTACACATTAAAAATGAAATAGTTAAGAACTGGTAAAGTATCAGACCCCAACCTGAAAACTTAAACTATGAGGTCATCTTAATGTTTCTTCTTAGATAATCATTAGATAAGCTTTAGGTCACCGTAACAATATGGGAGCATCCAGAGCTGGTCAAATAAGCCTTACTCTCCCAAGAGAAATATTACCAACAAATTAATGAACAAATTAGAATTAGCATTTACCAATATGCACATGCACTAAGCTAATTGATCATTCAAACCTAGGCCCTATTTTCCAGACTCTGAAGACAACAACTTGATATTCATAGGGACATCACCCAGCGATTCTATCGTGACTTGTACAATTAAGTGTCTCTGGCATCATTATTTAATGTTTGTACAATAGAGAAATTTGTAAGAAAAATGTTTTAAAACTTAGAAAGCCATGCCCCTTGAGGCACTGCACATATGGCTGCTGTGTCCCACGTGCATCATCAGACAGTGGGAGAAGGAGATGAGACTATTTTTACATCAGTGTTCTGACCTGCGGATAACTGAATGATTAATAGACTGACATATCACACTGCCTGCCAAAACCCTGAATTCCATATATGTGTACTCACAACATAATGGCCTCTCACGGGGTAGTCTCCATGTGCACACAACGAGGACAGCCTCCCTGGTTTGAGACTCTATACATGCTCACAAGATGTCGTCGTCCTGCGTGCTCACAAGTGGGACGGCCTTCCATGGGCCGAAGCTCTGGTGCTCACCATGAACTCAGTCTCATACAAGATGGACAAAATTGCTTTGTTCAGCTTTATCATGTGTTCTTAACCATGTGGAACTGGGAGCTCAATTATAATTACTTACATCTTCAATGTATTTTCTTTTATTGCTTACATATTACAACTTAGAAGGCCTAGAGAAATTGAAAGTAGTCTTTTCCGAAGTTAAAAAAAATCCTGTATCACAGTAACTTTTTCTGAGTCACAAAACCAGTTATAAAGGTCACTGTAAGTAGGTAATACACTATTACATACTACCACTTTCTCCTTTAAGACTAAGATAAATAAACAGAAAGATGCCTACTGACAGCTATGTGCACAATTAACTGATCTTATTTGATAAGAAGTTAAAACCTTCAGATGAGAATCTCCTGGACTCTCTCTGTTCCCTAAATTCAATGGTACCTGTCCTTATGCAAAGAGATATTAAAGTCGAAACAACAAAAATGGAAATCTTCTGAAGATGAGCGACTACAAGCACCACCAGCTACCATCGCCAACCACAACCAGCTGTGGATAATCAAATTCTTTGTTCAGGTCCCAGAAGGAACCAACCAGATCAATAAATTAATTCTTTTAACCTCTTGAAACCAAGAAAATAATTGTTAATTTTGAACCACTAAAATTTGGGGGGAGGGGAGAATCTGATGAATTGCTTCACTGATAAATATATGAAACCTTTTGTTCAAACCCATGGTAGGAAGTGTGTGGTCCCCAAAACCATGTCCAAACTTTAGTCATTTCACTACCTTTCTTAGTAGAAATGAAATATTTACCAGGTGAGATGAAATTAAATCCTAAATTTCAATGATGGACTAGCAAACAATAACAGTAACAGAATACTCAGATTCTATGCCCTAACTGGTCATAATCATCATTGTTAAGTTACACATATAAAACTGTCCTTAGATCAGCTTGAATAGAAGTCATGAAGGTGAGACACAGTAATCTGTGCTCTGAACAAGCTGTTCCGTGGTTGTAATGACCTAATGTAAAGTAAATTAAGTCAAGTGGATGCCTCAAACAAGAACATCCTTGGAGTCAAGAAAGAAGCGGTACAGGCTTCCAACCACAGATACTAAAGCAAAACCCCAAATTGCTGAGTAGAATCCACCTAGCTTAAATAATTTTCAATGGGCACAAGTAATAATCAAGAGAGGAACTACACATTAACCAACTACAACCCCAGTCAGCTGATATGACAGCATAACCACCTCTCACAGAACACAGTAAAGTGATACATCAAACACAAGCATAACTTACTAGATTTTTTTTCTTAAACATCCTGAAATGCTGATTCAAAATATAAAGAATTGATGGGGGGAAAATATTTTCCTTAAAAGGAAAATTGTAAGTTTTAAAAAACAATTTACTTATTATTCAAGAGATAAGAGAACGGGAAAAGCATAGGCCGTAACGCACAGGTGGAGCTCAGTTCTCTCCTATCATGTGCTTCTGGATTCTAACGTAGGCTATCAGGATTGCAAGCAGGAGCCTTTCATCCTGGCTATCTTGCTATCTAAATGTCACATTTGAAAAAAAAAAAAAAGATGTATGTATAATTTTCACCTAACTTTAGTGAGTATCGATAACTAAATATTTCATTATAATAAGAATATTACAGAAATAATCTCTGGCAATTTAAACGTTATGTTATTTAGAGAAGGGGAAAGGAGAAAAAAAGAAAAAATTGCAGAAAGATAACACACACACAAAAAAATTTCAAATATGTGAAGACAATTCTAAAGGACCAGAAGGTATCTGGAATTTTCAACACTGAATTCATGCAATTGCTAGAAAACAGGTGTATTTTATAAAATTTCATCTCAAGAAATGTATTTTATAGAAAAATGGAACTCTGAAATAATAAAATAGAGTTAGCCCAACACCAGTGAACTGGTGATTGCACAGGTCTTATGTTAAAATATTTAAGGCAACTGTGCTCCTGCTCTTTATTACCACTGAGACTTTAGAGAGTAACTCAA
The DNA here is from genome assembly GCA_023101885.1 of Typhlomys cinereus. Classification (NCBI taxonomy): domain Eukaryota; kingdom Metazoa; phylum Chordata; class Mammalia; order Rodentia; family Platacanthomyidae; genus Typhlomys; species Typhlomys cinereus. Next base: position 81,470 of record JALPQD010000198.1, read on the forward strand.
GACAAAGAGTGCTTCTGTTGAGTAACAGTTATTCACTGGGATGTTAATCTTGATTTGCCAAGTGAAAGCATTTATCATCATGTAAACAAACCTCTGGATATGTCACTGAGAGAGTATTTCCAAGATGGTCTGAGTAAGGAGGGAAGACCCACCCCAAATGCAGATGGAACCATCCAATGGCTGGGGTTCACTACTAGGAAACAGCTCAGCACGTGTCCTCTGTTTCTTGACTGCAGACCCACTGTGGCAAACTGCCTCAAGCGTGTAACTGCCTAACTCCCCATCCGTGATGAACCCCATCCCTTCTTATTGGAGGCAAAAATAATCCTTTCTGCTTTTAAGTTGCTTCTTTTCTATATTAGGTTACGGCCAAGAGGAAAAGCAATACATCCACATTAATATGCCTCATAGTAATTTCCTTTAAACTGTAATGAATCAATGCTTCTGAAAGATAACAATGATCAAAAGATGTACAGCTGTTGATCAGTATCCTATATCAGCAACAGTTTAGTTTCAAAACCCAGTTGACTATTCAAGTCTAATATAAATTTAGCCTAGAATTTGCATGTAACCCTGAACATTTTCCTATATACTTAATAAATCATCTCCTGATACTATGCAACATATAATGCAATGCAAATGTCATACAGAGCTATACTGTTCTAATTACAGAATTACCAGAGGAAAAAGTGTACAAGTTCAACACAGATAACAATTTACTCAAACACTGTGGTTGGGTAAATACACAATCCAAACATCCATATAAATAAAGCCAATTATACTTACTCACTTTAGTTTTCCTTATCCTAGTTCATGTGAATATATACACTTATACATGAACATACAGTTAAGCCTTCAGTTGTAGAATACTCTCTGAATAAGAGAAAGGCACTAAAAAATGGCAAGGCTAAACGATGTTTATTTTTGGGAACCATATCAAAAAATGCAATGGCTCAACTTTACCCTGTGTTTACCTGTGTATTAAATGCACGATTTAGAATGAACTGGAATATGTATATGTATCATTAAAAACTACAAGCAAACCTGATCTACATGAAAATCATTTTACAAAAGGGCATTTTTAAGAAATTTAAAATTTATTTTGTGTATGTGTGCACATACATATCTGTGTGCATCAGAAGCACTTGTGTATGCATGTTGAGGCCCAAGGGTGACTTTGGGAATCATTCTTGATTGTTCTACTTCCTTTTTGCTTTGCTCTGGGGTTTCCCAGGCTCCGCTTTCTGGGGCCAAAAGTGCAGGCCACTGCCATTTCTGATCTGTTTTTACATGGGATCTGGGATTTGAATTCAAGTTCTTTGCTTGTGAGACAGAGGCTTATCAACCTCTGAATCACTTCTCCAGTCCCACAAAAGGATATTTTGTTGTTATTAGTAAGAGGTTCTCATAAATAGCCAATAAGATACCCACATAAGTTTATTTTAAATAGTATATAACTTTAATGTCTACATATATACCCACAGCCAAGAGAAGATTAAACTTCTACTACTTGTATAAATTGGTCACTGACACCATATTTGATTCAAATCTGGTAAAAAACTCTTATTTAGGGAAAAATGTTTTCTCTTAATGATTTAATAGATACATACAACTATTTTCCACATTCAGTATTTATGATACTGTATTAACTACCAGTTCCAGGTGGCTCAGCATTTCAACAACTTTTGATGAAGATTTATACCAGATCAAGTTTAATCTGAAAATTCTTAGTGATAATGTACCTTACTTAACCACAGCATCACAGAATATTGCTACAATAAGAACTAGTGAGATAAGAAAAAAGAAAAAAAAGAACTAGTGAGGAAATACACAGTATTTGGAAATGTTTTAAGAAAACTATATAAAACCCAGAAAACATCAAACCCCTTTCATAACATACATATATTTATTTTGCTGAAATGTTTAGACTAGACCATCAAAACACAAACTCTTGTTATGCCAAATAGGTGCAGTAGCCCATGTTTCAGAATTAAGAAACCAGATCAAGAAAATACAATCTCAAAATTTAATGAACAATAAAAAGACAACTATATGTATCTTTAAATACATTCCCATGCTTACTTTGACAGCACATATCCTAAAATTGAAATGATACAGAAAAATTATCACAGCTTGTGTGCAAAGACAATGCACAAATTGTGAAGCTTTCTATGTATGTTTTTGGTGGTAGCTAAGCCTCTAGCACACGAGGGTCCAGGTTCAAACCTCAGAGCTTCAGAGGCAGGGCTCATGTGTTCAGCAGTGTCTCTACCACTGAACTACTACCATCTTGGACGGTGATGGTTTCCAGCCTCTCAACAGCATTCACAAGATGCTGTAGTAGTTTCTAGCCTGTATTTTCTATTATCGTTAGCACTATGCAAATGAAATGCGCTTTCTATAATTAATCTTTAAATTTTTTTAAGTATGTAAGTCAAATCTAAAAGTCTGAATTGAAAAATCAATTTACATTTATGGTGAGCAATAAAAGTCCGTAGAATTACTTGCAGTGCAACAACTTTCTAGTCTCTCTGGTAAGAACTAAAGTAATCACAGCTCTTCTTTATTCCCATCCCTTCCTAAGAATACAGAGTAAAATTAAACCATCTAGCTTACGTGGTACAATTGTTAGATCAAAGTCTACCACTCCAGTAAGTTAGTTTACCAAATGTACAATTAATGGTTTTTATACCTGTCCTCACTTCTAACCTCACTCAAGCTCTAAGAGCATTTGCCTTCATTTACTCCATAGTGACAAATAATACAGAGGTTTAATTCATACTAGCCTTTCTCAATTGCAATTCAATTACTATGTTAAATAGAACGTCATTAAAATAATTTCCTAAGTCCCTTTCTAATTAGATTAGCTGGTAATAAGATCTAAGAATGTCACAAGCTAGAAATCTACCTTCACCACAACAAGAGTCAGTAATGTTGACTGGGGGCTGCTAATCTGACCCTCAGCAATTACTCCAAGAGTCAACCCCATCTTCTGAAAACACAGAAAATGGACATGTTAATAAACACAATCTAGAAACTAGGCTCTGTGATCCTTTTGGTGCTCTTAAATGATTTTAAGGGTGCTTTATTATAGTACACCACTTGGGTAAGTCCTTAGGCAGCTAGCACTTCGCTCTTAGAAAAGCTAATAGTCCTAATAAACCTGAGTCCTTACAGTAGCAATATCACATTTTAAAAACAACTACTGAATACATCTGCATTTTCTTTCATCTTCTTCCCTATAGACTGCCTTTTTTTTCATGTATTCGTGCTTCTGCATGTGGGTAGGTGTACTTGTGTGTATACTAATACGCCCAAGAATGAATCACCTTTGATTGTTCTATTTTGCTGCAAGGCTAAGTCTTTAATTAAACACACAACATGCCATAAGGGTTACTCCAGCTAGCCAACTTGCCAGGCTCTACCTTCCAGGACTGGAATTACAAGCCGACCACCATAATTCCAACTGTCTATCTTTTAGAAAGTAAAAGTATTCCACAAGCATTGTGATCCAGATTGTGTGGAAATAGATTTTTTTTGTGAGGGGAGGGTTGTTCAGAACTTATTTTCCTTAAGCACTACAAGGGACAGTTTATCATACCTTGAAATACATTTTCCCAGTTTCTTGTCACTCAATTAACTACTTAAACCACGTATTAATCATACTTTTACTTTTGTTGTATTCTTAATAGCTTGCCTTCAAGGTAAATACCAGGACCAGTGAGATGATTCAGTGGGTAAACTGAGCTTGCACACAAACATAATGTCTTGAATTCAATCCCAGTTTTTATGGTAGAGAGAAGAAGCAATTTTTGAAAACTGTCCTTTGACCTTCATATGCCTGCTGTGAAAGGCATGTGCCTGTTTTTTTAATAATTATACAGTGAATAAGCATATCCAAACAGTATAGTTGAAAGCAAAGAAACTCATATCCTCTAAAATTATACTGTTTCATAAACTCACAAAACCAGAGAAAATGTTTATGAATAACTTTTTATCATAATTATGTTAAAGATTCATCCAAATTCTACAGTATAGTCACATATTTTATACTACCATGCTTCTCTAACCCCTTTATCTCTAAATCAAGGGGAGAAGAAAAAAGCCCACAATTGTTCTATATAAAATGCTACCTAATCCCTCTTTTACTACTACTTCTAGCTTAATTCTAACTTTTTAGCCAGGGATACAGCTCAATGTTAAGAGTACCTGCTAGCAGGCATGAGATCCTGAGTTAGACCCAGAACAATATATAAATCCAATTTCTTGGTCAGGATTGAATCCTCCATTTATTCTTTTGTACTGTTGCAGTTACTCAGCACTGTTGCTGAGAAATTCATGACCAAACAGTTTATGGAAACAAGAAAAGAAACAGCTCCTCTTTAGCTTGGCAGGGGAGCGCACACCAACATCAACGGCTGAGAGAACTGGCCACACCACAGGAGGGGCAATCTTTACTTGCAGACCAACACATCTAACCTAGTACCAAAGGGGTCCTTTTCCTTACCTAGTGCTCCCTCCATCTTACCCACCGCTTAGGGACGGCCACACCCCTCATGAGCTGGGCCTCTCCATCACTAAGAGAACCTGCAGACTTGCTTGGGGCTTAACTCAACTACCGATTCTTAGAAACGTGCCCAGAGCTCTAAACGTCGACTGTCAAGTGGACACCTGTATCTAACTTTAACACATATAATCCTAAGCATTGCTTCAGATACCCGATTTTTATATTTGCATTTTTACTTTTATATCTGAATATTTATTTTGCATTTTTACTTGCTTTTGAAAGGCAAAAAACATTTACTTTTTACGACTACACTAGCACTGCCCAACATATAAAGTACTGTTATGATTAAATTACTAATATCATACTACTACAGCAGCTAAAACAAAACAAAGTTTTATCATCTAAAATGCCAATAAAAATGGCTACAAACCAACTCCAAATATTCTTTTTTTGTCCGTTTATAATTTATTATTTAGTCTGTGCATGGATTATGAGTGCATATGTATCTGTGTACATTAAAAGCACTAATGTGTGACTGTGGGGGTTCAAGAGTAACTTCGGAAATCACCCTGGATTGTTCTCCCTCCTTTAGGTTTTGCTTGGTCTTCCAAGGCTGACCGTGCAGGCCAGTGCCATCTCCACCTGCATTTCTACATGGGACTTAAGATCCAAACTTAGGTCCTTCTGTTTTACAGGCAGAACCTTAACCCCGAGCCATCTTTCTGGCCCCCAAATATTGTTTTCCTAAAGGAGTAATAATGGTTTTCAAAAATTACCTGCCCCCAGAGGGTGAAAAACTAAGAAATTAATTTCTAAAAATTGGTTACAACTTCAACTACAAAGCGCTTTTCTGAGCCAGCACATAGATGCTAGGTGCACTAAAATGAATCCATGTTAAGTCTTACTGACAGAACATCCCTGTTTCATAATATTTCACTAACAAGCCTGCTATTCTTTAGCTGTCTCAATATTTTTCATAATTTCATTTCAGGAAAAAAATGCGTAAATGTTTCAGAAAGAAAAGGACAAAGATGGGTAACACCTAATGAAATATAAAAACCATTCGGCATCTTATCATCCAGAAAGACTGAGTAACTATTTAAGTATCAAATAACAGAGCGTGCACCAAGTTACACTAAATCAAATCCTTTGAAAAATAGCACAATTATCAGACCTAAGACTCCACCCCTAACATTTCTAGAAACATTGAAAACACTCTCCCCTCAACTAGAACTTACTGAGAATGTTTTGTTACAAAATGAATTAAATATCAGAAAAATATTCATACTAGAGAAGAAAAATTTATCATAAAAATCACCTTCATTTTTAAAAGTGAGCTATTTCATGGAAAAATTATCAATTACACATTAATAATATCACATGAAGACTTAATTTACTCAATGAAAACTAAGATTAAAGCCAAATATATGTCTCAAAGATAAGCTAAGTATTTTCAAAGTTGAATAGGCATAGTGAAAGTGAGTTATTACGCTATATTGAAATAAGTATCTAAGAACTAGAAAAAGATGGTACATTATATGAAGAGTACTGGATATTTTAAGAATTTTAAGTTGTGACCTATTTTAAGAAACAAAAACACTAAACATGAAATCGTGCTACTTAAATGTGCTTCAAAATGAGACAGCAAAAATGCTCAAATATGGCTGAACAAGAACAGCCTAGGTGAAGATGGCTGATTCAACATACATAAAATTTTCAAAAATCAAATCAAATGATGCTTATCTCATCACATAGCATGTCATCACCATAGATTCACTGTCACCGTTTTCCAAAATATCTTTAGTGGTGAGCCGGTGAGCCTGTGTGTGCTGTGGACCTCCAACAGTGACTTTGGGAATCATCCTGGACTGTTCTACACCTCCTTACTGTCTTATTCTGGGATTTCTCAGGTTCCATTCACCTTCCAAGGCTAGAACTGCAGGCTGTTGCATTTCCATCTGGAGTTTTTACAAGGGATTCAGGGATTTGAACTCATGTCCTACTTTTGAGGCAGAGCTTAATCCCTGAACCATCTGTACAGCCCCCCGAAATTATCCACATAACTGCACACAAAAAAAATTCTAAAATAGGTCTAAGCATCCATCCATTGAATACAGGTAACTGAGAGCAATAAGGCAAAAAAAAAAAAAAAAAAATTTGTGAGACAACCTACACTACTACTTCTACAAAATGCAACTGTAAGGAAAAAAAAAACCTAGGTAAGTTAAAAGCTCCATAAAGTCATGTGCACACCAGCTATAAAAAACCAGAACTTTAAGGATGAATACATTACAGAACAAAAGGTTCCTCCTGGTAGCTCATTACATATAACAAGAACTCTATAATTAAAAGTCCTCTCACCCACAAATAAATCGTATCCCACCCTACACATAAATTCCCAAAGCAATTGTCCTTTACTAACATGTCTTTACTTTCCTGTAACATTTAACTGTTTAAAGTGCATCTACCAAAACTCCATTTCATAGTATCAGTAACATTTTAAAGAAGCTACTTCGATAAGCAGCTAATAATATCTGACCTTTGAACTTCAATTTCAGTTGAACAGATAACAAAAACAGTTCGTATTAAAAGTCATCTGGCAAATCTAAGGTCTGTTTCAGACTACTAGCAAAGCTCCCTAATTGTTGACAGAAAACTACAATCAAATGAGTGTCCACTTTAAAGATGTAATACTTACTTAAGAATGGTTTTTGCACTACTGCAGTCTTCGAATCGAATGGAATATCCAACTTCCTGGCCCAACATCACATCCATTTCATCAGCAACTCTCTGAGCCACACTCATTGCAGCCACTCTCCTGGGCTGGGTACAAGCGACTCCTCTTTTGGGTCCTGGCAATGAGCGCATATACTCCACACACCATTGTGGAATCTATAAAATAATTTCACACAAATTATTTCAACTCTGACTTCCTATTGACTATAGTCAAAAGTATTTATCTCCTTTTAGTAACTTTACACAAAATTCAGTTACTTAAATTTATTTATGAATCAGGTTTATAATAACATGAGTTCGCCAAGCTAGAAGGGGTCATACATAACACAGATGTGATACAACTATACCCTGGAGTGGGCAAAGTCCCGAGACTGGTCAATATGCTCAATATAGCTGCACCATCATCTATATAAGGAAGAAAACCCAACTAACAACAAATTCTACTTTTTAACAAATGTAAGTACATAATTTCAATTACAAAATGCTGGTAGACATAATCGCAGATTAGTGCAATTCTTAGCTCTTAAACACGAAACTTCCTTTCCTAATGGAAGGTGTTTAACACAACTGGCCAGAAGAAGCAAAACTGGCCACAGTGCAGAAAAGAAGTGACTAAAAAATGTTCATCCTCTAAACAGGACATCTATACCACCCTCTGCCTAACATCACTGAAGAGTAAGAACCTAAGAATGGGAAGGAACTGGCAGTTTCTTCTGGACAAGACAAGGCACCCAAGCATCATACAGTGGCGTCTAACTTCCCTAAGACCTGAACAAGGCCTTGGCCTGTCAACATTGCATCATGGAAGAGGGACTACTTTATAAGGCACACCCCGACTTGAGGAACTAGATTAGTGGTTGATGTAACAAGAGGAGCTGCTTTCTTCAATGGTATACCCAATAGTCGATCATCCCTGATTGAACAGGTAACAAAGCACATGCCAATGCAGGCAACTAAAATAAAATTTTTTAAAAGTGCAAGCATATCCCCTTGTACAGGTAAGTCGTAAGCAAACCAGCAGAAGAAAACTCCTAACACGGACTGAAATTCTTCCCTGGGAGTGGTGCACCGACAGCTTTTCAGGTGCCTTCTTAAAAGTTAACTTTAGAAAGTGACAAAGCCAACAGGATCCAGAGCAGCAGTGGCCAAGGGGAAAAAGGAGAAAAGAAATCTCATACTCAGGTTGGTGGTCTAACTTGAGGACATTCATCCTTGTTCCACTGCCTAGAACTAAAGAACTATACCCTTGCCTCTTCTCCAGTCACTTAACAAGAACACAATGGGAAAACGTAAATGTTCGTGACAATAAGAAGCTACTTGTTCTAGCAAAGCTTCTGAAAGTCCATTAAATTCAAATGACTATAAGGAACACAGGGTTTTTTTTTTAAGGTATAATGTTTACACTGACATCTGAAGAAAAATATTGATTGTAGTACTATATCATATTTTAGTTTATTAATGAAATCTGAGGTAACTGTTGCTATTAACAGATAACTGAAAGGGAAGGGAATTGTGCTGCTTCTCCAAGGAAAAATAGTATGTTAAAGGGTTTATATGAACTGGTTTTCTAAGAAGGGGACACACACATACACACACACACACAAAACACACTCAGCACAGACTAACTGATCAGATACTATATTAATTCAAAATTTTTAATAATGTTCATATACCTTTAAAATTTTACTTCAATGAAATGTATGACTTACCCTTCATTTTAACGAAAAAAGTTCTCAAAACTTTAGGATTTCTTTGTACTCTTAAAACTGAGGATGTCAAAAGTAATAAATTTACTATACTTGAAAAACTAAAAATTGCTAATGCATCTACTTACTCTGAATACAAACCCATTCTATAAAACTTAACATTCCCTATGAAAAATAACCATTTTTCAAATAAAGCAATAGAGTACACTGGTTTTACATTGTTAGAAACTTCTAATGTATGAACTAATAGAAGGCAGCCAGATTTTCTTTATATGCTTCTACATTCAATGTACTGCAATGTTTTGTTATGTTTAAAGCAAAGACAATTCTTGGACCCTTAAAAGGTTTCAGAGACTTTTAAGAGTTCTTTGGCAATAGTTGGAAAAGACTCAGTTAATGTATCTGTTTGTATTGCTAAGGAAAATATGGTAAGAAAAACAGACATGTAGTACGTAAGTTACTCCAGGCCAGACATCAGTTCTAATACTATTCCTTTCAATTTCCTCTTTCCCTCCATTTAAAGCTATCTTCCTAAAAGCTAGCCCTTAACCATGTAATGATCTTCTATTTCTCTTATCTTGTAACATTGCCTATAAGCAGCACATTACTCCTAACTGTAGTTTCTACATACAATGCAGTTATCTTTTCTGCCTGAATATTTTATTAGCATCTTAAATGAAGTTCAAAGACAAATACATTTTTCACATTCTCTCAAATACTTCTAAGTCTTCCATGCCCCTTCTCAAATATAGTTAACAATTTAATTCCAACCCATCCTTCATTTCTCATTCCCACTTCTCTATAAATGTCAAGCTTTTGCTATGACCTCCTATAATACAGTCTATATCAACATTTTTGTTGGAATGGATACTTCAGTAAAGCTCCTCACTCCTTTTGACTAACTGTATCTATATACCTATCTGCCTTCTTATTTATATAAACTAATGCTATCCATGCATTTCTCCCGACCTGCCCAACAACCAATTTATATTCCTCTATATTCTCTAGTTGTAATACTAGATGCTTTTCCTTCTGTAAAGTTGTGCCTTGCCCTTGGGCTGAATATACTTCAGTTTCTCACACATAAAATACATCTAAAAAGCAATTAAACTTGTTTTTATTGTGGGTCGAGAGCAAAGAATAATTTAGGTTTTATTTGGTAACAAAGAGAATGTTGAACTCTTCAGTCAGTAATAGTAGCCAAAAAACTTGGGGATAAAAATGTACATTCAAAGTATTTAGTTTCCCTTTATCATCCTCCAAATTTCCTGCAATCTTCAGTATTAGAGACCTGTGAGATAGATCAGCTTAATAAGGCATCTGCTTGCAAACCTGGTGACCTGAGTTCTATTCCCAGAAGCCTAAGTGGTAGAAGGAGAGAAATCACTTCTGAAAGTTGTATTCTGATCTCCACCCATCCACCATGGCATATGTGCACCAGTGAATATCCCAAGTCATCCCCAAATAAAGGTCAATCCAAATAATCATAAGCTTAATGAGTCTACTAGACTTCTCCATTAACGCTGATAAACTCATTTCTGAAACAAAAGGCTGACAACATCCCACCACATTTCATTACAAAATAAACCTAACTCTGGTTACAACAATGGGACAAAGTTCTCAATGCTAAGCCCACTCCAATCTACAAAGTATGCAACCCCAGGCAACCCACTAAGCTTGTTTACTATGAATCTGAGCTTCATTTTGCTCAACTCCTAAATGTGAGTTATAGGGTTGTAGAAATATTTTAAATGAATTACATGAAAACTACATAGTACTTGCTTTCCCCAAGTGCTAATTAAATACTGCTAATACTATGCAAACTTACTAAAAAACTCGTACTAAAAAACTCGAAATAATGTAACATTCTGTGACATTAAGTTTTAGAACTGTAGCTTTTCATGTATATTTTTAAATTTTAATTTATTTTGCATGCCTACATGTGTGTATGAGAGGGCACTGTACATCCCTGTGGAGGACCAAGGGTGACTTCAGGAATCATCCTGGATTGCTTCTACCTCCTTTTTGCTTCACTTAGGGATTTCCCAGACTCTTCCCCACAGGGACAGAAATGCTATGCCAGCCCTTAACCATGTAATGATCTTCTACTTCTCGTATCTTGTAACATTGCCTATAATAAGCACATTATTCCTAACTGTAGTTTATATATATATATATATATATACACACACAGTGTAGTTTCCACTTAACTGGCGTTTTTTACATAGGACCTGGGATCCAAACTCAGGGATCCAAACTTCTGTTTGTGAGGCAGTCTTAACTTGTGAGCCAACATGGTTGAAAGAAAAAAAAAAGTTTTAGTTCTTAACATCAATGCTAGGATGTCAATATAGGAAAAAAAGTCTTTTAAAAGTTTCCTGTGTTACTACAGTAGCTTTCGAAATGCCTTCAAGATTACACTGGTTTGTAGCATGGAATTTTTTTTTAAAAAAAGATAAATTATAAGTCAGGCATGAATGCCTGACTGAAAAAAAAAGATAAATTGTAAGTCAGGCATGAATGCCTATAACCCAAGGCTGAGGCAAGAAAATGACAAATTGGAAACTAACCTGGACTACATAGACACTATCACAAAATACATGTTTTTATTTTTATTCTTTGGTGTATGTGCTTATCAGAGAGCACTGTGTGTCCCTGTAAAGGACCAAGGGTGACTTCAGGAGCTGATTGCTTCTACCTCCTTTTTGCTTCACTCTGGGATTTTCAAAGCTCCTCCAACTAGGGCCAGAAGTGGAGGCTGCCACCATTTCCACCTGGCATTTTTACGTGGAACATGGGATCAGAACTCAGGATCTTTTGCTTGCGGAGCAGAGTCTTAACGCCTAAGTCATCTCTCCAGCCCACTACCTCAAATGCCAGCAAGGTGGTTTCAAAATGATCTGTCAAGTAAAGACAATTGCGTAGAAAATGATGGACCCACTCCATATCATCTGATCTCCACATATGCACTGAGGCACATACCCACCCCCCCAAAATTTTAAAACCCTAAAACAAAAAACTTTCCAGGGGGAATTTTTAAGAATTTAATGCAGTGGCAAAATGCTTGCCTTGTATGTGTGAAGCCCTAGGTACCACTGTCATTGTAAAAAAAAACTATATGCAGTGTACAGTGCAAGTAGAAAAATAGTAGGAAACACGTACAACATTGTATCAGCATAGTAAAATGAGCAATCATTTAATCCACTTCATTATTTTCCTCAATATTCCTAATTTTCTACAATATCCAGGAATATTTTAATCAAAATAACTTTTTATTAATGGTTTCGATTAGAACATACAAGATGGTTAACCTTAGTAAGAAAATGCCTATTAAAATCATACAAAAAACATTTTTCATCTGCCACATTTTAAAAAGTCAAGTTCAGTTGCACAATCTTCCTACTCATACACTCTTGTACATCCTTATGGAAGAGTAAGCGGATAAGCTCCTTTGGAAAGGAAAACTATTTTACTAAATGTATTACAACCACAAATGATATCCTATAATTTCCCTTTCTATAAACATACTTGCCCTTAAAGCCATTCAAAATAGACTACATGTCTATCAAGAGGGCCTAATAAGTAAAAGCTCATTAATACTTATTCTATACATCTAATAAAACATCTGAGTTTAGTACTTTGTGTATTAGGGAAGGAGATAGATAAGGTAAGACTTCATGTCTTTTAGCACTACTTACTTTTGAAATATGCACACATTACATAGCTAGAAAAATCTTTAAAACTACACTGAAAAACAATCCAATAGTTTAGACTTCTTCATGCAAGCACTAGAAAACCAATGTTGCACACGTAATTCTATACTCCCCAGAGTTAAAATGAGCTGAAAAGTGCTAACCATTAAAGAACTATTTTTCAAGGTACTACACAAGACAAGACAAAACAAAACAAAACCACCATGGTGAAATAAGCAGCATTCCATAAGCTTAAGCATTAGTGAAATACTTAACATGTATACAATAACTCACCTGCGTTGTTTTACCAGACCCAGTCTCACCAACCAGCACAAACGACTGATGTCTGACGAGAATATCTGTAAACCTATCCTTGTATTCCCAAACAGGGAGCTGAAGCCGTTTCTTCAGAATGTCATAGTACCGAGGAGTATGGGGTAAATTGGTGAATGGATTAATGCACTGTGGAAGGGATGTGTGTGCTGCATGTCCCGTGTGTGTTGAATGGGCAGAATGTGTAGAATGGGTTGAATGGGCTGAGTGGGTTGAGTGAGCTGAATGGGAAGCTTTTAAAGGTGGCAATCCAGCACTGATAAGCATGGCATTAGTTGAAGCCCGCAATTCCTTCTCCTTTTCTTTCTCCCTCTCTCGCTCTCTATCTCCTCTATCTCGTTCACGGTCTCGATCTTTAGACCGATCTTCCCGATCACGGTCACGATCTCGATCTTTCCTAGAGAAAAAAATTCAAACATCAGACTCTGAATTTTACAAAAACAATGTTCATAAGCATGACATACAAGTTTAAATTATATAACTATCAGAAACAATGATTCCGAGTACTGCCAAAAAGCATTTTCTTTTACTTAAGATGCTGTTAAATTTAATCTAAAACCTTTAACATAACTGTAAGACTTTCTCTAAGTAAAAACTCTTATTCCTTGCACATCATCATTAGACTCTGATGAGGAGAGAAACAGGAAATCAAATTGGAAGAAAAATGGCTAATAATCTTTTCCCAGATTTTCCTGGAAGCTACAGAATTAAAGGTGAATTTATTATACTTTCTGGCACTTGAGTATTAATTTTACCCAGTTATATATTGCTTTAAAGAAGAACTAAAACTGAAAACACTTCTTTTGTGTTCACTTGTCAACTCTAGCATTTTAATTTTAGCCTTAACAGCAACAAGCAAAACAACTGGAAGCAGCACAAACATATCCTTGATGGACCACAAAAAAATTAAAAACACTTCACAACTAAGTTGCTTCAAAAAATTATGACTCAAATAGTCACTTAACTCAGACCACTTTTTAGTAGTCAATCGTGGTTTCTACTGCTAGTTGATAAAGATGGTCCCTAAAAAGATGGTCCCTAACTCAATGGTAATTTTAAAATAACTAACTCTAAAGGAAACCTGACAAGAAGCTTGGCTTTGGGGTCCAACTGAAGGTGGCCTCTGAATATCTGGGGATGGAAATAATCAATGTTTGTTCCTTGTAGTTTTTACTTCAGACCAATTTCTACAGTAGACAAATGGTACAAGACATTGGGTGAGATTTGGACAAAAACAATGAATGAGATAACATGAAGCTATGACATAAGCCCATCCCTAAGGGCGTCACTGGCTCCCTATTCACAAGAAGTCCATTTCCTATGACCTGTTAACAACAAAGCAAGAAAGAGGAACTAATTTTCCACAATGGTCCACTAGTTGGGCTACAGTACGTTTGAGTAGAAAACAGCTAAAACACATTTTGCGAGAATGATCCAATCACAGAGACCAAACTTCTTAAAGATCACAATACACAGGGACAGAGAGAAGTCTTAAAGAACATCTCATCTAAAAAAAGGATTCACATTTGCATTTATCACTTCATGAGACAGAATGGGTCTACCAATAAAATATTTAATGGTTATAACTCACACTTACAATACAATACCAGGCGTTTAAGATAGACTCAATGACAAGGGAATAGACAAAGCAATCTGTAATGCCATATTTTTTAATAAGCAAATACCTGCACTAACATTATTTTTAAGGACACACTTCATCCACACCTTCATTATATCACAGAAAGCAAACTAACAAAAATGTAAATCATTTGCTGATCAAAAACTGGGAATGGTTGTAGCAAAAAAGGTAAAAGGGACACGGGGATCACAACTTCATAACCATAAGCAAGGCAAGGTATGAGCCTCAGATAACCCACTCTGTATATTAAAAAGTATTAACAACACATATCAAGAGACCCCATGGCTCCCTCAGAGACTGCTGAGGGTCAATGCTGGATGGGAGGGATGCTCTCCTCAACGTTTACCCACCGATTCGGGATTCATACTCCAATTAGTACTCAGGCACTATGCCATCAAGGGCAACTCAAATGAAAAGTGGGTCAATCATGCGAAAAGACAGGAAAACAAGAGGGAGACTGACAGGGAAGGAATGTAACTGTACCGGAAAAAAGGGAGAGGGACCTGGATTGGGGATGAAGATGTGAAAATCCATAAATTCACAGTATTCATTTATGAATCCAAGATAATAAAAAATGGTGGTCTATATGAGATCTTGTCTCAAAAAGCAAAGAGGCTTACTAATTGAGGTACAATGCTTTTAAGGAAATAAAAATTCAGTGCTATATAACTACTGAAGGCATAATATAAGCAAATGCTCAACAGTTCCTCAACTAGCTATGTGATTGCTATCTCCTTGCTCACTTGTGAATTTTGACTGTTAATGTTTTGTGTGGCTACTGAAAAAAAAGTAAATGCAATATGCTTACAGTATTGCCTAGTACATGTGAGATGCTCAATACTGGTTATTGATGCTTCCAATTAAAATGTACACAGATTGATAGACACTAAAATACTACACCAACATCAAAACATTAAACACTACTTTTTCCTAGCATTCGTACCTCCAGAACATCTGTATATATAAGAATGTGCTTCACACTTTTCATCTACAAAATAATGAAACCTGGGAACTCACCTAGCATTAATGAGCAAGACACGGGTTACAATGTACATTTAGAACTGAAATACTATGTACTCAATGAAAAAGATTTGTAACTGACATGAGTTAAAAGTATCACAGCACACAATGATACACTGAGAGATCCTACTAACATCAAATTTCATACTTGTGAATAAATATGCAAAAACCTCAGAAACTGTTCATTACAAAATATTGTCTAAAAATGGAGCTAAAGATTTCAGGAAGCATACTGCCTTTTATCTTTATAACTTTGTATGACATTTTTTGTCCACTGGGGCAAATTACTTAATCTCACCTACCACATAGGATTTATAAAGTAACTAGAACAGTATCAGGTGCAGAGTATGTACTTCCCATGTTATATTGATATATTAATTTTACTCCTCTGCATTTAAGAAAAATTCTCATCAGGAATAGTTGAATCAATCAAAAGGAAAAGATCAAAACATCCTTCCCTGTCTTCAGAGATTCTCCTGTACTTCACAACAGATTGTTGTTTTGGTAATTTTTTACTTGATGAAAGCAGGCATAGGGAGCTTATGCCTGTAAATCAAACAATACAAAGGAAGCTGAAGCAGGAAAAATGCTGCAGTTCAAGACCGACCTAAGCACAACTGACAAACTATGTCAAAACAAAAAGTTGCATCAAAATATTTAACAGAGACAAGCAGTATCTCCACCTAGTTCCAAAATTAAAAGATGCCAGAAGTAAATCCAGAGTAGGAGGAAGACTAATGTATGTGAAATCTCCCATTCACTGTGCAGTACTGAGTTACATTGCCCTGCAAAGGAAAGATGGGATAATGGTGTTTGACAAATGGGTTCAAAAACAGTCAAGTTTATGCTGCTGCATACACATCCGATGCTCTTAAAAAGAAAAAAAAAAAAAAATACAAGACAACGAAAGGGTGGTCAACAAAAGTGCCTTGAAACTATTAAGTGGGAAAAGGGAAAAAATAACTCAAGCATACTGTAAAATTGCTACTAAAGAAAACTAGTTCAATTAAAAATAAAGAGGAACAGAAATCAGCATTAAAAACTGTGCTCCAGAACTTCTCTACAGAGGAATTATTGTAGTAATCAACAACTGTTCTTTACTTGCAAGCAAATCACATATTCAGGGGATCATGAAGCAGCAAGTGCACCCAAATAGTCCATTTTTACCAAAGACAACCAACTGTATTGCAAGGAAAAAGAAAAACATTATCTTAGAGCACTGGGCCACAAATCCCAAGGAAAGCTCTTTGACACCTGAACACCAATGAGCAAACAATTCTTTCCCAATGTGTGCTCTAATTTGACTCCTTAGGAGAAAAATAAGTTATATTATAATATAGCATAACTGGCAACTTACTGCTTCAAAGAAATTCAGAAGCAAATTCCCCCCAGCCTCTCCACCCAATATGAACGTCACTGACGGACTGCGAACCTCTACTACAGAGCAGAGCACGCCGACCACCAAGAGGGCTCTGGGTTCTGCTTCCGAGGCCCCGAAGTAGAAAGCACCTCAACCCCGGTGTTCCTCCTCCTCCCCGGAGGATCCTCTCCAACGAGTCCAGCTCTAGGGCTCCCAGGGCAGCGCTCACGCACACTGGTGGCGTGGGGAGGTGAACGTTCAAAAAAAGCACCGTATCCTGACCCGTGGTGCTCCACAGCGGCGTTTACTTACCAGGCTGCCTGGAGCTCGGGGGCCCCGCGGACGGCGCGGGCTCGGATCCGCCGAGCACAATGGCTCGACCCTCGCGCAGCGCGCCCGGAGCGGCCGGCCGGGGCCTGTCCTCCCTCCATCCCCGCAGCCCCCGCGGTGCAGCCCCCGCGGTGCAGCCCGAGCGCGCGGCGGACGGAACGTCCTCTGCGCGCACCCGGCACGCGACAGCCCTCCTGGGCCTCGGGGAAAAGGCACCAACGCGCGTCCTTGCACCCCGAGACCTGCACGTGGGCGCCCCTTCCTCGCGCGTGCAAACCAGGCCGGAGGAGCGGCGCCCCCGTCGCGCAGGCGGCCGACCCGTGAGCTAAAAACGGTAGAAAAGCAACGCGTCCGGCGCGGGGCGCGTCCTCCGCCCGCGGCCGGCCCGGCGGCGGGCGCCATGGAGGCGATGGCGGGAGGCGAGCGGGGGGCGGAAGTCCGCGTCCATCGCGCCGCGGCGCCCGCGAGGGGAGGCGGCGGCCTGGCTCTGGCTCCGGCCCAGGCCCAGGCCCAGGCCGCGCGGCCCCCGGCGCCCTGCGCGCCCGGCCGCCCGCGCCCCCGCCCCGCCCGGCTGCAGGCCGCACTCGAGCCCGAGGCCGCGCGGCCCGCCGCCCGCCCGCCCGCCCGCCCGCCCGCCGGCGGCGCCTCGTGGCCCCCGCAGGCCTCCCCGCCCCGGCGACGGGCCCGGAGGCGCCGGGCGGACCCAGGCGCGGGCCGCGGGGCCCGGTCGCCGCCGGGGGCCCAACAAAGCCCGGCGCGGCCTCGCGCCCCGGCCCCGCTTACCCATCGGTGCCCGCACGCTTCTTGCCCGAGGGGTAGTCCTCCCCCAGGTCCAACCGGTGCCGCTTGGACATGCTCGCGGTCTCAGACGGGCGCGGAGCAGCAAGGAGCAGGCAGACGACGCGGCTGGAGCGGGGCACACGCGAGGACGGCTCTCCACGCAGGGACGCCCGCCCCTCCCGCCGCAGGAGCCCGCACCGTGCGGCCCGAACCAGGAGCTAAAATGGCGGCGGCGACGAGGGGCTGGGCCTGCGTGCGCGCTCCCGCGGCCTGCGTGCGGGGCGTGCGTGCGTGGGGCACGCGCGCGCCGCCCGGAGGCGGGAACTCTGGTCCCGCCCGCCGACGCCATTGGCCGGTTCCCCGTGCGCGCCGCCAGCCTCCTCCCCCGTCCCGGGGCTTCGCGCCCGCGGGCGCCCGTCGAGCCCCCGGCGCTGGCGGGCCGCCTCCTCTCGCCCCACTGCAAAAGCCCGGCCCGGGACGCGACGTCGCTGCACCTGTCGCGCCCGCCCAGCGGGGACGGAGAAACCAAGGAGGATCTGCGGCTGGCGAGCGGCGGCCCCGCACCGACCGGCGCGCGGCTCCGAGCTCCAGAGCAGAACTTGGCAGCTGGCGGTTGCACCAGCTCCGCGGTGCCCTCCAGGAAACGGTGCCTGGACGGGACCCTTTGTGTCCTCGCCGGGCACCGACAGCGTGCACGCAAACGACACTTGACTCACGGGATGGGTACAGAAATTGGCAGGGAAGGATCTCTGGGTTCCCTTTTGCCTCCTACCCCCTCGTCTTCCTCCTCCTCCTCCTGAGAAGGTTGGCAGCAAGGCTCCCACTCGCCCCGTCGTGCCGCCCCTCCTCCTCCCGCGCTGCGTGTAAGTGAGCACGTCGGGCTTCAGGGTTAGCCCCGAGCACGCGTTTTCACGCATCTTTCTAGTTTTACAAACATGATGAGTGACTGTCCTGATTCCCCGCTTTTTTCCTCCTCCCCTCCCCGACTCTCCTTCACCAATCCATCTCTGCCTCCCCCACCCTCCTTCCTACCCGCCTGCTCCTGTGGGCCCCAAGGGTTCCCTTCGGATTATCTACTCTGGTAGGGCCTCAGGCCTCTGCGCCAAATTAAGTGGCCCTTCCTTGGGTAGACCTACTGAGAGGTGCACACCCCTTCACCTGTCTGGCCCTGGCCCCTAAGGTTCCCAGCGCATGTAATCATATCACCTGAGATCCTCGCTAGTCTATGGGGAAACATTGATGCGTCAGTCATAGTGCAGATCTGGTGATGAGAAGTCTCATTAGCCTCATTCTTGGACACGGCTGAGTGTTTTAGGGTGTCTGGTACTCTGCACTGTGGGTGGTTAGTTGTCTATTTCTCTGCTCTTCGATTGCAGTAGACCGCATCTTGTTCAGGTGTTGAGATCTTATCTGAGCTGTTTAGATGGAGATTTACTATGGGGCGTTTTGTCCGCTTGTTAAGAGTGAACGCTGAGAGGCATTTACAAATGCGGACGCTAAAAGCCATGGAGGTCAATAAATAGTGCAACCACTAGGGTTTTACCTATCACGAACCACTGGCTGGTTAGGCAAGATGACCTCTGGGAGTGTTGCTCATCTCTCGACCCCGGACCTCTCTGCTTGCTCAACTGTGGGGCCCACAGGAGCGCAGCCATCTTTCGTCTGGCCGGTTCCGCTGGGGCTGTCCTGCCCACTGTTACTTAGAGAATTGCACTCTCTTAAGGTTAAAGACAGCAGACACATTGCAAAAGGCAGGCAGCTTTTATTTTTGTAATACATCCATATTCCAAAGTCAGAACAAAAAGGAGTAACTTTTCTCCCCCTCTTATCACGCAGCAATGCAAGTTTCCACTCTGAATGCACATTGTCGATTTTCTTTTCTCAAAGAGCATAAAGTGTAGTCACTGAGATCTGGAGATCTTGGCTCCCAGCTAATCTGCTCTTTCTTTCTGTCTGTCCATCTTGTCAGATGGGAAACCAGAGGTCCTCAGTCACGACCACCTTTACACAATTAGTGTCAAAGGCAGAATCAACAGCTACCTTTCACTCCAACAACTCCAGGATTCTAGTGCTGCAAAAATCAGACACGATCAGCTTGTGTGCCAGTGGTAGAGAGCTCATCCAGCATTCATGAGACCTTGGGTTGACCTTCAGCACCACAAAAACACTAATAATGAAAAAAGTTAAGATACTACCTGCCAAAATGCCCAAGTAAATCAGCCTCATTGGTGTGCGAGGACATCTGGTAAAAGAGGAGCTATAATTGAGACAAAACTTTTTTTCCCATTTAGGACATAAAGAAAACTAACCAGTCGGCTGTAACCCGTATGACTGAAGAAAGGCCAAGTTTACCAAAGGATGGAGGCTGTTCTGGGATCAAGGATAAGGGGACCAAAAGCCCACAGTGTGTGGAGCTGTTCACGCTCCTTAGGAGAAGGGCCATCATTCTAACTGTACATGACCCATGCTACGATTTTCAGCACATTACTTCTGGACTGGAGAACTACCAATCAAATCCTGCACAACTTGCTGAAACTATTTCTTGAAAATACTGGCTCTCTACTCTTTTCTTTACAAGATGACCTTCCGTGACTGGCGAGATGGCTCCGTGGGTAAGTCATCTGCTCTCAAACCTGCTGGCTTAAGGTCAAACCCTGGAAATCCACACGGTGGAAGAAGAGAATTGACTTCTGAAAGTTTTCCTCTAACCATGTGCTGTGCCATGTGCTTTCTCTTTCATTCACTCTCTTTCTCTCCCTTTCTCTCTGCCTCTCGTGAGTAAATAAATATTTTAAGAAGACAACTTTCTGATCCACTTATTAGTCTGTCATGTTGACTTGGTCATGTAGACTTGGTCTCAAGCCAGGTTGCCTCCCAACCTCAATTAATGAAGAGTGGTAACAGCAATATAAAGTATTTACTTTGATCCGGACACTGTTCCTTGACTATTTTAGCCTTGCTCTATAGCAACCTTGAGTTAGGTGCTAGGCGTTAGGCACTATGGGTGAGGAAGCACACACAAAAAGGCTGAGAATTGTGACCAAGAAAACAATCCTGAAACTTACACCAGATGGACAGTTTATACGCTTAGCTGCTGCCCTGTGCTACCACTGGTACACAGACATTGTTACTCATGTTATTAGGACATGGGTATCGAGAATGAATGAATATAAGCCTGACAGCCTCAGTATGACCACCATTGTTCTTCACTGGCCAAGTTATAGAACTAATTTACACAGGACTTATCAGTGGACAAGTCAGGACTTGGAGAACGTGAAGCCAGTCTGACTCCAGAACCACACTATGAACCACCTGATAGCAGTCAAAGTTTGTGGGAAGATTATTTACCCCAGATAGAGCAAGCACCCCCCAGATCTGAGTCCAGTTGATAAAACGATACATTTCTTGGAGTTGCTTACCAGAGCACAGGTGACTCAGGGCAGCTATACCACCGGAAAGTCCCCTGGACAACTTGTGCCATTGAAGAAATCCACCCGGAGCTTGAAAAACTCATGAAAAGCGACACCACTTGCATCCTACTGATAGCATGGATGGCTCAGAACAAGCTCTGGATAACTCGTAGGCTGCGTGCCACTGAAGACTTAAGCCACGCCCTGGGCACGCGCAAGCGGCTCACTACTGAAGCTCCTACCTCTGTCAGTTGCTCACCTCTGCATAGTCTCGAGAGGTCCGATTGTCTTCTTTCTCTCCAGAATGCAGTGTCAACAGAACCGATTCCCTTAGGGTCTCATGCGAGTGATTATAAGCTACTCTGCTACCAAAAGAAGACAGCTACTCTACACTATCACCCAACCCTTAATTAACTTAGTTATTTCATGCAATTTAAATCTTTCATTAATTTAATTAATTGAGCCGATAGATATTATTTTAAGCCCTAATGCCAGGCGTCAAGTCAAGCGTGAGAGAAAGAGGAAAGAACAACAGAGCCATGCATGAAAGCCTCTGCTCCCATGAAAGTCGGCAGGAGAGAAACAAGCAGTAAACAGCTCAACACATGAAAAGCTACTTTTGGAGTTAAGACTGCCTCACAAGCAGAAAGTCCTGAGTTCCGATCCCGGGTCCCACATAAAAACGCCAGGTGGGGGGGGGAGGGAGGGAACTGGTGTACCTATTAAGTTTGTATGAGCGGAAATAATAAAAAATGTAAAAAAAAAAAAAAAAAACTCCAGGTGGAAATGATGGTAGCCTGCACTTCCAGCCCTGGTAGGAGAAGCCTGGGAAATCCCAGAGCAAAGCAAAAAGGAGGTAGAAGCAATTCAGGATGATTCCCCTAAGTCGCCTTTGGTCCTCCACAGGGACACACATACACACACACACACACACACACACAAAATAAAATTTTTTTTTAAAAGCTACTTTGGGGGGCTGGAGAGGTGGCTCAAGGGTTAAGCCTCTGCCTTGCAGGCAGAAGGTCCTGAGTTCAGATCCTAGACCCCACGTATAGATGCCAGGCGGAAGCGGGGGCGGCCTGCGTTTCTGGTCCTGGTAGGGCAGAGCCTGTGAATCCCGAGGCAGAGTAAAGAAGGAGGAGGTGGAGGCGTCCATGGTGGTTTCCGAATTCGTCCGTGGTTCTACATACACACATACACACACACACACACATACATACACATGCACACACATACATACACACGCACAATTAAATAAATAAATAAATAAATTTTTTTAAATTTTTTTATTATTATTTATTCAATTGTACGTGTGTGTGTGTGTGTGTGTATGTATGTGCCCGCGCATGTGTGTATGTGAATAAATAAATTTTTTAAAAAAAGCTACTGTGGTAGAGCCACAGTAAGTAATCTCATCTACAGAGGACTGGACCATGACAGCATATCATAAGTAAACTTGACTTAGATTGTGGTTGAAAGAAGCACTTCTGAGAACGAGAGACATTTAGACAAGGACCAGGCACAAAGAGAGGCAAGCATTTCAAACAGAGGTCTGGAAACTAGAGAAAGCTGTGCATACCACTTGAGTGGACTTGAGTGGGTGCCACACGACAAGGAAGATGGGATCTCCAGATGCAAAGTCGGGCCACATCTGCACAGCCTGGAGGGCCCTACTCAGGGTGCAAGACCTCGACCCTCTGAAACAACAACAAGAAGATTCAAGTGGGAAAACAATAAGACTTTGCATGAGGATGTGCTGGGATCAGACTATCAATTTCCCCCCTTTTCATATTATCTCTAGCTACAATATGCTTACCATCTGTAATAATTTTCAGTATTATTTTTGAGCTACCCAATTTATCTTCTCTACTATTTATGAGCTACAAGACATAGTAGATGCTGTGACTTGCCACCAAAATCATGAATGAGACATCCTTTAGCAGCTGGAGTGCTGCCCACACAGCCTCCAGTTTTCTTCAAGAGTTTGCTTGGCTAAAGAGAGCTGCAGTGCCCCAAAGCAGCCAGAACTGTACTGCAGAGATGGGAAGACCTGGGGAGTCTCCCTGGCTCAAAACAGCTGTGAGCTTCAGAACATCAGAACTCCCTGAGGGACCTGCTGAGCTCTCTGTTAAGATGGTGCTGTTGCTTGGGATGGAGAAATGGCTCAGGGGTTAAGACTCTGCCTCACAAGCAGAAGGACCTGAGTTCAGATCACAGGTTCCACGTAAAAACACCAGGCAGAAATGGCGGCAGCCTGTACTTCCAATCCTGGTGGGCAGAGCCTGGGAAATCCCAGAGTAAAGCAAGAAGGAGGTAGAAGCAATCCAAGATGATTCCCAAAGTCACCTTTGGTTCTCCATAGGGACACATGTGCCCTCTGATACACACACACTAAATGAATGAATAAATAAAGTTTAAAAAAAGGTGGTGCCAATATTTGAATATATAACATCCTCATAGTCTCATGATTTGAATTCTTGTTGGCCAGATAATGGCACTATTTCAAGAGGGTCTGGAAACTAAGAAGGTGGGTCAAGCTGAAGGAACTGTGCCACTGAGACCTCTCTCTCTCTCTCTGTCTCTCTGTCTCTGTCTCTCTCCCTCTCTTTCTCGTTTGCCAGCCCACTCTGGTGTAAACTGAGCTGCTTCCACTCTGCTTTCTCTTCCATGATGATGTAACCTCACTGAAATCATGCAACACAACTAATCCTTCCTTCTTTATGTTACCTAAGCCATGTGATTTGCCCAGAGGGATGGAAAAGCAGGGATAAAGACTAACATGCAATTTGGCTGCTCAGCATCCTGAGTTACCTCAGACCCTATAAGTTAAAGACAAAGTCCCCAACAAAACTGAAAATCGCTTCACACCAGATGCCATCCACAAATTAGAGGATCCTCAGGCTTCCTGCAACACTGCCCAACTTACTACAATTTCTTTGTTTTCATTATTCATTTCCATGTGTAAGGGTATACGGGGGTGCACATATTTGTATGCTCGTGTGTGTGTGTGTGTGTGTGTGTGTGTGTGTGTGTGAATGTAGGTAGGTGTGTGTGCATGTGGAAGCCCAAGGTTAATATCAGGAGTCATCCTTAATTACTTTCTACCTTATTCTTTTTGAGACAGAATCTCTAGGCAAATAGAGAGCTCACTGGCTGGTCAGACTGGCTAGCCAGCTTGCCCTGGGGATTCCCCAGCTCCACCTCCCAAGGCTGGAGTTGCAGACAGACCACCACATCCTCCTGGCATTTATCACGAGATCAGGATCAGAACTCCAGTCCTTGGACTTAGATGAGTCATCTCTTTAGCCCACAATATTGTGTTTTTTAATTTGCTAGATGACTTGAAGCCCTCAGGAAAGCAGTATACTTTTGATTATGGTTTTATTATCAAGGGCACAAGTGATAACGTCTATATCCTTCCCCCCTGGAATCAGGACAGCTGGCCCTTTGGTATACTAATATCCTCACAACCAGGAATCTCAACTGAGTTTGCCACATAGGAATTGTCTTCTGTGATATTGATGCTTAAATCTAGGTATTTGCTCACACAAAGAAAATACTCATGTCACTGAGTTACATCCCCAGTGCCTCTGTGTGTGTATTTGGTGTGTGTGTGTGTGTGTGTGTGTGTGTGTGTGTGTGTGTACAGAAGAGGGAACTGAATGTGCCTGTGGAGGTCCAAGGTGACTTTGTGAATCATCCCGATTCCTCTACCTCCTTTTGGTTTTGCTCTGGGGTTTCCCAGACTCCACCTCCCAGGGCCAGAAATACAAACCACTGCTATTTCTGCCCAGCATTTATATGTGGGATCTGGGATCCAAACTCAGGTCCAAGTAGCTGTCTGGGTGATCTCTCCCAGTCCTCCCTGGAAGAGACCCATCTCCTTGGGTATGATTCCACTCTTACAATAGACAAATACTTTGGAGATCTGGAAGATCTTATCCAGCATAACTTCAGCACAGGTAACTGCATTCTTATTTCACGTTCCCTTTACTCTGGCCTTTGCTTGAGGGTTCTGGTTTCAGAGGTGTTCAAGATTTGGCTTCCAAAAGCAAGTCCTGATTTGGCCTCTATTGTAGGATCCGAGCTTACAGCAAGTGTATGGAATGTGTTTGCTTGCTTGGTTTTGCTTTATTTGTTGAGCTGATGTCTCACTAGGCAGCTGACCTAGAACTTGCTGTGTGGACCAAGCTGAATTTAAACTTTTGGTAAGTCTTCTGACTGCCTCCTGAAGGCTAGGATTGCAGTGTACCTGACTGAGATCAGAGGATTTCTCTTTCGGCTACTGAGAGAAGCCCTGGTCTGGTCCAGTGGGCTGAGAGCTGATTCTAGCTGCAGCACAAATTATGTAACCGTGTACCTTTATACCAGCCCCATCTAAGTTCTGAAGCAATAGGCAGAATTAGTGTCAGCTTGAAAATTCAGAACTGAGTGTTTAGGCATACCTATGAGGACTTACCTTGTTAAGGCAAGTCTCTGAGCACATTTGTAAGAGGTTATCTAACTGAAGATCCAGTCCATAGTGGATAGGACCATGCATGGAGCAAGGTGGATAAAAAGAAAGAGAATTAGTTGGCATGGCAGATGGCAAACTAAAAGGTTTGCTTCTGTCTTACCGCCGTATCAGCTCTTACTGGTAACTCTTCTGCCATAATGGACAGAAACCTGGAATGGTGAGCTGAATAAAAACCCTCTTGTTCTTCTAAATTGTTTGGGTCATATATTTAACACAGCAACAGAATGTGATGCTAAGACAATACAAAATGTCCATTGTATTACATTTTCCCAAATCTTTCAATGACAAAATTGTGAAAGGAAAGGAAAAAGGAGACTTTCTTCTGCTGTCCTGACTAGCCCTGGTATTCTTTGGAATCATGGCTCTAGCGATGCTTTATGGGAGCTTCCCTTGCTGCACAGCTGTCTTTGGCACTGACTTCCTCTGTACTTTTGTTAAAACCATAATGGAGCTCATGGTTAATGTCTTATAGATGCTTTTCTCATAAACGAGTTCACTTACGGGGTAAGTATATGCTTTTCTCATAAACGAGTTTTCATCCTCCATATCTGACATAATATTTTTGTTTGGTCAGCATACCTAACTTTAAAGTTTTCTCATGAACACACTGAACATCATTATTAGACTGCAATCACAGTTTTAACATATAAATGCTTTTAGCTTTCTATAATCTTTTTTCCTTTTGCTGATTTTTTTCCCCTTTAATTAAGATAAAACTTTCATTCAAGGTCATTCAGAAGTGTGTTATGTCAGTCAATCCTACATCCATCTAAGTACAACCATCTAAGAGTTAAAATCCAAAATCCATTTGAAATTGTGAATAAGGGGAAATTTTTTTAAGTCTTAAAATCCTGCAATTACCACAAGCGTGATGCGGTGTTGGCCACCTATAATCCCAGAACAGTAAGCCTGGTGTCAGCCTGCTCTGCACAATGACACCCTGTAAGTGAAAAGCACTGCTTCAAGACTGGAGATGAGTGCTCGCCCACCACGTGCAAAGCCTGGTTCAACCTTTAGCACTTTGTAGAACTGGGCGTGGTGGCTCATATCTATAATCCCAACATTTGGGAGGAAAAGCAAGAGAATCAGTTCAAGATTGCCCTTAGCTACACAGCAAGTTCAAGGCCAGCCTGAGTTACAAGAGACCCGGCTCTAAGAGGAGAGAGAACAAAAAGCAGGGGAGGGGAGGGGAAGAGAGGGGAGGGAAGAAGAGGGGAGGGGAAGGAAAAGGGAGGAAAAGGAAAAGGAAGGGAGGAAACGAAAAGGGAAAAGGAGAAAGGGAAGGGAGGGGAAGGGAAGGGGAGAAAAAGAAAGTGAAGTGGAGGGGAGGGGAGGCGAGGGGAGACAAGAAGCTGCAATGAGAACTATTGAACCTAAAAAAAATGATTCATAGTCTTCAGGAGACTATAAACAAAAATCCTTAAGTTTAGTCATACATGTAAATAACCTGAAAACTTTCTATTTTGCCTAAAAATATAACTTAAATTCAATTGTCTTCCAACTTTTTCAATTTTACACTAAGCATAACTTAGGCTTAACTGTCTTTTAGACTGGAAACTGTGGTGTTAGACTGGTGCACACTAATCCCAGCTTTTGGAAGGTGAAGACAGAAGGATCAGGACTTCAGAGTCAGCCTAAGTTCTACATGATCCTATGTAGAAAATAAATAAAAGTTCTCTTTTCTTAGAGCCAGGTCTCTTGTAACTCAGACTGTCTTTCTATAAGCTAATAAGTTTATACTATCTTATTTCTATATTTGTCTTATAGCTAAATTCTAAAGTCAAAAATAAAGCTTTGCATTCACATGTGCTTATGGGATATATATATATATATATGCATATATATATATGATAAATATCTTAAGGAACACTGTACAAATTGGCTTAAGATACCTGAGCAATGAAACCAACTGTTAAAATACAGCCAGATTCCTGTTAGCTCATATTCGCTTGTTCAGTGATAGGACATCAAGATTAGGGCTCTCTGATCAGGGTATAACAGGACCTGCCCCCTGAGATGAGGATAATGGGGCTGATGGACCTAAAGGACCCTCTATCTGCTGAGCGCGTCAGGGCGTCCCCACTTCTGATTAAAAGACATTGGTTTTCCTTGCAAAATGCTGTAAGAATACTTGTGGAAGAACATCCCCCACCACTACCTTTGGAATACAGTTTATCTTCTGCTATTACTAAGCAACAATTAGGGTCAAATAACTATATCTGGCAGCCAGGACCAATAAACTAAAATGTAGTTCTATCCCAAATGCCAACAGGAGCTGGGAGGTTATGCCTGGAACTGAATCCTGAAGGCTACAGATAGAAGGAAAATGGAACATAAAGTTACATGATGCGAAATTTATCAGTCGGGAAATATACTCTGAAGATGGAAGGTTTAACACTCTTGAAGGAACCCCCTGTGAGGGCATGACCACACTTAGGTTATGATCTAGAAGTGTGGGAAAATCAATAGCCCACAGGACAGCAAATGAAGTAGAAGTGCTAGAAGTACCATGGGTGACAGAATCAGAGGTGATAAAACAGCTTTAGAGGAGCAAGTTAGAGCGAAACCCCTTAGATAATCCCATGATGAAGATACTTCACAGGACACTTCAAAAGACACACGACTCGCTGAGGCAGTTCCCTGGTAACAGAGGCGTCAACGTATGCAGACATTCAATGATGACAACTCTGTCATCTAGGACGGCAGCTAGAAGCTGCCCTTTCAGACTTGGGCTCATTCACAGCAGTAGGAATGATAAGACCTTGTAGCACAGAGGTCGCGTGTTGACATCTAGCCGTGTGAATGCTGCAAGGTAAGAGCGGTGTCAAGAGGATTTGGTCCACAGGGGTTAGCCACATAGTAAACTGAACAAGGTATGAAGGGCACAATGGGTAGGCAAGCATCAAAAGAAGGCCTCAATCAAGCAACTGAAGGAGACAGAAGACAGACAAACAGGATACTGGGGGCAGTGACCACTTGTTTGTTCTCTGGGCTTGAACCAGCTTTTGGACCCAGAAGATACTTAAACAGAGGGAGAGGAGAAAGGATTTATAAACACCCTAACAGGGTGTTGGACGGGGAAGGCATGTGGCCGAGTTGGTAGAGGGCTTGCATAGCATGCACAGCCTCAGTCCCCAGCACTGCATAAAAAATGGATGCGGAGTGCATGCCTGCAATTTCAGCACTTTGGAGGATACAGCAAGGGAAAGCTAATTAACCAAGTGTTATTAGGGGTGGGGGAACTTTGACAGTAAGGTCTTTCAAGTCATTGAGGATGTGTCCTTGAAGGGGATTAAAGAAAATATGAATGGTAATGTGTTGACAAAAAATGGAGTGAAACTGGAAAGATTACATATAATTAGTAGGAATGTAAAATTGTATGCCCACTGTGGAAAGCAGAACCCATGAGGGCCTGCTAAACTCTCAAGATAGGTAACCCATGACAGGCTCCCCTCCCATGGGGGTTGACCGGCCACTCCTGTGCCTACCTTATCCAGCAAGCTAAACTTTTTGTGCAAGAAAAATGTACAACGAGAGCCAAAACATGAATGAAGAGTAGACTCCAGGCCGTTGAATTTGCTCTGCGGGCAAAGTTCATTACACAAAACTTTCTAGGCACTTGTCACGCTGGAGCCCTGGGGCCATAAACAGCCCAACAGGAGTGTGAAGACAAAGCATTCACTTAGACACGTTAATCAGGCAGTCACTCTCCCTGGCCTGGACTTCCAAGCAAGATAGAATCACTGTGGAGTGAGTATCCGAGATCTGTCTGTCTCCAAGGTTAGGATTACAAGCATGTGCTGATATGACCAGATTACCCCCCACCGTGAGTTCTAGGATCAAACTCAGGTCATCATATTCATAAGCCTCCACCAACCCTCCACTCTACTCATCTGCTCATTCGCTTCTGCTGTCCAATTTGGCAACATGCTCACGGATGCCATCTCTAAGAAACCCTCAGTAGGGAATAAACACACACTCTTCAGAGCATCTTCCTCCACCCCCTTGAAAAACAAAAATAAAACCACGATAACCTTTGATTTCTCAAAAAAAAGTCTCAAGATAGAAAAATCCTGCAATTCAGCCATTCTATTCTTAAGTACGTATCCCCAAACAATTGAAAACACAAACTCAAACAGAAACATGTACACCAAAGTTCACATCGCATTTTTCAAGTGTGAAAATATCATAAACTCACTATGCTCATATATGAAACACTAAAAGAATACTTTAAAAACCGTAGGTAGAAAAATGGTAGAGAAAGCTTAAGTGTTTACTGACAAATGAATTGGTAATCAGAACATCATGTCTACATAAAAGGAATGTTAGTTTAGAAAAGAAGAAAATTCTGACATGTTATAACATGATGAAACTTAAAAACATTGCGTTAAGTGAAACAAACCAGACTTAATAGGACACACGGTATATTAGTGCTTTCCTATGAGTAACTAGAGTCTATAGCATTCACAGAGACAGAAAACAGAATGGAGGGCTCGATGGCCAGGGTCTGAGTGAAAGGGAGAATAGAAAAATCATCATTTAATGAGATATGGATTATCAGTTTGTGAAGATGGAAACTGTCACGGTTACTCTTAACTACTGCAGTGAGAGAACACCCAGAGTTGAAGAACTTAAGGGAGAAAGGGAGATTTATTTAACTTACAGGTTTAGAGGGGGGAAAACAACCTTTCACAGTAGAAACGGCATGTCTGGCTGGCTGAAGCTGGAGACAGGCTACCTCACACCCGTCAGAGAAGCTGAGGCTGGATTCCTGGAGAATCTCTCTTCTCCTCTCAGTTTTCTGTTCTGTGGTTCCTTTTATCTGGTCCACTTCTGGGAGGTTCCAATAGGATCCTTGGCTGATCTTTATATTGGCCAGATAATCTCTTCAGGTGGTCTCAGCCCATCTTGCCAGGTATGGTCTCAGCTGATCTCAGTTAATGCCAGGGGCGTCAAGTTGACATCCAGGATTAACTATCACAGAAACATTCTAAAATCAAATGGTGGTGGTGTTTTTATGGTAATGAGAACAATCTTGATGCATTCAATCATGCCCTTAAATATAGTTAAACTAGCATGTTTTATTTGTTACATATTTTCCCACAATAAGAAGAAGTATCGGAGAAAAATGGTAAAATATTAAAAATGGTCACCTCCCTTAAAGACTTTAAAGCATGAAGAGTTGATAATACTTGATACTTCCATTTAAATGACCAGCTGGGCATCTGTCCAGTGCAGAGAAAGCCTGGAGAAAGGAAATGGACTATCACAAAGCCAACCAAATATCATCCCTAGTCACATCTTCTGTGCCAGACGCATATGTTTTGCTAGAGCATCAAGTACACAATGTATGGACAATGATCTAACAGGTCAACATTTTTCTTTCTCCTATCAATGGTAATATCAGAAACAACTTACCACATTCTTCGTACATGCTGAAACACTATATCCACTTATAGTTTTGCCCAAGAGTTCCACACTGCTGTCTACTATCCAGAATAGTCTGAACCAGTTGTATGTCCCATGGAACATCATGCCTGTCTGGTAAATTGATAGTATCAAGTTAGTTGGATCAAATGCAGAAGAGATGGCTAGGAGGTCAGAGGTCTTAGTAATTCATGTGGGTCATTGAGAGAAATGTACATGAACACATCCAGGAACCCACCACACAAGTAATTTGTTAGAATCCCTGATCTGGAGCTGTGCATGTAGATTAGTTGGTAGAGTGTTTGTCTAGTTCTAAACACCACATAAACAAGGTATGTTGGCACCTGCCTGGAATCCCATCACTTGGGGAGCAGAGGCCGGAGGATCAGAAGTTTAAGGTTTTCCTCCTCTTCATACTGAGTTTGAAGCCATCCCAGAATACACGAGACAGTGCCTGAAAAGCACAAACAAGCAAAATGAATCCAGTGATCTGAGCTAGAGGTGGACAGGAATGTTTGCACGGTAAAGGATCACAAGAATGCCAGCACATCGACTGCTAGGAAGGCCTCTTCAGGGCTGCCAGCATAGCACTGTACAAAGGCCGCCCTGGTTCACAGGTGCATGACACAAAAGGGTGCCATTCTTTCGTGGTGCCTTTCGAAGGCAAGGATTCTGTGTTAAGTCCAAGGCTTCCTGACCTGGAGACTCTACAGTATTATAGGTGTCTGTGGTCGAAAAGATAAAGTCTCTGGGAGCAAAGCTGAGTTCTAACAGGAGCAGATAGAAATAGGGGACACGATGACGTGCCCTGTTTTTCCCTTATGGTCGATTTCAAGTTGCTACTATAGCAGTGAAGGGCCACAACAGGTTCATGTGAAGATACATGGACATATGGAAGTGGGCACAGGTGTTAAGAGCTTTGTTTCATATGTTAATGCCTACCAGGAAGGATCCATCATCCAGCAGATCTAAAAAAAAATTATGATTCTATGAACATCTGCCAACTCCCACTGCCAGTGTGAGACTCCATGTATATCACTGTGACAGACAAAGGACTCAGGAGCAAGAGCATAACCGTGAGGCTTACTCTGTGTATGCACACTGCAATGTGAGAGGCCAGTAGAAGCACCAGCTTGAGACAACAACTCACAAGAATGACACACTTTCTGAATGCAGCGCACCTGCTAAATGAATGGTCCTTCCCAGAGCTGTTTTCCTAGCTGGGTATAGGAGTCCCCTACAGCCCTTCATTCCTCTTGAACAATTTTTTTTTTAAATTTTGTGTTTCCCATTATAAAGCTGTGGATGTCTAACACTGATTCTCAAAAGGGAATACTTTCACACAACACCACTTGTGCTTTTTAATTCCTTAAACTGAGGGACAAGAGAACAAAAAGGTGAATTAGTATCCTGGGTGATGTGTGGCCCTGACCACTAGCAGTTATTAAAACCATGAGATTTGGACATGAATTCCTGATTGATCTGAGTGCCGCTCGTCCAGCTTTATTATCAAATAGACGAGTGTAGCAGCTATATTTTGAGAAGGACATAGTGTAACAGAACTCAGATCCACAAGAGTTAATCATCCGGAAGCCAGCAGGAGAGCTTAATGGGTAAAGATGCTTGCTACCAAGAACTTACATGGTAGAAGGAAAGAGCAGATGTCCGCAAGGTGACCTCTGACCTCCACACTGCACAGTGGCGTGCACGCGTGCACACGCACACCCACAGGATTGAAGTTTAGCAAAAAGGAGGACCAGCAAGGATGTTAGCTGAGCATCAAGGGGAGTGAGTGGCTGATGGGACAGAGAGGTGAATATTAATGGCAGCACTGAGACCCACTGGCGACCTCGGTAGATAATCCTGCTAACCTTCATTCTCTAAGCTCGCCCCAGGAAGATGTTCCAGAATTTTGGAAGGCCTTTTCCTAGGGTTTATATAAAGAAGTGGCTCCAGGCAGTGCCAAGAGATGGACTGTAATAGATCCTAGGGTGTGCCACCTGGTCCTCTTCAGGAGCGAAGGACTTATTCCTTCTGCATGTGTAAGATTTACTGCCAGCAGCGAGGCCTTAGTCATCAGTGTTTAGAAATTTCCTAAGCTGAAGAGAGCTACCTTTCCCAAGAATTATCCCTTCCCCACAGTAGCCTGTATTTAATTACACATTACCATAAGCATAAATCCTGGCTCTGTAATTTGGGCTAAATTAAAAGGGCTTCAGAATTTCCTTTGAGATCAAAACTTGGGCTTTTTTGGTAAGAATCACAGCTCGCTTTACTCTCCACTCACTTTTGCGTTCTTTCCTTCTCTTCCATTTAAGATCCTAAGAGCAGCTCTTAAGAAACTTCCTATACACCAATCTCAGTTTCCAAGACTGTATCTCCCCGAAATTCCATCTTAAAATACTAGGGTTGGAGCAGACATGCTGTGTCACATGCTTGTAATCCTAGGATGTGGGTGGCTGAGGCAGGAGGATCACAAGTTTGAGATGAGCCAGACTGAGACTATCTCAAGAATAAAAACTGAAATAAAATACTAAGGTTGATTTCCTTGCTTTCAATTGGGACGGACTCTAAATTTTATATGAATTGTCAGAGATTATCCATCCATTATCTGGTTTCTACCTATACCTCAAGCATTGTTCTAGGTGACAAGATCATAGCAGCGAACAATAGAGATGAGGTTCCTATCCTCGGGGAACCTACATCCTAGCAGAGGGTAGCAAGCAGTGAACAAGGAAGTTAACAAATTATATGACTTCAGATGTCGAGGAATGACATACAGATGATGCAAGGCAGAGGGATGAGACTAGACATGCTGATGGTGTCCGGGACCACATTGGTGAGTTGATCAGGAAAAATCCTTCTTAGAGGATAATGTCTATTTTAGTTCCCTCTGCAGTTGATGTGATAAATTCCCTGACAAAATCCATTTAAAGGAGAAAGGGTTTATTTCCTCTCATAATTCCAGACTGCAGTCCATCATGACTGTAAGTGTCAGCCCGTACCAGTCAACGCAGGAGGGGGATCGGTGGGAATTAAACCAGGCCAGGGTTGGAGGGGTCTCAGCAATCCTGAGACTAAGACTGAGACAAGTTTATTCTAAACTACTCAGACATTATACATGAAAGTTGGGCAACCATCCAAAGTCCTTCATAATAGCAAAAACAGCAAGAATAACATAATCTGATAAAAACAAGAAGTAAGGAATTAATAACAGGAAAACATTTGGTGTGAAACTAAATTATTATGACTAGCTTAGTACTCAAACAGTGAGCAATTTCAAGGTAATAGCAGCTTCAAGGTAGACACTTTCTGACCATAATTCTGGGAACATTTGGGCCTGTTCCCAATTAGTAAATCACAAGGTGAAAACAGTAGTGAGTTGATCAATATCACTTCCTGCCCCAGACTGGCCACAGAGTGAACAAAATCTCCCAAAGGGACAAAAGGTAGGAACAGCAAAGTTCAAACTGCTGGAAGGAAGTCACATCAGCGAGAACTGAGGGAATTGGTTGCCTCAGACCCAAAGCGGCGCAAGCATGTTTGCTAGTGTTAGCTCACTTCCTCCTTTCTGTTCAGTCAGGATCTCCTGCCTAGGGAATGGTGTCACCCCTAGTGGGTTGATCTTTCCACCTCAATTAATCTGGTCAAGATCATCTCCCACAGACAGCCCAGAGCCCTTCTCCCAGGTGATTCGAGATCTCACCAAGTTGACAGCCAAAACTAAACCATCACCATATCTGAGCTGATATAGAAGAAATCAGCTTTACGGGGCAGGTAAAAAGTCCAGATCAAGAAAAGAACAAGAACAGGAGGGAAACATGTATGCGTGGACAAAAAATAAGACAACTCTCAGAATGGATGGAGAGAAATAGCGAAGAAGATGGAGTGGATGAGATGAGGTCACTGAGGGCCAGGGGCCAGGCCGTTTCACATGAGATTCTTGATTTGTTCCTGTATCAGGGGGAATCCACTGGAGGCTTTTAAATAATGCAGCAAGATGGCTTATACTTTATTTTCATGAGTCATTTTCATGTTTGGTAGAGAAACAACTTTGGGGACATGAGGCAAAAAGGAAAGGTGCTGAAGTGTCCAGGATATGGATGGTGAGGACAGCTTTAGTGTGAGAGAGAAAATTTAGCCCATACTGTTGGCTTTGAAGGAGGAGGAAGGAGGCTATGACCAAAGGAAGGAGAGTGAACTTCTAGAGCTGACAGTTAGGAAACAGCCCTACTGGATAGTCTCAATGAGGAAGGATGAAGACTCTTCCTAGAGGCTCCTGAGGGGCGCATGGCTCTGCAGGCCCCTTGATTTTTACCCGGGAGCGTCCCCAGCCAAACTGTAAGGTTATAATAAAGGAACATTCGCAGCAAGAACATAGGAATCAAAAGCAAGCAAGCTGACATTCTGCAACTGGAAGCGTGTAATGAACAAAATTCTGCCATGTTTCTCAGGGTCCCTACATTCAGCTATGCATCCAGCAATTTAAGAAGCTGAGCTTTGGGCCCCTCTGTAAACACTACAGGTTCTTTTTTTTTTTTTTTAATTTTTTTTTATTATTTATTCAACTGTGTGCATGTGTGTGTGTATGTGTGCGTGTGTGTGTGTGTGTCTGTGTGTGTGTGTCTGTGTATGTGTAGAACCACGGACGAATTCGCGAACCACCATGGACGCCTCCACCTCCTTCTGCCCCGGGATTCACAGGCTCCGCCCTACCAGGACCAGAAGCGCAGGCCGCCCCCGCTTCCGCCGGGCGTCTATACGTGGGATCTGGGATCCGAACTCAGGACCTTCCGCCTGCAAGGCAGAGGCT
The DNA here is from genome assembly GCA_023101885.1 of Typhlomys cinereus. NCBI lineage: Eukaryota > Metazoa > Chordata > Mammalia > Rodentia > Platacanthomyidae > Typhlomys > Typhlomys cinereus. The sequence continues at coordinate 117,739 of JALPQD010000198.1, forward strand.
TAACCCCTGAGCCACCTCTCCAGCCCCTACAGGTTCTAAATGTTACTCTTCATACCACCTCTGACCATGAGCTGTCTGAGAGCAGCTTAGTATTTCCTGCAGTTATTTTTGTTGGTGGGACATACTTCACCAGGGACTGGCTATCAACTCAGAGTACTTTTAGGCCAGTTTAAATAGCCTTTCCGTGTAGCTGTGCAGCCAGTTCCATTCTAGTTGGATTAGGATCTTGCCTTCAGTTTCAGGGATTAATTTTTAAAAAATGTTTCAGTTTGTCATAAAATTATGTTCCCTTAGAAAGAAACATGGCATTCCCATCTTAAAAATTAACATGTAGGCCAGAGAGATGGCTCAGGGGTTAAGCTTCTGTCTTGTGAGCAGAAGGTTCTGAGTTCAGATCCCAGATTTCACATAAAAATGCCAGTGGAAAATGGCAGCCACATGAATTTCTGGTCCTGGAAGGTGGAGCCTGAGAAAAAGCCCAGAGCAAAGCAAATAGCAATCCAGGATGATTCCTGAAGTCACTCTTGGATCTCCCTCTGATATGCACAGACACACATGTGCAAAAATAAAAAAATAAACATACGCAGGCAAGTTGACTCGGAGGTTAAATGCATCTGTATTGGTACCTGGTGACCTGAGTTTAATCCCTGGAGTGTACATGGTGGAAGGGGAGAACTGATGTCTCATAGTTGTTCTCTGGCCTCTTACTCTCTTACTCTCTCTCTTTCTCTCTCTCTTCATATTCACAACCCAACATATTGTGCCTCCTCCTCTTCCAGGATACCAATACCATCTACCATGTGAAGTTTTAATCTGGATGATAATTAAGGACAAGGAACATGAAGATGACTGGGGATTCTTGGTTAATCTTCATTGTCAACATAACTGGGTTTAGAATCACCTAGGAAAACAAATCTGTGGGTGCGTCCGCCATAGGGCTTCCACAGAGGTTTAACTGAAGAGGGACGTCTCACCCTGGATGTCATCATCCTGTGGCTGCGGTTCCAAGCTGAATCGAAAAGGAGAAAATAAGCAGAACACCAGCCTTCGTCTCTCTTTGCTTCCTGGCTGTGGAAGAAACGTGAGCAGCGACACGCTTCTGCTACGACACCTAGAACTACCTTCCGTGTCTTCCTGCAACAGCCTGTACCCCAAACCCAAACAAACCCTTTTCTTTCTTAAGAACTTGCTTCCTGTCAAGTATCTTAGCGCAGCAACCAGGAAAGTAACTAACACAAAATTAGTACTGAGGGGCTGCTGTTATTGTAAACCTTACCACGCAATTCTCAGGCCTTTGAAAGTAGCTTGCAGCAATGCGGGAGAGTTTAAAACTGACGGCAGAGAAGCAGGAGAATGTCGTAGGTAGAATGTAACAGCCTGTTTTGGTCATAGTTTGGGAGAACGTAAGAGGAGAAAAATGTGGACAGCAGAGACTCTGCTCATGAGGTTTCAGAGGAAAGTATGAATGCTACTGGGAATGGGGTCACTCAGTTCTGGCAAAGAAATCTAACTTCACATGACCGAGCTTGAAACTAATGAAAGGGATAGATTGCAGAATTTTTACTGTTCATTCAAAGTTCCTTGCTCTTATAGACACATAAGGGTTTAATTGAAGAAAACAAGACTTTAAAGTTTGCCTACCATCATTTCTCAGTCTCTCTTTGGATTGTATTGTGCTAGAATGTTTGATTTTTAAAATTCCCATTTAAATTGCTGACTTAAGCTTATGCTATTTTGTACTGTATATTTATGTGAAGCAATGTTCTCAGCATTGGTGATTATAAAAATCCAAAAAAAATCAGTTAACTCTGAAAAATGTTGATGATGCTCTGTGTCCTACAGTATCAAATAATCATCCAAAATTACAGGAGGCAAATTGACTTTCATCTTTAATAAATGTTAGCATTATATCTGCACCACAGAAATGTTTTAAAAGAAATCTTCTGGGCTGGGGAGATGGCCTTTGCCTTACAGACAAAAGGGCCTCAGTTCGAATCACCACACCCCATGTAAAAATGCCAGGTGGCCTGCAATTCTGGCCCTGAAAGGTATTGCCTGAGAAACCCCAGAGCAAAGCAAATAAGGTAGAATAATCCAGAATGATTCCTGATGTCATTTTGGGCTTCCGCAATCTTATACACTCTCAGGTACATTTTTGTATACACACACACACACACACACACACACACTCACTCACTCACACACTCACTCACTCACACAGAAATCTTTTGATAATTTATGAATGGTAAATGTTTTAGTTGTGTATCTATTGTAAACACCTACATATCTGGAATTGGGTTTTCTCAAAATAAATTAACAAACAAACAAAAACTCTCAAGTGAAGGTGAGCTGCAAATGAAAAAAGTTTAAGAGGCCCTGACCTAAGGTAATGGAGAAATTCTGTGGGAATTGTCAATGACAGCGTTTTTGAGTGTGGGAGAAAGAGTCTCAGTGTGTTACACAGAAATCCTGTAGCTGAATTGGAACTATCAATATAATCTCATGACGTGCCAATTTATAAACAAATCCCATTGTCTATTCTGCCCATTGAAGAACGTCTGGCACCAGGAGCCAGCCTGCAACAAGGACAATGGACAGAGCCCCCAGATGCACTTCCACAGTCCCACGAGTCACCTGACCAGGGTGTCACCTGACCAAACCATAGAGAGCTACCATAGATTGAAACTGTGCTCATTTCCGTTAGTTTAGAGTGAAACAAATCAAAACACAGTGGCCTCTTTAGTGGGTTCTAGGAAGCCAGAGCCTCAGAAACCAGTCTTGTGTCTTGCTGCCTACCTGGACTCCAAAGTACCAGATGGTTGAAAATGATTGAAACTGGTTGAAATGAAGGAACTTCTAATGCTGCTCCTGGGTAACCATGATGGAATGATGGGATCAGTTTCATCATTGTGATAGTCCTAACAAAACAGTGGGTACAGGAGTACTACTAGTGAGAGGCAAGAACTTGAGAGCTGTCTTCTGGGTGAATGTTTGCCAGGAAACTGACCTGAGTTTGATCGGGCCTCTGGGACTAGCCACTAATGTGTGGGAACTACTGGGGGACAGAAGACTGCACTAAATGACCCCACAGACATGCACCTACCAACCCCAAGACTACGAAAATAATACTGGAAGAACAACTTGTTTTCTTTAGTAAATGATGGAAGAAGGGAGCAGGTTCCGCAGATTAAAACAACTTAAACACTTACCACCCTCAACTGCAACTATGGCCTTGTGGTGACATCCTCAATCCAGCAAGTAAACTAGATAATCGTGAGGAAGCCGGAAACTAGAACAGTGACAATACATTTAGTCACATCAACAAATGATTATGTTTAAAATACGATACATGATGTCTGAAAAGAACTTTATTTCAATAAATACCAATCCTTCCCCTAAGAAAATAATCAGTAAGATTCTATTTATTATCCTAATCGTTCTCTCTCTCTCTCTCTCTCTCTCTCTCACACACACACACACACTCTTTCTCTCTCTCTCTCTTTCTCTCTCTCTCTCTCTCTCTCTTTCTGGCAGGGTGGAGTGTGTTGGATGAAATAATTTTTAAAATCCACATGAAGTCCAGCAACATAGCTCAGAGATTAAGGTACTTACTTGCAAACCTGGTGACCTATGTCTTATCCCTGGAAGCCCACATGGTGGAAGGAGAGAACTGACTTCTGGAAATTGCTCTCTGACCTTCACCTGTGTGCCTTGACATATGTGTCCCCCTGTCTATCATAAATAAATAACAAAACACTTTTTCAAATTCACATGGAAATATAAATGCCTGACAGCAAAGAAAAAATATGCAGAAGATAAATAATGAGCGGCGCTGTCAGCCAAAAGCTGCCTTGACGAAAACCATGGTGACATGATCAACATGACGCTGGCATAAAAACAGACACATCAGCAGAACAGAAGAGTGAATTCAAAAATAGGCCTCGGCATATATCATAATTTAATATGTGACAAAGGTGGTATTCCAATTCTGTGAAAAAGAATGGTTTATTTAATAAATTGTGCTGTGTCACTGGTTATTCATCTAGAACAAAATGAACTTGGGTCTCAATTTCACAATAAATCCAGAAACAAATTCCAAGCAGATTAAAAATGTAAACGTAGGCAATAAGTCTTAGAACACCGAGGTAGCTACATGCAAAAAAGAGACAGAGAACATATTTCAAAAACTAATGTCAGGAGCCTAGGAAATGAGAAAGAGAGGGAGGAAGACAGAGAAAGAAAGAGAGTGAAAGAGAGAGATTTGATCCTATAATTTAAAACTTCTAAATGCAAATGATACCAGAACAAGTCAAGTAAAAAAAAGTCTAGAAAACATGTGTAATACAGATAATATGTAAAGGGTAAATATTTTTTATACACAGCAACTATTTGCAAACCAATAAGCAAAAGATGAAATATCCCAATATTTTAAAAGGGCGAAAGGTATCAACAGGCAATGCTCAGAATAACAAATCCAAGTGACTATAATCATTGTAACATTTACTCAAACTGGGGCCAGTGAGCTCGGTGGATGCGGCACCCGAGTGACCCAAGTTCAATCTCCAGAAGCCCACGGGATGGAAGGAGAAGACTATTTCCAAAAGGTGACCTATGACCTCTGCTTGTACACCATGGTATGGGCGTGTGTGCTTTATCTCTCCCCCATCCTTCCCCTTCTCTCTCCCCATCTCAAAAATAAATAAGTAAATAAGTAAAAATAAAAGTGATTCAAACTCAGCTAGGATGTTGTGAATGAGAGAATAATGAACTATCCAGCCAAGTGTGGTCGGCATAAGTCTGCAGTCCTGGCACTTGGCCATTGAGTCAGAAGTATTAAGAGTTCGAGGATTGCCTAAGGTGCATCTTGAGTGTGAAGCCAGCCTAGTGTACACAAGACTCTTGTCACACACAAAAAAATCATGAACTAATCATCACTAATAATGTGATGTTACTTTACCTCAAACTGACAAAATCAAAAAATGCTAATACTACAATTTCATGCATTATTCCTGAAAATGTGAATTGTTATTGCCAACTGAGGAAAAAAGTAGTCTGGCAACGGCCATTAAAGTAAAGAATCTACCTGCCCTTTGACCCCAGTGATCATACTGCTAAGAAATGAAGAAATAGAAAAAAAAAACATTATGGAAAGGTATGTGCAAAATTGTAACAAAAAAAAAAACCCTAAAAACAATGGAATGATGCACTGTATTCTGTTTCTGCAGAATCTGTAAAACTGCTGAATGGTGCTTGTGTTTGTAAAATGGTGTGTGGCAGGGAAGGTGTGGCTCAAGAGCAGCTTTCGGATGTGACAGCAGGAGTGTGGGGCTGCAAGCTCACATGCACACAGATCAGGAAACAGAGAGGGGACTGGAATCAGGATGGGCTGTATACTTCAAAGCGTTCAGCTCCACTGCCTCTGCAATGCACCTGTGTACATTGCAGAATGACTGCACAATCTCCCAAACAGCTGGGGAACAAGTGTTCAAATCCATGAGCCTCTGCAAGATGTTTTATAGCAACAGTAGAGACACTATACATACAAGTCAATTTCATGTGTGTACACATGGTACAAGAGCATTGACAGGGGATTGTGACTGATGTGATGTTAAATTTTAAAAACTAATGTGCATGATATGAGGTTTTATTATTATTTTTTTTGTCAAAGCAAAGAGCATACAAGCAGATGTCTACAGCTATGGTTTGTGAAAATGCTTGTAAACCTGAATGAGCCGTGAAAAAGAGATGAGGGGTAAATGTCAGGTTGTTAACATTTGCTGCCTCAGAGGGCACTGGGATGAGAGCGAGATGATGAGGGATTGTTTTTTATACATCTTTGTACTGTTTTTATTGTTCAGTGCTTTATAATAGCAAACAGAAAAAATATGTATGTGTATGTGTATAGAGAGAGAGACAGAGACAGAGAGAGACTTTCACCTAAAGACATGGTAAATTTCATTATGTACTGGAGTCTTTGTTTTCTCCCCTCCATGAATAGTTTCTTTGTCTCCCTAGCCTCCTAAGAATTCTGTTTATAAATCAAGAATGAGTGAGGTCCATTACATATTTCTGGCCTCTGCTGGGACCGTCATCTGGTTTTTCTCCTCGAGTTGTCATTCTTTTCCTCTTTCTTACCCCACACCCCACTGTGATCATCCTAGCTAGTCTCATGGCTTTGGATGTGACACACACACACACACACACACACACACACACAGCCGCAAGCTCTCAATCTGCATCTCCTGTCCAGACTCCTCTAACTCCACTTACTAACTCCACTTACTGACACCTCTGTATGAATATTATTTGATGTCCCAAAGCCAGCACAACCCAAGCCTTTCTTCTAATTTTATGCCTCTTCCCATGTAACCTTGGAGAGGAAACTCATTAGGAGCCTTCAGAGACTCTACCTCTCTACCTCAGGTGAGAGCAATTCCATTCTGCTAAATGGTAAGATGTAACTTCGTTTCATACCTTGTACCTAGTACTCTGGAAAATTCTATTCCTTATATGGCAGAGAGCTAGCTCAGCAGGTAAAGCGCCTGCTTGTAAACTTGGAGACCTGAGTTTGATTTCTGGAAGACCATATGGTGGGAGGAGAGAACTAACTTCTGAAAGTTGTCCTCCGGCCTCCATCCATATGCCACAGCATGAAGAGACCCAGGGTCTCGGATGCTAGAACACTGCTTGGAACATAACTAGGGAGATTGCTCAGCCAGTAAAGTACTGGCTTTGAAAGCTGGAGGACCCGAGTCGGATCTCTGGAATTTGCTCATAAAAGGGTGCCCAGAACCCACAAGTAAAAAATTGGGAATGGTGACATGCTCATATAATCCCAGCTTTGGGGGTTGGAGGGCAGGGGGTGGTCGAATCCCTGAGACTCTCTGCCAATCAGCCTATCCTACTTGGTAAATTCCAATTCTGTGAGAGACTCTGGAAAAACAAGATAGACGACACGTGAGGAAGGATAGCCAAGGTTGTCCACTGACCTCTGCGTGCGTGCGTGCACTCATACAAGTGTCTGCACACCCATCTGCACACGTGAACCTACACATGCACACTAACGCATGAATGTGTGCATGCTCTCTTAAAAAAAACACTATTATTTGGGAGAGAGAGAAGGGGAAGTCAAAGGACAACTTTCCTCCCACCATGTGGGCTCCCAGAGATCAAACTGTCTTTTTGTGAAATTACTGTTATTATTCAGTAGTAACAGTTTGTGAGCAAGGGCCACCAAGTTTGTGAGCAGGGGCCTTACCCACTACGCTACCTTACCAGTCTGGTGTGCACCGTTCTCAACAAACAATAGAATAATTAGTGGGCCGCATGAGCTTTCTGCCAAACCAATCGTGCTATGGGTTTCAGCTATGATTTTCTCTACAAAGCTTTTTCTCTTAAATATAATTCCTGCAAATTCCTCTCTTTCAGGAATAACTCCAAATCTCTGCTCATCTGAGAAGCCCCTCACTGTGACAGTTTGATTCTTTTTCAAAGTACCTCTTGGGTGATTTCATAGGACGTGACAGTTGGGTGTCTCACTTGCTCATCGTTGTTCAACCTTGACCTCAGAGAATTGAGTGTTTGCTAGAGTAAGTCAGTCCCTCCAGACTGCTTGACTCTGATGAATTTGAATTTCTGCATTTCCAGGTCTTGGTGACTCTCCCATCTGCAAGGTGGTTTTCCGAGCAGCCTACTTTGGCAGCCAGCTCGCCCATCTCAACTCTCTGCAGCTGAACAATTAGGTGTATCCTTTTCTGTATCAACCAAAATATTACCAAGGGCGAAGGGTGCTTCAAATCAGAGAAGAGATGAACTGCATGAGTGTAAGATGAAAAAAATGAGAATCGAATGCCTGACACAAACACTTTTGTTAGCGTTAATCCACCCAATCTTCAAGTCAAAGTCAAGACCACCCACATCCTCTGGTTTCTCATTGCAAATCTTATACAGCTGAAAAAGGTCAAATAGCCTTTCACCGAGACTCTAATAGTCAATTAAAAACTTTTCAAAATTCAAATATGCGTGTTGTGTCTGTTTTCAAAATCACTAAAGACCAGATTTTGACCATTGACTTCGATGCTAAATATGTATGCCCTATGAAAAGAAATTTGGGTTAATTCGGGAGTTTGGGAATGTGCAAAATTATTTTTACCTAACTTCCCTTCCGGCAAAACATTTCCTATGAGCACAGTATTTCTAAATCACAGGAAAACATGCTTTTCAAAAACCTCTTCTTTCAGGAAACTGTATTCTCAGTGTCTTTGATTGCTTGATATAATTGTATAATTGTGTGATATGCTGGATTTGAGGAGAAAGGGCTTATGTTTTGTTCATTGTTCAAGGCCAAACTTGAACCAATAAAGGTCACAAAATCACACTAATGGAGCCACAATTACAATTCTTTCTTTCTTTCTTTCTTTCTTTCTTTCTTTCTTTCTTTCTTTCTTTCTTTCTTTCTTTCTTTCTTTCTTCTTTCTTTTCTTTCTCTTTTTCTTTCTTTCTCTTCCTTTTTCTTTCTTTCTTTCCCTCTTTCTCACTTTCTTCTTTCTCTTTCTTTTCTTTTCTTTCTTTCTTTTCTTTTCTTTTTTCCCTTCCTTTCTCTTCCTTCCTTTCTCTCTCTCTTTCTCTCTCCCCCCCTGTCTTTCTTTTTCTTTTTGGATGAAACTGGGACTGGAGCCCAGGGCCTTGTGCATGTTACGGTGAAGTGCTCTACTCTGAGTTGTGTCTGTCTTTTTGTGAAATTACTGTTATTATTCAGACAGAAGCTCTTTAAATTGACCAAGCTGCCCTTGAACTTCATTGTAACTCAGGCAAGCTTTTTTTTTTTTAACATATGTGTAGGTGCCTGTGTGTATGTGTGTGTGTGTGTAAATAGAAAAGGGCACTGTGTGTGACTGTGGAGGCTCAGGGTGACTTTGGGAATCATCCTGGATTGTTCTACCTCCTTCTTGCTTCACTCTGGGACTTCCCAGACTCCACCTTCAGAATAGGATGCGCAGGCCTGTCACCATTTCCACTACACGTTTTTACTTGGAAAGTGAACTTGGATCCTTTTACTTTCAAGGCAAAGGCTTAATTCCTGGGACATTTCTCCGGCCCTCAGGCAACTTCCAGAGTATCTGGAATTACAGGTCTGTGCCACCAGGATTGACTAAAAATCAAAGTGCTTAAGAAAGTAGTTTGCATTTTGAAGTCATACCAAGAAGAGCTACAGAAAAGAGGTCCCAAGCTCTTAATGGAGTCCCCAACTTAATGGACACCCCAATTGTCAACAAAGGAGAGAACCATTTTTCCAGTTCTTTTTTTTTTAACATTTTTTATTATTATTTCTGTTCATACAAACTTAATAGGTACACCGGTTTCCTCCCTCCCTCCTCCTCCAGCCCCCCAACCCCCTGCTCCCCCTCCCCTCACCCCTCCTTCCCCATCCCCCAGTGCCTCCCGCCCCAATTCCCAGAGAATCCTTTAATATGCATCCCTGACTCTCCTCTGGGTCCTCCTCTCCGATGATGTACAAGGACCCAGTGGCATTTCCCTGAACCCTTTCCCGTGTTCCCCTTAAGCATAGGAACACTACTGTGGCTGCCAATCCCTTGCCTCCAAGGATCTTGGTGCCATTTTTCCAGTTCTTTATTCTTTTTTTTTTCAGTGTTTATTTATTTATTTAGTGCGTGCGTGCGTGTGTGTGTGTGTGTGTGTGTGTGTGTGTGTGTGTGTGTGAGAGAGAGAGAGAGAGAGAGAGAGAGAGAGAGAGCACTGTATGTTCCTATGGAGGAGGACCAAGGGTGACTTTGGAAATTATCCTGGATGCTTCTACCTCCTTCTTGCTTTGCTCAGGGAATTTTCCAGGCTCTGCCCACCAGGGTCAGAAGTACAGGTGGTCACTGTTTCCTACTGGCATCTTTACGTGGGACCTGGGATCCAAACTCAGGATCTTCTGCTTGTGAGGCAGAGTCTTAACCCCTAAGCCATCTATCCAGTCCCCCAGTTCTTTATTTTTAGCCAGTAGACCCATAGCCCTGTCTGCCTAACAAACGTGTTCTCTTTGCCTTCTTTCTCCAAGACTCTCTACCGAACTCCAGTTCACAAAACTCCGGTTTACAATGAATATCACTAAGGAGAAGCCTATGAGACTGGAGAAGTTTATTCCATTAGTTTCATATCATGATAGTAAATAAGTTCTTCCTGGTATTCATCTGAACTTTAAAAAACTTTGCTGTAAACACATTTTCTCTTAATCAAAATTAGTGGACGCGGACGATAAGTGCTCATCATCCTCTGTATTATACTTGGAACAATATACAAGTCCCCTCGTTAATCTGTTCTATTTTAACTTTTACTCATAAAAAATGGAAGTCTGCTTTTCCATTTCTCATCATTTTTTGGATGCTTCTCAGAAATTCCATGTGACCACTAAAATGTGGCCAAAATGAGGCTCCATTTTCTAGATCTTTGTAGTGGTGGTAGCTTTTGAAAGATTGAAACAATGGGCAAAATTAAACAGGAAGTGACAGATTTAACTGTAAAACTCTTGAGCTTCTGTGCCTTGAAAATTAATAAACTAGCTGGAATTGTATTTGTGCCATATGTTACAGTTAAACTCATATATATACTATCTAAAGAATTCAACTACATGCATAAAAACCTGCTAATGTATGATACCCAATGTTTAATATTTATAAAATAAAGTGTTTTTAATTAAAACTTCCTTCTGAATACAAGATTTCAGTAGGTCTTCTTAGGCAAGCCTTAGCTGCCTTCAAAATCTAGTCAAGGGGCAGGTGAGATGACTCAGTGGGTAAGGTGGTCACTGTGCAAGCATGAAGACCTAAACTCAATCCCAGCATCACATAAAGACAGGCATTATGATACAAGTCTATAAGCCCAGCACTGGGGGACGGAGGCAGGCGAATCCCTGGAATTCATTGGCCAGTCAGTTTAGTCAATCAGTGACCTTCAGCTTTAAATGAGAGATCACGTCTTAAAAAATAAAATAAAATAAAATAAAATAAAATAAAATGAATAGCAGTTACAGAAGACTCCTGAAGTCAACCAACCCCTGATTTCTGCATGTGTATGCATAGTTATACATGCATTTGCATGCAAGCATACACACACGCGCACGCGCGCACCACACACACACACACACACACACATCTAGTTAACAGGTCATGTTTTGGAAGCTCTCAACTGAAAATTAAATTGCTCTCAACTGAAAATTAAATTCTTCTCCAAACTCTCTGATCCTATATTCTATAGCACATTACACTCCCATTTATGAACATCATTCTGCTCTTCCGAAATTTTTTACAACTACCCTCTCTTCCAGAAATAACCATCTGATAAGAACAGGGCAGAGGAAGGACTATGTATTTGCCCCATCTTTTCCTCTTTATCTAACTTGGAGAAGGTAGTCTAAAATTGTTTAAAGAATGTTAAAAGCAAATGGAACTAGGGCACCAGGGATGTAACTCAGTTGGTTGAGTGTTTATGTAATATGCACGCAACCCTCAGATAAACATCTCCCAGTACACATGACCCAGGCATGGTGGGGCGTGTCTATGATCTCAGTACTTGCATCTCAGGCGATGAAAGTTCACAAATGAACAAAAGTGTATATAAATGTTATTTTAAGATAGCGCTAACTTCTTACACAGTAGAGAAAAGATGGCTCTTTTCACTCTTCCGTCCTTCATTAATAAAGCATGTTGTGAAAATGGAAAGTCATTTGACAAAGGTCATTTGGATTTTTACATCGGGTCTTTCAGCCAAAGAAAATTCAGTGGCTCCAACTCTCAAAGAAATGCCACAAAACATCAACCATTCTAGAAGAAAGTGTGGATAAATTAAAGCAGACTTTGAATGGGGATGGTCATACTAAATAAGGCATGAAATGGGGGGGGAGGTGATTAGTTAAATATTTTGAAAAGATCTGAAATTTGTCTGAAGAAGTTCCTCCCAAATAAATAGCTCTCTGTGGACAAAACATAAGCAAGGAGCTAGAGAGATAGCACAATGGTTATAGGAGCTTTCTGCACAGTCATGAGAACCAGAATTTAAATCCCATGTAACAAACCACGCCCCACACTACCATACATCTTCCCACACTACCAGTTCTAAGAGAGGCAGAGACACAAGGATCACGGGGCCTTGCTGGTTTCCAGACCACCAAAAAAAAAAAAAAACACGAAACCCAGATTCAGGGAGAGACCCTACTTCAAAGGAATAGGAGAAATCCTTTCTTCTAGTACATACACACACACACACACACACACACACACACACACACACACACATGCATTTGTGCAAACATAAAGACTGTAATGATTCCCACTATCAATCTTAGGTCTCTACATATGTGTGTGTACATCTGCACACATACGAAAACATGTACACATTCCATTAACACATGAAAACAAGAAAAAAAAAGCCACTGTTCCCTCTGCTCTATGACTCAGTTTCTCTTCTGCCACTGACTTCCTGGCCTTTCCTAAGCAGAAGTTTTTTTTTTAATTAAAATTTCTTTTCATTATTATTTTTAATTTTTTATTCTTTGATAGTTTAATACATGAATGCAATGAATTTATGCTGCTTTTCACGCCATGTTGCTGGATCCCACCCTTCCTTCTTCTCCACTGAAAACCTTCTTCCCAACTAGTCTCCTTCCTACTCTCATGTCTTTTTGCATGGGTGGCCCACTGAGTTTCATCCAGGTTGCCTAGATTGACAAGTGCCTGAGAACTTGCTCCCATTGAGAAAAGCAGTTATCCTTCTACTCCCACTCTGCATTAATCCTCTATAGTCTCTCAGGGATGAGGCTAGTGAGGTAGTTTAGCAGAAAAGATGTCTGCTTGCTAAACATGACTACCCTAACCAGATCCCTGGAAACCCACATGGTGGAAAGAGAGAACTGACTTCTAAAACTTGTCCTCTGATCCCCATTCTCTCTCTCTCTCTCCCTCTTCCATCTCTCCTTCCCTCCTTCTCTCCCACCCCCCCAGATAAATAAATAAATAAACAAAATATTTTAAAAGATAGCCTCTCAGGAAGTTGTGATACCTCATGAGATATTTCCCCTTCCTTGGTAAAATGTTGATAAGCCAAATCTTGTGCAGGTCCTGTGGAAGTAAAACAGCTCTGGGGAGTTCAAGAATGTAACAGCCCTGTCCTATTCAGGAGACACCATCTGGTGTCACTTCTCCCCGCTCACCAGCTCTTACGTTCTTACTGCCCCCTCTTCCTTGATGTTCCCTGAATCTTTGGGCAGGAGGCAATTTAGAGGTCTCATTTAGGACTAAGCATTCCACACTCACTTATTCTTTGCACTTGGACCAGTTGTGATTCTTTATATTGAATACTTTCCATTGCAGACGGAAGCTTCTTGATGAAGGGCTAAGAGTTGCACTGACATATGCATGTGATGATGCTTTTGGAAGGTAGTTTGATACCTTGTGCATATAGCAAAATCATAATAGCTTATTCTACCCTTGGGCCTATGGTCTCCCTATCCACACATTCTTGACCTGGATTATGATACCAGCATGTGCTCTCTGCTGAGAAGCAGGCTTTAAGTCCATTGGAAAGCAAGTAGTTACCTCCATGATGTTCGTACCACTAGCGTACCAATGGACATCACAGAGGCTTCTTTTAAGAGGTGTGATGAGGGCTGGAGAGATGGCTCAGGGGTTAGGACTCTGCCTCTGAAACAGAAAAGGTCCTGAGTTCAGATCCCAGGTCCCACATAAAAATGCCAGGTGAAACAGGGCGGTTTGCACTTCTGGCCCTGCTGGGCAGAGCCTGAGAAATCCCAGAGCAAGGCAAAGTCATCCTTGGGCCTCCACAAGAATACAAAGAGCCCTCTGATACACACACTGTCTCTCTCTCTCTCTCTCTCTCTCTCTCTCTCTCTCTCTCTCTCTCACACACACACACACACACACACACACAAAATAAATAAAATAAAAAATTGTCCAAAAAAAGAAGTGTAGTGGTTAATTCTAATTGTCTACTTGTTGGGACTTAAAATCCATGTCCATAAGGAAGTTTCCAGAAAGCTTTAACTGAAAAGGAAAGACCCACATTGAGTGGTTGGCATCATTCCATTAGTTAGGGTCCCAGATCGAATAAACAGGAGAAAGTGAGTTGAACACAAGCATTCATCTTTCTCTTTCTCTCTCTCCCCATCTCTTTCTGTCTCGCCCCCTTTGCCCCCACTCCACGCTTCCTGACTGGAGATGCAATATGACCTCACATGTCTCCAGTCCTCCTATGCTCCTGCTACTGCACCGTACCCGCTCTCACCCACCATGTTTTCTCCACCATGATGAACGTTGAACCAAAATGTCACGGTTTTGAAAAGTGTGTTGTCCCCACAGGCTTATGTGTTTGGATCCTTGCCTGAAGAAGAGAGTCACAGAGGGTGGGAACTGAGGTTGGTTAACCCGTCCTGCTGGAGTGAGTGAGTGAGTCTGCTCTTGCAGAGGCAGCTCAGAGTCTCCATGATGTCTACAGTGACTTAAGCCGACTTTCCCTCCATGCCTTTCCCGCCTCGATGGATGGGACTTAGGCCACCTCCTGATTCTGACAGTCAGGCGTGCCTTTTCACCATGATGGACTGTATCTCCCCTCTGGAACCGAGGCCAAACAAATCTCCCTTTTCCTCTTTCAGTTGCTTGAGGCTGAGTGCTGTCTCACAACTGCAGGAAGACTGACTCAACAAGGAGGGTGCCTTGGATGCTGCTTTCACGGTGGGAGTGTTTCCTTGTGGCGTATGCCAGCCCTGTAGGCTCGAGGTGGTTGTTGAACACAGCACCCCTTTCTGATTTTATTTTCTCTCCTCTTGCCTCCCACAACCTGACTAAATTTAATTCAGAAGCCACCATCTCTGTTTACCATGGATTCGCAGAACATTTGCATTTGAAAATATGAGCCCGTTCATCGCTGGTGGCGTTGCCGGCAAAGCCAATGTTTCCTGCCTGTACAGTGGTGATAATGACATCTCCCTTGTAGGCTTGGTGGGATGAGATGCGGGCATGCATGTCTGTGCTCAGCAAATACCTCTCGTTGGCTCATGTGGCTTGTGACTTCCTCACGGACTTCCGTTACTCACTTTTCAGCTGGCACTTTTCAGAACTGTCAGTCTTTGTATAATTGCCCAAGTGATTCATGGTGAAGTGTTTCTTAAGCTGGAGAAAAGGTTTCAATGGGGGAAAAACACACAGCAACCAGCCCTCACACGCATCTCTCTGCGTCCCTTTCTGCACCACCGAAAGAACCCTAAGAAGACAGGGAGGATCCCAGCTGTGAATCCCTGGACCGTTCTCCGTGTTGACTTTCCTTCTCTTGGACACTTTCCAGTATTCTGGGAATTCCTACCTGGCATGGTCTCTCCCCAACTTCGCCGTCACCTAGTGGAAGCAGCTTGCCTAGCACTGAGGCAACTGTGACTGGGCGTGGCACTGGGGTCTGGGAGGCCCTATGCCCTCTTCTCCAGACCTGCCACAGTCTGTAACATCTGACATGAATAAGAACTGGGAGCTGTTTTAACCAGTGGAATGTCAGGTTAGTACTTTTGCACCATAGCGACCAAAATATCCAACAGAAACAGCCTGGTTCAAAATTTCATGAATGTTTCAAGTCATCATGGTGGGGAAGATGAGGTGGGAGGAGCGACTTCATTGGTGGCAGTGGGAGGCCCATGGGGCAGCAGACCAGAAAGACCAGGAGCAGAGACAGCAGGACCCGAGCCGGAGCTGGGTACCTTTAAAAACCTATCTGTAGGATCACCAAGATGGGGGTACATAAAGACACTTGTGAGCAAACTTGGCCACCTGAGTTGGATCCCCAGAGCCTACATGATGGAAGGAGAGAACCAGTCTTGTGTTTACTGTACTGCTCCTTGTCTCTAGGGACCTTGCAGAGTGATTGATGTATATCACCAATTGTGTGTGTGTGTGTGTGTGTGTGTGTGTGTGTGTGCGTGTGCGTGTGTATTTGTATGTACCAGGGGACACGAGTGTGTGTGCCAGTGGAGGCCTGTCATAGTTAAGCACAGGTGTCAACTTGACTCTTGAGGGTTTGAGCTCTGGGCACAGGTGTAGAGAGTTGATGGTTGAGTTAAGCCCAGAGCAAACCTGAAGGAGATTGTCTTGCTGATGAGGAAGACCCAGCCCATGGTGGGTGGGATTAGGCCCTGGATAAATCACAGAGAGCTAGTTGAGAGAGTTGGCATCCTTCTGATCACTTGGCCAGACATGCTGGTCCGGCAAGTAAGGATTGTCCATCTCTCAGCCGTTATAGTGGCCAGTTCCCTCGGCCCTGGTGTTGGTGCGTGCTCTCCTGTCAAGCTGGACTGAACTGTAACTGGACTGTCGTAAGAAAGTAAACTCCTTGTTCCCTTAAGCTGTGTGATGGTCATTTATCAGCAACCATGCAGGCGGTCTGCAACAGAATTTGGTACCCAGGAAGTGGGGTGTTGCTGATAAATCTGACTATGTGGATTTTGTGTCTTTTGAACGGTTTCACTGGACAAAGTTGAAAATGCTGGAGAATTTTCACTTTGTGGATTTACAAATACTGTTCTTCAGCGTTTAGTGGGCCAATTGCTGAGACACATTGTTTGGGCCCAGTTTGTGATGAGGGAAACAAGGACTTTGGTAAAACTGAATATAAGGACAATGGACTGGTTTGCTTCACAGAGGAGAGCTGTGTTGGCAACCTTGGAGGTTTGGATGTGCAAAGGGCAGGCTGTTGGACAAATGAGTATCAGTGAAGGAAAACCTAGTGACTTGCACTGAGACGGTGGAGGATGTGAAAACCACCATAGGGCAAGTTCGTGGTTTGGAAGCTCAGATTCCTTCAGGGGCCGAAAGCCCAAGTTAAAGCTGTTTCTTGCCCTTTGCAAGTTTGGTTGCCTAGAAGAGAGGCTTTTCCAGCGTCAGCGTGTTGAAGTTGGTGCAGCTGTGGCTCCAGTGGACTAAGCTGCGTTTCAACCTCGCTTCAGAATCTGGCAGTGTCCTTCAGGTGATACTGGTTTGGGCGAACTACTGAAGGTTCATGGAGAGCAGCAAAAGCTTGGCACCAAGTGGCAGGCAGAGTTCCTGCAAGAAATGGTGAAGCTTAAAGCTGCAGAGGAGAACCCAGAGTGATGTTTGAGATGCCAGAACTGTGGGACTGCTGCTGAGGACAACTGCGAGTGGAGATTCAGCCTGGTTCAGAGGAACTCTGCTCTTATAACTTCAAGCTGCAAATAGGGACTGGGAATGCCTCGAATCTTTGAGCCGCCTTGACTACGTGATGAGCAATAGAAGATGGACATTAAAGTAAAGGATGCGGTATTTGATTTTCTGGACTTTGATCTTTTTAATGTTTTCTTATTGTTTAAAATCTTTCTGTTTTAATGTTTTATCTGTTTTAAAGTATTTAACTTATTCTAATTTAAGAAGGTTAAGAACTTTTAACTTTTCAAATGTTGGAACTAAGTTTTAATGAGAAAACATTTTAAATTTGTCCATGGAATGTATTTATATTTTAACATCTGTGGGAACAAGGAAAAGTTACAGTTTAAAAGTGCTATTGTTTTTGTGTCAAGTTGACAAGGGGTGGAATGTCATAGGTAAGCACAGGTGTCAACTTGACTGTTGAGGGTTTGAGCTCTGGGCACAGTTGTAGAAAGTTGATGGTTGAGTTAAGCCCAGAGCAAACCTGAAGGAGATTGTCTTGCTGATGAGGAAGACCCAGCCCATGGTGGGTGGGATTAGGCCCTGGATAAATCACAGAGAGCTAGTTGAGAGAGTTGGCATCCTTCTGATCACTTGGCCAGACATGCTGGTCTGGCAAGTAAGGATTGTCCATCTCTCAGCCGTTATAGTGGCCAGTTCCCTCGGCCCTAGCGTTGGTGCGTGCTCTCCTGTCAAGCTGGACTGAACTGTAACTGGACTGTCGTAAGAAAGTAAACTCCTTGTTCCCTTAAGCTGTGTGATAGTCATTTATCAGCAACCATGCAGGCGGACTGCAACAAGGCCCAAGGGCAACTTCAGGAATAATCTTGGATTGCTCTGCCTCCTTCCTGCTTTGCTCTGGGGTTTCCCAGGCTCCACTTTCCAGAGCTTACACTTACTTCCCATGCATTCATATGTGGGATCTGAGATCTGAACTCAGGTCTTTTTGGTTGTGAGGAGATACCTCAACCCCCGAGTCATTTCCCCAACCCCTAGGTCACCTAGATTTGTGTGAGCACGCTCATGTTGGCACAATGAGAAAAAAAAACTGCTGCCCACGTGTCTCAGATCGCAACTCCTTCTTTAAGTTCTTAGTGGCTGCAGCTCGCTCTTTGTATAGTTGCATTGCATTCCACTGCATGAAAGTCCCGCAGTTTGTTAATTTATTCACCAGATGTCAGACATGGGATTGTTTCCAGTTTGGAGCAATTAAGAAAAAGCCCCCGTAGATATCCACATGCAGACTTTTATATGAACGGAGGCTTTCGTTTCCCTCGGGCAAGTTCTTGAGACTCCTTCATTCTCCTCAGAAGTCACCATCCAGGGACTTGAGCACTGTTCTCACAGTTCAATAAGATGTGTGAGTTCAGATCCAGGCAGCCGTATCGCTTTTTAGGTCACTGGGCAACAGATCCACCCTCTGCAGCAACAGGGACACAGGACAGAGAAACAGATGAGAGAGGCAGGAGGAGGGTAGAGTTGGGGGGCGGGGAAGCGGGCTTCTGGGTCAGCTGCGGTGATTGAGGGCTGCGTCTTTGTCAGCAGCCCAGCTGCCTGCACAACAGAGTTGTGTTTCACTGCTTACAAGCTGGAAGGGTGACTTTCTGAGTCATGCTCCACTTAAATCCTCACTCGCCACGTGTGCGGATGAGCCAGGGTAGCGCAGCTGAGAGCCAGACCCAAGCGAGATGATGAGGAGGTCTCTGGCCATCAGAGATTGCTATTAATAATTCTGAGTAACAGTCCTCGTGACATATGCCAACTCATTCACTCCTCTCGGCTGCCTCAGAGTAGTGATTTCTTTTTAATATAGACCTCACAGAATCAGAGACACAGCTTAGACAGACTACAAGAAGCATAAAACATAAGTTGGGGGTGAACACAGGTAGCGTGGTTCTACCTCTCTCTCTCTTTTCTCTCTCTCTCTCTGTTTTTTGAGACAAGAACTCATGTTCGGACTGCTCTCAAAATAATTATGTAGTTCAGAATGACTCTGAATTTCTGGTCTCCCTGCCTCCACCTCTGAAGTTCTGGGATTGCCTTAACAACCACACCTAGCAAGGTGACTTTTCCCTGTTTTACAGTTAAGGAAACGAAGTCTCAGAGAAATCAAGGAACTAGGTCAAGGTCTCCCTGCCCACAGGTCCTGAAGCTGGGAGGGAAGCCAAGTTAGCCTACATGTTCTCCACCACCTCTCTCTGCCTCTAATAAACTCGCTTGGTTTTCCTTGGGCTTGACCTAAGCAGGAAGGCTGTCGAAGACATGAAATGAAGATGAATTTGCCCGGGTCTCCGTTAACCTTGCTGCCTGCGTGTTTGTATCTCGAGCTGTCTCCACGCAGCCCACTGGTCCCAGGGAGGATCCAGGAGGGATATTGTAAAGAAGAATTTTTTTTTTCTTCCGGCCTTTTTCCCAAACAATACACTCCCCTAGGAAAATTGGGAAAGAGCAAAAATAAATGCTTGTTAAGGATAGATTTACAATAGATGTCCTCTTGCATTCATTTGACTCGGATTTCCTTAACAGGCCGCTTACCCTGGGCACCATGCTTGCTCTAATTAGCTTTTCGCATCATGTGATGGTTGGCCTCTGGAGGGAGAGAGAGAGAATCAAGCAGCCAAACATAGCTTAGGGCTAAAAAACCATCCAAGATGTTTCCCGACTGTTTCCATGTGGCGCAGGTGAGTCTGGCCCTGCCGTGGTCTGTCCAGCTTGCTCCGACGTGAGGTATCCTTGCTTTTCGTCACGGCCCTGTTATTCCTGGGCATCATCTTTTGTGCTGACTCTGGGCTTGGCGCCCTTGGACGTTTGCTCTGGCTGGTCTCCTCCTAGGCTTGGGTATTACCACCCGTCACTCTCCCTGTTGAATTCCAAGCTACTGAGTATAGGGAAGTCTATCACTCAAGATGAACTGGATCTGATATCCCGTCATTCGGGACCCCCTAGGTGAGCAGGAGAACGTATAAAAATATAACCAGACGTATAAAAAATAACCAGAGTGCACGGCATGATTGGATCCTGCAGCAAGGAGGGCACCAAGGACAGCTGACATGAAAGGGACGGATATGGTCTTGGCACTGGGTCAAGTTCCACACACGCTCATGTGCTTGTGACCCTCAGTGAAATCGATGCTGCATCCGTTAGCTGTTATCGTAAGAACGCTGGGTAACAACGTAAGAGCTCAGGGATGCGCAGCATTAACACCCCCAAGTCCCTGCGTCGGTTAGGAGCTTCTGCTTCCAGGGAAACCCGCTGTTGACTGAGGCACCTCGGCTGGCTTGTCTTGTGCATGTGGGTGGCTGGGAACGCGTTGGCAAGGTCTCTAATGAAGCAGTTTGCCTCTGTTTTACAGAGTCTCACCCTCTCCCACGTATCTTGCCAGGGGCAGGAAGGGGGTGAATTTTAAGGATCGCATACACAGACCTCTGGAGGCTGAGGCTTGGACTGGGCACACTCAGTTTTGCTTGCATTTGCATTTGGCTAAGGCAAATGTACAAGGGCAGCCCAGTTACGAGGAAATATATTTTTGCTTCTTGATAAAGGGGCTGCAGAGATTAGACTTTAAAAGGTATGAATACCAGAAGAGGGGAGAATCTCAGCTACTTTTGATACCTTGCCGTCCCCGTCCGCATCTTAAATGACGTTGACACCAACAAAGGGGCTGCAGAATTCCTGGCGAAGGGAAGGATGGATCCTACGTAGGACCTCTAAACTTCTTTGGCAGATGAACTTGCACTATGGTTCCGTAGCTGACGCCTTGTCCCCTCATTGGTACCACGGACCACCTCTGAGCTCGCTATTACTGTGCACAGCTCTCACATGCCCGCAGCTTATCCCCTCCAAGGACTTGCTCCTCTGCCCAAGGCTGTCTCCAGGGCCGGAAGTGTTTCTCAGGTGGTTTGCAGATCTGCCTGCGACAGATGTGATGCCCCATGGGCAATTCTCAGCAGTGCAGGATACATGCTGCTGACTTAGTACCCCAGCTCCATAGTCCACGGTGGGACAATTCTCTGTCACATCATACAAAGTTCCTCAAAAGATCTCCAAAGGGATTCAGCCCCCAGATTGCTCTAGACAGTAGCCAACCTCCTTGTTAATGTCACAGCTGATGGAGGTATGGGAGAGAAAGAGGAATGACAGATAGGCTAATCAAAACTTAGGAAGAACCTTGTGGAAACCTATTACTTTGTAAGCCAATTAAAAATAAGAAGATGGGAAGGAGGAAGGGGGAGGCACACGAAGAGGGGGAGGAAGAGGGGGTGACAGGAAATGGGGAAGAGGGGAGAGTGCAAAGGGGGACTGGGGAGGGGAGCAGGGAGGGAGAGGTGAGGGGTACCTATTGAGCTTGTATGATTAGGAAAAAATGTGGAAGAAAAAAATTATAATAAACGAAGGAGTTTGAATTATAGTACCTCCCAGAAGTCATCTTGGTGCCATTCAGAAGTAAATTTCAGTGCCAGGCATGGGATATCTCCTTAGAGTTATAGGACTGAGGCTCTCCCACTCCCAAAACATTGACTTCTGGCCCAGCTCTTGGTTGCTCACCGTAAGACTCTATTGTGAAGACATCAAATGCTGTGGAACATCGAGGAATCAAGCTGGCATGGACTTCCTGATGATTTTTAGAGTGCTAGAAAGTGCTATGGTAACCACAGAGAGAACGAAGACATCAGTGGCTTTTCCTTAACCGTATCCTACATGTTATAATCCCAACTGCCAGGCAAAATGTACGTGTCCATGAGTGCAATCATGGTATATATATATGTATGTGTACACACACACACACACATGTATGTGTACACACACACACACACACACACACACACACACACACACACACACGTACCATAATTGGATTTAAAGTCTGCTCCCAAGAGGGAATTCACATCTGGTATGGCAAACCTGATCAGAAGTCCATAGCTGGGGTGCAGGGTTCCCTGACCAGCACGCTTACCTTGAAATCTTGATAGGTACCAGAGCGGGATCAGCAAGAATTAAGTCAGGCTGGGTCAAGAGGGATCTTGGAAAAGCCAAAAAACCAAGTCAAGTTTATTTTGGAAGCTAATCCCTTACATGCCATGAAACAGAGTGGTGAAGTCTGTACACTGCGCAGAGTGATGACATCAACAGTGACAGACTGCAGGTGCAAAGCCCACAACAGGTGGGACCACCACCAACAATACAGCCCTGCCAATCCTTAGACATGTCAATAGGCCCTAATGGCCCCGTACTGGGTAGAGAAAGAACAGGTCAGGAACACGGTGATACAAGTATAATGATAAAACTCTGTGCCCATCCTAGTCAAGGTCTAGATGGCTTCCAAAGAACAGGAAGGAATATGTAAAAGACACCTCTGCCCTTGAACCCGGTTCGAGACAGGACAAGATCCATCCCTGCCCCTCGAGGGAAGGTCAACAGCAGTCAGCCCATGACTATACTGACAAAGGCGCAGAACTATGCTGGAATAGGAGGCACACTGCAACTGAGACCTCGAGGGATGCCCTTGGCATCTGGCTTCAACAAATGGAGATCTCAGGCTTGAGCGCGCCCTACTTTGGGGGACATGGGGAGGGGGTCACAGGCCCTAGTAGGGAACCTATTGCAGTTGTCTTGACATATAACCTGCAGTCAAACTGTCTTCTGAATATTTATGCTTAGACCCATAGATTAGTGCTGCTCTCAGCTGTCCTCACAGCAGCTTCTTTCTGCAGTTGGCAGCGGTGAATTTGCAGAGATTCATATGTCATAGGTCATAGATCAACATGTTGAAAATAAGTGACTTCCAAGGGCTCAGCCCCAAATAGGATGTCTATATCAACTCCTCCCTCCCACCAAGGTTTGGAGAACATGGCGGAAGGGGGAGAAGGAAGAATGAAAGAGCTGGAGGAGGAGGAAGAATGTGGTGGAATGCCGTCTTCTGACCATGATGTGCCCACTGAACTCATGAACCCAGCACTGTGGTTACCTGCACAGGACCAGCACAGCACCCAGAGACTGGCCCTGTGCCACTCTACAGAGCGGGCAGCACTAACGACACTCTCAGTGGGCCACTTGAAAACAAATCATACAAAAAACCGCACATGAAGGTGGGAGAGGGAATGTGTTGGAGGGCTTCAGGAGCAGTTGATATACTCAAAATACATTGCGTACATTGCATACAATGTGAAACCATCAAAGAATGAATAAAAATATTTTTTAAAAGTCACATTTCATTGCTTTCCCCTTTCGATTAAGCCATCCATATGGCAATGCTTTACATTAGGTTAAGATTAATTTTATGTTAGGATTGCTTCCTAGAATTAGGATTGTGGGGGGGAGTCGTGGAATATCAAACAGAATCCAGATTTTTGGTCATGGTAATCTTAATACTAACTTTCAGAGTTGGCCTAATGGAGATATTTATTTTAGATCCTGAAGAAATTTATAATGGCTGAGATTTTGATTATGTAACAGGGGGGCGGTATTAGTTCTTTTTCTAGTGTTATAACCAACACTCAGACTCAATACTTTTAAAAGAAAACAGGCTTATTTAGCTCATGATTGGGCGACCTAACAAATCAGTTTAGTCTTTGGTGAGGCTGAGTCACAACCTACAGACACAATCATGGTAAGAAAAAGTGACCACAAAGTAAGGGGGTGGGGGAGCCATGATGAGGTCAGTCATGCGCTTTCTGTAGCAATCTTTGATTAAGGAAATAATTGGGATTCTATGATAATTACATTAATCCCTTTCAAGGGCAACACCTACAATAAATTAGTAGCCCTTTACTTAGATCCCACCTCTTTTTTTAAATTTTTTTTATTATTATCATTATTATTATTATTTATTCAACTGTGCCCATGTGCGTGTGTATGTGGACTCTCGTGTGTGTGTGTGTCTGTGTGTCTGTGTAGAACCACGGACGAATTCGGGAACCACCATGGATGCCTCCACCTCCTTCTGCCCGGGGATTCACAGGCTCCGCCCTACCAGGACCAGAAGCGCAGGCCGCCCCGCTTCCACCTGGCGTCTATATGTGGAGATCCCACCTCTTAAAGACCCACCACCTCTCATATCACACTAAGACATCTCTCCTACAAGTGAATCTATGGGTAAGAAACTGCATCTAAATGGTCGCAGTGAGTTAAAAAAATTAGCATTCCTGAAGTGGCCCCCGGCAAACCCACTGAATCCTGAACCCTCACTAGGGTGGAAGTTCAGTGCCGACATAAAGGGATGCTCCAGGGGATGGGAGGGAGGAAGAGAGAAGGAGGTGGGGGCAGTGAAGGGAAGGGAGGAAGGGGAGGGGCAGTGGAATGGGTAATGATGGGGGGGTGGCAGGGGTACCTATTGAGCTTGTATGATTAGGAAAAAAATGTGGGAGAAAAAAAACAGCATTCCTGTTTTAAAACTCAGTTGACCTTTCTCACCATGAACTTAAACAGTATTTCATATAAAACCCAAGTTCTTCACTTTTTCCCCTTATCATCTTATCTTCTGCATGGAATAGACATACCTCAACTTGAGGCTTCTCTGTAATTTTTTTTCCCCAACTTACCCTGATTCCCCCTCCCTCTACTGTCTCCCACCTAAAGGCTAGAGTGTTCGGGGATCCTGCCAGCATCGCCCCTAAATCAGGTCTTTCCTTCTGGACTCTGCAAGCGAGCTATAGCCAGCTAATGCTCCATGAGTTGGCACAGGAGCAGGGGGAGACAGCGGAACATCAGAGACGGGTACCGTCCATTGGAAGTGCTCAGACAAGGGGATGAAATAAACTCGGTGAAACTGGAGAACTACCTGGTCAATTTTCTGCTCCCCCTAAACATCACAGCCTCCAATTCTGAGCTTTGTTCTTGTGGATCCTGCAAGCTTTTTAGTCTTCAATAATTCTCTATTAAAATGCAAATACCTACTGGGAGTTGCTAAGCCTTATCAGCTAATGGTTGGCTGTGGGATGAGCAGATGATCCTGCTTTAATAGAGCACAGAATGGGAGAGGCCATGCTGTGGAAGGAAAAACAGGTTCAGGAAGAAGGAGAGAGGGTATTTATGGACGGGGTCATCTTCTGGTCTTCTTTCTATTTTGGCCCCAGTGAACTTTGCTCACCATTATCTTCAGCTTCCTCCTCTCTTGCCTTCTCAAGAGCAGTAGATTTAAAATGGTTGGTTCGTTTCTCCTTGACCTGAGCATACTTAGAATTAAAGAGGGATGCCAGAGTAGCTCTACTTTGCCCGAATTAGGAAGGGTGAAAGTAACGCTATGAAATTGCTCTAGCGCCCTCTGTGGTCTACATTTAGCTGTATTTGATTACATCAGTCCCACGGCGCACACGCGTGCCCTGGTGACCTAGTGAGTCATAGCGAAGTGTGGAGGTGGCCAAAGGGATAGGTGTGTTTTCCCTGAGGCAGGAAGCGAGCCACAGCCCCATGGGTTTGCCCACCCGGAAGGGCCAAAAGGGCACAGATGCACGCCACCCATCTATCCTAATGCCCTGGACAGCTGCAGAGACGCAGCCCCGCCTCCACGGGAAATGACAGTGTGGATCAGCCGAGTCCCACCCAGTTCCTCAGCTGGAGCACCTTCTTCTAGAACCCGTAGCTCAAGGCACATGCGTCTTCCCTCCCCAGATGCACCGTGAGCACCTCCAGCAGGGGCCGACGCTACTTCATCACAATGCAAGCCCGCAGTGCTTTCAGAATGAATGCCTCCGTCGAGAACCAACCACCAGGCAGTGGGACTAGAGCGTTGCAAAGTAAGCGCCGCCTGCGCCGCCCTGGCTGCCTTCCCCCGGATTCTGCTGCTCCTTGCAGGCGGTGTCATACTCTGCATACTTAGCAACCAGGGAGATTCCAGCACCTAACCAATCAGAAATGCTCTAAAGCAGGGTTCCGTGGCCCTCCGGCAAAGCATTAACCCTTACAACTGCTTGCCTGAAATAACCCTCGTCCGGGGTTTGACTGTAGAGGAGATGGGAAAGGCAGGTCCAACAGACAGCTCAATTCTTCCTTGGTCTTTGTTCAGCCCTCACAGCTCCCTTGGTCTCTTGCGTGACAGGGAGCTGATGATCACGGGGTAATCATGGACCTGCTGGGTGGAAAGGTGGAGGAGAGGAGAAGCCGAGCTATTTCAGTTCACCGAAAATCCTAATGGAAATTATAGATGAACAGAGTACTCTTGTGTGCAACCGGAGAAATTTAACTTCAGCCGGCTTAGAGAAGAAAGTGGAGTTAATTGGCTCATGAAATCAATCCACGCAAAGAACTGGAGTGTGTTGAGCCTTGGAGACAGCTACAGCTGGGGCCTTAAATATCACTAGAAGCACCCCGTCCCCCCTGTTCCCTGTCTCTCATCTGCTTTTTTTAATGAGTGTGAGCTTAGGGGTCGTTAACTGGGGCACTGAAGGAATGGTCTCCGTCCCCTGGACATGACAGAATCTGGACAGACTTTAGATTATCGCAGCTGGAAGGAGGCTGCCTCTGGCATGCGGCATGCAGAGGCCAAGGATAAGGGCTGGGCATCCGGTAGGGTAGTACAGCCTCCCCACCCAGAATGATCTGGGTTTAAAATATCAGTCATGGCATCTAAGACCCCGTCTTAGCTCATTTGGCTTCATTGCACAGAATACCACAGGTGGGGAAGTTAGAATGAACGTGGTTCTGAAAGCTGTAACATCTAAGACTAAAGGACCACGTCTTCCGGCGTGGGTCACCTTGCAGCATCCCCACATGGCAGAAGGGATCTAGGGCTGGGGGACAAGGGAGAGAAAGGTGCTCCTGTCAGAAGGCACTGGATCTTGCGGCGTTATTCCCATGTGCACAGGGCCTGTGTCTGTCTTGGAGAATCTACCTCCTCATACGAACATTCGGACAACACATTTCTAAAGCACGAACTTCGAGGGACACATTCAAACCAAAGCAAGGGGCTCCCTGCCTGTGGCTGTTCAAATGGTGCTGGAAGCTTCCAAGTCTGGATCCAAGAGCTGCAAGAGTGCTACTCCTCCTCCTCCACATGAACTTGCTTATCCCGATGCCAATGTTAGAACACCCGAGGACACTCTCTGATTGGCTCACCTTGGTCCAGGGCCCACTGCTAGACTAACCGTGAGGAACAAAACAGTGAGATTTCAGAAGATTCTGGAAGCTCTTTCTAGAAGCCAGTGTTTGGGGGATAGGAGAAAGAGAAGCATTATCAGAGAAGGTGAGAGGTTCAGAAATAGACCACACAGCTAGAAACGCTACTACCGCGTAGCTGTCAGTGTTTGGGAGATCATATTTTGAAAGCTGGGGATAGAAGGGGTTGTGGGTAGAAGAAAAGTTAGGAAACATCAATCTAGATAGAATCTTCTTTTAAGCATTGCATAGGCCAGGCTACCATCCCATGCTCTAGACCCTCCTTCCCACCCTATCCATGGAGACAATTCCTGGGGGACCCATTCCCCTCCCAGAATCAATGGGTGGTAAGTGGCTATTTAGATAAAGCAATTAGTGTTAATGTTTAGCTAGCTAATGAGTTATTCCTTCCAGCTGACATAATGCCTAACCCCATTATAAGTGCATATCCCTCAGAAGGTCTTCAGTGCTTACAGTCAACAGGACTTTAGCAGGAAGAGACTTGGGGTTTGGAAGCCCCCAGGTTGGGGGTCATTTAGACGGGCAGCAAGCCTTACTGTATCTGAGATAACTATATCTAGAATCAGCTTTTTCTGAAGGTCTGTCTCTGGCCCCCAGTCCCTGGGGTAGTAAGTGCTACTGAAAACAAACAAAACAACAACAAAAAAACCCGATTTCTTTCTTTGCTGGAGGGAGGTAGTAGTGTAGATGACATTTAGTGAATTACTTTGTGGTAAGATGGGAAGCTTTCCACACAATGGGTTGTGACTGTCAATGAGGAGGGACCCTTGATACAGCTTCCTCGCGAGGCAGCAGCCCGACTGCATGTCCTGTGTTTACTTAACTGCCACAGGCATGCGCTTTCACACACTAAAAGGGGTAAATGATATGTGTCCCTATTCTAACCGGAGCAAGCGTTAGAAAACGCCTTTCTAGATTTATGGGAAAGAGCTTGACAGTCCTTTCTAAGCCAGCCTCAGGACTTGCTTGGGGGGATGGCACATAGACTCCACCTTTGGCCACCAAACCCGGAAACAGAATCAGTTTGCATGATCTCGGAATGTGAAAACTATAGAAAGATGGCTTCCCATGATTCCGTTGCTAGCTAAAAGCTCTGTGCTGACTCTCCAAATCAAACCCTAGATTATTAATGGAAAAAAAAAAGATATAAAGAAAGAAAAAAGGGTACTTTGAGGAAGCAATGTACTCGTTTTAGGAAGCAGAGCACCTTTTTGAGCTGGTGTGTGTGGGAGGGACTGCTTCGCGGTGCTTCTACAATTCTCTCTCTGGTCACAGTTTCTCTGTTTTGTTTCCTGGGATCCAACAGACAATGCCGAGTAGGGAAAAAGCAGTTCAGGAGTCCACTGAGGAAGAAAGTCCTAGACAGTTTTAATTTATCAGTCACCATGATCTGGATCTGATCTTTCCCCCCTCCCCTCTGCCCCCTCCACATCTGACATAACAATTACGCATGACTTATCAATATAATAAGAGTGCTTAAGTAATCAAGAATGGCCTCATAGGCAAAAGATCCGGATCCCCAGATCTGTAAAAATGCTAGAGAGAAATGGCGGTGGCCTGTATACTTGCCCTGGAAGACAGAGCCTGGGAAAGCCCAGAGCAAAGCAATTAAGGGGGGAGAATAATCAGGACTCCTGAAGTCTCACTTGGGCTTCCACAGGCACACAGACTCTCTCTCTCTCTCTCTCTCTCTCTCTCTCTCTCTCTCTCTCTCTCTCTCTCACACACACACACACACACACACACACAAGAATATAGTATGACCTACAGAAGCAAGATTGCATTGAAGGAAACAGGCATCACAAACCGTCAAAGACTCTTATAAAATTAGACAGTGCGTGTTTCTTTCTGTATCTACAGTTATTTCTACCTTTTGAAATATTTTTATTTGCTTTTAGGAGTATTTGAAAAAATTGCTGCCTTTTAAATTCAGTTTTTCTTCTGGCTAGTCCGATTTCACAGCTCTAACTCCATGATGAGTAGCTAGTTTGTATTCTAGGAAGAATTGATCTTGAAATATATAAATGATTGTAGCCCTCATAGTACTTATATTTTATTAGTTTTATTATTCTGGAATCAGGTTTTAGCTTGGGAAGTCATATTATAGAAGAAACCAGAAAACAATAGAGCATCACTATACATATGCTAGTTCCAGTTATCACATTGACCCATGAAGTGGCTTCCGGGCACATCTATGAAGAATTGTTTAGTTAAGGCAGGTTCTGTGCAAACCTGTAGGAAACTGTCTTAAATGCATAACTGATGTGGGAAGACCTAGCCCATAGTGGGTGAAGCTATTCCTTGGTCCTATATATATATGATCCATATGTATATGGGAAGAACTATGTATATATATATGAGAGAGACAGAGACAGAGAGACAGAGAGAGCTGGAATTATGGCGAGCTGGCGACCAGCTCCTATTCACTGATCCTTGCCCTCTGCTCTTGTGCTGGAGAGGGTGTGGCCTGTTCCCTTGACTCTTGCTTCTAACATAGCACTCCTGTCATGGTGAACTGTGCACTGGAAGCATAAGCATAAATAAACCCCTTGCTTACCTAAATGGTTTGGTTCAGGTAATCACTACAGTAGCAGAATCTGAAACTTACATAATGCATTATCATCTAATGAAACTGACTTTTCTAGGTACCAAACTATTAGTGGCTGGAGCAGAAGCAAGAGATCAGACCTCAGAGAAGTCAGGACATAGTTAGTTGTAATAATGACCAAATTTTATTTTTTTAATTGTATATCAGAAAGGGAAATACTATTCTGGTAGGAGTCACCTTGTAATACTGTCTATTTATCTTTCACCGACAACACATACATGTTGTTTAATTTTTCTTAATCTCAGATAATTTTACTCTGGCACATCTTAAATACCTATCTGATCAAGAAACATGAGCTGTGAGGGCATAATATATCATGAATGCTATTTTCATCATAGACTGATTTATTTTTTTGATAATTTGGATTAAAAAGAGTCAAAAGAGTTCTTCGATATCCTTAACAAGAGTCAATAAAGACGAAATTACTTTAAGAAGTCTGGGAATACCATAGGCTTTTCCTTTGATTTGTTGTATCCTAAAATTTTTAATGTCAGGGGTGATATACTATTCCATTGGTTGGGTTCAGTTAATATTTGAGTAGGAAGAAGTTTATTTGATTTTGACTCCAAATGTTTGGATTTAAAATAGAGGTACTCCCTAAATGGAGCTCCTTTTGGAAGATTCAAAGTAAGTCTTTGCCAATTTAAAGCATGGATGTTTTTTCACACTAACACAATTATAGTAAATTGGAGTACACTTCTCTGCTTAAAACCAAATTAAAGCATGTATCTTGGGATGGAGAGATGGCTCAGGGGTTAAGAGCTCTGCCTCACAAGCAGAAGGTCCTGAGTTTGAATCCCAGCTCCCATAAGAACACACCAGACAGAAATGGTGGGAGCCTGCACTTCTGGTCTTGGTGGGTAGAGCCTGGGAAATCTCAGAGCAAAGCCAAAAGGAGATAGAAGCAATCCAGGATGATTCCTGAAGTCACCCTTGATCCTCCACAGGGACACACAGTACCCTTTGATAAACAATACATGTACATATGAACACAAAGAAAAATAATTTTAAAAAGTATGTGTCTTGGGCTGGAGAGATAGGTCAGGGGTTAAGACTCTGCCTCGAAGGCAGAAGGTCCTGAGTTTGGACCCAGGTCCTACATAAAAATGCCAGGCATCAGCCTGTACTTCCAGCCCTGGTGGGTAAAGCCTGGGAAATCCCAGAGTGAATCAAGGAGGTAGAAACAATCCAGAATAATTCTCAAAGTCACCCTTGGCCCTCCATGGGTACATATGTGTCCTCTGATCACACACACACACACACACACACACACACACACACACATACACACACACACACATACACACACACATACACACACACACACACACACACACACACGAAATGAATGAATAAATAAAGTTGTTGTTTTTTAAAGTATGTGTCCTTACACCTTTCAGATATAAGACCTAGTGAAAGGAATATTGAATGGGAAGAGCTTGTTATGGAGATATGCTCAAATGGAAGTTTAAACATTTATTTTGGGATCTTTTTTGCTCAAGGAATTATCTTGAAGCAATGCTATAACATAGTTTCTTTTTTCTGTTTAGAAATAAAGGAAGAAGGTCAGAAGAAGATATAGCTAAGATACTAGATTGAGAATAGTTAGATTCCTCAGAATTTGCCTTTAGTTCTGATATAATCTATAACAATTTCTTATTCATTTCCTATTCACCTTTAATATCTTTTTCTTATAGTTTCTAAAACTCATATTTTTTTTCACGAGCTAGATTTCATCATTTATTTTCTCTAGATTCTGTTAAATTCCAATTAAAGTAAGCTGTCCATGCATCAGAATTCATTCTGCTGCCTAGAATTTCTACTTTAGTGCCAAGAAAAGAGAAAACCTAATTTAGGAATATCAAATGTTGCCCATTGAAGGAAATGTAAAGACAAGTTATCTTTAGTTAGATCTGCCCACTCTCCCCAATACTTGTAAGCTGAATTAACACAATTATCAAACATAAACCCAGCTGGGCTACCAAATGGCAGTTTTTTTCAAAATATTTTCTCTTTTTTTGAGTCTCCGTTTCCCATTTTCTGCAGAAAACTGCAAGCTTCACCCTGCTTGCTAGGAGATGGGGGTTCAGGTTAGATTTATGTACTGTTGTTTCGAGGAGGTAACGCCTGGACTCTCCTGCCAACTGTGGCTCCCACTTAACCCATGTGCTTTAGGGATGTGAATCGTTTAGGACCTAGGATGGGTACCCTGCTGGCCAAGCCAATTAGGAACAGAGTTGATTTTGCTGGTTCCCTTTCCAAGTGTCACAGCTCTGTTGCTCTAAGTAATACTCTATTCAGAATATTCATGGGAACAAGATATTTATTCCATCTTGTGCTTTCAGGTTGTAGATGATTGTGGCAGAAGGTACAGTAGTAGAGTCACCAACAGAAACCTGGGGAACTGGCCAAACCATGTCGGGCAAAACTACATTCTATTCTAGTTTGAAAGTCTGCTAACTTTCCAATTTGCTGGCTACTGAACCATTTCTCTCCATTTTTATCTGCCTGCCCAGGCGCTCGTGGTACTCACTATGGGCTGGATATTCCCACATCCATCACGTAATTAGACAATCTCTTACAGGCTTGCCTCGGCTAGAAAATCCTCCCTCATGGCTGGGCCCTAAGGCCCAGTTCTCATGGATCAAGTTGGTACCAACATAAGCAACACAATCCTGAAGCACAAATATTTGTCCTGGGTTTGTTCCCCTTCCACAGCTCCACCTTTTGAGGTGGCGGGAACAAGGGCCTGCAATCTTCAGGACCTCCTTCATGATCAGACAGGATCAGATGTCATAGAGCTCGTAAACTAAAGCCTCAAGGGTTTTTAAAAACTTTTTTTAGGACATATATCTGCATTTTAAAAATTTTTGCATGTGTGTGTATGTGTGTGTGTGTGAGTGTCTGTCTGAGTCAGAGGCCATTTCTGTCAGGCAGTTTTTTGTTTTTTGTTTTTTTTTTTTTAACGTGGTATGTGGGATCTGAACTCAGGATCTTCTGCTTGTGGGGCAGAGACTTATCCCCTGAGCCATCTCTCCAGCCCCAGCTTTGAGGTTTTTAACAAGGAGGCCATAGAAAAATTCAAAATTAGATACCGGAGGAATGGCAGGAGAAAGAGGCACTGTTCTGAGCGACCCGGCCCATGAAATTGGAGCCTCCTTGGGTGGTGCACCTGGAGCAGCAGAAGCCGATACCTCCATCCAGAGAAGCCAGATTCAGGTATCAAAACTGTAAACAAAAAACACAGCTTCCACCTCAAAGGACTAAGAGTTTCCTCTGCATTCAAAGATGAATGTCATGGCCCAGGAGCGTGGATTCAGGTTCCTCCAAATGCCATATTCCGATGTAGAAACAATTTTGAGAACAGGCAGAAAAAAGCTGATCAGGCTGTTTACAGTGCAAGGAGCCCCTCCATTGGGCGGTTGAAACATCTCAGAAAGTAAAATACATGCCCACGAACCTGGATACCCGAGTTCAATCCCTGGACGTCCATATGGTGCATCTCTGTCTCTGTCTCTGTCTCTGTCCCTCTCTTTGTCTCTCTCTGTCTCTGTCTCTGTCTCTCTCTGTCTCTGTCTCTCTCTGTCTCTCTCTTCTCTGTGTGTTAGGTAAGTAGGTATTTTTTAAAAATTAGAAGTTTTGCTAGAACTCAGAAATGATCTTGATGCTGTGAACATTTCGTTCTTGTCAAAAGTCAGAAGCAGACTCTATATCAACCACCTAGAACTAGGCCAGCCTAATCTCTCCCCATCCTGAAGCTCAGGGAAATTTGTGGAAGAGAGGTCGGTAAGATTGTAAGAGCACAAGGATGGGAGGAGCAATGATTTGCAAGATACTCCACACAAGTTAGGGCCGAAGCAATTATAATTGGACTTTGCATGCCCTGCCCAATGTCCAACACGCTATTGACCCCACAAAATCTAGCATGGGCTAAAGGCATTAGGATCCTGGGAGGCAAGGGATTGACAGCCACAGAAGTGTTCCTATGCTTAAGGAGAACATGGGAAAGGGTTCTGGGAAATGCCGCTGGGTCCTTGCACCTCATCGGAGAGGAGGACCCAGAGGAGAGTTTGGCATGCACATTAAAGGATGCTCCGGGGATGGGAGGGGGAGGCACTGGGGACGGGGAGGAGGAAGGGAGGGGGGCACAGGGCGGTGGGAGGTTAGAGGGAGGGGGGGACCGGTGTACCTGTTAAGTCTGTATGAGTGGGAAAAAAAAAAGTCAGAAGCACAGAATGTTTAAGTCAAACTGTCTCTGGTTCCGTCCCGGCCCAGAGGTCATGGATGCTAGAAGGGAGGACTGCCTTCGGCCTGTCTGGAAGCTACACGTGAGGAAGTAATTTAAAAGTGATTTAAAAGGAGAGGAACGCCGATCCCTCCGTCCAGAGAAGCCTTACGCGCAAGCGGGCGCCCCTGGTGGTACCCGGCGGTATTGCAGCGCTCTGAGCTGCCAGGCGCGAGCGTTGCTTTGTTAAACTCCCTAGTCCTTCATTTTGGCTGTGTTCACATGGGGTGAAAGAGAAAGCGCTTCTGTGACTCTCAAGAGCACCCCACTTTCTCAAATCAGTTTGTGGTAGAATGAGGTCCTCTAAGCAAAGTGGCTGGGGTTTTTGTCAGATTAGCTGGGGCTTCTCCCAGGAGACCACCAGGCTCAGAACTGACAGTCCTCGCTGCTCCAGGTGCACCGCGCAAGGTCCCAAGGCCATTCTGCCCTGGTTGCGTAGGGACTGGGGGAGGGGGTCTTGGTTAGGCAGTTTCAGAGCAGTCTTGCTGGGAGGTCTTTAGAGGTCTGTAAAGATCCTGAAGGTCATCTCTAGGGTTGGGGTTACCGGGAAGGAAGGTTGCCAACTTCCCCCAAATCTTTTTATGAAAGGATATGGAGATTAGCTCTCCATTGCAGGTAAACTGTACCCTGAGGTCAACCTCGAGATCACTTGGGTTGGACCCCAGTATGAACAGACCAATGAGATGAAGAGGACCAAAAAGTCCTGACAGGTTTGCAGAAGTAAACCTTGTAGCTAACCAATGAGGAAAAGCCACTTTTCCCAGGCCTGCCTCGGGCTAAAACTAAACCTGACTATGGCAGCCACCTTTGGCTCTCTGGCCCCTCAAGGGACTGCAAGTCTGTGAATTCCTTTCCGGCCTCCTTGCCCCTCACAGATTCCATGCCTGGAATCGGTCAGTGCCTGACGGCTCTCTTGCCCCTTGCAGAGTCGTGTCCGTGAGTTCCGTCCGTTCTTTCTCTTTCTGCCTTAGTCCTCTGTGCACGTTCTGGTTGCAATCTTCTACTCCAGGACACAAGAACCTGGACAGACCCCAGAAAACGCGTAACATTTGGAGAGCGGATCCAAGAGATAGATCAAAACTGCGCATCTTTGGCACAGGCTTCCGGCACATGGGCAGAGGGAGGTTAACTGAATAGAGGACTCTCTCTAGGCGTCTATAAGGAAGCCCTCATCCACAAGAGAGTGAGAGGGTCCTGGGAGACTGGAGACTTCCTACACTCCTGTAAGTGACCTGTTAGGTTCTGGCTGGGGGAAGAATGGAGGGAGACTCCAGCCATGTGCAAGGTTAACCGTGGAGGTCCACATTAAAGAGAAGCTAACTGTCATAGT
This sequence comes from Typhlomys cinereus, assembly GCA_023101885.1. Taxonomy (NCBI): domain Eukaryota; kingdom Metazoa; phylum Chordata; class Mammalia; order Rodentia; family Platacanthomyidae; genus Typhlomys; species Typhlomys cinereus. The sequence continues at coordinate 153,291 of JALPQD010000198.1, forward strand.
TAAGCACAGGTGTTAACTTGACTGTTGAGGGTTTGAGCTCTGGCACATTTGTAGAGACTTAGTGGTTGAGTTAAGCTCAGAACAAACCTGCAGGAGATTGTCTAGCTGCTAGGGGAGGCCCAGCCTATGGTGGGTGGGACTAGGCCCTGGAATAAATCACGGAAAGCTGGTTGAGAGAGTCGGCATCCTTCTGTACACTTGGCCAGCCATGCTGGTCTGGCAAGTAAGGATTGTCCATCTCTCAGCCATTATGTGGTGATGGTGGCCAGTTCCTGGTCCTTTGGTGCGTGTTCTCCAGTTAAGCTGGACTGGGAACTGTAACCAGAGCGTAGTAAGGAAATAAACCCCTTGTTCCCTAAGCTGTTTGATGGTCATTTATCATGCAGGCGAACTGCGACAGTAACCTGAGGGAGAGAGTAAGAAATACTTTATTAGCTGAAGGCCTAGTGGGCAAGGGAACCTCAGTCTAACCTTAAGGCGAGAGAGCATTAGAACAGAAGAGTGAGTTTAAAGTCAGAGAGAGCAGAGCCTCCACAAACAGCAAGGAGGGAGGAAGCATTACGAGAGCCTTGAGTATGGAGAGAGAGAGAGAGAGAGAGAGAGAGAGAGAGAGAGAGAGAGAGAGAGGAGCCAGCATGGTTTCCTGCGAGGAACTGTTCAGGACAGTGGGTTTTCGCTTTGAAGTGTTGTAGAAGAAGGACTCCTGTGAAATCTGTCGCCCTTGATGTTGCCCTCAGTCACCTCTGAGGCTCAGGACCTGTGATGTACACGGCCAGCTCTGATCGGCACACACAATGGTGTGTGGCCACAGGCAGCACAGAACGAGGAAGGTGCACACAAAGTAAAATTCCAGAATTTTATTTAAGGGAAAGAGAGACGAGAATTGGGGGGAAGGGGATACACACTGTGGTTGTCGCTCCTGGCAGACGGGGGGGGGGGGGGGGGTCTGGGGTAATGTGCAGCCTCTGGCTTCTGCTGGGGAGGGGCTCCTGGGCCAGGCTGGGAGGGACCCCTCTTTTCCTTTTTGTTCTCTCTCTAACCTCTGCCCTTTGCTCTATGAACCTGAGTGGGGTGAGATTGAAGAGATTCCCATCCTCCCTCCCACCGGCTCTGGAAAGTTTTATTTACTCTCTGGTAAACAAGACCAGCCCTCTTGGTTTGACTGTGATGATTAAGAAAAAACACAGCAACTTCCAGAACGTGTCTGGTGCCTCGAGTCCAGCCTCCTTTAATTCCGGGATTTGAATCACAAAACCAGGAGGGTCTCTGCTCCCCAGGAGCTCTGCTGGGCTTTCTCTCCACTCTCGGCTTTTGTTTGGCTTCTTTGTTTGCTTTCTTTTTAATCTGTCTTCCCACTGGTTTGTAATTTATGGAGAAAGTTTTTTTGACCTCTTCTGAGAAAGTTCCATTTCATTCTCTCCCCTCTTTCCTCCCTCCCTCCCTCCCTCTTTTCTCCCTTCCTCCCTCTCTCCCTCCCTCCTTCCTTCCTTCCTCCCTCCCTTCCTTCCTTCTTCCCTCCCTTCCTCCCTTCCTCCCTTCCTCCCTCTTTCCTCCCTCTTTCCTCCCTCTTTTCCTCCCTCCCTCCTTCCTTCCTTCCTTCCTTCCGTCCTTCCTTCCTTCCTTCCTTCCTTCCTTCCTTCCTCCCTCTCTCCCTCCCTTCCTCCCTCCCTTCCTTCCTTCCTTCTTCCCTCACTTCCTCTCTTCCTCTCTTCCGCCCCTTCCTCCCTCCCTCCCTCCCTCCCTCCTTCCTTCCTTCCTTCCTTCCTTCCTTCCTTCCTTCCTTCCTTCCTTCCTTCCTTCCTTCCTTCCTCCCTCCCTCCCTCCCTCCCTCCTTCCTTCCCTTCCTTCCTTCCTTCCTTCCTTCCTTCCTTCCTTCCTTCCTTCCTTCCTTCCTTTCTTCCTTCCTTCTTCCTTCCCTTCCCTTCTTTCCATCTTCCTTCTCTGTTAGTTTCATCCTCCTGCTGCTTAATAAATATAAGACCAAACAAGTTCAGGGACAAGGAGTTCATTCTTGCCTTATATTTTCTAGTTATAGGGTTGGTGAGATAATTTAGGGAGTAAAAGATGTCTACTCACAAACATGGTGACCTGAGTTTGCTCCCTGGCTGCCCACATGGTAGGAGAGTACAAACTTCTGAGAGTTGTCCTCTGACCTCCATCAATGCACCATGTCAGTCATGTGTTTTCTCTCAAATAAAATAAAATAAAGCCATGTTCTGGTTACAGAACTATTCTGACGGCAGGAGAGTTTATCCCAACATCAAGACCTGAGCAAACTGGCGACACTATATTCAGACAGAGAAGAGTTGAGATAGGGGACGTATTCCTAGCTTGCCATTCTGCGAAAGCCTGAAGAGGTTTTTTCGGGATCCCCCTCCCCCATGTCCGGAGCTGTTCAAGACAACGGACTGTGTTGTACACAATTTATTGCGGGAGGTCAGCACGAAAACACGGCGCGGCAGCAAGCTTATGTAGAGATCACCCGGGAACACTAGGAGCAACAGTCATCCTAGATTTTCTACTTTTCCCGGAAAATACTTAGTTATTGAAGCCTTTCCTAGAGAGCAGGAGCCCGAAGGCGGAACCATGTACATGAAGAAGGAGGGGCCAGGGAGCCATTTCAGGTTGAGGGAAGAGCACGCAGGCCCCCCATGCATGCCCAGAGGCGCCTCTTCCTCCGGGAAGTAGCGCAGTAGTTTAACCAAGCCAAACAATTCTCTCTCCATCTTATCCACCGGCTCGGGGAAGGGACCATCGTATCAGTCAGGTGAGCTCGCGTGGGCTTGCCCAGGTCTGTTCTTTACTAAATAATTCTCCATAGGTGTTGCCTCCCAGTTCAATTGTCAAGTTGACCTTCTAGCTGGAACACCCTTGCTCATTTATTCCTTTCTTCATCCTTCCTTTATTTTGTTCTCTTTTTTTAAAAAACAGTTTTGTATTAGTGTATATTAGCTGTACATAATCATGACTTTCAGAATTTTCATACGCGCATGGAATATATTTCCATTGCATCCACCTCTCCTTACCCTCTCTAGTCCCCTCTCACTCCTGTAGACCCCTCCCTCTTCCCCACTTGTAACCTTCCTTCCTTCCTTCCTTCCTTCCTTCCTTCCTTCCTTCCTTCCTTCCTTCCTTCCTTCCTTCCTTCCTTCCTGCCTGCCTTCTTTCCTTCCTTCCTTCCTTCCTTCCTTCCTTCCTTCCTTCCTTCCTTCCTTCTCCTGCCTTCCTTTCCTTCCTTCCTTCCTTCCTTCCTTCCTTCCTTCCTTCCTTCCTTCCTTCTTTCCCTCCTTCCTTCCTTCCTTCCTTCCTTCCTTCCTTCCTTCCTTCTTTCCCTCCTTCCTTCCTTCCTTCCTTCTTTCCCTCCTTCCTTCCTTCCTTCCTTCCTTCCTTCCTTCCTTCCTTCCTTCCTTCCTTCCTGCCTTCCTTCCTTCCTGCCTTCCTTCCTTCCTTCCTTCTTTTGCACATTCATAACTATTTATCAAGGGACTTCTAGGTACAAGGTCTAGGTCCCAAGTGCTGGGGATGCAATGGAAGACAGATCTACCCAAACCATGAGTTTATGGTAATGTGAGTTCCCACGCTGGAGGGAAAAAAATGCCAAGCAACCCACCGCACCACCCCTGCTTCCTGGCTTATGCTCCAAGCCCTGTCTCTCCTCTCTCTCTGCCACAGTCAGTCCTTTGGGTTGACTTGCCAATATACCCTGTGCTGCTCCCAAGGGATGGCAAAGCTTCCTGACCTGGGGCACCTTGCTTCCCACACCACCTGTCTCCCTGCTGGACGCTGTTGACCTTCTCCTCACTCACTCCATCCATCTCTCACCTGGTCCCCCAAGAGGAAGACTCCCTTTCTAGGTGCAAGCGACACATCCCAGCTCAGCCCCACCTGTGATGGTAATTAGCCTGCTCTTCACACCCTCTTCCAGGTCATTAATGAAGATGTCGAGAGGACCAGAGCAAAGCCCGTCCCTGATGCAGGGGGCTAGCCGCCTCCTAGCTGCCCCCTCCACTGGCCCTGGCTCTTTGCTCTTTGCCCTGTCACCTCAGGGGTCTTACTTTTGCAGAAGCGGAATGCTTGCTATTCCAACAGCTTTGGAGTCTTGGCTTTAGGACCGGGATGCTAACGCCTGGCAGATTGCATATGGTCCTGTCGTGTCTGATTTAAATGAGGCTTATAATACAGCGCTGTCACTGAATACCCGTCCCCTCCTCCCCCCATGCCTTTGTTTTCTGTGGACTTGCTGCAGCTGTTCCAGCTTCCGGGAGCAGAGGAGGGCAGGCTTGTGTGTGGACTCCAGAGAGGGTTGCTTGAATCAGCTGAGCTGGGAAAGCTCCTCTGTGGCATGCGAGACCAACAGGTGGGTCACATGGTCGGGGTAGATGGGTTTCCTGTTGTGGTAGGTGGATTGCAGGTGGAAGGGAGGTCATGGATCTGGGTCGTGTGTCAAGGTAGGTTAGTGTCTTGTTGGGGCTGATGGGACTGTGTCTAAGCAGATGAGTCAGGTGATCAGTTGCATGGGTCACATGCCAAAGTGGGTGGGGCTTGTACAGGGCCCACGTGACGTGTGTCCAGATGGAAGGTTGAGTGTCTAGGAGAATGCGTCCCATGACTAAGTGAACGTGAGCGGGATGTCTGGATCATACGTGGAGGGGGAGGGGAGGCATTTCCATGTCCATCCAGCTTCTCCCCCCTCCTAAGTCTTTTCACAGTGGAACCTCAGTGTCCCCCCACCCTGACTGTAGCCCAGCTGCATGGCTTCCTTTGACTAGTGGGATTAAACAAGCGCAAGCATAAGCGTGCGAAATAACTAATGCCCTCCAGAGTCAGCCGCGCTCTTGTGCCTCTACTGCATGTCCCCTGCCCCCTCCAGCAGCATGCCAAGCAGCAAATGCCCGCGCAATAGGGTACTGCAGGAGGTCTGTTTGTTACACAGCATTGTCTTATAGACCAGCACATATTTGGAGTCTCAGGAGCTGGGAAATCATTATCTCCCAAAAGGGTCTCATATGTTGAGATCAACACCCTACTTTATAAGAAAAGAAATGAAAGGACTGGAAACATAACACAATATAGGTTGCTTTACAAGCATACATGAGACCCTGTGTTTGATCCACAGCAATGCGTGCGCGTGCACGCACACATGTACATATGCAAAAAAAGAAGTGTAAGTTGATAATACAGTATGTGCTTAGTATGTACATGTAAGGTTCTTTCTCTAGCAATAACATATACAAACATACATGCACACATACACACATACAGTTACTAGACGTACACAATGAGCACCACAATCTAGTTTCAGACTTTAAAGTCAGAGGAATAAAGAGATAAAAAGCATGCGTTTTCTGTTCTCAAGACTGTTGAAACGCGAGCACCTTCTGTATGCATGTTGCTGCAAGAATTCTGCTCAGTACAGCAAGTTTAAAGTTAGGGGGTTAGGAAGGAGGAGAAGGGTCTCCATTGAGCACCACAGAATTTTCAGTGCACCGCTGGCTCCCAGCATTCTTTCCAAATCTGTGTCCTGCAATGGCCACATGGCTCCGCCCATAGTAGCTGAAAATGCCCCCTTTGGCACCAAGGCATCAGCAAGTGGGCTTCTGCTATACTGCAAAGCCCGGGGCAGATTGCTGATAACACTGGGCTCCGCTGCAGGCTTCCCTGTGGGAAGGAGGCAGTCTCTAATTGCACCCTGGGGCTTCTCTTAGGGCCCCTTTAGGCTTCCTCTTCTTAGCTGACTCGCACCCCTAGGACGGCTGCAGCTCCAAGCATGGCCCCAGGCCAGCAGCACCCTGTCGCCTGGGGGCTTGTTAGACGGGGGAGCCCACCCCACTGCTGGTGCTTTCACCCAGACCAGTTCATGAAACTGCCCTGCAGGTGCTCCGAGCTGTCCAGGAGGGGGCGCATTACTCCTCTAGGGGGTCAGGGGCCTCCTTGCAGGGACCAGCTCCAGAGGGTTTTGTATCCTCAGCACCCAAGCACTGTGCCTGAGCGCAGGCGATGCTGAAAATACGTTTATAAAGCCTCAGTGGAGCCGACACAATGGAGCAGCCCAGTTCATCAGGATTCCTGCCCAGATCACCGACGGACCACAGATCCAATCAAGAGCTGCTGCAGAGACCAGCCCGGGTGTGCAGGCCGGAGACAGGCAAACTTTGGCCAAGGACGCTGCACATTCTAGAGCTTTAGGTTGAAACACAGTAGCTGCTGAGCTTGGCATCAAATGCGCTGAAAGCCACAGTTCTCGTACCTGCATCCTGCATCCCATGCACTTGAAATGCCTATGCTAGATGCAAATTCAAACTCCACTGAAGGGCCAGCAAGATGGCTAAGCATTGGGTAAAAACCTGAGGAACTGAGTTCAATCCCCGGGACCCCGTGTTGAGGTGAAAGGAGAGCGCAGACTCCAGAAAGTTGTCCTTGACCGCTACATGTATGCTATATACATTGCCCCTCATCATAATCACAATAAAATTACAAAAGAAGACGCTACTCCAAGCCTTTCAACAGTGGTCTCTGAAGCAGACCAGCAGGTAGGAAGGGAGAAAGCAAAAGAGGAAGAAGACAAGACAAGAGAGGTGAGCCATGGGAGTAGAGGATATGAAAGACGAAAAGAGAAAAAAAAAAATAGGCTAGGGCTTCTGGGACCTGCATTTTACCACCTTATTTCATGTGGAGCCTGACGTTTCCAGCCTGCCTCAGTATCAAACATCCAGTCCTCTCTGGCCCAGGGTGGATATAGAACTATGGGGACTTAAAAGTGATTCATTTTGCTACACAGTTCAGACCTTTGGACCATCCTGGATGCTGGTGCTGTGTCGACGGCTAAAAGGAGCGTGCAGGAGAGGAGGGGTATCTGAGAATCTGACTTTTTAGAAATCACTGATGTATTGTAGTAAATAGAGTCACCTCATGGAATGTCAATAGCCTGACTTTGAAAAACGGTAGGAAATGATCAGGACGAATGGAGGAGAGGGAAGGGATGTGTCCACAGAAGCCACAAGAAGATGGTCAGGGTGGCAAAAAGACAGAGAGAGAGAGACAGAGAGAGAGAGAGAGAGAGAGAGAGAGAGAGAGAGAATGGGGGTGTGGACAGGGAGAGAAAGTGCATTCGTGTATGCCACAGCGTGTGGACAACGCCTTTCAGAACTCCTTTCCTTCCTTCACTTATGGACTCCAGAGACTGAACTTCCCAGGCAGGTTTGAAGGCGGGCACTTGCCCACTGAGCCCTCTCTCTACCTCACCCGCACCCTGCTAGCTTTCAAAGGCATATTTAATAGGGGGGCTGGCAGGCGTCTATGCCTTCTTTGGGCAGGAAGTAAGTCAGTCCAGCCCCAGGAAGAGCAGAAGCCAGAGATCAGCATGGCGCATGCTCGGGAGCAGGGCATTTTGGAGGCCTGTTCTGTCATGAGTGCAGCAAGCCTCTACAGCAAGGGAGATGCCCCACCAGGAGGTGGACTCCGCCTGAAGGGCAGCCTGTGTGATGTTTGGTGACCAAACTCCCCTAGAGACGGGGGAAGGAAGGGATGGAGAGCCAAGCTTGGGGGAGTCCGTGAGCGGAGATGCTTTAGCTTGATGTTTTCAACCCCTTTCTCTTCTCTCTTGACCGGAGAAGTGGTAAAGAATATCACAGTCAGTGGTTCCAACTGATAGCGAAGTGTTGCTTCCAGAAACTCACTCCAGACCTCCCAGATGTAAGAGAAAGAAGTCCTTGGAATGACTGTCTCTCCCCTCTCCGGTCTTGTGTACCAGTTACTCTCTGCTGCAGCGAGACACCACAGACTCAATCAACTTAAGTGGAGAAAGGGAGATGTATTCAGCTTACGGTTCCACAGGGGAGGTATAGTCCTTCAAGGCAGAAAAGACGGGGCGGCTGGCAGAAGCTGGAGGTCACTGCAGACACCATGGAGGCTGAGAATCGTTGCTGCAAGTCCAAGGGCAAACTCACAAGCAAGGCCCGGCTCTATCTCCTAGAGGTGCCATGACCTTCCCAAACAAGGAAAAACTCAAACATGGGCATCTGTGCCGAACAACTATCATTTCAAATCGTGGGAGCCTTGCTAGGAAAGATTTCTGACCTTTGCCCGTTTACAGAGGTCCTTTCCCTGCCTGAAACACAGATGCCTCAGCTGGATGTGCAGCAGCCATCTTTTTATTTTTTAATATTTATTTATTTATTTATTTATTTATTTATTTATTTATTCAATTGTGCATTGTGAGTGTGTGCGCGTGTATATGTGTGTGTGTGTGTGTGTGTGTGTGTGTGTGTGTAGAACCGCCCTACCAGGACCAGAAGCGCAGGCCACCTCCGCTTCCGCCCCGGCATCTGTACGTGGGGTCTAGGATCCGAACTCAGGACCTTCAGAGGCTTAACCCCTGAGCTACCTCCAGCCCTGCGTCAGGCACTTTCGCTAGCCTCCTATGCTCTCGCAAGGCCCCCTTTCACCTGTCCCTGTCGCTTGTCTGCTCCGGATGACTGGAGATGCGCATCTCAGCATTCTGACGTTCAGTAAGCCTCCCAGTGGCAGTGCCTGTCTGTCTCCTGCAATCTTCCAGCCTCTTCTCCAGGACACCCCCCCCCAGTCGCCAGCTCCAGCCCCCGCGCCGGGCTGCTCTGAGGCTTGGGCCCCTGCCTGGAGGTTTCTTGGTCTGATGATCCTGGGACCATTTTCTGTATGCTGCAATTAATGAGCATTAATGCTTCTGGGAGTGGCCTATAACCAAAGGCAGATGAAAGTTGGGGGATAGGTACCCTAGTTTCAAAGAGGTGGCTCTGCAGGGAATCCCACCTGCTTGGATTTTTGACATTGACTTTGTAGATGATAATGTCCGTTACATTATCCCATTCCCCTTGACTGCTGCCTGGCCTTCCCCCTTCACCCCTCAATGGAGTTTTCTGGGCTCATAGACTACTCATGCCTTCTGCTCAGAGCTTGATTCTGAGGAACTTGAACCAAGAGAATACAAATGTCATATCTCTATCATCTATTTATCTATCTGTCTTATGTCATTTCTCTACCTATCATCCACCTATCTACCTATCACTTGTCATACATTATCTATCAATCTATTATCTATCAAATATCATATATCATTTGCAATCTATCATATATCTATCATTTATTATTCATCTATTTAACTATCAGTTATCTGTCATTTCTCTACCTATTTTTCTATTTTCTACCTGGCATCCATCTATCTATCAATCATATAGCCTTTCCTACCTCTCCATCCATGTATGTGCATATACAGAAGAATGTGCATACATGCATGTGCATGCCTGGATGTATGTATATGAATTTTACATAAATGTTAATATTCTACATCTCGTTTCTCTTTGTGTATTTTAGTGGGGTTTCCTCATTGTTAAACAGGGCTTTTTTACTATTAATATCCTATTTGGTTGTGTTGGATGCAGACATTAGTATGGATACTCTTCAGTCTTCTGGGTTTGTCAGTGTTGCTGGAGTTATCAGCTTTTTTCGATGGAACTGCCGGGTCTTGAGGTATGCTCATTTAAGTTTTTGGGAAAGCATTGGAAAAAGCATTCTCCATAAAGCCTATAGCAATTATATCTACTTACCAGCAAATCTAAGAGCAGGGACTTGGGCCAGACTTGGGGTCACCTGCTTGTAAGCCTAGAGGCTGACGCAGGAGGACTACACCAGGTTCAAAGCCAGCCTGGGCTGCATGGTGAGTTCTAGGCCAGCCTGGATGACATCGTGAGTTGGAGACCAGCTGGGCTAACACCCAAGACCTTGTCTCAAAGAAAAGCAAAGCATGCGAAACCAACAAAAGCAAAAGGCAGGATTCAACCCTGAAAAGTGAAGCAGCCGGTTCCTCCCTCCCACCCGTATCCCTGCCTGGTCTCTGCTCAGTGCGGTTCTGTCAGAGCTTGGAGGCAGATGTGAGCCTGGAGTGCCAACTAGCAGCAGGCACACACAGCAGCAGCAGCTCTGTATCCAAGTATCAAACCCAGACACACAGAACCCTTCCTGCTTAAGAGTACACAACGTTCTGAGCTCCAGAAAGGTGAAAGTTTCCAGATCAGACCCAACAGCGAGATATCAAGGCAACATGTAGATTTCCCTTGCTCCAGCCTCTTGCAGTTAAATAAGGGCAAATATGTTCTGAGAATTCGCCAAGTGCCAGGCAGAGAGCTACACCCCTCCCCCATCCTCCGGCCCCCTCTCCACAGTCCTGGAGTGAAGCTATCTTCTGTTTGTAATGGGGATGCTGAGTGACAGAAGGATTGACTGACTGTGTATCAGCACGAGGAAACAGTTCAAAGCCAGGCTGGTCCCTCACCCCAGCACTGGCCGGGCCAGCACCTCACTCTCCTTAGCTGGGTCATCTTAAGCAAGTGGCCCACTCTTTGGTGCTTCCCTCCTCCGTACAATGAAGACATTGCTGAAAACATGAAACTTATCATTAGACAGAAAACGCCCAGAAGAACCGGGCCAACAATACTGTCTGATGCTTCATTCTAGAATTTTCATGACAATCATACTTGTCTCTATCCAGTAGTCCAGTTCATTATCGAAAGATAAAATCCTTGTTTCTAAGATTTTAAGAACATCTTGAGAGACCTATAACAAAATTTTCTTCCAGAAATTTTCAATGGGCACTTAAAGCTGTTGCCAGATCCACCCTTGTGTCCAAGCGCTAGGGGTTGGTAAATTTTTAAGTCCCTAATGTGTGGGGTTCCTGGCTTCGGGACTGCAAGTTGTCTGCACCAACCCTGCTAGTCTTCTGCAGAAATCCAGCCTCTACAATAATTTCGTTCACCCCATCTAGCAGTTTGTGGGAGAAAGAAAAGGATGAGAAGGAGAAGAAAAGATACGAATGTAACTCCTAATCTGTCATGCGCTCACAGTGCCTCATGTAACCTGAGCCAAATTTAAACATGTCAGCATCACATCCCTGTTGATTTTTCAGGGGCTGTATGGTGCATCTGGCAAGCGCTCATTGAATGTTCTCCAACGAGGGTGACGCAAATGTATTTATTAAAATCCAGTGTGTTGTAAAAGCAAGTGGTATCTTGTGGCCTCCTTTCGTTTGCGCTGGCATAAATCGAAGTTCTTTGAAATATGTGGACTAACAAGTGAAAGAACATGAGTATGTCTTTAAATGTTTGAAAGATAATTATAGTGCCCACAAGCTGATGCGTCCACTTCCTCCTCGTTAAACTTAAGTAGACCATGTAAGGTTCGTTTTTGATAATGAGAGAGGAAAGGTCAAGGGCTCCACAGGAACAACAGGAGAGAAGGGCAAAGGATTGTGCGCGCTGGGACCACCCAGGCTCTGCAGCAGCAGGAAACGCGCATCCTTCCTCCCGCTCCTCTTCCGCTGTGGCTTCCGGGAAGCATTGCTGGGATGTTACAGCTGGTAGCAGGGATGCAACTGGCTAATCAGCTATCCAAGCATTGCTTTTCTTTGCCTTCTCTTTTACGTTTGCTCTGAGATAAACACAGCCTGACTGAGACTCTTTAAGAATGGCCCTTGGCAAGTCAATGAAGAAAGCAGTTATGGAAGAAGAGTCTTAAAGGGGAGGGGGAAGAAGGGACTTAGAAGGGTTAAGTGGCTGGGAGACAAGAACTGATCAATGGTCTCACCCCGCTGTGAATGCTACAACGACTCTGTAAGAAGAATCCAGCGGAGCAACAGTGGTATATAATGCCCCTGGGTAACCAATTACTCTCCGAATGGGTAAAAATGGGGAGAAAATAGACACTAGACAGGAACAGATGTCTTAGTGCTAACTATAAATACTTAAGAGTGCATTACCTACTTAATATATCCTTAAATAAGAAAAGCTCTTAGCACTCAGCCAAGATTGTATCTTACTGCGATGGAAAGCTAGTGAGGCAGGAAAACCACAACGGGCCAGAGTGCAGAGGATTGATGACCCTGGAGTGCTCAGTCCTAATCAGTTCATCAGAATGTCTCCCTATGATTCAGGGAACCATCTGGAAGAGGGGTTGGTAAATTTTTAAGTCCCTAAAGGTGGGGAGGTGCACTGCCAGTCAAGAGCCCCAGACATGACAGGGCTGCTCCATCCAGGAGCTCACTGCAGTGAGATCTACTACCACAAGATCTATACAGTGTTGGACAGATCGACACTACCCCATGGATCAGTGGGGATCTCAAGAGACACAAGTACAGGCAGAAATATCTCTGGGTCAGGTGCTGGGCAAAAGAAGGGGCGCCTCCCTGCTTGTGACATTCCCCGCCGAAGGGCCACCCATATTTACCAGTGCAGGTACCCCAAAGGGAGCCCAACGATCCACACTCAGCAGAGGGATAGGAGCGTTGAAGGGACATGTCTGAGTTGGTGAAGGGAGGAGGTGGGAGGAGAGGGGGATGGAGCAAGGACATAAACTCATTATTTGTAAATGAAATGTTCTCAATAAAAAGAATGGCCCTTGGGGGTTGTGGACATGGTTCAGGGTTTAAAATCTTTGCTTCACAAGCAAAGGACCTGAGGTTGGGTCCCTGGATACCACATAAAATACCCTGCAAATATGGCATCGGCTTGCAATTCTGACTCTGGAAAGCGGAGTCTGGAAAACTCCAGAGCAAAGCAATAAGGAGGCAGAGTAGTCCAGGATGGTTCCCAATGTCACCCTTGGACCGTCATAAGAGCACACACTCACCACACACACACACACACACACACACACACACACACACACACAGAGTGGCCTTTGAGATCCAGGCCTATATAGGAAGAGAAGGGAGAAGAATAGGACAGAGGAAAAAGTCTGAGCTCAGACGTAGTGGCTGGGGAGCTCCTGCCAGCGCTGTAGTAAGTTGAGAAGCTAGGACACCCCCAACTCCATAATTGCCCCAACCAAGATGAGGGGGACTGAACGTGTCTCTTCCACAATCAGATGCTGCTGGCCCCAGGGGAGGCACAGCTCTTCCATGCAGAACTTTCCAGCTCATGCCAGGAGCCAGAGGACACTGTGGGCAGCGCCTCCCAGTGTCTGTCACAGCAAGGAAGGAGCTAGAACACCACATACCTCAGTGAATGTTAGATGGACGAACCCACCTGCTCAGTAGTATCTGAACTTTCTCAGTGTTCCCTGATAGGAGACTTAAATTCTCTGCTGTTGCTGTAGTAAAATACCCCAACGAAAGCGATTTCACAGCTCAAGGTAGAGTTCATGAGAGCAGAGATGTTTGAGGGGAGGGAGCTTGGAGCAGCCGGTCATGTTACATCCAGAGAGTGAGTGTAATGCGTGCTGTGATTTGGTCTCTTTCTCCATGTCTACAGTCCAGGAGCCCAGCCAAGAATGGTGCCAGTCACACTGGGTGTGTCTTCCCACCTCAGCCAAGCCAATCAGAACAATCTCCCATCAGCCTCAGAGGCCCTTCTCTCTAGCTTCCACCGACCTGACAGCTGACCTTGACTATCACAGCAAGGGAGGTATCCCCAGGCGCAGCCTACCTCTGTGTTGTGCAGCCCTTGGCAGGGTGGTATCACAAAGCACAAAGTTAGCCTTGCAGCTCACTGACATGGACAAAGGGGTCTTGTTGGCCTTCCAAATTCTTCTCTGAACTGGGTGTGACGGCTCATGCCTACAATCCCAGCATGTAGGAGGCAGGAAGATCAGTGTCATGGTTTGAATGTGATTGGTCCCCCACAGGGTCACGTGTTTGCATCCTTTGCCAATGCTAACGTCTGGGAAGGTCGTGGCACCTTTCAGAGGGGGAGCCTTGCTGGAGGAAGGCATGTCCCAGGAGGCTGGCTGGCTACGGCGAGTAGCCCTGCCTTGCTTCCACTTAGCAGTCTCTCTTGCTTCTGGGACCTAGTCTCGCTGTCAGTGTCTCTTGCTCTGTGACATCAAGGGTAAGGGATGAGAGCAGCAGGATTACCCTAGGATCTTTGACAGAGCGTCTCCTTTACGCATATCATCTTGTGTGTCAACAAATCTACAGTATTCGCAGCTCAGTCACTACAGAGCATTCCTAATCCTACAGGAAATAGCCGTGTGGATTTTTGTGTAATGTAAGTTACATCCTGGATTTAGTTACAAATATAAGCTTTAGAAGTACCAATGTTATCATTAGAGGTGTTTATATTTCCAGTCAGACATCAGTGATTTGGTTTTCTAAAGTGCAATGTTCAGAATCTTCGGAGCAACAGCTGTTCTTATCCTCCGTCTCCCTTGGGTGGACAGTGCTGGTCCCTATAGGGTTCCCAGCTTAACACTGTTGCTATGGTTTACAGCAGGTTTATATGCCAACAATCCAACTGCTAGGAGCTCTGTTGGTGGTGTTAAGGTGGTGGAGTCTTCAAGAAGCGGAGCCTTCTGAAAGGCAAGGAAGTCATGGCGTCCACTTTCAGGAATGGTCTCCCCAATGTGAGTGGGTGTGCGCTGGTCTCTGTGCACATGCAGACTGTTCCTTCTCCACCTCTCTGTTCCGCTGTGATGCAGCCAAGGTGCCAACACACTGGGATCCTGTGGCCTCAAGCACCTTAGCTCTGGAGCTTCTGTCATAGTAACACAAGCTGTATTAAGACACGGCATTGTCAAAACCTGATTGAGCAGAGGCTGGGAAGATACTGAGGACCTGAGTTTGATCCGTAGCACCTATGTATAAAAGCTGGATCTGATGGCACATGAGTGTAAGTTGCCAGTGTTGTGGGCTAAGACACAGACAGGCAGATCCCTGAAGCTCGCTGGCTAGGCGGCTCAGCCAGTGAGGACTGTCATAAAACAGGATGGGAGCTGGAGAGATAACTCAGGGGTTAAAGCCTTTGTCTCAAAAGCAAAAAGAACTGAGCTTTTTCTTTATATAAAATTTTTATTTATTGAGTTTGTGTGTGTGTGTGTGTGTGTGTGTGTGTGTATGCGTGTGCGCGTGTGTATTAGAGGGCATTTCAGAAATCATCCTGAATTACTTTAACTCCTTTTTTTCTTCACTCTGAGATTTCTCAGTCTCTATCTTCCTGAACAGGAAGAATGCAGACTGCTGCCATTTCTGCCTCGCATTTCTACGTGGAATCTGAGATCTAAACTCAGGTCCTGCTTATGAGGCAAAGACTTAACCCCTGAGTCACCTCTCCAGCCCCAGGACCTAAGTCTTGATCCCTAGATCTCACCTGAAAATGTTGGGTGCAAAATATGATAGCAGCCTGTACTTCCGGCCCTGGAAAGTGGAGCTTGGAAAACACCAGAGCAAAGCAATAAGGAGGTAGAGCAATTCAGGATGACTCCATATGCTACTCTTGGGACTCCATAGGCACTCACACTGAAGTTCCTTCTTGTACACACACATGTACATACACACAGGCAGGCTCGTGCGCGCATGCGCACCCCCCCACACACACACGGAGTAAAAGAAAAAGCAACTCCACTCAGCATTGCTATAGGAATAGCCACGTATAAGATGAATACTAAGTGCAAGTTAGGAAGTCATGGCTCTGTTCAACGGGATGTCACTGTGTGTCGCTGAGTGGGATTCACATTGCTCCGTGGAGAATGAATCCTGCCACACAGCAGACTTGTGTGCATCCACCCTGCAGACTATGCCCTTGTGGGTGCTGAGGCTCCCACGGGGCTTGGGTGCTTCCCAGATGTGTGAGTACTGTTCATATTTGGAGTGTGTTCGTCTGTCTGTCTCTAGGGCAGAAATGAATTCTTTGGGGGCTCTTACTGAATACTTATTTTGACCACCTTTCATTGGAACTTGTGTATGGAGTCTGGGATTTGTTAGTCACTGTGATCTCACTGAAGCCCAATGCAATGGGAGAGCAGGGGGGGAAACACCACAGACTATGGAAGCGGTACCAGGAGCCCTGGGGAGAACTGGGGCAGATCTCCCAGGTGATACGAGGGCTGTGGTGATGGAGAGAGGGAAACCTCTCTGAGCAGAGGAGCGCATGGCCTAGGTGCTTTTCCAAGACTGACTCGCTTCAGCCACCAGGGAAGCCCGCCGCATGCGTCTGGACCCCTGCACTGTGATACCATCTTCACACTTTTTTTTCCTAAGACAGAGTCTCACGCACCTCAGGCTGGCCTAGAACTTGCTGGGTAGCTGAGGATAACCCCGAACTTCTGATCCTCCTGCCTTAACCTCTCAGAATGCGGGGATTCTGGCGTCCCCCACTATGCTCAGCTTATGCAATGCTGGGAGCTGAACCCAAGGCTCTGTGTGTGCTAGGAAAGCACTTTCCCTACCCCCAGCCTCGGATTTGTGTTCTTAACAGATCAGTATTCAGCAGAAGGGATGGATTGCTAGCTGTGGTAGTTGCTGCAGGTATCAAGTTGACAAATGAAGGTTCAGTTTGTAAAGAATCAGTAGTTGAATTAAACCTTGAACAACCGGCAGAAAATTGTCTGATTGATGAGGGAAGACCAGCCCATGGTGGGTGGGACTTCTCTCTGGGCTGGTGGATAAAGCGGAGGGAGCCGATTCAGGGAGTCGGACTTCTTCGGCATTCTTGGACAGACACGTTGACTGGCAACTGAGGTTTACCCTTCTCTCAGCAGTCCTGTGATATGGTATGGCCAGTTCTCCAGGCTCCTGGTGTCAGCATGAGCTCTCCTGCCAAGTTGGACTAAGTCAGAATAAACCCCCTTGTTTCCTTAAGCTGTTTGATCATGAATTTATCAGCAACATACAGGCAAACTATCTCACTAAGTGAAACCCATCTGTAACTACAGTTGATCCTTGCATTAGATCCTTCTGCAAAACCAGCCTGCCCAGGCTGGGTGAAGCACTCACAGCCCAATTATTACTCACGGGTCAGACTCTGCTTCATGGAAGTTATGCCCAAGATGAGAGCCCAGGATGGATTCACGCACAGAAAAAAAAAATGCAGAAAGATGATGGGCAGAGTCTGGGAAATCCCAGAGCGAAGCAAAAAGGAGGTAGAAGCAATCCAGGATGATTCCCAAAGTTGCCCTTGGTCCTTCATAGGGACACACACACACACACATGAGAGAGAGAGAGAGAGAGAGAGAGGAGAGAGAGAGAGAGAGAGAGAGAGAGAGAGAGAGAGAGGAATGAATACATAAAGTCTTTAAAAAACTGCAGAAAGGAATCTCAAGCATGTCCTGGCCCCTAGCCTTTCTCTAAGTTGTCCAGAGGCGGCTCCCCTCTGGCCCTGGATTCTATTGTAAGCCAACTTCATTCCCACAGCAGAGGGGCCTGTGCATGAGCAGCAGGCTCAGTCATCGGTCTCAGCCCTTAATAAGGGGCATGGCAAAGGAGTCAGCCAAAGCAGAGCATGCGTGGGAATGGACACGTAAACAGCGAGGGCAGGACACACAGGCTGCCATGACTCCAAGCAAGCCGCGCTTCCTCCTGCTTGGGGTATACAGAGCCCCCCGAGCCTGGGTGATTAAACAGTCCCAAATTACACTTACAGAGTGCTATGCGCATGTGAGGCAGCGTCAGAGCCCATCCCGTGTATTACTGACCTCTTCATGTTTTCACCCCTGGTGAGGGAGAAGGAGGGGTTTGTAGAGCTACAACAGGAGACTACTATAGGGGCCATTCCGGAGCACGTGGACTCCGTTTTACCATACAGCTGTCACTGACAGTGGGGTCTGTCCAGTTTGCACACATCTCCATGAGTAATCTCATATGCAAAGTTCAGGAGCCATTAGCTTGAAGGATACATATGAATATTTTTGTAAATCCAAATGGACAGTGACAATATCACATGGCTCAACCTAATAACAAGATACACTGAGATTTATATGCCACATATATATGTTTTATATTATATATGCCATATATGTATGTTTTATATTATATATGCCATATATATGTTATATATATATATGTATATATGCAATATATATATGTTTTATGTTATATATGCTTTAATTATGTCCGTGGCAAGGGAGGGGCCTTCTTCCTCCTCTTCTTGCTAGAACACTAATGCTATGATATTACTTAGGCCTGGGTTAGAGCTTGGAGAGTCCACTATTTCTTATTCCTACTGTTGGGAATGGGGGAGTCATCTGGTTGGCGAGTGGCAGTTGTAATCTATGATTAGAGACTGGGAGGAATACGTCTACCCAGAATGTTAAAGGAAGCGTGTGTGCTCGTTATGTGCTTGTGTACCAGTTCTTTGGCCACACCAATTGGAGGGAAATTCATTTTCCCCAAGCTTAACGTGAGACCTATCTGACCTTTTCTTCCTTCTTCTTCTTCTTCTTCTTCTTCTTCTTCTTCTTCTTCTTCTTCTTCTTCTTCTTCTTCTTCTTCTTCTTCTTCTTCTTCTTCTTCTCTTCCTCTTCCTCTTCCTCTTCCTCTTCCTCTTCTTCTTCTTCTTCTTTTTCTTCTTCTTCTTCTTCTTCAATTTTGAGTTTTCTTTTCTTTTTTTTTGCATATGTAGGTGTAAGTGTGTACATCGTGTGGAGTTGTACGTAAGTATGTGTAGGTGTATATGGAAGAGGATTCTGTGTGTGTCTGTGCAGCCCAAGGGCGACTTCAGGAATCATCCTGGATTGCTCTACCTCCTCATTACTTTGCTCTAGAGTTTCTAGGGCCAGAAGGACAAGCTGTTGTCATTTCTGCCTAGCATTTTTATATGGGATCTGGGATCCAAACTTAAGTTCTTTTTGTTCAAGAGACAAAGGGCCATCTCTCCAGCCCTTTTTCTCTTGCTGTATTATTTATTTGTGAAGGAGAGAGGATGGGCATGGACTACACATGCCATGGCATACAGGTGGAATTCAATGCTTCTACCATATGGGCTTCTGGGCATCACACTCAGGGGCCAGTTTTGACAGCAGATACCTTATCCACTGAGCTATCTCACCAGCATACTTTCTTTCTCCTTCTACAACTTTCTCCTTCTAGATCTAGATCCCTGTTCCTGTCATGCCCAGAGCACTTTAGCTCCTGCTTCCCTGCCTGCAAACTGCCTAGGCCAGCCTATGCTTTAGCCAGGTCAGAGCCTGCCCGTGCTACTAGGAAGCCCCCCCTCCCCTCTGGGTTTGGGCCTCCAGAGTTTAGCACAAGACTCTGCAAACTTGCAGGAAGAAAACAAAACAAAACAAAACCAAAAAATGACATCTTTATTTCTCATAGCTCTTAACTGGAATTCGGCATTTCTTTTTAGTATGAATGCAGGCGGCAAGCCATGACAGCGCTAACAGCGGTTAAGAATTTGTCACCAATAGAAATCGCCGATCTTTTCATATCACGCTACAGTTGTTGCAACTGATGTCTTTAAATATTTACATCCCTCACAACTTTGAAATTACAGTACTTATAAAACCTGCTGTTTGAGCTTGCTAGATATCATTAAATTACTGTTTAACTAAGTGGTTTAGGAACTGCTGCCAGACAACTGGCTTCATCTGAAGTTCTATGCGATTACTTTTTAAACAGGAAAACATTATTCTGAAGAAGCCATAGGTTTTGCTACATTGCTAAAGGGATCCAGGGTACAAATGAGGATTTGGAATTCCAAAAGGGTTGCATAGCATGCGCTTGTAATTCCAGCACTTGGGAGGCAGCGGTAGGAGGATTCCGAGTCCAAGGCCGGCTTGTGCTGTCTTGTAAAATCTGAGTCCAGAAGCAAAATCAACCAGCTCACCCCCCATCCACCCAAGCAGACATACAGATTTACAAGTTCTGCTTTGACTGGAAAGAGTCCTGTCGAAGCTGTGCCGTTTGAGTTTTCCTTTTGGATGACCAATATCTAGCTGGGGCTGCATGTGCACTTAGGAATGGGGGGAAGTAGAGACAGTAATTGCAAGGATTATGAACAGGAGGGATGGGGTAGGAGGGCCACACCAGAGACAAGGAGAGAAGGGACCATGTTACAGCAGGGAAAATAGGCCTCCACCAAGGACCCAAATAAGTAATGAGACATCTGATTAAGTTCACAGACTTTTGTTCCTGATCATTTACTACTGAGGGGGTGTGATCTCACCAGAAGAGGAGGGCATATAGTCTGGCAGATAAAAAGTAACCATTTTGCAAATGGGTGATAGACCCCTCCCTTACTGTGGTTTTCCACTTTTATTACATCTACCTTTGAATGTGCTTTTATCACAAGACTCTAACAGCTTTTTGTCTCTGGCCAGGGGGTAACATACAATGCCCACCAGGATGGAGTGAAGGGCATTGCAGGAGCAGCAAAACTGCAAAAGAAAATCAACAAACCACAATCCAGAACTTCAGACACTCTATATCAACCACCTAGAACTAGGCCAACTTAATCTCTCCCCATCTTGAAGCTCAGGGAAATTTGCGGAAGAGGGGGTGGTAAGAGTGTAAGAGCAAAAGGATGGGAGGAGCAATGATATATAAGATACTCTATACTAGTTAGGGCTGAAGCAATCATAATTGGACTTTGCATGCCCTGCGCATTGTCCAACACACTGTTGACCTCACAAAGTCTAGCATCTGCTAAAGGCACCAAGATCCTTGGAGGCAAAGGATTGGCAGCCACAGCAGTGTTCCTATACCTAAGGGGAACACGGGAAAGGGTTCAGGGAAAGGCCACTTGGTCCTTGTACGTCATTGGAGAGGAGGGCCCAGAGGAAAATCAGACATGCACAAGAAAGGACTCTCTGGGAATTGGGGTGGGAGGCACTGGGGGATGGGGGGGAGCAGGGGGTACGGGGGAAGGAGGAGGGAGGGAGGGAACTGGTGTACCTAATAAGTTTGTATGAGCTGAAATAAAAAAAAAACAAACAAATCACAAGAGAAAAATAAAAGAAAGTAAACAAAAAAAAAAAAAAAAAGGAATGGGGGGAAGTGACTCCCACCCAGACACTTTGCCTCTCCCTGACATTCTGCAGCAAGAGGCAGTTTCCGAGCCCTTCATGATGAAGAGTGGGCTGCGTAGGCCCTTGATGGACGCTGGACCTTCTGTGTGTGACACTGAACGTGTCTTCCTAGGTCAAGTCAGATAAGAGCCCTGCTGTGAGCCGTACCAGCAACCAGACACTGGAAGGGGGACGTTATCATGCGGACTCCAGCTGCAGCCGCTATCTGCAGCTGCATGAGAGTCCTGGGGGGCATCATATCACTGGGGGGCTGATGTGCTGCTGAGCGATACAGCATGTACTTAGCACGCATGAAGCCCTCGGTTCTGTGCCCAGCACTGAAAACAGATAAATGCCACATGACAAAACCCAACATAGAGCGTTGTATAATGATGGACAATTTCTTCATCACGCTGTCCTGTGCAGTGACCATAAGTTGCACAGAGTGTATAGTAGGTACTTTTGCATCCCTACGGCTAAAATATCTGACAGAGACAATGGAGAAGATTAATTTTGGCCCATGGTTTGAGAGAGAGTTCAGTTCACCTTGGGGGAGAAGTGGAGGGGGGAGGCAGGGCGGAGTCCATGGTGGCAGGAGGGTGTGGAGGGGAATCTCCACATGGCGGCAAACCAGGAGGGAGAAACAGGTAGAACTTCTGAAACAACCTGCTTCCACCAGCTAGTCCCTACCTCCTGGAGACTCCACAGCCTTCCAAACAGCACTGTGGGCTAGGGACTAAGCGTTGAAAAGGTCAACCAAGGGGACATTTCAAATTCAAACCACAGCAGGGTGCGAGTGCAACCAAAGAACAGGTGTTAAGTGCTATTTAAGTAGCAGGAAGCTGGGTGTGATAACTCTGGCCTATAATGCCAGCACTTGGGAGGCTGGGACGGGAGATTTGATGCAAGCTCGAATCTGCCTGGGTCATGTAGTAAGTTCCAGGGCGACCTGGCTACATGTGAGAACCTCGCTAGACAGCAGGGCTCAGTGAGACTTATTTTATTTTCTTAATAAGAGAGAGAAAGATGACAGAGATGGGGAAGAGAGCGAGAGAGAAACAGGAAGATGGAAAGAGAAACAGAAAGAAGATGGGAAGAAAAAGAAAAAGGAGAGATAAAAAGAGGAGTGGAAGAGGAAGAGAGAAGCAGTAAGAGAGCCTGCATGCCGCAGGGCATGTGTGGAAGTCAGAAGACAACTTCTGGAAATTAAGTCTTCCTTCCACCATGTGAACTGAGGTCGCCAGGCTTGCAAACAGATGCTATCAACTTTTGCAGTTTTGGAGCATGTTTTTATCTTCAGGAGGGGTGTACTAGGTTCCAGAAAGCATAATCTAAAAACTAGAAGGAAGAGTTCAAGAACCACTCAAATTACTGAGCAAGCTGTGAGCATGCGAGTATCCACGCTGTCCACAAGGGACAGTTTCTGTCAGTGCAGACAAGTTAACACAAACCAATAGAAAGCAGAATGCGCCAGGAAGAAACTCTGCCAGACCCACTGCAATTATCTGTGGAGTCCACTGATTAACTGGGCACAAAAGGACACTGTCCTGAGCTCCAAAGTATCTTCCCTCCCTCTGCTTGCTTGCGTAATACTTCTCTCAGCAAAACCTTATTTTATTCAAAGACAAAGAATCCACTCCAGTCTTTTCTAAATTCTCCAAATTTTAACAAGCTAAAAATTTTAAGGGTCCCAATGAATAAGCTTCCATGGTAAAGTGGGGGGCAAAGAGGAAAAATAAAAGTCCAGAGGGGAAAGGGAAAGCCAGGAATGACTATAAATATTCCTTGAGCACTACTTGAAGATAAAGGGGTACAAAGATCTGTCTTTGGGCACTTACATTTTAATCCGTGATTGACAATGTAATTATAAAATTTAACAATGTTGGCTAAATGTGAGGTTTTGGCTAATGTTTATAGTTTCCATTCAGTAGTGATGCAGAAGAAACGATTCCAAATTCTGGGCCCTTAAGCAAGATATTTTATAATACAAAGAAGTTTTCTAGTCATTCTGCACATGACTTTTTAAAGAATATAAATAAAACACTGAAGACGAAGATTGCAAGCTCTTTGTAGAAAAGTATTTCAAAATATACAGAAGTGGAAAAAGTATAAAATCACCTACAGTCTTAATGTCCAAAGATAAACTTGACTTTTCACCCTCATGAATTGTTTATACACACATTTGTGTACTTATTTGTCAAAATTGTATCTTACATATTGCTGGGAACTGAGTTTTTCCTCCTTAATAATAAATCATGGACACGTTTCCATAGTAACAGATAAGCAAACACAATGTCAATTTTAACGTCAACATTCTAGGAATATCCCACAGTGCACTTGTTATGGGGGTTGGGTTTTCTTTCTTGTTTTTCTTTTTTGTCATCTAAAACAATAATTCAAACTTCTTGTTGCTTCTGTGTCTAGACCTTGGATTATTCTAGAGGATGACACAAATAGGTGGAAGAACATGGCAGGTATTTCTGTAAGAAAATGCTTCTTGCTTTGGATGAATTGCAGAATGAGTGACCGGTGTGGGTGCTGAAGTCTGACAGATGTGTGGTGGATTGCTGCATGATCTCCAGCAAGTGACAGGCTGAGCCTCACCTTGATTCTGTGGTTCAGGGGATGACTTGCTGGAGTTGCATATGACATAGAATGTAGAGATGTTCCGGGCACAGTGCCTGGCACACAGTAGGAGCTTTGTACATTCCAGCATCTTCCTAGCTCAGTCTCTACCTACTCTGCCTTCTTCTCCCATCAGGTTCTTGAAGTGCTACTGACTGTAAGGAAAAGGTGGAAAGTAAGGTCAAAATTAACCTATGAAAGAAAACAGTTGGGCACAGAGGAGGACCAGAAACCCCCCCCCCCCCCCGGGCTGCCATGTTATAGACAGGGCGTGAGCAAATCGAAAGCACATACTGAGCTGGGAAAATGACTGAGCGGTTAAAGCACTTGCCTCGCAAGCACAAAGACTGCAGTTGGGATGCCAGAACTCATGTAAGTGCTGGGTGGCCTTGGTGGTCTGCCTGTAATTACAGCCCAGAAATGTAGAGATCGGGGATCCCCCTAGCTAGAGAGACTAGCCCTATGGGCCAGCTCTGAGTCTGACTGAGAGACCCAGCTTCAAGAGCAAGGGAGAAGAGTGATTGAACATGGTTCCTGATAGCAGCCTTGGTCCCCTCTATGCATACACAGTCACACGCACACAGACCCACCCACACACATGTATATTACATACACACATAAATTCACATATGTGTGCATGCATATCATACGCTAAAAAAAATTAGTACGTACCACACAAATGACCTGTAGAAGTCGCAAGCCTCGGAGCAAGGACACCATTGAGCTTCTGACTTTTCTGTCAGCTCTGACTCCTCTCTCTCTCTCACTCTCTCTCTCTCACTCTCTCTCTCTCTCCAAAGCACTTTTTTCTTTAGTGAAATCTTTTGTTTCTAAGGTTATCCATGTGCCCCGGGGGCAATTACTTGTTCTGGGACACAGGAACCTAGAATTCTCTATAGGCATCTACTGAGACTCTGTTATCCATTTATAAAACTCAGAATCCTTATAGATCCTGGGAGGGTGGGGAAGAGAGGGAAGCAAAGGAGAAAAGATGGAGGAAGAGGAAAACAGAGAGAGCAAGAAGAAAGCAAGCGAGGGAAGGAAGGAAAGGAATGCTTAAAGGAAGAGGAAGGACGCCCGGCCAATGAAGAAGCCAATCTTCGCCTCCTAGGAGAAAAAGACTCTTGATGACTCTTCATGCCTTTTTAAAAAAAATATTTATCATGCTTAGAATACCCCCAGTCTAGCTTTATAATACACCCTCCAGCTTTTCAAGTGCTCTTGTTTACTGTAAGATTCATGTCTGGTCTTGAAAGGAATTTCCTGATGAAAGGGAAGATGGATGCTGGGTGGAGGCCCGCCGTGGGAAGGCGTGCAAATTGGCTTCTGCGTGGGCGGCTGGGTCCCGGGAGGGCGGCTTCGCGTCCCAGGCGCACACCTGGATCTGCGCGCCCCAGTGACAGGCGGGCAAGCTCCTCTTCACCCTCCCGTTCCAGCCTGGCTCTCCACAGCTTCTTTTTCCCGGACGGGGGTGTCTCTTAGGGGTTCTTGCCACTCCAGAACTCATTTCAGAACCCGTACAGGAGCCGCCTGTCCCCCGGGCCTCTGTATTTCAGGATCTCTCTCAGTGGGATGTGGCGGGACGTCGGCTTGTCCCTAGGAATGTTTGCTAATCCTCCAGGCGTCCCTGCTGCCTTCTCTCGTCCTCTGCCACAAGCCTGTACCAAGCCTCCACATCCAGGGCTGTCACACGACACAACCGCCCGGAACCAGACAGGCCGTCTGCCCTCTTGGCGCTTCTGTTTAGGTTGAAAAGAAAGACTTTCAAAACTTAAGTTGGTGAATACACGCCCCATGGTGAAGTTCTGAAATGGTTACTCAGGATGGCAGAGTTGAGAAATGTCCCGCAGGCCAAGATGCGCCGGGGCAAGTCCGGGCAGAGCGAGCGCAGGTACTGAGTTTGAAAGTCTCCTGTTTTCTGGCTGGGGAGATAGCTCAGCAGTTAAAGTCTTTGTCTCCCAAGCAAAGGGACCTGAGTGCAGATCCCCCAGATCTCACAGGAAAATGCCTGAAGGGGCTGGAAAGATGGCTCAGGAGTCGAGTCTGCCTCACAAGCAGAAGGTCCTGAGTTTGGATCCCAGTTCCCAAACTAAAAAGAATAAAAGGCCAGGTAGCCTTCCCTTCCTGCCCTGGGGGAGGAGCCTGGGAAATCCTGGGTGAAGCAAAAAGGAGGGAGAAGCAATTCAGGATGATTCCCAAAGTCACACTTGGTCCTCTACAGGGACATACAATGTCCTCTGCTACACACACACACACACACACAAATAAATAAATAAATACACAAATAAAGTTTTAAAAAAATGCCAGCAGGGCGTGGCAGCCAGACTGTAATTCTAGTCCTGAAAGGCAGAGCCTGAGAATGCCCAGAGCAAGCTGGCTGGCCTCACAATATGGTAGAGGAACCGTAGCAGCAGATGATTTCTGATATACACACTCAAGCGTATTCGTGTATACACACATACATGTTTACCCACATACGAGCACACATACATGCACGCACCCCATACACACATACATGAAAGAAAAAAAGAAAGAGACGTTCAGGGCTGAAGGGATAGCTCAGGCGTTAAGCTTCTGCCTCACAAGCAGAAGGACCTGAGATTGAATCCCCACATCCCACATAAAAATGCCAAGCGAATATGGTGGTGTCCTGCAATTCTGGCCCTAGAAGACAGAGCTTGAGAAACACCAGAGTGAAGCAATAGGGTGATAGAACAATTCAGATGATTCTCAATATCACCCTTAGACCTCCGCAGGCACACACAGGCTCTATGACACACACACACACACACACACACACACACACACACGCACAAAAAAATAAAATAAAGTAAGAAAGAAAAGAAAGTGGCCTGATGTGGAGTGGGCTCTGATAAAAAGATGAAATCGACCCAGCTTTCTCTCTGTGTTTTGTGAGCATTCTCTCGTCCTTCTGCCTTGAAGAGACGATCTGATGGGCTTCTAATACCGCTGCCATGCTCTGGACTCCCCAGTCACTGTTCTAAAAATTAATTTCTGGTGTTACAGCACCAGAAAATAGCGAAAGATAGAAACCTGGTGGGTCACGGTGCAGTTATTGCTGTAAGAAATATGTGAGTGCACAGCTTTGGAACTGGGCATTGAGTAGAAGTGGAAGGAATTTGGAGGAGCAGGTAGGAAAGGCCCAGACAGCTATGACTGGCACATGAACTGTGGGGGCTCAGAAGAGGGGTGTAGGGAGAATGTGGGACTTCTCAAAGGTTGTTTGCATAGTTAGGGTCAGAAGGTTACTCCTCACCCTGCTGTTAGGCAGCACAAAGCCCTCGCCAGCAGTCAGTGCTATACTTCTGCACTTCTGACCTCCAAAATCACGAATCAACTAAACTTCCCTTGTTTATAAATTACCCAGTGTGTGCTCTTCTGTTATAACACCCAGAACATGGATGAAGAACAGTGGCTTCTTGGGCCACCTTGAGTAGCTTGACTTTGACATATAAATGAGGTTTTTACACAAGTCATGTGCAGGGTGATTGGGTTTCTTGTTCAAGATTCCCAACTTTATTGTCCAAAAAAGGGCACTTGCTAGTTCACTTATACAACCATTATGCCTCTGCAGAAGATGGATTCTTCAGCCTGTTTCATAGCAACAGCTAAAGGGTTGAATGCCTACTACGTGCAGGAGGCAAGCAGGCATATTGTCATATCTTGTCTGCGACTCCAACCAGCATAAGTAATTTTATTTAAAACTCTCTTAGATTCTATTCAAGTAACAAAGCCATTTTTCTCTTGCCCCCTGGAATTGTCTAGAAGCTTTGAATCATTCTCTTCATCTCATTCTCCCCCAATGCTCACTAATTCTTTCCCCTGGAGGAAATAATCCAGTTGGAACAGTGTTCATTTGAATTGTGAGTTACTAGAGAGCACCCCATCTGCTGTGGTGTGGCAGCCCCGCCCTGCGTCTCCCTCCCTCCACGTCTTTTCATTCCTTCCCCATCTGTGAACTGGTGGGAATCTTATTGACAGAACCAGCTCGTGTTTGCTTGTTCCTCCTGATCCCAGAGTCTGCCGTCATTACGGATTCACACAACACCCTGTTTCCCGGACCCCTGAGATGGCACTTATGGAAATTAGTGCCTCTCAACTACTAGGGCACGGGGACAGGGATCAGAAAGCCGGGGCTTTGCAAGGAAGTGTCTTGATATTTCACAACTTGAAGTCTGCTCTGAGTTTTCTTTGATGAAGCCTATGCCCTGTGAGGAGAACTGCCTTGAGCATTTCCAGTTAATAATGTAAAGAGGATTAATATCAATAGCATTTCCATTTGCAAGGCAGTTCCCACAGTACTGCAATTTAGATTAAGTCCCTTGGCCGTCCTCCGCACCATGAGATGGCCTCACACTATTGTCTCTGCTACAAAGGAGCGTGCAACACCTAACTGTAATGACAGGTAAAAAGCTACTGCCCTGCTTTTCTCCCACCAGGACAACTGCCCCGCCACTCAGCTGGTAGTTGGTCCAGTTAAGACTCGAACCCAAGTCTGTGGAAGTTGAGGTCAGGTGCTCTCCCCAGAAACCCAGTTTAACCCTACAGAGCAATGGACCAGGAATTGACATTAGTGTCAATTGTCTGGAAAGAAGGACTCAGGACAATAGGACACTTATTAGAGACAGTAAGTACAGGGTTGGAAGGACTGACTGAATCCATTCATTCACACAGTTAATGGGCACCTGTCACATACCATCATCTGCAGTATGACAGTGCACAGTAGCCTGAACACTAGCAGGATGCCACCTAGGACAGACACCCGGTCTCACTGAAAGACTACATTTCCCAGCAGCCCTTGGGCCTGAGTTCCCACCAACGCCAGATGAACCAAAATCCTCTCTCCTCCCAGCTCCTTCTGCCTTCCTACAGAGGAGCAGGGAGACCTTGGGGAGTGGTCAGTGACACTCCTGCCCATCTGGAAACACCCAGTAGATACAGGGTCACGTCACTATGACAGTTTAGAGTTAATGCTACAGCGATTAGTGCTGCTTTACAAGGACTTTTTGACCTAAGACAGACAGACTTGAAGTGACCATTGAAGGAAATAAATAGATAACTTCTTTTTTGCACTGAAAATAGACTCATTTTTTTTTAACCACCCTCAAAAGAAAAGGGTCACCCACACAATCTTTCCTGGAGTTTGTCTTGCACAGCCTGTGCTGAGAAAGACTGGCTGTGCGTGACGTCGTCACTGTTCTCAGGGGTTGACCGATCTAGCTGAGGGGATCCGACAAATGTGCACACTTCTCTGTGGCTTTGCTTCGTCTTCATGACAAGATGGGGAAGGAGGTGTCCTTATCACCTACCGTCTAACACATGACGAGGTTACGGGTTCAAGGCTACGCACCCTGGAAGGGATGGAGCCAAGATTTGAACCCTTGTCTCCAGGACTCTTGTCCACAGCATGGCAAAATAAGCACTTTGATCTGATTCACAAACCTGCCAGTGACCAGAGGGCCCCACGGCCACTCCACCGTCCAGGACAAGGAGATCATGGCTTTTTCTCTGGAGAAAAAACATCCTGACCAGCCCCCCTGAAGTCTGCATCATTCTAGAACTGGCCTCCCTGCATTAGGATGTTCCCACGCTAAGTGCGATTATGGGAAACCAACCCAGGATTACGAAAAACCATTTCTAGGGGAGAATTGGTCAGGAAGGGAGAACCCTTCCACATTGTGACTTTGAGGAGCTTCTTTACGAAAAGTTGGGGAGTCGTGATTAGGAAAGCAAAGGATTGTTAGTTCACAAAGAGAATTAGGTTAACTAACGACCATCTTCCAAAAGCTTAATTAAGTCTCTCAGCCTGAGAGGGAGGCAAAGAAAATAATTGATTTCTGCGTTGCTGGTGGGGAAAGTGAGACGGAGGTAATTTGCTCACGGCCAACAAGGGAGTCAGCTTCTGTCCTGGGATTAAAAATTCTGAGATTTTTTTTTCTTCTTGTAGCTCTTGGTCTTTTGTTTTACTTTTGAGTCCGGAATGCTCAAGGCCCAGAAGAATTTTGGGAACCCCAGAGCAAGACTGTCAACTAAGATATTCCATGCAAATGAGAGCAAATAATTAAGGATTTATTCCTTAGTAATTTTCTGTCCTTCAAAGAAGTAACAACAAACAATGCACACTAGTGGGAGTGGAGGTGGCGTGGGCTTATTTTAATAAGTGCCAGCGCTTTCCATTGTCGGCCTCGCCATTTCTCAGAGGAACTGCTTGGGATGCCAGGGATATCGGGCAATTTCAAGAATGAAAACCATCAGTGTCAAGAAAAATAGAGAGGAGAGAGAGAGAGAAAGGAGAGAAAGCGAGAGGGGGGAGAGGAGAGAAAGGGAGAATAGAGAATAGGATGTGAGATCACCTTGTCACATTCAGGTCCAAGGGGCACCCTTTCTTCACAAGCCTTCACGTCTAAAGGTTCTGGAACTTTTCCAAACAGCACTGTTAGTTGGCGACCAAGTGTTCAGCACACACGCCTGTGGGGGCCATGTCACATTCAAAGCTAACCGGGGCATGCGGAGGGCAAAGGGGCAAAAAGACCGCAGAGGAAGCCACAGGGGAGGCGGGGAGGCTTCCTGGAAGAACCACCAGTAACTGTCTGCTCACTGTGAGTGGGGACTCGCCAGGAACACTGAGCGTGGTGGGCATTAAGTTACTTTAAAGGAGCGTGGC
This sequence comes from Typhlomys cinereus, assembly GCA_023101885.1. NCBI lineage: Eukaryota > Metazoa > Chordata > Mammalia > Rodentia > Platacanthomyidae > Typhlomys > Typhlomys cinereus. Next base: position 183,349 of record JALPQD010000198.1, read on the forward strand.
AAGGGATGCTTAGTGGGGGCGAAGCGTGTGTCCCAAGCTCAGCAGTACCGGCCAGCATTTGAATCCGCTGCTCAGCACTGCCCCCTGCCTACCATTCCCCCGAGGATCAGAGCGACGAGGGATCAGTTAGAGCTCAGGGCCTCACAGGTCTGGTTTCCTCTGCAGGCCTGGAAGCTTCTGGAGGAGCAGAATCAGAGCATGCGCAGAGTTTCTGAGAGGCTGGATGCGTGCCTGGTGCATGGAGGAACGTTCACGCGACCACCCACAACGAGCAGCTCCAAGGACCAAACAGCCCGTTGTGATCCTTGCTCACCCACGGCCTCCTAGGGGCTCAAAATACGGATGAAACGGACCCTAATTCTCGCCATGCCAAGTCTGTCCAGAATAGTGAGAGATTCTGGGTTAGGGGAGGGGCAGCTTTGCTGCTCTCTGCTGGCCCCCCTGTCTGCCCAGCTGCTCTGCCATCCCAGTGAATTAAAGGTGGGTTCTACGTCTTGCTCACTGTTGTTGGGCAAATTGACTTTGGGTCCTGGGGTTCAGTATCTTCCTTTACAAAACGAACATTATGTTAAAACAGGATAAGAGTGTGTGTGTGTGGGGGGAGGGACCTAATACGTAGAAGGCCCAGAGGCCGAGTTGAGAATGACACACGCAGGCTGGGTTGAGGACCATGTGGAGCAGGGACCTGACCGGAGCTGGGCCACACATCCCAGGATGCCAATTAAAGGAACAGTAATGGTGGAAAGTAGAGAAGGTCCACTCAGTGTTATGTGTCCAAAAGAGGAACAGATAAAAGGATCCGGACCCACAATAGGCTCCAGAATACGGTCATAGCTTTAGGTTTAAACAGAGGGAAATCTGAGCGTGGCAAGAGGGGTGCATCGTCGAGTGGTCTGGTCTGGGGACCATTAGCTCAACTCTGTTCTGCCAGGTAATCTGGAGCGTTTATTGCTTGGGGCTGGGGACACGCGGCTACTCTGAAGTCCCTCCATCATGGGAAGTTGCCCTCATTGGTTGGGGGCTGGGTTCTGTCTTGCCAAACTCTGTTGGCCCTGGATCTCAAGGGATGGTCAGAGGTTAGGAACAAGAAGTGGTTAAAAAAACAGCAATGAGTGCTGGAGAGATGTGTGCGCGCACACACACAGAGCTGACAGTAAGATGCCTCACTTGCTCTTACTTCTGTGCTCCCCCTTGAAAAGGATAGGATAGCCACCATTTTCTAAGCACATACCCCTTAGGTAAGCAGGAACCCAGCATAAAGGAGACAGGCCAAGCTTGTCTGCTTTATACCCTGCCGGCCCAGGTGAGGAGTCGGTGCTTTTAGCAAGGAGCGGCTTCTAAGTGCTTGCCACAGGGGGACTGGAAAACAAGGAGGACATCTGTGGATGGAAAGAAACCACTGCCTATTAGCCATGTCAGATGCAGAAGGATTATGTGATGGCTAATATTAACTGTCAACTTGAATCTAGATCTAGGGATCTAGAATCACCTAGGAAACAAGCCTCCAGGCACATTTGCGAGGAACCGTTGGTCTCTGGGCATGACTGCAAGGATTGTGTCGCTTAGGACAGTGGAGCTGGGGAGACCCGCCCACTGTGGGTGTGCATTCCCTGGACTGGGCTCTGGGTTGCATAAACAGCAGAAAGTGAGCTAAGCACAAGTTTGTATTGTTCTGTGCGTCCTGTAAGTGTGATGTGATTGGCTGCTTCCGGCTCCTGCACACTCAATTTCCCTGTCACGGTGGATCCACCCACACACCGTAAGCTCAAATAAACTCCTTCTCCCTCAAATCACTTTTGTTAGGAAACTTGATCGCAGCAACAGGAAAAGAAACCAAGAAAGAGTCCATTATGGCCATATTTCTATCTTTTCCTAAAACATACAGAAAGTCTGGATTTTTTTTATGTGAAATTTCTCAGTTCTAAAGGATTGGTACAATGTTTTCTTGAATATACAGAGTGAGTCAAACTCAACACACCTGTGTGGGGACCCATCCCTCGGGCCCCCACAGCAATGTCTGTAGACAAGTCTTTCTGTCTCTGACGGGATGTGGCCCAGTGGCAGACTGTTCCTTGATCCGGGTGGCTTTGGTTCTTGGTGCTATTTCTGGCTCAGTTTAAGCAGAGTGGACGACGACTTCAGTGTAACCGTGTTGATAAACACCCCTTAGAATTCCATACGCTGTGCCAACGTGAAGGCGGCTTAATTTGAAAAGATTAAATGCACACAAGCAATTGCTGCCTTGCCTGGGTTGCAAATCAAAGCAATTTGTTGGTGGCAGGACAGAGTGGGAGCCCTGGGGGGCACAGCTGCTGCCATCAGCAAGCCCAGGGCTGTGGTAGCAAAGGAGGCAGGCCAGTGGCTGCTGGTTTCTACATGTATGCACCCACCTGCATGCATGCGTGTACGCATGCACTCACAAGTGCATGCATGGGAACACACACACACAAGCGTATGCGCGTGCTTCCACCCTCCCCAGCCCTGATTCATTCTGAATCTACTGCTGTAACTTGAGCTACACCTAAATGGACATATCAGGGAAAATAAGGGAAATTCTTACCTGGCCTAGGCAGGATGCTTGGCAGGAAGAATCTCAACTGACTGTCAGCTCCACTGAGCAGGAGGAACCCTCAGAGACTCTCCAAGGCAGGAAGGGACAACCCCTCTGGCATTAACATGCACAGGAGCTTGGGCCTCAGACCCTTGTCTGTGAACTAACAGGCGTGGCCGCTGGTGCACTGATACTATTCAGGCGTCTTTGATCCTCCGTGAGGCAAACGAGGGGACTCACTCTTGTGCCTTCACCGAGCGTTGCTTCTGCACGGGGCCGTGGAGCACAGCGTGCTGCTCTGTGTCTAGGGTGAGCCAACACCATGGCCACCACCCTGAGCGTGGAGAAGGGATGACTGCGGAGCCTGTCACGTGACCTTCAGGTAGACCTGCTGGTTGCTAGGACGCTCAAGTGATGTAGTCAGTCCGTCATGGCAAGGAGTGAGTCACAGCGCATCTGTAGCCAGAGAGCAGAGAGAGATGAATGCCCAGCTCCTAAGTGCACTGTCTCTCCAGCCCTTTATTTACTTTAATTAATTAATATTTTTTTGTAGTGCTAAGGGGCAGGCCACAGAGCCTTGCACAGGTTAAGTGAGAATATCACTGGTAAGTATATCCTCAGGCAAATGGTGCGTCCTTATTCTCCTTTTTTGTAGAAATTACAGATCAGGGGGCCACATGTACTCAATCTTGGATAGTAAAACAGAAGGTGGGTTTTTGGAGTCCAAAACCCCAATGACACTCAGAAATAAAAGAAGAAAAACACGGAGAGGTATGTTAAAAGGAAGAATGCATGTTTGTTCTATTAGAAAACATTCTTCCCAACAGAAGGAAGGACCCAGATGATAAGTCTGCTTTGTGGAGACCACTGCCTCTCCTGGACTCCAACTTCCTGACCATCTGTCTTGGCCAACTAGATTCAGTTCTGCCAGAACGGGGAGGCCACACCTGTGCAAGGCAGGCTGGAGTGGGCTGTGCAGCCCAAAGGGGAAGAAGCTGTCTGCGCCCTTCCTCCCTCAGATCGCTTTTGTCGGGGAACTTTAGCACAGCAACAGGAAAAGAAACCCAGACAGAGCCCACTTAGGCCATATTTCTACCTTTTCCTAAAACATGCAGAAAGTCCAGATTTTAAATGTGAAATTTCTGTTTTTGAGGGTTGATACCTTTCAGACACACTGATCAGTACTGTGCAAGTATCATTCTTAAGACACGAAGCACGGAAGGTACCGCTCCTCTCTTCAGATTTTGGAGCACAGGGGATCTGCTTCTTCAGAAAGGAATTTGCTGGGCTGCACTATGTCCTAGTCTGGAAGGTGATATGTCTTCCCTCTCCTCCTCTTCCTCCTCCTCTTCTTCTTTTTCTTCCTCCTTCTCCTCCTTTTCCTCCTCCTCCTCCTCCTCTTCTTCTTTTTCTTCCTCCTTTTCCTCCTTTTCCTCCTCCTCCTCCTCCTCTTCTTCTTTTTCTTCCTCCTTTTCCTCCTCTTCCTCTTCCTCCTCCTCCTCTTCTTCTTCCTCCTCCTCTTCCTCTTCTTCCTCCTCCTCACTGAGTCAGGTCAGTTCTTCCCCCTGTTTCCCCAGCTGGGTTAGAACTGAACAAGACTTTTGCCTGAAGTAACTGGGGCCATTCTTGGTTCAGGTCTGATTTCAGCTGGGGCTACAACTCATCTGCACTCACAGAACAGAGATAGAGGAATGCCTAGCTCTTTAATGTGAGGATCATATTTGGGGGGGTCACTGAGGGGAGCGGGCAAGCATTTTACCCACTGATCCATTTTACACCCCCCCCCCCAGAATATGGACTGCAACCAGAAAGGAACCTTTTATGAGATAAATGTGTAAACAAAACAAACAAACAAACAAAACCCCCAGGAAAATGAAAACAAAAACAAAAAATCATTTTAGGGCTGGAGAGATGGCTCAGAGGTTAAGACTCTGCCTCCCAAGCAGAAAGTCCTGAGTTTGGATCCCAGGTTTCATGTAAAAAAAAAAAAATGCTGGGGGGAATAGCAGTGACCTCCACTTCTGGCCCTGGTGGGTGGAGCCTGGGAAATTCCAGAGGGAGGCGAAAAGGAGATAGAAGCAATTCAAGACAATTTTCAAAGTCACCCTTGGTCCTCCACAAAGCGCACAGTGCTTTCCAATATACAAAACACACACACACATATGTACATACCTATACATGCACACAGATAAACATAAAGTTAAAAAATTTAGCTTAAAAAAACAAACAAGAATGGACAGTCCCTGCACAGAGGAGCACAGAGAAAGGAATATCAGGCAAAGCAAACAGTGCCCTGAGATGCTCCATCTAGAACCCAGAGACAGTTAAACAACAGCAGAAGCAAAAGACATGTGACATTTCTGGATGAATTATTGGTCAGAGAGGTCTCAAAGACCCTCTAAGCTGTTAGACTTTTATCATTATTCTTGGTCGTCCTCCCAGACTTAGACAATAAGACCCTATTATTGAAGATGCAACACATTTGGAGCATAGGACGTGGACAAAAAAGCACCAGCTGGGGGCTGGAGAGGTGGCTCAGGGGTTAAGCCTCTGCCTTGCAGGCGGCAGGTCCCGAGTTCGGATCCCAGATCCCAAGTATAGACGCCAGACGGAAGCAGGTGCGGCCTGTGCTTCTGGTCCTGGTAGGGCGGAGCCTGTGAATCCCAGAGCAGAGTAAACAAGGAGGAGGTGGAGGTGGTCCATGGTGGTTCCCGAATTCGTCCGTGGTTCTACACACACACACACACACACACACACACACACACACACACACACACATACACACACATAAGCACATGTGCACATACATGCACGCACAGTTGAATAAAAAAAAACTTAAAAAAAAAAGCACCAGCTGGAACTTGTCTGGAAGCTTCCTTCTTGCTGGATACTTACAAAATATCAGAGGATGCTATGGAAACTACTGTGGGAGAAAAGCAGTTAAAGGTCCAATCGATCTGTGAAATCTGCAAGCAGCAATAACAATCACCACGGCAAGAGGGACCATCTGTGTAATAGTGGCGTGAATATCAAGGAGGCAACCAACTGCTTGCTGGTCAGATTTAAGGTCTGTAAGTTAGAATAAGAACCTATGAAATAAGAGAACACAGATCCCAGGGAAAGAGCAGGCTATGAAAGTTTAGCTATGAAGCCATAGATTGGAGGAGCACTCAGCACTCAAGAAAGCACAACTGGTCAAATTGCAGGAAATAAATGATTCTGGACTGCTTGGCCCTTACCAGGACATCTAAGCCACACCAACCCATACCCCAAGGTTCAGGAACCACCATAGACAAGGGGGCAGTAAGATTGAAAGTGCTTGAGGTGGGACTATGTTGGGCCAGATAATATCTCTTGGACATGACAAGAGCATATGGGAACTGTCCTATTAATATCTCATCAAGAAAGAAGAAAGATCCCAAAAAGTTCCATACCTCCATGAGAGACTCATGAGAACTAACACTTACAGGGAAGAAAAGGAAGGTGCTGTCCCTAAGGGTAAACCCATGATGATACTTGCTGAAGCATGAATCATGTCAGGCATGTGCCAAAGATAAACTAGATGAAGCATAGTGGGTCACACAAGTGAAAAGACATGAAAGTAGTAGGAGGAAGTGTGATAGAGGAGGTAAGGGATTGTCAGAGGAGGGGGCATGGGGATGGGGACTAAGGGGAGAGAAAAAAGAAAAATTCAAAAAAAATTAGAAAGCATAAAGAATGAATCTCTCAGCTTCTTGCCACACATTACTGTACAGATGCGGATCTTCCCTGGACTCTCCTTGGTGCTATGGGAACCTGTCCCAAGGGAAGTGTGACGTGGAAGAGTCTAAAAACTGGCAATCACAGCTCCCCTGGTCCAAGGCTCAGCAGAAGCCCAATGACAGTGTCTTTTAGATAATGTCACTCAGCTCACACCTGAAGCCCAGAGAGCTTTTCCTTCAACTCCTTACAATGCCATTATGCTCTGTCAGCAGACAGCAGACCTGGGCACCAAGGGCCCCGCGATGCGGGGTAAGCACAGGCCTTCCACATGCCTTCTCTCAAGCGTTCTATTATTGCAAATGTCAATGCACTTGGCCTCGAGCCTTCTCGGCCTTTAATTTTTAAATCCACATCCACTTAATTTACTTATTGGATTTCTATGGAACTTGAGGGGAAATATAATTCATATACTTCTGACTCATCTTTGCTTAACTCATTGGATGGCTCAAACAGTGCTATGTATTGGCTCTTATATTGTGCATGTGTGTATGCTGTGTGTGCATGCGTGTGTGTGTGTGTGTGTGTGTGTGTGTGTGTGTTGTGCATTGTAGCCTCTTTCCAGAGGCAAGAAGCTGAGGAATCAGGATCTTCACTGGAGAAAAAGTAGCCATCCTAGAAGGTGATGGCCTTGGGAAAGAGGAGGCCCGCAGGTATGCATTAAGACACTCTCACTAGTCAAGGGGGGAAGAAAGGCCTGCTGGTTAGTGAAGCCAGCTCTTCTCGTTGGTTTAATTGGCCTAATTGGGAGCTCACCTCCACCACAGGAGCCCAGGGATAACTCACACTCTTAAATTTTCTTAAAAAAAGAAGTCAATGACATCTATAGGTCCCCACTTTTGTCTTTAATAAGACAAGGTAACTTAGTATGTCAAGGTAATTTCATCTCAAAGTAATCCAAGCCTGATGGTTTCTGAAGTTGCTTCCACCTGGCTTTCTTCTTTCTTCTTCATTTTCTTTTTAGGGAAAAGTTCAAACCTTCAGAAGATGGGAAGAATTCTACTTATAACATTATATATGTGTGTGTGTGTGTATACATATGTATATATATGTATATATGTGTATATATATGTATATCACCTTAATCCTGCACTGCTGAACTCTTATCAGACAGGCTTTCTCTCTATCAACCCATCTCTCAAATGTGAAAAATTATTTCTCAGTCAAGACATCAACGAACTTCATTCCTAACATTTCATCTTGAGAGCCATGAGCTGGGATTCAGTATTAATCAAAATTACTTTATTTTTTCAGCTGAAGTCTGTGGAAGTGATTTACATAAATCTTAGCAATGCCGTCCAATGCGCTTGGATGAATACATTACCTAAGTGAGTCCAATCCCACTCAGAGTCATGGAAAACTTTTATCACATTAGAAACTTCTTTGGTGCTCTTTTGCATAGTCTCGAGTTAGTTATCTCTTGTCCTGGACAGTCACTGATCTGAATTGTAAACTATAAATTAATTTCTAATTTTTTTAATTCTTTTTTTTCTTTTTTTGAGACAAGGTCTTTGGCTGGCCTGGAACATGCTGCGTGTGCCTGCCTTTTTGTCTTCTCCTTGGTTTTTGATGAACTCTTCGAACAACTAGTTTGGAAACTACAACAGTTTGGAAGACTCTGTCGCAGGAGAGGCCTAGTCATTCATGGTGGACCTAGAAGTCGCTCTCTCTGGCCTTATATGATTACGCCTGAGTGTTATTATACACTGCAATTAAAGGCCTGATCCATCACTGTGGGAAGTCACGCATCAGGATCCTGAAGCATTTGGTCACGTCTCAACCACAGAGAGAGCAGAGGGCAAAGGTCAGTGTGCGCACACTTGCTGACTTGCCTCTCCTCAGCGAGTTCTCTTCATCTTTAGACAGTTGCGGACCACCTTCCTAGGGAATGGTCCCACCCACTATGGATTGGGTCTTCCCATATCAATTATGCAATCAAGACAATCTCCTATAGGCAGGCCCAAAGATCAAGCGTCACCTAGAGAATCCCTCTCAGCTAGACCCATATCCTGAAGGGAACTGTAAGACCATCCTTATCGATAAAGTCACATGAAGTGAACATGTTTGCTAGAAGAATGCACGTTGTATTTGGGAATCTTGGTGCTTCACAGAATCCTACTGGCCTGTCCAATATACTGAATGTTCCAGTGTACTAAAATCTGGTCAAAACACTTGGGCTGGATTTTGAGATCGAGCACCTGGCATTCTACTTGAAACTGGTGTTCCGCTGGACCGTGAGCAGAAAGCTCTGGAAGACATCATCTAGAAGACAAGGTCAGCAGCAGGTGACCCTGCTCCTCTTAGTCACCACCAGGCCACCCAATCCCATGCTGCCTGAGAGCAGGAAGTGTGGACTGTCCCTGCCTGGTTAGCAATAAGTAGCTGCAGCTGCCTGGATGTCTACCCAGGTCTATTCTACCCACTGACCTGCATGTTTGTGCTGGATGCACCATACTGTATTCCAGTTACTCTGCAGTAGAACTTAAAATCAGGTATCTCTAGTATGTGCTTTTCGCTCAGCCACAATGGCGATCTTAAGAAAACACACAGAAATGTGGTGAGGATGTGGGCACAGACAACTTTGCACAACGGTGGAAATGCAAGCTAGCCCTGCCACTGCAGACGTGTAGCAATTCATCTGCATGGTTGCTGATAAATGACCATCAAACAGCTTAAGGAACAAGGGGTTATTCTCTCTTATGATTCCTGGTTACGGTTCTCAGTCCAGCTTGGTAGGAGAGCTCACGCCAACACCAAGGCTGAGGGAACTGGTCACACCATCTCTACACAATGGCTGAGAAAGGGATGATCCTTACTAGTCGGACCAGAATGTGTGGCCAAGTGTACACAGGATGCCAACTTTCTGTATTTTATTCCAGGACCCAGTCCCCCCCACCATGGACTGGGCCTTCCCCATCAGCTAGACAATCTCCTGCAGGTTTGCTCTGGGTCTAACTCAACCATTAATTCTCTACAAATGTGCCCAGAGCGCAAACCCTCATCTGTCAAGTTGACACCTGTGCCTAACTATGACAGGAAGTCAGCATGGAGGTTCCTTGAAAAATCTAGAATGACACCTGACCCAGCTCTGCCACTCCTGGGCATTTATGGAAAGACCCCAAGTCATCATATCCCAGGGCCACTTGCACATAATATTTACTGTAGCACCAATCACAGCAGCTCAGTTACAGAAGCAACCCTGGTGTCTAACCACAGAGGAATGTATAAAGAAAATGTGTTGTATGTACAAAATGGGATTTTTTTTTCAGTCACTCAGAAGAATGGAAACACATCACATGCAGGAAAACAGATGCGGCTGGAGATTATCCCACTGAGCAAGATGAGACAAATCAAACGTTTTCTCCCATCTGTGGTTCCCATGTGTGTGTACATGTATGTATGAGAGAGAGACAGAGACAGAGAGAGATAGCAATCACGTGACACAGTGCCCATATGGAGGGCAACTTTCTGGAGTGGGTTTTTGTCTTCTACCCTGGAGAGGCAGAGTTTCTCCCTCTTTTTCTTTTCTTATTTTGATATGTAGTATGAGTGTATACATGTATGTGTGCATGTACATATGCGTGTGTGTGTGTGTGTGTGTGTGTGCAAGAAGGCACTGTGTATTCCTGTGGAGGCCCAAGGGTAAGTCAGAATTATTCTGCATTGCTCTACTTCCTTATTGCTGTGCTCTGGGGTTTCCCAGGCTCCACCTTTCAGGATTGGAAGTACAGAAGACCACCATTTCTTTCTACTGTTTTTTTTTTTTTTATGGGACTTGGGGATTTGAACTCAGGTCCTTTTGCTTGCAAGGCAAAGGCTTAACCTCTGTGCCATCTCTCCAGCTGGAGGCAGTGTTTCTCTTGTTGCTTCTGCTGCAGCATACTCAAATATAGCTGGCCTGTGAGCATCTACCCTCCGATCTCTCTGCAAGAAGCTGGGAATACAGATATGCACTATCTCATCTTCAGGGATTGAACTCAGTCACCAGACTTGCATGGCAAGTGTGGAGCCCATCTCCCCAGCCACAAATCACTTTTAACTCTACTGTAAAAATAATAAAAAAATGGGAGGGGGATGGAGGAATGCAGGGATGAGTGCTCCGTATGCTTGTGAAACTAGAAAACTAAAATAATTTACATTAAAAATTAATGTACTAAATAAGCATCAATAAATCAATGTATATAAATGGGTACGATGAAATAAAATCTACATTGGCTTTAAAAAAAGAAGGAAAGAAACATGATACCTCCAAGATATTTCTTCTTTATTAAATACATCAGTGAGTGTTCCCTTATGAATTTTATGATTTATTTTCAATTTATTTTTAGACAAATTTGAGGGAAGTAGACTAATACCTTATCTTCCAATCCATGGACATGGGCTCTCTTTCCATTTATTCATGTCTTTAGTTTTGTCCAGCAACGTTTTACAGCTTTCAGTATAACACAGCTTTGAATTCTTAATTAGCATTTCAAAGTATTTTAGTATTTTTATTCTATTCTAAATGGAATATTTTTGTCCAATTACCTTCCTCCTTATCTTGTATATCAATATATAGCAATAGAATTAGGAATGTATAATGAAGAAAACATAGTCTCCTAACAGGTGACATTGAAAAAAACCTGGATGTCCATATATAAAAGAATGAAATTAAGCTCCTTAGAGTACACATGAAAGTCAACACAAGTTAAAAGCTCCTCAATCCAAGAGAGAATTTCTTGATATCACTCTTGGGAGCAATTTATTGAGATTTATATAAAAACATAAACAACCAGGAAAATAAGTAAGTCATAGAATCAAAATACAAAGTTCTACACTCCAGACAGAACCATTAACAGATTGAAAGTCAACCCAAGTTGGAGAGAGAACATGTAAAAGTCATTAGAAGTTGTCATGGTTAGGCACAGGTGTCAACTTGACTGTTGAGGGTTTGAACTCTGGGCACATTTATAGAGAATTAGTTATGCCCAGAGCAGACCTGAAGGAGATTGTCTAGCTGATGGGGAAGGCCCAGCCTATGGTGGGTGGGATTAGGCCCTGGAATAAATCATGAAGAGCTGGTTGAGAGAGTCGGTATCCTTCTGCACACTTGGCCAAACATGCTGGTCTAGCAAATAAGGATTGTTCATCTCTCAGCCATTATGTGGTGATGGTGTGGCCATTTCCCTTGGCCCTGGTGTTGGTGCGTGCTCTCCCTTCAAGCTGGACTGAGAACTGAAGCCACACTGTCGTAAGGAAATAAACCCCTTGTTCCCTAAGCTGTTTGATGGTCATTTATCAGCAACTATGCAGGCGAACTGCAATAGGAGTTTATACCTTAAATATTAAAGTATCTGCTCAACATAACTACAAAACCATTTAAAGAACTATTCAACTTGAATAGGTAAAGTACTTAGAGGAAGATGTGTATAGTATTCAAATATGGGGATGATATCATGGATATATTTCATGCACAAATTTACTTATTCATTTGCATTAAATTTATGAAAGTATTTGTATTTTGATTGTATCTCAACAAAGAAAAAAGATTAAAAAAATTAAAGAGGGTATACCCTATTTGAAAGGATAATATCTTACAGAAGAATAATGTTTATCTTGATGAGGATAATCTTTTTATTATAACACTATCAACTTATACTCTCAACAAATTTGTGGTAAATGATACTCCAAGTGTGAAATCATAGGAAATGTCTTTGTGAATAGCTATAATTTGTTCATACTTTATAATACTTAGATACACTGATCTGTGACACTGGATTGTTTAATATCATTGAGTCTCAGTTTCCTCAATCATGAAACACAGATAATTATTTCTTCCTTATCTTTTATCTATTCCGTGTTTATGTAGATGTCCAGCGTGTGTGGATGCATGGTCTTGGGTAGTATATAATGAGGTCATTTTTGGCAGCTGATGTTCAGAGATCTGAACACATTTGTAAAAATTTAGTAGTGAGTTAAGCCCTGAGAAAGTGTGGAGGAGGATCGATGGGGAAAGTGCACCCTATCCTTCGTGTGCGGGACCATTCTCTGGCAGGTGGATAAAATGGAGGGACCTGGTTAAGTAAGCGGGCATTCTTCAGCACAGGGAGGTAGACGTGCTGTCTGCAAAGGGAAGTTTTCCCCTCCGAGCAGTCCTATGTCTGTGGTTAATAGCTCCCTTGATTCCTGGTGTTGGCAGAGACTCTTCCAAGTTGGACCAAGAGTAATAACTGTACAATTATAAACCCAAATAAAATCCTGTGTCCCTTAAAATAAAAAAAAGCCTTCAAATATTATACCCATGATATCTTATTCATAACATAAAAGATGTAAATTCTAGCATTGTAAACATAAAATGTGGCAGGAAGAGAGATGTCAGGAGACGTGTAGATTTCTTGTTGATAAAAAGATATTAGCTTAAAATAGATTATTGTGACTACAAGATTGTTTTTATTGGCCTCTTTGCAATCACAAAACAGAAGACAGTAGCAGATAGACAAAGAAATTGGAAATCAAACCATAGCACTACAAAAGTAATCAGGTCAGGAATGAAGCCACAGAGTGGCCCCCAGATCTGACATCCGTAAAGCAGAGATCCCTGAGAGTCCTCTGTCTCTCTACCACCTGAGCCCACAGAAGCTGGCCAGCAGCAAGTCAAGCTCCGAGCCTTCACCAGGAACCGTCCACAGTGCCATGCTGACTTCAGACCTACAGGCTCTAGAACTATGGAAAGAAACCGTTCATTCGACTGTGCGTGCACACCAACAGAATTTGTTCCGGAAGCCTGAGCAGACGATGACATGTGTCCATACGTATCTGGTTACTAAGAAGACACACTCTTACCTCAGTTCTGAGCTCTGAGATAACCTAGCCTGCAGGCTGCTTTGATAAGAAATTGGGAAGGATATGTCTGAATTGGAAAGCAGTTTTTCAGAACACATAAAGATGACCTTATAACTGCTCCTGGTAACAAAGCAACGCCTGCAAGTTAGATCACAGTCCTGTGAAGAGATTGCCTGAACCAATAATGTCATTGAGGCTCTGAGAGTCCTGGTGGGGGACTCCATAAAGATGGAAAGTCATCAGCAGCCAGGTGGCCTCCCTTTCAGTGATGGGGGGCTGGCTTTTCTCCCAATCTACATTTTCTAGGCGGTAAGCTACACACTGGGACAATGGGAGAGTGAGAGGGAGCTGGGTGCATATGCCAGTTTCCCTTGTATCAGGCAACAGAGTGTGACTTTGGAGGGACGTCTGATTAGATCAAAACTCAAAATACCTTCAAGAATCATCCAGGCCATAGTGTGTGTGTAGACGGAGCTCAGAGAATGTGCATCTGGCCCCCAAGTGGGGAGCTGACCTTTCTGGAAACAAGTACTTGTCCTCCATGTCAGAAAACATCTAAGGCTCACAAGCTCTAAGCTGTCACCTCTCAACTCCCAACGATCTCATCAAAATCCAAAGCAATCATGCCAATGAAGACAGTCCGTAAGTATTTCGTGCAGGTAAATGTCAAAACACTTAAGGCTTTATACTAGTTACTTTCTATTTTTTTCCTGATGCATAGGATACATGCATACTTGCATGTGTGTGAGTGCAAATGTGCATGCTGCTGTGTATGCGCGTGCGTGTGTGTGCGTGAATATATGTGTGTTTGCATAAGGGTGAGTACACGTGAGTGTGTTGGCATACATATATGTGTGTGTGTGCACGTGTGCATGCACATTTGATGGCCTCCGATTAACTTGATTGCTTTCTGTCTTATTCATTGAAGCAGGGCCCCTTGCTGGAACGCAGAGCTCTGATTCAGCTAGTCTGGCTAGCCAGCTTCCTCTGAGGAAGCCCCTGCCTTTACCTTCCCAGTGCTGGAATGATAGGTGGTTGCCATGCCAACTAGGCATTCGCATGGGTTCTGGGGATCCAAACCCCAGGGCTCATACTTGTACACTGAGCTATTTTCTCAGCCCCCTCAGTTACATTACCCAACAAAAGCAAAGTCAGGAAGGAAAGGTGTGGTTTGGCCCAAGGCCCAGAGTTCAGTGATGGCGGGGAAGGCATGGTGGCAGGAGCTTGAGGCAGTGAGAAAGCAGAGGTCAACGAATGCCTCTGCTCGGCTCACGGTCTTCTTACGGGGCCCAGGACCCGGCCCGTGAACCCTTCCATCTCACTTAGCCGATCTAGAAACTGCCCCGCAGAGCCTATCCTAATTTAGATAATCCCTCACAGGCATGCTGGGAGGCTTGTCTCCTGGGCGATTCTAGATGCTGTCAAGTTGTCAATCAAAATTAGCCACCACGGTTGGGTGTCTCAAGAGCTGTTATTCTTTGGAGGTTGATGGCTGTAGCTATAGAGCTTGGAGAAGGACTCTGCTTCCCACAGCTGCAGAGTACAGTTTTCCTCTGTCCTTCCCATTTGCTCTCTGGCTTTTCCCAAAGGCCTGTCCTTCTGCGGAGTTTCTATGTGGGTTAACCGCAGCGTCCTTTCTTGGAGTGCTTGGTCAGGAGATCTGTCGCTTTTTTGCGGCCATGGAAAATGCACACAGGGACTTGAAAGGCCCAGTTCATGCAACATTGCTCAAAGGATTTGAGGATTCCATTACTGCACAAATCCTTTAATTAAAGCCAGTTCCTCCAAGCCGCCATCACCCAGGCCCAATCCACACCATTCTCAGCGACCTTGGGAGGGTTGATTAATTGACGAGTTGGCGGTGCATCCATTCCTTCAAAGATCCCACGATATATCTGCTAAAACAAAAATGCCCCAGGACACCATATGTCCCACGCTTGCAGCAGCTCCTCAAATTTATCTGCAACTTTTTCCCGCGTGACTAATGCCTGCTGCCTTCGACTCAGTGGCTGTTGCGACCCGACGCCCTTCTCCTCCGAGGCAGAGAACTCTTCAGCGATGAGGTATTTTTGGAAACTCAAGGGGCGCCTTTGCAATTTGGCAATAGGAAGTAGCATTCTCCACTGGACCCAAGTCACCGTTGATATCAAAGGGGCCAGAGTTTTGAAAAATCTCTCTGCCCTGGCTTTCTGGGGGGAATTCAGCTGGAAGCAATTCTATCTGGAAAGAGTCCGCATCTAGATTGTGTTTATCAGGAGAGTGAGCTGGAGGGAAACCAGCCGATACAGAAAGGCAGGGGCTGTGTCCATGGCGACTCTCAAAGGTGACAGGCAAGGTTGTTTCTCTATAGTCCTGGGTTGGCACCTTTGGCCTCCGTACAGACCCTACGGACAAGGGAAACTTTTCAAAGTGTCTAAAGACATGGATTCTATACAATTTGTCCTCTGAACACAAGGGTGGGTCTGGGCATGTGCACTTCAGTAAAAACTGTGAAACAAAAGAGAAGCTGGGGAGGAGGTAGAAGGCGGAGAGGTGACCCCCCTGTCTCTACTGTGGCCTGTAGCTCTGGCTTCGACGTAAATGTGGTTCTATCATGGTTTGAATGTGAGCTGTTCTTGTGCTTGATCCTTAGCCGATGTTAATTTTTGGAAAGGTTGTAGCATCTTTGGGATGCTCTGTGCTCTCTCTGCCATCCTCGTGGTGGGCATGACCTGAACCAACCTCCGGTTTCTGCCTCTAATCCATGCCTTCTGCTGTGAGATCCTGTGCAATGGACTTTATCTGCACCCTGGAACCATAAGCTAAATAAATCTCCGTTTCTCCTCCTAAGTTGCATGTGTGTGTGTTGTCTCACAGCAGCAGAGAGAGTAACTGCATCACATTCCATAGTCAAAGCTGACGGCACGCCCCAGCTTTTCCTTGAATGACCACAATATCATAATTGGAAAGTGGATCTGTGTTAAGTACAGGTGTCAACTTGATGGTTGAGGGTTCGAGCTCTGAGCACATTTGAAGATAATTAGTAGTTGAGTTAAACCCAGAGTGAACCTACAGGGGATTGTCTAGTTGATGGGGAAGGTGGGTAGAACTAGGCCCAGGTGAATAAAATATGCAGAGCTGTTTGAGAAAGTGGGCTTCCTTGTGTACTGGGCCAGACATGCTGTTTTGGCAAGTGCTGATCATCCGACTCTCAGCCAGTTCTCAACCCTGGTATGGGTGTGAGATTTCCTGTCAAGCTGAACTGTAACTGTAACTGGACTATTGGACTATTATAAGAGAATAAATCCTTTGTTCCCTTTAATCGTTTGATGGTAATTTATCAGCCACACTGCAAGTGAACCTGTGAGCCACACGGGTAGGAAGGCAGAGCCTGGGGCAACATCAGGGTCTTGGAGCCTGGAAGCCCAAACTTGGGTTTGGCTTTCCCGTTTGTCATAATCTAACCCATGGGGAATTAAAGCATGGGATTTTCCCTAAAACCTGCAGCTTGCCAATACCAACTTCATAGGTGTGGCAGATGCGTACCGCCAAGCCCTTAAATCGGTACCAAAGATACATCCTCAGAACCGTCTTGGGTAACACTCGCCCTGTGACAGATCGTCGCAGGTGCCAATTTGACAGGTGAAGGCTGAGGTATTGGATACACTTGTGAAGAGCTGTCATGTTAAGGCGAGCTCTCAGCCAGCCTATGGGAGATAGTCTAATTGATGTGGGAAGACCCAGCCCGTAGTGGGTGGAACCATTGCCTGGGCAGGTGGATATAGGCAGACTGGCAAGAGAGGAAGTATGCTTACCCCTCAGCGATTCCTGCGGACATGGTGCGGCTAATCCCCCGGGCTTCTGAAGTTTGGATGAACTTTCCCACCGTGCTGATGAACTGTAACTGAGAATCATAAGTTAGAATAATTCCCTTTCTCCCCTGAGTTGGTCATATATTTATATCAACCACAGAGGAGACATGGGACCACACTCTTAAAAAAGTATTTTGTGTATTTTTTAATCATCATTTAATATTTTTTTAGTCTCTCTTTGAGAAAAAAAAATCTCTGCATTTTCTGATGAAATCCTCGACATTTGGGTCTGTCGCTCTCCCCTATCCATGGAGTATCCCGATCTGTTTTATTTTCTTTCTTCAGTAAGTATACATGTATGCAGGTGTATGCATGTTTACATATCTGGGTACACTTGTGTGTGCATGTGTGCTTGTGTATGACGAGGTTTGAGATACAGGGAATAATCCTCAACTGCGCTTCCACTTTACTGTTTTGAGACAGAGTCTCCCCAGTGCTAGTCTAGATAGCTTGCCCTAGAGATTCTCGGGCTCTGCCTTTTAGAGTTGAAGTACAGACAGGTCATCATGACTAAGCATTTTTACATGGGACTTGAGATCTGAACTTGGGTCTTTTCGCTTTTGCGGCAAGTGCTTTAATTTTGGAGCCATCTCTCCAGCCCAAAGCACCTGAATGGTCAAAGCAAGAACAAGGGTTGGGGAGGGAAGATATGAGACCACAGAACAGGTCTTGCTGGTTTTGCTTGGCTAATCCAGGAGGGGGAGAAGGAGAAGGGCTACTTCTGCACTTTTGGATGGTATGTTTGTTGTTGCTGCTGTTTTGTTGTAGTTGACATGAGTGACTGTGGAGGAGACTCCAGAGAGAGACGGCCTGTCACTCCAACCAGCAGCTTTATGGTAGCACGGGAGGCCGCCGGCTCAGCAGGAGACCTGTGGTTTAAGAGCGAACTACCTTCCCCACGCTCAGGTGTCACAGTACTTTGTCCTCAACCAGTGGCATTCTTCTGGAAGGTTGTAGAACCTTTAGGAGAAGGATCATGTCTAGTGGAGGTGACCGTGTGGGTGGGCCTCTCAGGACTAGAGCTGGCCCACTCTGGTCCCATCTCTCCGCTTCCACTTCCATTGCTCTGCCTTACCCGCCACTCTGCACAGTGTCTTCAGACATAGTCCTGTCCTCTCTTTCCCTTGCCTCTGGCTGCAGTGATGTCAAAGAGGCTAATCCATCTAGGATTCAGAGTCTTTGGTGACTTTCAGCTTAGTGATCTAGCGGAGCTTTTCCTATCTTTTTGTCTCTATGTTTTCTTTCTCTCCTGTTTCTTTTATCTAGCTGGGAGATGTGAAATCTGTGGAAAGCACAGAGCGGGATTTCTTTTATGTGGAGATAAACATGCAGCAGACTGTTACTTGTTTACAAGTGGGAGGTTGGCAGCCAGGGGTCCAAAACCTCATCTATTGTGTGGAGACATTTATAAGGCTCAATAGAAAACTTATGAAAAGCATTTAGGGTACATAAGATCTCTCTCTCTCTCTCTCTCTCTCTCTCTCTCTCTCTCTCTCTCACACACACACACACACACTACTCCACACCAAAACAAGATTCCGCTTCTGGATGGGAAATGAAGCTGAGAATCAGAACAAGGGGTCCCTGTCTCCCCCCCCCTCCGGTGGGGTCTCTTGGCTTTCATTCTAACGCCCTTACTCTCTCAAGTCTGACCTACTGGGGTCATTCTGGGAGAGGTGAGCTTTCAAAACTGAAAGCAAGAAATAATAACCTTTACTAATGACCTGATAATTGTTTTTTATAGCTTCCCAATGGAGTGTGAAGCGCTCTGGGAGCCAACACAAGACAATTTCCTTTGCTGGGGAAGTTTTCCAAAGAGTGGGTACCAAGCCTTCCCTGGCACCCTGGCTGTCGCCAACTCCTAGAGACTCAGAAAAGCTGCAGATATTGGGGTGACACTGGCTGGCCTGGTCTTTATTTTTAAGCATGAACTCTGCGTTTCCTTTAAAAACAGCCACCTACAATGTGAGCACATTCTAAGCAGCTGGCGTCTGTCTGTCCCCAACTCTGTCCTGTCACCAGATCTTGGTGCCAGTCCACGTACACAGCAAAGACTTAATACATATCCTACGGCGAATGATCGCCCCTTGGGGTCTGTACCAACGAAAGCCAGTGTTTTCTATGTGAGAATTTGTCGATGGAGGGAGGGAAAAGGTTAGTGTTCAGAGATCTTGGTCATCTAATTTGCATCCTAAAAGTCCATTCGAAGTCCCAAGAATGCCGGGAAATGAATTCTAATTGAAAACATTCATGATTGTGTCAACGACCTATTGGAGTTTGGTGACACTTAAGGTGGAGTGGCGTTCCTTCTCTTTGCCATGGAAGAGCAAGTAGACTGTCTGCAGTGAGCATGGTATTCCCACCATAACACCTTCTGAGGAGTTGCTGTGACATTGACTTTCAAAGTCCTTCCCAAAGGGACCCAGAGGGATTCTCATGCGTGCAGCATAAAGAAGATGCTTTGACCCAGGAATTGTGGGATTCTCTGGACCTGTGTCTAAAGCCACATGTTAACTGAGGTGCAGTGGGGACTTGAACCTGAGACTCCGGCAGCCAGCCCACACTGTTCCTACCATGCCTGTTTCTGTGATTCTGGTAGTTTCTGCATGGGGAGGCAGAGGAACAATTGCCTGGTGTTTGTTGTACTTTGCATGTGTGTATGTGAGGATACATATGTGTGTATATGCACATGCACAAGAGGGCGTGTATTCACATGAATGCCTGTCTCTGTAGAGATCCAGGGAGAATCAATCTTGTTCACTCTTCTACTTTATTGCTTCGAGACCATGGCCTGAATACAGGGCTAATCTGGCGAGTCAGTTTGCTCTGCCTTCCAGGGCTGGAATTACAAGTAGGTCACTACACCTGCCCAGTATTTTATGTGGAGTCTTGGGATCTGAACTGGGGTCCTTATGTTTACGTAGCAAGCTCTCTAATCCCTGCTCAGTCTTCCCAACTCGGCGGCTACACTTCTTGTTTTGTTGTTATGTGGTTTGAATAGTGTTTGATTAATCTGAGATTGATTCAGCACTTGTTGTTTGGGCAAGCTAGATTTTTCTCAGAAGTAAGAGATGGTTAATTTTATGTGTCAATTTGGCCAGACCCGGGTGCCAGATGTTTTGTCAATCACCAGCTGCAGATGTTGTTGTGATAGTGTCTATTAGCTGGAATTAACATTTAAATCTGTAGACTCTAAGACCGCCCAAATCTCACATGGGCCTTGTCTAATCAGTGGAAAGACTTTTTTTTTTTTTTTTTTGGCATGTGTGCATGTGTGTGTTCATTTGTGTTTGTATCTGTGTGTGTGTGTCATGTGTGTGTGTGCGCTTGTGTGTGAGTATACAACAGGACATTTAAGTGTGTGTGCCTAGGGAGGCCAAGGGTTAACATCAGAAATTCTCATGGGTTACTTTGCTCTGAGGTTTCCCAGGCTCCACCTTCCAGGGTTGGAAAGACAGGCTACCCCCATAACTGCTTGGCAATTTTGCATAGGATCTGGGAATCTGAACCCAGGTCCTTTTGCTTGTGATGAAGCAGCTTTAACCTTTGAGTTATCTCCCCAGCCCAATGGGAAGTCTTAAGAAAAGGAAAAAAAAAACCACGAGGGGCAGGAGGAATGGCTGAGTTACTACAGTGCTTGCTGAGCCCACATGCAAACCTGAATTCAATCCCCAGCACCCAGTAAAAAGTAGGATATGAGTGGGAATCTGTAATCGGATTGCTGTGGAGGCAGATCCCTGGAACTAGAAAGCCAATAAAGCCAACTGAATTAGTGGGCTGCAGGCTCAGGTTCGGTGAGAGACCCTGTCTCAAAAAATAAGAAGAGAGCTGCTGAGGAAGACACCCAGCATCAGCCTCTGGTATACATACACGTGCATGCATATCTGCAGGTCCACATCCACACACACCACACCACACCACACCACACCACACCACAAAGACCGAGATCCTAAGATGAATGAATTCTATCTCTAAGCTGCCTTTGGACTCAAGACTTGCATGGACTCCTGGCTGAGTTTCCATCTAGCTGTCCAGTCCTCAGAATTTTGTACTTGCTAACCCCTATAATCACATGATCAAATGTCATTCTCTCTCTTTCTCTCTCTCTCCTTCACTTCCTTTCCTGTTATTCTTTTTCTCTCTCTTTCTTTCTCCTTGTTTTTATCTCTCTCTCTTGCTCTCTCTGCCCCCTTCCGTCTCCATCATACATAACAGCATACACGCTTATGTCTTGTTGGTCACTTAATCTGGAGAACACTGCCTATCATGTCTGGTGTCTTCCTGGATGATGGAGATGATGAAGAGGAGAAAGTGCAGGTGCCCTTTGCTCACTGTCTGCTGGATGTTACCCTGGGCTTTCTCATGCACCAATCCCACCACGCTCTGTGGGCAGCTTTATGCCCTCATTGTACCAGTGAGGGAACCAAAACAAGTTGCTTCCCATGGCTGAAAACTTTTAGCAAGGGACAGAGCATGGAGCAGGTCTCAGGTCCTACACTGAACTCCTAGCTTCCATCCGGCCCCCCTCTTCCGGGCAATCCAAGAACCCATCCTGGCAAAAATGCCACAGCTAAACATACTTTTCCGATGTGACATCACATTGGGGGAGAGAGCGAAACCCATCGGTCAGGTAATATTTGGGTGACTCCTCCACCAAGAAGAAAGAGGAGACCATTGTGCCATTCATTTCTTTTCCAGGTGTATTCCACGATGACTTCAATATCTGCCAACTGAAAATATAAAAGCAAACAGAAAATAACTCCCATCCGTGAGGTAGAAGATGGAGCTTGTCCTTTTCGTTTTGGGTTTGGGTTTGGAGATGTGGGACACGGGTGTGTGTGATTTGGCACATGCGGGTGCTGCGGAATGGAACATGGGGGTGTTGCATGGTATGGGACATGGAGGTGTGTGATGCAGGGCACAAAGGATGAAAGACTGGAAACCCCCAGCTTTCTCTCTGCATCCGTGGCGTCTCTGGAGAGTGTGAGTTGGTGGGAGCATCTGCCTCCAGCCCCAGCTCAGGACTCTAGAAGGCGCCATCTTCTCAACCGTCACACTACACGTGCAAAATTACTCCAGGAATTCTGTTCTTTCACTGACAAGCTGCATGCACGCTTTGGAAATAATAGCACAAATAGGGGAGAGAGCAGATGACTCATGGACAGAGCGCTTACTATACAAGCAAGAAGAACTAAGTTCGAATCCCCGCATCCCACGGAGAACCTGCTCGTGATTCCAGTGTTCCTCTAGCAAGATGGGAAGCGAGACAGTGACATCTCAGGCAATGTGAGGCCAGCTGGCACAGGCAGTGTGATTAACAAGAGAGATTCCCATCTCAAACAAGGGCAGGACCATGCCTCAAGTTGTCCTTTGACCTCCACACGTGCCCTGTCACCTGCACACAACGCGCATGTATATGCACACCAGTAAACACACGTTCCAATGCAAGAACATAAAAAATAAAAGCAGAAGTACCAAGTCAGGTTGCCTCCCTCACAGGCTTCTGTTTCTAGCTCTTCCTTGGCAGGCTGGGGGGTACTGCCAACCCAGTAGCAGAGTTGCTGAGGAAGAGGTGAGAGAGAATAGAGCTCTCCAGCCTGGGTCTCAGGAGCCTGTGGCGTGGGAAACAAAGCAATCGGCCACCACCACCTCTGAGGGGAGTGCCAGGGATTTCTGCAATTAGCCTAATCCTTCCTCTTGATGTGAACTGCACAGCAAAACAAGTGCCCCCTCTAATCTGTGTTTCCGACACAAGATGCTTTTCTGCCCATGTGCTGCCAGCCTCTCTGGGCCCGGTGGCACGGTCACACCAGCTGTGCGGGACAGATTGCTGAATCTGGCCTCCTCGAGGCTGGGAATTCAGCGTTCAGCACTGCTGGCTGCTCCCGCTGCCTGGGGGGCTGAGGCAGGCAGGCCTGGTTTGGGGCAGCTGGAAAGTTCTGGAAGCTGCCCAGTGACTCAGGCAATCCCTTACAGAAAAGATCAGTTCCCTACCACTGGAAGAGCCCATTGCTGGAAGCTCATCTTGTTCAGGGTTAGATCTGGGCAGTTGCTCTGGGTTGGGTAGTGGTGGGAACCTTCTAGACACCCTAGCAAACACTGACAATCATTTGATCACAACTCTTGGGTCCTGCCCGCTGTGGAAACCCCCAGGCGCCCATCTGTTGGTGGTCAGATGCTCATTTGTTTCTCTTATTTCCACCTGGTTGCATCTGCCTCGCTCTTCTGAGGCTGCTCGTTTGCAGGAGCCGCTCACAGGAGCCAGCCCTGCCTCTGAGCCCCTGGGGAGCCCTTGACCCCTAGATCCTGGGTCTCAGCTTCCTCATCTTCCAACTTCATTTACACATTTCACAACAATTTCGCTTAAATATCTCTATCTATTTATTTGGGAGAAGGAGGAAAAAGACAGGAGGGAGAGAAGGTGGAAAAGAGAGAGAGCGCGCGCGCGAGAGAGCGAGCAGGTGGGCGCATTCCACAGCATGTATGTAGCAGTCAGCAGGCAACTCTCTGAAGTCGGGTCTCTCCCTCCACCACGTGAGCTCTGGAGACAGCCAGATCTGCATGCGGCTGCCCTTACCCTCTGGGCCGTCTCACCAGCCCACCCAACAGCAGTTTCTTGTTCCACAAGGTCTGTGTGAGAACTCAGTAAGCCGGTGTATAGTGGGTATGTAATGATGTGATGGTAGCAACATACGCCTTTCGTTCATTTTATTTTTCAATATAATTTCACGCAACAGTTGTCTATGTGCTGGGCATCATGGCAGTGGGCATCAAAGTGGCAAGAACTGGAAGCAATTGGTCAGGTTGCACCTACAGCTGGAAGGCAGAGAGTCTGAATGTGTGCTCAGCTTTTTTTATCCAGTTCCAGGACCCCAGGCCCAGGGAACAGCCACCCACTTTTAGGCTGGGTCTTTCCACGTGTCCTTGAATGGTGGCCGGAATAACCCCTTTCTCCCTTAAGTTGCTTTTGTTAGGGTATTTTTGTTACAGCAACAGGAAAGAAACTAAGACATAGTGTCAATCTTAATGGTACACAGAGAATTGTTGCATGAAACTATATTGAAAAATAAGATGGACAAAAGGTATATGTTGTCAGCAGAAGCAGTCTAGTGAGTCCCACTGACATAGAGGGCTAGTCTCGACGCCTTCCTTGGGGAGCATTTAACTTACTGGGTGACAGGGGACCGGAAAGCAAAGAAATGGCCAGAGTGTTGCCGAGTAGCTGCACAATTCACATCTGGGAGGAGATGGAGTTAATTAAGCTGAAGGGCAGAGGGGTTACTTCTGGCTCCAGAGCACAAGCTTGGAAGACCAGCTTCCGGTGGGCAGCGTGGGGAATCGGAGCAATCAGACAGAGGGCGACCTCAAGCCTGCCCTGCCTGCAGACTCCGCCCAGGTATCTGGTCCTTGTCTCTTCCCTTCCATGTTGGTTAATCTTCACTGTCAGCCTGGCTCAATTTGGATTCATCTAAGAGTAGGGGCTGTGGGTGTTGCTGTGAGGGTGTTTCCAGAAAAGATTAACTGAGGAGAGGAGACCCCTGAACATGGGCAGCCTGGGTGGGGCCACAGCCTTGTCTCGAGAGGAAGAGGCCTGCAAAGACAGACCGGTCAGCGGCTTGGAGCCTGTTCTAGAACCATGGGAGGGAGGGCAGCTGGAAGGGAAGGCAGATGGGAGGCTGGGGCCTGGGGGGCTTTGGAGAGGACAATCACTGGACCTATGGACTTCTGGTCCCAACTACAAGGTCCCGCTGCAGAAAAGCTGGGGTCCATCCTCTTCGTACAGATGCCAGAAGCAGCTGTGTGCGTGTCACTGAGGCCACACCCCTAATGTGACCCGCCCGTCTACCTCGGCTCACAGTTTTGGAGGCCTCGGTCATTCATCATGGAGGGGAAGACTCACCCAAGTAGACAGCTCAAAGCCCAATGGCCAAGAAGAAGAGAAGGCGCATGTGTATACGGCTGCCTCACCTCTTACCTCATGCTCCGCATGGAACCAAAGCGTCTGGGGCAGACGTACCTTTCGCTAAGTTCATTTTGTCATTGCTCTCACAGACACGCCCAGAAGTGGGCTTCAACCAATCGCCTAGGCTCGTGTCATGTCAATCAAGGGGGCAATCAAGTTTAACCATCGCAGAACCCAAGGCTAGGATGCTACCTGCTTCCTGATCAGAGCGGATAGGGTAGATTTGGGGCAGGGCCAGTGATACTGCTATTGTTTATGAGGTGTTGATGACGGTTTGAAGCGAGGTGAAGGGGACTGGATGGAAGGGGAGAATCTGAGGGGGACTTAGGAAGTGAAATGGACAGGCATGTGTCCCCCACCTCAGACCTGTGCTTCGGTCTTTGGTAGCTGAAGAGGCGCCGCTCTGCAGACCCAGGATAGCCCCCTGGCAGAGGAGCTCAGCTTTGGCTTGAGCAGGGGGCAAGAGAGCTAAGGAGGAGACCGTGCAGGGGAGGGGAAGGCCGGGACCAAGCTGTGGTTCAGAGGAATTGTGAAGCGACTCTGAGGTGAAGGTGTTCCTGGAGGCAGAACCAAAGGAAGGAGGGGCTGATAGGTATGTTTGGGTGTTCATGCATGTATGTGTACACGTGTGCATACACACACACACGTCAGGACAGGGAAGGGCACACATGAGATGCTGTTTAAGGGACGCAGAATGAAAGGCTGCATACCTTCCTGACAAGAGAAGGGGCTGTCAGCTCTGAGGTCGCCCCCTCTTTTCCTGTGGAGACAGGTAAGGTAAGCATTCAACCACAAGGACCCAAAGGTTGGCCAATCCGGTGGCAACACGCACGCCCACAGTGACTTGCAAAGGAGCTAAGCTTAGATGCGAATGCCCGTAGCTCAGCGGCCAGTCGCGCTGTTTGTTGCTTGTTTTTCATTTTTGCTTTGAGACGGGTGTTGGGGGCGGGGTTCTCACTCTGCATCCTAGGCTAGGCTCAAGCCCACAGTGATTGTCCTGCTTGGTTTGCCAGTGTTGGGACCACAGATGAGCAGCCACCAGGCCCGCCTGACCACAGTTCCCCAGACAAGTTGACATTCAAGGTCACGGCCATCTGTGTGACTCTGGGTCAGTTATTTCTTGTTGGAATATTGGGTCTATTTCCTGTGCCCAAAACAGGGCTCCCTTCCAAGAACATATTAGGTTCTCCCCGTTGCTGTAGCCTGATTTTTATGGGCATTTAAAATCACACTAGCAAAACATACTGGCATTGTGGAGAGGTGCTGAACTCGTTCCAGGCCACCCAGCTGCCAACATTCATGGCCCTCGTGAGCTCAAGAGCCCAGAAATACTGTCTTTGAAGCTCTTTCTGGATAGCCTGACCCCACCAACCAGGTCATACCTTGGAATGAGCGTCTCCTGAGGATTGCTAAGCACCTTGGAAAGAGCCCAGCACGTCCCCGAGTGGGCGCTGGCCACCCTCTTTAATTTCAGGAGGCTCAGTCCATTGCTCCCCCCTCACTTGCCGAATCCTGAACCACATGACTTTTTTCTTCCTGTGTTCCAGAGTTTGACACTTCTGATTTTCATCTCTGGTGAAATGAGGGCCCCAAAAAGCCTGACCACAGGTTCTTTTTACCGCCCCGTTCCCACAAATAAAGTCTCCCTATCAAACAACTGTCTTATGAAATGAGCCAAATGGCGTTCTTGTATACCCTGGGGTTCAGCGTTCCCCTTCCTTGCTAGCCTGCAGAGTTACTCACACAATCCGATCACATCCTCTGGTGGGGATGATTAGTGAATGGCGACAATGATGGTGGCGATGATAATTTGATGAAGAGGATGATGAAAATGACTATGACTGAGATTTGTTGTTGATGATGACAGCAGCACTTATTTTAGAAGGTCACTGGAAACCTTATCAAAGAATCCCTGGGAAATTCTTAGCATGTGGTCCCAAAACAAAGTCTCAAATGTGAATGAGTTATTTTGAAGTTTTATCCATTACTGATTACTTCCTTTTTTCAATAAAAAGATTAATATTACAAATAGCTTTGCTTTGACGTAACAGGCATTGCATTACTAGGAAGTTACTAAGTAAGTCATCTTATCTGCTTAGTGATTCTTGAGATTAGGGGGATTTCTGCAGAATGTTTTTGTAAGTGACATTCTTGAAATTTTTTTTAAGAAAAAGTTTTAGTAAAGTGAACAGTTTCACTGCAGAAATTCTAATATGTTTAGAGGAAATAAAATCATCTGTACCTTATGGACCCAGATCTTCATTGTTCCTTTTAGATTTTTATCTATATATTTGTCTACTTTGGAGAAAAGATAGGGTGTCACAATGTAGCCCTGGCTGGTTTCCACCTCACAATCCTCCTGCCTCAGCCCCCTGAATGCTGGGATCAAAGGTGTCTAACCACACCCGGGTTTCTTTGCCGGTTTAAACACAGTTTATATCTTCTGTGTATTCTTTGTATTCTAACTTTCAGGTTATCACTATGTCAAAGCATGTGCATGTGATTAATAATTTACATAAACATTAGATTTGCCATTTCCTTAATGGCGTCTTTACCACTGGCCATTTGGACTGTCTTCTACATGTGATTTCCCGTTATATTCTGCATTGTAAGTAATGCAAGGATCTCACATGAGGACCTCGAGAAACCAGCTGCACACGTCAGGGTCACATTTATAGAGGACAATCAATTCTTTGATGAGTTTTACCATAAATTTGCTGCTCTAGGTGTGCTGGGAAAGACCTCATGTGGCCAGAATGGAGGTTGGTTAACTGTCCAAACTGCTTTTGTAAGAACAATTCACTGGAACCCGGATGTGTACATCTGTTTCCATATCATGTACAGCTGCTTTCATGCCACAAGCACAGCGTTGAATGATTCAAGCTTGCAAAGCCTGTATCTGCTCTCTGACCCTTTACAAATATTTGCCAGTTCCTAGTATAGGGTGCAAGAGATCACAAGTCTTCTTCCAAAAATTCAATCAGGTTTTTAAAAAGATATGACATTAAAAGAAAATTCTTAATATTTGATAATAAAATGTGCAAAAATAACAAAATTCCAAATGCAAACTTCCATGGGTAACACTAGACCTGCTCTTTCCACCTCTAAACCTTTGGTTTAGATCAAAAAATCGATGGAACGAACATTAACTGAGGGGTGGAATTAGTACATATGGCAACTTCATTGTAACAAGAATGTCAGGAAAAACCAACAGGAATGAGATGGGTCATTCTGCTATGATGCTGGAATATGGTATGAGGTAGGGGTGTGATTCAAGCCATATACAAAGGTGACCATTGGGGTAGAATCAAGTAAAAAGACATAATGATAAAAGTGATATTCTTAATATACATCTTTTCGGTAATCTGAAGGCAACGGCACCCTTGTTTTAGCTTCACTGTACTTTGCTATGACAAAATACCTGACCCAGCAGCTCAGGAGAGAAAAGGTTTGATTGGCTCACATTACAGGGCAGTCCCAAGAGGTCACCTCGCATCCACAGCAAGAGCAGAGGGCGATGAACTGATGTATGCAGGCTTTCTTGCTTGGTGGGGCTCAGCTCTGTCTATGTTTATAACATCCCCATCCCCTGCCCAGGGAACGGGCCCTCTCACTCGTAAGGTGGGTCTTCCCACATCAGTTAACACAATCAAGAAATCTGCAGGTGTCCCCAGAGGTCTGCATCCTAAGCGTTAAGTAAATGATACTAATCCTCACAGCACTCCTTCTCGGAATTACATTTTTCAGTGTATAAAATGAAATATCAGTTTGACATGCACAATAAAAGATGCTCTAGGGATGGGGGGGACAATGGGAGTAAGGGAGAGGGGGAAAGGAAGGGGAAAAGAGAGGAGGGAGCAAGGGGATCCAGGGAGGGGTGGAGGAAGGGAAGGGAATGGGGTACCTATCAAGCTTGTATGAGTGGAAAAATAAACAAATATTAAAAAATAAAATAAAATTAAGAAAATTTAAAAAAATGAAATATCATCAAAGAGACCAGTTATGCCAAAATTTTATGTGGACTGAAACTAATAAAATCTAGCTACAAATTTCAAACCTACTGCAATGTGGAAATAGCAAGGAGCCTAAACAGAAACTTGGGATATCTCCAACAACTATAGATTAATGTGAAAATATACTTGATTTATAAAGGTGGCAAAATCAGCAATCAGCTAATCATAATAATACTGTGATCACCATGTTTCTGCCAACAGGAAATACTAAATGTATATTGGAAGTTTCCTCATCCAAAGTGACCGTCCCCTTGACTTCTAAGTCAGTGCCATTCAGTTATTTAAAATCCTCCAGTGGGGCTGGAGAGATGGCTCAGAGGCTAAGCCTTTGCCTCAAAAGCAAAAAGACTCCAGTTTGGATCCCAGGTTCCACATAAAAATGGCTGGGAAAAATAGCTGTGGATTGCACTTCTGGCCCTGGAAAGCAGAGCCTTGAAACTCCAGGGCAAAACAAGGAGAAGGTAGAACAATTTAGGATGACTCCCAAAGTCACCCTTGGGCCTCTACAGGGACACACAGTACCCTCTGACACACACACACACACACACACACACACACACACACACACACACATGCGCACAGAAACATACACATGTACACACACATATACACACAATTACACACACACACACACACACACACACACACACACACACAGAGACACACACACCTTCAGTAAAATTGAGATCACACTTGCACTCCTAAGGGTATGGAAGAACTTCTAAAAACTAGTGACATCCAAAGACACCAAGAATTGATGAACTCATCTGTAGCAAAATTCAGAAGTTTTGTTCAAGGACTGACTGGGAGAAACTCTTACTACCCTCAACCCACCAGAGGATTGCAGAGAGCTCTGGTACATGAACAAGGGAGGGAATAAGAGTTGGGGGGACAGGGCAAGGGATGTGGACGCCCAGCTTGCAGGGGACACTCTTGAAAGTGTAACACACACATGGTTAGATGCTCAAGATCATTGGTAACCGGTCAGAGGAAAATGAAGACAGAGCTCAGTGAGGTAGATACCATAGGTCCTAAGCTCCGGAAACAGGAAGCCAAGCTTCGGCAAGGATATGGGGAAGTGAGCCCTCTTGATGCACTGTGGGCAGACCGTAAACGTTTATCAGCATTCAGAGGCCCGTGGAGGAAGCACAGAAATGACCACTTCTCATGTCTCAACAGAGCTCTGGCAAACCAATCTTCAACGGACGGATCGTGGGGTGTGTATTAGTCTCAACAGGGGCACGACAGATGGAGACACCCCCATGAAATCCGTGGAACACGTGTGCTAGGGACACATGCTAGAGATGACATAGCGCTGGGAAGGGCGGGGAACCATTCCCGTGCGATGACCCAGCTACCCAGCTACACCTTCAACTTACAGGACGAACAGTTCAAACTACCCAGAGAGGGCACCACAGTGGTGGATTTAAAATGTATGCACATAGAAACAGATAGGTGTGCGTGTGTGTGTGTGTGTGTGTGTGTGTGTGTGGTGTGCGCACGCTCGCGCGTGTGTGTAATAAGGTACTCATGTCTTGAGAACTTGACCCACTGTTTATACCAATTGCCCAGGAAAGAAACCTCTGTTCTCTAACAGTGGCTTGGGAAGCAGTTAGGCCACTATCCAAGAAGGTAAAGACCATGATCTATGACATCATCTGCGATGTCATCTGTGACAATTAGCCCTGACTGTCTAGGACTTGGCCAGTTTCTGACAGTTTCCACAATTTTTGTCCCTACTTCCCACCTGGGACCAAATGGAGAAAACCACATGTGTCATTCCAACCAATCCTGTGGGATGACTGGTTAGTCTGACTGCAACTTCCCCAGGTCACACCCGAATCAAGCCACAACCAAAATACCCTCTTTTTTTCCACTTGGATGGTTTCCCATTGATTGACTGCATTTGAATCTCTGCCAAAACAAGGGACAATGGCTGGTCCCCGTCAGCCTATTTAAAAGTTACATTTATTCATGTACAAATTGTGTGTGTGTGTGTACATGTGAGTGTGCGCGTGAGTGTGCGTGTGAGTGTGCGTGTGAGTGTGCACGTAAGTGCGCCACAACACGCACACGAGTTCAAAGGACAACCTGAGGGACTCCCGTCTCTCCTTCCACCGTGTGGATTCTGGGGATTGAACTCACGCCGTCAGGCTTGGCGGCAAGCTCCTGTACCTGCGAGCCATCTCACAGGCCCCTCTGGCCTCCTTTTGTCCAGTTACAGTCCAGTTTAAGCTGGTCCTCCCTTGGAGCAGTACAACACCGAAGATTAAGGGGAAAAATAGTCCCATGATTTCACCTCATTCTTTTTTTTTTTTTCCAGGGAAAATTACTTTTTAAAACTATTAAATCTTCTGTGAAGGTTATAATAGAGGACTTAGGTTCAGTTTAGACATTTATTAAGATATAGGCTACCAGGCCCAATGGAAAAAATAAACAAACAACTGGGGGTGTACTTGGATTTATGCAGAGGCTGTCTAATCAATCAATCTGTAAACACTATGCAAATGTGTGTAAACCTGAGTCTAGCCCGGACTTTCCGTATGCATTGTTATGTAAACGATCAATCTTGTTAATGCAAATATTAATATAAACCTGACATTAAACACACGTTTACACAGCCTTGCTGGTTGAAGTCAGTTTGATTTACATTGAAGTGTAAATAGCAGTAGTGTTCTTCCTGGGACTTTGGAAAACAGACTGGCTAGGGGTCACTGGGTGGTCGGCCCCTACTCTTTGGTCCTTTGATTATATGTGTCTCTTGAGGAAACTGAGGGGCATTTGACTGGTGCCCTGGGAATCCTTATTCTTGATATTCCCACCCCCATCCCCACTGGCATCTCTCTAGGGTTCTGAACGATGGCACAAGAAGAGCCACTTGGACGGGCCGAATGGCTCAGCAGGTATAAACAATTGCTACACAAACCTAAGGACTTGAGTTTGATTCACAGAACCGTGTAAACCATGTAAAGGTAGGTGGAAAGAACCAACTCTACTGTGTTGTCTGTTGACCTCCAAGTATGTTGTGTATCTGTACACACACATCAACAATAACAACAACAAGAGCGCTGGCAGGTAAAGACAACTTTGGGCGAACCTGGGCACATATGTTTGACCTCTGGAACTCAGTATAGTAGAAGAAGATGTCTGAAAAGTTGTCCTCTGACCTCCATAAGTGTTTTCCTCTCTCTCTCTGTCTTTCAAATAAACCAATAAAATGATTAAAAAGGAAAAGGAAAAAAAAAAAGAAGGGGCGACTCACTAGCTCTCCCTCCAGCAGCAGTGGCTACAGGTCACAGCTAAGGCGTGCTGCCCTTGGTACGTACTGGACAGCTCTGTAAGGCCGGCCATCCTGCCTTCCCACTGGCTCCTCTTGGTCAACGTTGTTTTGAACGGTACCTCTTTAGAGCGGCCTCCTGTAACGTCTATTTCAGTTAGGTTTCCTCTTGGACCTTCTCCAGCATGCATGGCATTCATCCATGTGTGACATAGCATTCGCTCACGCTTTTACCCATCTGCATGATGTTTTTCTTTTTCGCTTACATGTCTACTTTTTCCATCCTACCCGCAGCTTCACAGGAGTATATGGAGTCACCCGCATCGGATCAGGGAGCCCTGTCGGCCACGGGCACGTAGGATGGGTTAGGAGAGATTTGGTTGCATGCCTGCACACATGAATAGAGTCCGGGTTTGAACCCCGACATTACAAAATCTTGGAAAAGATGTTCACTCTGACCTTTCTTCACTCATACACCCAGGGGGTGGATATTTAGTTTTCAGGGTGGTTGGCGATGATTAAACCCAGTTGAAAGCACAGCCTGGGGATTCAAAATATTTTCATAATTATTTCCAGCCTTCAGCCAGAGTTTCGGGACCACGGAGAAACAGGCTTGTTCCCTCGCTCCTTGGTCTTGGTCGCTTTGGTCGCCAGTCTCAAGGTCTCAGCTCTTTCAGCTCCCTTGTGTCACCCGAGCATCCTCCGAGGGGGATCTGTGTACAGCATCCTTCTAGGCCATCCGGAGAGGTCACTGACATCCATGCGAGGCAGAGACTCAAGGCCCAGCAAGTGAAGAGAGATTACCAAGGCGGTAAGGACCATCATCTTGCAGATGGAAGAGGCATTTTCCTCCAAGCAAAACGGCTGCCATCTTTGTCCGACCAGCGGTAACTACTTGCAAGAGACCATCAAGAGCGCGCCTGGTTGGGGAGGGGCTGGGATTCTGGCCTCACCTGGATACTTCCCAACCATTAGTATGCAATTCTACCTTGGCCACACGTGCCTTCAGAAACAAAAGATTTCAGGAGAAGGTTAGACGTCAAGGAAGGTTAACTGTCTTGGGGGAGCGTATAAAGCCTACCGTCCATGCTGGGGAACTGAGACTTTCCACCATGACTGCTTTGGAGGCCATGCATGTTCCTGCAGGTAAACCTCACCCCTACTCCTGTGAGGAACCAGAGTAAACTTATTGGTTCGTCAAGCTAGACCTTGACGTAATCATTGCTTAGATCGTCTGTCATCACATTCCTAGCTGGGGTGGACAGATATTTATATGGCATCTCCCTGGGAAAAGTTTCACACAACAGAGCTATGCTAAAAAGTACCAGAAGCTTCCACAATTTAGTACTAACGCCATTGTCCTTCACACAAGGACACTTGGACTGGGCGTGGGTGGTTTGCCACAGTGTGCGCCAGCATGCTCTTTGGGTGCGACTGTTTCTGTCTGCCTCTCTGGGAAAGCAAGACCTGCATCTTACCCATCTTTGGGGTTAATCGGCAAATGCAAGGTCAGCGTGGGTAAGGGCCCAGTACTGTTTGCTGGGTGAATACTTCCTTCCTAGCCCCTCCCACCCAGACTCATTGCACTTCCATTTTTTTTTTATTATTATTATTTATTCAACTGTGCGCATGTGCGTGTGTGTGTGTGTGTGTGTGTGTGTGTGTGTGTGTGTGTGTGTGTGTGTCTGTGTATGTGTAGAACCATGGACGAATTTGCGAACCACCATGGACGCCTCCACCTCCTTCCACCCCGGGATTCACAGGCTCCGCCCCACCAAGACCAGAAGCGCAAGCCCCCCCCCCCCCCCGCTTCTGCCGTGGGATCTGGGATCCGAACTCAGGACCTTCCGCCTGCAAGGCGGAGACTTAACCCCTGAGCCACCTCTCCAGCCCGCACTTCCATTTTTTGATGGTGTTTTTTTTGAAGGGGAAATTTTGAACATTGTCTTTGATCTTTCTTTGGATGGAGACCTGGACTCATGTCTTCTAAGCTCTCTGCATATCTAGGGGTACCTGTCGACTATTTCTTCCTTCTGTGGTACCTCAGTGTTTGACCAGAAGGACTTCAGCTCTGGTCAGCTGTATTCTGAATTCCCCTTCCCCATCACTGACAGGTGCTAACATCTCCATGACAGAAAGCTTTGCATTGCCCATTGCTAAAGTGGGTCGAGAAGGTGGGGAGGACTATTCTCCTACCATGTCCTGAACAACACCATGTTTGGTTTAAATGGGGTTTTAGGACACTTTCCCTTGCATGGTCTATCTTGCCAGCCCCTCAGAGGCATTGACATAATCTATGTGCAGACGAAGGTTTGCAAACCTTCTGCAAGAAGCTCCTTTGAGTGTGTGGATGCCAGGCATTCCCTGGAGACTCTGGGGGAGGGAGGGTCCTCAAGGTCACTGGCAAAGTGATGGTGGCCATCTGGATGACCCCCTAGCCAAGAGACTGTCATTGTTGCACAGCTTCAGGTTTACAAATCCTTTTTCTTAAAGAAAGGCGATGTTAGCCAGCGTGGGATTTTTCCCCCAAAGAATGCTTTCCAAAGAGTGCCGGGACCTTTCCTTCCACCTTGACGGCCCCCGGAGACAAGCTGAAAGGACCTGCTTAATGTCTCCTCCGAAGGGTATTTGCTGGCTGCCTTCATCATTCAAAGCAGGAAAAGGCCTTTGTCATGGTCAAATGGCTTTAATGTGTTTTGAATGCTACATAAATTCAAACTTGATGGCTCATTTATTTGTTGGATTGAAGTTTTATACAATAAACTAAGCCTTGGTATTTACTAATAACTTGTGCTCTGCCCTTTGTTTGTTTAGAACAGACGAAAGGCAAAAGAGTTGACCGAGTCCCTCTAGGGTCTGCGTCATATTCCCTCCCTGGCATTTCCCAGGTCAGTTTATGGATGGGGGTGGAGAGGGAGGATGAGAGAGCTGTTTGTGGGGGACGGGGGACACCACTGGGAAGCGAAGAAGGGGAATCTTCCCTGTGACTGTTGGAGGCCATGCTGAATCTTCTGCCGCCGAGGCCCAGTGAGCTGGGCGTTGAGTGACAGGCCAAGGTTGGCTGGTGACTTGTGGCCTGACCTTGGGAGATTCATTGCCCCCCCCCCTGCGTCTCGCTATCTGGCTTGGAGAAAGGAAAGGAGGCGTATAATAAATTCTACCCACGGTTCAAGGTGAGCTTCTGCGAAGTGCTCTCCTTTTGGAATGGATCGTTGCTTTCTCGCCCTCCCACACGGCCCTCACAGAAACTCCAGCAGATGGGTAGTTCTTGCACTCCAGTGCGAGAGCAGGGGCTTTGGGGTCAGCAAGAGCTGAGTGTGAGTCCGGCTGTTTATGTCGGCTTGACTAAGTTAGGGGGAGGGGTGTGTGTGTGTGTGTGTGTGTGTGTGTGTGTGTGAGAGAGAGAGAGAGAAAGAGAGAGAGAGAGAGAGAGAGAGAGAATTCATGTTCTTCTGTCACTGTGCTGTGTGACTGGCAGTGCCAGGCCAGGCTGCCGTCTTGGCCTCTGGCTCTAAGGGTGGTCTCCTGATAAACAGGGGCCAGGCTGATTGGAGTTGGCGCATGGGGAAGTGTATGTTCCTGAAGGAAGGGACCACGTGCTTCCAGTCCTCTGCAGCATCCTGGGCCAGGAGACGGATTTATCATCGGTGATAACGTGTCTCTGCGGCCTTCCTCCTGCAGACAGATAGCACCTTCGGACTTGTTTGGAGAGGAAGGACGTGTTGTGGGAACGACACAAGTGTGCAGAATCTAGCAACTGCTCATTTCCACAGCTGAGAGAGGGCTTATTTCTGTTGAGATCGGATGACAGGGCCCGGCTTTGATATCTTCCCAGACCCACACATCTAGAGATTCCAGGGGGCTCACATCCCAGGATAGCTTCTGGCCCCAGTAAGGACACACAGGGGTGGCGAATCCCTGGGTGAGATCCTGCTTGCGGGCTCCCTGGTCTCTGGGTGAACTTGTGTCTGCCTGGCAAACGGGCTCTGGCCAGGCCTAGCCTGGCATGGCACTAGAGCCTCCCATCTGCCGCAGTGGGCCCGACCTGCTGTTTCTCCTTATTCCATGTAGATAGAGTTATAATTTTGTCCTTGGCCCACGTCTCCTCCAAGCCACTTGGATAAATTCAGATTCATGTGCCTTACTTAGCACATGAGGCAAAAATAAATTGGGTTTTGTATAAGGTTGCTAAGGCCTGTCTAAAAAGATACTCAGGAGGGCATGTAAACCAAGACGAGGAGGTGTGTGTATGTGTGTGTGTGTGTGTGTGTGTGTGTGTGTGTGTGAGAGAGAGAGAGAGAGAGAGAGAGAGAGAGAGAGAGAGAGAGTGGGTTATAGTGAGGGCTCCTGCTATAAGCCTCTAAGACTTCAGTGATCTCATAGGATGGTCAGGGCTTTGCAGCCCCAAGCACCTGGATAGTAAAGGCGTAAGTTAAAGCTTGGTGGTGCGGGTTTGTAACTACAGAAGCGATACTTTGAGAAACAGGAATCTGACAGGTTGTTCAGAATTCACGGCACATACTAGTTGATTAGTAAATGGCAATTCACGGCACATACTAGTTGATTAGTAAATGGTGTTGGCCAAGCCTGGTGGTGCAGAGTTCTCATCCCAGTTACCCAGGAGGCTGAGGCAGGAGAATACAAATCCAAAGTCTGCCTAGGCTACAGAATGCATTCAAATCCAGCCTAGAGTTGATAAGACTTTGTTTTAATATAAAAGGTA
Organism: Typhlomys cinereus; assembly: GCA_023101885.1. Classification (NCBI taxonomy): domain Eukaryota; kingdom Metazoa; phylum Chordata; class Mammalia; order Rodentia; family Platacanthomyidae; genus Typhlomys; species Typhlomys cinereus. The sequence goes on from JALPQD010000198.1 coordinate 220,308, forward strand.
CAAACAGGGCTGTGGATGAAGCTGAGAGGCAGAACGTTATTTAGCACGTGCAAAGCCCTGGGTTCAATTTTTAGTAGCGAAAACAAGCTACAATCATGCTACAAACATACTCCATTTGTTGCTCCGTTTTGGATTAAAAACTCCCAAGGTTCTAAATTGTCCTGCTTTGCATTAGTCAGGGAAGGCCAAATTATGCTGTGATGACAAACAAGTCCCCAGTCTCACGGACGCAGGTGGCAAAGGTTCTTTTCATCCTCATTACTTGTCCATTGCAGGTTGGCCAGGCAACCAGACTTTTAGAGAGTCAGGAGAAATACTCAGGAAGCCCTCTCCTGGTCACTTCTGGTCACATTAGAGTGGCTGGAATCAGTCATGGTTCTATCAACCAGAGGGGTTCAGAAAGTGTCATCACCCAGGTGCCCAAAAAGACAGAGCCCAGAAGCCCACAGACGAGCAGCCACCACGATCAGCTCGGTAGCTTGCTGTGGGCAAACCCACCTGAACCCACTCAACTGCTCACAGGCAACAGGCAAACCCACCTGAACCTGCTCAACTGCTCACAGACAACAGGCAAACCCACCTGAACCTACTCAACTGCTCACAGACAACAGGCAAACCCACCTGAACCTACTCAACTGCTCACAGACAACAGGCAAACCCACCTTCGCCCACTGGACTGCTCACAGACAACGGTCAGTGATGGCGGGAAAAGCAAGTTGCTTCGGGCACTTTTGTGTCAACTATTCTTTCTCTTGGAAGCAGCACTCAAGTACACTTTTTAAGCTGCCCACAGAGATTGGACACATCACAAATTTCATTGATTTACGTGCATGAATGAATGCTTCTTAGTAAGCCCAAAGCTGTGTGGCCATCCTTACCCTGTAGCACATTATCATCCCCGGAAGATTCCCTCCCCCTCCCCCACTCACAATGCCCAACCTGTAGCGAATGCCAATGTGCTTGCTAAACCGACACGTTCGCTTTCCTGCACACTTCTGATATCGGCTCAGCTGAGAAGGGCGTCTCTTAGGGATCAGCCTGCTCAGTGGCTTGGCTCTGGGTCACCATTCAGAAGCAGGAAGGAGCAACGACATCCTGAATCGGAGAAGAGGCAAACAGTAAGGGTTGAGGTGACGGCTCTCCCGTGTTGCTTTTTCAAATCTGCTCTAGCTCTCCTTGAAATTTTGCTTGTTTCACTGATTTCCACAGTACCTTGCTTCTTGACTTGCTCTGGGGCCACCTCGCTACTTTATTAAGATAGAAACTTACATTACTCAACTGAGAGCTTCACTTTCTTACGTAGGGGGCCTAGACCCCTAGGATTTCCTGTTAGTCTGTGTTAGTCTACTCATGTAACATTAAACTTCAGTTTCTTTTCCTGTGACTCATTGTTTATCTCAAAGTGGATTGTTCACTTGCAAATATTTTTGGAATTCTCAGTTTTCTTTCTGTTGTTTATATCAAATCTAATTTTTGTCCTTGGACTTTCTTTCCTGAGAACATCCTTCAAATGTCTTGCACGGAGCCTTCTAACCCAGACTTTTGAAAGGGACACAGGGCTTGTGGGTTTGTCACTTGATTCCGGCTGATTTCCAGCCTGACTTCAGCTCTCAATGGTTTGGATACAAGGCATCTAGGCTCAGATCTATTTGGCGTGTATCTTATTTGGAGCTCATGGACCTTTTAAAAGTCATTGGGGGGTACATGTGATGTATGAGTGTGAGTGCGATGAGTGAGTGTGTATGTGTGATGACTGTGAGAGGTATATGTATATGATGTGTGAGTATATATGTGTGGCATGTGTAATGTGTGTGACATGTATGATGTATAAATATACCTATATGTAATGTGTGATGTGCATGCATGGTGTGAGCTTAATGTGTGCAGAATGTGTGATGTATATGGCATGTGTGTAAGACAGAGATGTGTTTTTAAGTGTGTCCTCTGTGTGTGTGTGTGTGCGTGTGTGTGTGTATTGCATATGTAGCTGGAACACATGCATACCACCATGCATGTGTGGAGGTCCAAGGACGACCTTCAGGGCCACGGGTAGCCTTCCACCTTGCTTGAGACAGGGTCTCTCCTCCACTGTGTGCGCCAGGATGGTCGGTGCAGAGCTTTTGGAGATTCTTGTGTCTGTTTCCCACAGCTGTGCAGACATGCAGCCGCTTGAGTCACTGAGTCTGGCTTCTGCTGGGGTTATAGACACATGAACCACCACCGGAAGTCAGGTCCTCACGCTCACGGAGCAATCTCTTTACCTACTGTGTCATCTCCCAAGACAAAGCTACTGCTTTCACCGCAGTCTACCCTACGGCTGGAGCTGATGGGATGAGGCAGGTGTGTGTGAGGTGGGCGCCAGGCTAAACCATCATCGAGCACTCCCCAGTCAACCTTCGGGGACACTTGGTTTTTAGAATACTTAGGTTTTTGTATGTCTCGGGTCAATTTTCAGAGTACCAAAGTTGTGGTCTTAACCATTTCAGCTCAGTTTCATAGCCGTTTCTTTGGAAAACTGGCTGAGCTCTCCTGCTACCCTGGGAATCCCTCTCTCTTCAGTAGTATCTTGCCCTGGTCACTTTACGGGCTAACAGAGGCCCAATCCTTTCGATCCTTTCCAGTCAGGAAATACACAGAGGACAAAGCTTAGCCAGCCAAATGCTCTTGTCCCAAGTTAAAAATCTTGACGATGAACGATACAAGAAGAGCTTGCTCTCCATTCATTTTTCTTTTCTTGTTTTCACAGTATCCTGACAAGAGTCTGAATGTTCTCCTGCTAACCCCCCAGCAAGCCCCCTCCTGCTTCTGACCATGCTCAGACGCAGCTCTCTGGCCTTTCGTCAATTTGGGAAGGACCCCCACGTCTGTCCAATGAATACCTTTCTTGCTTGAGTTATCCAGAGCCTGCTTCTGCCGCTTGCACACAAAGAGCCTGGCAGATGCGGCTTTTCAAAGGACGTGCAGAAGGGAATCTTCTGAAGATGCCAGATAAGAGGCCAATTATTCACTTGACGCTTTTCGGGATTGCTACAACACACACAGGCCTGTGGGACGCTCGAGTGCCGCGGTGAGCTGCGTTCCTGATGAAATCCCTCTGGAGGGGCCGAGTCTGCACCTGTCACCAGCTACAAAGAGGCTCCAGTTTCCATCCGTTTCATCTGGAGAACCATCTGGGCTGGGAAAAGAGGTAATGATGACACATCATCGCCACCAGATTCCCTCCTAGATAGCACTTCGTTTCTTGTTGCTCCTGTTAAAAACCGGGATTTCAAGTCTCTGGTAAACAAGCAGCCAGTCGTAGTGACAAAGGATGTCCCGGACTGTCGTGAGACGGGACCGTGAGGCAACACAGGCACGGTGAGACCTGACCAGGTCAGGAGGTTAGGGTGAAAGCCTTTGAAGTCTGCGGTGGAATGTTGGGTAGTCGTGGCTTGCATGTCCGCATGGCAAATAGTGGCAAATTGTAGCTTTTGTTTGGTGCAGGTCCACGGTAGATGTGTAAGCAAGTGGTGCTATTTAGTAGCTACATCAACAGAGACTCCATCAACAGAGCCGCTGCACCTCCAAGAAGGCAAGTATCTAGTCTACGCATGAAAGCGACATGTGAGTCCATTCCTGCAACTATAGCAAAAGACCTGAGGCTGACTTCCTTATAAGAACAGGAGGCGTGTTTGCTGGGATTCCCGAGGAGGCGGGGCTGGTTCCTGAGTGAGCATGTCCGCGGCAGGTGGCAAAGCGTATCGCAGTGGTAGGCGCCTGTTTGAGGTAGAGTTCCCACGACCAGACAGGGCTGGTCCCAAAGTCACGAATAAACACTGAAGAGCAAAACACTGTTCGTGAAAGAGCTCAAAGGTCCCATAAGAACACTCTTAAAGCCTTCTGGGGATTAGCTTTTTAAGAAATTATATGTATGCTCATTATATACCCACTTCTTTTATATGTATGCATATATGTAGTTTATAGCTCTTTTATATACAATTATAACTTTTTTGCAGCTTATTAAAATTTGATAGGTACTATGCATCTGTACAATAAATACACATGATGCTGCTTTACTACATTTTAGAATATGTATCAAAGTTTTTAAACCTTTATTGTATGATAGAAAGATAAAATGATAATGAAAAAATTTAAAAACTAAAATAACTCGTTAGAAATGTGGTTTAAGAATATTGCAAAATTGGGCTGGCGAGACAGTTCAGTGATGCAAAACTTGGTCTCGTAAGCAAAAGATATCTGAGTTTAAATCCCCTGATCCTGTGTAAAAATGCTAGAAGGATGCAGCTGCAATGTGTAATTCTGACTCAGAAGGTGGAGCCTGAGAAACACTAGAGCAAAGCAGGAAGGAGGTAGAGCAATCCAGGATGATTCCCAATGTCATCCTTGGGTCATCACATGCAAAACACACACACAAGCATACATGCACACAAAAGGAATAGTGCAAAGCTGATGTTGAGAATTCTATTATTCGGTGTAATGTTCTAATCACAGAACAAAAATAAAATAAAATATTGCCTTAACTTATAAAAAATCCTCATGAGAACTTGGTCTCCAGTGACCTCATACTGGGCTCCACCTCCTGAAAGTTCTACCGCCTTTAACATCACCACACTGGGGACCAAGCTCCCAACATGTGGATCTTTGGTCCAAACCATCTAGGAGGGAACCATAGTTCCTCTGCTTTATCCTTCTCAGAACGCTCAAAAATATGTTTTTATTTTACACAGCTCTGATTTTCCACACCACAGAACACACTTCTGCATATCACTTCTCTCCCCAGCATAGATACAGTATCAATGGAAAGAAGCCACAAGTAAAGATATTTTAGTTTCATAGCCACATAGAATACTTAAGCATGCTCCCAAAGATCACCTGGGAGAAGGTTTTTTTCCTTATAATGCTAGTCAAAGAATGAATAACGGGACGGCAATTATAAACACTTATGTTGACAAGTGACAGGGTCCTAATGGCTGTAATAGCTTCACAAATGTATATAGAATTATTTGTTCAGTTGCTATTTCAAAAATTAAACTCAACACCCCTTTTATGGGTCACAACCTGTAATCACAAATATGTATTTTCCATTTTGAAATGCAAACAGCACAAATTCTATTTATAAAATGCCTGTCTGTATATTCTGGGGTTTTTTTTTTTGGCTTAAGGATATTTAAGTGTTTTTTAAAAAAGAACCTAGAGAACTACATGCAAGCTCTCAAAATTGGAAGATATGCTAATAAAAACCTTAGTGAAGACAGCAAAATGGCTGACCACAGGAGGGAAGAGTGGGAGTTCGCAGAAGAGCTAACAACAGCACCATGACTGTTGCAAGGAGAAGAGGAGAACACTGTCTCCATCAGCTCAGCTGTGATCGTGACAGGTGTGCAGAGCATAAAAATGTTAGAACCATGAACATGCAACTGATCATGGATTATAGTTATTACATTGCCTGTAGTCGTTTAAATGTAAGTCACAGGACAGGGGTAAGAGTCAGGGCGATACCTGGGCATGGCATGTACAATACCTTGGGGTAAGTTAGAAGAAGGCTCTCTACTGGATGAATGCAGCCCCGTAGCCCTATATACGCTTGGAAACTTGAGCATGAGTTATACCTTATCTTTCTTTGCCCTTACTCCTGAGAATCTTTTGCAAGGGCCAGCTCTACCCTATGCCCTGGGGTAACTTTGGCTTTATCTTTTCCTGTGTGCTAAAATCCATCACCAGATGTTCATCTGGGATCTTTCAGTATCGAGCACAAAATCATCCATTGTGCTTGGAATGGAATAGGACACGTGGCATATAAGTGGTAAGAAAGGATTTTCAGAGCTACCAAAGTCTGGCATAAAGCAAGTTAGCTTTGCTCTGGTAAGGCTCCCTTGCCCCTCGTGGGATTTCACTTCTGGAATCCACAAATTCCTATCTGACTTTTCTCTCACCCCTCATGGATTCTGTGCCTGGAGTCCATGAGTTCTCCAGGGCTCCCTTGCCTTGAGTTCTATTCTTTACTCCAATAAACTCTGCTTTAATCCAGGAGAAGGAGAAGGAGGAGAAGGGGGAGGGAGAAGGGGAGGAGGAGGGGGGAGAGGAAGGGGAAGAAGGAGAAGGAGGAAGAAGAGGAGGAGAAGGAAGTGGAGGAGGAGGAGGAGGAAGAGGAGGAGGAGGAAGAGGAGAAAGATGAAGAAAAAGAAGAAGAAGAAGAAGAAGAAGAGAAGAGAGGGGAAGGGGAAGGGGAAGGGGAAGAAGAAGACGAGGAGGAGGAGGAGGAGGAGGAGGAGGAGGAGGAGGAGGAAGAGAAGAAGAAAGAAGAAAGAAGAAGAAGAAGAAGAAGAAGAAGAAGAAGAAGAAGAAGAAGAAGAAGAAGAAGAAGAAGAAGAAGAAGCAGAAGCAGAAGCAGCAGCAGCAGCAGCTCTGGTAATGGCTTGTTTTGGGCAACAGAATGAAGTTCAGTTACTATAACCAAAAACCAAGATCTAAGGGGAATTCTGACCCAATTGGTAAGGCTGAGCTTGGGGGGCTTTCCAACACTAGCAGCCACCTGAGTCCCTAGAGTCCAAGTTCCAATTGCTGTCATTGAGCCCCAGAATCTCTGACGGCAGTAGATATTCTAGCAAGTCCCCGAAAAACACCGATGGTGCTGGCTCAAGGGCAACACTGCAGGGGCTAAGTGAACACATTTGTGTGGGGATCCTGTGAGATGAAGGTTCTGCTCCGAGGTATGGAGCGATAACCAAGATTCTGAATTTTCTGCCCAGGCTGCCTGGTGTGGACCTGGGAATCAGCTTTAAGCATCAGGGAACTAGGTAGGATTGGCTGCATAGCAGATCCTCAGCCCCATGCAGGACAAATCATCCTAACTGTATCCATGACAGGGCTGGTGGGCCAGGAGCCCATGCATTCATTGCACAAATGTGTACTCCTACTATGTGGGAGATGTGTCTAAAGTGCTAAGGTCATAAGGACAGCAAGGCAAAGCCTTTCTTTGCTTTCCTGCAGCTTGTATTTCAGAGAAGGCAAGTCATGCCGTGGTTTTCTCTCTGAGGAGTTCAAGGTTTTCTGGCTATTATGTATCTCTCAAGGAAGAAGACAAAGAACTAGGAGAAAAGTAGACTCAACTTTAAACTTTTTCTTCACATCTTATTTAAAGAAGTATATACATTTCTGAAAGCTAATTCATCTTGTATAATGATATTCATATATAAGTTTGGACATATTCACTTTTTTCCCAAGTAATTTCTGACAAGCTATATATATCAAAACACACTTTGGGGGCTGGGAAGATGGTTAGTTAGTAAAGCGCCTGCCACACAAGCAACAGGACCTGAGCATGGAGCCCCAGAACTATATAAAAAGTTGCCAGGTACAGTGGTATAATCAGCTAGTCTCACTGAAGCCCAGATTTAGTGAAAGATCCTGTCTCAAAAAGTAAGGTGGGCGGTGATCGAAGAAGACACCCAACCTCTGGCCTCTACATACATACGTCCCCTTGAGCAAACATATATTTACTATGCAACCATTTATCCACACAGTCACATATCCGCACACTTTAATGCTGTTGCCCCAATGAAATACAAAGGTATTTATATCACTGACTTCGAAATAGAAGTGTTTCAAAAGTAGGAGTCAGGGCAGTACTTGAGGAATAGAGTCTTCTAGTTTTCTCTTGGGAGTCTAAGTAGGTGGGAACTCAGTCTCCAGGGGAATAGTATTCCAAGTGAGGAAGCAAAGTCCAGAGGCCAAAGCATGGATTCAAATCCTACTTCCACCACTCACGAAGCGAATGGCTATAGCAAGTTCACATCTCTGGAATCCAGCTCTTTCCTCTGAGAAGGACAAGTCACTCCCCTGAAGGCCTGGGGAGATGGCTCAGTGGGTAAAGTTCTTGCCACGCAAGGAGGAGGACCTGATCCCCAACACCCATATTAGAAAATAAGGGAAGCTGGCACAATGGTGTGTCCCTGTACTCCCAACCTTGGGGAACAGAGACGGGAAGATCCCTGGGGTTCACTGACCAGCCAGTCTCGAAGAACCAATGTAAAGGGTCACTGAGACCTTGTCTCAAAATACCAAGGTGGAGAGCAATTGGAAAGGTACCCAACGTGGACCTCAGTCCTACACGTGGTACACACGCGTATCTACACATGCATATACACAGAAAAGATTTGAAAAATACCTTGTATGGAGCTGGAGAGATGGCTCAGGGTTAAGATTCTGTCTCGAAAGAAGAAGGTCTTGAGTTCAGATCCCAGATCCCACATTGAAAAAAAAAAAAAAAACAGGGAGAAACGGTGATGGTCTGCATTTCCAGCACTGTGGTCAGAGCCTGGGAATTACCAGAGCAAAGTAGGAAGGAGGTGGAAGTACTCCAGGATGGTTCCCAAAGTCGCCGCTGGTTCTCCACAGGGAGACATGCACACACACACTAAAAAAATTTAAAAATACCTTGCATGGTAGTTGAAAGAATGAGCGAAACAATTTATGCAAAGTCAACAACCATTTCTCCATCAGTCATACTTTAGCAGACTGGAGGTAGACCAGATAACCAGCTTACTTTTTGTGTGTGTGTGTGTGTGTGTGTATGTGTGTGTGTGTGTGTGTGTGTACGTATGTATGTGAGGAAAGAGGATGATTAATTCTCTGGCCAATTTTCCAGAATAAGGCTGGGAAAATAATTAAGGAAATTTTTTTTTGGAAGAAAAAAAATCATCTAACAATAAAAAAAAAGAATACAGTAAGAAAAAGAAAGAAAGACCAAGTTAGAATGAGTCAGTGAGGGCTCAAGTCACAACTTGCATGGATTTCCCTCATAGGATTAGAGTAATCAAATTTTACAACAGATACATAAGAACAGCTTTTGAATTTGTGCTGCTTTTAAATAGGGCTTAAAATTACAATACCCAAAGCTGGCAAAGCTGTACTAAAACCACTAAACCCATAAGTTGCTGGTGGCAAATTGGTACTATCTTTTTGGAAAGTAATTTGGCAATAGGGGTTAGAAGTTATAAAAATGTCCATGCTTTCTTGCTTCGTTATTCTATTTTTTTTTACAGTTTTATTTTAAAGAAATAATCCAAATGAAGGAAAATGAGGCAGATGATTGTTTTTATTCTTGTGCTGCAGAGGAGCAACTTCCCCTTGGAAAGCAGCCCGGTAATATGATGAACGGTGTAACAAACTCTGCAGCAATGTGGCCAGACACTGCTGGTGCCTGTGACATTACCTTAAAGCATAGCAGCCCGACGCCATCCTTTTGCTTTCCTCACGGTTTTATGGGGCAGGAACTCAAAAAGAGCCCAAGCTCCCACTCAGAGTCTGTCAGGAATTGCACTTAGATGTCTGCAGACTGCCGTGATGCTGCACTTCCTGCAGCTTGCCATCACGGTGGTTCATGCACGCGTCAGGCAGCGCAGCCAGGATGTAGGTCAGGGTTCCGCCCTCAGCATCTCTAGCGCGAAAGTCACTCACCTGCCAGGTTGGATGTACAAAGAACACCAGGTGGGAGTTTTCCGGCTACTTCTGGTCTCATCTAGAAAGTTACATAGCTCACGCCTGTCGGTGGTATCTGGTTACAAGTGCGTCACTAAGCCTGGCGCAAACTCGAGGTCAGGTCAGGATTGGAAAGGGGATGTGAGACCTGCTCATAAACTTCCGCGGTCTGAAGCTGGGAGTGGCAGTGCACATCTGTGATCCCAGCACTTGGTCGCACGGATGCTGGATAATCCAGTGCACAGGGTCATTCCCAGCCACCCCGGGCTACTACAGTCCCTGTCTCAAGAACCAAAACCAATCAACAAACAAACAAGCAACAGCAACGACGACGCTGTGCTACTAACTTGGACCATGCAAAACGTTCTCACCATGCAAAACGTTCTCACTCCTGTCAAGATTCCTCTGCAGGCTCAGGCAAGGGGTTCAAGATAAGATCTTTAGAATCATCTCCATCAGCCAGGTGTGGATGAGGAAAAAGTGCTTTTTCAGATTGTGGAGAGCATGAGGAAAATTTCAGTGAGGAAGAAATGAACGCGGAAAGGCTAGTAAATGAGAAAGCCTATGTGTAATATTAAAAGAATGTGAAAACAGCTGAATGTGAAAACAACTGTATGTAATTGTGTGTGATAGATAAGTGGGTCTCTGTGTCAGCCTACCTGTGGTGTGATATGGATTGTGGGAGACATAAGAAATGAAAATGTGTAATATCAAATAAGGCAAAACAACTGTATTGTAACTGTAAACAGACCTGTACCTCGATGATGTAATGTGGAATAAAACAATATTTAAGGGACAGGCCGAGAACCGGGACCTCAGTTCGGTAGGGACGGAGCATCCTGAGACTTTGTTGGGTTGGCAGCTGAGCTCCCCGATGCAGCTCCAGCCAAAGTACACCCTGCTACCCTGAGGACGTGACCGTTGAGTGTCCAGCACCCCTCGGCCTTGGCAATGCGCGGAAACGGCCCTTCATCCAGCCCCGTCCTGGCTCGAGACCTGCGCCCTGGAATATGTCAATCAGTAAGCCCCTATGTGGTGTGGTTATTGCTGGGTGGCACAGACCCCTGGGGAGGTAGAAATCAGAGGCATAGGCCCCCAGGTGTGCTCGAGACACAGGCGTCTGGAGGCCAGAGGACTAAAGACATCAAGATTAAATAATTATGTTTGCCACCTTTCCCCCACACTCTGTTCCAAAGAGGAAGAGATGGGAGGCATGTAGCAGTGTCTAGTGCGTAAGAATTTGGAACCCAGAGCTGCACTCAGTGGAGAATGTGTGGCTGTGCAAGCATGAGGACCTGAGTTTGAATCCCCCGAACCCACTAAAGCTGGATGCAGTGTTGCAGGTGTAGTAATCCCAGCGTCCTATGGGGGAGATGAGAGGTGAAGACAGGAGAATCCCTAGAAGTCTGTAGGTCAGCTAGCCTGGAGTACGCGGCCAAACAGACACCCTGTCTCAAGCAAGTGGAAGGTGAGGATCAGCAGGAGTTTATCTGCTGGTCTCCACACACCTGCCATGGCGCACAACAACCTGATTCTTTCTCTCTCTAGCACACATACCTATACACACACTACATATAAGCAAACATACACATGCGTGCGGATGCACATTCGCGCGCGCACGCGCGCGCACACACACACACACACACACACACACACACGGAACATGGTTGCTGATAAAATCACGACAAAACAGCTCACGGGAACAAGGGGTTTCTTCTCTCTTACGATGTCTGGTTCCAATTCCTTGTCCAGCTTGACAGCAGAGCTCACACCAGCACCAAGGCGAGGGAACTGGCCACACGCGTCCACATAACAGCTGGGAGAGGGACGATCCTCACTTGCCAGACCAGCACGTCTGATCAAGTGTACAGAAGGACGCCGTCCTCAGACAGCTCCCTCCATTTCATTTGCCTGCTCAGGACTAGTCCCATCCACCGTGGGCTGGGCCTTCCCCAGCCACTACACAGTCTCCTGCAGGCTTGCTCTGGGCTTCACTCAACTACCATTTCTCTACAAATGTGCCTACAGCTCAGACCCTCAACCGTGGTGTTGACACCTGTGTCTAACTATGACATCTTGGTGCCGCAGCAGTTTTCTCTTTGTCCTTCCTGCCGGGAGGCCATGCATCCAAACACTTCTTTCCATTCCTCCCATCTGGTCTCATTCAGTCCAAGATACTGTTGCTTCTGCCAATGGTGCTGTCCAAAAAAAATCTTGTCTATTTTTCTGACTCATGTCAGAGTTCCCTTTGGAGCCTGACACTTCTCTGTGTTGCCTCTTTAGAAGGCAGGGGAGGCAGCCCCCCTGCCCGCCCCACAGCCCAGACACGCTTATCAGAAAGCTGGAGGCCGAGCTCAAGATCCTTCAGCAGTTGCCTACTTTATAGGTTCCTTGAATCTTTCTGATATATGTTTTTAGATATTTTATTTATTATCTGTTAGTGACAGAGAGAGAGAGAGAGAGAGAGATGCCGTGGAACTCAGGACAACTTTCAAAAGTGGGTTCTGAGGCTGGGGAGAGGATTCAGGGAAAACCTCTGCCTCACAAGCAGAAGGACCCGAGTTTCAGATCCCAGATCCCATGTAAAAACACTTCGGGGGAAATGGCAGCAGCCTGCACTTCCGGCTGGAAGGTGGAGCCTGGGAAACCCCAAGCAAAGCAATAAGGAAGTAGAAAAATCCAGAATGATTCCCAAAATCACCATTGGGCCTCCACAGACACACAGTGCCCTCCGACAGACAGACAGTCACACGCACACACACACACACACACACACACACACACACACACACACACACGCGCGCGCGTGCACGGTTCCCCCAGCACGTGGGCTTCACGGATCAACCTCAGGTTGCCAGTCTGCGGTGCCGTCCCCTTCCCTGCTGAGCCGCCTCATCTGCCCTCTGATAATGTTGAGGGTCCATCGGCCTCCTCTCGCTTCTCTAGAACCAGCGACCACCCTTCCCTGAAGGGTCCTGGGGCTGGGTCTTTCCCCTGAGGTGCATTCTAACTTTAAGAACTTAACCTCTTGAAAGTTTCGAGTGACAGTGAAAGAAGTTTTTTTTTTCTTTCTTTCTTTCTCTCCCCCTCCCCCAACCACTCTCATTTTTGACATCCTCTATGCTCTGCCTGGAGATTTTCTTCACTTGACTTTGGAGTTCATTTGGTAGATGTTTTCTTTTAATATTTTCACTTATTTGTGGGGTGTGTGTGTGTATGTTAGAGAGAGAGGAGACAGAGAGACAGTTCAACAGCACGCATGGGACAGGTGCATGGACGCCAGAGGACAACTTTGGGATGTCATTTCTCTCCTCATTGGGTAGATTCCCTGCTTCCCACATCACTGCAGATGCTGCTGTCCCGGAATTCCCCTTCACCACGTACCAAAGGCCTCCTCTGCTGGCATTTCTGCGGAACAGCCGCCCCCGCTTCCTGGAAGCCCCCACTGACCTCAAGAGCCGTGAAGCTCCAGCTGACACCCTAACACCTTCCGGTCTTTGCCTGAGTGTGAGAAGACCGTGCCATCCATGTGTTTTAAGTTTTATTATAGTAATCTCTCTGCAGCTACCCGCATCCATTTTGGTTATCGTTGCTGTGTGAAAAACTGCCTCTGAATACATGGGCTTGAAACAAACAAAAAAAAACGGTTTGGCTTTGCTGGTAACGTGGAACTTCAGAAATTGGAAAAGGGGCTCCACTGAGCTGCTCTCCACCGAGGTCACTCGCGCGGCGGTGGGGAGATGTCGGCTGCATCGGCTGTGCCGAAGGGCTGAGCGAGGCACGGCTCGCTCCTGCAGCCAGGACCCAGGCTGGCTGTACCCCATATCATCATGGCTGTCTGGGCATGCTGCGCAGCGCTGACATCGAGCTTTCCTATGCAGCTAACATCCCGCAAGAACAGACAGAACTGGCCTTTCCTGGCTCAGTTTGCAAAGTCGAACCATGTCACTTCTGCTACATAGGACTGGTTACAAAGTGCTTGTACAGCCATCCCTGCATCATGGGTAGGCGACATCGGAAACCACCTCCCCACTGCAATGTACATGGCCCAGCATGTTGTCAAGGCTAAGTAGAAAAAAAAAACAGAATTGCGTTTATACTGTGACTGAGGTGACGCACACAGATAAATGGACAAGTGGGAAGGAGTATGAAAAAATTATAATTATCCCGCTATTGTGGACGATTTTCTTTGCTTATTTTACAATGAAACAGACAGATGGAGGCAAACAATTTCTTAGTGATTTCTGGTTGCTTTCAATTACCTATTGCCATTTCCCTTTGTAAATGGAAATACTTTCCAGCCATCTTTGGGGGTCAGGTGGGGCACAGAGGAGATGCAGATGGGCCGTGGAGGCAGCTCTAGATGGATGGGGATGATCTGTACTTGGTCATCCTGACACTACAGACCCCTCTCCTTCAGGATCAGGGAGAAGCACAAAGGGGTTATTACTAGCAACACCTTGCAGGATCGAGACCTGGAAGCAGGTTCACGCCCTCTGCTGTCTTCCTGTTCCGTTTGCCCAGGAGTCCAGGTCACTTAACTGGACAGATGTTGAACCTGTCCAAATAGCATCCAGCTTCACGGTCACGTGGAGTCAAAGCCAGCTATTGGTTTTATTATGCCAGCCTCCCCCACTTTTCCCTCTACACTGGAATACTTTTGCTCACACAGCAGGCTTCAGACTGCAGCACCGAGGAGGGGCCTGTTAGAGACCTTCCCATCCGGGCATCGAAACTCTAACCCCAGTGTGACTTCTTTGAGGAATAAGACATTGGCCCAGGATGTGGACTTAAATAGCAAAGACCTGATCCAACAGCGCCGGTGTCGCTGGGAAAACAGGGAGGAAGCACACACTGAGCGGCTCAGTCCCTTCCTGGAGGAGCCCAGGGGCCGTGGCTGCACGCCGCAGTCTGCAGTAGCACATTCATCTCCTTGTTTGGTTTTTTCCAAATGACCTTGGAGAGAATCCTCTCCAGTGGGTGTTCATGCCTCTGGCCTTGTACTATATCCAGTCGAAGCTCCTGACGGACATGTGGGGTGCCTTTGAGACAGTCCAGGGTGCAGTTACCTCTGCCCTGTTTCTTAAAAAAAAAAACCCCTATTTATTTATTAATTTTGAGGGGGAGGGGGCGGGGAGACTATGTGTGTCAGAGGGCACTGTATGTCCCTGTGGAGACCAAGGTGACTTTGGGAATCATCCTGGGTTGTTCTACCCCTTTTTGCATCACTGGGATTTCCCAGGCTCCTCCCACCTGGCCCAGAAGTCTGGGCTGTCACCATTTTTGTGTTTTTAATGTGAGACCTTGGATGCAAACTCAGGACCTTCAGCTTGCAAAGCAGAGTCTTAACCCCTGAGCCATCACGTCTGCCCACAGCAAGCTACAGAAAAAAGACCATGTGCACGAAGCCCCGGCTGCTGAGGAACGCAGCGCTGCTTGCAGTCCGAGCTCCCGGGCTCCTACCAGGACTGGGTCTAAGTCTAGCTGGTAGTGGGTGGCTATGAAGGCGTGATAGATAGACGGGGCAGTGATGTATGTAATGTACAGCTGTGAGGTCAGCATTGGAGAGGTTGAAGCAGAAGGTTGTACATTCGGGTCAGCCTCAAATGCATGGCTAGAGCCTGTCATCAAACAAACAAACAAACAAAGGACGTGACCGTGGTTTAGATTTAACCCTAGTCATTGTGCCCTTGCTTCTTGAGGATTCTACTTTGCCTCCCTTTCTTAATCACCCCCTATCTGAATATTACCTTTTTCCTCCCTCTTTTCCTAAAAGAAGAGACAACAGAAGTTTGTCTGTCTGTCTTTCTCAGTGCACTCAGTAAGGAAAGGCCACGTGAACATACAGAAGGCAGCTCTCCACAGGTCGGGAAGAAGCCACCTTGATTTGAACCTCCAACTTCCAGGCCGTGTCAAAATAAGTTTCTGTGACTTCATTCACCAAGTCTGTAGTGCTTTCTCGTGGCAGCCCGTGCAGATTCCTACATGTTCCTTCCGTCAGCCCTCGCGGTTCCTTTGCACGCCCTCATCAGATAGCGAGCATTGCTTTCTCTCTAGCACGAGATGGCCATCATCATTTCATACAGCCCTGCCCATGGTCCGCAGAACAACATTCTTCAGCCGTCCACAACATAGTCTTCTGAACCAGTGAAGATGTTGCAGTGTCTAATAGTGGGAAACATGGACGCATTTGATACATGACACGGACGTGTTTGGTATTCAGGTGATCAGCATACCCTTCCCAGGGGTCAGGCTGATGGTGGATGAAGGCGCCAGCAAAGGGGGGGTGAGAGGTCATAGGGAGCAAAGGCACCATTCAAAAGCGGGGTAAAGGAGCGCCAACTCTATGCTGGACATTCAAGTGGTAACACCCACAGGATGGAAACACTAGATGCCCTAAGTTAGGGCCATGAATGTGGCCCCTTGGGTGTGATTGAAGGAGCACATGTCACCTATTACATGGCCAGGGTCAATCCAAAAAAGGATGTAGCTGGACCTAATGCTGAAACTTATACCCACTTACTGAGGTAAGTAAACCCTGTCACCAGTGACCCCGTAAATCTCCACAGTCCTTTAATAAAGGTGAGAAGGGGTAACTGGGTGTCCATCATGTTCCCAGAAAACCATGGAGCCCTTTTCATTTTGAGCCAGATAGAACTCTCGCCCCCAGTCTTTCTGATGTTGAGATCTTATAGCCGGAGTTTAGAGAACAGACTTAAGCTGTTTGGGCACCTATGATGCTGAGAATTAACTTTCTAGCGTCTGGATCCTGGGGAAAAGGGCTCACAGGAAGGTGACTTGTGTCAATGTGCATTTACCAAGCAGGATGGAAATACAACAATGTCTTCCCAGCCAGAGCAGCTGGGTAAGGATCGCACCAGCCCTGTGTACCCACACCACACGTGTACTGCACACAGGTGGCCTTGACTCTGGTAGGTTTTGGATCACTGAACTTTGGCTGAGGACGGGAGGCAGATGCCGCTTCAAATCAGCACAATGTCTCTCTGGACAGCTCTGTGCCGCCGGAATCCTGCATGAGCCGTGTGGGAGAGACCCTTCCTCACACATCTCCCAGGAGGCCGGTCTACATGCCCCACCTCCCGTTTTAGGGCTGTGCTCTGCTTCGCCTAAAAATAAAAGGTTGACTTATTTTTAACTTTAGCCCTTCTGCTTCTGGGCCAGCATGAATGTGAGTTGATTTGAAACTGCCAAAATGAACCCATAGCCACAACTATAGCTACACCCCCACCCCCACTGCCTCCGTGTCCCCTCCAACTCACCGTACCTCCTGCAAATCAGCCGGCTGACTCAGTCTCCTGACTCATCAGAGCCCCGGCTTCTGCGCACAGCTGTCCTCAGCTTCCAAGCAGCTCGGGCAGAACCCAAGGGCCCGGGGACTCAGAGCAAGGAGTGTGGCCGCACTGAGAAGCTTGGCACAGTCCTCAGCCCTCTGTGATACCCTCATGGCCCGGGTCTGCTCCTTGGTTAATCTCAATATAACTTGATAAGAATCCCCCACGGAAGCAAATTCTGGGCATGTCTGTGACAGAATCTCTAGACTGGGTGGATTGGGTCGTTGATGCGCGAAGATTCACTCTAATTGTAGGAGGACCCATTTCATGGATCTGAGTGAAAAGGAGAAAGGGAGATGAAGAGCAGCATTTCTCTCTCTCTCTCCAGATGATCTCAATTCCTCATCTTCTAGTCGACATTAAAAACCTCAAGAAACTGTAGCTTAGAAAAACTGGATTCCAAAGTGAACGTCCACCATTCACGAAAAGTAAATCTATTGTTCATGACGTGGATGATCTCCGCAAGGGAGGAGGGGTCCAGGGGGTCATTCTTCACACCCCAGAATCGTCAGACTCCTTCCCACTGGTGTTAGTAAGACTCTCACCAACCCTCTCTTTGAAGTGGGGTCTGAAACTGGCTTCTTCCAGAAGACAAAAGAATAAGCTTTTCTTAAGGGAATCAATTTATGACCAACCTTCTAGAACATTTCAACTCTAGCAAATCCTCCTGTACAATCAAAGAAATTCACTGCTGTTGACCAAAAAAAAAAAAAAAGAAAAAAAAGTTGATAATATTTTAATAAAAACATCTAACTCAGAAATGATGGCAATAAAAACACTTTATCTTCTCATAATCCTTAATTTTAATAAAGTCTGTGGGCTCCGGGAATAAGGCTTACAAATGACAAGCAAATGGTTCCTCTTGAGAAGTTGCTGAGAGGTTTCGGAGAAAATCAACCTGTAATCAAATGAGAAGCATGGCTTCTAGTTACCACCGAGTTCCTATTATTATTCCAGAAAGACGAAGCAGTCGATTCTTTTCAAACACTTGCTAAACTGCAATGGTCGATTTTATATATTGGGCTGGCTCACGGCACCCAGATATGTGATCAAACAATATTCTAGATGTTTCTATTAGTTTTTGGAGAGAGGATAGTGAGTTTTTTTGGAGGGAGTAGGAGGTTAGGGACTCATTATGTAACAGGCTGATTTCAAACTCAAACTTCTAGAGCCTCAGATTCTCAAGTGCTGGGGTTTCGTAGATTAGAGGCTTGTGCTATCATGCCTGGCTGAGATTCATTTGAACCAGAGGACTCTGAATAGACCAGAATTCCTTCCAGGAGATTGGTGGGTCTTGCTCAATGAAATGAAAGCATGACTCGAACAGAAGGTTGAAATCTCTGGAGCCAGAGAAAATTCAGCATCAGATGCTGAATACAAGTGTGTGTGTGTGTGTGTGTGTGTGTGTGTGTGTGTGTGTGTGTGTGATATGCAGGCATATGTAAGCACAGGATTCTGTGGAGGCCAGGGCAAGACACTGGGGTTCATTCTCTATTGCTGTCTGCCTTATTCTCTTGAGACAATGTCTCTCCCTAAACCCCCAAGTTCAGCTTCATCACTAGGCTGCTGGACAAGGCCCGCTGGTGCTCCTGTCTCTGTCTGCTCCCAGTACTGGGTGCTGGGGATCTGAACTCAGGTCCTCATGATTGGACGGCAAGCACTCTTAACCACTGAGCCATTCCCAGTCCTAGAAGATGGCTTTTTGATTTGAGCCTCTAGCCTGCAGCCCTGTTCTACAGGTCTTGAACTTGCCAGGACATGAAATCATATAAGCCAATCCCTTAAAATAAATCTCTTTTCACTTAAACGCATACGTCCCATTGGTGCTGTTTCTCTGAATAACTGTGATAAATGAGTTGCATAGTTTGAGTCCTTCCTTATAATCTCTTGTCATCCTCAACTGAGCAGTGAGTTTACCACAGAGGCTTTGAAAAGCATGGATGTCTGGACCTTCATTCGTGGATGTTCTGGTTGGGAGAGTCTGGGCTGCTACCTAGAGATCAAGATTATAAAAGCCCCCCAGAAAATTCTAAAGTATAAACATAGATTTGAGAAACGTCGTCTTGGTGTTCCTAAGTTCAAAAATAAAATATGTGTACAAACCAAGATAAACCACATTATCCTATTTCCTAATCAACAAATCGGATCTCTCTGTTACAAGTTTCACCTTGATAAGACATTACAGTAGGGTCACAGTGTCCCAAGACTGATTTTCTTTCCCCATCAATACACTCTGAAAGCTCTTTAGTTCACCTCATGTGAACTATGTTACTTTCTATTGACACTAATTCCTATCTTCAAGAAGAAAAACATGCTTTTCCATTTCATTTCAAAGTTTTATGACAATCCTTTGATGCTGGCAAGTAGCTGGTTAATTTGCATGCACTTTGCTCTCAAGGAAACTGGGACAGAAGCACTTTCTGCTTTGCAAAGAATTCTTCCTGAGAGCCGGAATGGGCTGAGGAAGGAATAAATTGCCTTTAAAGACTTCCTTCTTGCGGTGGTTCTTACGGTATCCTGGAACCTTGTCCCTGACTCTATTTGCACATGAGCGAAATGACATACACACGGGGCGATCCATTAAAGCCTAGTTTGTGGAAGTAAAGGAGTGGAAACCAGCTAAGTGTCTGCCATCAGGGACAGGTTAAAGAATTATAGCATGTCTTAAAGTGGCATGCTACGCAGTCATAAAAATGAATGAGGCAGCTCCTACTGCTCCGATATGGAATGATCTAGCAGTGTGCCAGGGATGCATTCATGAGGATTCGGTCGTGGCTCATCTTGCTGAAGCCTGCAGTCAGTGGACTTACATGGCTTGAAACCAGTTGAGACGGGAGGTATCCCCAGGAATCTATACACATGCTGCTACCGGGGGGCCTTCTACACTCCATAGAGCTGGTTGTTAACATTCAGTACCCCACCGCAAAGAATTCCAACACCCACTGCCAAGAGACTAAAACAAAGGCCAGCACAATGTGCAGAGGTGCCGGTCAGTCTCAGCTGTCAGCTTGACACCTGGGTGGAGCTGCTCTGGGTAGGCCCAGGAGGAAACGTTAAGTTAAGGCGGCCCTCTGGACAAGCCCGCTGGCTCGTCTCAATGGTTCCATCAAGCCCGCTGTAGGTAAGACCGTTCTTTGGGCGGGCGGATGGGGAAGCTAGTTAGCATTTTGGCAGCTGATAGTAGCCTTTGCCTTCTGCTCTTGCGACGGATGTGCTGTGGCCAGTCCCTCTCTCCTGCCGCTATGGCTTCTCTAGCTATGGTGCACTGAAACCTGGAATTGTGAGCCCGTAACACCCCCTTGTTCCCCAAAGGTGTTGGGTTGGTTGTTTACTACAGTAACAGAATATGAAACTGAAACAGAAATTGATATCAGAGCACTGGGGCATCTGAAACTAAAACAATATGCTAATAAATGTGTAAAAGCAGGGAACGTTAGCGGGCATGTAGCTCAGCAGTGGAGTGTTTGCTTAGTGTGCACAAGGCCCTGGGATTGATCTCTAGTGTTGCGAAAATAAACATGTACACACCCAATGTTGGTTTCTCAACATTTAGATATAATGTTAGAATATGACCTAGAAATCCGTCCATAGATATGTAACCATGCAAACATATATTCACATACAAGTTTGTACACATGACTGAGAACATAAGTCAGTTGATAGACGGTTGTGAGCACACAGGAAGCCTTGGATTCAACCCCCAGCACCTCGTACAACCAGATGCTGCGTGTACGCCAGCATCCCATCCTCAGCTGCATATAGAAATGAGCTACATGAAACCCTGTTTCAAATGAAAAAATTAACTTGTACATACTTGTTTATGGAAGCATAACTTATAATAGTCACTAGGCAAGGGATGGAAAGATGGCTCATGGGTTAAGCCTCTGCCTTGCAAGCGGAAAGTCCTGAGTTTGGATCCTGGATCCCATGTAAAAAAAAATGCCAGGAGGAAATGGAGGTGGCCTATACTTCCATTCCTGGAAAACTCCAGAGCAAAGCAAAGAGGAGATAGAGCAATCCAGGATGATTCCTGAAGTCACCCCTGGTCCTCCACACACACAACACACACAGACAAACACGAAATAAGTAAATAAAGAATTTTATAAATAAATAAATAGTCACTAAGTAAAAAGCCCTACATATGCTACATGTATGTCAGGGGATGGCCGAGTGCACAAATTTTGGTATGCACACGCAGTAGAATATTATTCATCTTATAAAAGAATGGAGAGTCAAGTGAAATAATCCAGGGACAGAAAGACAAACACTGCAGGTTTTCATGTATAGGGTTAATGTTTATCTCAAAGAAGCGGAGAACGGAAGGGGGTTTAGGATGTGGGACGGGTGTGCAGGAGGCGGGGACGGTCAGAAGATGCTGCGGCTGCATGAGAAGAAAGCCATCTGGGCTCTGGAGGGTGGAGCAGAGCGATGGCTGACAGGGCCAGGTAAATATCGCATAAAGCTACTAGACATGACCATGAATGTTCTCAACAGGAGGGAATGGCGGACCCTGAAGCGACAGGACACTGACATTCCTGAGCCGACTGTTACACACATGTCCACATCTTGCAGCAGCACACAGCACAGACGCATGTGCTCATTACATGCTGATTAAAATGAGTTAGTGACGAATGGCCCAACTTGGGTGTTTTTTTTTTTTGAAGCATCAAGAGCTTAGCATGGTGGTGCCCACTTGGCATGGAGGCTGAGGCAGGAGGATTTCCAGTTCAGTTTCAGTCTGGGCTGTATCGAGAGAATGCACACAAGGCCACAAATGCCCAAATCACTCACTGAGTAATGATGCACCGGGTAATGACTCACTTCCTACTTCCTCCCTGCTTCTGGCCACCCCTCATCTGGTTTCTTTCCCTCTGGATTTGCCCATTATAGATTTATCGTGCAGAAGTGATATTTATCATTATCGTGCAGAAGTTATCTCCTTTATGCCTAACTTCTTTTTCTCAAATTTAAAAAAAATATTTATTTTGTATTTATTTAAGAGGAAAGGATAGAAAGACCTTGAGAGGAAATTGGAGGGAGGAAGGGAAAGGGGGAGAGAGAGAGAGAGAGAGAAAGAGAGAGGAGAGAGAAAGAGAGTCAGTTCTCTCTTTCCACAATTCCAGGGATTGAACTTTTTCCCCTGGTTTGCAAGCAGGCACCTTGTCTGCCTTTTTAGACCTTGAAAACTGAACAGGCCCAGCAAAATAGCTCAGCTGGGAAAGTGCTTGTTCACAAATCTGGTGATTTGAGTTCTATCTCCATAAGCCCACCATGGTGGAAGAAAACTGACTTCAAGTTGTCCTCTGACCTCCACCTGTGTCCCATGTAAATTCTCTCTCTCTCTCTCTCTTCTCTAATAGTTAGCTACATGTTAAAGCTGCAGACTTTGAATATGAGAAGGTCTCACAGAGTACACATTGTCTGGATGTGTGTGTGCCTGTGTTTATAGTTGGGCCTCTTCTAGTTTTCTTCTGAATCCTGTGATTATCCGAAGCCCAAATAGTCCGAGAGTCTTGGCTGTGGTGATTGACGAGTCACTGAGCATGAGTGTGAATTAATCAGACTTGAAAGAGGGCTCAGCGGGTAAAGAGCTTGCAGTGCAGTGAGAGTCAGACCCCCGGCCCCCATGTAAGAAGCCAGGCATGGTGGACACTTGTAATCCTGATGCTGAGCAGCAGTGAGCTCCAGATTCAGAGACCCTGCCCTGAAAACCTAAGGTGGATATATGCTTGAGGGAGACATCCTAACGCCCACCTCTGGTCTCCATAGGTGCTGCATGTGCAAGCTCGCTCACAAACACAGGCGTGCACATACGCATATGACACACACGGATGAGTTACGGCAACTCACCCTTAAACTAAAATCTGTAAACTGAGCCTTTCCGGTGCCTCCAATTCATAGGCCCTCCGTCACCTTCTCTTATTAGGTGGAAGTGTCTTCCCTGTGGGAAGCAGAAGCAGCAGAATGCTGGGGGGCGGGGTGGGAGAGGCATGACTCGGTGGCAGATTCAGCTGGGTAGATCAAGGGGACATCCTGAGGTCCTTCCGTTGAGCACAGGGTCTCGCTGAATCTGTTTTCTCCCCTGTAAGATAAAGATGGTCAAACCTACCTCTCAGTGCTAGTGGGACCTCACAGAAATCAGGCAGCAGGCACGTGCACCCAGTAGCACTCAGCACCCAGCGCTCAGCACCCAGCACTCAGCACCTAGCACCTAGTGCTCAGCACCCAGCACTCAGCACCTAGCGCTCAGCACCCAGCACTCAGCACCTAGCGCTCAGCACCCAGCACTCAGCACCTAGCGCTCAGCACCCAGTGCTCAGCACCCAGAGCTCAGCACCCAGGGCTCAGCACCCAACACTCAGCACCCAGTGCTCAGCACCCAGCACTCAGCACCCAGCACTCAGCACCCAGCACTCAGCAGCCAGCACCCACCACCTAGCGCTCAGCACCCAGCACCCAGCGCTCAGCACCCAGCACTCAGCACCCAGCACTCAGCACCCAGAGCTCAGCACCAGCGCTCCCTTCCAGCAAGGAGACTGTGCAGCAGGGTGCTCTCTGAAGGGGAAGCATTGCTTGGTGACATAGGAAGACTGGCTTGGCCTGCTGAATAGGGCTGGTCTTTGGAGTCCTTCATCTGGTTTTACAACACCCCCCTCCCCAACCATGTCCTTGAAGTGGAAAGTGAATTAAAAAAAGAAAAAGAATTAGACTCCTAAGGGTCACTAGAGCTGTGATTTATTTATTGCTTACCCTGGCCTCGTATTTTAAATGCATTATTCCTGACAGCGGCCCTTGAAGCTATATTCCAGTCCTCACTGATGAGGCCGCAAGGAACTGAAGCCACCTGCCCATGGCTCCACGGTGCTGATGTGCCCAGGCAGGACCTGAGCCCAGGGCGGCCTGACTTTCTACTGTCAGGCTGACAACAGATTGCCGCAGTCAAGATTCCTGACCTGTGTGGGTTTCAAATAACAATCACAAGATCCAGAAGTAAGTTGGAACAGGCACGCATGCGTGTGCACGCGCGCGCGTGCACACACACACACACACACACACACACACACAGGGAATGAGTGAAACCTGGCAAGACACACTCCTTCCCACCCCCAGGTAATTCCCCTCCCCATGCGCTGACTCCCCCCCACACCACCACCCTCTCCCCTTCTATGTCCCTGGCTCTTTGACAGGGAACGCCCACCTCACGCCAGAGCCCGCTCCGTGTTTAGCTGGTTCTAATCACCGGGAGACTCAGGTGCTATTTGCTATCATGCCCACCTGCTAGTTTCATCACAACTTCCTACGTCCTGATGAGGCCGTCGTTGGGAGTCCCCGGCTGAAGTTCTGAACCCATTACCCCTGGATGGGCAAGGCCTCCAACACCATCCCCTTCGAGCGAGGGACACAGGGCCCGGGAGGGGTCGCTGATGACTCCTTGGGATGGACCTAGGGGGAGGGAGGGTGATTCTGGAGAAGACGTCCTGTGATTCAGGACAGTGGACGCTCTGCGTTGCAGAAGTTCAAAATTCATCAGAGTGACGTGTAAGCAACACCACCCCTTGGTTAGTTAAGATGATCACAGAAAGCAACAAAAGCTTAATTTCCCCCTCGTCCTGAGTTTTCAACATTTCCGGCCGTTTTCCGTGGAGCGAAGGACAGTTGGTTCTGCAGGACCCAGAGCGCGCTCACATCATTGCTACCTGCGCCGCGAGCTCACTCTCAGCTCCAGCGACTAGTGGCGGAGATTAAAAATGGAAAGGAATGCAAGAGGGAGGCTCCAAGGTCTTCTGACTGGGGGGGGGGGCAATGCTCGTGCCATTCCCCAAAGGGGAAACGAAGGCACCTGTGATTGCGGGAACCAAGGGGAACTAAAGGATGCTGGGCCAGAAGACTGACGGGGCTCCCTTAGGGATTTCGGGTGGCAAATGGGATGGAGCATCTTCACTTTAATGAAGACAACAGAAATCACATAATTAACACACACAGTTAACACCTCATTAGTCTCCCGGGGCTTAAGTTATGCTAAAAATAATCAACGCATCTTGTTTAAATAAGGCGCCGGCTACAGGTGATTGTGGAGGCCTCCTTGGCCATGGGAGATCGAGAATGTTCCCCTGCGTTTCCTTAAAATGCTCTTCGTAGGCTCTGTCCTTGGTCCAAGGAAAGGATTAATAAAAATGGACACAGAACTGCAGAGAGGAAAAGGAGCATGTTATCGAAGTCTTTCTGGCTCTAAGTTTTGACTCTAAAGTCTTGCACAATCCTGTTGCACAAGCCGGTGGCTGGAAGTCAGAATTGGCTCCCAGCAGCCTGGTGGACTGAGTTTTGATGGGGGCGACAAGCCAAGTGGGAGGAGGCCAGTTTCATGCTGCGTTCTCTCGTCTTTTCCTGACGACATTCCGAGCATGGGGATCCTGTCTCAGCTGCTTGGACAGTCCATTTCCCCTCATCTGACTTTGGTCTCCGATTTTCTCACCGGGGACATGGAAGAAAATGACGCTTCTAGATTCTGACCCTGGGCGATTAGAGGATCCAGCTCAGTCAGAGAAGTGCTTGCCATGCAAGTGTGAGACCGGAGTTTGGATCTCTGGCATCCATGTAGATGCCCGGTGGATGCGTTAGCCCAACAGCACTGAGGGGGGGGGGTGAGGAGGTAATCTTCAGAGCAAGCTGACTAGACTTGCTGAATCAGTGAGCTCTAGATTCAAGTGAGAGATCTGGTCTCAACGGATCAGGTTGAGAGTGATCAAGGAAGATACCTGGTATCAATCTCTGGTCTCCACATGTGAACACACATACACACGTGCCTGCATATCACACATACAAAAATTTAAAAGAAAAGAAAGAAGTCTTGGGACTTGTGTCACATCCTGAGCCTCCATGGAACACGTCAGATTTTCTGTGGAGTAGACCAACCCAGGGGGGACCTGGGAATATGAAGAAGTATATGGCCTCTATTCACACGAGTGTGGTTGTTTGGAAACCGCTACATTTGGGATACGGGTTGCAAAGCAAAGAATAATCCAAGACACCTATTGTGTAGCTTTCCTCATTTGATGACCCCTTTACCCCCCTTTCTTTGTTTTTAGAAGCTGAAGGTTTTTGTACCCCTCCCCGAGTTCATGTGATAAAGCTCTGACCCTCAAAGGAAGGAATTTAGGGGCAAGGGCTTTGAGAGGATGGGTTTCCCCGTGATGGAATGCACATTTTTTGAAGAAAGGAGGACAGGCCAGGTTCCCTCTGTGTGCCGGGCCAGGGTCTTCTCTGTGCCCCCATGACCCACGGAGAGCGCAGCAGCTGTGAGTCAGGACTGCCTGCACGGCGCTGTGATCCTGGCCGCACGGAACTGTGAGAAATGAGCATGTGTTGCTGGAGCCATGTGGTCCGAAGCATCGTAACGCAGCATAACAGACTGAGCAAAGATGTCACCTCTGTGCATTTCCAAGCCATCTGCTTGTTGCTTGGAGAAAACTGTCTCTAGGTGTCCACATGTGTTGATGGAAAGTCTCTGCCATTTCTGGGAAAAATAAGCAGATTACTGGGAGTTTTGGATGGGAACCCAGACTTCTGTGTCTAAACTTAAGAGAGAATTGCAAAACAGCTTCCTTATTTTTCTTGGTCTTGTTTTCTCTCTGCGTGAAAACAGAAACACCACCTATCCCCACGGGGCTTGGCAGCAGAACCCCATGCTTCATTCGGGGTTGGCAGTGCTGGTCCGGGAGGGAGGAGAACCATCGCTGGCCTGTGTTACTCTGAACATCCATCTCCTCGTCCCACAGCCAGGGATAGTTCTGGAAAGGGACTTTTTCAAGCAGTCCTCGACCTGGAAGCTTTGCTGCTTCCGAACAACCCCGGCAGACCCCAGAATGCTTCTCTCTCGCCTCTTGCAGTGAGGATTGTTCAGAACAGAGAAAATAGCCACATGCCCCCGATGGGGGAGGAAGCAAAACAGTATTTTCCAAACACATGGAAGGAACATGTGTGTCAGCCTTGGCTTGGTACAAATAAAGGAAAAGTTCTAGAAACATTGTTGACGAGACTCTACTTTGATTGAATTCAGGAAGGTTACATTGGATGGGTGGATGGGCAGGTAGATGGGTGGGTGGATGGGCAGGTAGATGGGTGGGTGGGTAGATGGGTGGGTGGGTAGATGGATGGGTGGGTAGATGGATGGGTGGGTGGGTGGGTGGATGGGTGGGTAGATGGATGGGTGGGTGGGTAGATGGATGGGTGGGTGGGTAGATGGATGGGTAGGTGGGTGGATGAGTGGGTAGATAGATGGGTGGGTGGATGGGTGGGTGGATGGATAGGTGGATGGGTGGATGGGTGGGTGGATGGATGGGTGGGTGGGTAGATAGATGGGTGGGTGGGTAGATGGATGGGTAGACAGATGGGTGGGTAGATAGATGGGTGGGTGGGTGGATGGGTGGATGGGTGGATGGGTGGGTGGATGGATGGGTGGATGGGTGGATGACTGATGAAATGAGAAAATGCAATATGTCCATCTGCTTCATATGTCACTATGGGACCCAGGGTAGGGGTCTGTAATCATGAAGAGGCAGGGTAACCAGGTTTATCTCATTCAAGTCTTCTGGATGAGAACTGCATATAACTTGATATGGTTGTGGGTTGTTATTGGTTGTGGGTGGAGTTGAGGACACCTTTGCTCCTGTGTAACTATGAACATTTTAATTCTTTGGAATGAGCTTGGTCCTTCCCAACTAGTCTCTCTTTGTAAATTCCAATTAGAGAAGTTCCTGGATCTACCAGGGTACTGAAGATAAACATCAGACCCAGTGTGGCAGCCATGCTGGCTGCTCAACTCCTTCCTTCTGAGCGAGGGAAATCTCCTTAGGTCGCAGGAGTGATCTGGTCAGAGAAGGTCACCTGCTTGGCTGGACTCCTCTTTGTAAAGACGTGCTGTGCTTCATGTCTGGTCCTGAGACGTACATTGATGCTGTCTGGGAAGCATCCCGCCCGAAATGGGGTATCACCTCTGAAAGGATAAAAGCTGCTGCCCACCCTGCATCGAAGAGAACCTGTGTGAGGTCAGAGGTTTACCCGCTGATGACGTCAGAAAGGAAACCTAGGCAGCCACGAGTGACGCTGCTGGGGGTGGGGGTCCTACTGACTGCTCATTGCTGCGACAAATGCCCAAGTGTCTCACAAACTTCCTGTCATATTTTTCCATTATTTGAGCCAGAAGCGTTACTGGCAAACACTCTCAGGCTGATCCAACAGTAAGCAACACTCTGAGATCTGGTGCCCAGAGTGGGCACAGGAAAAAGAATTTTTTATTGAAAATTGCCTTTATAAAGGCCCATTCCTCTCAGAGTAAGACAAATTGCATTCATTTGCATTCCAAGTAAAAGAAAACTCTGGCTGGAACCAAGTTTTATAATCAAATCCCAGAGCTGGAGTCCAAGGTTTAAGAAAATACAAGGCACATGGAATCAACTGAGCTTCAAAGATTCTGATTCTTCCATTTCTCTGCTTGGTCATTCTGGGGGATTGACTTGTGGTGGATGAATGAACTAGATTCATCAGGAACTCTCCTTGGGAACTCTCTCCTCCCCCAGTCCTGTGGGCAAGACATGGACACCGGAACGAAATGTTAGAAAAATAAAGCAAGGGTTGAAATCATAGGAAACCACCAGTGTCTGCTACACCCATGTTATGTAAATAAGTTTCAAAATGTGGAATATTCCCAAACACGATGATGATGATGATGATGATGATGAAGAAGATGATGATGATGTTGCTTGGAACACCTTATAGCTGCTGTTTGTGAAAGGGGGACTTTCCTTTTTTCTCTAGTTGGCAAGTCTTCATGCTTCCATCTGAATGGCTGAATTCATTCATTCCATTTGACTGATCTTAAAACAGGAAACGATTAAAGCGTTCCAGGTGACCAGAGAGTCCAAGTGAACATGGAATTCTGGCAAAAGCAAACAGTCGCCTCCAACCCCTCCCACCCAGAGCAGCCATCTTCCATGTGCCAAAAGAGACCCAAAAGCTGACTGCCTGGGAGGAGAGTTTCCAAAAGTGTCTAACAAGACCACGGTATGGTTCTCATCACAAACAGTCTCTTTGTCAGCAAGGAGCTGAGGTTCTTTGGAGTTCTCGGGGTTGGTGCCTCTCTGGGGACAGTGCGACAGGGCTATGTAATCGTCAGGACCTTGGGTAAATTATTCACAGGGTCTCAAGGGTCTGGCAGGTCTTTGAGACCCCGGGGAACACATGTTTGCGGCTCAGGATGAAATTCCACCGCTGCACTCCTTTGCTGCACCACAATCTGCTGTGGGCTTCCATGCTGGGGGCTTATGGGACACGATGCTTAGCGGCAGAGCCACCTGGCCACAGCGCAGAAAGGCGTTAGAATAGAGCAGCCCCGCATCTTTCCTTGGGAGGACAGAGCCGTTCCTACCGCTCCCCGAGCAGTTCATGGGGTGCTGAGCTCACTCCCGGCCAATGGGTGGAGCCTCTGACACAGCCATAGCCTCTCTTTGAGGACACAGAGGGACCACGACCCAAAGAGGTGCAGGGAGGCTGGAGAAGTTATAGAATCGACGATCCAGAAGTTTTCAGTGGAAATTTCCATTCTGTTGAAGTTATCACAAGTTGCCTTTCTGGTAACTTCAGAACTGCCTGGGCGAACTAGCAAACACAGAGCTGAAGGCTTAGGTCCCGAGAGGAGACAGAGCTCTAGACTCTGTGAGGACCATTCTTTGCATCCGCAAGCCTCCCGGCCAGCCCCAAGCTAATGCTTTTGTATTCTCCAGCACAGTTTACAAAAGGAATTATCCACAGACACCCAGGAATAGAGTTACACGATGTGGTGGTGGCTGTGTGCTGAACGCTTTGTTTCCTTACATACATTATCTTATTTAATTATCAATTAATTTCATTAGCTCAGTTAATTTGATTACCATCTTGTGCTTTTAATGTGTAGACACGGAGGCTAGGAGTGGATGAACAGTGTGGCACTTGCCAAGTTGGTTACTTGGGTGGGAGATGTTTCTAGACTTGTGTGTGTGTGTGTGTCTGTGTGTTCATATGTGTGAGGGTGCATGAGTATGTGGGGGGGGTGCATGCACATGCATGAAGAGGTCAGATGTCAACTTTACATGTCACTCCCAACAGGAGCTCGGTCTATTTAAAACACATTTTATTTATCTGTGTGTGTGTGTGTGTGTGTGTGTGGTGCATGCACTTGTGTGAAGAGGTCAGAGGTCGACTTTATGTGTCATTCCCACAGGAGTTGTACAACATTTACCTTGGTGGTTTGTTTAAAAAATATATATTTTTTTTTATTTGTGTGTGTGTGTGTGTGTGTGTGTGTGTGTGTGTGTGGACAACTTTTTGGAACTTGGTTCTCTCCTTCCATCAAATAGGTTCCTAGGATTGAACTCAGGTCTCCAGGTCTTGCACAGTTTACCCACCAAGCCATCTCACCAGCCCCTTGGAGACAGAGTCTCTCCGTGGCCTGGGTCTCACCAATGAGGCTAGTTGGGCTCATTGGCCGACTTTGTAGAGTAGAGGTGACAAGCATGGGCCTCTACACTGGCTTTTTGTGGGGATGTTGGGACTGAAACACTTTATCAACTGAGCTGTCACCTTTGTCAAGTTAATAGTTCACGCGTATGTGTACATATTATGTGTGAATATATATATATTCAGACATATATACACACATATATATGCATACTTATGTACACGTGTGTGGAGACCAGGGACCAACCTTGAGGTTCCTCTGGTGTCGTTCACTTTGTTTCTTTGAGACAGAATCTTTCCCTGACCTGCACTGTACTGATTAGACCCACTTGCCTCTGTTTCCCCACTCTGGCCTGTATGAATGTGTGCCACAAGGCCTGGCCTAATTTTTTGTTTTTACTGTGAGTTCTGGGGATTGAACTCAGGTCCTCATGCAAGCGCCTCAGCAACTAGAGAATCTCCCCAGCCCTGCAGACCTACTTGTCAAGTCTCTTCTGTTCTGCTTGTTTGTATCTGTTGTTATGTTAATATCTCAAACTTCACTTCTAAAGCTTTCATGGGATCTTAAAGACAACTGTCCAACTGTGTTGTGTGCTTCAAATTTACTTTAGCAATTTTATTCCGTGCCTTGTTTTCTCACATACATTGCAGAAGCATATTTGAAATTACTGAACAAAAGTCTGCTGATACTATGATGGAATTGCAGTGAAGAGAGAGAACATATCTTAATACTATCAACTCTTTTCATATTTGAATATGGCATATTTTTAATTCATGTAGATTCACTTCGATATTTCTCAGATGCATTTTTTAATTATTATTATTTTTCCACTCATACAAAGTTGATCGGTACCCCATTCCCCTTCCTCCCTCCATCCCTCCCTGGATCCCCTTGCTCCCTCCCCCTTTTCCCCTTCCTTTCCCTCCCTCCTTTCCATTCTCCCAGTGCCCCGTCTTCCTCCATTCCTGGAGCATCTTTTACTGTGCATGTCAAACTTCCCTCTGGTCCCTCCTCTCTGATGAGGTGTAAGGACTCAGTAGCATTGCCTAGGGATCTTTCTTGTGTTCCCCTTTAGTATAGGAACACTATTGTGGCTGTTAATCCCTTGCCTCTAAGGATCCTAGTGCCTGTGATTCATGCTTAACTTTGGGGGGTCAATGATATGTCGGTCATTGTGCAGGTCATTGTGAGGGGACTGGTGTACCTGTTAAGTTTGTATGAGTGGAAATAAAAAAATTAAGATTGAAATGCCCTCTGACCCTGCTATGCCACTAGTGGGAATAATCCCCCCAAATGCAGCAATTCACTACAGTGACACGAGCACAACCATGTTCATTGCAGCACTGTTTACAATAGCAAAGTCATGGAATCAATCCTAATGCATAACAGTTGATGAATAGATAATGAAAATGTGGTACATTTATATAATGGAATACTACTTAGCCATCAAAAAAGATGAATTAATGAAATTTTCCAGGAAATGGATGTAATTAGAAGAAATTATATTGAGTAACGTATCCCAGACACAGAAAGTTAGACACCATATTTTCTCCCTAATAAGTGGATCCTAGTTTCAAATCCACTTAATGACATACTCAAAGGTAAATCTCTGTAATACTCATTATAATCACAAAGGATTATAAACAGGAAGGAAGGGGAAAGAAGACCTCAAAAGAAAGGAGACAAAAGAACACATTTCAATTGAGAAATTAGGCCACAGTCATATGCAGCATATAAGTAGCGAGACATCGGATGCAGCTCACGCTCACTTCCCTTCCTGGTCACTTGGGACTGAACAGGTTTGATCTCCCCAGTCAGGGAGGATACAGGGACTGGCCGTTCCATGGTAGCCAACTGGCAAATGGAAGACTCACCCCTCTCACTGCTGTGTCCTACTCCTACTCTTCCATTTACCTTAGAGCTTCTTCTTATGTGAAGATCTTTGTCTAACCAGTCTTTTATCTTTGATTAGGAAACAACCTCAACAACCAATCAGGGATTTAGCCAAGAGCAATGCAGGAAAGCAAAACTGAAAACAACAACAAACCATAATTCAGAACACCAAAGACCCTACAATATTCACCGGAACCAGAGCAGACAAATCTTTCCCCATCCTAAAGCTCAGGGAACCTTGTAGAAGAGGGAGTGGCAAGATTGTAAGAGCCTAAAGATGGGGAGGACCAATGGCATGCAAGATACTCCACACAAGTCAGGGCTGCAGCAGCCAGGATAAACACAATGGTTGGACTTTGCCCGACCTGCACAAGGGCTGACATGTCAACAACCCTCCAAAGTCTAACACAGATCACAGGGGAGAAGGCTTCAGGCAGCAGGATCCTTAGAGGCAAGGGGTTAAACAGTCATAATGGAGTCCCCATACTAGCAGGGAGCCCAAGAAGGGACCCCAAGCTATGCCACTGAGTCCTGAACCCTCACTAGTGCAGATGACTCAGAAGGAAATTCAGTATCTACATAAACAGATGCTCTGGAGGATGGGAGGGAGAAAGCAGGAAGCACCAAGAGAGGGGGAGGGAAGGAAAAGGGGGAAAAAAGGGGGAGAGGGAAAGAGGAGGAGGAAAAAGAGGGGTTACCTATTGTGCTTGTATAACTAGGCAAAAAAAGGTAATAAAAATATTCTTAGAATTTCCTGCGAAGGCAATCCTCATATTCACACAACGACTTTCCTCCTCATTCATGCTTTTTATTACTCTCTCCTCCTCCTGCACTGACCAGAACTTCCAGCACGATATTAAATACAAGTGGACAGAGCACATGCTCTTGTCCAGGTTTTGGCTAGAAAGCATTCATTATGTCTCCATTAGTGCCATGTTGCCCGTAGATTTTCTGTTAGCTGTGTTTAGTCAAATTGAGCAAGTTTCCTTCTATTCCTAGTTTGCTGAAGGCTTTTACTCACTACTAAGGTTTATTTGTTGCCTACTTTTCCTTCATCTTTGAGACGATCCTGAGATTTTTATTTTCTCTGTATTTTGCTTACATGGTGAATTACATAAATTAGTTTTGAAAGCCAAGTCAATATTTTTGAGATAAATTCTGCTTGGTCATGACATATTTTCCGTAACATGTATTTTTTGGATTTATTTTACTAAAATTTTGCTTGGGAATTTTTCTATTTTTCATAGATCCTGATTTGTCAGGCATTTAATTTCAGCATTATGCCTAAAAAAGGGAAGAATTTCCTTTTTTCTGTTTTCCGAGAGATCGTATGAATTCGATATTGCTTCTGTCCAGTCAGCGGATAGAGAAATGTGGCTATTGGGCCCAACAAATGTTTATCAAATAAATATGAAATATAACTTTAGAAATGTTTCTCTTCTCCCAAATGGAATGTACCATGCAATTATTTTGAGGAAATGAGCACAAATTAGGAACTTGTCAGACTGTTGCATTATGTTCTTACGGCAAAGCGGAAAGAGTTCAAGTTTTCTCTCAGGACCGGGGAGGATGCAGAGCTGCGGGAAGCCCAGGGGCCAATGAGGAGCTGCCCTTGGAAGGACTTCACACTGGTGTTTCCTGGGGGAAACACTCTAAACGTCCTTCCGGTCAGAAAAGGCATTTCTTGTCTGTCCAACCATGCATGGGCCCTTCTTTTTTTTTTTTTTTTTTTTTTTTACGTGTGTGTGTGTGTGTGTGTATGTCTGTCTGTCTGTCTGTCTGTCTGTATATATGTATGTTTGTTTGTGTGAATCAGAGAGCACCGTGTGTGCCTATGGAGGCTCAAGGGTGATTTTAGGAATCACCCTGAAGTGTTCTACCTCCACTTTGCTTTGCTCTGGGGTTTTCCAGGCTCTGCCTTCCAGGGCTTGAAGTGAAGGCTGCCAAGATTTCAGCCAGGCTTTTTTTTTTTTTTTTTAACATGGAATCCAGGATCTGAACTCAGGACTTTTTGCTTTTAAGGCAGGGGTTTAACCCCCGAGCCATCTCTCCATCCCAGGAGAAGGGACACGCTCACAGGGGAGAGGAATGCTGGTTACATTCCTCTCCTGCAGGGAGAGGGACGATCCATCCATGTGAGTACCGAGGCGCATGTACATTGCTAGCAACTGCCCGACAGAAGGGGCACTCAGTGTTGCTGGTGTTACGTTACCCCTATACACGAGAAGGATGCTTCTTCTCGCCTCACCAACAAGGATCCACTTTCCCCTGTGTCATCCAGTTGTGATTAGAACCCTGGAGATTGAACTCAGGAGTTGACTAGCTCCAGGTCCTCGCCCCAGGGGGTCTGGGCAGAGATTCCAGTCAGGCAAGAGACCACGGAAGGTTTCTCAGGTGTGTCTTGCAAGTAGTCTGGTTGAATAAATCGTTCCTGGACCCAATCCGGCTTGTGAAGCCCCAAGTCAAGGCTTTCAAAGTTTTTGAAACTCTTTTTGTCCATGAAATCCTGTTCTTTGAGTTTTCTGAGCACAATGAGAAGGAAGCCATTTACAACTGATATTCCTGAAGAAACGTACAAAGTCCTGTCTGTGGGTGGTTGGAGCACTTTCC
The DNA here is from genome assembly GCA_023101885.1 of Typhlomys cinereus. Lineage (NCBI taxonomy): Eukaryota > Metazoa > Chordata > Mammalia > Rodentia > Platacanthomyidae > Typhlomys > Typhlomys cinereus. The sequence continues at coordinate 255,135 of JALPQD010000198.1, forward strand.
AATGCATCTTGGAGATTGCCGCTTCATAACGCCCACTTGATTTTCCTTGGTATTACACATTAACGAATGTGAAGAGCAGCAGGGATCAGCGGTTCAGCGTCTGCCATGCAAAGCAGTCACTGGGACTAACCATTCGTAACCAGGTTCAAACTTTTCCTCCATCTCTGCATCAAGCTGGTAGCAATAACATGTACTGACTAAGAGGGCAGGCTCGTGAATCAAGTCAAAGTTAGAATTTGTTCAAAAAAAGTGTTGTTTTTTTTCCTACGACCAGTGGGATTGAACTCAGAACCTCACACATACCAAGCAAGCACACTACCAGCTTTTATGTGGTGGGGGAGGGGTTTTATGTCCAGGTTCTTGTGTTCGGGAGTCGAAGATTGAAAGCAGAATATGTGTAGAGGATTACGGCAGATTTTATTAGAAGAAAGAAAGAATGGAATCCACAGACACGGAGTTCATGAAGGGCAGGCAGAAAAGAACTCATGGACTCCAGACATGGAATCCACGAGGGGCAAAGATGGCTGGTAGGATCAGCCTGCCCAGTAGCTGAGACTACGGACCCGCCCTAACAGTCCCAGGTTCTATTTAAATCTTGTCTTTGCCATTTTCTAGCTCTGCCACTTTGACCCTATCCTTTCTTCTCTTCTGAACATGTGTTTGTAAATGTAGTATGGATGTATTTATATCCACCCCACAGAGTTATTGTATAGTAAATTAGACTCCCCTGGGAAGGTTTCATGAAGCCTTCCGTCGCGAATCCAGATGACCCTACCCAAACCGCTCCAGCAAAGTGAGAATGTGCCACCTCATGTCAGTGAAAGCAGGCTTCAGTGATGGCCAGATCCAGGCGCCCAAAGTGCCATGAAGTCCAGATTCCACTCTCTCAGTTCACTTCCACCTGCATTATCCTGGGGGGGGGCTCCCTTACTAGAGGACAATGGCCGTGGTGATTCCAAAGCCCCCTGCCCCCATCGCCACCTTCCAGTCCAATGAGAAAGAGAAGTTGCGTCTCTTTTAGACTCCCAGCAAGTGATTCTGTGCTTCCTTGTCTCAGAATGGATCACCCCTGAACCATGACCTGTCACCCCTAGCCAGGAGCAAAAGGGTCAACCCCATCCACTGGGCTGAACCCACAACAGTTTCCAGAAGGACACGGGATGCTGCTACTCATGGAGGGGGAATGGAAATTGCCAGAATGCGGGGGGGGGGGGGGGAGAGAAAAGGGCAAGTTTCTCCTAAAATGCACAAAAATGAAAGTGAATAGGGATTTCACACCAATCCCAGCATCCCATAAAGAAGGAATTAGGGTCAGTGAGGTAGCTCAGCAGGTAAGACATCTGCTTCCAAACCTGGTGACCTAGAAGCCCAGCCACATGGTGGAAGGCAAGTTGTCCTCTGACCTCCATGTGCCACGGCATATGTTACTTCTCTCTCTCTCCCTCCCCCAAACAAGTGAATAAAATATTCTTTAAAAAGAAGTAAAATTAGGTTCAGCAAAGCCGGTACCACTAGAAACAGTTAACTATGTATTGATATAATAATTACCTCAAGGACAAGTGAAAACACGAGTGGAAATACTGGCTGGTTTTTGCATTAGACAGCGGTTAATGCAGAAACTTACAACTGGTCAAAGTACTGCTGAATAGTAAGTTCCTATTGACTGCTCAGCCCTGAAAGGGACATTGGTATCAATGTCGCCCCTTAAGGATCAGGGAACGTCATGGAAGAGGGGCAGAAAGACGACCGGGCCGTGTTACGACCACGGAACTCATCAACTCGGAACAGCTGTGGGACCAGCATCCAGCATGGTGGGGGAGGGGCTCAGAAGCCTTTGGCAGCTGATGGCTGCAGGGGAGGCAGAGCGACCCCTTCAGTGGGATGCACTGGTAGTTGCCTGTGCCCGTGCGGATGCCCCCGCACCCATGCGCATGGGGGCAGCATTAATGGGAGTCCGTGGGTAATTAAACATCAAAAATGAATGTGGGTGGGGAATGCATGGGAGGCCCAGGTAGAAAGGGGGAACAGGTAGAAATGGCTACATGCATGAAATTGCCAAAGACCAAACAAAAATACTATTTAAAACACTTGAACGCACTTGCTGAAAGGGTCATATTGAGAAGTTGTGATGTAACATTTTGGACGTAGGTGGCTTGTGACATCTGTCCCTCTGGAAACTCATAGCAACTGTGCCAGTCACACCCAACGGCAAAATGCAGAACTGCAGGACCCAGTCTGCTGCGCTGTCTGCAACTGGAGATGGATTCAGGGCAGGGGGACCAGAACCCCGAGTCCTGGGGAGCAGCTGTCCCTGGATTCCCAAGCTTGTCACCCAGCAGAACCTTCAGCTTTGAACTCTCCACCAAGAGTGGCCTCCACCAGGGTTGGTTCATCCAGCCAGGGTGGAGCCTAGAGTCTGGTTATTTAACAAGCTTGCCTGCTGCTAGGGCTGGATGGGGGCGGAGTTCCTTTAGCTACACTGCTGACACGTTGTTTGCCCCCAAAGGACACAGAGCATGCTGCTTCGAGTCTCTGGTGCACCATACACTGCCTGGCAGGGAGCAGGCACCTGGTAAGCGCTCGTTGAAGGAACACAGGGGACACAAAGGCAGTGGCAAGCTGGCTTTTCCCATGGGGGCTCTTCTGAGATAGAGTCTTCTCTTTCTGGGGGGAAAAACAACTGCTTAAGGAGTTCATGGAGACAAAAGTAAGAAGGTCCTGAGAGGGAAAGGCTCGGAGCTCCTCCGGTCCGTGAACCCCTTCAAGAGACTCCTCGGGGGCTGGGGGCGTAGCTCAGTTGGGACAGTGTGCGCCCGTCATGGATGAAGCTCTGGGTTCCATCTCCAAAAGCACATGAACTAAGCCACGAGCCTGTAACCCCAGCACTGGGGAGGCGAAGGCAGGAGAACTGGGAATTCAGGGTCCTCCTTGGCTATGCATAATGAATGGGAGGCCAACCTGTGCTACTTGGGACTCTGTATTAAGAAAAAAAAAAAAGCTCATCTGCATCGAGCCTTAAATAAAACCACTGGCAACGGTCATGTTTACTATCTCGATCCAACGTATGAATGTCATTGTGAGCATCAAGCTTTGGGTTCGGTACATTCTTTCTCTCTTGATCTCACAGCGATGGTGGGGGCTGGCCCACATCTCATGCCAGCTTCACCACGTCAAGAGGAGGACGTCAAGATCTGGGAGCACCCGGTTAGGAAGTGGCGAAGCGCTGCCCCGTGCCACGTTCGATGACTGTCACCTCTGTGGTCTCCCCACGTCCTTTGAGGACGGTAGGCCTTGAACTGACTTTTTAATCTCTGCTGACTCAGGAGCTCGAGAGGTTCGGCCGCCTTCCTTCAGCCTGCCTTCCACTCCCAAGATGCTGGGAGGGATTGATAGCAAACCTTCGAGGGAGGGTGGGGGGACGGTTGGGGGGCTTGAGGCTGCTGGGAGCGAGCTGATAGCCAACCTCACACTTCAGAGTTCTGACTAGAGAAGTTGGTTAGGCTGAGCGAATCTAGCTGCTCTCCTACTATAGGATAAAGCCTTTTCCCGTGAGTTTTGGCTTTGTATTTGTAATGAACTCTGAATGCTGAGCTGTTCTAATAAATAGGATTCTAGGAGTGCCAAAGAGCCACTCCAGAGCTGGATTGAGCATGGAGTCCCCTGGGTTTATTGGGTCTTGAATTCAGTGTCCGTTTCCCGTAATTGGTCTCAGTGAGGGGGGGGGCATCTAGGTCACACAGGGTGTAGCATACATCGGCCACATGCTCCGAGGGGCTGCACGGTACTGGGGCGTGCAACACACACACACACGCACACGCACACGCACACGCACACGCAGCCACCAGGTGCTCATTTCCTCCTTAAACATGGACAGCCAAAGTTAGTCAGCAGCTGAGCGCGTCCTGGGAAAAGAAGAGGCCCCTCATAAAGAGGCCATTGTATACCTCCCCACAGGAGCTATTTTCTTCTCATTCTTGCTCCCCTGCTGCGTTCTGAAGGTCACTGACTGCGTTGGCAGGAGCCAGCAAAGTCGGGAAAGGTAAAAGAGGAGCTCAGGGGGGAGAAGGATTTGGGGGGAGGCAAGGACAAGAGAGGAAGTGGAGAAGAAGGGAAAAGAGAAGAAGGGGAGGGGAAGGAGGACAAGGAAGAAGAGAGAGGGAAGAGAAGGAAAAGGAGGAGGAGGTGGAGGGGAAAGAAGAGGAGGGGAAGAAGAGGAGGAAGAAGGGGAGAAGAGAAGGGGAGGGAGTGGAGGAGGAGGAGGAGGGGACAGGAGGAGGAGAAGGAAGGGAAGGAGAGGAGGAGGAGGAGGAGGGAAGGGGGATTTTACCACTAGGTCTGCCTGTGCAGCTTTTCCTCTCCGCCAGGCAGTGACCTTCTTCCCCTCGCTGACCACTCCCCGGGGCCGGCCTCTCTGCTCACAAACAGCGGCCAGCGTCCTGGGGAGGAGGACGCAGCCTGCAGGCTCTGGCTGTGGTCGGTGCTGCTCCCCACTTCGCAGGAGGGAAAGCCTCTCAGGAGAGCTGGACAGGTGCGTGCCAAATGGAGGGAGGTTCACTCTTTCTTCCTGCCCGTGCTGATCTAAGGTTGGAAGCCAAGCTGGGGGGAGGGAGCACTTGTTGGAAAAGGTTCGGTCATGTTCTTGGGAAGAGAAACCCAGTCAATGACAGGCCTGGCTGGTCTGGAGGAGGGAATGAGGGGTAGCGGGGAGAAGGGAAGGAAGGTGACACAGAGAGAGAGAGAGAGAGAGAGAGAGAGAGAGAGAGAGAGAGAGAGAGAGAGAGAGAGAGAGAGAGAGAGAGAGAGGTTTCACCTTTGGGCCAGCAATGTCTGAGGGGACTTTAGTGTTAAGATCTCAGGTGAAGAAAGCTGCCTGTGGACACTACCTGGCTCTTGTGTTTGAGCTATGGAGGAGAGAAGGTAGCCCAGAGGACCACTTGCTTAGGAAAGTCCCAAGTCCCAGGTCTGGCTCCCAGCCAGAAGGTTCCAGCTAAGGGGATGCAAACACACCCAAGAAATGAAAGTCTGAGAAGCAAGGAGCTAAGATTTCCTGGGGAAGAGGAAACATGCATTTTTTTTTAATGTAAGAAGAAAAAGAAATCTCCTGAAGAATATTCATTATTACCCAGGAATTTTTGGAAAGCTGATGACACACTAGCTGGGAATCTTCTCTGTGTGAGAGCCCCACTTGAGAGTTACGTAAGCCTGATCCCGGGCCTCGGCACTGACCACTCGCTTCTCTAACCTGCCCCTCCGCTCCTGTGCAATGTGTGGGCCTCCGATTCCTTCCCACTTGAATTCAGATAATGATAGTGTCCATCTCATAAGGTGCATGATGGAATCTAAAAAATGGGGTTAAGGAAATGGTTCAGTTGGTAAAATGCTTGTCACACAAGTGTGGCGACCTGATTTCAGTTCCTAGCACCCATTTAAAAATCTGGGTACATCGGTGTGTGTCTGTCATCTAGGTTCTGGGAAGGCAGAGACAGGAGGATCCCTGGGGATCACTGGCCAGTCAGGTTAAAAGAAATGGGGAGCTCTAGGTTCCGTGAGAGACCCTGTCTCAAAAAACAAGGTGAAGAGACTGAATAGATGGCTTAGGGGTTAAACTTTTGCCTCACAAGCCAAGGGACTTGAGTTTAGATCCCACATATGGAAATGGCTGTGACCTGACTTCTGGCCCTGGAACGGAGAGCCTGGGAAACCCCAGAGCAAAGCAATTAGGAGGTAGAGCAATGCAGGATGAATCTTAAGTCCTCTTGGGCCTCCACAGGGACATACAGGTCTACACACACTCCACACACGTACCTATCCACACCTACCTATGCAAGAAATAAAAAAAAAACAACAACAAAAGAAACAAGATGGACAGTAAACTGAGGTAGATACCTGATATCAGCCTCTGGCCTTGTATGCAGACACATACATAGGAGTCAACCTATCTCACACAAAACGAAAGGCACACCCCACATACACAGACACAAAGTGTATGCAGTGTATATTGTATATACATGTAAGTGGGCACACGGCAGGGCTTTAACAGTGTCCGGCCCAGGTATTCAACAGCTGTTAGCAATTCCAATTGTCTATTTGAGGCCTAGTAGCAAGCTCCCAAGGGAATGCGCAACTCCCCCTATTTGCCAATGAGGAAAATGAGGCTCTGAGGGGCGGGAGGCAGCCCCCCTGCGCTTTGAGCCCAGCATGCACTCTGCCACAGTCCACAGAAACAGCAATGGCTGTTAACCTTCGAGCATCAGTGGTAGTCAAGTTTTAGATTCATGGGGTGAGTTCCCAAGTCCATTCTCATAATCACCACACTAAATTGGCCTTTCTGTAACAGCTATGGAAAGAGTTCACACTCCATCCTGGTGTTTGCATTTTAAATGGCACCTAAGGAGGGTGGTAAAAGACCCCTGGAAGTGCAGTTGACCTTCAAACAAGCTCCCCCTTGGAGGCATCATTAATCGCTTGGGACAGGCTTTTACAATGGGAAAGTATCTGGTTTATAAATATCTCCTTTAATCCTCCACCTTGGTCCTCGGTAGCAAGACTGGCTTTATTTTACAGGTAAGAAGTGAGGCTAAGAGAGTCAATAACCCTATGAGGTACAGACGTCCTCTGTGTCCTTGGCTTACGTATCCTTGCAGTCAACCTATCTCACACAAAACGAAAGGCACACCCCCACAACTGCTCTGAACACAATCAGGCTGTTTCTTCCTTGTCGCTATTCTCTAACCAATGCAAGGACTACCTACTTGGTATTTACATTGGCAAATACCATAAGTAGTCCAGACATGATTTAAAGTACATAGGAAGATCTCATCAGGTTCTGTGCAAACGTTCCGTCATTTCATGTAAGGGGCGTGAGCGTTCAAAGGTTTTGCCACCCAAGATCTGTTATGAGAGGGGTGGCCTGGAACCCACCACTGCAGGTACAGAGGATCAACTGTCTATGTTATAATTGAGGTGAAGCATATATAGGATGCTGTGATCTTTGGGCACCAGAATCTTTGAATTAAAAAAAAAAAACCTCAAATTCACTGAATTAGAATCTTCTGGGTATCTTGGATTTAAAAACCAGTATCTGATTGGCAGTCAACCCTAGACCAGACCCCTGACTTCTTCTACCGGCTAGAATTGAGCTTCCTGTGTCTGCCTGCGCATCCCCTTCACTGCATCCTGGCTCACTTCCTCTGTCCCTTTCCTTACATTCTTCTCTGCTGCAAGGAATCTCAGCCCTTGGCAACTGCTCCCTCTGCCTCCCTCCTTTCCCCACAGAGCTACCCATCTTACACCTTCCATGTGCCCAGCTCCTCGGTGATACCTTTCAAGTTTCTGCCTTGCACTCCTGCCACAGCCTCCTAAGAAGTCCGGAAAGCTGTCCTCCTTCTGAGGCTCCGTGTTTCTGTCTCTCCGTGGACTGTGTCCACGGTCTTCCCCGTCCTCCCCAAAGTCCAGCTCTCCTCCTTTCTCACCTTAGACTTAAAAAGACTCAGATCTTTTAAAATTAACACATAGAGTCTGTCCACATTTATGGGTGCATGTGACATTTTCTTCTCCACACCGTTTTGGGGGGGTCCCCCGTAGAGACGGGCATAACTTCCTTAGTAGTACCTAGCATAACCTCCAGCTTCAGTCATGGGATTGTCAGAACACCCTGGCCAGCTGCCTGTTCTTAGCACGTGTCTTCATTCAACGATCACATTCATCTCCACTCTCCTAATTTGGGGGTGCCCATGAACAAAACAGATAGACAGAGCTGGTGGGAGAAGGGGCAGGGAGGTGGGGGTTGGGGGCTGTGGAGGCGACTGCCACCACGGTGACCCAGATCTCTGAGGTTCTGGAGGTAGGGGGCACATCTGCTTTTGCAAACACATCCTGGCATTCAGCAAACGCTGGGCCAGGAAGCCCCCCTGGGAATTCACGGGTTGGAGGTGACAGGGACTCTGATGGGGGACTAGTGCAAATGATTGACGTTGCTCTCCTCTCCCCATCCGCGTGGGGACGCCCCGCAGGAGCCCAACCCCCACCATGCTGGCCTGGCTGTGCTTCTGTTACCTGCTTCTGGTGACCAGAGGCTCGGACTCCAGGGACCCCAGCCCCGACCTGACAGAGCCGGGTGTGCTCGCGTTGATCCGAGACATATACGACAAAGTCCTGGACATCTGGCAGGAGCTGGGGCGGCGGCGGGCGGCGGAGGAGGCGGCGGCCGAGCTGCACGCGGTCTGCAGGGTGCAGCCGTCCGCCGCGCTGGCCGCGGGGCAGCCGCGGGTCGCCGGCCTGGTGGTCTTCCGGCAGCCGGCGCCCGCCGCGAGGCTGGAGGCCTACTTCGACCTGGAGGGCTTCTCCGCCGAGCCCAACGGCTCCAGCCACGCCATCCACGTGCACCAGTTCGGGGATCTGAGCGCGGGCTGCGACTCCACGGGGCCCCACTACAACCCGCGCGCCGTGCCGCACCCGCAGCACCCCGGCGACTTCGGCAACTTCGCCGTGAGCGACGGCCGCATCTGGAAGTACCGCGGCGGCCTGGCCGCCTCGCTGGCCGGCCCGCACTCCATCGTGGGCCGCGCCGTGGTGGTCCACGAGGGCGAGGATGACCTGGGCCGGGGCGGCAACCCGGCCAGCGTGGAGAACGGCAACGCGGGCCGCCGGCTCGCCTGCTGCGTGGTGGGCGCCAGCGGCCCCGCCGCCTGGGATCGCCAGGCGCAGGAGCACAAGGAGCGCAAGAAGCGCCGGCGGGAGAGCGAGTGCAAGGCCGCCTGACAGTGCACGGCCCACCGCACGCCTCACGTGCCCGACACGCACACACCGCCCTCGACACCTCCATGCACCCCCACATACCCCAGTGCACCCTGGGAGTCCCTGTGACACCCCCCCCCACTTCCAACCCTGAGAGACTCCCCACTCTTGTCACCCATCTTCTCCCCCCCCACCCAGCACCTCCACTCAACCTGGATACTATGCCCCAGAGATGTCACACCCTGGAGGCCCGCCTTTCTCCAGATACCTCCACTGACCCCAGAGCCCCTCTGGACCCCACCTGCCTGGAGATATGTTCTCAGAAAGTGTCCGCTGATTCCGTATACAAGAGGCTCGCTCCATGCAGGACAGTCCCGGGGGTCTGGAGAGACCCCCTGTGTTCCAAGAAAATGCCCAGCGATCCCAGGGCCCTTGCTTCTGTGTCTGAGTCTTTTTTTGCTTCCCGAGGACCCCAGACGCACAGAGAGGTCTCTACTACTCTGACACATTTATTTCCTTCCCATCTTTAGTGCCACCAAGAAACTTTGTGCCCCTCACCCAACAGCTGGGTGAAATCACCCCCCCCCATCCCCACTCCTTCCTGCCCTGTCCTCCCAGCCTCTACGGATGAACCTTGAACCCCCTTTCTGCCCTGATGATCACTGTTCCCAAACTTTGTTGTTCTGAAACCTCATCTGAGGTTACCAAAGGCCCCCCCCATTCCAGTTCACCATGTTCCTGTGGCTCCCCTGGCTCGGTCAGCTGTTTTCCAATACTGCCTGCACCCCAAGGAGAGTCTCTGTTTTGGGGGTGTTGGACAATCTTTGTGCTGCACATTAAAATACAGCAATTCAGTGCTGCCTTGGGTTTCCTTATTATTTTTTTATTTGAGACTTCTCTTGTGAGTCTAGACTCAGCTTCGTTTCTTCGAGATGGCAGAAAAAAATCCTTAAGTCCTTGCAGGTCTTTTCTCCACCCTCCCCAGCCCTGCGGGAACAACATTCAGTCACTGATCCACACGTCTTTTGGAAGACCAGGGATCACAGTTCAGGACATATGCATGCAAAAGGCTTCTTTACAGAAAGACAGATAGGGGCTGGAGAGATGGCTCAGGGCTTCTGCCTCCGAGCAGAAGGTCCTGAGTTGAGATCCCAAGTCCCAGGTAAAAACTCCAGGCAAGAATGGATGCACTTCTGGATCTCGTGGGTGGAGCCTGGGAAATCCCAGAGCAAAGCAAAAAGGAGTTCACACACACACACACACACACACACACACACACACACACACACGTTTGTTTGTTTGTTTGTTTGTCTGTCTGTTTGTTTGTTTGAAGGCCACTACATCCCAGAGCTGTGGGATCTGAAGGGAAGCAGAGAAACCCACCTTCAGTGCATGAGTCTGAAGCTGGAACCCCTGAGGTGAGGCTGAGCCATCTGAGCCAGAGATGTCCCCCAACCTTGGCCGAGTCTCCCCAGATAGCAGAGCCAGGTACCAGGCGGCCAGGCTGCAGCAAGCCCATGGGGCATGGTGCTGTCATCTGAGGTTGTAGTTTCTCCATGACCAAGACAAGAAGTTGTGCAGGCGAACAGAAGCCCAGGCCCAAGGGCAAGCTGATTCTGAACAGGGCTTGGTAAGGGTTCCAGCTTCCTTTATGGCAGTATCTGTGCCCAGACTAGAGCGGCCTGCGTAAATCCCCCCACTTATTAAATGTCTTAGTTCCACAGCAACAGCCTGCTCTTCTGGTACCAAGCTGTCTAAGTCACTATTCAGTTGCTGTAATGAACTCATGACCCAAATAATTTAGGGGAACTAAAGGGCTTATTCAGGCTTATAATCCCCATTCTCTAGGTGGCAGTCCATTATGGTGACTGGGGAGTCCGTACTAATATTAGGAGCTGAGGGAACTGACCACACCATGTCCATAGGAAGAGCTCACACAGGGGCACTTGGAGCTTGCCAGTCTGCCAAAGCTAATCAGTTCTCTTTCCTTCTTAGCCACCTGCCCAGAAAATGCTTCCACCCACTGTAGGCTGCATGTTCTGGCCTTGATTAGGTACTATCTTACAGACCTGCTCAGAGGCTTGCCGTCACTAAATAATTCTTCATAGGTGCGCCTGAAGTCTCACCTCTCAATGGTCAAAGTGACATCTAAAACTAATCGCGACACCAAATCAGATTGCATGTAATCAACCACTCCTGCTTCATGGGGAGGAATCGGCTACTAGTAGAAGCCCCCTAGGATGGTTCCTGGGAGGCGGGGGGGGGGGGCTCCTAGCTTCTCCCAGAGCCTCAAGTCAAAGGAAACCGCAGTCGGAAACCCATCTGCCAGGCCAAGTCTACCTTTAGCCGGCACTATCTTGTTATTTTGAAGTCCTTCCTCGAACCCCAGTTGCAACTTGACTTTGAGCCTTAGGGGCCAGCACTGAGGGGAAAGAGCCGAGGTTCTTTTTACCATCCCGTCCTTAGCAATGTGCTTGCCTGTCTCTTTGGTTAAAAGTTTGCGAATGAAGGCAATGTGGGAAGGAGAGGAACAAAGGTCATCCTTTCCTCCGCTCCCAGGTGACGGGCAGCGCGGGGCGGGTGAGCCAGGGGAGCAGACGGGCTCTTTTCATTGCTTGTCCTCTGTTCTTCGTCTCCTGTTTGGCTAGAGACACTTTAGCTCAGGATATTCTAGCAGGCCCGGGCTCTTTTTCTTTTTTCCTTTCGTGATGTGAGCAACTCTCTTGAAGACCTCAAACTAGAAATACTAGAAGGGAAAATTGTCAAGGGAACAGCCATCGCTGGTGGTGGGTGTAAACCCCACCTCTAGTGCACTTCCAGCTGTGTGACCTTGGACAAGTCACTTAACCATCCCGGGCTTGGGTAAGTACCATGAATATGCTCAGCACACTGGATTGTTTAACAGTCTAAGTCGGGTGCTGTTCATAGAGACACAGAGCAGAGCATACATATTTAACATAGATCCAACCGTGTCCGCTTACAACCAAGGCCAAAGGCAGAAGAAGAGCTCTGTGCAATAATGCAACGATGCAGTCTCCTGAGGTGCGTGTCACGTGGCCACAAGTGTCGAAGTGAAGGAAAGGTTGCTACCTCTGAGCTTTCTTTTTTAGAAATATTATTCATTCATTCATTCATTTATTTAGTGTGTGTATGTGTGTGTGTGTAAGAACAGAAACATTATTCACTTATCTAAGAGAGAGAGAATGGAATTATTACTTATTTGCTTTAGTGCATGAGAGAGAGAGAGATGGGGGGGTTATAGGCGTGCCAGGGCGCACACACGCCATCAGTGTGCATATGCCACATGTGTAGGTCAAAGGGCAGTCCTTGAAATTAATAGAAACACCCCTCCTTCCATTCCGGGCACAGGTCCCTAACTAGGCCACCAGGTCTGCAGGTGCCATTCGGCCCACTCTACCTCCGAGGTTTCCAAGGAGTCCTGCATTCCAGCAGGCGGGCTCTGATGAAGCCTGCCATCCCAACCATCGGTGGGAGGGTCCCAAGGAGCCGGGAAGATGGGGAGTCACAGGCGGACATCTGGATCTTGGCACCCAGCCTCATGTGTGCCACGGAGCCCGCCCACTGGACCCTGCCTGACCTCTGGCAGCTATTTTTACTTCTTCATCCTGTCGAAGCTGGCTCGCAACTTCCTCGCGCCTTGGCTGTTCTGCCTTCCAGCCGGCTCACTAATCAGTTGGCCATTTGACTCATGAGGTTTGTGTTTGTCACCCGGACTTAAACACACATTTGTTTTGATTTCTTTTTTTGTAAAATTAGAAGCGTTTGATGTAAGGGCTGCACCTAGCCCCAGCTGGTAAAGTGGGAATAATGCTCCCGTTTGCATAGCTTACACACAGCGTAGACAATAATTAGAGATGCTATCTTTAGATGACGGGGATAAGCTTTTTCTCAGAACAGCAGAGATTTCCACCACCTCCACCCCCACCCCCGAGCGGAGCTTTGCAGTGCATCGACACAGAAATACTAAAAACGTAAGAAAATAGAGCAAATCAGCAAGCACTTTGGTCAACTTGAAAGACAGCAGGAAATAAACTGGCTGATTTTAGATCTGCTGGCTGGACAGAATGCAGAAAGTCTTTACGGTCCCGTATTTTTCATGACTACCACGTGATCAAGCCAGCTCAGGTGGCGGACTTGCTAAGGAGATACAGTTACACAAAGCTCTAAGCACAGCGCAGGCTCGGCCGACCTCAGGGTACTGGAGAGCAACTATTCGAGTAATTCCACCATTTGTCCTTCAGATCAGAAAATTCTTCTAGGTCAGGAAAGTTCTCGAATCTTTATTTTAGGTAACAAGAGCAAAAGAGTACATGACGATGATAGAATCCCACATAAAGTATGCAAAGGAATAGAAAATTCTAAAATAAAACAGTGAAATAGCTGATTAAAAAAAACCAGTCAACTATGCTTTAAATTTATTTCATTTAATGAGTAGATTACTGGCATGTGCATGAATGTGTGTGTGCATCGTGCATATGTGTGGAAGCCAGAGGACAATCGAGGGTGTCCAGTCTCAAGAGCTACCCCCTTTTTCTTGAGACAGGGTCACTCATTGGCCCTGAACTCACCAAGCAGCCTGGCAAGAGGCCCAGGGATCTGCACTAGAGTCACACATCCACGCACACACCTGACTTCTTTTCTGCTCCCTCCTCTCTTTCTCCTTCCCTCTCCACATGGACCTCAGGTCCCCCTTCCTGCTAAGCAACACTTAACCACCTCAGCTGTGTCCCAACTGAGCAGACTCCCAAATGGGTTTTAAACTTCAAAGCCATCTCAGCCTCAGCTAAGGTCCCAGGTATACCAACGTGAAGCCTTTTGGTATTATGCACACTTGCCTTCTGTGTCCAAAAGGAACTGTGTCTTTCAGTAAAGAGGTGACGCAGAGCGTACCTTGCCTTCCTGTTTCATCGCCGTGTTGAGTTTCTGCGAGGCTTTAAAGTGGAGGGTGAGGCTTTACGTCTCCCAGCTTCTGCTCGGATCCATTGCGGAACTCCTATTGCCTGGCTCTGCACTTACGTGGAAGCCATCTGGCGAAAGGACTATCGTAAGGGTGACTGGGGGCCATGCTTCCACCTTTGGTAACCCTAGTTGGAAGCCACCTGGGGAGGGGCTCAGCATCAGGAAAAGGGAAGATTGTTCCAAATGACAACTCTCTTCCAGCAAAAGTACAACAAAGACCTTTTCCAAAGACAGTCACTGGGCACCCACAGGGATGTACAACAAAGCCGGGTGGGATCCTGATTTAAAAAAAAATTGTGTGTGTCAAAGGACAGCTTTCGGGAGTAGGTTTTCACCTTCTACCTTTTCCATGGGTTTTGAAGATTTCGGGTTGCCACATTTGCATGGCACGTGCTTCAGCAGCTGACCCACCTCAATCCTTACACCCCAATTTTTTTTTAAATTTTTTTATTATTATTATTTATTCAACTGTGCGCATGTGCGTGTGTATGTGCGCGCGCATGTGTGTCTGTGTGTGTGTGTGTCTGTGTATCTGTGTATGTGTGTGTAGAACCACGGACGAATTCGCGAACCACCATGGCCGCCTCCACCTCCTTCTGCCCCGGGATTCACAGGCTCCGCCCTACCAGGGCCAGAAGCGCAGGCCGCCCCCGCTTCCACCTGGCGTCTATACGTGGGATCTGGGATCCGAACTCAGGACCTTCCGCCTGCAAGGCGGAGGCTTAACCCCTGAACCACCTCTCCAGCCCCATTACACCCCAATTTTTTGTCAGCACCAAAAACCAAGCTGGACAGAGGCAAGTTGCTGTCAAGAGCCAGGGCCGATCATTCCAAGGGGTAAGTCGCTGCCCTTCAGAACTGCCTAAAGAGGAGACTCACCTATGCATGCCGACTGCTGAGCTGGGGCTTGGGCGGGCGGGCAGCACAGGCTTCCTCTAGAACTTTGCATTCTAGTCAGGTGTGTTTGGGAACGGTGGGGACCTATGTTTGAGAACCAGTGGACCAGATGCTGTAGGTAGCTCCTGAGGAGGAGGGTCCTGCAGGGACCGTCCTAACAGAGGAGGGTCCTGTGACAGGCCAAGAAGCAGGGACAGCCACAGATAGGTGGACGGCCAGGGAAGGAGGGAGTTAGGGATGAGGAACGTCTGCGTCACACATACATCCATTTCCACAGGCCTTCATTAAAGCAAAGACAAATGGCGCTCTCTGGAAATGCATACCCGAGGGCCGGCGGGGACGGAACCAGCCAAGAAACGCACCGTGTGCAAACAAGCTCTCGCCGAGGACCCGTCAGCTCTGCCTCATTTATCCAGACGGCTCTGCGTTCTGCCAGCCAGCAAGGTGGAAAAATACAAGACAAACTCACCGGTACCGGGAAGCGAGGGTTGAACATCCCCCTCACGGGGCCAGAAGCAGGAAAGGAGGGAACAGAGAGGAAGGAGCAGGGAGGAGGGAGAGAGACACAGCATTTTCTTGACTCCAGCTCCAACCCCACGAGCAGCATAATATTCTGGTTCATTGAGCAAAAACAAAAATGGTATGTGGGGTTCAAGTCTACGTAAATCTTGATTTTTGACTTTCCTTCATGTGAAGATATGATTTTGCTTTGGCAGTTCCCTTTATAGAGCCTAAGGCCAGTCTAGAGAACATATCGTGAAGGATCTAAACCTCCTTGTTCGGGGTTGCTTTACACATAAGTGATAATTCTGACCCCATGACTGTGGCAAAGACTGTTGTTTTTGCTCTAGATACACACACACACACACACACACACACACACACACACACACACATTGCACACACTCATACACATCAAGAGAAGCATCCTTTTGCCTTTGGACATAGGTAAGTTGATACCTGGAGCTATCACAGCCATGTTGCTATCACGAGTAACTGACCACGAATAAGCAAAGCTGAGAATTATGCACCCAAATCACTGCGGACAGTCGTGAATAAAGCAGCCCTGAAATGACCCACTTCAGAAGTTCTGGCTGCACAATGGACCGCTGTGCTCTGTTGTCTCTGTGAGTTGTCGCTGGAGCTTAAACTCGGGTTTTAGCTCGGCTACCAACTGATACGGGTCATGGGGAGAGACTGCTACCTCCTTTCACAACGACGCCCTGAAAGAGAGACTCATGACAAGCACAGGTAGCAGCTGGGACTCTCTTTAATGTGTTTGAAACAGAAGAACCACATTGGGTAGAAGGGCAGAGTTGGGACAGGGTCACAGATGGGAATGGGTGTGGCCATGGTTACACATGGTCTCCCATTCTAGCTACTAACACAGGTCTCTCCCAGGCTGTGTAACCACACCGAGTTCAAGGTAAGGCTTCCTAATGACCCTTGCTCCCAAAGTCCACACCTGCTGGAACATGCTAGAGAATAAAGGCTGTCCTGCTCTTTCCTAGTGATGAGTGTCCTCAGAGACATGCGCCTGCTGGCTGTGTCCAAACCTGAGTTCTCTCTCTCTCTCTCTCTCTCTCTCTGTCTCCCTCTCCCTCCCTCTCCCTCTCCCTCCCTCTCCCTCTCCCTCTTGCTTTCTTCTCCTTCTTACTGTGTTATCTACGGCCAGCTTTCCTTGGGTGGTCCTAGTGTCCCGAGCTAGTGCCAACATTGCACAGCCAGTCATACACCTGTCCGGCAAGAAGGTGCTCTTGGGACTGGCTTCTGTGTAAGGCTGGAGCTGCTGGGGGTGCCTTCCACCGGTGTTACCGGTTGTCCTGAGGGGACAGGGGACAGACTGGAGCCCAGAAGGCTGGCCGGAGCACTGAGGCCCTGCAGCCAGGGACTGAGACCCCCCAGGCACTGATGCAGGGTTGAGAGCAGCTGGTAACCCCTCTTCTACAAGCGGGAGGGGCTCTCCAAGAGTCTGGCTTGGAGGCGGCCTGAGCTTTAGGATGTCAGACCCCCCTCACCCCTCCTCACCCCCCAGGAGATCAATGAGTTCAGCACAAAGCAAGGTCTATGGTTTTGATGGTCTCAACCCTGATGCCATCTGAAGCTCATTCTCCCACAAGGGGAAGCGGCAGCAGGTGTGACAGCTGCCTCCCCCTCTCCTTGGACCTCACGCTTGCTCCATGTGCCAGGCTGAAGACAGCCGCTTTCCTCTCTCAGCCCTAGCAGGCCAAAAGTCCCGGGTCCTGTCCTTCAAAGCCCAGTGCCTAGTGTCTCAGAGGCGACCTACTGAAGGAGAAAAGGGCTTGGGGGTTCATGAGGTACAGAAGCAGCCAGTTTTTATCCCAAACCCAAACAGCCACCACATTCTACGTGGAGTCCAGACTGGACAGAAAACAGTTCAGAACAGCAGTGACAACCTCCACCCCGCCAAAGCCTCTCACACCTCACCTCCCCAGGGTCCCAGGTCAGAGAACCTTCTAGATCTAGGTTGGAAAACTCAGCCCTATAGCCACCGTCTGTCCAACCCGCACTCTGGCATTCCCAGCCCATTCTGGTTCCTCCTATTTGCCATCATGACAGGCAGCGTCTCATGCTGGAGTCCAGACATGACGACGCGGGGCATCAATGGGCATATTATACCTTTCTCTCTGGGACCGACCTGGTGACGACCTTTCCTTTCCCGGCCTGCCTCATCCTTTGGATGGACAACATGAAATGCTAATAGAAAAAAAAG
The DNA here is from genome assembly GCA_023101885.1 of Typhlomys cinereus. Lineage (NCBI taxonomy): Eukaryota > Metazoa > Chordata > Mammalia > Rodentia > Platacanthomyidae > Typhlomys > Typhlomys cinereus. The sequence goes on from JALPQD010000198.1 coordinate 272,482, forward strand.
TCTCTCTAATAAAGCGAACGCTGACGGAGAGAGGGATGTGGAAAGACAGCCATATGGCCGCCACGATTCTGTGCCCCTTCCCCCACGTTCACAGCAGCACATCTCCGGCAGAAGGAGGTGATGTTGACAGACGTGAGGACTCGAGTTTACTAAATCAGATGGCGCTGGTGCCACCCGAGATGGTCACAGCTTGCCTCACGATCGGAGTCTCTTCTTCTTTGCAGACGCCGAGGTGTTTGAAGAGAGAGCGGCTGGGATGGGCGTCCCTGGTTGAAGGAGATCCTGCTCCCTTCATGTCTGCATGGAACTCTTGTCTTCATCCTGTGAGACCCTTTCGTGGTCTGTGGCCGGGGGAGCTCCGGCCGCAGGCTGCATGGACGGAGACCCGTCCGGGAGGACGGCTGGGTGCTCCTCTTGCAGGACCAGGCTGGCAGGGGACAGCTCTGGCTCACCCCTCTGCTCCTCTGGGGGACCCTCCCGCCTCGCCCCTTCCAGGTCCACGGTTGCCTGTCCCTCTGTGGGGAGAAAGGCCTCCCTCCCTCTCCTGTTTGCTTCCTCCTCCAAAGGTAACGGGGAGAAGGAGGGCTGATGAGAGCAGTCGCTGTGGCTCCCGCTGCTCCGCTTTGCTGGGGAGCTGCCAGCCGGCCTCCCGGCGTCCTCGGGCGCTGTCAACACCTCGGCAACCGCACAGCTTTCATCTGGCTTCTGCTTCAGAGCCTCCTCTGAAAACAGACAGAAGACAGCGTCAATACCTGGCAGCAGGGCGGCCCTCTCCTGCCTCCTCCCACCCCAGGTCTGGGAGCACACTTGGCTTCAACTGTGCGGGGCACTGGAGAGATCCCAGGACTCATGATTCGAGACAAGCGCTCTCCGGCCGACTGAGCCACAAGTGCTGGCAAGCGCTCCCTGCCTCCTGCCCAACAGGGCGTCCCGTGGCCGTTAAAGGTGTGCTTCCTGTCCAGCTGCCCTGCCTCTGGTTTCTGAAACCACAGTTTTCTTCTGATCCTCCTCCAGTCTACTTCTGGGAACACACAGGTTCATTTTCAGTGGTTTGTAATGAATAACTACCAACTTCTTGGCTTAAGACACACAGCTACTTTCTTACAGCTCTGGAGGTCAAAGCCATAAATGGGCTCCACAGGGTATAATCCAAGAGCAGAGTTTCTGGAGGGATGGGGGGGCTCAGAGAGGTATCCGTTCTTCACCCCTCTCAGTTTGTGATGGTAACCCTTCTAACATCTGTCTCCACAGTCAGGTCTGCTGGGCTGTTTGTGACGGTGTCAGATCTTCCTTTTGCCTCCTCTTGTGAGGCCGTGCATGACCACACGGAGGCTGGAAACATCAATGCTAATCTTCACACCTTAAGATCCACAGATGAATCCCACCTGCAAAGTGTTTTTGCTACACGTGGCAGGATGTGTAGGATCCCGGGACCAGGACCCTAAGCCTGTACTGAACAGTAGTCAGCCTCCTACACATAAATCTTTGCTCCTTTGTTGATCTGGTGTTTTCTACGGGTGCTCTGAATACCCTATACCTCTGTGGGGTATGGAAGGGAATGGAAGCCCCGAGGGAAGTCAGCCATGTTCTCTTCATTCTGCTCACTCATTGGCTATATCACTCCTACCCATGAGGACACTCCCATGACTGGTGACTGCTCACTGAAGATGCAGAACCAGGATTCTGAGATCCTCCACCTGAAAATCTAAAGGCATGTTCTAGAAGGCAATTTTCCCCAGCGATCTTCCCCATTAGCCATTTCAGTCTTGTTTCGTGGCCACATGGACTTTGTACTTGGGAAGCCACATGAGGGATATTTATTTTCTTCTTCACCCATTGCCAACCCTATCTTGCCCTCAGAAATACTGTGCCCTCTCCAGACTCAGAAGTTTGAAAGCTCACCCTAATGCAATGGTGGCATTTGGAGTTGAGATCCGTGGGTGCACCCAGGTTTAGATGAGTCACAAATATGGGCTCTTCACCATGGGCTTAGGAAGAGACCAGAGCTCTATTTCTCTACCTTTGATGCCAGACATCAAATCTCCTGGCACCTTGGTCTTGAATTCCTAACCTCAGAACCATGTGCTGGGCAAAGACCCTGTTTTAGGAATCCACAATAAGCAAGTTTAATGAAGACTTTCTACACTTCTCCTAATTTCCCACTATCAGATGTAGTTGTCTGGCTGAGGTCTCAGCGCACCCATCTGCCTGCGCCCTCAAATCCAGCAGGATACGGCTTTCGTACCTTCCCTCAGCCAACAGACAAGCAAGTACCCAGGAAGTAAGTGTCACCATGCCCAGTATTTCAACAGTTCAGACTTTGACAGGGGACAGGTGTATTTTAACTGTTGATTATGATGATACATGAATTTGGGAGAATTGTTCACAGAAACTTAGAAATATTACATATTCAGAAACATGTAAGTCTATATAGCTAGATATGTTAGTTAACTCTAACATGAAAAGTAAATTGATCTGAAAAGATTAAACTAAATTCAGCTTAAAATGTCTGCAATAGGGGCTGGAGAGGTGGCTCAGGGCTTAAGCCTCCGCCTTGCAGGCGGAAGGTCCCGAGTTCAGATCCCAGATCCCACGTATAGACGCCAGGCGGAAGCGGGGGCGGCCTGCGCTTCTGGCCCTGGTAGGGCGGAGCCTGTGAATCCCGGGGCAGAAGGAGGTGGAGGCATCCATGGTGGTTCACGAATTCGTCCGTGGTTCTACATATACACAGACACACACACACACAGACACACACGCGCGCACATACACACGCACATGCGCACAGTTGAATAAAAAATAATAATAATAAAATTAAAAAAAATTTTAAAAAATGTCTGCAATATACAATGTAATAGTTTATTACAACTGCTATCCATTCTAATGTTAATAAAATCCATAAAAGTATTTATGGATATAGATGATTTGGGTCTTTGAATATGTCTTTAATTAACTGTGTATTTTTTGAACATTTAGTTACCTAATCAGTGGTTAAAGTCTTAAAAAACTTAAAAATGGTTATAAGTTTGACATTTATTTGTATATTTAAAAATAGCTGTTACAGAGGATTTTGAATGTTCCTGACATAAAATATGCAAGAATTTGAGATGCTAAATGTATTAGTTGTCCTGATTTGGCCTTTTACATGTTGTCCATAGGTATGAAATCTCACATAACAGAATATATACAACCATTATGTGTTGTTATGTTTTGAAATGTGAGTTGTCCCCCACAGGCTCATATGTTTGAATTTTTAGTTGTTTGAAAAGGTCATGGCATCTTTGGGAGGGTGGAGCTTTGCTGGTGGGAGGCATGTGACGGGGGTGGTCTTTGAGGTTGGTTATCCCCTCCCTATTTCCATTAGTAAATTTGATCTTGTAGTTAGGAGTTTTGCAGCTCTCAGCCTCTTTGGTGGATGTGACTTAGGCTACCTCCAGCTTTCTCCAGCCAGCCATGCCTTTTCCACCATAATGGACTGTATCATCTCTTTGAAACTATAAGCTGAATAAATCTCCCTTTTTCCCTTAAGTTGCTTGAGTTTGAGTGTTGTCTCACAGCACCTAAGAATAACTGGTATAGAAATTGCTACCAGAGAAGTGGGGTGTTGATTGTAAGACTAAGAGGATCCAGTACTGGAAAATGAAGTGTCTGTAAAGCTGAAAAAAGTTGGTACTGAGATGTAGAAAAATATGTCCATTGCTGTGATGTAGTTTGTAAGCCATTGGAAATGTTTGTTGGGAGAAATATGGAGCTTTGAAGACAGCAATGCTGTAAGAGATGTGGACAATAGTTACTTAGCTTTTGATGGTCCAGAGGGCAGCAGAAACTGTGTTTGGAAATAGACAAGGGGCAAATGGAGTACTGAGTTGGCAAAGAGTTAGCCCTTGTCCTGTAAGTTTGCCTGAAGTTAAATATGAGTGCTTGGCAGAAGTTTCAGTCTTGACAGTGTGGCATGGTTACTTTTTAGTGCTTTTGTTCAGAGTTATGAAGAAAAAAGTACAAGGAATCAGTTGAAAAAAATTAGAAACAATGAAGTTTGGTGAAAAATGTGAGAGTAAATTTAAAGAGAATGCAAAACGCAAAATGGTAGCTAATGCTAAAGAGATAAGCTCCATTAGTGAATCAAAACCTTCCCTCAATTTGGATAATAGAAGAGACTCTACTCTGAGCACAAATTCCTCAGGGAAGGTTTCCACTCATAAGAATGCAAATTATTTTGAAAGGGAAAAGCTGAAGGACAGAGTTCCAAAAGACTGGTCTGTTATTCCTTTGAAGTAACTGTCCAAGAGAGATTCTTCCCAACATCAGCACAGAGAAGCAGAATCAGCTGTGATTCAAAGGAGCGAATCTCCATCTTGAGGTTATAACAGAACTTGGCAAAGTTATCCACATGGTACTGGTTTTAGAGGCATCAAAGATGCAAGAGGGAAGAGGTTCTGGATCCCTCCTCTAAGATTTCAGAGAATGGAAATCAGGTAACATGTGGCAGGATTAGAAAGCCTGCTGAGAGGGCATTTTGTTTTGTTGTGTTAAAGCCTGCTTTGCCATTGAGAAGTGAAGATGTTAGAGATGCCAGAACCACTGTGGGACATCTACCAAGGAAAGCTAGGCATCATGGGAGTAATGAGTTCTATGGGCATCTGCACTGGAGTGGTAGAACTGAAGCCCTGTACTACTGAAATGACTTCAATAAGAGGTACAGACTTGGAGCTACAGAATTTGGAGTATATCCTGCTGCTGGTTTTTGATCTTGTTAAACTGACCTTTCCTGGATATGCCCTCATTCCATCCTTTTGGAATGGAAATGTTTATTCTTGCCAAGTTCATTGTGTTGGAAATGTGTAGCATATTTTGATTTTACAGGAGACTTTGGACTTTGGACTTTTGGATTGTGTTGGGACTACTGATGTAGTCTACAAGGACTTTTAAAGTTAGAATTATATAGTTTGTATAATGAAATGGCACAATGTGCCTGTAGGGGTCCAAGGTATAGTGTCGTGGTTTAAAATGTGAGTTTTCACCACAGACTCATGTGTTTGAATCTTTAGTGGTTTGAGAAGGTGAAGGCATCTTTAGAAGGGTAGAGTCTTGCTGGTGGAAGGCATGAGACAGGAAAGGGCTTTGAGGTTGTTTAGCCCCACCCTGTTTCAGTTAGCAAGTCTGCTTTTGTAGTTGGGAGTTTTGCAGTTCTCAGCTTCCTTGATGAATGTGACTTAGGCTACCTCCAGTTTCTTTGGCCAGTCATGCGTTTTTCTGCCACGAAGGACTGTATCTTCCCTCTGGAGCTGTAAGATGAACAAATCTCCCTTTCTCCTTTAAGTTGCTTGAGTGTGAATGTTGTCTCATAGCAACACAGAAGAATAACTGCTACGTATGTCAATTTTAAATATTTTTAAATGCCTCAACCCTGTTTAAAATAAACCTGAGACATTCTAGAAGAAATGAAATTGTGAAATCAGATGCCCTGTAAGTCTTCAATGAGAGGCGGAAGCCATGGGGAAGGACAAAGTGATTCTGCCTGGTGCTAGACATGGTGGTGTCTTTCAGCAAGAAGACTGCAGGTTTTACCTGAGCAAGTCAGGTCTTGTCTTTTGTCCCCAAATTTCTTGCTCCAGTCTCCTGATACAGTTTTGGTTTCTACATCTGAAAGAAGTGATTTCTTTCTTAGCCTTTCAGAAAAATTATTTTGAGTAATTAAAAAAATTATATTGTACCACATCACACATATGGAGATCAAAGGACAACCTTCAGAAATGAGCTCTCTCCTTCTACTAGGATCAAATGCGGGCCACCAGGGTTATATACATGTGAGTCTACCTGCTGAGTCATCTCATCAGCCCTCCCTTTTTGATAACACAGATGAACCCCCAGGGGCACACTCTTGATGGAATCTACTTCATACTTCTTCACATCTACAGTCAGTCAAGGAAGCTTCTCTGGGTCTTCCTCTTCCTGCTCAACCTCGTCCTTGTACTCACAGTGACTCCGTGAATGAATGAATGAGTAAGGCAAGCTCTGAATTAGAATGAAACCAAGCAAAAGCCCGCAGTATCTGCTCAGCCCAGACAGAGTGTGTGACTCAGAGCAGGGCTCTTGGTTTCCACTGCCTCGGGCTCCAATGCGCACTGCCAAGGGAGGCCTCCTTACGATGCTACTCAGAGTGGGTCCACCAGAGGGCTTCAACCTGAGGAGTCCCAGGACATCTATTGCCTCCAAATCTACACTATCCAAAGATCACAAGTGATACAGTTGTTCCCTTAACAGCTTGAGTAATGTGAACTTGAACAAATCTCACTCTGCCTTTCCTTGCGGGCGGAGCTTGGACAAAGAAGCCCATGCTCATCAGCTAGTGTACCTGGTGGATTCTATGACCCAACGCCGCTTCCCTGTCTATCTGACCTCCCAGTGCCTCTCCTTGCATCCCATTGTCCAGCCATCACAGTTGCAGTGGTGCCACACTTGTGCCCCAGTGCCTTTGCTTAAGAGACTTGACATCCCTTGGGGTACCATTCCCTTTCTGTATTCTGAAGACAGCCTTCTGGAGTCAGGCAAGAGGTCTGCTTGACTAAATCTGGTCACAAATATTATTCCCAGTGACTAACTGCCCACAAAGGAGTAAGTGCTTCTATTTTTTCTGTCTCAAATTGTTACTTATAGCCGCCCTGAGTATAAAGTCTTGCCTGGTTAACTTTTTAACTTCTATGTTAGGGACTCAATAAATAGCTTAAATAGTTGAATATATGGATTTACACATGTATGCATGAAAAAGGGAATATATTAGCACACTTCTTTGAGAACCATGCATCACTTCCTGAAAACAACCCTAGAATTTATAGCATTCATTTTAGGGTGTATTTAGGTAGCTCCCCTAGAGCTTCTTAAAATAGTGTTTTTCTGAAAAAGAGAGATTTCCAACTCCTACAGATGTTTTGCCACATCTAAGGCATCTTGAGGAAGTAATCATATAACCTGCAAACTAACAAATGGAAGGTTTTTATACTGGTTGTAGAGAGGACACAAGAGATAATGAGTCAAGTCCAAGCCTCGCTCTCAGCAGAGGGGCGACACTTTATTCCCAAGGAATAAATGATAGTATTTTCTGTAGCTAAGTTTTTCACCAACGTGAGATGAATAAACTCCTTCTGGAAATTACTCTCATGAATTTACTTCTTCTAGGATGCTTAATAGTATGTTCTGGTGTCCCTGAAAAAATTAATTAACCTTCTCACCCCGAAACTATCTTTGGTGTGTGTTTACTGGGGGGGTCAGGTGAATCTCCACCACCTGCATTTACATTGGAGAGGGGGTGGTCTAAATTATGCTGGGGCCTTTCAGTTGTTGGTGTTTTGACTTGTGCTGTATCTTTTGATGTTCCAATCATGTCTAGATGTTTGAATCTTTTTCTTTTTCTCATTCCTCCTCTTCATGTTATTCCTCTTTTTTAAAATGGAAAACCTGTGAGATTACCTGGAAGTTTTCATTCATTCATTCATTCATTCATTCATTCATTCACGTAGTAGAGACGGAAAACAACAACCCTGTCACAGAGTCCCGGGAAACGCAGCCCAGGAAACAATGCCTAGTGCTTCTGATGCTTGCGGCTATTTGCTTTGCTTTTCCAGAGAGAAGCTGGATTTGCAGATCTCAGGCTGTACAGACTCAGAGGTCAGGTTCTGAGTTGGGGTGCAAAAAGGCAGGGTTTACCCACCCCCTCCTTTTGTTCACATCAAAGATATCCTGACACCTTGTTCAAGCCATTATCAACACACACACACACACATACACACCACACATCCTAGAGACAAGTGAGGTGGCTCAGTAGGAAACCTAGCAGCTGAGTTTGATTCTCAAAGCCCACATGATGCAGAGAATTGACTCCCCAAAACTGTCCTCTGACCTCTATCCATGTACCATGGCATAATGTATGCCCCCCTGTCTGTCTTGTCTCTCTTCTCCCACCCTCTCTTAGATAGACAGACAGACAGACAGACAGATAGATAGATAGATAGATAGATAGATAGATAGATAGATAGATAGATAGATAAACTAAATAGACAGATACATTGCAGATAGATAGATCAATAGAAAAAAGAGGTCCTAGAAGTGTATCTTCTACCTTCCAAGGATTCTGGCTACCTGCTTGGGAACAACATTCTCCTTTAGGGCTAAGATTTGGGGACATTAACTCAGACTGTGTAGACTTTATTTGCCCTTTAATTACAGACTTGTGCCATTTAAATCTTTCATAAAAAATTTCTGAAGTCGTTAAGAGCTGGAAAATATTACTGCAAATAACAGTAAGTATTCTGGGCTGTTATCATCAACACAATTAATATCATTAATACTTACTAACAACAGTGCCTACATCACCTATGACGAGGCAAACACATCATGACACAGAGTGGACAGAAAAAGTGTCTTTTTCTCTAAAAGATGAGAAAGAAAGGGTTGTGTTGCAGGAAACACTGCCAGTCCTCTGAAGGTGCAGCCCCCACTTTCTGGCCCAAAGGAGACATTTGCCTCCCTTTGCCAACAGTTGACTCCGCTGGTCTGTCTCCTGTTTCCTGTGTGTTGATTTCAGTCGGAATTAATCGGGCCACAGCAATGAGGGGACCAATCGGGATGCTGACAGCTCCGTGAATGCCTTGTTTCCACCCGACCCCGGCTGAGACTGGCCAGGAACAATGAGCGCTGATGACCAGCTCCGCAAACTATCATTTCACATCAGTCTCTCACTGCCGCATCCTTGTGCCGAATCAAGCAGCTCGAGCTAATTTCACCACAGAGGGTCCAGGCCACCCGCAGGGTCGGCCGTCCCTGAGTAGGCAGAGCCTTGGCTCTCCATGGGGGTGGGGAGGACACTGCCAACACAGGTTGACCATCAGCACCACCCAGGACCCTGGTGAACTGCCCACCAGGATTACAAATAGCCTGCGTCTTGTGTTCCAGTCAGCCTGGATCTACCAAGTTGGGGGCTCTCTAGGAATTCATCCACAGGTACTGGCCTGGTAGGTCTTCTTACCCTTCCGAGGCACTGCGAGAGGCAGTTTATACAGACTCAAGACACATGGGTGAGCCTTGATGACCACAGCGGGGGTAGGTAGAGCCACCATCCAACTCAGAATCTGATGGGTCATTCGCCGCTCTCAGTGAGGTTGGAAGTTCTGTTATAAGGCGGCTGACTTCATGGTCCTAGCTGTCAGATGCAGCCATGAACCCCATCTTCATAGAAGGAAAATCTAGGGGTGGAAAAATCTAGCTCAGAAAATCAGCAAGGGTGGGAGACCAGGCTGGACCAGGTTACAGAGCTGAGATGTGAGGTGGAAGACTGTTGAGTATCACTTGGGATTGTGAGTAGGGGGTGAATCAAGTCATCCCTGCAGCGTGGTCCCACAGCAGCAGGATGAAGTGAGAATGGAGAAGAGAACAGGCCCAGATAGGGAGCTCTAGAGTGGAGCTACCACTGAGGTAATGAGAGTTGGATGCACCCAAGGTGGAGGGACAGACACCCAAGAAACTTTGCAGATGGATTTGACTACAGACTGAACGTGTATGGGAAGGTCCATGGCTACAAGGCTTTGGGCCTGAGTAGCTCAGCAGGTGACATGTGAGGAGAAAGCAGGAAGAGCTGGTGATGTCATACTTGAGTTGGTGACATCATACTTAAGTTGGTGACATCACACTTGAGCAGTCCGCAGAATAGTCCTTAAAGTTCAAGATCTAGGAAGTAGAAGATGTAGCTGCAGATGAAACCAGTGGGTGTGTCTGTGTGTGTGTCTGTGTGTGTGCATGTGTGACGGGTGTGAGAACATCTTTGTAGAGCTAATGACCAAAGATTCAACCCTAAGCAAGAGAAGACGGAGAAGGAACACAGATGTCCAAGGAAGGAACCTTAAAAGTCACACGCAGGGAGCAATAGTGATCTAGTAATTTATGGCCATTCTACAACCTAGTGGCATGAGATCCAGGATGCCGGGAGCTATTTAGTTGGTAGGGTCCAACTCATGGTCCCTTATGGGATTCCCATCAAAACACTGATTAGGATTATGGTCATGTGACCATTTGACTAGGGCTGGAAAACCCGAGTCCAAGATAGTGCCTTGGATGGTGTCTGGAGGTCTCAGATCCATACTGCAGGAATAGCTCCCGAGGCCGAGTACCCATAAGATTGACAGACAACTTCTTCTACAGTAAATACCAGGAGAGAGAGATGGGGAGGGGGGGGAAGAGTGCACCGTGGCTTCTGTCACTTGGCTTCAGAAGTTCCAACTCAGTCCTCTATAAACCACACGGGCCAAACCCGACAGGGCATGGGAAGGGCTACATGATGTACAAACGGGTTTTGTACAAGGGGAGATGGGTTTGTTGCGCCATTTTGGAAGCTAGCCACTACCATGAGACTAGAGGAAGAAGACAAGCAAACCATCAATGTGAAGGAGAATTTTGTTGTAGAGCAAGACGGGCACACGGGAAGACATCTGGCACCGCCGTCTGCTGCCACATCAGGTCCCTGAAACGACTCTCGGATCTTCTAAGGCCTGCCCTCAGGACCATGTGCCTGTAGAGACTTGCTCTCATTTCACTGGCTCCCAGACCTCTTACCACATTCAGGCAATGTGCCAAAGCTTCCCCGAGGTGGGACACCATGTCACCGCTTAGTAGGAGAGGACGCTAAAGCTAGATAATTAGTCCATGTTGTCCCATCCCCATGACATAGACTGGAGCATGAACTTCTGGTTTTGACTCTTAAAGTTTGTGCTACTGTGCCCAAAGGTCTGGATTTCTCTGTTGCGGCCTCCCAACAAGAGGAACACAGATAAGCAACCACAGGATCCACAGGGGCTGTTTAGAAGCTGCCATGAAAAAGAGAGGAGGACCTGTTGGCACTGAAACTGTGCCCCACGGAGGGCATAGGCCGGGTGCAGACCATGACCCAGAGAGACACTTACCATCCCTGCCAGTCCCCTGGCTCTCAATCGGCTGGTCCACAAACTTCAGCAGGGGAGACCTGGACCTCTGTATGGTAGGAAGGGCTGAGTCTGTGAACAGCATGGCATCTTTGCACCCTGCATGGAGAAGGGGAGAGTGGGCGTGTTACATCAGTGCCGCTGGGTTCTGTGGACCCCCACACAATGAACTGGGTGTTGGTTAGAGCGCATCATCGGTGTGGGCAATGAGAGAGGAACAGCCAGCGGACGCTGCCCTAGTGCGAGGATGGAACTGCATGGGGGTCCACGATAGAAGATTCCTGAGGGGCTGCTCAGGAGCAGCTGCCCACTAGTGCCACCATAAAGGACACGCTCATGTCGCTGTGAGGCGCCACATGGCCAAGCGAGACCACACCAGGCAGCAGCAGAGGGCTGGGGAGAGACCCCACCTTGGATGTGCTCTGAAAACTGGCACCAGCCACCTGGGTGGTTTCAAGACCATCCCAGCACGTCTCTGAGAACCTCATGGTTCTCATCGCTAGGTGTAAAGATGAGGTGATCTTGAAGGTTTGGGTGAGCGCTCAGGAAATAACTCCGCCTAGACTCTCCCGCGCCTGATAGCTGATATAATCCCATCCGGCCATTTCCACTGTGTAACCGACACAAGGTAAGAGGTATCAGGCCCTCTGAATGATCCCACCCAACCAAACTTTACTGCCTACTCGTGTGAACTCCCCGAGCAGGAAGAGGAAGCTTGGCATAGAGCGAGAAGGGAGGGGGAAAGCACCATGCAACAGGTCATGGCCGGCCACACAGGTGAGCGGCAGGGAGGAGTGGCAGGGAACATGGACATGGTGAGCAGATGCACAGGTACCAAGCACGCGGACATACAGTGTCCCACTCAGGGTCAGAAGAGCCCAGCAGAGTATGATATCGAGCTTCAGTTCACCCGACTTTAAGATTCTCTGAGTGACAGCAGTTGGGTCCCAAATAAGCCCAGCCTGGTTTCACCTGCCTTGGAGACACCCCTCTCTTAAGCTACGTGAAATCGACCACTGAAGGTCTCTGCAGAGAGCTAGAGAATTCCTAGAGAATTCCTAGAGAATTCCTAGCTGGAGAAGCTAGAGAATTCCATGACTTTCCTCTGCTTCCTGGTCAACAAAGCCCAGAAGGGCACACAGAGGGGTGATAATAAACATCTATTCTTTCTCGGGGGAATAAGGTTACATTCCATCACCACGCCCCAGGGGCCCACCTGCTTGTTGGTAAGAGTTATCTTATTGACTTGTTTTCTGAACCGTGTTAGAGATTTCTATATTCAGTAGGCGTGACCAACTACCCTGAGTTGGTCTGAGTTACTGGGTGAGGCATCTGGAGGTCTTGGCCTCTGAGGGGCCTGGGGCTTGTAGCTACTTAAGGCAAATGGCCTGTTACCATTAGCTGCTGCCTGAGACTGCGTCTCTGTGGCCCAAGAGTCAAGCCAATGGGGGACAATCTGCTCAGAGCCCACTCGGAGGCCTAACGCCCACTTCCACTGCTACATGTGGAATAAAACTAGACATTTCAAGTCGTCGTCTGGGGAGACCCTCAGAGTGAGGACCACATACAGCTGGCACAGGACAAGATACAGTCTGGACTTGCAGTGGTCATCTGTGGTGAGCATGGCAGACAGCAGTTGGCTTTCTTTCTCGCCACCAAGGACATTGGCATCTGCTCCTAAGTCAAGGTCAAGACTACATTTCATGACCTCTCTGTCTCGGGCAGGTAGACTGGAGGCTCTCGGCCTTCTGGGCTTGGGGGTGGGGCTCTGCCTCTTTGCATTGTAACCAGACCCCGAAGCCCTCTGCGGGAAAGAGGGGGACACAGAATCAGAAGCCGGGACAGGAATGAGTGCGGGTTCCACTGAGACTCAGCAGTCCGGGGCACCCCCTCAGAGAAATTCTTCTGGATAGAGCAGTCTCCATCCAATTAGTCACTCCCTCACAAACTCAACAAGAATATTCTGGAAAAATCTGAGCCCTGAGCATCCAGTGAAGGAGGCGCACTCCAGCCTTCTTCTGCCTCAGTGGAGTGGAAAGAAGACACGTCTCCCCTGAGCTCTTCCTCAGAGAAACAGTCTCCACATCTTAGCAAAATGCCAATGAGCTGGTCATTCTCACCGAGGGCTCGGAGGATTCAAAGCCGGTCTTAGAAGACTCATGTTTGCCAGAGCCAGCTCAGCTCACGGGAGGCGGCTCTGATTGGATGGTCTGGTCGCCTTTCATCTGGATGCTTAGATTTAGTGGGTGGGGCAGGGTAGGGAAGGACATACTTGGGTCAAAAGCCCACAGGTGCAGAGGGCGCGTGGGCCTTGATTTCAGCTGTGTTTCAGTTGTGAACGCTCTGCTGATCGATTGCTCCAGCACCAAAGCCCTGGACCCTTCTCTAAAGGAACCAGGCTCCTTTCTACCCAAAAAATGTTTCTTGCTCAGGGTAGAGACAGAATAATGACGCTGGGCTCTGCTGTAGCCAGGTTATCTCCCTCCTTATATATTTCCTATAGAGAATGAATCCATCAGGGACAACGCCCCTGACAGACCCCTATGTGGAGGTGGGACAGGACTGGAGGGAAGTAAGGCAGGTTGGGGAGGGGTTCCGTCCTTGCTGAGAGGCCTGCAGGACTATAGCAGTAGCCTGCATGGTTGCTGATAAATCACCATCAAACAGCTTAAGGGAACAAGGGGTTTATTCTCTTATGATTGTCCGGTTATAGTTCTCAGATTAAGCTTGACAGGAGAGTTCACACCAACACCAGAACCAAGGGAACTGGCCACACCATCTCTTCATAATGGCTGAGAGAGAGACGATCCTTACTTGCCAGACCAGCATGTCTAGCCAAGTGTATATAAGGATGCCAACTCTCTCAACCAGCTCTCTGTATTTCATTCCAGGACCTAGTCCTACCCAACATGGGCTGGGCCTTCCCCAGCAGCTAGACAATCTCCTGCAGGTTTGCTGTGGGCTTCACTCAACCACTAATTCTCTACAAATGTGCCCAGAGCTCAAACCATCAACTGTCAAGTTGACACCTGTGCCCAACTATGACAGGGACCGACCTCTGCCTTCCTCGAAATTAGTCCTCTAGCTCAGCTGCCATCAGGGGACAGGCCACACTGCTCAGAATAGGCTCGACTGGCCAGATGACTTCTCTCTGAAGTCTGCGACATTTGACCAATGTGTCTACTTTTAGGCAAGATCACAAACTGGCCCCAAGTCTAGCGAACACCATTACAAGCTCTGTGATGGAGCTTGGGATGCAGCTCAGTGGGCAGAGTGCTGGTCTATTATGCAAGGCGTGCCGACCCGCATAAGCTGGGTATGGAAAGGTGTGCAATCCCAGCAGCTGGGAGACTGAGGCAGGAGGATCGGACGTTCGAGGTCATCCCCAGCTATATAGTGAGTTCAAGGTCAGAATGAATGATACGAAACCTGTCTCAATAAATAACTCATATGTGTGTGTGTGTGTTCGATCTATGGTACGGAGTGAGAAAGCGAGGGAGAGGGAGAAAAGACTGGAAAGTCACAGTTCGTTCTTCCTTGTGGGTAGACTCTCCTACCAAGAGCCATCGGAGCCTCAGGAAAGATGGTTATGGTTTCTGAACTGCCTCTCGGTGGCCCACCTTGTGAACCAGTCTTCCTCGTTTGCCATTCCTTTTGCCTAAAGTTGTGGTTATTCTGCACCCACAAAAGACAGATAGCCCAGCATTTTTTGTGTGAGATCTGAGGATCTGAACTCAGGTCCTTTTGCTTTCGAGGCAAAGGCTGTAACCCCTGAACCCTCTCACCAGCACATCTATTTTTTTAACTTTTTAAAACTCCTCCCACCATCCATGTGCTCTGTCTTCATGACCCATCCAGCACTAAGTCCTGCTCAGTCTTCTGGTTTCCTGTCATGGTCTGATGGGCTTCGTCTTGCTTCTCTAACTGGACTGCAGACGAGGAGAGGGTTGGGAGGGAATCGATGGATAAGTCGCCCCATATATTGCAGTGGTCACGAAGCTGGAGCTCAAAGTAGGCATTGGCCCACAGGCAGACTGACGTATTGGAGAAGACACTGTCCTCTGGAGGTGCTGGTAAATGAGACAGAGTGGCCAGTGCCCTGGGCTCGGTGCCTTCTGCTGACATTTCCCTGCTACTTGCGGGGACAAGGAGCAGGGAGAAGACAGGGAGAAAAAAGGGGCAACCGAGAAGTGGGGGGGGGAAGGCGGGGAGAACATGCTGCTTTTTGCTCTGCCCTTTGGTAGGTCACGCGGAAGCATACGAACAATGATTGGTGTGATTGGAAGTGACTGCCACCAGAGGTGATTCACACCGGAAGAAGCTCCGCACATCCCCACCCTTACAGCAGGCACGAGAAAGATTCCAACGCAAGGCTGCAGCCACACAACCTTCAGTCGCTCACGTGCATGAGCTGCATCTTAGCTGGGGAAGACCCACTCTCCTCGCTTCATCGGGGCAGAGAGTAGAATATGCCCATGGGGCACGGTCCATGCAGGCCGGTCCTGCGAGCTGGCCTCACTGTCTAATACCTGATTTGTATTCATGGAATTCTCTATTTCAGCAGGGTATTCTGTCAGAAAAGACCAAGGCCACAAGGATAGTGCACTCCCGTTTGCATGCAGGGATGAAAGGACGTGTAGTTGATGTTAGTCATAGAAACATATTTTGAAAAGAACATACTCCCAAATCCGACTGAAACATTGTAGCTCAGGCCTTCCGCAGCAAAAAAAGCAGAGAAGCAATTGTTATTGTAGAACAGGCACTGGGGGCGGGGGTCTCACCTGGAGCCAGCACTAGACACAGGACCTCCCCAATGTTGATTCGCTTATTTAACTTCCATCTTTTCACAGAAATTACAGAAATGAAACAGCGAGGAAATTCACTAAGTCATTTTAAAGGAAAAAGGTCAAAACCAGTACGGGCATGAAGCAGCCATCCAACTCTACAAATCAACGATAGATTTGTCCGAGTGTGCAGAAATACAGCGCGTTCCCCAAAGATGAGGGGGCGTTCCCCAAAGATGAGGGGTGAGCAGTGTCCAAAGGGTCTTTGTACAGCGGACCTTTTAAGTCCCCACGGCGGTACCTGCCACTAATTAGTTCTGTGAGGTCTTTTGACATCCAGTTCAGGGAGTCTCTAGGAAAAATTCTAATTTACGAAACCCACTTGCAGGCAGTCTCGGCAGCGCTGCGGATGTATGCGGAGGGGTTTTCATTGCTCCTCCGCAGCAGGGAGCAGAAGTCCACGGGAGCCGGGGGACAGGAGTCTGCTTTGTGTAGAAAGGGTAAGGGACTAAAAATACCCGGATGATGTCCCTTCCAGGGAAACAAGGAGGCGGCAGAGAACGATAAATACAAGTTTCCAAACAACGTGGAGATGACAGGGAAGAGTTGGCGGGGTCTCCTGAAAGGGGCATTTTAGCAGGATGAACGGAATAAGTATAGCTCATTAAAGTGAAACATCACGGTTTCCTCACATGTTATACAAATGTAGGGGGAAAAGTCTTAAAAAAATCTTTGCTTTCAAGCTACATAATAAAAATGTTGGAAAGGGGAAGGTGAGAGAAGGTAACCATGAAGTACATTTGGGTGAGAAAAACCATTGGCTCTTCATTTTTAGTACCGGTGATTAAATTGAACACAGTCTTTGTGCGCTTTTACATTCCATTTTGGGACCGATGATTAAATTGCACAAATCTTTGCAAGATCTTACATTCATTTTTAGGACTGATGATTAAATTGGACAAATCTTTGTATATTCTCACATTCATTTTAGGAAGGAAGATTACATGGAACAAACCTCTCTCGGATGCCTACAGATAAAACAAATGAAACAACTCAAGATACTCTCAGAGGTAATGCAAACACGTGCCTGCTCACACACGTGCACACACACTCACACGCACATGCATGCATATGTGAACACTCACACACACAATAATTTGAGAATTTTGGCTAGCAAAACTTCAGACCCTTACAGATAAGAATTTGAATATTATATATTTCTAAATTTGGTTCTCTCCCTGCACGCCACATGATGGTTTCTGAGACGATAACACAGCCATTAAAACACTGGTTGTGTGAACAAAAGGACCAGAGTTTGGGACCCCCTTGTAAATGCTGGGAGGGCACTACAGGCTCGCCTGTTATTCTAGTTCTGGAAGTCGGAGATAGTAAATCCCTGGAGCAAGTTGGCTAATGAGTCTAGCAGAATCAGGGAGCTGGAGATTTGGTTCAGACACCCAGCCTCAAGAAATAAGGTGAAAGAACAATCTAGGGTGGTTCCTAACATCGACCTGAGACCTCCACATGCACACGATACACATACACCTGCAAAAACAAGCGTGTGCCCACATGTGTAAACATCCATATGCACACAAGCAGAGCTTGTTCAGCAATGGTCCTTAAATAAAAGTTCATTAACCAGGCAGAATGTTCTTTACAAATCATGCGTGCAAGGGCCCTAAAGACACAAACAAAGTCCAAAATACAAGGAAACCCATTTTGCAGGACTTCCTGCTTACCTGGAAGACTCCACAAACCAGAAACTTCCAGAGTCCTTAATTTTTTCTCCAGCTCTGCAACTCGATTTCCTAGGATTCTGGAAAAGGTAAAAAATAAATAAATAAATAAATAACAAGACATTAATGAGAAACCTGTTGGTTCTCAATGAAGGTGATAACTGGGAAACCCAAAAGGTTTAGATACATATTAAAAATGGAGCACGCATGTAGACTCAAATCATAATCCGCAGTCTTTGGAAAGCACATATGGGAACAGAAAATAAAGTCAGTCCTTTACACACACACACACACACACACACACATATATGCACTTGTATATACACATGTGCACACACAGCCATACATGCACACACATGTACACACATACACACCATTAAGATGCTATTCAATGACATCCTTCTTCATAGGTCCATTTCCCTAGAGGCCAACCCATTATTCCACCATTGCCCAAAGCATCCTGTGGAATTTCCCTGTAGGAACTGCTCGCTGCTAAAGATGACAATTAGTTTTGAAAGCCTTTGGTAGCCTCAGGCCTTTGAGAGATTTTTTTGAAGCAGCGAGTGAGATGCGTGGACCTGCGAAGTAACATTACTCCCAAGGCCTTCTCAGACCCACCCCAGTTCCATGATGACCATGTCCTGGCGCGGCACAGGCGTTCCATAAGTGTGCTGATGTGAATGCTTTTCCTTCTTTCATGACTTGCAATTGTCTATGGAAAAAGTAAATAAGAAGCATTTCGGGGGACTTTTCCGTGATCTCAGAATGAGTAGAATAACAACGTTGTTCACCAGGATGATTGTTTTTGACTCTCTGGGATATTTATGTCTGCAATGTGTCTTGGAAAGGATCGGCCTGCTGAGTGGGAGGGAGGTACTGCCCACACGCAGAGGTGGCCATCGGTGGGCACCTATTTCCTCTCCTTCACTCAAGACGTTAACTACAGTTGGGAGGTGGCTTGAAGTCTGTTGAGGTTTCCTGTCCAGTTGTCTGGACTTTGGAAAAGACAGTCTTTTTTTTTTTTTTTTAAACTGGGAGATTTTCTTGGCGCTGCTGTGCTCAGATGATGTGGAAATTACCTAAAGAGCAAAGCTTTAATTCCTTTTAGCAGAATAAATTAGAACACCAGAATTCTTCTCCCACCTCTTTATGTTCCAGAGATAGTGGCACACACCCACATACATTCTGAGCTATGAATATGCATGTAGCCGCACATGTATATGGCTTGGGATTCACCCTTAGTTTACCTGAACTGACTTGCAGGATTTTATTATTCCCTGTGATCTTGCAGGGAAACTCTGGTGTTACAATATGCCATTTTTCTTCATCTGAATACTTCAAGAGTTTCTTTTCTCCTTTTTCTCCAGCCGCATGCACAAGTCTTCATAGTTTTTAATCGGTTAGTCTTAATTTTCACTCCACTGGTTGGGGTCTGTCCTTGATCACCTCCCATTGCTGTGCCCCAACCTTTGGACCGCAGCTCCCTTTTCACAGCTGAGGGGTCTGATACGCAGTCGCCCCAGCGCTCAAGCCGATGCCTCAGACACCATCCTGGCAGCTAAGCATCGCTCTTCTCCAGGGAGAGGGAGACCCTGAGCTGGGATCAGAGGCGGGCCTCAGAGGCTGTGCTCATACCCCTCCCGGTCTCCCACAGTCGTCTCTCCCAGAAATGGGATGAGTGGAATTGTTGGCGCCCCCCACGTTCTTCTTCCAAGGACTCCACCCGCTTGCCAACGGCAGCTGCGCTCATTGATCTGACACTCAGCCGCGCCTGAAGCGGGCCGGGGAGGCGGGGTGCGTGAAAGGACCCGGGAGAAGATGTGGTCGGAGCAGTTAAGTGGACAACAGCAACTGTGCCGCCCTGAACACAAACAGCCAGAATTTTTTCTGTGTCCTTATGTGAGCCGTGCTAAGCATCTCTGTAAAGTGGGAGGACCCTGCAGTACGCATCGTAGGACCATCCTCCTTCACAGACGTGGACGGCAGGGAGCTTGTCCAAGGATATGCAGCCCACCTCAGAGCCAACCCACTCACCCCTACACTTGACTCTTCCAAGTCTTCAGGAATCAGAGGTAACAGAGAAGAATCATGTGGTTTGAGCCAAACCACACTCAGTTGATGCTGAGAGTGGATACGGGTTCAGGCTTCTGTTTGCTCTGGAAGCACATTTTAAAACAGGCCTCCTCAAAACAAGAGAACCATTGGGCCAGGCACCGGGCAAGAGAAGAGGAGCATCCCCACCCATAGGTCTGTCTACCAGAGAGCCACTTGCACTACCACAGATGCCCAGACCCATGCCAGTACCAGCACCCCAAAAAGAGGCCTGTGGCCCTCACTTGCAGAGGGACATGAGAGGAAGAGGGGTAAGGTTGGACCGCTGAATGGAAGAGAAGATAGAAGGGAATGGGAAAGAAGGGGTGGGGGCTAAGGAATGTATTCATTCTGTTTTTACGTAAAAACTTCAAAAAAATAAATAAATAGCTCTAGACATGCAATAATAAAATAAAATAAATAAAGCAGGCCTTCTCCTGCCTGGTGCTCGTGGAGTCATGGGACACAGGTGATTTGCAAAATACAACCCAAGATGCTTTGCGTGACCAAGAGGGCCCACCTGCCTGCTCCACACAGAGGCTAGGGCCGTCTTGAAAAGAAGAGACCATGGAGTTACACTGGCCGGCAGATGGAGGGAGAAGTGGGGACAAGCTTAGTCCCCGAATGTGGGCAACTCAGAAGCAGCTCCTGGGAGCCAACTCTGTGCTCCAGGTTGCAGGAGACAAATGGGAAGAAGGCTCCTGACCTTGTCCTTGAGGACACAAGGAGCTCAGCGCTGTGGAGATTCTGCTGGCAGCTGTGTGTCAGGTGTTACTGCTTTAAGACACACACACACACACACACACACACACACACACACACACACACACACACACACACACGTCCTTTGCAACTCTGGCCAGGACGTCCTTGTTTTGCAAGAGGCCAACTAACTTGCTTAGGGTCTCACAGCTGTTAAGCAAAGGCAAGGTGTGGGGCTGAAAATACAGAAATACGCCATAAAAACTCAGAGCAGACTTGAAGAGCTACGTTTGAAATCGAAAGGCAGATCTAGAAAGGGGGGCCAACCCTGACGATGGTGAGCCTGTGGCCCTTTGCCCTTGGGCCGCGGCAGCTCTGACGGGTAACAAGTAGGGAGGCAGCAGAGTGAAGCTTAGACAGACTTCCTGGTGCAGCACGAGAGGGGCCGGAAGCGGTAGGAGCAGAGGCAGAAAGACGGCTGCGGAGGGGGATCCTCTAGCTGCGAGATGATGTGGCCAACCAAGCGAATGGGGAGGCAGGGAAGCCAACGAGAAGGGGCTACAAGGAAGGAGGGAGAAAGCCAAGGCATGGGAGAGGCAGAGACCAGAGCCTACGGGCCCGGAAGGGGATGTGTTTGTCCACAGTGCGATGCAGAAGAGGGGACTAGAGAGGAAGGGCTGCAATGGAGAGGAGCCGGGACAAGTCGGAGTCCAGAAGATCCATGGAGAGAACTCCTCGCAGGAAGCATCTATTCTCCCAGGAAGTGGTCATGGAAGGAAGTGAGATATCACCAAGGAGATGCAACCTACCCTTGATAAGGGGGCTTAGGGGGCGAAAGAGGTGAATCCAAGATCCAAGTGAGAGGCTGAGACAAAAGCAGATCAAGAATGAGTGCAGAGGTGCTTCTGCAAGGGGCGGGAGGGCGGGGGGGGGGGAGGCAGCCAGGGCGTGATTCAGGACAGCAGAGACTGCTGTGCATGTCCCCCCCCCCCCGGGGCTGGCGCATCCTCCAGCTAGCAGGCCTCCAGACGCTTTGCATGCAGGGCTTCTGACGACATCATTGAGGTGGAGTGACTTCAGTAAAGAGAACTAACTCAGGAGTGGTCACTCTAGTGGTGTCCCCGATTAGGACACCTCCCCCCACACACACTCACGGGAAGGGCCCACTCTTAAGTACTTGTGGGACCTGTGCCCACTGGCAAAAATACGGCCTTTGGTGAAAGCCAGAGAACCGGGTGGGACCCCGGGTGCTGGTGCTGCTAGCTTGGGAAATGAGCGAATGCCATCCCGTCTCGTGGTAAGCAGCAACTGCCAACTGGCCAGCAAGAGGGGCAAAGTGCCCAGATGAGACTCCAAGCGGGGTTCCCGGTTTATTCATCATTCCTCAAGGTGGCTCTTGCAACACCCTCTGTCCAAAGGGCATGGCTGCCAGCCAGGGGGGAGTCAATAGGGGGCTTCCAGAAAGAAACGCCTGCTCCCCGGAGCCACTGTCCCCACCCTCCCCATCACGGCTACTTCTGGTAAAGGCTGAGTCATGCCAGGCAGCAGCAGCAAGCTGACCAAATTCTGTTCTCAGCCCGTTGTTTGGAGTAGAACAGTTTCTTTACACATCCCCAGGTAAAACACTAACAGGAAACATGAAACTTTAAGTCCTTTGAAGTACTGAAAATGGCCCATTTGGCACTTCTCGCACTGATATAAAGCAATACCCAATATCCTTCCTGTGGTAGAGATCCTAAAAATTATATTGGGAACTGGAGAGATGGCTCAGGGCTTAAAGCCTTTGATTCATAAACAGAAGGACCTGAATTCAGATCTCCGGATGTCACATAAAAATGCTGGGTAGATATGGTGGTGGCCTGCACTTCCTGCTCTGGAAGGCGGAGCCTGGGAAACCCCGAAGCAACAAAAAGGTAGAGCCATCCAGGATGATTCTTGAGCCTCCGCAGGCGTACACACTCAAATGTCCTCTTGTACGGACACACATACACACACACAGATTATACAGGTATATGAATATTTAGGTTTCATATATATTTACTTGCATGTATATATTTTGAAGGCCATGAAACGTGAAAAATGGTAGGTTTTTCCCAAGAAGGGGGTTTAAGTAGCTGAGGAGAGAAGTTTAGAGACTTCTTACTTAACCACAAATGGTTTAAAAAAATGATTTTAAGAAGCATTAAATATGCAAGGTACCTTACTACAAAAATAACATGGATAAACAAAAATGTCAGTCTCTACACAGGGAGAAAAACGTGTCCACCCTGGGGTCTAAGCCCCTTGGAGGTGGTATGGTGAGGCCGGCAGGAGCCCAGAGGCCAGACAGATGTTTCTCAGGAACAGAGCAGCTCGCTGACGAGGGGTGCAGATGATCTTGGAGCACCCCCCCTCCACACACACACGTCCCTGCTTCCTGAAAAGTAGGCGCAGCTTGGCGTGGTCATTATATTTCGCAAGGCTGCCGCAGACTTCTGTCAATAAATTACCCTGTCATCCCGGGAGGAGGCAGGCCTCCCTCTGACAGCCTGCCTTTCATCCACATTCATCTTCATCTCTGGGGCCGTCTTCCTTGAGCTTCGCCATTTCCCTCTTCTCTGTTGTTTGCACTACGCTTTCAATCATTTTTCCGCAAGCCTCTTCCCCAGGTGTCCCTGCCATGTTCAGCCCCCAATCCTCTGGTCCCTCCCCTTCTGGTTCCAGGCCTAGTGCTCCCATTCATGCTCAGTTTTTCAGTGTCACTGGGATTCTGAGTGTGGGTCTTAGGTACAGGACGAGCAAGATAAAATGTGCAAGATAAAAATGTGAACCCCGATAGTGAAAAAAAAAAATTTAAAGCGCTTCTAGAAAGTAACAACAGCACTGCACTGAGTACCAAGCCCACCCACGGGCCTCCTAGGACCTGAGTTCCTCTAAGTCCTTATGCCAGAAACGCCACCTCCAGTGTGGCAGTGGCGGTCACCTTGGGAGGTGACCAGCAGGCCCCACCGTGGCATCAGTGACTCCATGAGATGGAGATCCGGGTACACTCACTGGGCGGAGCCCTGTGGTGCCTGTGTTGTGTTGGGACGCTGCAGGAAGGCTCTCGGGATGTGGCGATGTGCTCGGAGACTTCTCAGTTTCCTGAGGTGTGGGAAGTAAATATCTTTTCTTTATTGCTTTTGTAAATTATCTAGTCTCAGATATTCAACCGTAGGAGGAGAAAAAGGACCAGTGTGCGCAATATTTATTGCTCTTGCTTCTGTCTCTGAACATTGTCAGTTTGCTGTTGCTTCTGATCACTACTTTAACCTGACTGAGTACAGATCGTGTAATCAGTGCACTAATGCACTGAATAAGCAGTTCTGTGCTATGGATTTGCTCCTGTAGTGAGGGCCCCTAAGTCCTGGAGGAAGAGGCAGATTAAGGGACCCCCACATTGTCCTATTGCTGCTAGACCATGGAAGCCAGGTTTGTGCCTCTGATTGGTCCACTCGACCTCATTAAACTATTAACAATTCAAATTAATGGAAAAAGCAGAAAAAGGAAATTTATTTGATATGACCATAAGGGAAGAGGCAATTTAGTCTAATTGTTTCTTCTTTCAAGCCCAGAGCAGAGGAGGTAGAGTTTAAATGGGGGGGGGGGGGAAGCAGAGGAGAGGCGTAACTAAACAGTTCTGCTCCAGGTGTGACTCCGCCCACTGCTTGGAAAGCAATCAGAGATGTGTGAATCTCTTGCGGGGGACAAACTCCTCCTCTGCTGGTACTTTTAGGCTCTCAGCATAAGATTCCTGAGGGAGCTGCAAATCTCAGGGTCCAAGCTAGTCCCGGGCAGCTGGAATGGTGAGGGAAGGTCAGATGTCATCTCTCTGCTTTCTGTTTTATCATCTGGTTACATCAGTGCGCGGCTCCGAGGAAGGGGCTGCCAAAGTCCCGCGACCCGTGTCCTGCTGATTCGGGTGGGTAGCCAGGACGCTGACGCGCAGCAGAAACACACTGTTGAAGTTCATGTTTTATCTTTGCTAGATTTGAGGGGTGTTACTTCTTCCCAGAAAGTACTACAGCCTCAGTCCCCCCAGCCGCGGCCCCAGGGGCCCAGCCGCGCACCTGTTGGTTTGCCTCTGGTGCTGCAGGACCATGTTTTTCTCGTGGATTGTCTCCAGCAGGGCGGTGGCCAGAGACTTCAGGTCAGCGATGGACTGTGGAGTGGCCGGGAGGCTGCACCCGTGGTCCTCAGAGAGTAGATCTTGAACTAGGAAGGATGCAAAGTCGACAGCTCAGTTGGGAATTCTTCTGGAACCCGAGACTGCAAAGCCACATCGGGGCTTCCCGGAGGGTGTCCTGGACTCGGACATGCTGCTGTGTTGTACGGGTTAGCAGCACACCATGCTGGGTCATGCATGCATGTGTACCTGTGTGTGTCTGTGTACAAGAGGGCACCTGCGTGTGTGTTCTTGGAGAGGCCTAAGGGTAACATCTGGAATCATCCTGGATTACTCTACCTCCTTCTTGCTTTGCTCTGGGGATTCCCAGTCTCTGCCTTCCAGGACCAGAGTTACAAACTGCTTCCATATTCACCTGGGAATTTTACATGGAATTTGGGGGATCTCAACTCAGGTTCTTTTGCTTTTGAGAAAATAGCTTTAACCCCTGAGCCCTCTCTCCAGTTCCATTTGCAACTTTTTTAAGTGTGTGTGTGTGTGTGTGTGTGTGTGTGCGCGCGCTCGCGCGCGTGTCAGAGGGCACTGTGTGTGCCTATAGAGGACCAAGGGTGACTTCAGGAATCATCCTGGATTGCTTCTACCTCCTTTTTGCTTTGCTCTGAGATTTCCCAGGCTCTGCCCTGGGATCCGAACTCAGGACCTTCTGTTTTCAAGAAAGAGTTTTAACCTCTCCAGCAGCTCCCCCATATGCCTAGCATGTTAAGACATTTTTCATGCTAATTAACTCCTGGAGATTCGGACAAGTATTATTTTAAACAAAAAAGTAAGGTGCAGATGGGTTAAACACTGGCTAACAGTCATAGTACTGTGCAAATAGCAGGGACTCT
The DNA here is from genome assembly GCA_023101885.1 of Typhlomys cinereus. Classification (NCBI taxonomy): domain Eukaryota; kingdom Metazoa; phylum Chordata; class Mammalia; order Rodentia; family Platacanthomyidae; genus Typhlomys; species Typhlomys cinereus. The sequence goes on from JALPQD010000198.1 coordinate 297,790, forward strand.
TCTCCCTGGGTCCCTGTTTATTGTAAAATAGTGTGCCATTTTAGAAAAGGAAACTTTTTTGAAAAACACCAAGACAGCTGCCCTGATACTTCTTCACAGACCTCAGAGAAGCACATTCTTCTCAAATGGGGAAAACACTACTTTTTTTTCCACTTAACAATATTCCACATCATTAATATCCCCTAAAACACAAAGTTAGTACCTGCTTTAATGGTCCATGTAGATATATAATTTATTTCGCTGCCTGCTAGATATTTATGACACTTCTATTTTTTCTATATATTATACAAAAAAACTTTCTGGTAGCAAAAGTTTGCGATGTTTAATTATTTCTTTCAAGGTCAAAAGGAGTCCGTGTGGAATTTTCAAAACGGGTTGACGTGGGCGTTAAGTCTTGATTCCCCCCGCCAGTGGAGCATGCTTGACAAGCCCTTCTCGCGGGCGTTCTAGAACTTTTGGGTCAGGTACATAGCTCTGTATTGTGTTTGGGCACAGCTGGCACTCTCCAACTGAAGCCTCCGTGGACTGGTATTCTAAGATGGCACCGAGGACTTACTATAGATGGGACGCTTTTCATTTTTATAGGGTATTATAGGGTCTAAGAACAACTCTAGGATGTTCTTTTCTAGCTGAGTGAGAAAAAGAGGCCGCTTTGAAAAGAACGTTAGTTGTTGGTCATGCTGGGAGTTAGTACACTGGCTGTTTATTCGGCTTCATGAAACAGCTTCATGCATCCTGGGTAACCTCACACTCACTATGTAGCCAGGGATGACTTTGAATAGCTGATTCTCCCATCTCTATCTTCAGAGCTTTGGCTGACAGGCGTGTGCCACACGCCTGTTTTTTACACTGTGGGGGATTGAACCTAAGGCTTTGTGCGTGCTAGGCGACACTGTACCAGCTGAACTACATGCCCTGCCATCAGCCCTATTTTGGAGCCACTCAAGCTCCTATTATGACCGACACGTGGTGGCTATCGGTCTGCACAGTCGGAAGTTGAGCACAAGCCTGTGCGACCCGGGCTTATGTTTAGAACTGACTTCAGCATGAAGTCCCAGATGCGAACTTCCTGTTAGCATTCTCTGGGCTGCTCCTGGAAGATCATTACTTTTTAATCAGAATTGACAGGAAGTGGGAACAAGACGGCAATCAATAGAAGCTTCTCTGAGAAAAGCACATGCTCTCCAGGAGGCTGAAACACACTGGAAACACACTCCATTGGTGATCAGGGAAAGGAAAAACGTCTGTGTGTGTGTGTGTGTGTGTGTGTGTGTGTGTGTGTGTGTGTGTGTGTGTATTAAGTGTGGATGGACATGTATACAGGAATGCACATGAGTGTGTGTGCCTGTGGAGGCCCAAGGGTGGCATCAGGAATCACATTGGATTGCTCCACCTCCTTGTTGCTTTGCTCTGGGGTTTCCTAGGGTCCCCCTGGATATCCATCCAGTATTTTCACATGGGATCAAGGGATCTGAACTTAGGTCTTTTTGCTTGTAAGCCAAAGGCTTTAACCCTCAAGGGGAATCTGTACTGGACAGAGACCTTGTCAATCCTGATGCATGTGTGAATTGGGAAACCACCTCTCCAAAGATCACCTTGCTCCCCCACCCACAAGCCCAGAAGCTTGGATGGGGGATGCTTAGCAGGTTCACCCACTTAGGTAGGAGGTCTTACCTTGTTTTGCAGACAGGACCCCTGTCAGAGCACTGCTGTTGGATTTACCCTGGCTCTTGGAGTTTTTCCGTCTCTCAAGAGCATTCTACAGCAGCAGTGGGAGAGAAAGCAAAAACCTTTGTCAGAAAAGTCAATGGCAGAAAAGCGCCTCATTACTGGAAATGCATCCCCCACCATCTGCACACAAGAACCAGACAAACTCCAAATGCAACCTAACATGCAAAATCCTTGGGGCCTTTAGGGATCCAGGAAAGAGGTAGATTGTTTTGCTTTTGTTCTTATTTCTATTATTAGGCATGTGAGAAAGACAACAATTACAGTCCTTTGTATTCGAAGGTGTTTAATACCTGCTCTTTCAATCCAATCCAATCCAATCCAGAGAAAGACCCCAGCCTGATGTGAGAAGTCACTTGCATTGAAAGCCTTTGGAAAGATGTGAGATGGAGAAGAGGTTGTTTACTGCCAGCTACTACAGTGGGATGTGGAAAGATGCCTGGATTGGCAAGCGGGCCATGTTTGATTAGTGATGTCTGTCATGGGCGCAGGGTTAAACGTATATGCTGCCAGCATGTCATTCTTAAGATGGACACTTGCGTCCTACCTGACACACGGCTTCCGGCAAGTGCTTGGCACACAGAGCAGGATGTGTGCCGCACATTTTTTTAAATTACATATTAAGAATGCACGCATCTTTGCTGTGCATATATATAGGTTGGTGTAAATGACAGCCTGGTCCCACTGAATGGAACAAAAGTTCACGTCAACAGCCGGGACGATGAGCCAGCTCTCCCAAGCACCCACTTCACCCTCAGGAAGAGACATCAATCTATTTTCAAAGCAGAGAGGCCCAGGAGAGCTTTCTAATTATAGCACTTACAACTAACATCTGCAGAAATAGATATCATCAAACTAATGGAGCTGGAATTAGACGAAATAACAGTCCTTTCGGTGGGACGCGACATTAGCACTCACGTTGTAGTGCCTCGCTTTGTTCCTTCACCCTTGGGCACCATTTGTTCACGGACATTCACGAGACACACGACGCCAACAACTGCACATTGCAGAGAGACGACGGAGAGGGACCCTAAGTTCGAGGGGCTCCCAGGTGGAAGCATGAGGGGTTATAGTTACAGAAGGGGCGTCTCTGGGAAAAGCTGGTTTGGGAAGTTTAGAGTTTAGGGACTGACTTTTCTTGGGTGGGGTCTCACTGGTCTCCATCTGACACTGAAATCACTCGGGCAGATAGATATTGATACAGGACGATATGTGGACCAACGGCGCTACCTTGTACTTGGCAATGTTCGCTTTCAGGAGGCTAACCTCTTCGTGAAGCTGTTTCAGTCTCTCTTGCAAGTATCTGGAAAGGAAGAAAAAAGACAGACAACTAGCTTGAGCTTGGGGGCAAAATAAAACGCACTGAATGACAACAAGAAAATATGAAACTCTCTCGCCAGGAGAGCCGTCCTTTGCCCATATGCCCTCCTTCTCGTTCCTAGAGGAGAATCAGAAAAATACCCGTTTGTGACCTTTCCTTAGACGGATCCGGTCAAGGTCAAACATGCCCAAATCACAGACACCCCGTTTTTAAAACTGTCCTCACGGAGATCCCCTAAGGAATAGCAACACAGTTTCCACATAATTCTCATTAAGATGAATTCACCAGGGAGCAAAATACGAAGCGGCGACACCAGGCAGACACAAGTCAGACACATGCGCACGCTGAAATTCTGCCTGGGGGGAAAGACACGGCTAAGAGAGTTTCTCAATTTATTTTCTTATTCTTTCCCCTCTCCTTGACAGCACTCACAAGCTCTCTCCCCGGTTCTTCACCCTAGTGGCCCAACCAGAGGGGGAGTGGGAGGGGGGTATAAATTACGTGTTCGGTGACTTTTTTTTTAAGTTGTTTTACAACCAGTAGATGACATTGCTGTCATTTTGGGATTGTGACTTGCTTTGCACTTGAAGTGCAGTTGCCTCAAGTCCCCAGCCACCCACTCCCACCCCTGACCGCCCCTCAGGATGTCCGGCACCTGCCTGTTCTCCATGCACAGTGCATCCACGTCGATGATGCGGTTCTCGTGCCCGCCCAGGATGTGGTTCAGCTCCTGGTTCAGCCTGTCCACTTTGTCTTGGTAGGACGCCCGCTCCTCCTTGACGTCCTGGAGCTCGTCCACCGAGGCCTGCAGGTCATGCTCCAGGGACTCAATCTGAAACCCAGGAAGCACTTCACTCACAGGGTGTTGCAGTCGCCTGCATGGTTGCTGATAAATGACCATCAAATGGCTTAAAGGAACAAGGGTTTATTCTCTTATGATTCCTGGTTACAGTTCTCAGTCCAGCATGACGGGAGAGCACGCACCAACACCAGGGCCGAGGGAACTGGCCACACCATCACTGCATAACCGCTGAGAGATGGACATTCCTTACTTGCCAGACCAGCACGTCTGATCAAGTATACAGAAGGATGCCAAGTCTCTCAACCAGCTCTCTGTGATTTATCCAGGGCCTAATCTCACCCACCATGGGCTGGGTCTCCAGCTAGACAATCTCCTTCAGGTTTGCTCTGGGCTTAACTCAACCAGGGATTCTCTACAACTATGCCCAGAGCTCAAACCCTCAACAGTCAAAATGACACCTGTGCTTAACTATGACACAGGGGTCCTCCCGTGGAGGACTCCCAGCCACGAAGGCAGGTACCGCTGGGCCAGCTGACTTTTGAGTCTTTCCCCCATACTAGAGAGCTGTGCACGCAGAAGGCTGGGTCATGGTTGGAGCAAGGGAATCCCTTCCTGTGACCTTCCTGACACCTACTATGCATGGAACAGGGGACGCCAGGCATAAGCTCAGACTCCTGCAAATTCTCCCCACACCCCAAGCCATGGGCTTGCAAACGCATGCTATTCCAATTCACTTGTTCCGCTCTTCAGGACCAATTACCATGAAAAGGGAAAGGAAGTTTCAGCTCTCATAACTGCTCCCTAAGTAGGGCTCTGTACCCGCTGAAATCCTGCCTACCAAGCACTGCTGGAGTTTTAGCGGAAACTTGCAAATTAAGACCGGTTTGTCGCACTTCCTTCCCTCTTGGTTTATGCTGGGGAGAGGGGTGCTTTTTGATGCGCAATGATGTTCACAGCAGGGGCATGTCCAGCCATTGCTGGCATCCCCTGTCCTCCTCCTGCATCCGGGACCCAGGTGCACGTGCGCCTGACTTCCAAGCATGTCCATCACACATGTGATGGATGTAGCATGCCCCGCCCAGCACACCTTCCACTCACCTGTTCCTTAGATCGCTCCAGCTGCTGAACCAAATCCTCCCGCTCGTGGGCTGCGAAGTGCCGCATGCCAATTTCTTCATCTCCGAGCCTTTGTTTGGCAATTGTCATCCTCAACAGCTGCATTGCCATTATTAGGAAAAAGAGAAGGGGGGGAGATATGAGTGCGCATACCCAAGAATAACTCAAGGGTACCAGACGGAAACTTCTGGAAGAAATAGTCTTGCAAGAAACACTGGGGGAAAAGTATGAGACAAATGATTTGCCAATCCTCCGAAGGTTTAAGAAAATTAAAATGAGTGCAATTGTGCACATTTACACGAGAGGCTGCGAGCCACTCGGACTCGGCCTTGGAAGGTGGGTGGTGCTACACATTGCTGCCACCGTAAGGAAGCAATCCCTGTCCTCCATTTGGATTTAGCAAAGATCCAAAATGACACCCCGGGAGTGGTAAGGTTCCATGGAGAGGGACATGCCCTCAATCAATGGCTAGGCAATGCTGTCAAGAACCTAAAAGTGGGCTGGAGAGGTGGCTCAGGAGTTAAGCTTCCACCTTGCAGGCGGAAGGTCCTGAGTTCGGATCCCAGATCCCACGTATAGATGCCAGGCGGAAGCGGGGGTGGCCTGCGCTTCTGGTCCTGGTAGGGCGGAGCCTGTGAATCCCGGGGCAGAAGGAGGTGGAGGCGTCCATGGTGGTTCACGAATTCGTCCGTGGTTCTACACATACACACACACACAGACACACGTGCGCGCACATACACACGCATATGCACACAGTTGAATAAGTAATAATAATAAAAAATTTAAAAAAAAAGAACCTAAAAGTGTCCCTAGTTAAGGTCTATCGAAGAACTTCTGATAACATGGACTAAGAATGACCCTAGAAGTAGACGAGCTTTTGGAGAATAAAAGAAAAGCACGTCACAGTGCTCTTCAAGGTACAATACTAGACAGGATGCTTGAGGTAGCAGAACAGCCTCCAAGCCACAGCCCAAGGGCTGGACGGGGCTGCAGGATCTGAGGTTGTAGAAAGCAAGGGTGGATGGACCATGTGAGACTGTGGGACAGGATCGTGGCACCTCTTCCATGCAGAATGACCATGCATGTGTCAAGAATCTGATATGTGGGAAAATGACCCAATGCACCAAACGACCGAAGTGTGAGTTCAGGATGATGAGACACGTGCTAATTGTTCCACTAGGGGTGAACGCACTTCACAATGCACACGAGGTCCTGGTCCCCAGTCGCAAAGGGTGACACCCTTGTAAAGACCTGCTGCAGGCAGACCTTTTCCTTCTCCTATAGAAGGCCTACGATGACAGCTGTGAGTAGAGACGGGGGCTTAAACGTCAATGTTTCTGAAGAGTTCGGGTCAGGTGAGCGATAGGAAGGTAATCTAAGTGAAAGTAATATAATAATATAATATAACAAATATAATATGATAAATATAATAGCCGTGGACTTGTTAAGAAACAATGACTTCCAGAAGAACAAACAGGGGACTGTGCCCTTTTCTTTGGGCCTTATTGCAAAGCACTCAACTGAATCCAGTGGAGTCTACCGGACGCCACAAGCTAACACACGTGGAAACTGCATGCGCCTCAACCAGGCGCAATTGCTAACACACGTGGAAACTGCATGCGCCTCAACCAGGCGCAATTGCACAAGGCCTGGCACAGAACGGAGGACGTCGTGTGCGAGTGCCGGCTTGAATGGAACCTGCTAAGTCCATCTCTGTGGCTCAGAGCTATCCAGTGCAGATTATTTTTACCCCCAAATCCATGTTCAGGGGCTCCCACAGTTTTCCAGTTTCTTTTCTGTTGCTGTCATAAAAACACAACCAGACATCTTAAGCCAACAAGAAGTTGATTCCAGATCACACTTTTCTGATTACACTCCCTTACAATGGCAGAAGAGTTCATACCAACATCAGGACCCGAGGCTACTGGCCACATCCTATCCCCAGAAGAGCTAAGAGAGGGATATACTCTCTCGCTTACCAGCATGCTAATTTCCAAACAGCTCTCTCTCTATATCTCACCCACTTTCCCAGGAGATGGTCCTACCTATCCACTTTTCCAAACCAATTAGATAAACTCCATAGATTTGCTCAGGGCTTGACTTAAGTAATGCTTCACAGCTATAGTCAAAGGCTCAGCCTTCAATTGCATCTGCAACTAACTGCCACACGGGCTCATCTTTGGATATTCATGAAGTGGGGAAGATGTGAGTGTTGACATGTCCAGTTGCACGGAGGTCAGACAGGGCCTCGAACTTGTAGACAGATTCCCCGTGCACACCCCACTTAATACCATGCTGTTCACAATTTTGTTATTCTTTCGTGAATTTTCCAGTTTGATTGAAACCTATGCTTTGTGGGTGCAACGTATACACACAGCATTGTGGTCATGGCAGGATCAGATTGTGGGTCACCTTCAACATCTATCATTTGTCCTGAGAATGTTTCAAATCTATTCTGTGTGCTGACAGGCTATCGTCACACACTGTGCAGAACAAAGAACTTGGTCACACTATCCATGTTAAGGTTGTTGGTTCCCCTCCCCTGCCAACCCCACTCTATGCTAACCACTGTCCTATTTTCTACTTCTTTTGTAAAAAAAACTATTTTTTAAAGATTTACTTATTTATTTATTGCATGCTTGTCTCTGTGTGTCTCTGTATGTGTGTCCGTGTGTATCAGAGGGCACTATGTGTACCTGTGGAATCACCCTGGATTGCTCTAACTTCTCTTCGCTTTGCTCTGGAGTGTCCTGAACTCCGCCTTCTAGGATTGTAAATATAGGTCACCACCATTTCCTGTTGGTATTTTTCCGTGGCATCTGAGATATGAACTCAGGACCTTCTGCTTTCGAGGCAGAGACTTAACCCCTGAGCCATCTCTACAGCCCCTATTCCCTACTCATATGAGAATAACCTTTTAACCATTCCAGGCATGAGCAAGATCACTTGGTAACTGTCTATACATCTCTTTTTCATTTAACATAAAGGCTTCTGGATTTTATCCATCTGCAAGACTGAATAGTATTCCACTGTGCACGTCTTCTTTATCCGTCATCCACTGACAGACACTTACGGCGATGTCACACTGTGGCAACTAGGAGTCACACGCAATGAACATGGGGTGCAGCTTTAGATGCCTTGGTCTATTTCCTTTGGATCCATGCCCAGTCATGTGATTGCTGTTTTTTGGGTATGCAATTCTTGTTTTACTTATTTATATTTTCCAAGACCCTCTGTGCCATTTTCCCCCATGTACTAATTCACGTCCCCACAGTGTGGAAGGGCTCATTTGATGGTGGCCCCATGCAAGCTGCTGACACGCTGGGCAGGGTCCCTAAGTGTCAGAAGGAAGGCTGCCACGTGCCTTGTGGAGAAGTCCTGTATGGGAAGTGTTGCAGTTTGCCCGTATGGTTGCTGACAAATCACAATCAAATGGCTTAAGAGAGCAAGGGATTTATTTTCTTACGATAGTTCAGTTGAAGTCTGTAATCCAGCTTGACGGGAGAGCATGCACCAACACCAGGGCTGAGGGAACTGGCTACTCCATCCCTACATAGTGGTTGAGAGAGGGACGATCCTTAGTAGTCAGACCAGAATGTCTGGCCAAGTGTATACAAGGATACCGACTTCCTCAATCAGCTCTCTGTATTTTATTCCAGGACCAAGTCCCACCCACCATGGGCTGGGCCTTCCCCAGCAGCTAGACAATCTCCTGCAGGTTTGCTCTGGGTTTCAGGGAGCGCATCCACGGTAGGAAAGCCCAATCAGGCGAAAAGGAGATGTGAAACATCGGGTTTTTAAAAAACATTTTATATCTCTGTCTTTGTATGTTATAAGATACTCTGTAATGTTACAGTTCTGTTGATAGTTTAGGAATTTTATTTCCTATACAACTTTTGGTAAAGTGGTCTCCTATTTTAAATCTTTAGAAACAAAGTTTTGAAAAATGTTTTAAAAAGTTATTTATTTGAGAAAGGAAGGAAGTGGGGGAGACACGGCTCTGCCCTGGCGTGCAGGTGGAGGTCAGAGGACAACTTTCCTTCCACCATGGGGGTTTCCGGGTCCCCAGCTCGCAAGCATGTGCCTCATCCGCAGAACTGTGTGTCTGGTCGGTGGAACTCCTTCCCGTCAGCCAGCTCCTCGGCTCAGGCCAGAAGGACCTAGCGGCAGAGCCTGAGCCACGCAGCAAGGTCGGGAGTAACGGCTGTCAGACCCGAGGAGCTAACCCAGCACAGCCGGGCTTCTGACAGGAGGCCTCAGGGGCCCGGGCTGCGTCTTGGAAGCCAGGACCTTTCCCTGACACGTGACATGCCAGACGGACAGTCCGCAGTTGACGTAGGGACACCCCCCCCCAGACAGACAGCCTGCATTGACATAAGGACACCCCACGGAGCCTCCCCAGTCACGACTGCCTGGCTGAACCCTTAAATTAGACTCTCAGGTCTGAGACCCTACATTAATCACCAGGAACCAGGCCAGGCTAATCTCTCCCCATCCCAAAGCTCAGGGAAATTTGCGGAAGAGGAGGCAATTAAGAGCCTAAAGATGGGAAGGAGTAATGATATGCAAGATACTCCATACAAGTTAGGGCCGAAGTAACCATAATAGGACTTTGCATGCCCTGCACAATAACCGACATATCATTGACCCCCCTCCCCCCAAAAGCTAGCATGGATCACAGGCACTAGGATCCTTAGCCACAATAGTGTTCCTATATTAAAGGGGAACACAAGAAAGGTCTCTAGACAATGCTACTGAGTCCTTACACCTCATCAGAGAGGAGAAGTTTGATATGCACAGTAAAGGATACTTCAGAAATGGGGGGCCCCCCACTGGGAAAAAGAGAGGGAGGAAAAGGGGGAGGGAGCAAAGGGATCCAGGAAGGGGTGGAGAGAGGAAGGGGAATGGGATACCTATCAAGTTTGTATGAGTGGGAAAAAAATTTAGACTCTCGGGATTATGCTTGCTTCCTGCCCTGTAGCTACTACACACACTTCCAGGCTCCACAGAGGAACGCCCTCCTCTCCATACTGGATGCCCGGTCAACACGCCAACCATCGTCGGGTGTCTGATGCGCGTGCGGCATCACACTGCAGCCGGATCATTCCACGTGCAGAAAGAGGAAGAGGTCTTGCAGGTTGCCATGGGGATGCAGAGGTAGGGGCAGGCAGGCGGCTGTGGGATGCAGAGGGAGGGATCGTGGGACGCAGAGGGAGGGATCGTGGGACGCAGAGGGAGGGATCGTGGGATGCAGAGGGAGGGATCGTGGGACACAGAGGGAGGGATCGTGGGACACAGAGGAAGGGATTGGGGGACCAGAGGGAGGGGCAGCGGCCTCCCGCTCCCAGGACAGCTGCTGGCTCGGAGGTCAGCTCCCTACTCTGGCTGCACAGTCTAAAGCTGTGCACCTTGAGGAGGCGCCGGACCGTCTCTGAGCCTGGCGTCTCCCTGGTAACAACTCAGCAGTGAGGAGGGCGGCCAGAAGCATGACGCAGGAGCAGCAGTGCTCCAGGAGCGCGGTGCTGGGGGTCACATAGAGATGTGTATGGCAGAGGAAAAGAGAGAAACGGAGAAGAAAGGAAGCCATTCTAAAAGGTTTGCGAGAGGTCTGGGGGATAGGTCAGGTGGAAGCCCATCGACATGAGCTTGGTCCCCAAATCCACTTGCGGTAGCACATACTTGTAATGCTAGTGAGAAACTAGCCTGGGGCTGGTGAGAAACTCTGACACAAAGGAAAGGAGGCTGGCGCCTGAGGAAAGAGACCCAGCATTGGCCTCTGACCTCCACACGTGCCTGCACACATGCAGCTGCACACATCTGGACTGAGTGATTCTCCCCACCGCGGTGCCGGGTGAGCCAGGACAGTAAATGTGTGTGTTTAATTAGCCTCTGCGGTCGGTCATGTTGTCTACATAGATTACTAATGCTACAGTTGAGACATGTGCAGGCAACTCTCTATGCTGGACTGTTCTTCAGCCTAAGGATCCCCACTGGGGGAGGGCGGACTCTGAACCCCCCTAGGCTGGCTACGGCCCCTGCCCAGAAAGTGGCTCTTATCTGTGACTAGCCCCACCCTGGCAGAGGAGCAAGGCTGGATTAATTAGTAACATTGGCTCTCCTCGGGTGGACACCATCGTTGGCGCCCATGCGGGACCATCCCCCCCACTACCCCCCTCTGCGCCCCACCGGCCAGGGAATTGCAGGGTCTTCAGAGCTGGAAAAACCTAGCTTGTGAGCCGAGCCCCCCAGGGCGGCATGAGGAATGCCAGGCGCCCTGTCCCCACGCTGATCCCTCCCTGTCACCATTACACCGTCAGCTTCCCGGTGCCAGGCAGCCAAGCGGACCAGCGCCCCACGCCTCACCCGCCATGCCACCCGGAGATGTGCCCTGCTGGTTTAGAGAGAAATGAACGTTAATGAGTGAATCAGGGGTGTGAGCTCTTGGCTTGTGCGCAAGGCCCAGCTGCGGCAGGAATGTGGCCGAGGAGCAGTGCGGCGGCAGCAGAACGCTCAGCCCCCCAGCTGTGCAGGCCTGTCTTCCACGCTGCACGCCCGCCTCTGGTCAAAGGGGTTACTCTTCCCTGCTCTCTTCTTGGGCTCCCTCTTCAGGGCTTAAGGCTCGTCCTGCTTGCCTTCCCCTGCCCCCCTCTACCAGGGAACAGAGAGAGGCTGTCAGTACAAGCTGCTTTTCTCCGGGAGTGAGTTATCTGTGCTCCAATCCTGCTTCTGCTGCTCTTAGCCGAGTGTCCACGGCAAGCCGTGTGACCTTGCCAAGCCACGCATGACTTGTGGGTATTTAAGAGCGTGTGTGTTGTGTGTGTGTGTGTGTATGCATGCATGCACACACAGTAATCTTGGAGACAGCGGCTGTCCAGGCTGTGTACTGCACAACTCCACCTGGGAGGGTTCCATTCCCACGATGTAAAGACACAAGGTAGCAACCGCCATTCACATGACTCTCCACAGAGCTTCAAAGTGCTGTCTCCAGCTGCAGCGCCCACCAAGTCCCTCAGAAGGGTCCCATAAAGAACCACCAAGAAAGTGAGTCTTAGCCCCTCCTCGAATCCAGGCTCTGGGGTGCTGGGGATGGAGTTCAGGGTCTTCCTGGTGCTAAGCAAGCTCTTCCACGGAGCCGCCACCCAGCCTCGGCTTAACTTTGGTTGTGTTCCAGATGACGATGTCTCCCTAGAGCGCCGCCTGCTGGCGGTCCACAGTCAGGACACCCCTGGAAGCACTAGGGACCCCTTCTGAACACCAACCCTCCCAACTTGATCCAGGGCCGTGGCTACCAGCTGCTTCGATTTTTTTTTTAAAAATGTATACTTAATTAGTCACCTGCACACTCACTGGCGTGGCTTTATTGCCTGGTGGCTTTGACTTCAATGCGGCTGAGTCTGGCCCAAGGCCGCCCCCTGCCCACTCATCACCAGACGTCCATTTGCGGACTTTACAGGGCCGGCCTGGGATCAGACAAGGCACTTAGGGGCTGCCAGCTGGAGGGGCACAGAGCACTATCACAGCAGATGGATTTAAACGTACTGGCAGGGAAGTGTGAGCAAGTGATGTGCTAGCACAGCCCGCCGTAGCCCCTATCCCCACTGTGCGCCTTCATGCTCTGATATGCAGCGTGGTCACTGAGGCCCAGCAGCACAGAAGTCAGTACACAAGAGAACCAGTCACTGAGGCCGTCCTCACAGCTCAAGGTGCCTGCCCTGCAGGTCCCCTTAGGGTGCTCCGCCCACGGGGCACACAGCACACCGGAAGCTTCCAGAAGCTCTGAACCAGAGGAGTGATGCGAAACGTTTGCTGCATCTCATTGGTGGCCCCACCTGACAGATGGCAGGCTTCTATGTTCTCTATGAGGGCGTTCCGGAAGTCTCTAGAAACAGCGGTCTGCAGAAGGACTCTCGGGCACCACGGCCCACGGTTGGGCAAGTGAGGGGCAGCTCTCCCGTGTGGAGAGTGCCCCGTGGATGCGCAGGGATGCACCCTCTTCATCAAACCTGCTTTCTCATCACCCGGCACTAAACACTGTCTGATGACGTTATGTGTTTTGGTTTCCGTTCCCCTTCACAGTTTATGCTCCAGGAGAGTGGGGACCTCCGTCCTGCCCCTCACGCTGCCCGTCAGCACACAGTACCCCCGGGTGTGCTGGTGAATGCGCTGCTAACCTGACTGCCATTCTCCATGAAGATGGTCAGCACCCGGACAGACGAGGACCTGCCGCCCCCAGCGCCCCCACCCCCGGGGGCAAGCAGAGCAGAAGCCACACGGGGGTCAAAGTGGGCCCGGAGATGAGACCTCGGCACCCGTCACCCCTCAGCCAGCTCTTCTCAAGGGCAAATCTTCCCAAGTTCACAGACTTTGCTTCGGTGGACTGATGTTTGTCACGACATTGGTCCTCGTGCCAAGACAGTGGGCCAAGTGCCACAGCCGGGCTTCTTTCAGGAAGCTGGGTCTCTAGCATGCCCCTCCTAACTCAACTGTCCTCCATTGCTTTCTCTCCCTCCCTCCTTTCTTCCTCCTTTCCTCCCTCCCTCCTTTCTTTTCTTCCTTTCTCCAGTACCCTTCTTGTAATCAAATCCTCTGATACCTTTTTTCTTTTCTTTTCTTTTTCTCTCTCCCTTCCTCCCTCCCTCCTTCCCTTCTTCTCTCCTTCCTTCCTTCCTTCCTTCCTTCCTTCCTTCCTTCCTTCCTTCTTCTTCCTTCTTTCCTTCCTTCCTTCCTTCTTGTGTGTGAGTGTGTGTGTGTGTGTGTGTGTGTGTGTGTGTGTGTGTGTGTGTGTACAGACATGCTCACTAGCATGAGCATTTGTGGAGACCAGAGGTAAACATCAACATGTCATCTTCAATCGCATCTCCACCTCATCAGTAAGACAAAAATCTCACTGACAATGAACTTGCCATATTTGGCTAGACTGACCGGCTAGCGAACCCCAGGGATCCACCCATCACTATCTCCCAGGGCTGGGATCACAGGCCATGTGTCCTGATGTCTGGCTTTTTAAGAGGATGCTGGGATGTGAACTTGAGTCCTGCAACACTTAATCCACTGAGCCATCGCCCCACCAAGCCATCGCCCCAGCTTCCTTTTGCTAGCATGATTTACCCATCCTTCAGTTCTCAAGGACCCCATTCTTCCTCTGGGTCCTCTTCGCCAATCACACTGTCTTCGTCGAGGTCAGTAAAGGAGGCACAAAGATCATTTACAGCTGGATCAATGAGGGGGGTCTTCCCTCAAAGCTGGTCACTCCTCCATCCCACCCCACTAGATGAACACGCCGAGAGCTGTGCACTGCGGTTTGAGGAAGGCTGTCCCCACCACCCTGTATCTGGCAGTGCCATGAATCCTCCCTTCCAAGATCCTGAACGCATTTACAACTGAACTTTTTAGGGGTGTGGCTGCTCTTGGGCACGGCTTCTTGTCTTGCCTCTCCTCCAGACTGGGTTGGGGGCTGGTGGTTGGGAACTCTGACAATTCTTGGGTCCTTTAGCCCATGCAAGCATCAAACCGTCGCAGGATACAGCAGTCACGAACCTTCCAGAAGATGTCTGGAAACTCTTTATGGCACAGAGGGTGCCAAGACTCTAGCCAAACAAATAGAAAAACCAGCCTTCCCGAAAACATCCCAGACCGGGCATCTCCTGTTACTGTCTCTCAAGTGCGGTCAATCTCCACGCTCTGGCTGTCCACGTCGTGGCGAAGGCCACCGTTAAAACAGCGACCGGAGATAAAACCTCCTTTGGGCACAAGCACTCAGTGAACACAGCCCTCGGTATGTGTGTGCCAGGCCTCGGGCTGCGGACGCCAGCTGAGGGGTGAACAGAGCAGGACTGGCCCCAGCAGGCGGCACGCGGTCCTGCGGCCACCACGGCCCAGCTCTGCGCTCTGCACTCACACCCCCTGCTAGCTCAGGCTCGCAGCTGCGGCTCCTGCTTAGAACATTGTTTTCCCAGCTTCAGAGACCAACCCTACTCCCCCCACTCTCTCTCTCCTGTCCCCTTCCTGCTAGGGACTCCAGACTCACCTTAAACCCGAGACACTCCTCCCTCGTCTCCTGGGTGCTGAGGAAGCACGAGACTCCTGTCTTGACTCCCTTGCAGCTATTCCATCCACTTGATTCCTTTCTGACATTCCTTCGCTCACTCACTGACGCAGTCTCTTCCCTCGCTAGAGATTAGACAGGGGTCTCTGTGTCGAGAACCAAGGGTCTTAGGACGCAACACGGGGCCAGACTTCACCCAGGGGCTCCGAGGCTCACAGGCATGCCAGAGCCTCGAGGGGCAGAGAAGCGCCGCACACAGTACAGGCATCCAAGAATTGGCAAAGGCAACGCTTAAACTATGGCCTGATGGGCCACAGAGATGGCTCAGAGATTAAGCTGCTGCCTCAAAAGCAGAAGGTCCTGAGTTCGAATCCAGGATCCCACATAAAAATGCCAGGCAGAAATGGCGATGGCAGCCTGTACTTCTGGCCCTAGAAGGCAGAGCTTGGGAAATCCCCGAGCAAAGTCAGTAGGAGGTAGAAGCAATCCAGGGTGATCCCACAGGTACACACAGTGCTCTCTGATGTATACAGACACATACACAGAGACACAAGCAAAAAATAAAATAAAATAAAAATTAGATTAAAAACAAAAAACCTAATGCCTCGTGTGAGAGGAGCATGAAGGCAAATCAGGGGGAAGAATGTTCCCCAGGGCAAAGATCCTGAGACACAGGCAGCACAGCAAAGGGGCCGAGATCATACTACGGGTGTGAGTGGGGCACTGGCCAGGTAGGTGCTGCAGAGGTTCCAGTGCGGGCGGGGGGTGGAGGGCAGCACCTGTGCCCAGAGGGCTGGGGTCACGGGTGATGCATTGACCAGGACGACCACATCACACGCACACACACACACATGCACACGCACACACGCCTCACAAAAACCCAAGCCAAACACATCCTACCACGTGGCCCCGGGCAACACTGACAGGCCCTGGCCTCAGCGCCACGAATGATTTAGCCGTGGTGTGGAAGTTGCAGGTGGACCGGGAGGGTGGCCACCGTGCACAGTGCCTGGAAACGACTGAGGCCAGCCGGTCCAGCAGCTCCAGGCGCAGAGGGCAGAGGGACGGCCTCTGGGGTCTCGGCCTTGCATTGTGAGGGGCCCTCGTCACTTTCTCTACCTGCTTGGTTCTCTGCCCTGATGGATTCTATCTCTTCTGGAGCCATAAGCCACGACAATAAACCCTTTCTCCCTTAAGTTGCTTGGGGCAGAATGTTTTACCACCCATAGGTACAGAAGAACAACTGGATCAGGCAAAGTTATAAATGCGTCCAGTCACTGGGATAAAGATCTAGCCGGCTCATAAGCAAATTATGGCACCCAGATGGAAACAGTAGGAAAGGGACCCTGACTTGGTCTTGGCCACACACGCATGCACGGATGTTTGTATGCATGCACATATGTGCACATTCATGCACACACACAGCCTCCCCTTCCTCCCTTGTGAAACCAGTTGTCAACACCAATTCCTAAGATTGTTCATAATTAAAGAGTAAATATTAAATATTATATTAAACAAAGCAGAAAGATGGTTGGGAAAGCTGGGATCAAGCAAAGGCTCAGCATAATCAAAAGAAACAGAAAGAAAAAAATCAAGAAAAAACACAAATCCAAAACTCATGCCTCCAAAGGGTTTCAATGTGTTTAGACATCTCCAAGATTCCTTTAGGGTTTTTTTTAATTTTATTTTCCTAGTTTTATAAGCACATTGAATATTTATCCCTGCGTCTCTCTTTCTTTCCTCCTTCCCATTCCCCTTTCCTTCCTTCATCAATCCATCCCACTCCCTCCCACTCTCCTGTCTGTCTGCTTCTATGGATCTCAGGGTTCCCTCTGGTTTGTATACTCTTGTGGCTTACCAAGTGGCTCCTTCTCAGCCCATCCCACTGATAGGGGAATTTCCCTTCGCTCATCCAACCCTAGTTCCCAAGGTTTCCACTACATGTAATTATCTCTCTTGAGTTTCTCGATAGTCTATGGGGGCAGGTTGGTGTGTCAGTCTTTTATGCAGATCTGCTAAGGACAAGTCTCACTGCAGTGAGTTTCCTGGATGCAGCAGTCTTGCCTTGAATGGAATGTCTTGTCCAACAGTGAACCTTCCCATCTTTAGGCTCTTTCTATTTTACCACCCTCTCTTCTACAAGGTTCCATGAGCCTTAGGATGGAGAGAAATTAGGTTGGCTTGATTCTGGGTGAACATTGGAGGTCACCGGTACTCTGCATTCTGGCTGGCCATTGTTGTCACTTCACTGCTCTTCCACTGCCTTAGGCTGCATATCCTGTCAGGATATCAAGATCCTCTACTTCTGTTGTAGAAGAAGACTTCTAGGCTGAGTACTGAGTGCTCTTCAAGTCTATGGGTATAATAACAGGTACTTACCGAGCAGTTTGGTGCTACTGTCTTCCTACCTATAGGATCATAAGCTGTTCTTCCCTCTTAATGTATTTCCTTCCTTTTTTTTGGTTCTTGTTCTAGTTAACAGTAACAGGAATGTGTTCCATTCTGACAAGTGGGTCTTGAGTCCAATCAGAAAGCTATTGGTTGTCTCCTTGATAGTCATGCCACTATTACAGTGGTGGTGGTTACCTGTTGCCATGGTGATTTTTCCTTTAGTTTTTTGTGAGCATAAAGGAAACAATCACATATGTTTTGCTCTACTAGGACACCTTACCCTGCTGTTATTGCTGGATGACGCGATAGGAGCAGTGTCTGCGATCACTGAACCCAGCACCAAAGCTAACGAGGCGTCAAAGTATGCACAGTATACAACACAGCTACATGGAGGCCTGCAGAGTTTGTTGGATGTTAAGGGGCCATTAACTCCTGGACATTCTTTCCCATCCTTTATTTCATAACCAGAAATGAGAGACCCTAGTTTTTCTTATTTATGCTAAATTAGAACAGAGGAATGGCTATGTAGAGAACTTTCCATTATTGTAGCAAAACATGAAGTAAAGTGGTTGCCTTAGCTCTTAATTTTAAAAGGTCTTTGGTGAGTGTCTCATGGTGCAGTACAACATGGAAGAGATTTATATTGAAGATGTCACACGGGAGGGGGCAAGACAGAGAGTCTTTTTATGACGACTGGCTCTTGGGGACAGACCCAATCCTGAGAAACCCAACTCCCGGAAGACTGCCATGCATCTCTTTAAGAGAAGGGTGACCCGATCAATCACCTCCTCTCAGGCCCCACTTCTTGAAGACCCCAACACCTTTCAGTACCGTAGTACCCATGGGAGCTTGTGATGGTTAAGTTTCAGTCCTCAACTTGACAGGCTCTAGAATCACGATGGGAACAAATCTCAGGAGAGCTTTACGAGTGATTCTCTAGATTAGGTTGACTGAGTCGGTGGTCCACCTAGTGTGGGCAGCACTGTTCCCTAGGCTGGGGTCCCATGCTCAATAAAAATGAGAAAGAGAGCTGAGTTCTCTGCTTCCTACGAGTACGATACGACCAGCCACCCGTGCATCCTGCCATAATGGACTGTGTCCTCCCCCCCGCCCCCCCCCCCCGGGACTGTGAGCCCAGATAAACCTTATGTCACTTCTGTCAAAGCAAATGGTGTCATAGCAATGAGACAAGCAGCCAGCAAAGAAACCAAATTTCCAACACATAAACCTGGGGATGGAAGATAGGTATGAAATCAAATCTGTTCTCTTAATATGAAAAAGTTCCCCCCCACCATAAGCTTCTATGTTGCATCCTTAGCTGCTGTTAGCCCCACCCTGTTTCCAGAAGCCATTTGCTCTAGCAGTCTGTTGTGTGCTCTCTTGGGCTCCATGACATCTACAGTAACTTGAGCGCATGTCTCTTCCACCATGGTGGACTGTGTCTCCCCTCTGGACTGTAAGCTGAATACATCTCCCTTTCTCCCTTCAAGTTGCCTGAGCCTGAGTGTTGTCTCACAGCAGCAGAGAGACCATGACAGCAACTATCTCCAGATGGTTCTAAGCTTTTCTATTCTTTCTTTCTTTTTTCATTTTTCACGAACGAGCATCTTTCAAAATGGTGCCTTTCAATAACCTACAACTTCCCCCACATAAATGGAAACCACCATCATCTGTCAAGGAATTTTGGTAATGTGTAGGAACCATCTCCCCAAGAAAGTACCCCTAAATACACACACACACACACACACACACACACATACACACACACGAGAGAGAGAGAGAGAGAGAGAGAGAGAGAGAAAATCCAATCCTCTTTCTGTTGGAAAAACTGCCTCTGGCAACGGACTGAGAATAAATCCATCTCAGCAAAAACAGGAAATTGTTGTGGAGGACAGAATTAAACTTGGGTAGTTTTTCTTCCCTTTTTCAATTGTATCCTGCTTGCCGTTTCAGCTGCGAGGGAACGAGGGCCCACATTGAGTTTGGAGTTTATGAGTTCATATTTTATAATTAACGTTGCCAACAGGGGAGTTTGATTAATACCAAGCAGCGGATTTTGAGCAATGTTCCACACAAATTGCCAAATTTAGCAATAAAATAAATTGGTTATGTGAACATAATTAGTAGGACGGCTACTTAAAATTCAAAACCGAATGTGAATAATTCCAAATCATCCGAGCCACAAATCCATTATTTGTATAGAAGAAGGAAAGTACCGCAGTTGGGTTTTATTTCGCCCTCCACGTGTTATATCCACCACCAAGCTGAACGTAATGAAGCTTCTATGATGCGTTTGAACGGTGCTTCAGAGCAACTCAGAAGCACATACATAAACATGCACGTGCACATACAAAGGGGAGATAATGCAGATATGATGTGCCAAGCTGGAGATTTTCATTGGAAAAAAAATCTATAACAAATTTTTCAAACAACACTGCAGCTCCCAGCTTGTCATGTGACAGAGAAACCCCGAGGCCACGCCCGCCGGCTGAGCTCTTTCTGCCGACTGTTCACCTACCTTATTGTCGCCTTGGACTTCCCCCAGCCTCTGCTGAAGTTCTTTAAGTTCTTCCCCCAGGTGTTTATTTCTATCCTGCGTCTCTTGCAAGAGCTGGACAAGATTAGCCTGGAAATATCAAAACACATCGCGAGACATCAGAATGGTGGTGTGGATAAACCCGGGCTTTCCTGGTGCTGAACAGGCCCCCGCAAAACCCACGCGAGGAAAGGCATGTTGCCAACCACACCGGGCAGCTTGGTGAAGGGAAAGGGGGCTGGCTGGGTCCTGCATTGGGGGGGGATGTTCTTGGTTTCTAGGACGACTTGTGAAGGGCATGTGGATGACAGAGACCATTGTGTACAGATGATTTTAAACATTTTCAGAGAGCGCATCGTTGAAGTCCCTTCCTGGAAGCGGACAGTGTGTCGTGCACATTGTTTGGAACAACAGAGGAAAAGCCTCACTTCTTGCTTAGCTCGCTCCCCTTCCTTTGCACAGGTCTCACAACGCGAACTCTGCTTTGCTACCTCTGTGCTGAGAATTTGGACCAGAGTCCGGAAGACAGCCATTTCTGACTGCTGGGAACTGGGGTGTCTTTAATCCCCTGGACTGACTCCCATGTCCTTGCTCCCTAGTCCTGGCCCATGTCACCCCAAGTCCAGGGCCACTGCTTTCCTTCCACACCTCCAGGACACTGTTACTCCCGCATGGCATCTGCTAGCCAGGCAGCTCCATCCCTTAGTCCAGAGTGGTGTGTGGGGACCTTTTGCCACCTGCCACGTCCTCACTGGGCTCCCCCAAACCCCTGAGCCCCCTTCCTCCTGCTCTTCTACTTTGCTTCCTGTCTGCAGAAAACTACTATTATTGATAATAAGCATTTCCATCTTTACATGTGGGGGGGGCAAGCGTGAGTGGCTGCCTATGTGTTTGCATGATAGATACAGGTGTCGACTTGAAAGATGGAGCTCTGGGCACAGCTGTGGAGAATTAGCAATTGACATAAACCCTGCGCAAGCCTGCAGGAGTTTGTCCAGTTGATGGGGGGCGACCCGGCCCATGGTAGGCAGGCTCATTCCTTGGGCAGGTGGACTAATGGAGAGAGCGGCTCGGTAGGGTCACATTCTTCGGCACGCTTGGATAGACACGCCATCTGGTGCGGACGCTCTTTCCAAGCTAGAGTAAAGAACTATGACCGGACAACTGTAAGCCAGTAAAGCTCCTTATTCCTCCCTTAAGCCATTTTGTCATGAGTTTATTGGCAACACGCAGAGTAACTGCAGGCCTGTGTGTGGGTGCATGAGCGCACGTGTGTGCAGATGCGTGTGGAAGCCTGAGTGGATACTAGGAGTCATCCTCAATCACCTTGCTCTTTTGGAAGCAGAGAGTCTAATCAAATCCAGAGCTCACCAACGGCTGGTCAGCTCGCTCTGGGGATTCCTAGTCCCCACCTTCTGAGACAGAGAGGTGTTCTGACCCGTGCCCCTAGAATTTTATATGGGATCTGGTCTCTTGCTTGCATGGTAAGCTCTTGAGCTGCTGAGTCACTTCGGAAAAGGATTCTGATCTTGCTGACCATAACTTGTGCTGACTCTTGCTTTGCCGACCACATTATTTTCTACCTTTAGCCAGGACATAGCCAGTGAGTAAAAGTTTGTGCTGGAGCGGAAGCGGGCGCTGGGGCAGGAAGCTGAGGTCCGCGTGGATTCGCTGACAGGAGCCCAGGGAGAAACAGACTAGTCCATAGATCCCTCAACTTTCAAGTTGAGAACACCTACCGAGTCCAGTCCAGAGGTGTTATCGGATAGCCCTCCTTCAGTGAGCATACTCCAAAAACTTCTATGCCAATGCTTTGGGGGATAATTACATTGTGTAGAAAAAATGTCTTAACAGAAAAAATACAAAGACGAAAGCTTGACACATTCCTGAGTGCCCCTTTGTCCTGCCTCCCTAGCCGCCGGCTGGAATGTTCTTCTTTCTCCACTCCAAGGTGTCCCCCCACCACCTCCAAGCTCTCTCTACCTCTGGGCTCATTCCTTTCGTTCCGCATACATCTGATTCCACCTCCATACTAGTCCCCTCCATCACTCCTTCTGGCTTCTGCACAAAGGTGACCATCGTCACAGATTCCTCCCCCCCAAACCATTTGATTTAACACGGCCATGCACCCCTTCATTCCTTCGCCTTTTGTCCGGGGCATATGCCCTCGTCTAACACGCCATATAATTTACTTCATGGCTTATGGCTTACTGTTCATTTCCTGTCTCCCTCTCCTGGCTGAAGCGTAAGTTCCATGAAGGGCGAGGAACTTGGTCGCCTCCTCCTCTCTCTCAAGTTTCCAGTGAACATTCCCTAACACTAAAAAACTAAAGCAGAGCTTAGCAGACCTGCTGTCACCCTCGAAAGGGATCTGGGATCCCAGCAAGAAGCACCAACAACCAAACCCAGCTCCTGGCACGGAGCCTTGCCAGGCAAACCCTCATCCCCTCGGGCTCTGGTCTCCTCTCTCCAGTGGGATTTCCACTCCATAATGCAATCTGGTTTTCAATGCCATATTTGCAAAATTCAAACCTTGTAATATCTTTTTTAAAACTTTTTATTTATTCAATTGTGTGTGTGTGCACGTGTGTATATGTATGTGTGTGCGCACGTGTGTATAGAACCACGGACGAATTCGGGAACCACCATGGATGCCTCCACCTCCTCCTTGTTTACTCTGCCCCAGGATTCACAGGCTCCACCCTACCAGGACCAGAAACGCAGGTCACCCCCGCTTCCGCCCGGCGTCTATACGTGGGGTCTAGGATCCGAACTCAGGACCTTCTGCCTGCAAGGCAGAGGCATACCCCTGAGCCACCTCTCCAGCCCACCTTGTAATATCTTGCTTCTCATTTTCCTAGAGTTCTGCTTTCATAAGACAAGAAGTTGGTGCTGGACAAGGAAGAGTAGCTCCCATTTCTTAGGGGGGAACAAAGCAACCACTGTAAGCAACCGACTATATATGGAAAATGCCTTGGGTGGAATCAAATCTGTTACTAGTTGAGCAGATTCCCTGACTCTCCCCATCTGTAGAATGGGGCTAACCCTGTGCCTTCCATGCGGTGGCCTGATACATGGTAAGCAAGAAATGCCAGCCTCAGGTCTTGGCACCCAGCAGGTGCTGGCTATAACCCCACTCCCATGGCTTCATCTCAACCACTCAGGGGACAGGGGTGTAGGGACGGGACAGGTACCTCCTTGGTCACAGCTGGCTCTTGGTGACCCTGCCCCTACCCAGTCCTTTATTCATTTATGTCTTTACACAAATGTGTGTCGAGTGCTAGGCATTGTCTTAGACCTGGAGAGCAAGCTGTGAACAAAACAGACACTTGCCCCTGTGAACTTCCATCTAACAGATGACATTGCATGTCACATCAGGCCGCAGCAGAATGAATAGGACTCCTTAGCTTAATCGAAGCTCTCTGGAGAAACATAAGCAAGCACAGGGAACAGAGGGTGTGGAGGAGACCTCATGGGAACTAAGACTTGGCAAAGGAGTTTTCACCCACCCACCCATCACATTCCAAAGTTCAAGGCCACAAGGCAGCGGGCACCCCAGTGAGGATGGGAGACGCTTTTGATTGACATTTGATGGCTCTTTCCCAGGCAGTGGTCCTGGCTTTTATTCTGAAGAACTCCAGAACATTCCCAGACATCGGCTCGTGATCCCTGCAGTAAGCTTGCAGCAGCATGTCCCAGATGAAGGGGTAGGGACAGAAGGACAGTCTCTGGGGAGGGGCTGCTGCCACCTGCTGTGACTCAGGCAGACCCCCACATCTCCTTTGGAGTCCAGCCGCCCTGCCCTCCACGTAAACAGATGCTCGCAAGAAACCTTCCGATCAGCCACAATGACAACTCAGCAGGAAACCTAAAGCCAACCCCACCCACACCACTCACCTTCCCTTTTGAATCAATAACAGCTTGAGCCCCTGAAAAGTTGGGGGGGGGAGCAGGACAGGAAGAGGGAGTGGAAGACCCTGCTATTCAGGATAGTGAGGATATACCCTCACCATAATAACTACACCAGAGCCCCTCAATCTGTGTGTGTGTGTGTGTGTGTGTGTGTGTGTGTGTGTGTGTGTGTGTAAGACCAGAATTCTTCAATCCATCCCTGATCGATGCTTTTGTAAATTCAATCAACATGAAATACTAGGAAAATGAATTCAAGAAGACAACCAGGGAAACCCCCAAGCAATTATTATTCTGCTCAATAGACATAAACCGTGCTGCTAGAAGGTTCTAGAAGCCTCTGAAAATGCGCTCTCAATTTCTGCGTCTGCTTTGTCATCAACCACCAGCTGAAAAGTGTGGACCTTGGTGTCTGGCCACAGAGCAGGGCCGACACCCTGGATAAGCACTCGAGATTCCACAGAAACCTGGGGCAGAGGCTGGTGGGCTGTCATAGCAAAGGGATCTAGAAAGCCACAGCTGCGATCGCCAGGCATTTACTCTACGGCCTGGATGAAAAGACGCTCCCAGAATACAGCAGTCATGACTGTTACCCACAGAACAACGCCTCACTTCCTGTTCACTGTCATGTAACCCAGCCTTGAACCTGACCCCTGAGGTAGTGGGGGGCCAGGCGCCGCTGCGAGAGCAGGTGACTGTAATTTTCTTTTATACTTAACAGGTAGGGTTGTCAACACCCCGTTCTTTTCCAGTCAAGCCTTCCAACCTTCCAACCTCCTCAACTGGAAAACAGTAACTTTGAAAACCAGAAAATGACTATTGTGCTAGGGTTCCTAATTCCCTGACATACACCTTAAGGGGGGGGGGGGAAAGTAGCACATTTCAAAGAGCTCAGAATAGAGGAGGGAAGTTCACACCATTCTTCTGACCAAAAATAACACCCGTGACTCCCACGGGCGGCTCTCTCGATCCGTCAAGCGAGCGGGCAGTGCCTGCTTATAATTTATCCGCGCTGCAGACGCCGTTGCTGCTGTCACTGAGAAGGGCTCCGTGACCATCCGTTTGGAAGAGGACTCTGAAGCAGCAGTGGGGAGAAGTGGCTATGATGAGACTATGGAGTTTTGCGCCATTGCCCCCCGGGCAGTGGGTCCATCCGTAGCAGAGCATGAGAAGATTCACAGAGGAGCTTGCTAAAATAGTCGCATCAAGGTCGCCGACGCGAGAGATTCACATTTTTCACCTGGGCAGTAGGAAGGCTGAAGAGAGAGTCCGCAGAGCGCAGAATCCACACTCTGAAGACAGGCGCGCTGGCCTGGAGCTTCTCTGTAAACTGGATGGAGATCGGGAGGGAGGGTTGGATAGCTGGACAGTTTTATTCTGGAGATGCCTCCGTTGACCTTGGCAGCTTAGGCCCAGGCGAGGACTGACGCTTACCCAGCACCTCACCCAAACCAGCTCCTGCTGAGGCGCGGGGGGCCGGGACCGTCCACAGACTGATGCTGCGCAGCCTGTTCCGCAGCGGCTGTGAACGCAGATATCAGGGAGCCAGCACTTTGCACCCCAACCTCCTTGGTCTCCTTGTGGGAGAAATTCTTACCAAGACAGTTTAGCTCCCTCTCGCTAAGTCCTATTGTGTTCTCAAACCCAGCTCTGCCCTCCGCCACCCTTCCGACCCCCTCACAGTCGCCAAGGAGCGGGTTTGCCATGGCCACGCCACTGATGCAGCACATCCTGTCACCCACAGGGGCAGACGCGAGAGCTTAAAATGTTGCTTGTGCATCATATTTGGCAATGACCATGACTAGGTCCGCAATACTCGTAGGGAGCCCCCCAGCAGAGAGTGGTGCATTGGATGCCCCCTGTGATCGTGAATCCTGGGTGTCAACGTGACACACCTGGCATTAACTAAGATCAGCTGAGACCACCCGAAGAGATTATCTGGTCAATACATTTACAGTACAAAGATCAGCCCTAGATCCCATCAGAACCTCCCTAGATCTCATTGGAACCTCTCAGTAGAGAACCGGATAAAGGGAACTATAGAACAGGAGCCTAAGAAGAAGAGAGACTCTCCAGGAATCCTCCAGCCTGCAGCCACATGGATGGGTGTGAAGTGGCCTGTCTTCAGCTTCAGCCGCCAGCCATGTCACGGCTGCCATGAAAGTCTGTTTCTCCCCTCTGGAACTGTAAGTTGAATAAATCTCCCCTTCTCCCTTAAGTTGTTTGACTTTGGTTGCTCTCTCACAGCACTAGTTAAGAGTAACCATTACACCTCCTGATGAAACAGAAATCTCATTCCTTGACAAAAAGTATGGGAGCTGAGAGGAGTTAAAATCACGAGCTTTCCATGGAAAACAGAGGTACAGAAACCCACTGACATATAACCACGGCCTTCTGGAGCCCCTCAAAGGATAAGGCTATATAGGGGCTCGTTCATACTGGAGGTGTCTCATGTATAGACAGACTCTCTCTGGCCCACCTGAGACATCAGAAATGCTGGTTCTCTGGCTCTCGGGCTGCCATCCAAGCACATACCAGAAACTAGGAGAATGTTCCAAAATCCCTCTCTCTCCTTCCAGCCAATCAGAAGCCCCACACACCCAGATTTTCACACAGATTCTCAGCCCCCTGATTACCCCCTCACCCCGTGTATGAATCGAAGCTGGCAGACAAGGTGGGTGATTTCCACCGTCCTCCCTTAGAGAGAAGGGAGCTCTTCTCCACCTGCTTTGGCCAACTTTTCTCTACATCTCCATCTCTATGTGTAACTTTCCACCTTTTTATATTTACCGACAGCTTCATGCATCACTGTGTGGATATGGTATGCTTAGAGAACTTTTATGGAGGGATAATGGCCGGGGAAGGACCCCTCCACCTCCTCCCCCAAAAAAAACCCTTAAAAATACTAAATTACTTGGGAGTTCACAGGATTCTAGCTGTGAGAAGGACCCTCATCTTGCTGGCCTGGAAGAAGAGGCCCTCTACACACCATTTTTCTCTCTGCTAGAAATGCAAAGGTGGGTAGGCTCAGAATGTGACACCCCACTCATGCTCCTCTGTCCAGAAGATTGTTTCGCGCCCAAGGGGACTGGAAGCAGCGGGTCCGGGAAGATCCTTCTGTGGTCCTCTCTGTCTGAAGGCAGCCAGTGCCCTTCCTCTGTGAAGGCGCCACTGCAGTACCAGGAAAAGGGGGGTTCCAAGCTGAGTCTTCAGAACAGACCTTTCTGGGATAACCTGTCCGCCGTTCCTCTTCGCCACCATATCTCCAAACCACTTTCCCACAACTTAGCCACCACTCCCAGTCACTTCCTTTCTCCCTGTTAAAATTGCATCTAACGATTTCTTTGAGCTATGAATACACCTGCACACACACCTTCTCTCTCCTGCTACTCTTTTGCTATTTAAACTTACAAGCCCCTCATCCTAGAACTTTTGAGGGTAGAGAATGAATGTGATGAAGGCTAAGATAACCTTTCTAACCTTACACTACTCTAGAAACCAGGAATCGGAATTAGAGGAACAGGCCATGTATTTCATCCAAGTCCTCAAATATTCCAGACCAGGATGGGGATATGAAATATTTCAGAGGCCAGTGCCGTGGTTTGAATGTTATTTGTTCCCACAGGTTCATGTGTTTGAATTCTTAGTGGATGTTTTGGAAGGCTGTGGAAACTTAGGAGGTGGAGCCTTGCTGGAAGGTATGTGATGGATGGGGGGGGTTAGGGTTGGTCAGCCCTGCCCTGCTTCTACTAGGAGTCTGCTTTGTAGTCTCTCGCAGTATCCGTGATGTTTTCAGTGACCTAAGCCGCCTCCAGTATCCGCCACCTGTCATGCTTTTTCTGCCGCATAATGGACTATGTCTCCCCTCAGGAACCATAAGCCAAATAAATCTCCCTTTTCTCCCCTTCAGTTGTTTGAGTCTGAGTGCTGTCTCACAGCAGCAGACAGGATCACTGTGACAGCCAAGATCATAAAAGGACCAGGAACAATCTGACGTGATGAGTTCTTGGAATCCATCAGACTCACATCATCTTAGTAACCGAGCCATGGAAACGTTGTTCTATATCATAATGTGAAATGATGGCGATGGGGAGACAGCAGTGGTAAAAAGCTTGCCGTGCAAGCATGAGGACCTGAGTTCGATCCCAGCTCTCACATGGTGTGTGGTGTGGCACCTGATGGCAACCCCAACACATGCTGGAAACCCCAACACTGGGGAGGCAGAGACAGACAGGTCCCCAGGATTTACTGGCCAACTAGCCTAGCCAAATAGGCAAATCCTGCTTCCCACTGAGAGATCCTGTTTCAAAAAGCAAGGTAGAGGGCTGGAGAGATGGCGCAGGGGTTAAGACTCTACCTCGCGAGAAGAAGGTCCTGAGTGTGGATCCCAGATCCCATGTAAAAATGCCAGGTGGAAATGGCGGCAGCCTGTACTTCCGGCCCTAGTGGGTAGAGCCTGGGAAATTCCCAAGTGAAGCCAAAAGGATGTAGAAGCAATCCAGGATGATTCCTAAAGTCACCCTTGGAATGGCACAGGGACACACTGTACCCTCTGATACACACACACACACACACACACACACACACACACACACGCACACGCACATACACGGCCACGCACACACACACACACACACATGCATGGACACGCACATGCACGCAAAATGAACAGACGAATAGAGTGATGTGTAGCAGAAGGTTCTGTAACATCCCTGTCAGTTTACAGCTTAAAAATCAGAAGAAGATATCAAAAGTGAGATGAAATGATAGGAGTCAGACAGAGAGAGAGAGAAAGAGAGAGAGAGAGAAATCCTTAACTTAGACACTGTCTCAAGCAAAAATCGTGAAAGACAAAGGACAGAAACCATTTCATCGGACGCTACTCAATGACGCAGCACTGCAAAGCTGGAAACCCTGGGCCCCTGGAAGCATCCATGCCTTTCACGGGGGAAAGTACTAGATTAAGCAAAAATATATTTTGAAAAAAAGTTTGATGAAACATCAAGTGTTCCCGAGAGCTGTGATTGACGGCAAATTTAATTGCAATTTCTATGTTGCTGCCTCAGTCTAGCAATCACTCCTGTGTGCACAGTAATTGAATGAAACTTGCTTAGCCAAGGCCCCTGTTCGTAGCAACTGGCAAAGCAATGACCTCGGCCGCGGGGCCAGCTTCCTTATTTGCAAAAACCAACCCCAGAGAGCCTCTTGTACACACAGTCTGGGGCTACACAAGGGGTTCTTGGTGGCCTCACTCCACCCCTGACCTCCAGCGCCTGGCAGATGGACTCCTTCTTAGGCAAACCTGTTGAACAGGTTTGAGAAGTGTGATCCAAATCAACAGCTGCTCAGTCTCCATTGTCAGTACTGTGCTTCTGCAAGTCATTGGCTCCCAGAATAGCTCCCAAGTGTCTTGGAGTCCTGATTCATTCCACGTATGATTGGGGGTACTCCCACACCCCTTGCCAAGTCACTGGGCAGATTTGCAGAGCATACAGCAAGTACATTAGTGCTGAGGAGGAGTCTCCCTCAGGATGGGGAAGGCTGGGAGTGCTGCACCTGTCCTCTCTCCAGCCTCCCTGGTGTGACAGTCAAGTCTCAGCTCAAAGTGTTATGAAAGAGACATCGCAAAGCACTCGAGGTCTTTGAAGGAAGTTTTGGGTTGTGTACATCAAATCAAGACACATGTACAAAGTCGCTCTGATTTGTGGGCCCTGGGGACTAAAATAAGCCTGACCAGGAAGACTTTGCTGCTGAAATAAAAGGCTCCCTTTCCTTCCCCCCAAAGGGCCACTCTACACCCTGTCTCCCCAGGGCTGTCATCTTGCACATGTCACTGTACAAATAAGCCGTCGCTTTTTAGAGGCAAGAAAGCGACGGCTTCCCCGTGGACCAGGAGAAATGCCTCCCCTGGCCACTTCATGCTTGAAATCAAACAACCAAAGACAAAGATCTTAAAGATGTGTTTGACTGCGTGTAGCAGGGAGGAATGAGCCGTCGTGACCCGGAGGAATCCCACCCCCTAAGAAGATTAACCCAAGATCATCTCAATTCCCTCGTGTCTCCTTTGCGGAAACTGCCTGTTTAGCAAGAGAAAAATATTGAAAGGGTCGTTGGAGATCTTTCCAGAGTCTCTCACCGCCGTGCGAAGGGGTGCGCTGTGTACAGTTCTGCCTGGAGTAATGAGAAGACATTTTCATTTCAATATCCCACGAGAAGCTATTAGTGCAATCGCTGCTGACGTGATTTCTTCACAGCTTCTTTAACGGCTGATTTGCCGTCGGAGATTGAGTTGTTTGAAAAAGGATTCTGAGTCCCAAGAAGCAGCGGTGACGACTATATTCCTAGAACTACAAGCATGAAGGGTCCAGCTTGTCTTTAAAGAAGATCAAGGGAGGAGGGGGCAAGTTGGACAAAACTATGGTAAGAGGCTGGTGGCTACCGGAAAGGAGACTGGCTTAGGTGAAAGCCCTAGTTGTGTTCAGGGTCTGCTGTCGCTAGGCAGGGAGGGGCTCTGAAAGCAGGCTGCGCTAACAATGTCCCTGCTCAGACTGTCTGTCAACCAAACATAGATCCAAAACCCGAGTCAGACCATCACCACACACACAGGGTCCTCCAGATTCTAGCCCTGCTCTCTGCCTCTGACAATTTCAGAAAAAAAAAAATGTAAAAGATGAAATATTCACCAAGCTCTTGTCAACTATCAGGCGTTGCAAGCCATTCCACAGAATCTTCTCAGAACTTTGTGACTATATATCATGGTTGCCTCTGTTTTTTTTCTTTTTTATGTGTGTGTGGCGTTATATGTGGCTGTATGCATGCGTGTATGTAGGCCCATGTGTGTGCACAACATGTGGAGACCTTAAGTTGATATCAGGAATCATACTCAATCACTCTTCTACCTTATTGTTTTGAGGCAAGGTCCCTCATCAAACTCAGAGCTCACCAGTATGATTAGTCTTTCTCTCCAGTTTGCTCTGTGGATCCCCAAACTCTGCCTTCTGAAATCACAGGCCGGTGGCCACACCCACCTGACACTTGACAGGGATCCAGGCATGTGAACCCCCTCCAGTCCTCTTGCTTGTGTGATAAGCACGCCAGATGCTGAGCCGTCTCCCTGGCCCCCTTATTTCCATTTTGATTGGGCAGACGTGGAGATTCTGAGAAGTGACATAGCTGGCCCCAGATCACCCAGCCAACAGTTAGCAGAAGAATCAAACTCAGATCCACGCAACTGGACACCAGCATCTAAGTCCGTGACACTTTATGTGTCTTCTTGAAAGGTATGGCTTGCCAGCATGACTTCAGATGTTAGGGGGAGATGGTACACAGGCCAGCATGAATAGCTATTGGTAACTGAAAGATGCACAGTGCTACAGAGGCTAAGGGTGTGATAGTTTTCTACATATATCTGAGGAGACCCCTCAGTATATTTAAAGTTCTTCAGGCAGTGCCAATGCCTGAGCTTCTATGAATGCCAGGCAAAGTTTCATGGACAAATATGTGGGTTATATCTATGAACAGATTCTCAGGGTCACCTAGATTCCCAAGATAATGAGAATCACTGGTCCGGAGAAATGGTAAGGTGGAGAAGATGTGGCAAGGTGGGACCAAAGCAATCTCTCCTCTAACTCAAGACACGAACAAGGAAGAGCCAGTGAGACAAGGTCCCAGCATCCTTTGTCTCAAGCCCAAGAAGGACACCGCAGCTCCCAGGCTGACGGGCGGCAAGATGCTTAGTTGGGCATCCTTTCCAGCATGCACGTCTTGTGACCTCCATCCTGCATCTGTTACCTTGGCAGCCGGCTCTGGATCCGTGCTGCTGCTGGTGCCAGCTGCGTTCACTTTGCAGCTGGAGGGGTAAATAGCTCGCCGGCTGGTTTGCCTTTGGGATCAACATGAACCGTAGTCTAGAAGACACCAGGCCAGGGGTGTCGTCCTGTTCATGAAACTGTTAAGAACGTATGTGTGCCTCTCCTTTCCCACACTCACTCTTAACTAAATGCAAAGTTTGCTTGAACCCAGCACCTATGAGTTGAATATTTAAATTATATATATATGTATATATATATATATAGCTTAACTATATTTTCTTCCCCACATCTGAACATGAAGGGAGACTTGAATACCACCCGCCCAAATCCTTTGCCTGCCTAAACTACTAACAGTAAACAGTATGTAGGGATAGCTTAAAGGGTTCGGAGTCTTCTATTTTCCTAGTACTCACATTACTCCCTCCTCCTCCCTCCTTACTGATCCGTTGTTCCTATTGTTTAGCCAGTATGCACCTTTGGGTCACATTTTTCTCTCCTTTGCACCAAGTTTAACATCCTGTATATTTTAACAACTTTGCTTACAGACTGTGTGTAGGTAGCATCCCTGTTAGAACCAAGGTGATTGCATTACTGACCATCCAAACCAGGATGCCGCGCCGGTGTGAGGAGTTGGACGCTGTGACCAGGGGTGAGAGCGAGTTGGTTCAGGTAAGCTGAGGAGTAATGGCTGTGATGACAAAGCCAGTTTGGCAAGGGCTTCAGGCTGACTTTTTTTAAACTTTATTTATTCATTGTATATGTGCGTGTGTGTGTGTGTGTTTGTGTGTTTGTGTGTGTGTGGTGTGTGTATCATAGGGCATTGTGTGTTCCTGTGAAAGACCAGGGGTGACTTAGGGAACCATCCCAGGAAGTACAGGTAACTGCCATCTCCACCTGGCACTTTTTATGTGGGACTTGGGATCCGAACTCAGGACCTTCTGCTTATGAGGCAGAGTCTTAACCCCTGAGTCCATCTCTCCAGCCTCAGTCTGACTTTTTTGATGCCCAGGATCTTGGTGTCAAAACCAGCACAGCAGACAGTGCCTGGCGGAGGCTGACCTTGGCTTCCACGTAACCGGTTAGTTAGGGGGCCGCTACATCCTTGACCTCCATAAGCCTCTGTTTCGTGCTAGTCAGATGGTGCAGATAATAGGGGAGCCTCCTCACGCGAATGGTGGGCACCCACCGAGATGGCTCGTGTCTCGCCACAGGGATGGTGCAGTAACTGACGGTCAGCGTGTGTCATGCTGTTCCCGTGGGACGCTTAAAGCAGACGACTGTGACCCTGTCCATCCAGCATCCTTCTCGTGGTCACATGTTTACATCTACAGGATGCCTGACCCAGACCAGTTTACCTGACCTTGAAACCCTGGCCAAGGACACTCTCCCCCCCAACCCAGGGAGCTGCCTTTTTCTCTTACCCAAGGGGGTGTATTTAGAGCCCTCTGTTCTACAGAGAAGTGCCCAGGCCAGCGGCACTTCTGCCCTCAAGGTTGCTGCTGAGACAGCGATTCTGAGGTCCCAGGAGCCAGAAGCCACCACTTTAGTCCAAACTACTTTGAGCTCCCAATGCTCCCATGAGACAGTTGTTCCGCAGAGGGTCAGACCTGCCAGACAGAGTCGACCTGCTGAGATGGCGCTGCCTGAAAGAGGGACTCAGGAGAACAGGCGGGTCAGCGACATGCGCTGCCGCTCTGCTGGGACCTCCTCATCTGCTCCTCACAGCTGCTCTGTGCAGTGGGCATCATCCTTACCCCTGTTTTATGGGTGGGAAAGCTGAGACTGGGACCCCAAGGATTCCTTCCCGAGTCTGCAGTCTGGGGGATCACTGGCAACCGTTTCTGTCCCAGATGACCAGTCAAAGCCAGTGGCCCTAGTGAATGTCATTAGAACAGGAGTGGAGGAGCCCCAAGCCCCAAGCAGCAAAGGGGAGCTGGTTGCAGGAGAAAGCTGATGTCGACTCCAACAGGAAGTGGTGGCAACGGCTGGTACCAAGGAGAGAAGTCAGGGAAGTTGAATTTGAATTTCATAAATGATGAATTGTATTTTGCTACACGCAGGTTTCCATCACTGCACTGACCACACTTTCTACCAAGAACTACTCATTGGCTTTCTGATTTCAAGTTCCTCTGGGATCCCCATATTTTTATTTGTTAGACGCAGCCCAGAGGAGAAAAGAAATGCATGATGGGAGCTGAGGATATAACTCGAAGTCTGTGCCGGCTCTGATCACATCCTTGATAGGCTACAACAGTCCTAGTTTCTGTCCTTTGCACCCCGAATCCCACATCTTCTACATCTAGTCAGTGGTTCCAACCCAGACAGGAAGGAAGGCCGCCCACCTAAAGGCCTCCTCACCATGCTAAATCCCGAAGGGGCAGAAGCTAACCAACACATTAAATGCAACCATGCTCCTGTTTGGCACGTTGAACTTGGATTTTCAGAACTGTTAAGAATGCAGCTTGACATTCTTCACTGGAATTCACCAGATTCTCCTCAGTCAATGTAAATTTGGTATTATCAAGTCACAGAATGGAATTCACTTAAAACTGTAAAACTCCTTCATGAATACCAACAAACTCTAAAATCACAGCCAAGACGACTGCTTACAGCCTTCAAAAACACCCAGCAAGCCAAGATTAAGGATTCCAGTTTTTAAACAGTAATGATAAACTTCCATGTAATTTTGTTTAGAAAAAAACACCAATTAGCTGCATAGAAAAATTAGACTTCAGAGCAAACGTGGAACATTATAAAGTAATTGCATAGACCCAGAGTACAAGAAGTGAGACGCACCCAATGGCGGCTGTGGGCTGAGGTGCTATAGGAGGGTAAAAGTGTGTGTAGTGTGCGTGTGTGAGCATGTATGTGTGTATGTGCCTGCGTGTGTGCATGTGCGTGTATGTGTGTGTATGTGTGTATGCACATACATATACATAGAGGGGTAAGACCAAATTAATCTACAAATTAACAAATACAATAGTTTACTGTTCACTAGCATTAAAAATCAAAACAAACTGAACAAACTCAGACGCTCACTTTCATCATCTGACAAATCTAGGTATTTGCTTTTATGAAGTTAATGAAACAAATTTAGTGGAATCCCAGTGGGATTCCTGTGCAGAGATGAGAGGAACACTTGATAAAACATTTCTCAGCTTTAGTTGGAAAAAGTAACAAATAAGAAACTTCTGAAAAAGAACAGTCGGGGACCCTAAAAAAACACCAAAAGTATTGCTGGACACAAGCAACTGAAGGACCTGCAGGAGGCCAGCAGAGGACACCCGAATCCCTGGGCCAGGGCCATGGAACTCATCAAGCAGCTCCCTCCATCAGGGAAGGTACCGGCTGCGGTTCTGGGGGAGACATCTTTTCAAGTCTGCAGCACCAGGTCTTACAGGTAAGAGCTGTCCCCAGGTCCCTCGCACAGCTTCCTAAGAGAATCCCATGAGCTCAGCTGGGGTCCCCCCCCCCCCTGCTCCTGAGCCCTCTCCACAGCCAGACTCTCTACCCCCCCCCCCCCGTCCCGCCTTCCCTCCGCAGCACAGAGGATTCTGGGACACTGCGAAGAAAGGAGGCTTGCTGCATCCATTGCAGGACCGACCCCGGATTCTTCCCGTCATGGTAAGGCACACACCACACTAATCCAGAGTCATGGAGTCAGAATGAGGCTTACCTGCTTCCTCTTTTCAGGCGGAAGCGATGGGTCTCCATCCTACAAAGAAGCGAATATGATATTTTACTTAAGAATAATGCGCTTACACTCACAATGAGAATCTTTTCCCACAGCCAGATCAAACTACGACTGAAACTCAGACCTGCCCTACCAGTAACGCACAGGCGCAAGCTCAGTAACTGACACACAGACACAAGCTCAATCACAATGAACCAGTTTTTGGAGGGACCCCCAGATAATCAACTCTAATTAAGACCAAACATGGATGTTCTAAAATTATGTCACTTAAAAAAGCTAGATTGATCAAAATTATTTCTGAACACAGCTTCAATATTTCATTAGTTTTAGGTTCTAATATTTCATTAGCTTTTAAGTTCTCTTTCTCTGTGTATGTGTGTATCTCTGTCTATCTCTGTCTCTCTCTGTCTCACACACATGCACACACACATGCACAGACACACGCACATGCACACAACCCTGAGTAGTGTTTATGGGCAGAATAATAGGAAACGGGAAATAGCTTTTGCTCAAAATAAATAGCATTAAGGACTTGCAATCCTGTTATTTGGTTCACTCAGTGAATAAAGAAGTACTCACTAAATGAGTGCCCTTTTTATTGTTCCTGTGGTTTTGTGCCTTTTTTAGGGTATGTGGGGGAGGAGTCTCACCAGCCATGTAGGTCAGGCTGGGCTCTGTATTTTCCTGCCTCAGTCTTGGGTTCTAGGCACATGCCACCAAGCCTAGGTGAGTATTTGCACACAAATGTCGTTCACACATCAGTCTAAATTAATCAAACCTAAGAAATCTTTCTAATCTATTTCAGAGCAGTCTGGTGATCTCGGTGTGAGTGTCGGCACTTCAGAGCGTCCAGGCAAACACCTGTGACCCCAGCACTCAGGAGTGAAGGCAGGAAGATCATGAGTTCAAGGCCAGCTGAACTGCATAGGGAGAGCCAGACCACGCTGAAATGTATAATGAGACCCTGGGGAAAGGAGGGAGAGAAGAGGGGACGAAGCAAGACCGGAAGGGAGGAGAGAGGGGATTATAGAGAAGCAAGAGTGGGAAACGGCACCCCAGCTGTTTTTTCATAAGAGAGTGGCAAGATGGCTCAGCGGGTAATGGAGCCTGTGTCCAAGTCTGGCTGTCCTGAGTTCAATTCCTCGACACAGTGGAAGAAGAGAAGCAACACCCGCAAGGTGTCCTCTGACCTTCACACATATGCCCCTCCCACACACATACACATACACACACACACACACATACACACACATACACACACATACACACATACACACATACACACACATACACACATACACACACTTACACACACATACACATACACACATACACACACATACACACATACACACACATACACACACATACACACATACACACACATACACACGCATATACACACATATACACACACATACACACACATACACAGACACATACACACACATACACGCACATACACGCACATACACACACATACACACATACACACACATACACACATACACACACATACACACGCATACACACATACACACATACACACACATACACACGCATACACACACATATACACACACATACACACACATACACACACACATACACAGACACATACACACACATACACGCACATACACGCACATACACACACATACACACATACACACACATACACACATACACATAGACACATACACATGCACACATAAACGCACACATGCACACATACACACACATGCATACACACACATGCACACATACACACACATGCACACATACACATAGACACATACACACACATACACATACACACACATACATACATGCACACATACACAGACACATACACATACACACACATACATACATGCACACATACACATAGACACACATACACACACATACACACACATACACATACACATATACACACATACACACACACATACACACATAGACACGCACATATACACACATACACACACATACACACACATACACACACACACATACACACACATATACACACACATACACACGCATACACACATATACACACACATATACACACATATACACACACATACACACACACAGATAACTAAATAATAATTATTTTTTCATCACAAGAAAACTTAAAGAAAATCTAAAAACTCAGAATGGAAAAGTTGCTAAAACTATAGATATAGCCCTACTCTAATGATTAAATAGATATTTCAAAGAACAACTTAAATGTGCATATGTGGTCTAGAAGTTGTCCAAAATAAAGTCCTGGACAAAGAGCCCGTGGAACCGGGGAGATAGTTCAGTGGTAACAGCGCTTACTTGGAAAGTGTCAGGGCCTGGGTTCGAATCTCCACACCCACATAAAAAATGTGGCGTGGCTACATGCTCCTATGACCCCAGAAATGGATGGGGGGTATGGTGACAGTGGGATTCTCGGGGCTGGATGATTCGATTTGAAACTGTATCAGTGAGCTTATGGTTTAGTAAGAGACTATGTCTAGAGGCAAGAGAGAAAGGGTGATAAAGGAAAATATCCAATGTCCTGTTCTGACTTCTGTATG
The DNA here is from genome assembly GCA_023101885.1 of Typhlomys cinereus. Taxonomy (NCBI): domain Eukaryota; kingdom Metazoa; phylum Chordata; class Mammalia; order Rodentia; family Platacanthomyidae; genus Typhlomys; species Typhlomys cinereus. The sequence goes on from JALPQD010000198.1 coordinate 335,716, forward strand.
TGTATATGTGGGGCACAGCTGTGCCCGCGTCACACATATAACACACTACCGACATACACAGCACACACACGAACACACTACACGACATACACAGCACACACGTGAACACACTACATGATATACACAGCACACACGCGAACACACTACACGACATACACAGCATGCACACGAACACACTACACGACATACACAGCACACGCGCGAACACACTACACGACATACACACACAGGAAAGGAAGGAAGGAAGGAAGGAAGGAAGGAAAGAAGGAAGGAAGGAAGGAAGGAAGGAAGGAAGGAAGGAAGGACCAAGGAAGGAAGGAAGGAAGGAACCAAGGAAGGAAGGAAGGAAGGAACCAAGGAGGAAGGAAGGAAGGAATCAAGGAAGGAGGGAAGAAGGAACCAAGGAAGGAAGGAGGAAGGAAGGAAGGAAGGAAGGAAGGAGAAGGAACCAGGAAGGAAGGAAGGAAGGAAAGAAGGAAGGAGGAAGGGAAGGAAGGAAGGAGGGAGGGAGGGAGGGAGGTAGAGAGGGAAGGAGAAGGAAGGAACCAAGGAAGGAAGAAGAAGGAAAGAAGGTAAGGAAGGAAGGAGGGAGGGAGGGAGGGAGGGAGAGAGGGAAGGAAGGAAGAACCAAAGAAGGAAGGAAGAGAGAAGAAGGAGAAGGAAGGAAGGAAGAAGGAAGAAAAGGAAGGAGGAACCAGGAAGAAGAAGGAAGGAAGGAAGAAGAAAGAAGGAAGGAAGGAGAGGGAGGGAGGGAGGGGAGAGGAGGAAGGAAGAAGGAACCAAGAGGAAGGAAGGAAGGAAGGAAGGAAGGAGGACAAGGGAAGGAAGGGGGGGGAGGGAGGGAGGGAAGGAAGGAAGGAACCAAGGAAGGAACCAAGGAAGGAAGGAAGGAAGGAAGGAAGGAAGGAAGGAAGGAAGGAGGGAGGGAAGGAAGCAAGCAAGGAAGCAAGGAAGCAAGAAGGAAGGAAGGCACGTATTGGACCACACTAATACATGCTGTCTGGTAGCATTTCCATAGTGACAGAAACATCTGGGGCTCACTCCCAGAGCAGCAGCCCATGTGGACACGCCTCTCCCCTCAACCCTACATGGTACAGCAGCTACCATGGGGTCTGAACCCCATGTGACGAGGGACCAGAGCGCTGAATACTTATGGTCTTTCACTCCAATTAACTCAGTTAAGTTTGGACCACCAGGTGCAGGCAACGGCCTTGGCGTTGGTGCAGACCTAGGGTACGCGTCTTCCACCAACTAAGGTCCCTGTCAAACCTTAAGGAGCAAAGGGTAAACCCAAACACACTCAGCCTGCACATCTCATGGGGGGCGCACACGTCAAGTGTGTGCGGCTGTTTCTGGAGCAGACCTTGAGGAGTTTCACTTCACTTTACTTTCGAGTTGGTCTTTAGTTTTTTGAGATAGAGCCCCCCCCCAATTAATTCATCATGTGTTCTTTGACTTCTGCTCCTGCTGCCTCCACCCCCACGGGCTGGGGTCGCGGGGCGCCAGGACACTGGCTGCTTCTGAGATGTTGGGGCGGGATGGTGTCTGCAGAGGGGCCGTGTTCCCGCCTCGGGGAGGGCGCCGGCGGGCGCTGTACTCACGATCAGCTCCTGGTACTTCTTCTTCAGCGACTGGTGCCGCTCGCGAAGCTGGTTGGCCATGAGCTTGTACTGGTCCCTCTCTTGCTGGCAAGTGTCCAGCTCCTTGGACAGGATCAGCAGCGCCTCCTTCTTGCTCTCCAGCTTCCGCTTGCATACCAGGTACTGCAGAACAAGCAGCCGCGGCTCAGGAGAGGACAGGGCCGCCTGCCCCCCACTGCACACCGTGCTCTCGGCCCTCTGTCCACACACCCTCCTTTCCCACGGTTAGGAATCGAATGCCCAAGGGAATATGTGTGCAGAAAGGCCGCCTCGGTTCCTGATGTGTGGTCCCCTCCCCCCCAGACAGAACAGAAACTTTGGAGGCCCATGAACGTTCAAAACTGGGATAGATAAAAAATTCACTGTCAGGCTGTTGAGATGACACAAGGGGTAAAAACTTCACCTTGAAAGCAAAAGGATCTGAGTTCAGATTCCAAAATCCCATGTAAAAAATGTCAGGGGGATATAGCTACGACAGGCCTGCAGTTCCAGCCCTGGAAGGCAGAGCCTGGGAATTTCTAGAGCAAAGCAATAAAGTCAAGCAATCCAGCGTGATTCTTGATGTCACTGATGGGTCTCTGCAGACACACACACTCACGTGCCTTTTTATACATTCACACATACATGCATACAATCATACACACACAAACACATACACATACCCACAAGAAAGAAAATGTTTTAAAAAATCTCATTGACAAAGAAGTTAAAAAGTTAAATCTAAAAAAATTCTGTAGATGGATAAATAAATAATTGGCCTCCAATTTTATTTTTACAAGGTATATGTATGTATATATATATGTATACATAGTGGAGGGTATATAGGGATCAAGACATACTGCATACATGTGTGTATACATACACAACGCATGAAATTGTTAGAGAATAAGTACAAAGTATTATTTTAAAAAGATACATACATAAGATTATATAAAATTTTATAGTGATATATATTTCGTATAACACTAAAGACATTTAATAGTGATGTAAATTTAGTATATCATTAGACAAAGACATTAGCGAAAGTCTTGCAAACATGTGGATAACAACAATTTCTTGTTAGCAATGTTTTTGCTCGAGTTTAGAAACTTTTCTATATATATTTGTCTGTATTTTCTAAATATTTAAGGATAAGCCCATATGTTGTCTATCATTGAAAAATTGTCCTCAAATGTTATTCAAATAATGTAACTGAACTGTAATTCAACTGCACTGGATTGCTTCCCTTCAGTGAAACCCAGCAATCATCCTCCCTGCCCCCCACCCCCCGAAGTTGCTTGGTACTGCCTCTCGTATGATTCAAATGCGGGCACCCGTCCATTTACTAAGAGCTAAGTATTTAAGCCACACTTTGAAGTTGGACGCCAGGTGAACACCTGCCTTCAGATGTCAACATCTCTTTATCTCTATTTTTCCCAACTACCCCACACCAGCAACCAAGTTCACTCCACACTCCCCCACCACAGCAACCAACAGGGGGGGGGGCAGTGGGCACTCTGTTTTTACTGGATAAAACACTGTCTGGTGGTATTCACATATGTGAAACCTGGCACCAAATACCTTTTGAATTTTTCCCCATAAAAGCCTAAATTCAGTGCATTCATGAAAACAATTTATAGTTTCATTATACACCCTGACACGCATGCTTTGTCATCGTGGACGCCTGCACAAAGCGGAAGGGAGCCGCACTCCCTTAGCATTTGCGTCAACGCTCTTTTATGGACAAAAAGCATTACTCATATATAGCGCTTGCTCGGAACTGACTTTGTTAAGTTCAATTTCACATAAATGAAAGGAGGAAAAAAAGAGAGTCTTGTGCATTAGTGCTTTTCTTTTCCTTAAAAAAAAAAAAAGAAAAAGGTAATTGCTTAGTTTCAAAAACAAAGGGAAAAGGAAAGCCATTCGGAGGCGGATTTGATTCCCAGAGGGGACACTTCACCTTGGTTGAATTTTATTTCTGGCAGTAATGAGGTTGGAATCCTGCCTTAAAACGCCTTGGATTTTGAGGCGTTGACGTCGTGTTTAGGGCAGAAAAGGAAAAAAAAAAAAAAAAACCCAGTTCTGTTGCCACAGCGATTTCTGGAGTAAGATCCCCAAGGAGCAAATATCAAGGAGAAAGGCTCAAAACCTTGCACGCTGCCCCGGAGGGAGGTATTGAGATTTCACAGGGAAAAGTATCGTTTACACGCGATTCACCCCGCTCTGCCCTTGTTCTGTCACTTCCCGCAATCAGCAAGCTTGGCAGTCAGGGCTATGGGCATCAGCAGCAGGAAGACAGCCACCTTTGTCCCGTTCGTTTCTCAGTCACACCTGCCATGTGTCTTTGACTTTGGGGAAGAAAATCCCACTTGGATCGGACACTGTGCCATGCCACGGGTGAGTTGGGAAGCAACACCTTCCTGCTGAAGGGGACAGATGAGGGTCATTTCCCCCTGACCAAGCAGAAACCTAAGTCCCCCATCCTCGAATGGCAGTCCTCAGAGCCCAGAGAAAAGGCACTTCCCTCCCCAAGCGCCGTTGGAGTTGGATGCTGTAAAACGCGTTGATAAACCTCTCTACTTCTATGTTTATGGAAACTGGCACAAGCCAGACTCAAAGGCCTTTGCTGGACGCCGTAGACCAGGGTTTGGGAAACAGAGGTCTGTAAATGAACAGGTTTGAACCAGAGCGTTTAGGTAAATACCCAAGGTTGGGAAGAACCAAAATCACTGTAGTGCCAATCCTGGGGGCTCACGCTGCTGAAAAGCCAGGCATTCTGAGCAAAACTAAACAAGGGAAAGAAACCATCAGAGTACTCATAGAGCTGTTAGTACGCTTAACGGATAGTCCCCGTACACGGAAACTGAGGAAAAGGGAATTTTGGATGGAACAACTATTCTGAACTTTGGAGCAATGAATAAGAAAAGTTTTATTTATTAACCCAACCCACTCCAAAACAGCACTTTTAACTCCTGTCTTCAGCTGCAAGGCATGCAGGGAAATGGAAAAACTAAGACAAAAGCATCTTGCAGCTTCCCTCCTCTGCTTTCGCAGGTGCCAAGCAAACAATAAGGTTTCCACCTGCTCACAGAGATGGGGGGCTGCAGTGTGTTCCCATACCAAGGAGAGACAAGAAGGAGGGGCGGGGGGAACCTCAGAAGGAACCAGGGACTGGGTGCCCCAGATGGCAGGGGTTCTCTGGTCAGTCACCCAATAGTCACTTTCCTGGGTGCCTCCTATGTGTTAGTTACTGAGCCAAGCTTTGGTCCCCCAATGGGTCCAAGGTCTTGTTGGGCTTTTGGAAGGAAAAACCCGGATGACAGGACTCATTTCCTGTTTTGGAAGTTCTGAGACTGGATGTGTTTTCCAGCTCTGCTAATGACCGAGAGAATGTTAGCATCTTCATCCTAAGGGGCGTGTGGACGGAAGAAATTCAGTATCCTGCTGTGGAGGCCCTGCTGGGATGACATGGGACAGCCCACGTGCTGACCACACTTCCTTTCAGACTCCTGACTCTGAGAAGCCCCTGAGGCCAAGGACTTGGGTACAGAATGTGACACCTTGAGAGCCGCCTTTACAAACCTTTTCTTAGGGGCTGGAGAGATGGCTCAGGGGTTAAGACTCTGCCTCACAAGCAGGAGTCCTGAGTTCAGATCCCAAGTCCCACATAAAAATGCCAGGCACAAACAGGCAGCAATCCCAGAGGGAAGCAAAGAGGAGGCAGAAGCAATCCAGGATGATTCCTAACGCTATCCTGGGTCCCCCACCGGGACACAAGTGCCCTCTGATAAAAACACAAGTACACACACAAAATAAAGTAGTTTAAAAAAAAAAAACTTTTCATAGTCTGACAGTCAGTGGGTGACTAAGATTGAATCTTTCTCAAGCAGCATTTACCAAAGAAAAGTAAGCACTTGTTAGACGTCCACTCCCTTTGCAGGCCGGGGAAGAGTGGAAGATGCAAGCGCGTGGAGCCTTCAAGCTACCAGCATGCATGTGCACCCATTCCCAAATCCCCTGCCTTCTCCTGACTTCTAGAAACAGATTCAAATGTCGGAGGTAGAAAATACTCCAAAGACAACTCATGCAACCCGGCCAGCTGTCAACTACCTGCCAGAAGATTCCACAACAGGGTCTCCAAATCATGGATCGTGACACATTAGTCTGAGAAATGAAATCAGTTCTGTTGCAGCTCTTATTTTCTTTGAGAAGAAAGATATAGGACAAAGAAGAAACTACCTGTGTGTTTGCCACACAAGTAGCGTTAACTGTGGTCTCAGGAAATTCGTTTTGAATATTGAGTCAGAAATGCCACCTGGGCCTCTTTTGACGCATCGTAGACTATGGCTTGAAATGTTTGAAAGCCGCTGTCGTCTAGGGTGCCTCCGCAGGTTGATTCATTCATGTTTAATGAATGAGGAAATGTGAGTGTATGTATATATGTGCAGAGATGTACTGATAGGATAGGCAGATCTTGCAGCATCCGTGGAAAAATTTTTACAAATTCTCCGATCCTCACAGGGGTCTACAAAGGAGGAAATCAAGCTGGAACCCAAATAACAAAGGGACGTGAACATTCTTCTCACTCCACGTTCAACAGTCTCTCCTGCTAGTCAGTAACTGCGAGTTCATGGGTGGTGAGGAAAAAGTGTCCATGAAATTAGAACATGTCTGAGAGTGTTGCTACAAGTGGTAGGAAGCAGATGGCAGCGTGGTGACGTAACATAGCTCAAGTATCAGTCCCTCACTTCGACTCCCTGGACACCATTCAAGTCAACACAAATTCCCCACCCAGGGGGACCACAGGGGTGGTCACAGTGCAGATCCTAGCAGATGGAGTTAACACAGCTTTATCCCTTTCCCAACATCGGCAGTTCCCTTGCTACACTGGGTCTGTCTGTCCACTTGCCAAGTCTACAAGTGCTAATAACCTTCCAGTACAGTCACTGAAGAGTCTCATTGCTGCATGTAAACGACAGTATACATACTGGAGACTGGGCGTACTTTATGGAACTGATTCCATTCATATTTCTTGGGTTCCTGGACAACTTGGCATGTGCCTTTCCCCCCCAAGCATGGGGGCAAATGGAAAACCTAGGGAGGATTCATTCTTCTGTCTTGATTTTTTTAGCCTTTCAAAGGTTCTGGAACCTTCTTGTGGTTCATAGAAACAAACTAAAAAAGAAAGGGCGATCACTTATTAATAATGCCTTTTATTTGAATTAACCTCTGAGCCTGTATCGATCATACCCTGAAACACACGCATGCGCCACATGGCGATAGTCGCAGACCACTCCCTGAGAGACCCCCCCCCACTGCAACTGGGTTCATTCTACCAGTTGGAGGAAGGAAGGCCACACACTGAGTAGATCAGGAATCCATGAAATGTGAATGGAATAAACTCCATAAAACATGCCCAGTTTCTGGCATGTATACTAGATATCATGAAATATTTTTATTACCCACTCAAAAATAGATTTCTTTTGAATTGCGTTTCAATTACATCTTTGAAGCAGAGCTCGTAACTCATGTGTGATGTTAATTCCCACCCACGCATGAGCGCCGTGAAGGTAGCTGCATTGTGTCCATCTGAAGAGCCTGAGCCACAGCCTTGGCTATTGACTGGCTTTTATCTACCCATTTCCTGTTATCCGCAATAAAGCAAAATCATAATTGCTACAAGGAAAACCATAATAATTAAATGGCTATCTGACATACTACATTACTATTTGGACAGCTTTATGACTGGCTAACTGCTGCCGAGAGAGGAGGTAGTTGGGGTGTCGGGGGAGTATCAGTCTGCCAGACGACCCTCTCAAGCAGCAACTCGTGGTCCTTAGCAGTTTTAGGGATGGGATGGAACGAGTTTCACAAGCCACTGCATGGAGGAGGCTGCTTACCCAGAAGGTTTCTGGAGGTGATGTAAGCACATGTGACTGAGGATCATGGTCCAGAATCATTTAGAAGCTTCCTACCTGCACGCCTGACTTTGCTTAGAGGCCCTTCTTTCCCTGGTGCCACGGTCTGAATCCTAAATGTCACTCCAAAAACTTGGAGAGGCAAAATTCAAAGATTGTGGGGCCTTTCAGATGGGGGACATTGTGGGAAGTCTCAGGTCATTGCGCCATGCCTTTTCTCTTCTCTCTTTTCTCCTTCCTTCCCCCCTCCCTCCCTCCCTTCTTCCTTTCTTTCTTTGTGTGTGTCTGTGGAGGCCCAAGGGTTACTTGAGGAATCACCCTGGGCTGCTCCACCACCTTATTGCTTTGCTCTGGGATTTCCCAGGTTCTGCCTTCCAGGGCCAGAAGTTCAGGCCATGTCCACCTGGTGTTTTTAGGTGGGATCTGGGGGTTCGAACTCAGGTCCTTTTGGTTGTGAGACAAAGGCTTAATCCCTGAGCCATCTATCCAGCCCAGAGCCACACCTTTTAAAGGGACAGTAGATCTCCAGCCCCTTCTTCATTTCTGAGTCCCAGGCTGAAAGTGAGCAATTTTGTTCCAACACACGTGGACACGATGGATGACTGCCTTGCAACAATTTAAAGGTGAAAGGGCCAACTGACCATGGACAGAGCTTCCGAAGGCCAAGATAAAAACCTATTCTTTGTATTAGCTGGTTGTTGGGGTACTCAGAGCAGTGACGCAGCACCTGGTCGTCCTCTGCTTGCGCTCTGTCTCTTTCCCCTGGCTTCCCATTCATCGGCAAGCGCCAGGAAGACTGCGCTCCACAATTACCAGTAGGCAGCCCTGTGCTGCCAGCACCTCTGCTTGGCTCTGCCCTGGGATCTCTGAGCAGACTCCCACCACAGCCTCTTCATTCCCTTCCTTCCCATCCTTCCTTGAAGACTCTGAACTGAGCTGGGCCCTGCCACTCTTCAACAAAAACCTCTGAATGCTAAAGACAACTGTCGAACCAAGTGCCCAGTCCATACCCACGTGGGATTCACCCACGGGGCTACTCTTCTACCTGCCCTCCTTTGCCCATTAACGTGCCTGCCATTACTGCCCCTTCCATCTCCTCCTTTCTCTTCTCTGCGCCGGTGTAACCCCTGTTGCAGCTACTCTCCTGTTGCTGTGAAAAATCCTCTGACCCAGGGAACTTAAGGGAGAAAAGGCCTATTATTTGGCTTAGCATTCCAGAGGGTGTGTGGCAGGCGTGGAGGCCACGACAGGACACTAGCTCGCGTTACATCATGAGGCAAAGAACAAGAGAGTGAGAGGAAGTAGGGTTGGGTTGTTTTTTATTAATTTTTTATTATTATTTATTCAATTGTGCATGTATACGTGTGTTCGTGTGTGTGTGGGGGGGGGGGTGTGTGTGTAGAACCATGGACGAATTCCAGAACGACCATGGACGCCTCCACCTCCTCCTTGTTTACTCTGCCCCGGGATTCACAGGCTCCGCCCACCAGGACCGGAAACGCAGGCCCCCCCCCCCCGCTTCCGCCTGGCATCCATACGTGGGATCTAGGATCCGAACTCAGGACCTTCTGCCTGCAAGGCAGAGGCTTAACCCCTGAGCCACCTCTCCAGCCCCAGGTTGTCTTACCCTCAGGCCCACCTTCCAGTGAAGCACTTCCTCCAGCAAAGCTCCATCTCCTAAAAGTTCCAGAACCTTCACAAGCAGCACCACCGAATATTCAAACACATTCAAGAGTCTGTGGAGGCCAATTCCTGTTCACATTCAAAATATGACAAGCCGTATCTGAACCATCTCCTCACCTCTAAGAGGAAGAGTGGTACCTGGTGGCCACATGGCATTTCTGGGTGCACCTCAATGAGTGTGTATGTGCGTGCACGTGCATGTGCACTGCAACAAGGCCAGCCTGTGGCCCTTCACGGCCACCCTCACAAAATGCTGCATTTCCCCCAGGGCCAAATACAGGCTCTGATCCATGTATGTGTTATACTCTCCATATAAATGCACAATACATATTAGAGCTATACAAAAAGTTTCAATTCCTCGTAAGTGAATATACACATATATCAATATACAAATTTAGATATATAAACATATTTGCAATTTTCAGTAATTTAGCCATCAGTTAGCTATTCTGCTCAAACCACTAAACCTTTAGGAGAATGTTTAGTTCCACCAGCTGGTATAAAGCATGAAGAAGGTGCTGGAGAAGTCCCAAAGTTGTCAAATGCTACTTGTACTTGCCCTTACTTTTCTTGCTTTACACGAGCATTTCCCTGTATTTCCGGAAACACATCTTCCTTTCCCCACCTTCATCCTTACAAGTCCTGAAGATTTGCTAAGTAGGCATTCAGGACTGTCCCTTAGCAATACGCATGTCCTTAGTTTCTGCAGCTGTGGGTCCGTGCACAAAACTGTCACACATGCCACTGAAATCTCAATGTGTAAAGTCCCAGACACCAGGTTTTCTCCTTAATACCATGGGCACAAGTCTCCCATGCCACCTCCACGCCCATCGTCCAACAGCGCATCTCCCGGAGCGAGAACCCTTTTCTCAATTGCTGTTCACCTCTGTAACTCTGAGATAACATTCCAGCAATTCTGAGTCAGTAGTTTCAAGATTCGAGTGCCACTCTCTGAGCTGACTTTTTAGTTTTTACAATTCATCTTCCTCAGAATCCCCTCTCCCAGTATTACTTTCGACAGGTGAACTTTGATTATTTAAATGCCCCAGGGGATGTGCTGAAGTTAAGTGAGATTTCAGGTAATTGGGAGAGTTTATAATATGAACCACGGTAGCTGAGGGGAACGTGCAATTCTCTGACAGTTTTGGTTAACAGAAGTGGTGAAGAACCAGGTTTGCTTGAGTGTCTGTTTCAATCCCGTTACCACTCCTACCCCACTCCACTATGACTCCTTTTCCCTCGCACGAGTCAACTGCCACACTCTCCCCTTGTGGTCCTTCCTGCTCTCTTCGGGCCTTTGAAAGACAAGGAAGAATCCAGAGAAAAAAACCGCCTCACCTTCTGCTGGCAATACCTTCAGGAAACCTGAAGACAGTGCTTATCTGTCAAGCTCATCACTTGCCTACAGCACAGCGTCTGCCCATCCCCAGTGAGGATGATTCAAACTTGCCCATGGCCAAGACATTGCCTGCCAGTGGGTTGTGCAGCTTGGTTTTTACAGAGATCTCACGTTCAGGATGCAGCACTGAAATCACCCAGGCAGCCAACAGAAGAACTCCCTCTCCCATCCCCAAGTGGGTTGCCTGGGGGTACGATGGATGTAGGGGCAGCCCATGCACAGACCTGCATGGACTCCAGGTATATGTGGTAGCATGTACCAGTCGCCTATGGAATGGAATGGGGAGGGGCTTGCCAGTGACCTCCTTACAGAACGACGACTCAGTTGGGCAGCACGGGGCAGGGCAGAAAGGGAAAGGCAGTAGAGCCTGCAGGGCGTGCTGGTCAGACCAACTCAACAGGATGGGGTGCACCTTTCCTCCCAGCACTTGGAAGGCCCAGGCACAAGCGTCGAGGTAAAGGCCAGGCCTGGGCTGTATTTTGTCAAGAGTATGTGTGTGGGGGGGTGACTCACTCTAGAGTATATACCTACCAGATTAACTAATTCACCAAACGGTCCCAAATGCCATCCAGTCCCAGTGGCTCCTTGCAGCTCTCCCAGCCCCTAACTTCTCAGACCCGCTCCAACCACAGCACGGCAGAGGGACCCATGGCCTTGTTTCTGCTTTCAAGGGAGGGCCGAGGGGTAGAACTCACAGGAGCAACTGACTCCTGGCTTCTGCTGCGTCATTCACAGATGTGACCTGCACTTGGGGTGACCTTCAGGAAACCTGAAGACAGTGCTTATTCGCCAGGCTCATCACTTGCCTACAGCACAGCGTCTGCCCAGTCCCTCGGGTGAGGATGGTTCAAACTTGCCCATGGCCAAGACATTGCCTGCCAGTGGGTTGTGCAGCTTGGTTTTTACAGAGATCTCACATTCAGGATGCAGCACAGAAATCACCCAGGCAGCCAACAGAAGAACTCCCTCTCCCATCCCCAAGTGGGTTGCCTAGAGGTTGCCTAGAGGTGACTCCCTTGGTCTAGAGCCACAGCTTACCCACAGATCGTGAGGGGCCACCCTCTGTCCTGTACTTAGTGCGAATCACCATCATGGGGAGCCTTCTCTTGCTCCCGCACCTACTGTGTGTAGCTGTCGCGGACCTTCAGCTCCGTCTCCAGCTCCATCCTACAGAGGAAGGGCCCGAGACCTCAAGAGGGTCTTGAAAGGAAATAAAAACAGCCACAAAGCATTGCAGCCTCTCAGAGCAATGGTGAGCTTGGAAGGCAGGCCTGCCCCAAGCCCCGTCTGCCTTACCACCCCTTCTCCATAACAGGAAGGGCCTATGGATTCCATACAACAAAGCACCTAAAGAAGCACCCAAAGTCTCCCACCACGGATCTCTTTCTTTCTATGTGAACGAAATCTTACGACACGCTAGGTGGGCACTTTACCAACAGAGCCACATCCCGAACCCCCAATAGCACCAACCCCAGCATCGCAATGATCAAGACAGTTGAGGACAGAGAGAAAGAGAACAGTCTCTTTCCTAAGTCTGACCTAAGCCCCAACCTCGTGAGAACACATGCTCCCACGCTGAGCCGAATGCTCCCACGAGAGAACCAGCGCCCACCCTCAGATTCTCATGCCAGGTGCACATCCTCTCGAGCGAGGAGGTGCCCCATCCCGGTCTGCCCCACGCCGCAGGCATCCGAAGCCTGGAGATCTTGCAATCAGCCAGCCAAGTCCTTCAGGGCTCTAATTACCCAAGTAAGTAGGGCTCTCGCTGCCATCTGCCAAGATTCCAACCAATCGCCACCTCTCTGCATGAGAACCTCGCAGACATCCCTCAAGGGCCACTTGGGCCCTGAATTTCCGCCTACGGAATGGAAGTGTCCCCAGCCACAGCCTGAGGCAAGGAGCCGTTGCCTCCCTCGCTTTGCGCCTTGCTCGTTTCCTTCTGAGCACAGTTAATTTGCTCTTGTACAGCATCCTCATCTTGCTTAGCTTCTTTCCGCCATCTCTGAGCATGACTGATTAGGGAGAAATCTTCCTCAACAAGAACTGTCAGCTCAGAACCAGCCACAGCTGGGCTTCAGGTGGAGGCTCGTTCTAGGATGCCGGGAGGGGGCTCGAGCTACCCGAGTTTTCAGACGATAAACTAAAGTCTTAAGCACTTTTATAGTGGGAACTCACCTCTTAGGATTGTTTCTCTGGCTGCTGAATATGAACTCAGGCTGGTTACTCTAGAAAAAGGCTCCTGCGGGTGGCCTGACTTAATGATGATGTTCCAGGAAGACTGTAAGACCTGAGTGGCTCCAAGTCACCCATGGACCACAAGTCAAGACTAGGCACAATTATGTGCGTTTTTCTTGACAATCTGCTTGCCATGCCTCCACCACGACCACCTCTGCTATCGCCATTAATCAAGAGCATCTAATGTCCATAAACTTGGCTATTCACTTAACGAGTATCATCATAAGACTTGACACTAAACAAACAGAAAACTCCCGACATTCCCCGCTGGAGCCACTGATGCAGTCACAATGTGGTTTGTCTATTTTTCTTCCATAACGAAGTTCAACCTTATCAGGATCATCACAACAGTAATATGGAGATGGACTGCTGAGCTGCTGGACACACGCAAAGGAGATGAAATGCACAGGCAGACACAGCTGGGCAGACGGCAGAAGCAGATCGATCAGTAAGATCCTGTGCTTGGAGGGCACGCTCCCCTGGACCTCAAGGCTGCCCTCCTACTCCAGCTGGGCAAGGAAACCCTTTCCTTATGGAAACAAAGATCGTCCGTCTATAAACTGGGGACTCTGACGGCATCTACTGAGTAGGATCAGAGGAGATTAAATGGGATTGTGAACGGCAGAGGTTCCTGATGTCTGGCTCCTTTTTCTCCTATTCCTCCTCCTCTTCTTTTACTTCCTCTCCTCCTTGTCATTCTCCTCCTCCTCCTCCTCCTCTTCTGTGACTCTCATCCTTAGCCCATATCCCAGCTATGGCACTTTTCTTGAATGAGCTCCTTTAACCCTCACAATGAGAGAGGCCTACAGAGTAGGTGCTACACTGGTCCTGTATATATATGTAAAAGTCATGGACAACCACTCTCTCCACTTCTACTCAATATTGTATTGGAAGTGTTAGCTAGAGTTATAAGACAAGAGAAGGAAATGAAACGGATACAAACAGGAAAAGAAAAAGTCAAGTTATCCCTATTTGCAGATGATATGATCCTATATCTGAGTGACCAGGAAACTCTTGGAACCAAAAGCAATATACAGATTAATACATACAGATTAAGCACATATACATTACTAAGTTAATGTTCAAAAATCAGTGGCTTCCTTATACACCAAGGATGAAAAAAGTGAGAAAGTCCTAAGAGAAAAAATTCCATTTACCATAGCCCCTAAAAAAATGAAATACCTTTGTATAAATCTAACCAAGGAAGTGAGAGATATGTACAATAAAAACTGTAAAACCCTAAAGAAAGAAATTTCAAAGACACTAGAAAGTGGAAAGATCTCCCATGCTCCTGGATTAGTAGAATTAACATCATAAAAATGACCATCCTACCAAAAGAAATATACAGATTAATACATACAGATTAAGTACATATACATAAATGCGAATCAAAATCCCAAATCAATTCTTTAAAGAAATTGACCAAACAATCTCAAAATTCATATGGAAGCACAAAAGGCCAGGATAGCAAAAATAATCCTGAGTAATAAAAGCTCTGCTGGATATATCACCTTACTAGACCTTAATCTATACTACAAATCTATAGTAATAATGACAGCATGGTACTGTCTCAAAAAAAAATCTACATGTCTCCAACACATAGATCAATGGATAAGGGTTGAAGACCCAGACATAAGCCCATATGCTTACAGTCATCTGATTTTCGACACAGGGGCTCAGAAAACTCAATGGAAAAAGGACAGCCTCTTCAACAAATGGTGGCAAATTTGGATATCCACATACAGAAGATTGAAACTGGACCCTTACTTGTCCCCATGCGTGAAAATCAACTCCAAATGGATCAAAGACATTAATATCAGACCAGAGAGTATAAAAATCCTAGAAGAAAGTGTAGGTAACTCCCTTGAACTGATTGGCCTAGGCCAACAGTTTCTAAATAGGACCCAAATAGATCAGGAAATAGAATCAACACTCAACAAATGGGATCTCATGAAATTAAAGAACTTTTGTTTAGCTAAAGATATTGTCAACTGAACAAAAATACAACCTGCAGAATAGGGAAAAATATCTTCACTAATCACACATCTGATAGAAGACTAATATCAAGAGTGCACAAAGAACTCAAAAAATTAAACACCAAGGGGATAAACAACCCAATTAGAAAACAGGTAATGGAACTTAAAAGAAATTTTTCCAGGATGTAATTGAAATGTCCAACAAATACCTTAAAAATATTCCACCTCCCTAGCCACTTAAAAATGCAAATCAAAACTACCCTGAAATATCATCTCATCCTAGTCAGAATGGTGAAAATCCAAAATATGTACAACAATAAATGCTGGAGAGGATGTGGAGAGAAGGGAACTCTCATACATTGCTGATGGGAATGCATGCTTATACAACCACTCTGGTGATCAGTATGGTGATTTCTAAAAAAGTTAAAAATCAAAATGCCATATGACCCTGCTATATCGCTGCTGGGAATGCTCCCCAAAAATGCTTCATTGTACTTCAGTGACACATGTACATCCATGTTCATTGCAGCACTATTCACAATAGCAAAGTCATGGAATCATCCTAGATGACCAACGGTTGATGAATGGATAATGAAAATGTGCATACGTACACAATGGAATACTACTCAACCATCATAAAAATAATGAAATTTGCTGATAAATGAGTTGGAAGAAGTCATACTGAGCGAAGTATCCCAAGCCCAGAGAGTCAGATGTTCTCCCTTAAAAATGGAACCTAGTTCCAAGCCCTCATTTTCAGGGGAAAATATTTTTATTGCCCATTAGAACCACAAAGGATTAGAACTAGGAAGGTAGGGGAAAGAAGACCCCAAGAGAATGAAGACAGAGAAACACAGTCCGAAAGAGGAAATAAGGCCACTGGCAAGAAAAGCCCATTAGTAGCAAGGTATCTGACCCTGTCCACTGCCAGTTTCCTTCCTGTTCAGTGCTGTTTGGAGTTGTTTGAAGTACTGGGCATGTATTCCTTGTGAGGGGAGGGCTGGTGGTAGGTGGATGGCCAGATGGTGGCCTGGAGGTTGACCCCCTCACTCCTGTGCCCTGCTCCCCATCTGCCCTCTCCTTCAAGCCTTCTATTACATAAAGGCCTGTCTTTCACAGCGTTTGAATTGTTGGATAGAAGAGGATCTCCACACCCAGACAGGAGGCGACCCCGTGCAGTGCGGGATCAGCATGCGGAATAGTGGTAACCTTACAGGCTCGCCGGGAACAAGATTGTAAGAGCTTAAAGATGAGGAGACCCACTGCTGAACGAGACACTCCACTCAAGGTAAGGCTGCTGCAGCCAGGAACTCGCCGCAGTGTGACTTGACCCTGCACAATGGCTGACATATAAACACACCCCCACAGACTAGCATGGATCTCAGGAGAAATAGTTTTGAGCAATAGGATCTTTAGGGGCGAGGGGTCAGACGGAGGTAGGGGAGTACCCATATCACTGGTGCACTCAAGGAAGAGTCTTCTGGCCTGACACGGAGGCCTGAACTCCCCCAGAATAGAAGATTCATATAAGCTGACAGACAGAAGAGGCAGGAGTAGTCTAGATCCACAAGGGAGGGAAGAAAGGGATGAAAAGGGTAAGAGGAGGGAAAGGAAGGAGGAGGGGAGGAGGCAATGACAGCAAGTATAACTAGGGAAAAACAAAATTTTAATTAAAAGAAAGTACTATTACTACAAAATGTGTAGCAAAAAAAAAAAGTCGTGGACAAGAAGATGGAAATAGAAGCGTAGTGTGGGGCTTCTAGGGATTTCCTCAGAGGGCGTGGCATTCACATTTGCTTTCATTTGTGCATCTAGTCCTGACCTCACCGACGTTCTGATGCCGTGGGAGAAAAACCCAGCCCCGCGGCACTCACCGTTCCCCTCCGCTCAGTCATTTCTCCAGCCGACGACAGCCACACGCATGTGTACCCCAGTGCGTCTCTCTCCTCTGCCCAAAGCCAAACTCTACAAAGACGTTGAGAAAGGGAGGAGCGAGCACCCTAAAGCTCACTGTGGACACCATCCCGAGAGCCAATGCGCTGGCGCGTCAGGCGTCCTTTCCAACACGGCCAAGACGGGGCATCGGACCCTTCACACGACGCAGGTGCGCTCGAAGTCACTAAGTGACTCATGGAAGGCAGAGGCCAGTGGCTGCTCCCCCAAACATCGCCCAGAAAAAAATCTCCCCTTACAACCCCTGCAACCTGTCCCAGAGCCCCTGATGTCTGATACCTGGGCTCTGTGTCAGTGGGAGACAGTAAGTAAGTATTTCTGAGACGTAGGCTCACAGTCCAACAAATGGGTGGCTTGTCCGCACCACGCGATCCTATGCTGAGTGAGTGACGGTTGTGATGGCGACGGTGATGAGTTAGTGACATGGAAACAATCTGATCATTATGATCAAAATGAACAAGTGATCAGCAGCAGCATGTGGCAGCAGAACCTAGAATGACGGTGCTCGCTGGGAGGCGGGGGAGGGGCTTCATGACTAAGGAGGACACACAGAGCCCCCGGGGCGCTGGCAGGGCTCTTGAAGTGAGGTCACACGGTGCATGCACGTGTCAAAATGTATCCCTGAGGTGTCCACTTACGATGTGTGTCTTCCCAGCCTGCAGCTTGGTCTGGATACAGATGTAAAAGTCAGCCATATACACCATGAACTCAAAGCAACGGGAGATGGAAAACTGGGAGATCGCCTGCTTGGTGTATTACAGCAGTCAGGTCTGGTTCAGGTGTTGAGATTACAGGGGTTTTTTTTTGTCTTTTTAAATGCATACACTTTCTAAATCCATAACATACATTAAATTTATATTACTCGACACCAAGATGAAAACCCAGCATTTCTTAAGATATTCACCATGTCCACATAATTCCTTCAGCCACTCACTCTTCTTCCTGTTCCTTTCCTCATTCACAAACCCAGGCAATCAGGAGGGACACGGCTTCTACAACTGCCTGGGACCATTCTGCATGGTGGGAGACTGGCAGGCACAGGGTAGGGAAGTGAACCCCAGAATCCATTAGCTCACCTTGCAAACCTGCTTCCTGCACACCCCAGTAGCAAGAGTTCTCTGATGGCCCCGTTAGGGCGCAGTTACATCCCAGAGCTCCTGATCTATCATTGCCCACTTTGGTCTGGGTAGAGTCTGTACAAGAAAGCTGAGGCACACTCCAGAGTCTTCCTTTTGAGTTCAAGTTCCTGGGTTTAGGTCTAAGCGAGTCAAAAGGGACATGAGCCAAGATGTTCTGCAGCGCATGAGCACTGTGGTCTTGGAAGCTGAGTGTAGAGCCCAGGGCTTCTAGGGCAATCCTGGGTCTCATGGGGAGAAAGCCATGACTTGAAGTTAGCACAAAGTTCTGTTTCCCCACTTCTGCAGAGTAAAAAGTAAGGGCTCTGAATTTCTGAACATTTCATAAACGCTTGGAATTGTCATCCCATCCTTTATGAAATGATGATAAGACTCACTTGGTCCATCCACCCGCATGGTTGTGGAGGGATGGGGAAATGGTGATAATGTTCTTCTGGATTGTGCAGTCCAAACCTTTGGCAGAATGTCTGGGACATCGGAGCCCCACTTAACGACCACTGAAGGAAACCAGATGAACGGAATTATTTTTATTAGAATTATCTTTTTAAAAATCAATAAACCATAATTCGGAAAATCAGAGACTCTACATCAACCACCTGGAACCAGGCCAGCCTAATCTCTCCCCATCCTAAAGCTCAGGGAAACTTGCAGAAGAAGGGGGCGGTAAGATTTTAAGAGCCTGAAGATGGGGAGGAGCAATGATATGCAAGATACTCCATACACGTTAGGGCCGAAGCAATTATAATAGGACTTTGCATGACCTGCGCAATGGACCACATACCATTGAACCCCCAAACTCTAGCATGGATCACAGGCACTAGGATCCTTAGAGGCAAGGGATTAACAGTCACAATAGTGTTCCTGTACTAAAGGGGAACACACACACACACACACACACACACACACACACACACAAGACCTCTAGGCAATGCCACTGAGTCCTTACACCTCATCAAAAAGGAAGACCCAGAGAGAAGTTTGACATGCACACTAAAGGATGCTCCAGGAATGGGGAGGGGAGCACTGGGAGAAAGGGATGGAGGGGGAAAGGAAAGGGAAAAAGTGGGGAGGGAGCAAAAGGGATCCAGAGAGGGATGGAGATAAGGAGGGGAATGGGGGTACTTATCAACTTTGCATGAGTGGAAGAAATAAAATAAAAAAAGAATTATCTTTTTTAAAAACTTTATTATGTGCATGTGTGAGTGTGTGTGTGTGTGTGTGTGTGTGCGTGTGTGTGTGTGTGTGTGTGTGTGTGTGTGTGTGTATGAGAAGGCATTGTGTGTCCCTTTGGAGGATCAAGGGTGACTTCAGGAATCATCCTGGATTGCGTCTACCTCCCTTTTTGCTCTGCTCTGGGATTTCCCAGCTTCCATCCATCAGGGCCAGAAGTGCAGGCCACCACTGTTTCCACCTGGTGTTTTTTATGTGGGACCTGGGACTCAGGACCTTCTGCTTATGAGGCAGAGTCTTAACCCCTAAGCCATCTCTCCAGCCTTGGAATTACCTTTACTAGACATTCTTGTGATGGGAAGATGACCCAGGAAACCAAAGAAATTACACAACTTTGTCACAGATAGTCAAGCCAGGGAGCAGATGGTCTTTGGAGCAACGTGATATTCCAGAGCAGAGGCAAAGCCTGGTGTATGCTCAGGCCCACGATAGTATGGGTCAGACCCCATTCTAGAAACAGCTCTTTACACCAGTGACTTTCCACACCCAGCCTTTGCCTGGCTTTTTAAAGCAATATATCTGATACAATAAAATTCTACAGTGGAAAAGAAGGGAAGGAGGTGGGGAGGAGGGAGCCATGGAGTTGTGGTAAATTCATGAATCCTCCTGAGCTTTTTGAAAAGTGATTTGACTTAGTACCTTCATCAGATCACAATCTATATTTTGAACGTCAGAATCTCTATGGGATAAAAATAGATCTAAGGGAACTTTGAGGAAAGAAACAGATGAGACTGCTATTCAGGCAAGAAAAAATATGGATGTTCTGATGGTCATTCCATAGTTCTTCAAGTCAAGTATTAGCTGGGAAGCCACTCAGCTCAGCATCCCTCTTGGTCATGCTGCCTGCGCGCAGACACTGGGAGGGGCCCAGTGGGGGAGTCAAAGACGAATCAGGGCTGGGGAGAGGGCTCAGAGGTTAAAGCCTTTATCTAGCAAGCAAAGGGACCGAAGTTCAGATCCCCAGATCCCACGGAAGAATGTCTGGCAGAAATGGTGGCCCTGGAAGGCAGAGCCTGGGAAACCCAGAGCAAAAGAGGAAGAAGGTAGAACGATCCTGAATGATTCCCAATGTGACCCTTGGGCCTCCAAGGCATACACACTCAAGTGTCATCTGTGACACACACACACACACACACACACACACACACACACACACACACACGAGATGAATTGACCACATGACACAATGACTACTCCCTGGGAGTAGCTCTAGGCTGTGGGCAAGGAGAGAACATGGGCAGTTCCAACCCAAAACAACCAGAGAGCTATAGCTAAGTGGATGCCAGGCAATGCCAGCTTTAGCTGGGGAGCAGGCGGAGCTCAGAGCAGTGGTGACTGAGCCTTAAAAGAGAAACAAGGAACAGCAAGTGAAGGACAGAGCTGGCTAGAGGGTGCAGCTGTGCAAAGGCCAGGTAGGCAAAACATGGTTTTCCTTTGGAGCCATAAGTCAGTCGTTCGTCTGCTGGGAGTGAGGATGTGTGAAAAGAGAAACACAAAATAGAGCTGGTGCTCTGTTCTGGAGGAAAGTAAGAGACACCTTAAGAGGCCGCAGGATGAGGACCAAAGTGGGAGCCAGTGGGAGCTGCGGAGGGTCTTTGAGCAGGGACGAGTCATGACCGGGGTTCCGCTTCTGAGCTCTTGACCTGAGGGTCCTGACTGGGACCAGGGGAGAGTCGGACGGCGGGAAGGCTGATTCCTACCCAACCCTGGAAGGAGGTTATTGTTAGCGCTCTGCGAGCAAGTGTCATGTCTTTCCTAAGTACTGCAATTGACTTAAAAATAGACTGATTCGAAACCTCAGCAAAAAAAGGAAATCGGAGAAGTTGGCAGATGCTCCAGAGACCAGAAGGGGATTCAAATGGGGAGAGGGAAGGGGGAAGCAGGACCCTTTGGGCTTGAGATAAGATTACAGTGGGGACATTGAGAGGGGCAAAGGGCAGGCAGGTGAACATGGAAAGGGACGCTGCCCGAGACAGGCTGGGCCACGGCAAGAGAAGATCAGGACTGTTGCAAAGGAAAAAAAAGGTTCCGGGTCGAGGCCAGATGCGCACAGGCTTCCTCCAATCCACGAGCAAATTGGAACCTGTTAGAAAAAGGGAGCAAGGGATTCCCATCCCTGCCACCTCCAGCCGTGCATCGAGCGTGGGTCTGCAGATGGCGGGGCAGGCAGGCGTGTCGATCTGTCCCCGTCAGCAGGAGTTTTCAGTGGAATCATGTTGACAGCCCCAGCTGACATATCACCTCCCTTTGCAGAGCCCTGGGGAAGGATTTCCCTACAGTCGAAGATGAGGACTTGATAGAGGGGCGGAGCTTTGAAAGACACATTCCTGTATCTCACCTCTTTCTTAACTGAGAGACGCACCAGGCAGGTACCGTCATCCTCCTTGTGAAACTGTGGAGAAATTGAGGAGCTCTTCAGATATCAGGAGACCCACCCACGCTCGGGGAGCCGTAGAGTGGCAAACCCTTGATGACTCACAAGGGCATGGGCGGCACCGGGAAGCTGCCAGGATGGTGGGGATGCCTGAGGGCTGTCTGGACAGAGAATGAGCGGAAGACAGATTTCAGTGAGTTGGAATTGTACGAAGCAAGAGGCTGGCGGTCCAGGAACAGATGGGCCCCCGCATCTGCCCAGCCCCGGCTCCTCATCTCTACCAGCTGCCCCTGGCGGGTCAGTCACCTCACGAAGCATCCGAGCAGCTGTTTATTCTCAAAGGACTCAATCACACCATCGGTCACCTCCGGAAGTTGTGCCCTTTCTAATACATGTAAGGCACATGTGGCGTTGCCTAGAAACGATATCTGATTGCCTAGAAACGATATCTGGTTTTCTAGAGCGTGTCCCCGCCCCAGGCCAGATGCCTGGAGAGCTCACCACAGAGCCTGTGCTTGCCACTTCTGCATAAATGTTGTTTCTACTACCTCTGCCAAGATGACCCTTCCTCTGTGTCCTGTGTGCTGAGACCCTGCCCACCCTTCCTGCCCACGAGCCACCTCTACCCAGAAACTTCCCCATTCCCCTGCCAAACTGACCCTCACCCCCTTATCTACAGTCAGACCCCCTTCCTCTCTCATCACTGGGAGACCCCTCCTGGCCTCGCTGGTTCCTGCCTTTGCAACTGAAATCAATCAAGTTACAGGTGGGCAGGCACCTGTGTCTCCCTTCCCAACAATGAGGATGTGAGGTCAAAGGAGGAGCCCTATCAATAGATCAGAACAGACCTGGAAAGCCCTAGCAGGGACCACCTCCTGCTCTCCTCCGCAGCCACCATGCAAAGTCTCCTTCCCCTCCACAGACAGCAGCACCCCATTCCTGAGGCCACCACTGATGGCAGGACCCCATGTCCACTCCAGGATGCATGGTCATCTCTCTCCCTGCAGACAGGTGCTGATGGCTTGAAGATAACTACAGAAAGAAGGGTGGGAAGGGCTTGCTTCCCGCTCCACGGTTATGAGTGATTGCAGGAAGTGAAGAATGAATGGAAAGCTGTGGCCAAGAAGTAGAAGGCCCATCCCAAGGAGGCCAGGGTGTAAGGAGACAGCTGGAATTGGCCGCATGCAGGACCTGTTTGTCAGTAACTAGAGAGGTGGTCGGCAGCAAGTAACGGGGAGACACTCCAGGTCTGCTAGTGAGAGAACTTGTGGGTTTTGGAAGAGGAGGGGGGCTGCTTGTTTGTTTTGTTGTTGTTTCGTTTTGTGCTTTGTTTCTTAAGGTGGCTTAGCTCTCACTTGTGCAGGAATAGACCGCCTGAAGAAGACTGAAAGTTCTCAGCGAGAGAGCTGAGGGTAATGGAAAGAGTGGAGATTAATGCTGGGGGATTGAGCGAACTAGGGCGACTTTAAAAATCAGCCAAAGGTCTGTGTCTTATCAGCCTTTCGTCGCTGTGACAAAATGCCTGATGTGGACCACTTAAAAGTCGGAAGGATTCCTTTGGGCTCCTGGCTTCAGAGCCTTCAATCCACGGTTGGCAGGCTCCGTTGCTCAGCCTGTCTCAGGCAGCGTCCAGTTCCATGTTCACCTGCCTGCCCTTTGCCCCTCTCGATGTCCCCACAGGTAATCTTATCTCAAGCCCAAATGGTCCTACTTCCCTCTTCCCTCTCCCCGTTTGAATCCCCTTCTGGTCTTTGGAGCATCTGCCAACTTCTCCGATTTCCTTTTTTGCTGAGGTTTCAGGAAGGAAGGACAGGGAAGAGCAAGCTGTTTACCTCCTAGCAGCCAGGAAGCAAAAGGAGGAAGAAGCATTCTATGGAGGAGATATGCCACTCAAGGGCATCCTCCAATCAGGCTCCACCTCTCAGCTTTTCTCACCTCCTAACAATGCTGTCAAATTTCATTCCTGAGCCTCTGTGAACTGACCACCTCTCAATGCTTAGATCTACCAGCAGAAAACATGAACCATTGTAGGGGATGTTTCATATCAAACCCTTAACAGTTTGTGTCCCCTGGGATCCAGGTAGCTTTGGACCTCTAGAGCCATTTTGCCTGAGGCACCAAGGAGAGGAACACCCAAACCTCTGCTCATAAAGCCCCCAAAGCCCTGCAGTGTAGTTGCTCCCTGCAAACTGAAACTCTGCCGCTAATGCAGGAAGCGAGGCATGGAGAAGGGGGAGGGATCCCCCAAGATTTAGAAAGCCAAGGAATCTTGTAAGGCCCAGAGCCAGGTCAGCAGAGAACAGTAGATGGGGGAAGAGGAGACTCTGGCGAAGCTGCGTGCAACTTGGGCAGGGAGTTTCAAGGATGGTTTTGACACAGTCACCCATGCAGGGGTGACATTTGAGTGGCCTGTGTTCGAGTGAGTAAGCCCAGCAAACTCACTGGCTCACAATGAAATGGTTTGGTTTGTCATCAGTATCCTGCTTGGAGTGAACAGACGCTTGTTTGTCCAGGCTTCCCCAAGAGAAGCCAGTTTGGTTCTCACCAAAGGAAAACCAGGCAGTGAGGAAAGCACATGGCTCTAGCCCTAGTCCTCTTCCAGCCTTCAGCCAACGTGTTAGACTCAACGGGAAACTCACTAAGTTGATTTTGTAAAGAATAATACGAGTAGAAATTGTCAAATTTAGAAGCACATATGTGATTTTCCCTGCCCAGGAGAGAACACGAATCCCATTAGTTAAAAATAGCAGTTGGCACACTTCCCCCACCCACATGCTAATTTTAATAAACTTACTCTGAAATTAGCCTGCCACTAGGAAGATAGCTGCTCATCAAACCCGCTCCCTGTGAGTGCTGCGTTCACCTCGACCGAGTTCAGACACCCCAACAAACTGTGAGCAAGCCGAGCTCAAAACAGAGCTCTCCCTCGGAAAGCATTTCATAGTCGCCTCTTCGCTGTGTCCACGAAACCCGAGGCATTATCGCCCCATTCTTTCACACTTTGTCACACTCGTGAGTCTCTTCCTATTGAGTACCTACAAGGGGCTAAACACAGTACCAAGTGTTGAGGTTATGAACTAAAAACTTAGGGCCCAGAAGGGCTGTTGGGAAAAATGGCTCAGTGGGTTAAAAGTGCTTGCTCTTGCAAGCATGAGGATCTGAGTTCAAATCCTCAACACCATGAAAAGGGAGAGACCTCAGGAAGTGCCACCCTCAGAAACTAACCAGAGTTAAGGGCAAATGGAAGAAGGAGAACAGCTCTTTCCAGGGACAGATCCACTGATATGTCATTCTTGCTCCATCAAGTGACCAGACATATATCATTAAGAATAATCCAGATGGGACTTAGTGAGGCACATACACACAGATGGAAGAGAGCGAAGGGAGACAGGTGGGATGAACAAAGTTTGTAGTGGAAAAAATGGGGAATTGGGATTGTGTGATAAGTGGTGGAAATAATAGGAATACATGTGTAAAACCCTAAAAGAATATAGATCTTTAAAGAGCCAGGCATAATGAACCTATAAGTAGGAAGCCACTACACCAAACCCTTCTGTAAATAGCTACTATTATACTCATAGATTGGAAGAGCACTTAGCACTCAGCCTAGAAATCTTTTCTTATAAGAGAAGCAGAGAATCTCAACACCCTGACACGATGCAGTCTAGGGCAATAGAAGAGCAGTGACGTGGACAGCAATGGCCGCCATTATGCAGAGTGCCAGCAACCTAGCAAGACTCACCCAGAATCAGGCCACCCTAATCTCTCCCCATCTTAAAGCTTTGGGAACCTCACAGATGAGGGGGCAGTGAGAATATAAGACCTTAAAGATGATAAGGTTCACCTTCGGACAAGACATCCCCCTCAAGGCAGGATGGCTGCATCTAGGAATTCACTGCAGTGAGACGTGTCCTTACCAGACCTGCATCATGACTGACACACCAACATGCCCCATAGACTATCAAAGAACTTAGAGATAAGCACAAGCAGAGGAAACCTTGGAGACTAAGGCTAGACGAGTGAAAGGAAATGCTTCTATTGATAGGGTGCCCCAAGAGAGGTAACTTGACAAGCCACGGAGACCTGAACCCCCACTTGAGTAGACAAGCTAGAGGCAACCCTGGGATCCATAGAAGCAGATAGGCAGGAGGGTGGGAGGGAGTGGAATGGATTGAGGAAGGGAAAGGAGGAGGAATGGGTGGGAAGGGGATGGAGGGAAGCAGGAATAAGTACTCAAAATGCTTGTAAAACTAGAAATAATAATAATAAATAGCCACACATGACTATAAATGCCTGTAACTCTAGCATTGGGAGTTGGAGACAGACAGATTCCCAAGAGCTCACTGGTCGCACTGCCTGGCCAAGCTGGCAGGCTTCTGGCTCTGTGAGATAATCCCTCTCCACACAGCCAAGGACAGAGCAGTAGAGGAAGCCGCCCCTCCCCCTCGTCTGGCCTCCACCTGCGCGCTTACAGGCATGTGGCCCCACACAGAGACTTGACACACCTTCCCAACACATACGCACCGCATGTACAAAAAGACACGAAAGAAATAAAAATTTTTTAAAAATCATAAGGTACCTACTCCCAAGGAGCTCAAGGGTATTGGGGTCCAGAAGAGGAGTAGACAAATCATAGGTCAGGTAGCATCATGGTCTGAATGTGAGTTGTCCCCCACGAGTTCATGTGTTTGAATCTGTAGCTGGTGTGTGGGAAGGTCGTGGCACCTTTGGAAGGTGGAGCCTTGTTGGGGGAAGGCACGTCCCAGGGGGCGGGCTTAGAGGCTTTGCTGGCAGGTCCCAGGGGGCGGGTTTAGAGGCTTTGCTGGCACATCCCAGGGGGCGGGCTTAGAGGCTTTGCTGGCCTAGCCTTGTTTGCTTTGGAGCTTGGCTCTTGCTCTCCCTGCCTCCATGACAGCTATGACCTGAACCAACCTCCAGCGTCCAACGCTCACCAGCCCTCTGGTATGACCCCTCTGGGACCATAAACTAAATCTCCCTTTTGTCCCCTGACTTGTACATGATATTGTCTCAGAGCAACAGAAGGAACCTTAACTGCAACAGGTAGATAAGCGCAGAACGAATGGGACTCATCGAGGATGGTGGGAGCCAGAAAAGACCAGACAATTGGCAGCTCATCCCAAGCTGCCCCTCCCTGATTCCTGACCAGGTCCTCATGGCGTCCGGGCCTCCGGGCACCAGGACCTTGGACAACAGATGCAGGTGACTCTGGACTTGAGTGGAGCCGACGTCCAAGGACTTCTATCACTCGCGCTCTAGCTGGATAGGCACCAGTGTCTCCGTTCCTGCTACCTCAGGGGACACATTACTTCTGGCTTTCGCAGCCACTGGCCACCTGATCCTCCAGCTACTCCACCACAAACGCTTGTTGTTCCACGACACAGTGGTTCTGTCTTTTCCTTCATGCTTTACTGCAGGGGTAACCTTCAGCTCAGGACTCATGCCCACCTCTGTCAGTTCACGTTGTACTTCCTCCAAGAAGTTTTCCCCACTGCTCATAGCCTTCCAGCTTGCTATTGTCCAAAGTGCCTTAACGAAATAAAGTATCAGCTAATGGGAATGAGCACATCCACCAATACTCTATCTTCCCATCTCACCTCCATTTTCTGCAGCCATAACTGTTTCTCTGAGTACTTGTTACTTGCCTCCTTTTATGCATGTGTTCATACATGCATGCATGCATGTGTGTGTGCATGCGTGTGTGTGCACGCGTGTGCGAGCACAACAGGACACTTGAGTATGTGTGCCTGTGGAGGACCAAGAGTGTCATCAGGAATCACCTGAATGGCTAGCTTTATTCCTTTGCTCTGGCAGTTCTCAATCTCTGTCTTCCAGGGCCAGAAGTGCAGGCCAATTGCCACTTCTGACTGTCATTTGTACGTGGGACCTGGGATCTGAACTCAAGTTCTTTTGCTTGTGAGGTGAAAGCTTTAAACCCCTAGGCCATCTCTCCAGCCCTTGCCTCCAGATGAAGGGAAAGTAGACCAAATGGAGGCAACAAAGTGGTTGACCATGAAACCTTATGACGCCAGGGTCTAAAAGAGTCTCCTTCGTGACCCCTCCCCACAACACAGGAACATACATCCGAAGCTAAGGACAGGCAGAATCACAGTGCAGAGGAAGGCTTGGCTATGAGCCCCCAAGAGGGAACACGGAGCCTGGCTCCATCGCCCGAGGTGGTAGAGGGCGTACACACCTGTGTCCATGCACATGGAGAGACGAAGAACTTCAAAGACAGAGGAAGACCTTGGTGTAATGTCTGTCCTAAATACCCATTCCTCTATCTAAAACACACAAAAAAATCATCTTTCTAGGTATGAACTTCTGTGAATTGTAATCTGTGTCTCATCATGTAATCGTACCAGAGTCAAGACAGAATCTTCTGTCACCTCAGAAGCTTCCCTCTTGTTCTCCCTTCACCCTAACCTCCCAACCATGGGTGGGTGTTCTGTCTCTAGTTTTGATCTTTCAGGAATTTCTTTATACCTTGATTTTGGTTCCTATCCTAAACACCAATTGCACACAATGAAGCAGTGAGGGGTTTCGTGCATCAACTAAACGTTAATCGTGATGTGTTTAAAAGATGCTTGGCCAGCAGCATTAGTGCATAAGTGCAGAAAAAAGCTCTCATTATTATAACTACAAGAGCAGTCGGCGGTACCCTGGTCCATGCCCTCTGTGTCCTGTATCCCTCAGACCAGACACCATGTGAGAGAGGAGAAGGGAGCAGATTCAGGTGACCAGACATCACGCAGTAGGCACAGCTGAGTCTCAAGTTTCTCAATTACTGTTTTTAAGTTTATTCTATGCTTACACTACATATGAGGCCATATGTGTGTGGCACACATATGTCCATCTTCCTGCTGAGCCGATTTGACTACATAAGCATTGCTTATTCACACGACAGGCACTGACACCATTTTGCTTTCCGTAAACTAATTGTGAATCAATTGCAATAAACATTAACATGGAGGTCTAAGGTTTTTGTGCACACGCCTGTCTTCATTTGCTTCAATCCCGCCTTGGGCTGAGATTGCCATGCTTTCTGTTTTGTTTGTTTTGCAGCACGTGGAATGGGCCTCATATGTAGCGTAAGCATAGGATAACTGGTTTACCCAGAGCTGTATCCCAACTGCTCATTGTTCTACTATAAGCTTTATTTTTAAAAAAATGGTAGAACCATTTGCAGAAGGAACTACCATCTTCTGTTCCCTCCAGCAGCAGAGACTTCTAATGGTTCTGGGCTCTCACAGGCACATCTTTATCGATTGTTGACTATTCTAATAGGTGTGGTGTGCGTATTGCCCTGTATTTCCCGATCCCTAATAACTGGCGACGCTGGGCATATGGGCAGGTGTGAACCACTGGCCATATTTCCTCTTCACTGAAGTTTCTATTGAAAAATTAGAAATTAGGTTGCTTGTTTTCTTACTATTGAGTTTTAAGAGGTTTTATATATTCCACATGCAAGGATGTGTTTTTCAACACATGTCCTCCCAAGCTATGGCTTGTCTTTTCATTTTTTAAGCAAAAATTTCCCTTATTAAAATGTCTAATTTTATTTATTTATTTATTTATTCAGTTGTGCACGTGTGTGTGTGTGTGTGTGTGTGTGTGTGTGTGTGTGTGTGTGTGTAAAACCATGGATAAATTCGGGAACCACCATGGACCACCTCCATCTCCTCCTTGTTTACTCTGCCTGGGGATTCACAGGCTCCACCCTGCCAGGACCAGAATCACAGGCCGCCCCTGCTTCCGCCCGGCGTCTATACGTGGGATCTGGGATCCAAACTCAGGCCCTTCTGCCTACAAGGCAGAGGCTTAACCCCTGAGCCACCTCTCCAGCCCCAAAATTTCTAATTTTAATAGCATTCACTTTATCCATTTCTCTCATTGATGGTTTTTCTTGCCATATCCTGTATACTCTTCTGACTTTTTAGTACAATTATTTCAAATCTAAATTAAACACCTCTAGCTAAAGATTACATTTCCCTGCCTCCCTTGCAGCTAGGAACAGCCATGTAATGATGGTCAGATCAAAAGAACCAGAAGTGATAAAGAGAACTCACTATCTATCCCTTTTTTTTTTTTAAAAAAAAGTCCTTTTTCTCTCTTTCCCCTTTCTCAATGGATGAGACCTAAGATGGCAGCAACGCTGGGTTCAATCACACAGGTGAAATTCATGCCTTAAAGCATGGTGACCAATGGGATGGAAGGCACCTGGGTTCTGATTGACTCATGGAGCAGGGCCACCCTCCCACCGGGACCCCCATGCTATCACATGGGAGCTATATTTACCACTGCATGTTGCTAGTAGGTTCTCAGACTTGGATCAAAATGCCCACCTTTCTGGGAAAGTAAAAACTAATCTCTGTTCCATGTATCCAAAGGTCCTGACTAGTACATCTGTACAGACAATTGCAAAGTTTCCTGTGGCCCCAGACTAATCCAGGGCAGAGCATCAGAACTCAAAGCCAGCACAACAACTGAAAACCTGGGTAAGCCTTGTTCCCACCATAAGTAGGCACAAAGTTCCCCCTGCTCACAGCAGTGAAGAGCGATCTGCATTCACCCAAACAGACATGGACGGGAGTAGAGGAGACGGACGAACAGTAAATTGACCAAACAAGAAAGATGTGGCTGAATGGAAAATACCCCAGATGAGCTGCACCCTGTTCTCCCCATGGTCCTGCACATGACACTGCAGAACCCGTAATCTGAAATACAAGAAAAAGGACAGGTAAACTCCAGTTCAGTTCACTTTGCCACCACTTGCCCAAGGGAGGCTTAGAAGCAAAATTAAGGTTTTGGAGCAAAGTAAAGGCATTTTACTTCATGTTCACCAGAGTTTGGGTTCGTGCACACTGTCCTCCCGTCACTGATCAAGCACAGGTTTCAGCCTGAATAGACCCAAGAAGGGCACCAGAGGTGGGGACTTCGCCGTCCTTCTTAAAGATAAGGACAAGCAACAGGGCTCACAGAAGCTGCATGGGGCGATGACACCACACCATCCGTCCCCCACTCAGGCCCGAGACAGTGAGATCACCGCGCTCTGGAATGACCTCCTAGGGGACAGGTGAGTGATCTAAAGGGCTTTGGAAGCTGGGTTCGGGGGCACATGCATGCAGCCCCAGCACCGAGGAGGCCGAGGCAGGGGGATCACTGTGAGTTCAAGTCCAGTCTGCGGCTACGCAGTGAAGCCCTCTGGACTTGAACTTGAGGGAACAGGAGGGTGACTGAAGCCAGGAAAAAACAGCCCAGAGATGGAGGAAAAAGCCTCCATTTGAGTGTGGAATCCAACCATGCCCAAAGTCAGCTCAGGCGTGGGGTTACTTGCCTGTCGCTAGGACTAGCATAACACAGAGCCACATTACCAAGATCCATCCTGGCCCCGTCAAGCTTCCCGTGACAGCCCTGGTTTCCCTCACTTGTAGCTGGTCACCTGCACCTCTGCCTAGGTCATCGCCCGACGATCCTTCCTCTGCATCTTCGCATGTTTTCCCTCTGTGCATTTCTAAATGCCCTTCTTCTTCTAAGAACATTAGCCACTGGATTAGAGCCCACCTGGCAGGACCCCCATCCTGACTCCACTACACACATGCATATGAACCCTGCGTCCAAACAAGGTCCACGGACATGGACACTTGAACCTATCTACTGGGGCGCACACTTCAATCCACAGCATAGCAGATTAAACTCCCTCTGAGTTTATCCGCTTCGCTTTGGGGGCTTTGCGCCCAAGCAAGAGGCAGAGCCAAGATTCCATCCTCCCACCCCATCCAAGTCTCTGAACCTCTTCAGAATCCTAAATCGATAACTAAAACCTAAAACCAGATGTCCACTTAACTGACCACAGGACTAAACTCCGCACTTGCTTGAGCCTCTCACTACCAAAAGGCAGTAGATTGTCTATTCTCTGCTTCACAGACACAGTGTACAACATGGTCAAGATAAACAAGACTGATTGCTTCCAATTAGCCAACGGAAATTCAGATAGTGCAATGGAAGCAGGCAGAGCTGTCCAGGAGGTCGGCAGAGACACGATACGGAAGTTCATCTTCGTTGTCCTGCATTTAAAATCACCTAGGAGACCTGCATGCTTCTGTGGGTAAGTCTATATGGCATCCTCTGAGAAGATTACCTGAAGGAAAAGATCCACCCTGAGTTTAGGCAGGTCTATCCCCTGGACTGGGGGCCTGGATTGACAAAAAGGGGGAGTGGGAAAAGCCAGCAGGGGGCCTGCTCTTTCCTCTCAGCTTTAACTGTTCTTCCCACCATGCCTCCCCTGCCATGACGGACTGACTCGTCTGCAACCATGAGCTAAAATCAATCTTCTGGCCCGTGCCAGGTAATTTGGTCACAGTAACAGAAAAGTAATTCCTATTTTCTCCTGAAAATAGAAAGTCACATTGTGCATGGCTGGTTTTGTGGATTCTCGAAGCTGGGAAGCTCTCCCCACATGGAAATGAGAGCATCCCTTCCTTCACCACACTGAGCTTCCCAATGAGAACACAGTTACAGTGGAACAGACATCCAGAAGGAAAGTTCTGG
Organism: Typhlomys cinereus; assembly: GCA_023101885.1. Classification (NCBI taxonomy): domain Eukaryota; kingdom Metazoa; phylum Chordata; class Mammalia; order Rodentia; family Platacanthomyidae; genus Typhlomys; species Typhlomys cinereus. Next base: position 367,808 of record JALPQD010000198.1, read on the forward strand.
TGCTCCTGGCTTAACACTGTGTGCTTGAGGGTACGTCCCTCTGCTCTGTGATCATCCTCGCGTGCCTGTGTTCTGTGTCTGTCTTCCCATAGCCTTGTCTCTCTCTCTCTCTCCTTGCTCTCATAAGGACACTAGCCATTAAATTAAGAACCCATGCTAAATCCAAGGTGATCGCATTGCACAGTCCTTAAACAAATTGTATCTACCAAGACCCTCCTTCCAAGTGAAGTCTCTATACTTGAACATGAGGTGGAGAGATGGCTCAAAGTTTAAGACACTGCCTCATAAGCAGAAGGTCCTAAGTTCAGATCCCAGGTCCCATGTAAAAATGTCAGGTGGAAACAGCAGCAGCCTGCACTTCCGACCCTGGTGAAGGGAGGCTGGAAATTCCAGAGTGAAGCAACAAGGAAGTAGAAGCAATCCAGGATGATTTCTGAAGTCACCCTTGGTCCTCCACAGGGACATAAGGTACCTTCTGAAAAACACACATACACATACACACACGATAAAAATTGGTTTTAAAAATGTTTAAAAAATAAAACTTGAAGGCTGGAGAAATGGCTCAGGGGTTAAGACTCTGCCTCGAAAGCAGAAGGTCCTGAATTCGAATCCCAGGTCTCAGGTGGAAAATGCCAGGTGGAAACTGCACTTCTGGCCCTGATGGGCAGAGCCTGGAAAAATCCCAGAGCGAAGCAAGAAGGAGGTAGAAGCAATTCAGAATGATTCATGAATTCGCCCTTGGTTCTCCACAAGGATACACAGTGCCCTCACACACACACACACACACACACACACACACACACAAAATAAACAACAAAAAAGTTTGAACATATCTAATGGGGACTAGGAGGAGACAGTGCAGTCTATGGCAGCAGATTGGAAACTCAGAACATTGTGCTTTTCACAGGTACTGAAGTGACTCTGATTTGTAGCCATACTCTGAGAAAGCTGGTCCAGTCACTGGGAACTCAAGGATGGATGACATAGTCCCCTGTTCTGAAGAACCTGCTATCTGATGGATGGGAGATGACAAACATACAAAACACCATTTCGTGACCATAGGCAAGGCTTCACAGTCAGACCAAGGTTCAAATTTTGCTCCACCAGGATCTTATCCTCCTATGAGGATCTTTGAGTTCCTCAGCCTGCCGTAGCCCTGACCCCTATATCTGGGTAAGAAATAGTTCCTAAGTATGTCATTGTGAGACTGAAGCTCAGATAGAAAAGAAAACCCTATTTCCTGGAAAATGCTTAGCATGAAGGACGCATTAAGAAACAGCCATTGGTTACCACTCGGGCAGAAAGCAAACTGAATTCATTTTCACACTCCCCTCAGCACCTGACTCTGTGACCTGCACATTCTGGGTCTTTAATGGACATCTATGAAATGCAAATTCTGTTCCTCTAGAGAAGAACTGAGTTGGGACAGATAGGACAACTCCTGAAAGATCTGCTTCAGAATGCATGGACTTATTCAGTACACATTTCAGGATCACCTGCTGTGGACGGAGGAGTTCAAGATGTAGACACCGGTAAAGGAGAACCAAATGTGACGTGCTGCCCAGTGATGAGACCAATCACTATATACAACTCGGTCAGTGCCAAGTGGAGACGCACCCACGAGGGACGTGTGGAACAATTTGGCATTTGATTACACAGCCTCCTTCGGCATGAGTCCATTGCTCACTGAGTCACTTTCTACCCAGTGTATACCGGGAAGTCTCAGGAGTTCTTTGAGAGCAGGAGAGATTGTCCGACTTGATCACTGAATCCTAAGCAACAATATCCCCCTCATCCTCGTTCTTCCTGCTCCTCTTCCTCTGGAAGTGTCTTGAAGGAGCAAACCATCTTGAACTTGGACAAGGTTTTGGCTGACCTTGAATAGCTGATCCTCCCCCCAAGAGCTGGGGCCCCAGGTATGTACCACCATGCCCCCCTGATGAGTCTGACTCAGATAAGCATTCCATGCACCTGTGTCAGATCTAGCCTCTCTCAGAGCCCACTAGCGGCCTTCCATGGAGAACCCCCTCCAGTCCCTCAACCACTACAGATGCCTCTCCGTGAACCCAGCCACAAAACATGCAGTGGACCTGCTTTCCTGACACACGGTCTGACAGAGGAGATGGAGATGACTGTAACAAACTGGATCATCTTTCTGTAGATTAGGAGGTCTTTTTTTTTTAAATTTTTTTATTAGTTATTCAATTGTGTGTTCTTGTGTGTGTGTGCGTGTGTGTAGAACCACAGGCGAATTCGGGAACCACCATGGACCCCTCCACCTCCTCCTTGTTTACTCTGTCCCGGGATTCACAGGCTCCGCCCTACCAGGACCAGAAGCGCAGGCCGCCCCCGCTTCTGCGGGTATCTATACGTGGGTCTAGGATCGGAACTCAGGACCTTCCGCCTACAAGGCAAAGGCTTAACCCCTGAGCCACCTCTCCAGCCCCAATTAGGAGGTCTTTCAAGCACCACGCTAGTGCTGAACAAACTAAACTTGAACACAAGCCCTGATGGGAATTCCTCGCTCTGCACACAGTGGTCATTACGTGGCCAGGTAACAGAGGCTCTGCAGCACAGAGGGTGGTGATCCAGGGGGACTGGCCAGGGAGAGAAAGGCATCAGTATTGCTCTCACCTGGACAGGCCAGCCGTCACTCCTGTGCCTACTGAAGAGGAAGCAGCCTGGGTCTGAAAGCACACGCCACACGTGTTTCTGACCACTTCTGATAAAATCGCTTGAGAGAGCATGATGCTGTCTGTTTCACGAATCCAATCACTTGCACACCTGTCTCGTTTCTTTGAGCAATGTTCCACCGCCCTACACTTACGAGCGCTGGAAACAGAAGCCAAGTGAAATGAGTTGATGAATGAATGACCGGGTACGGGACCCCAAACTCCCTGGCCCACAACACCACAGCAGTTCATTCCACCTGGCCCAGGCGTTACCCAAAGGCCCCGGATGGTTCCCCCCTAGGCGGCACCTTTCCGTTTCAGCACCAGGCATCATCCAATCGCTTGTCTCCAAAACAGTGGTGACCAGGCGGGCAGGTGGGGCTTGGCTCCTTCCCCTCCCGGATCCAGGCTACTCGGTCACAATCTTAGGCCAAATGCAGGCAAAGAAAAGGCCCCTCCCCAAAGCCTGGCACCAGATGGCACGGAAGAGAGACCACAGCGCCCCTGCAGACCCGAAAGTGCGGGGGGAGGGACGGCGCGGGGCAGGTGGCGCCGCGGCCACCGGGGTGCGCGTCGGTGCCCCGCCCGGGATCGCGGGGCGGGGTGGGGGGCAGCAGAGGCCCCGGCTGCGGCTGCTCCCGCGGCCCGCCGAGACTGCGGCGCCGGTGGCCTCACCTCGCTCACCAGCCCCTGCCAGTCGCTCTCGGTGCGATCGCCGTCCATGTCGCCTCCCCCGCGCGTCGGCCGGCTGCAGCGCGCCTTGCTCCTTCCGCTGCTCGGGCGCCGCCGCCCCCGGGCCCGCACCGCCGGGAGAGGCCCCGGCGCCACCGAGCCGCCGCGCGCCGCCGCCCGCGCTGCTGCCTCCACGTCAGCCTCCGCGGAGGAAGAGGAGGAGGAGCCGGCCGGCCAGGGCCTCGGCCCGGGTCGCAGCCTGCCTCGGCGCCTGTCCAGTCGTCCCCTGAATCCCGGGACCCTGCTGCGTCCCCTAGGGAAGAGCGCAGGCCCGCCAGCCCGCAGGCAACTCCAGACCCCGTAATTCCCGGGCCTGTGGCAAGCGAGGCTCCTCCAACAGGTGGATCCCGGTGCCCGCAGAAGCCGAGCCCCACATCCAGGCACCCCTGCTGCGGCCTGCCCTCCACGCCTGGAATAGGAGCCATGCCAGCATAGGACCTTGACTTACACTGCAGAAGGTTTAGAATAATCCTGGCGCGTAGTGGGTGTCCTACGCGTTTTTTGTTGAATGCACCAATGAGTAAACCCCCTTATTACCATAGGTACATTAAGACTATTTTAAGGCTTCTGTGTTGTTTGTTTGTTTGTTTTTTCTCTAAGTATCAGCTACCATAAGCAGAAAACTAATGCAAAAACTGAAAATAAAGCATTATCATGTTCTGAATAAGGCCAAAAGCTCCGAGCGAAGTACTTGGCGAGGATCAAGAGAGGTGTGAAAGGCACGGCCATGAAAGGGAGACCCTCCAAAGAGGAAACTAGAGCAGAATGCAGGAGGGAGGTGCCCCGTGATCCCCTCAAGGACAGCCACCTGCAAACTGACCACAATAGTAGGACCGCTGGGGAAAATGGGCAGGCACCCATCTTACAGCGGTGGCAGCATCGGGGCCAACGTGGATTTACAATTGCGAGTCCCTGTAGATCCTGGCTCAAACCTGTGAGCTGGGTGGTCTTGTCCTCACTTAGCAGACGGAAAAACCCAGGTCTGAAATGAAGAAATTAAGGCTCATCTAGGACTTCTGGCCCCAATGTGCTGCTGTCAACCTGAAAATGAAATGTCCCCGCAGGCAGTAGAGACACTAACTCTATTCCTGACCTTTATTGACATTGGCACGGTAGAATGTTTGCAAGATGGCCACCCTGGATGTCCCTTCCATCTTCTCTGATTCTGGGCTCAGTCTTATGGTTTGCTTTACCCAAAACAATGCTTGCAAATGTATTATAATAATCATGTCATTCTGCATTTGCAAGGTGGGGTTCAGTCTTGCAAACTGTTCTGGGAACCTGTGCTCATCACCATGGAAACAGACCCAGAATGGATGTCACAGCAACAGCCAACTGTCAAGGCCACCAGCAGGTGCATGGGTGAGCCCAGCAGAGGCACCAGAAGCAGGGCCCAGCAGAGCTTTGCCCACTTTGTAGCCCCTACAGGCTCTTGCAGTAAATAAGTCACCGTGCTTGACAGACAGCTGGTGTCCATCGTGATATCTCCACCAGTGAAAGACGTGGATGATGGAACTCTCTGGTAGTCCTTCAACAAGTAATTGTGTCTCACATCAAGTCTGCTGGGTTCTTATCCACAGAAGCTTCTATGACAGACACGGATGGGCCAGACGACGAGAAGGAAGCAGTTCAGAGGTTCTGGCTCCATATTCATCCTAAGAAAGACCAAAACACACTATAGCCTGTGGCTTCTGTCCTGGGTTTGCAAGCTCCTATTCCAGAGAACAAGACAGAAAAGAAACGGGCTAGTGTACAACTAAATCTTCTGGACTGTCCCAGGCCGCTTAGCTCATTCTCTTCGCGACCCAAGGAGACAGAAGGAGGTCACCCTTCCGCAGAGCATTCAGGGTTAATTAACTCAGAGCCAAACACTCGCTCCTAACATCCTGTCTCCTACCTAAAAAGCAAGGTACTGTCTGCCAATATACTGCCCTCTGGCAAACCATCTGCTTTCATTCTGACCTGTCCGTGAAGTGGGGGGACAGAACTGGGCCATCTACCTTGCTCTCCACTGGCCTCCAGGTGGGAAGGCCCCTTTGGGTACCTGGTTTAACGGGCTTTTGAATTTTGCCACGGTATGCAACTATCACCAATATCTCAGGCATCCGGACAAATGATCAATGAACCATTAAGAGCCATGAGATCTTCTTAACAGACATCCTGGCCCTTTAAGACAACTCTCTATGACAGTTTCTCTCGTTTTCCTTCCCTGAAACAAGTCAGTCAACTATCATGGAATTTCAAATTAAATTCAAAGAAATCGAGACCTCTCTACATTACCCCTCCCCAGTGTATAGAGAAACCTTCCACACAGTTGGGTCATTGTCCTGAGCTCCCTGGGTTTTCTTGGGAGGTTTGACGCTTCACATCCGGCCTCCAGGCAGGGCTTTCTTGCTGGTGAAATCACAGACCAAGGCAGTGGAGCCGTAAGCGATTCCTTTCCATTTCTTTTTCATTTATGTAGCCTGACATTGAGTCATAATGATAATTAAATCCAGTTTAAGCTTTTAGGCACCTATAGCAGAAGGCCGCTAGATACCTCATCAGTGACAGCCTGGCTGGTGTAAACAAAACTAATTACACTGTGGTTAGCTGTTTTCAAAGGAAAGATGCTCCCAATTTTCTTTACCTTTAATAAAAGCAGCCTGTTCAATGCCACCCCCCCCCCATGCACAGAGACCATTTTAAGCCTGGTGCCTTTCTCTTTGACCGACTATCCTGGCACAAAGTAGCAAGGCTTTGGCTTCAGCCTCCGTCCATACATCAGCTCCACTTTCTGGAAAAAAAATCATCTCTTGGGACCCAATTTTTCCATATGTATTTGAAACCCCGAGGCTGGTTTTATTCATTTATTTGTATCCATCAATGATGGTAGACATGCTTAGATGCTTTTGAGTGATGCTTTCTCACTTTTAAAAGTCTGAGAGGAATTCAGACTTGAGAATAGTTTTATTTAAGACCTTGAACCAGTATATACTGATACAAACCAGAAAGATCCCTGCAGAGATTGGGAAGGAAGACTGTCAGGGACATAAACCCTTCAAGGACTGAGTTCACCTGACCTCCTTTCAACAGTGTGGGACACGAGAACGTCCCAAGGCTTTGGATAATTCTCATAGTTTGGATAACTTTGAATTCTCTAGATAATGTTTTCAGTTTGGTTCTGGCCGCCCATGCAAAATGTCAAAGTTCTCATTAGAGCAAAAGGAACTAGATCTCCAGGTGAGAGTTCAGTTCTGTCTTCTGAACTGTGGGGGTCAGTTCTTTCCCCAGTTGATTTTCTCCCGCCTAATGAAACCTTGATTTGGGAAGAAACTGGTGTATGTGTGTGTGTTTAATGGTTGTGGGGGGGGGTGTTTAATGACTGTATATGCATGTGTGTGTTTAATGGTGTGGTAATACATGTGTTAATAAGGTTTCTGTGTACATGTATGTGTTTAATGATTGTATATGTGTGCATGTGGAATGTGTGTGCTATGTTTACTGTTTGTATGTACATGAATGTGTGTATGGTTTGTGTGGTGTATGTTTAAATGGTTGTGTGAACATGTGTTGTACATGTTTATGCATTACATGTTTATGCATGTATGGCATATATACTTATGTTTAATGGTTGTGTTACATAGATGTGCACACGTATATTTAATTAGTTTGACACAACTCCAAGTCATCTTCTGATTCGTGTGTCATTCTTGCTGAAGGCGGTTGGTCTTACGAGTCCTGCTGGGAATCTCTGTGGGCTCCTGGCTAAGTGATTATCTTTGCTCCGATGTCGGCTGGGGACAAGGGACTGGCAGGTCCCGGGGTTCACTGCAGCCAAGCCTCCCGCAGAGCCTGAGACCTCAAGTTCCCCTGGCCACTGGTCTCGGTTCTGTGAAAAAACAGTTCCCCTGGTTTCCCCTGGCGGGACACTGGGAGGACCCCACCCATGGGGTCTCCCCAACCGCCAAGCGGCAGCGCCGCAGAGCCGGGGAGTCAGGTTGCTTCCTCCTCTTTTCCTGAGCATCTGGAGAGTCTGACCTCCCGGAGCTCCGGGGTCCTCCCAGCCACCGCCACGAAGTCGCGCGGTGCCCGGCAGCAACCAGGAGCTGCCGCTCCGCTCCAGCCCGGCTGTGCCAATCAGCGCCGCAGCGGGGGTGAAGGAAGCTCCACGTCCCGCCGACCCGCGAGGGGCGCACAGGACCGGGTGCGGCTGACGACCTGCGCTGTCCTGCAGAGGAGGCCGGGGATGCGGGGCAGGGCGCTCCCTGCACCCTGGAAGTGGAGGGTCCAAGAAGCCGGGGCTAGGGTGCCAAGAGGAAAAGGGCAGAGCCAGGAAGTGGCTGGAGGGGACACGAGAAAAAGGCGGATACGGAAGGACCTAGGGAGAGAAGACAGCAGGTGAAGAAGGTCCGCAGAAGTCCCGCCCACCTCTGGCGACCTGAAAAATCCACACCCCCTGGGGGTGGCCGTGGAGAGAGCCCCGCCCACGAAGGGAGTGAGAAGCCACCGTCAGGCCAAGTCACTTGGCGCTCCAAGCATCCAGATGCTTCCTGCTTATTGATAATGCTGGGTGTGATTCAGCACAAATGCGATGTAAATTTATGGAAGTTGAAGGCAGAGAGGCTGCAGGGCCACTGAGCTGCAAGCCAATTGACCAGTTGACCGCGCGGCCCTCACCCAGGCCGGGTGGCTGCCCTCTGGACTTGGGGAGCTGAAAACAGAAACATCAGAACTGGGGGCTACCGGCCTCTCCTACAGGGCAGCAGAGTAGCTGACCCTGTCGTTCTGCAAGACTTGTAGGGAAAAGTCGAATAGCCACCAGTGTTCACAACAAGTTCAATTCTCTTGGCCTCTGGCTAATTTTTGTCTGAGGCTTGGGGAGAGGCATTTTTTTTTTTTAACTCCCGAAATGATGACAGACGACTGCTTTGAATGGAAAGGAGAGGAAAAGAGAACTCACATGTTCTAGAACCTACTGTGTGCACAAAATTAAGACCAGTCACACGCTCTACTACCTACTGTGTGCTGGCAGGGAACAGGAATGTGTTTTCTTCAGCACTCAGGTAGAATAACCACCGGCTTGGGGGGGGGCGATAAAGACACACTTTAATAGAGAGGGCACAAGGGGGCACTCCATGGAAATGGCCAGAGCCGATAAACTTTTTATTGTCCATTAGACTGTCCTTCAGAACTGCAGATGGAGAATTCTGTCCCCCACCCCTCACGCCGGGTCGTGACATTTGTCTGTTGATGTGGCTCCTTCCTGTCAATAGCATCCTCTGTGGCCTGACTCTGACTGAACAGCAGAGGAATTCTCCCAGCAGTCAGCAGAGTTGCAGCTCTGAGCCAGGCCTTGCTTTGAGACTTTCGACTGGACGGCAGAGTCAACTGGAGAAAGGAGCTCGGGGTCAGAGCACTGGCGTAGCATTGGAAGTCCCCGTTTCCACCTGCAGCCCACTATGATGGGTGGATGGATGGATGGATGGATGGATGGATGGATGGATAGATAGATAGATAGATAGATAGATAGATAGATAGATAGATAGATAGATAGATAGATAGATAGATGGATAGATGATAGATAGATAAACACCTAGATTGAAAGCCGGTCAGAGTATCACCATCCATTCACACCTGTAAGAAACAAAATTCTGGTTCCCATCATCTGCCAAACCTACAGAAATTTAGGCAACTTTTTAACAGCTCTGCTGGGAGGGTCTCTGAAGATCTTCTCCCAGAAGTTTCCACCACTTTCCAATAATGCCATTGAGTTACAGATGGATGAATCTACTGATGAAGGCGGAGCCCCACAATCCCATCACCCTTGTAATCCCATCACCCCTCAGTGGTTGTATGCGCTAGCAGGGGTCCAAGCCTTCAGCACACGAGTCTATTGGGGACTTCCTCCCCCAACTACATGGCAGGTTGAAGCCCGGAGGCCCTTCCGTTCTGGGGAGTGAGCAATGGTTGGTCTGCTCTCTTTCCTGGGCTCAACCCCTTCCTCTCCACACTGAACATCAGAACATCGTGTGGGCAGACCCCAGAACCCAGAGCCTCCTGGGCTGTCTCTCAGCAGGTCCTCCTCTTGTGTCATCCCCCCACCCCCGTCGGGGCCCTGAAGAGGGAGAAAGAGCTTGACGCAGGTGGTGTTGGGTCAACCAGCGCTTGTCTAGCCATACGGAACAGAGGACAGGCACAGAGCTCAAGAACTGATGAACCCTCACTTGCTCACTTGAAGCCACTCGTGGGCTGCTGCAGATTTGGTGTCCCGATATCTACATTTGAGACATCAGGACCTGGAATGGAAGGTGGGAATTTTAAAGAGTTTTTAAGTGACCTGATTAAAGTTGTACAGCTGGCGGGGGGTAGGGGGGCATACACTCCACCACTGTGCTGGGCAAATGTGTTGATTTGCTAAGATTGCTGGGACAAAGGGCGCTAGGTTGGGTGGTCTAAACAGAAAAAAAAAAATTGGTTGTCCCTCAGTTTCAGAGGCCAGAGGTCAAAGTTCAAGATGGTGATGGGATTGGTTCCTTCTGAGGCCTCTTGTTAAGCACAGGTGTCAACTTGACTGTTGAGGGTTTGAGCGCTGGGCACAGTTGCAGAGAGTTAATGGTTGAGTTAAGCCCAGAGCAAACCTGAAGGAGATTCTCTAGCTGATGGGAAGACCCAGCCCATGGTGGGTGGGACTAGACCCTGGATAAATCACAGAGAGCTGGTTGAGAGAGTCGGCATCCTTCTGTTCACTTGGCCAGACATGCTGGTCTGGCAAGTAAGGATTGTCCCTCTCTCAGCCGTTATGCAGTGATGGTGTGGCCAGTTCCCTCGCCCTGGTGTTGGTGCGTGCTCTCCCGTCAAGCTGGACTAACAACTGTAACCAGGAATCATAAGAGAATAAACCCTTGTTCCCTTAAGCCGTTTGATGGTCATTTATCAGCAACGTTGCAGGCGACTGCAGCACCTCTCTTGATGGCTCTCTTTTCCCTGTGACTCTTCACATCCTCCTTTGTTCACATTTCTCCTTTTCCTAGGGACACCTAGCATAGAGTGCTAGGTCAGTGGAGGAAAGGAATTGAGAGCGACTCCCACTATAATGTATGAAGTGAATGTGGAGGTCCTCTGATTAAAAAAAAAAAAAGCTAACACAAGGGAGAGACTTAAGAAATGAAAGTTTTATTGGAGTTGAGGGCCTGGTAGCAAGGAAACCACAGTTTAACCTTGAGGTGGGAGAGCATTAGAACGGAAGAGACCGCCTGAAGCCACAGAGAACCGGGACAAAGCCACGTGAACAGCTTGGTGGGAGGGAATCCGTGAGAGTCCCAGGACGAAGGGGGGCTTCTATCTTCCATGACCTTCAGGCCTTGCGGACGAGTTGCCCAGGAAGCAGGGCAGTGCAGGGTGGGAGTGAAAGAACGACCCTAGAGTCACTTAGGTGGGGAGCACAGAAGTCTCGGGAGATGAATTGGAAGCAGACTACGGTGGCTCCTGCGGTCTGGCATTGCCGATTCCAGCCAGAGCCGAGGACTTCTACACAATGGCCTGGCTCTGGCTAACACCTACTCCATGATGACCTCATCTTAGCTAATTACATCAGCAATGACCTTATTGCTAAAGAAGACCCCACTCTGAGGTATAGGGGTTCAGACTTCAGTATAGGAATTAGGAAGCATGATACCACCCCTAACAGTTACTCCTTTCCTATGTGATGTTGGCCCACCTCTGGGTAGCAGATGTGCTAGATCCCGGCGAATGCTTAACACTCCCCAGGCTTCCCCGTGACTGCAGCAGCATGTCTCAAGCGGATACCTGCTCTGTGTCCTTTCCCCCATGCAACGTACTTCTGTCTATCCTACCAACCCTTCCAGTATCTAGTGAAGATAGTGAAATGGCTCGTTTTTAGACTAATTTTCTTTTTTTTAACTCATTTTCATGCTTCCTTGACGTTCTGAAGCTATGGCTGACCCTACAGCCAGCAGCTGGCCCGGGGGGTCAATTTCTACCTCTTCAGTCGTTCACTGAACTCTGTAGCTTGCAAGATCTGGACTTGCCACTGACATCTGAAAGTCCCTTTCTAGTTCCAAGGAGCCACTTCAAACGCCGTCCCCTGTGTGTGCAGTGGGAGGAAATGGTGTGTCGGGCTCCACGTGGTCCAGGTGTGAGATGGTGGGCTCGTTTCCCTGTGGTCTTTGAAACACACAGTCACCTTGATCTCAGAAGTGGTGTCCTCAGACTGGGAAAGACGTTGGACTAAAAATGTCTACAACTTATTTTTCGCTCCTTAGATTTTCTTTTTTTATTGATTTTCCATTTTTAGCCCAAGATTGATCACTAGCAAAATACCAATTTACATACAGATTCTGCTAAACTCAGCATCCTATATACGTGGAACATTTTCATCCATAAACCAATTTTTTAAAGAGAGAGTTTCTATTATCAAAAGCATCTCTAGTGACACTGTGGAACAGACCCAGGAGGGACACAAGCCTGGTGAGCTAGCTCAGCTGATCTGTGACTGTGATAAGTAGGGGACCAAGGACATAGGTTGACAGTCACAGAGGCAGGTTCATGCTTTGCTTAATTCGATGGCTACTAGATTAAAAGCAGTCAGCCTGATCATTCAACCACATTTGGCAAATACTTTCTGAGCACCTACTATGTGTTGGGCAGTGTTTAGGTCCTGGGGACAGAGGAAGGGGACAGGCATAGAGCACATCTTAGTCATCAATACAGAGATGGTGTGTTAGCAGATTTCACACAACTCTGCTATAAGTCTGTGAAAGAGAACTGTGGGGGTTGCCATGACAGCAGAGAATGGGGAATCGAAATTAACAAGACCTGAAAGATATGTCAAAGTTAGCTAGACAAGAGTTGGCTGAGAAGAGGAAACACCCAGACAGAGAAAAATGTGTGAGAATAAAAGGACTGAATGAAGAAAAGTGTGACCGAAGGGGAGAGAGGACCAGAACTGTAGCCAGGCTGTGAGGAGGTTGGATTCTCATTTGCAGAGTCTACTCAGACTGAAGGCACACTTCAGGAGCAAGGAGACCCATATATGCTGGCTTCACTGGGGGAATTCAGTTCATTACCCCAGGATGCTATGCTGTGAGGGAGAAGAGCCACATGGAAAGATGACAGGCAGGTCCTCATTCAACAGTGTATTTTAGTCAGAGTTCTCTGGAAGAAGATACGTGTGTGTGTGTGTGTGTGTGTGTGTGTGTGTAACTTTATTAATTAACTCACAATGAAAGTAGTGTCCTTCAAAGTAGCCACCTTTCGTTCTTGTTCAGGATGTCTCACAAAGTCGAAGGAACCCGAGAAGGTCTCGAGCCTCTATCTCCATGGGGGGTGGAAGATATTGGGCTCCGACGTCAGCAAAGAACAGCGAACAGCAGCAAGACCTACGGGACCAGATGGGAAAGGCAGTGAGAAAAAATGGCAGATGGTAAGGATGGAGTTTTGTGTCAGCCAAAGATGGAGGCAGTAGCATCAGCAGCAACAAAGAAAGTAACGAAAGTCGAAGAAGGCAAAGACTTTCAAAGAGTGAACTCCACAGCAAGTCGACGGAGGATAAGGGAAGAGCAAGTCCCTCCTCCTCGCACCTCCTATTAGCCGTCCACCACTGGAAAGTACCTCCCACTATGGGCTGAGTTTTCCACATCAGGTAAGCAAGCACCTGCAGACTTGTGCAGAGGTCTGCTCCAACCATTGATTCCTCGCAGCTTGTAACTATCAAATCGACACTTGAATCTAATCATCTGAATCATTTTGTAATTCCAAACCTGGTGTTGGATGTGGAAGAGACAGAACCTTCCAGCCATCCTGTGCTAGGTAGATAGCTCTTGTCCCTGAACCTTTGCCCTGGAGGTACGGAGCATCATGGAGTCGGGCACGCACATGCTAGCACGCCCTTGATGAACTCTTTAACATGAAAATCCTGGGCACAATGCATCACGAAATCTGAGATAGCTTGTTGCTCAACAATGGACTACATTTTGTCTTAAGCAAGTGAACTTGTACTTACAAGAAAGTGAACATAGTCTAAGATATTTCCAAGAGTCTTCAGCTACAAAGACTTGGAAGTGTGATCTCAGCACCTTAAGACATAAAACCATTGGTTTAGAGTGGTTCTGTCCCCCTCTCCCATCTTCCAGAGAAATGTGTTTCCCAGCCACCCAGAAGTGGCATGGTCCGTAAGACCCCCCCCCCCAAGATCTAGACTCAGAAATCACACATGGTAACTTTGCCACGTTCTCTGGCTTGCAAAGAAGTCACAATGCCAGTGGGATTTTAGAGGAAGGGACAGACTCCCCACTCTTGCTGGGAGAGTTTCCAGTTCACATTGGAAAGGAGTCCGTAGGATGGAAGATTTATTTTTTCAGGTCAGCTTTGGAGAATAGAATCTGCCACATGCAGGAAGGTCATTACTGAAGAAGCAGAGATGAAACACAGTTGTGTTTGTGCCCAGAACCCTGTTCTCCCTGCGCCACATGGATGAGTCACAGCATCATTGGCGTGAATGAAGGGCCTTATATTATTAAAAAGAAAAGTTGAAACATAAGGCAAGAATCCAAATCCAGCCTCAACTGAACATTCTCTGTATTACAAATACAGCATAAATATATGTTTTCCGTAGCTCTCATGGAGCAAACAGCTGCATTTATTTGCGTCCAAAACCATGGAAAAGTTCCAAAAGTATGAGCAAAAAGGAAGGAACTCAAGAAAAGTACTCCGGTTTCTGTAAGTGTGAATCTTCATGCATCTCGTTGTCGGGCTGATTGAAGCAGGTGTGGAAACCTTCCAGCCCCAAGTATTCCACTCACAGACAGCCCCCTGCCATATAACCACGGCGCTCTCGGAGAAGCACTTGCATGTTCTGCTAGGCAGTCAAGTGCCTGTTAAACATCTTCATGTCAACTTGAGCTTCCCCTCTTTCTTCTCCCACATCTCCCTCCCTTCTGTTTCACACACTTTTTTCTAGTATTGCCCTTTAGAGTTTCTTATTTGCCCTACTAGCTGTGTGTGCGTGCATGTGTGCGTGCGTGTGTGCGTGCGTGCATGAGAGAGAGAGAGAAAGAGAGAGAGAGAGAGAGAGAGAGAGAGAGAGAGAGAGAGAGTTTGGCAAAAAAGAAGTCGGACCGCTGATCTTTGTACACATCCCTGAAACTGATTCTTTCTATATGAATTCTTTCTTTTCACCCCAGGAATAGTGAGAGTCAACCCACCCACCCCCACTCCACTCAAACAGGCTCATGTATTTAAATCTTTTGTTAGTATTAATGTTTGGGAACCTTTGAGAGGTGGGGCCTTGCTGGAGGGAGACCCTCACAGCAGGAGGCGGGACCGCGAGGTTTGGTAGCCTAGCCTTGCTTCCTCTTGTGTTTCTGCTCTAGCCTAGCCTTGCTTCCTCTTGTGTTTCTGCTCTAGCCTAGCCTTGCTTCCTCTTGTGTTTCTGCTCTGGCCTAGCCTTGCTTCCTCTTGTGGGTTGTTTTTGCTATCGCAGCTTTCAAGATGGCTGTGGTGACCTGAACCAGCATCCTGCTTCTGCCTCTAGTCAGTCTTTCTGCTATGCGATTTCCACCATAATGGACTACAATCCCCAATGTAACCATAAGTCAACTAAACCTCCCTTTCTCCCTTTGACTGTCCATGAATGCTGTCTCACAGCAACAAAGAGAGGAACTGCAGCAGCTCTAGTCCAGAAGAAGGATGAGGTGGGAGAAGCTTTATAAAACTGCTCACTTCTTCCCCCACATACCCATCACATTCTCTCTGGCCTGGGACTCTGAACATGTCACTGGCTGCATTGTTCCCTACAATTTAGCATTAGCAAGAGAGCTCTTTGGAAGGATCCTATTACATCTTTATGTCCTTGCACATAAACCAGGTCTTTTCTGAGAAACTCCATTCAGCTTTGAGTTGCAGTGAGAATCCTTAAGCGGTGTAAGGGGTTTTTAAGGGATGAAAAAGGGAACGGCTTTCTATGCTTCCTCTTCTGCCAGGCACATTTCTAGAGATACACATAGTAGTGGGGAGTGGCATAGAAGTTAAGATGGGTCCTGAATGTAGATGGAGCAGGTACCAGGAAGGGGGAGGCGGCAGAAAAGTACTGAAGGCAGGACAGTCAGGGAAAGTGGGCACAACCGGTTTTGAAAACAACTCGGGATTCCAGGAGTGTGGACGCTATGTGTAAAGGAAGTGGGCTGACGCCAACCACCTTTCTCTTTCTTGTTTTCTTTATGAACTCCTCGACTCCTTGTCACTGACCCCAGTTGGGTAGCCAAGAGCTCCCAGCTGGGCCTTGAGAGTCTTCTTGCTCCCTTTGCTGTAACTGCATGGGGCAATCCATTGATGGGTTGGTTCCCAATGGGGCAATCCATTGATGAGTTGGTTCCAATGGGGCAATCCATTGATGAGTTGGCCCTAAGAGTTGTGAGCAGATCTGGTTGGAGAAAGTGTGTCATTGGACGTGTGGCTTTGTCCCTATCCCCTCTCTCTGTCTTTTTCTTCCTCTCTGCTTCTTGGCTATCATGCCACACACCCATCTACCATGGTTCCACAGACAATGGAACCTGTCAACCTTGGACTGAAATCTCCACAACCCTGAGCCAAAATGAATCTTTTTTCCCATTATGTTTTGTCATAGCAACCAAAGGACCCCTCTGTTTTGAATACTCTTTCAGAATTTAAGAGAATAGATTGCCGTTGTTTTCATCCATCAAGTATCTGGGGACTGTGGCAGCCCAGGAAACTGACGAGGTGGTCTTCCAAGGGCAGGGGGCTCTTCCTGTCACTTTCTCAGTGTGTCTAAGAGTTGACTGAGGAACACAAAGACAAGAGACAGGGGTAAGTCCCATCTCATGGGCGGGACAGCATGGGCCCCTTCCAAAGGGATATTCCGCTGAACTGCATGACCTTGTGGGATAATGTTAAGCTTCATGAACCAGGTGCTTTGGGGTCCCATGCTTGGCCTTTATGTTATGCCTGTATTCTCATAACCCTATATTACATACCCACCAATTCTTTTATAGAAGGCCAAGCATAGAGAAACCCCTCTCACAGCCGGCCCTTCCAGTATCAGTGGTCTGATGAAGACCTTTGGTCCCATCCACGTCTGACCTAAGTGTTCTCCTTTGTGATCTCTGTGTTTTCTAAAGTGATCGCGTGGAGCCCTGATGCACTGATTCTCAAAACCAGGTCAAATCTGTGGCCTTTTCTCTCTGGCAGAAATCAGCCCACAGCATCATATGAATGGTAACCTGAACAGTTCTTCCCAGAGTGGGACAGAAAGAGTTCTGCGAGATTAGGACACTTCACATTACAAGCTCTCTTCTCCCTTCGCCTCGTTAGCTCACCAACGCCATCATTTCCATAATCATCTTTATAATTATTTCAAGTGGAAAGGGAGCAGTGTACCTGCCTAATGAAAAATAGGTGGAGAAAAAATAGAAACTGTTGATCGGTGATTGAATAACCTCCCGCACAAATGCCCAGGGGGCGTAATTGGACAGTTGAAGGGACTGGACCCTGCACACCTTTTCAGCCTAGATGCGGCCTCCTTTCCTCTCCCCTCCCCCTCTTTCCTGTCTTCCTTCTCTGTTCCTTCCCCCTGCTTTCCTCTCCTTCCTCCTCCCTCCTCCCCTTACGCTTCCCTCTGCTCCTCTCCTTTCTCTTCTCCCCCCTTTTTCTCCTCCCTTTTCTTCTCCTCTGTCCCTCCCACCTCCTCTCCCTCCTCCTCTCTCCTTTCCCTGCATGTTTTGAGCAGTTGAGGTGTCACCTGATCTCCTGCTACAAGGACTCCTTGACATAGCATCCCAATGCCTGTACTCACATTTCTGCAAGGCTCTGCATACCTTCTTTCTCCCCTCCTTCGGACTCACAAAATCTCCCACTTATCACTCCTCTAGCTTTCCAAGAAGATTCTTGGGAGCTGATTTGGACTCTTGTCTTCTATTACTTATATGTCCTGTCTATCACATGCAGTCACGTACTGCATAATGACATGGTCAGTAACAGAACACACATATGCTGATAGTTCTATAAGACCGTAACACACTTGGAGAGAATCCTCTCTCCTAGTGACACTGGAGTTGCAGTAACATCACCATGCACTACTCGTGCACGCGTGACGATGCAGGTACAGTGAACCTGCAGCACTGCCGGCCACAGAAACCTAGCGACACTGCTGTACAACAGGCCGGGCCCTCGATAATAAACGCTCCTGTTACCGGCTTATGTGTTCACTGTGCTAAGCTTTTCATCATCATTTAGAGTGCACCGCTGCTCATTTACAAAAGTTTATTGTAAAATAGTCGCTATGTTACTTTGGTGGCAATAGACTTACGTGTCTCATGTTTATAGTGTCTCTTGATAGCATCATTTTTTTCTAACCCATGATTCAGTCTTGTGCATCGTGGGAGCACAGGTATACATGTGGCATTGCCTAGGCATGAGCAGGCTACATATCACAGTTTGTGTGGTCACCCTCTGTGATAGTCTCCTAATGACAAAGTATCAGAGCAATACATTTCTCAGGACAAAGTCTGTCATTAGACAATGCATTACTCTGTGTGTGTGCGTGTGCGTGTGTGTGTGTGTGTGTGTGTGTGTGTGCTACAAGCTTAAAACATCCTGTCACATCTTCAGCCACTGAGGCACATTTTTCCGTGTGTCCGCATGTGTGCATACATGCACACATCTGCATGCATGTGTACAAGAGGACTAGGAGCGTGGCCTGTGCAGGCCCAAGGGTGACACTGGGAAGCATCCTGGATGCTCTTTATTGCTTTGCTCTGGGGTTCCCAGGCTCCACCTTCCAGGCCCAGCGTTGCAGGCAGCTGCATCTCCACTTGGCACTTTTATGCGGATCTGGGAATTAAAATTCAGGTCATTTTTCTTGCGAGGCAAAGGTTTCAATCCCTGAGCCATTCCCCCGAGGCACCTGTTTATAACAGAGTAACAGTTCCAAGAATACATATTAAAAGAATGAGAAGTCAGGAGTTTAGCATCTGACTTACAATGGCCATGTGTCGAGAAGAAAGGCGTTTCGAGAACAAGCTAGGTGTGGTAGAGCTACTTCTATTCCCAAATGCTTTGCCTTGCCTTACTACACACAGGAAAAGACACGTGCCCACCTAGGGTTCAGTTACAGAGGGGCCTCCATTACCAATCTGTTTCCTTCAGCCAGCACCCAATTATGCCCGGCCCACCACTTTCTCTCCCCTTCCTCCAGCTTGATGTGGGTTGCATGATGCCTTTAGAAAATGCATCCAGAAGTTGACAGTTCCACAAAATGGAATCTGAGTCCTCAAATCATCACACCAAAGGCAGCTGCCTACCCTTCATGAGCACCATGTGGATTCTTGCAAAAGAAATAAATGTCTGTCCCGTTTGGGTCATAACACAATGTGAGGCTTATTTATTACAGCAGCTAGGATTATTACGACCGAAAGAATAGATTTGAATACCACAGGTGTGGCAGCTGCTGCTGCCTGTTGCCAATAAATTCACGATCAAAGGGCTTAAGGGAGCAAGGGGTTTTATTTTTGTTTACGACTGTCCAGTTACAATCCCTTGTCCAGCCTAACAGGACAGTTCATACTAACACCAGCAGTGAGAGAACTGAGCACGCCATGTCCACAGATCCGCTGAGAGACGGAGGATTTTCCCTGTCAGAGCAGCATGTCTGGCCAAGTATACAGGAGAATGCCAACTTTCCAACCAGCATCCTCCAGAACTAGTCCTTCCCACTGTGGGCTGGACTTCCCCGTCAACTAGACAATCTCCCAAAGGTTTTCCAAGGGCTTAACTCAATGCTTTACGGACATTGAGCTGGGAAACCTCAACAATCGAGTTGGCACCTGTATCTAACTATGATGACAGGAAAACACAAAAATTGTTTGATTCTTGGTTTTCCTTGTTAACTAATTCTTTTTCTATTTGAGGAACTTTTGAGTTTTACACTGGGGATGAAAAAGATAATGTTTTCTTCTCTAGAAACACCCATACCCGATGAAGGGATGCGCGGCAGGTCCTAGGCGCTGTTCTAGCTCAGCAGAGAATTCCTGCGGCGGTAGACAGGGAGAGTTCACAGAGATGGGCTGGGAACCACCGCAGTCGAATCTATCTTAGAGATCCTAAAAGCCAACTCTTTTGGGGATTCGCTTACAAAGCAAATGTCGAGCATTCTGAACTGTGTTATGGAAGAAAAGGGTCCTCTGGCCCTGGTAGATACCACCTGAAGTCATGCATGTCTTTAACTTCATATAATTATTTCAAGAAACATACACTTAGTGGCTGCCTATTACCAGAGAGATTAAAATTAGAACTTTTTAAAAAGTGTGTGTGTTTGGGAGGTACACGTGGTGGAGTTCAGAGGACAACTCTGTGGTGTCAGCTCACTTCTGCTTCGATGTAGGTTCCAGAGTCTGAACTCAGATCATTAGGCTAGCACAGCAAACACCTTTACTCTCTGAGCCATCTGACCAGGCCTTAGAACTCTTCAGTCTAGAACTAAAGGCCTTTCATTGCCTGAACCCCGCTTTTCTCTCTCATTCAGTGCTTTGCATCTTGGCTTACTTCTATTCTTTCCTGAGGCTCACTCTCCTCGTTGTATTTTTCCACCTACATAGAAATAGTAAAGAGCATTTACATACACTGTGCAGTGTGTTCTATTTAACTTTAGTCAGGACAGGAGAAGTAACAGGACAATGAGAAATTAATCCTAGACTATCAGTGATTTAGCAAATGACATATTCATTGTAGGTTAATAAGTATGCTTCTGTGGAAAGAAATGTCTCTGATCCACACTTAAGTTCATGAGCTAAAACCTTTCTACTCTCTGTAGCTTCAGCATCTGCACAGTTAGCCACTCCTAGGAGAGCAGAAACCAGTACATATACCAGCACTGTATCACACACATGCACACATACACATACACGTGCACTCACACATACACATGCTTGCACATGTGCATGCGTGCGCACACACAGATTCACACACATATACTCAAAAAAAGTGAGTTTCTTTTTCTGTTTTCAAGTGTGGGCATGTATGTGGAAGTATATGAATGTGTGTGTGTGTGTGCGCGTGTGTGTGTGTGTGTGTGTGTGTGTGCGTGTGCGTGTGCGTGTGTGTGTGTGTGTGTGTGTGTGTGCGTGTGCGTGTGTGTGTGTGTGTGTGTGTGTGTGTGTGTGTGCTATGTGTCCATACCTGTGAAGGCCAGAGGTTGCTATCTAGATTCATCCTCAACTACTCCTCCACTTTCTTTTGGGACTGTTCTCTAATTAAATCCAGTGCTCACAGATTGGGCTAGTCTGGCTAGCAGCTCGTTCTGGGAATTCCCAGGCTCTGCCTCCCAAGGCTGGAATTATACGTATGTGCTTGTTACTCCTCGCAGCATTTTTAATGGGATCTGGGGATCTGGTCCTTTTGCATACAGGGCATGTACTTTAACCACTGAGCCATCTCCTCAGGCTACCCAGAAGTCTCCACGGAAGACAGAATGAAGTCTCTGGGGACTCTAGGGGACAGCCAGGCAGAAGTTAAGGTGAGACGTTCAGGGAAGACTCGAGCCACTTTATTTATATTGTGTTTGATTTTATGCTTAGGAGACTGTTAAATTGAAGTAGGGAAGTATGGATGCTGAGTCTATTTGGTCTTCTTTTGAGTCCCCAAACTCTGTAAATAAATCCAGGTCTCTGGAGAGGACGTTTCTTTGCTTAAATGTGGATTCCCGGGTAAGCTGTAATCCCTTTCCCCTGACCACGAGCCTTTTACAGACTAAATTTAGAGAAATTAAATTACCACCCAGCACTGTGACTCCCTGAACGAAATGCATAGGACAGAATACCTGAAATCACTAGAGACAATGTGGCTCGGACGGAAGTGTCAAGGACCAGACAATCAATCTCCCGCATCCACCATCAGAGGCGAAGGGGCTGTTCATTTAGAGAGAAAATGGGACTGAGCCAGCCAATTTAGAATCACAGCAACGATCGGGGAGCGGAGCCTGGATCTAATTATGCCTCTGTGTTCCAACCAGGCATGAAAGAAGTAACAGTCAACCTATTTCAGAGAAGCGCATCCCCAGCACCCAGCATCCGATGTCTCTCGCAAGGCAAGGCCAGTGAGTCAGGGAAGAAAGCGATCTTACGATGACTAACAAAGAGGGGGCTGTTCGTGCATTTGTCCTGATGGAAAAATTGGTGGGATCTTGGGAATTAATAAGGAACCCGCAGTCCCTGCTTGGACGTTCTGTCTCAAAAGCAGAGACGTGTATGTACTTAAAGGGGAGGGGCTTGGTGCCATGAGAATTGTATCCTGGTGAGAAAAGGGACTAAGTGGCAGTTTGTCACTGATCTGCCCACAGGATTGCTCTGTGCTGCCCAATGACTGGTAATAAGCCCACGTCATCTCAAAATGTGCTATAGAACTTAAAGCACAGTACTTCCTACATTTTTTAATACCTGTTTTCTGTGTAACCTAATAAAGATTTTTGATTTGAGAGGCAAATGTTCAAACGGGGGTGTAACTCAGAGGTGGAGCATGTGTTTGGCTTGTAGAGGCTTTGGGTTTCATTCCCAACACCCACCACTGACTAGAATAAAATAAGGTTTTTAAAAACCAGATTTTGATTATTTGTGCATGATGTGCTTGCACATGTATGAATAGGGTTTGTGGACGTGTGTTGTGGGACACACGTGGAGGCCACAAGAAGGCATTTGCTGTCTTCCTCCATCACTCTCCACCCTCTGAGGCAGGGGCTCTTCCTGAACCTGAGGCTGCCAGCTGGCAAAACCCCATCAATCCTTCTTTCTCTGCCCCTACCCTTGGAAGTGGGGTTACAGGCATTCGTGGGGACGCTTGGCTTATTATGTAGCGCAGAGACCTGAACATGATCGCAGAGCAAGCATCTTAGCTGCTAAGACATCTCTCTGGGCCCCCAGGGATGTTTTTGTTTTGTTTGCTTTTTTGACTAAAAGGAAAATGTTGGGTATTGAAGAAAAAAATGATGCGATAGGACTTTTGTGGCAATTAGCCACATGTCAGTTGGCATTCTTGACACATTAATTTATTCAATAAATATTGAGTCCTGAAATAGACCTACTATTGCTCTAAACCCTGGGGATTGTGTAGTGAAGAGAATAATATTCCTTTTCCTCACTAAGTTTATATTCTTGAGGGAGACTAATAATTTATAGCAGACAAACTAATAATTTCAATATTTCTTATTGAGGTAAGTGCCATGAGGAAAACCAAACACAATCAAGAGTCCAAGAGTATTTTACTTAGCTCTTTTATTTTCATTTATTTTTCTACTTTTGAAAGCATATTGAGTATTTATCCCAACTTCCCTCCTTCCCCCTCCCTTCACCATTTTCTCTCCCTCCCTCCCTCCCTCCCACCCTTCTCCCTGTGTGCTTCTATGGATCCCAAGGTTCACTCTGACTTGTCTATATCAAGTTACCTGTCTTCACACTACCCCACTCCCTTCACTCATCCAGCTTTAGACCGAAAAGTTTACACTGTAAGTGCCCATTCTAAAGGTCTAATAACATCCACCTGAGAGCAGTTTGATGTACTGTCTACCTATCTATAGGCTTATTGGCTGTCTTCTTTATTGATTTTTTTCTCCCCCCTCTTTTTTTTTTAACTTTTTTTAAATTTTTATTATTATTATTATTATTTATTCAACTGTGGGTATGTGCGCACACGTGTGTGTCTGTGTGTGTGTGTGTGTGTGTGTGTATGCGTGTGTCTGTGTGTGTGTAGAACCACGGACGAATTCGCGAACCCCCATGGACACCTCCACGTCCTTCTGCTCCGGGATTCACAGGCTCCGCCCTACCAGGACCAGAAGCGCAGGCCGCCCCCGCTTCCGTCTGGCGTCTATACGTGGGATCTGGGATCCGAACTCGGGACCTTCCGCCTGCAAGGCGGAGGCTTAACCCCTGAGCCACCTCTCCAGCCCCCTCCCCCCTCTTTTTTAAATAGGTTCTTGTTCTAGTTTACAGTAACAGGGATGGGTACTATTCTCATAAGTGGGTCTTAATCCAATCAGAAAGCTGTTGATTGTCTCCTTGATACTCATGCCTCTATTACACTGGTGGTCCCCTGTTGCCATGGTGATTTTATATTGTAACTTACTGATCTAATTGATGAGGCTTGTGATTATTTATCTCCCCCAGTAGCTTCTACAGTATCCCTAGGTACTGTATAAGCAATCACTTAGCTCTTCTTATGTAATAAACAACCTCAAGTTTACAGGCTTTAAGCAATGACACTATTTTTCATGATTCTGTGGGTAAGAATAAAAGAGAAATTTCTACTGTAGTTAGGAGCATCCAATCCTGTAGGAACTCGCCCCGTTATACTTCTAGTCTTTATTCCCTCACCCTAGTAACTCCTGGGCCACTCCTTAGCAATGTCAGGTTATAGAAGACTGTGGCTTCACCTCACACACACTATGTGGCTGCATGTTGGCTTGCTCCTCCCACCAAATGCCTATGGCAACTCTCTCCCTGCTCTCTCTGACTTTAAGTTATCTCCACGATTCTAATGCTTTCCCACCTTAAGGCTATGGCTTCCTCCTTGCCCCTCTCAGACCAAGTGTCCAAAAGTTTCTTCCCTTTTCTCTCACTTTCAGTAAGCCCTGCTTTTAATCTCCCCCACAAGTTCTGATTTCAATCAACTCCAGAATACAAGAACCCCAAAAGAAATCTGTTTTCAAGAGCACTGTAAAAGGCTCAGCTCAATGGTTCTAGTCTGCGTAGCACAGGTGGGGGTCAATCATTCGACCCCATTCACCTGGTCTTGGGGCAGATGGAAGGTCCCATGTGATTCATGGTGCTCTCCGCGAGCCCACTCCATGGCATCTTGCATGTGGTCATGTAGCTTGGTCTTTTAGGGTATGATGGCTAGTTTCCCCCACAGAAAACTGGTGTGCTGCCACCTCCTGTGTATTCTAGTCAAAACAGGCCTCAAAACTAGTCCAGATGCTAAGTGGTAACGTGATTCCACCTGTGGATGAGGAGAACTGACTGCAGTCATTCCTGGAAAGGATTTACTGCAGAAATGACAGTGGAAGTCACTGTGAGGCTACAAAATGAGGTTTGAATAGGGGACCTGGAGGAAGGGAGGAGCCGATTCATGGTAGAGGCAAGACAGGAGACGGATGTTTCACCCTTCTGTAGACAGAAGGAAAATAAGAAAAGCGGCTTGGGAGAACTAGCCTTGTAGGCGACATTTAGTGCTGAAGATAAATATGGAGGTCAGAGAGCTCAAGGACACAGGAAGATGCTAAAGAAACGTGAGCACTAGAGAGCGAACCGCCAGTGGCAACAGAGTAGACAGATGATCACGAGCTTTGGTAGTCGTGGTTGGGCCATTGCACTTTGTTCCGTTAGGTTGAGATGCCCACTTAGAAGAGTAACTTCAAAGAGGCTATGTATCAAAGAATAGCACAATAAATAAGCTTAAATTAAAATATGGTTGTATACTTAGTTTTTTTCTGGCAACACAGACCTGCTTAAGTTCATGAACAGAGTAAATGGAGAAGAGGGCTTTCCAAAATGATGACTTTTTTTCAAGTAAGTATAAAAGGGAGGTAGATGCATTTGATAAAAGGTGGTTGAGGGATTTTGAAAACTGTCATATAGTGACTTCTTTGTGGCCACCTAAGTACTTTACAAAGGACCTGCTCGTTCCTTACACTAACCTTATAACCCAGATCCTACTATTTCCCCCATTTCCTAGATGACGAAGCCAAGATACCGAAAGGTTATTTACTCATCTAAGGACACGAGGCTAGAGAGTGACAGAATAAAGCAGCCTGGTTCAGCATCCACGTTGCTACCTGCTATAAGGCCATGGGGCATGTGGGGATACCAGGCAGCCTTTACAAGAACTGGAGCAAAAAGAACAAGGAGGGGACAATGATTTGCCAGAACTGAAGGTTTTGACTGAATTGGAATAACCAAAGGATGAGTTAGAAGATGGGAGGGGCAACCAGGAAGAGTGGGCTGCTCATGGAAACCGATCATCTAAAGTGAATGCAGTTCTTTATAAGCTGCCATCTAAGCTGTGGTTATGGGAATGGGCAGTTGAGATGGGGTGCGAGAAAACCCTACTGAAAAGTACGGACTGAGCAGCCCTTTTGGTCGGGAGGCCTCTGAGAGTGCTCAGGGTGTCAGGGTACCCCATGCTCAATAGCTCGGCAAGTATGCAGGTGCATATTGGAGGTTCTTGATAGCACAGTGGGAAGGGGGCGCTCCCAAGAGGCTTTGAGGTTTTCTGGAGAGGAAGTGAGGGAACCCCAGGGAAGAGTGATTCTCAAGGACATGAGAGGAGAATGCCCCATGTCTGCTGGGAAGGGGGGACAATCCATGATGATTGCAGAAGGCATCAGGAAATCAGTATCCACAGAGAAAACCAGGATTCAACGAAGAGGCTGGGGACAGTGTGGGCTCTGCTGACCACATGCACAGGAGTTCGGGAGGCACACTGAGGACTTAGTCTATGGCCGACTGCCGCATTGTTTCTAGGCTGTGGTGAGGCAGATCAAGTCATCCTTCGCAACAGCTGCTACCTGGTAGCAAACAGGAACCAGAGAGAGAAGAGCAGGCCTACTTCATAGTCTCTTCCATTTCATTCCATCCGGCCCTTACACTACTGCTATCTGGTGATGTCCACCTTCGGGGTTAGCCCTTTCCCTACAGTTTGTCCAGCATGTCCACTGTGGCTGGAAGTGCACACACAACACACGCAACACACACACACACACACACACACACACACACACACACACACACACACACGCAGGTACACTTTACTCATCTCCTAGACATTTCTCAGTCCAATCAAGTGGCTAATCAAGATATTTGATTTCTCTGTATACACCTTCCTTATTCCTCTCCCAAATGCTTACCAGAGCACTGGAGCAGGGCATGTGTTTGCAATCTCTTTTTAGCTGATGGGTTGACTGATGCATAGCATATGTTTGATAAATGTTTGATCACAGTGAAATAGGCCGAGCTCACCTAGACTGAACTCTCCAAATAATTCCCTTCCATTCATCCGGACCCTGAGAACGCACCTGAGCCGTATATGAGTTGTGGGCATTGAAGAGAAATGACCACTCCCATCGGAGGAATTTGAGTTTAGAAATCTTTAAAAAGAGCACCATTTAGTTTCTCCTTTTTTATTAATATAAGTTCCAACTTCTTCAGAGGGAAAAATGACAGCATTAAATACTGAGGAAAAATAGCTTAAAGACCCTAAACCCTTGCCACAATGACAGTACCTCCTTTGACTTGAGCAAATTTTGAGAGCTCTTATGTGATGATTTTCATTGATGCCATAAACGACTTGATGATAATGGTGGTGGTGATGATAATGATGGTGATGACAGTGATGGTGGCTATTTCAGGCAAGCTGATGGCCATCCGCCATGTCACCAGAGCTCAAGGGCAGGGCACTCTTGCTCCAGGATCCTGGCCCTCCCACCATGTTTCCTCGCCCATCAAACCTTGCTTTCTCCTTCGCAGTGTTTCTTGCAGAATTGGATGCTGGCTGGGAGCTCCACATGAGCTTCTTCTGGGATGCTGGTCCCGTGCTTCAGTGGACGTCCCTGCAGGATTCTTTATACACAGTACACCAGGATGCGCTTCCAGAACCTGATTCAGTGTGTCCAGGGAAGAATCGAAGAGTTTGCTCTCTCCAGGTGACTAGTGCCCCAAATGTCATGCTCATGCCAGCCTCAGAATCCGGTCAGAAGTAGGGTGTGCTTAGTGAAGATGAGGTTTAGTTGGGTCCTAAATCTCATATGGCTAGAATCCTCATAAGAAAAACAGAAGCGGGTCACAAACCTAGAGAGGCAGCAGAAGAGCTCCATGGGATGATGGGTGGGGAGTTTACAGCGGTGAGTCTGCAGAGCAAGAAATGCCAGCAATTGCTGACATCACCAGAAATGAGGAAGAGTCCAGAGGGGGTATGACCTACTGACATTTTGATTTCAGACTTTCGGCCCCTCTGGTGCTGTAAGAGAACATATTTCCACTGTCTTGAGCCACTCTGATAACTTGTACAGCAGCCCTAGGAAACTGACAATGGTGCCGATGCTGTCGATATGGAAACAATAACTTGAGAACCAATGTTTCAAGACAAAAGGACTTGCCATGGGGGGGGGATCAGTAACTTTTTGCTCAAAGGAAGTTCTAACATGGACGTTTTTCTGCTTTTCTGTTGGGTCCTGCAGTGACATGGTATACCTGGGGGTGGCCCCAGAGAATCCCAGATTTTTTTTCCATGGAACATTTACTAAAACGGTTATTCTAGAGACAACCGTGAGCTGGGCCACTCGTTCTGTGACCTGCATTTTAAGACTCTAGGAATTCAGAATCATTCAACTTCTGTGACCTTCAGTGGCAAACATATGACACCCAGTCTTGCCGGTAACTCTGCCTCTTCTAGGGTTTGTGATTGCAAAGCAATGAAGACACACGTGGAGCATTTACCCTTCCCGGACCGGTCACCATGATGAAATGGTGTCACATCTGGGTGTCTCAGCCTGAATCTTGCCCATCTTCAAGTCAGTTCTCCAGCCTCCTGAAAATTCTGAGGCTCTGATATCCTTCTAATAAGTCTATTAATGCCAACTTAGAAGGTTGAGTTCCATTGTTTACAACTAAAAAAAATCTACTTTTTCTTTCTCCTTTCATTATGTATATATATGTATGTAAGCATTCATATGCATTTATGTGGGGGAGCACGTGGATGGGTGCACGTGTGTGTAGCTTCACGCTGAGTGTATGTGTCTGTGGATTCCTCGTATGGGGAATCACCTTCCGCCTTACTGGCGTGAGCCAGAGCTCGCGATTAGGGCTACTCTGGCTAACTTGCTCTGGGATTCTCAGGCTCCACCTCCCAGAGCTTGATTTACAGAGAGGCCACACACCTTCGTGGCCTTTTCATGTGGAACCTGGACAACCTAACTCAGGCTCTTGTGCTTGTGAGGCAACGGCTTTAATCCTCGAGTCATTTACCCCACCCAATATATAGTCTTTTAAAATACCCATTGCCATGGTTCGACTCTTCATTGTCCTGCCAAAGCTCAAGTTTTGAAAGCTTGGTTCCCAGTGAAGTGGTGTTTTGTGGTATTTCGCTGGATGGTGATTGAATTGAGAGCTCTGATCTTATGAATGGATCAATCCATGTAGAGATCATAGCCCAGAGGCCTTGAGGGAGGATCTAAGTTGTAAAGACGAGCTCTCTCGCTCTCTCTCTGCTTCCTGGCCGCTGTGAGGTGAGCAGCTCTACTCCATCACAGGCTCCCCACCTTGGTGCTCTACCTCACCACAGGCCCAAAGCAACCTCTGAAAGCTGTGGAACAAATCAGCATGTTCTCCAGTAACTTGGTTTCTTTCAGGCATTTTGTCGTAAAGACAGAGAGCTGACCAGCATAAACGCCCAGTGTTTTTTCCTCATCATAAAAGTAATACAAACGTTGGGACGAAGGGAGAATGGTGCTGAATATTTCTTTTTTTTTTTTTTCAGTTCTTTTTGCTTGGCTTTCAATTGACTACGTGCCATTGCAGAGCCAGGAAGAGGGCAAAATGTTGATTAACTAGAGTGTGTCCTGGGGGCAAGGAACTGATAGTCTAAGGAGACCAAAGAGCTGGTACAAATACGTCCACATCATCGCAGACACAGCCCGTGACGTGAATGAGAACGGCAGCTCTGCGACTGGTGCATAAAGACTTGCCTCAAAAGCTTGCACTGGAGTGAGCTCAGATCCAGGTCTAGAGCATCAGACCCTAGGTATTCAGAATCACTCCCTTCTGAACTGTGAATTAACAGCTTTAGTGATGTTAGAGTGGCTGAGCCACTCTGCGATGCTTTTCCAGTGGTGATTTCAGCAATCTTCTCCCCCCCATCAGATTCCCAAGCAGGATAATAATAAATATTTCTAGCTCTCTGGGTCCATTTGGCTGTGTTTCCCCTTATAGACTTACTACAAAGTGGAAATGATTCTGAGACTCCTCCCTCCCTGTGAGTCCTCCTTGCCTGAGTTCCTCCTCCCGGGCATGAATTCCAAGCCAGAGTTGCCTGAATCTCATCAGCAACCTTTCCACAACTTAGCAGATTGTGAACATTTGCCACCACTCGCATCACAGGCTCTGCGAAGTGATACAAAATGCCGCTTTTGAAAATTAAAAGAATAGCAAAATGCCTTCCCAAGCTCTATCCAAGTTTAGAAAATTCATTACAATGAAAAGAGAGAAAGGAGAATTTTTTTTATGGCTGATAGTTAGTGGCATTGATGGATCGTGGCGAAGCCTTCCGCAATATGGCCAAATAATTCCACTGGAGAGAATGTTATATAGCAACAGCTAAAATTCAATGAACTGATTCAGAAGACTTGGCATAAAATATCACAGTGACTTCGAGTGCCAAATCAATTGGGGGGCTTGAAGGGATAGGGAGAGTCTTTGCTCCATCCCCCTCCGTGGATGTGACTTTCACTAGAACTGTAAATGCCGAGGCAGGGGAATAGCAGGCAGTGGACTATGGCAGGTGATTTAAGAGACCTTGCGGGAAAACTCAGCAAGTGGTTGTGGACGCCAGTGCTCAGAGAGCACGGAACTTTGTAGACCATCCCCAGGAAAAAGTTTACAGGCTTAAAGGCTGTGTGCGCGCGTGTGTGTGCGTGTGTGTGCATGTGTGTGCATGTGTGTGTGTGTGCATGTGAGTGTGTGTGCGTGTGTGTGCATGTGTGTGCATGTGTGTGCGTGTGTGCATGTGAGTGTGTGTGCGTGTGTGCATGTGAGTGTGTGTGCATGTGTGCGCACGTGTGTGCATGTGTGTGCATGTGTGCGCGTGTGCGTGCGTGTGCGTGCGTGCGTGTGCGTGCGTGCGTGTGCGTGTGTGTGCGTGCGTGCGTGTGCGTGTGTGTGCGTGCGCGTGCGTGTGTGTGCGTGCGCGTGCGTGCGTGTGCGTGTGCGTGCGTGCGCGTGCGTGTGTGTGCGCGCGTGTGTGTGCGTGCGCGTGGGCGTGGGCGTGTGTGTGTGTGTGTGTGTGTGTGTGATCTTCCTCTTCTGCTCTCCTCCTTGTTTTTAGAGGCAATAACTCTCACTGAACCTGGGCTCCAACTTTCTAGACTGACCGACCTCAGGATCCCCCTGTCTCTGCCCCCCACTGTCCTTCCAACATGGGGAACACAGCCACATGCCACCATACCCAAGTCATTTACATAGGCGCTGGGGACCCAACTCAGGTCTGAATGATTGCACAGTAAGCACTTTACCCATTCGACTCGTTCCTCAAAACCCTCCTGTCCCCCTTTTTTTGAGCTTTTTGAGAGAGGGTCTTATTTTATAACTGCGAGAATGTAAGAGCCTGGAGGCAGGGAGGGGTGCAGGGAGGGGTGCAGGGAGGGGTGCAGGGAGGGGTGCAGGGAGGGGTGCAGCCAGGTGGCATCTTCCAACGAAATGGCATCTTCACTGGTGAAGCCATGTCACCTTCCCCAGGACCCGCCCAAGATGGGGCCTGTCTGCGTTGCACCATGAAAGGCGACAGGCCTCCTTCGGAGACTAGCGGAGGTCAACGCTGGCTCAGGAGAAGCAGGGGCAGCTCTCCACAGTGGTGTGCCCACTGGCGTATCGTCCTTGCTCTAGCAAGTGCCCAGATGCAGGTCATTAACAGTAAGCTAGACGGGACTTAGTGCCACACAGAGAAAGGAGTAAGAGCAGGAGGGGCCAGGGGCAGAAGAAAAGGTTTGTAGTAGGAAAAAGTAGGGGATTGGGACTGAGTAATGAGGGGTGAAAAATAACAGGAATTCACGTGTGAAGCCCTAAAATATGAAAATGAAAAGAAAAGAATGTGGGGAAAAGAGCAAAGATAGCTGAGCCCCCTTCATAGCTAACTCACGCTCTAGAAAAAAGCATGACCATCCCTGAGTGCCCAGCCCCCTGAATCCACGCAGCTCAGACCCGTTCCCACAGCACTGGGGAATGATGTTGTGACTTGAGGATTCTGAGAGTCACCCCCATACCACAGCTGGTGGCCCAGGATGTTGCCAGGGCCTCCGGCTGGGAGAGGGGAGGGAGGGTTGGGGCCTGGGATGTGAGAGAGATTGTTCCTGCGGTGGGTGATTACCGCCCCGTGGGTATCGCTGATGCTTTGGCTTGAGCCCCAGACGTGGGCAGCAAGTGATGAATCACAGGCGTGTCTCCTCATTTAAATGCACCCCATCTTCCAGACCTGCCTCTTCTGGGGAGTTTCCAGGCAAGTTGCCCCGAATGACTCCATTCGGAATGATCCGTCCTCACTCATTTTTTTGGAAGCTTTTACACTGGAGGGTAGACAGCAGGGCCCTTGGGAATATGCTTTCACGCATTAGCAGTTGATTTTAAGCACCAAATACGCCGCCGTCAGTCATAGGGGGACATAATAATACAACTTCAAAAGCACAGAGTCCAACAGAAAGGGTTATTATTAATGGGAAGAATTTTAAAGTCATATTAAAGAGCCTCAAGACTAGTAGAAAAAGCCAAGAAATGGGAACAAAATTAGCATTATTATAGCTTTTCATGGTAACTTACTCTGGGTTTTTATGGTGGCTTAAAAAAAAAAAAACAGGAGAAAAGAAGGGCAAATCTAGCTGATCATAATTCATCCAACTGAATACATTGCCCAACCCAATGCACCTGTGATTCTGACTGTATTTAAAGTGTTTTCTTTTGAGATCTGTCTTGCGGCCGTGGATACCTCACGGTGTTCAGTAAATAACGGAGTCCTCAGAAGCCCCATGGGAAAAGGTTCAATTTAAGGGCCAGAAATTGTGCTTATTAATTTGCATCTTAATAATCCAAGTCTTCATGAAAGCCCTTGCTGGCGAGGCATCTAGGAGACTCTGTGAGGGTGGCAGCTGGGATAAGCATGCCACCTCGAGGTGTCAGACAAGATGGTCTGAGAGTGGGCTTCGTCCTTGTCGCAGGGCTGAGCCTCCTTGCCCGGCTGCAGTGAGCTCAGCTCCGTGAGACCGTCCTTCCCAAGCAAGCAGTCTTCTCAGTTCAGCTTTAAACCCCCTCCCTCTACCCACCGCACGCAACTGGCCAGAAAAATGGCTCAGCAGGTGAGGGCATTTGCCTCCAAGGCTAAGCATCTGGGTATGATTCACATGGTGGAAGAAGAGAACTGTCCCTTATACATTGTCCTCTGACTTCTCTGTGTGCCGTGGCATGTACACACACACAGACACACACACATACACACACACATACACACACACACACTAAATAAAAGCAAAAGACCAAAAGACCCTCACAGCTCCAGGTATTTGGAACCACTGGTCTGAATGGAGGTGGAGTTTTTTTTTTATTTCAGTTCATTCCATTTTCTTATTTATCTTGAAAGAAAGAGTGTGAGAGCAAGAGATGGGAGAGAGAGAGAGAGCACATGCATGCATTCCATGACACACAGGTGGGGATCAGAGGACAACTTGGGGAGTCATTTCTTTCCTTCCACTATTTGGACTTCTGGGATCAAACTCAGTGTACCAGACTTGGGAGCAGACGCCTCGCCCCTGAGAATATCTTGTTGGCCTCAGGTGCAGGTGAAGTTTAAAGACCTTTATTTTTCTCTTTCTGAAAAAAATAAAACATATACACAGTCAGAAACACTGCATGGAATTTCTCACGTTGGCCATCCTTAGTGTACATCTCAGCGGCAGGAGCTGCTGCCGAACCAGGGTCACGTGACAGTCACTCCATCCTCCCCAGACTCTGTCTCGTAAGATCAAAACACCGTCCTCATTCAATGAGGCACCTTTCCTTCCCTCCCCGGCCCCTCTAGGACTATTCTGATTGTGTCTTTACGAACTTGACTAATCAGATATCCAGGTAGGTAGAATCATAGGGTATCTGGGGTATTTTCTCCTCAAATGACTTTTCATGAGGATCTGTTAGGGTGTCACTAGAACATGAGGATTGAACTGAGCTTACCTTGTGGGATCTCACTGCCCCTCCAGAAAAGTGCTCAACCCCTCCTCGCCCCCCTCCTCACCCTCCCTCGGCCCCCCCCAATGGAACTAACCCCCTTCCTTGTTGTGATGGTAAATTTTGATCATTGACTTGACAGGGTCTAATCACCTAGGAGAACGGCCTCTCGGACACCTGAGAGGGATTGTCTTGATTAGGTTAGTCCCTGGCTATGCTTGTGAGCGAATATTTGGATTAGGTTAAGTGAGGTGGGAAGGTCCGCTCTAAAAACTGGACAACACAATTCCCGGGTTTGGGTCTTAAAGTGAATAAAAAGGAGAAGCGAGCTTAGCACATCAGTGTTCATTGTTCTCTGCTTTCTGATTGTGGATGCGACGTGACCAGCTGCCCCAACCGAGTTCTTCTGCTGCCTGGATTGCACCCCGACCTGTGAATCCAGGTAACTCCTTTTTCTCGTAACTTGCTTTTACCATTTTTTTCAACCACAACAATAGGAACTGTAATTGAGACATAGTTGTCCATCCATCCCCTTGTCTGTTTGGATTGAAGAGAGTGACATGTGGAAATGCCCAGGAGACCCCTTGTTCGAATGCCAGCATCTGACGGGGGGAGGGGGGGAGTGCTGAGCAGGGACCAGGCAGAGTCCTGGTATGAGGGGCAGGATCCCGCTGGCAACTCAATACTGGCAGCACTTGTACCATAGCACGTGGCATCCAACTTGGGACATCAGACCAGTCGCAGAAAGACCAAAACTAAACCAAGCCTGGTGGTGGCGTCTGTCAGCTCAGCACTGGGGAGCTGGAGGCAGAAGCACCCTTGGCTGCTGGAGGACAAGCTGGGCTGCATGAGATAGCCTCCCTTAGACCACCAGAAGATGGGAAAGAAGGAAAGAGGAGAGGAGAGGGGAGGGGAAGGGAGGGGAGGGGAGGGAAGGGAGGATAGGGGAGGGGGAAGTAAGGGGAGGGGACAGGAAGGGGGAAGGGGAATATAGGGCATGTACGGGAAGGTGGGAAAGGCAGGGACTAGAGGGGGAGGGAAGGGAGGGTGAAGGGAAAAGGAGGTAGACAATGAGCGAGGGATGAGACGACACTTTGCCCGGACTGGCAGTGTGCTGACAAGGGACCGGTCAAAAAGGAGGGGAGGGGAAAAGGAGGGGAAGGGAAAAGGAGGGGGGGGAGGGGAGGGGATGAGAAAAAGAGAAGGGAAAGGAAGGAAAGAGAAGGAAAGGAAAGTAACTACGCATTCTGCTCATTGAAGAAGCTGGAGCAGGAAGGACAGGCTGAAGCAAGAGAACAGGGACGTTGGCTGCTGGTTAATGTGCAGAGAGCCTCAGCCTTTCAGGATGAACAAGTTCTGGAAATGGATGACGGTGGGGGCTGCTCAGCATTTGAAATGTTTTTAACATCACTGAACTGCACTTGGAAATGGTTCAGGCAATCTCCGCTTTACTCTTCACCCAAGGAAATGGCAGGTAGACCCCAGAGGTGGTTCTGAAGTCGGCAAAGTGCAGTGTTAGACTGTGGAGAGGCCTAAGCACCAGTCCTCGTGTGACTCCAGCCGAATTGGTTGGACACGAGCCGAGTCATTTCTCCCTCTGCTGCCCCGGGAGACAACGCTTCAGCGGCTCCTCGGAGCTGGAGCTAGAAAACCTAGTTAACCCAGCCTGACCCCACAAACAAGGACTTCTCTGAACTGACCCCCGCCTGCCACTCCAAGCTCAATGTCTCCTGGACCTTCAATTAACGTATGTGAAGACTTTCAAAGTGACTTCTAGAGCTGTCCACTTCCTTCAAAGATTGTGCAGCCTCTGAGTCTATTAGTCTGCCCTCTGGAAAGGACTAGTCCAGACCCGGGCTACTCCAGGATGCGAAATGAGTCATTTCAGAATCTGTATCACTCCAGTTCTCCCAGGCACACCCACCCTCACACTTCACCCCAGACTCCCGGAGCCAGTTGCTGGCTCCCCTCTCTGCCCACACCTCTAGCCCCTGTGGAATTCCCCCACTGCAGGGAGAAGGAAGAACAAGCCAAACTCAGTCCTCCATATATAGAGACTTAAGATGGACCATAGCCAGAGTTAAGATTTGGGGAGTGGGGGCTAGAGAGGTGGCTCAGGGGTTAAGCCTCTGCCTTGCAGGAGGAAGGTCCTGAGTTCGGATCCTAGACCCCACGTATAGACGCCGGGCAGAAGCGGGGGCGGCCTGCGTTTCTGGCCCTATAGGGCGGAGCCTGTGAATCCCGGGGCAGAGTAAACAAGGAGGAGGTGGAGGCGTCCATGGTGGTTCCCGAATTCATCCAGTGGTTCTACACACACACACATACATACCCACACATACACACACACACCATACATATATACATATGCACACGCATACACGCACAATTGAATAAAAAAAGATTTGGGGAGTGGTCAGCACATCTGCTTGTTTATTTTGTGTTGAGAAGTTGAGATCAAGTGTATATATCTCTAGCTACATCTATATCTATACTAATATTCTGCCTATGTTCACACATATACAAGAGTATAGATAATGATATAGATATAGATAGTATAGATATCCATATATGTGGCTCCATTGATTCAGGGAGGCCCTAGCTCGAGCTCCCAAATCCAGGAGGTCCAATTACAGACAAGTACTGAAACGTCCTGGGACATGTCCCAATAGAGGAACCATACAGGCGGAGGGATGAAGAACCAATGGGAAGCAGCCATCTAACCTGCCTCTGCAATGGACACCTAGTAAACAGATAAATGATTGGTGGCTGCCCTCCCCCCCCCACCCCAGAGAGGTGGCAACACCTGATTGGACCCCTGACCCTATATAATCTCAAGTATTTCCTGGGATAAACGAGTCTGCGGCAGCTCATCCTCTGCTTGCTTCTCTCCTGACTTCCTGGAGTCTGTGTGGTGACTCCGCGACCCTCACCCCTCGCCTCGAGCCCCCTGGAGAATTCTCCCGGCTTGCCTGGCAGGGATTCGGCAACAGATATACTCAAGGATAATGGGCAATGGTTAGAGTCCAAGCCAAGGAACTCTAACCTATAGGCCACACCCTCTCTAATCCTGTTTTTGTAAGGTTTATTGGAGCGTGGCCATGTGTATTCCTTCCTATTGTTTGTGGCTGCATTTCCACCATGACGACACGCGCAAGTGGTTGTAAGAGAGACCACAGGGGACATCAGAGCTAAAACACTTATCATCTAGCCCTTTAAGTCTGCGGCAGGAGGCAGGTGTGGACAATCCCAGGAGAGGAGCCTGCAGGGTAAGACCCCTGAAGACCACATGCAGACTCACCGGAGTCACCCGCTGCAGAACACTGCTCATGGTCCACAAGACCAGCAGACGTGGACAGACCTCTGCCCTTGGTCCTGCCAGGCTTTGAGACTGGGTTCACGAGGGGCGTCACGGCGAGATGCAGCAGACACGGGGGTCCGTGGATCCCATGGGGCATCCTCTCTGCCTTCAGCGTTCATGTAGCTGCTCATACTGCTGAATATGTAATTTTCTGACTACAGAGATGGCTAACTAGCTCCTCTCATGGTCGCATTTCTAAAGGAGTCCAATGACCACTCTGAATTCAAAGCTGATTTTATCTCATGCCATACACTGTGTGTAGGACCACTTTGCCCTGACCTGGAGTGTGACTTCTGTGTGGGCTGCCTCAGACAGCACCATCAAAGACTCCCAGCAGCTTCTCTCTGATCTCGGGGTCCTATGCTACATTTCTCTGGACAAAAGACCCACTTCACGATGAAAGAGGTGGGCAGATGGCGCTGGTACCCGCCCGCCCTCTCCACTGCCGCACCATCCAGATGTGACGGTTAACAGGGACATGGAAGACAGCTGCAATGCGTATTTGCCCACGTTGTAAGAAACTCCTATGACTCTAACATCTAGAGATTAAATATCTGTGGTAAGAGATGCACTGCACCAAATTAATGACGAATTAGATATTGCAAAAGCAGAAAAGGTGAAAGCATAGATATAGAAATTTTCCAAAATGGGGCTGGCAAGATGGCTCAGTGGGTAAAGACTCCTGTGGACAAACTTCGGTACTTGAGTTCAGTCCCCAGAGCCCACATGGGAGAAGAAGAGAATAGACTCTTAAAGTGGTTCTCTGACCTCCACAAGCACATCATGGAATGCTCGTACCTGCCTCTCCCTCTCTCTCCCTCTCTCTCTCTCTCTCTCTCTTCTTCTTCTCTCTCCCCCTCAAACAAATAAAAAATAATATAAAATGTAAAACACGACAAAGGAAAAAGAATTTTAAAAATGAAAAGACTATCGTTGAAGCATGAAACAACTGCCTTATCTACTGATTCTACAGCGTGTCGGCCCTGGTTGGCTTTGTTGATTGGCACTTCTGCTGTGAGTTGTTATCCTGCTGCCTGGGCTGTGAGCTTTGGTCAGGTGCCAACCTAGCAGAAACTGCCAAAGAAGAGGAGGAGGAGACAGAACAAAAAATTTTAATAAATAATGTTGGTTTTCGTCCCCAAATTCAACAACAAATTAAATCCATTGCTCCAACAAGTTTTCTGCTGCTGTGAGACAATCCTCATGCACAACTTAGAGGAGAAAGAAGTTTGACTTATGGTTCTAGAGGGAATAGAAGGCCTGGTAGTAGCAATCGCACAACAGGAGGCACGACTGGAGGCAGAAGCAGAAGGCTGGTTCAGGTCACTGCGGAGAGAGCAGAGTCAAAGGAGGAAGCTGGGCCTGGCTACCAAGTCTCAAGGCCCACCCGTGACATGCCTTTCTCCTGCAAAGCTCCACCTCTTAAAGGTGCCTCAACCTTCCCAAACATTAGCACCAGCTAAGGAGTCAAACACATGAGCCTGGGGGGATGTAACAGTAGCCTGTGTGGTTGCTGATAAATCACCATCAAATGGCTCAAGGGAACAAGGGGTTTATTCTCTTATGATTGTCCGGTTATAGTTCTCAGTTAAGCTTGACAGGAGAGTTCACACCAACACCAGAACCAAGGGAACTGGCCACACCATCTCTTCATAATGGCTGAGAGAGGGACGATCCTTACTTGCCAGACCAGCATGTTTGGCCAAGTGTACAGAAGGATGCCGACTCTCTCAACCAGATCTCTGTATTTTATTCCAGGGCCTAGTCCCACCAACCATGGGCTAGGCCTTCCCCAGCAGCTAGACAATCTCCTGCAGGTTTGCTCTGGGCTTAACTCAACCATTGATCCTCTACAAATGTGCCCAGAGCTCAAACCTGTGCCTAACTATGACAGGGGAGCAGCTCATGTTCAAGCCATGGCAAAACATAAAGATATGAAATGATCAAATTGATCAAGAGCAAATCATAAGTCAGCCAGAATGGGGGAAAGACATTACTTATATAGAGGAACAAAGCCCAGGATGACGGCAGTTTTCTGGTTAATATAGCACACTTAAAGAATTGAAAGAAAGCCATCAGCCAAGAATTCCATGCTGAGTAATTGTTATCCAAAAACAAATGCAGAATGAAAATGTTTTCAGACATACAAAAGCTGGGAGAATCCATCCAGCAAACTCATGCTATATGAATGCTATATGATGGAAAGAGCTTAAGACAAGATCAGTAACACCAGGTGGAGATATGAGTCCATACACAGGAATAAAGAACAGCAAGAGAGACATTATATGTGTCAATATATTGCGTCCTACCTCATATCTTCCCGATGGGTAATTTTTGCATAATACACATATTGTGGGATTTATAATATAAGTATGACGCACAATCATGTAGAGCAGGAGAGGAGAAGTTGAAGTAGGTGTTAATTGAAGATTTTATTTCACCACACACAGGTTGCTTGAAACTAGATTGTGAAAGTCAAAGAAATATTCCATAGCCTAAAGAAAGGTCAAAAACAACAAAACAGCGTTATCACTGGGCAGCCAAGGAGGACAGAATGGAGCTCTACAACCAGTCAAAACAAATCAATACTCACATTAAATAGAAATGTTTTCTGGACTTCAATTAATATCAGAAATGGCCAGATTGGACAAAGATAGACCAAAATGCACATTTTGTCTCTCAGGATTTTAAAAGACTCATTAGGAAAGGATTTGATAAATCATAAGTCATCTTGAAACAAATTCTTTTTTTTATTTATTCAATTGTGTGTGTGTGTGTGTGTGTGTGTGTGTGTGTGTGTGTGTGTAGAACCAAGGGTGAATCATCGTGGACTGCTTCTCCCTCCTTTTTGCTCTGCCGGGGATTCACAGGCTCCGCCCACCAGGACCAGAAGCGCAGGCCGCCCCCAGCTTCCACCCAGGTGTTTGTATGTGGGATCTAGGATCTGAACTCAGGACCCTCTGCTTGCAAGGCAGAGGCTTAACCCCTGAGCCACCTCTCCAGCCCCTTGAAACAAATTCTTGAAAGAGTAGAACATTTTGGCCCAGAAATAAGTCATAAACGAAAGCGCCAAATGGATATCAAGGAAATGCAAAGCATGCTAAATAGCACACTGGCCGTGTAGGCCCAGGGACAGGTTTGGGATTTAGAAAGGAAAGAACATTAAAAAAAAAGGGAAAGAATGTTAAAAAAAGGGAAAGATAGGAGGGAATCAAATAGCTCTCATACTGCCCATGAAAGGAAGCAACAGACAGCTTCTCACCAGCCTCTTAAATCATAGTTAATGGTTCAATCAAAGTCTGCGAGTCTGTAGTCAAGACAATTACGTATTTTAAATGGAGAAGGTAAGAGGAAACTACCTGAAGGTAGGTTTTCTGTATTTCACTAGAAATGGCAAAGCGTTTGTGTTGCAGTCAGCCTGCATGGTTGCTGATAAATGACCATCAAATGGCTTAAGGGAGCAAGGGGTTTATTCTCTTACGATTTCTGGTTACAGTTCTTAGTCCAGCTTGACGGGAGAGCACGCACCAACACCAGGGCGAGGGAACTGGCCACACCATCACTGCATAACGGCTGAGAGATGGACAATCCTTACTTGCCAGACCAGCACGTCTGATCAAGTATACAGAAGGATGCCAACTCTCTCAACCAGCTCTCTGTGATTTATCCAGGGCCTAATCACACCCACCATGGGCTGGGTCTCCAGCTAGACAATCTCTTTCAGGTTTGCTCTGGGGTGAACTCAACCTTCAACTCTCTTCAACTCCTCAAACCCTCAACAGGCAAGTTGACACCTGTGCCTCGCTATGATAGTTTGTCTCATGGGCGCTGCTGTAGAGTGAAGAGAACAGCGCAGTGGGCCCAGGCATGGAGCACATCTGGAAATGGCAAACCCACTGGAAAAAGAATAAAAGATTCAAGTTGTACTAAGCATGTTCTCTGATCACAGTGGAATTAAACGTAGAATCAAAAACAGAAAGATCTCTGGAAATTTCTCAGATAATTGAAATGTGTGGTGTTTGTTTGGCTTTTAAATCATTTTTCCATTACTGGAAGAAAAGAGCTGAGATGTTACTTATGAACAAGAAAGGTTGGTTTGGACTCTCACTGTGGAGAGCTGAGGCCTCCTGGCTCCATTGCTCAGGCCTGGGCCACAGCTGAAGGGGGAGCGTGGGGGGATCAAACCTTTCACCTGGGGCAGAAGACAAAACAGTGAAACAGAGCGAGCGAGGGTCCCTAGTCTCCTTCCAGGACACGCCTCCGAGGGTGTAAACCCTCTCAATGTGCAAGGTCAACGTTTCTGCCATTGCTCGCAGCATCTTAGGCTGGGAAGCCAAGCCCCACACCTGGGCCTGAAGGGCAGACGCTGCAGACTAGAGAGAGCACTATGTCCTGGTCTGACTGCAGGCTGTCCCCACAGGCTCCGGGCTCGCATCCTGAGCCCTTGTGGATGTCTGGGAAGCTCAAGGCAGCCCTAGGAGATGGAGCCTTGCTGTGGGAGGGGACGTCACAGGGGGCGAGCCTTGAGGTTGGGTGGTCCCGACCTGATACCTCTTGCCCATCTGTCTCTTGCTCTCTCTAGCTCCAAGACCATAGCTATGGCCTAAGCTGCCTTGTCTTTTCTACCATAATGGACATGTCTCCCTTCTGGAACCATAAGCCACATGACACTCCTCCTCCTCCCTTCAGCTGGTGGTAATAGTGTGATTCACAGCGGCAGAAAGAAATACACTTCACACAGCGAGGGTGGACGAAGAAACAGGCAGTTACACTCCGAAGTATTTTAACGGGGAGTGCGGCCGAAGGTACCCCTAGGTCAGTACTTAAAGAGACAGTACTCATCGCCAATATCAGACACAGGAAAAGTTTCGTTCAAGTCAAGCATCATGGCTTCACCCCAAGGAAACTATAAAAAAACAACAACCAAGAAAAGTCTAAGTGATCCAGCACCACTCGCCCCTAACGGAGCACACTGGGGGTCCATCCCAGGAATCACCCTGGAACATCCAGCCGCCCAGCAGGACAGGAAGTGCACTCCAGCCAGGGTGGAGGAATTTACAAAAATGGCCTGGCTCTGGCTAACCGCCCACCGAAGATGAGCTGGCCTGGCCACTGTCACGTGAGGAGCCTCTGCCATCTGACCAGCTCCCATG
Organism: Typhlomys cinereus; assembly: GCA_023101885.1. Lineage (NCBI taxonomy): Eukaryota > Metazoa > Chordata > Mammalia > Rodentia > Platacanthomyidae > Typhlomys > Typhlomys cinereus. The sequence continues at coordinate 409,698 of JALPQD010000198.1, forward strand.
AATGCCACCATCGGAAGTTCTTCACACGGATGGAAGCCCCTGAAACCAGGAGCAGGAAGAAATCCTCACCTTCTGTCAGAGTCACAGGGAGCTTGAACGTGCACACAAACACCAACATGGGGGGCTCCAGGCTCAGGTCCCCAGATTTGCAAACAGGCACCAGGGACGCTGCTTTTATTCTTTCACCCCCTGGCCCGTCCAGGCACTGCCCTGCTTCCCTGGCAAGCCTTAGCCACGTCGGAAGGTCATGTTCTTACAGAACGGGGTGCTCTCTGCGGATCACGTCCCCTCGCTGATGGAGGTGCTTTGCGCTCGGCTATTGCAGTCCAGGTCAGTCACTTCGGCCTCAAAGGAGCGCTGCGAGCAGCGGATGCTTGGCAGATAAATGGGCACCAGGAGAAATCCCTGGAAAGCAGAGCTGCCCTCAGACTAGGTCAGCTGGGGGCTCCGGGCCGGCCCTGGAGGCCGACGCTGGAGGTGGCGGGGCGCTCCTCTGCCCACTGCCTTGGCACTCTGAGAGGCCTGGGCCACTCTGGAGTCACCAGCTCCACCCCCCCCCCACTTCTACAGGAGTGCGCCCCACCTGTCACTCTGTGTGGGAGGTAGGGGTTTGCCCAGGGCCCCGTGTGGCCCCTCTGCGTCTGTTGCCCTCCTCAGCTGGACTCACAGAAGACCTCGTTTTGTCTGCATGTTGCTGGTCAATTCACTGAACTGGGGGGGGGGACTAAGGAGCTCTTATGTTTACCTACGATTCCCCGTTCCTGCTCATAGTCCAGCTGGCAGGAGGGTTCATATCGGCCCCGGGAGCAAAGGGAACTGACCACGTCATTTCCACGCAACTTGCTCAGAGAGGGGCGAATCTTCTCACCTGCCAGACTGCCAGCATGCCAGCAGCCAAAGGTGCCTCAAATGCCGAGCCAGCCTTCTCCAACCTTATCTGCCCAGGACATGCCCCCTCCCCCCACCACGGGCTGGGTCTTCCCTCATCAATGAGCCGATCTCCTGCAGGTTTGCTCAGGCTTGCCTCAACTACCCATTCTGGACAGACGTGCCTAGAGCTCAGCCTTCCACTGTCTAAGCGACACCCGTATCTAACCAGCCCACACCACTGAGGGAGTCAGTAAACCCCACTGGGCCAGCCAGGACTCAGCACAGCTGCCCACCCACCATGGAGCCCTCTCTGCTCACATCCCCTGTGGGGGCGAGGCGCTCATCCAGGCTCAGCCCAGCTCCTCCCCCACCCTCCCCCACCCCTTTTCCCTTCTCTTTCTCCCTCCCCCACCCCTCCCCCTCCTCTCCAGGGTTCTCACTCCACCAGGATCCTGTGGGCATCTGTAATGATGGTGACTTCTTGTTTCAGACTCTCTTGACTCAGCTGGAATATTGGCCTTTTTCTCTTGCCGTCTCATGCCCAGTGCATAGAAAACAACTGGCATGCATTGAAGCTCAGAATGTAATTGCTGAATGAATAAAAGCAGACAATCCCTTTGGAACTGGACACTGACTCATGGGAAAGGAGTCTCTCTGCCCAGGGGGGGCTAGTAGCAGGGCTGCTGGGGAAAGCCAGGAGAGGCCCCACCAGGGGGACAGGAGGGCGTGGTTTGTGTGCAGGCGGGGCTGGTGTTGCCTGCCTGGCCTGTAGCCACTGGTTTTCCAGGAACAGCCGCACTCGTAGGTTATGGGGATCACAGAGCAACTCCCCCCGCCACACACACACACACACACACACCATACAGCTCTACACCCCTGGCTTTTGTTGAGCTTGCGCTCACCTCTGACCTCCACCTCCTCTGACAGGGGTGTCGCTGCGCCTGGCTTAGAGCTGAGCACTGGATCCGTGGCTGCCATGTGGCTTGTGCCACTCTCTGGTCACAGTCACCGGTTCAAGGATGGTAGCAGCTGAGACTGGGGGCTTCGGTTTGAATCCTGTGATATGCTGTATATCTTCCTGAACTCCGTCGCTTGCTCCTTCCTTGTGACAGGCACACTCTGCGGGGCTGGCTTGCTGCCTTGCCCTCTGTTCATGCGAGGATGCAGCCAGAAGACCCTCACCAGGTGCCAGCCCTTGGCACTGAGAAATCCATTCTTATACATGGCTCGGGCCCCTGCGTTCTGTTGTAAGAGCACGAGCAAAGACTACAAAGGGAAGGAAGGAAGCACAAGAACTGCAGAGGGATGAGGGAAATCTTGCAAGGGTGCAGAGCCCGCGTGCAGGTGAACTTCACGAAAGGCTGCGGGAAATGCAGACCATGAATCACCACAGAGGCAGAAAGGGCAGGTGAAGAGAAGAGCTGTGATAATGCTGCTCTGCTGGATCAAACCGCACCGAAGCCTGCATGCGGACATCCCACCCACCGATACACTTCACTTGTCCTTAAAGCTGCTTTGGCTGGTTGAAGACTCTGGATTTTGTGATATAATAATTCCAGACTCGTTTCTTTCCTCAGCTTGTTCCCACAGCTAAAACAGGCTCTCTGGAACAGGAAAAAGAGTAAGTAACGTCATGGTTTTTTCCCTACTGTGTACGGGTAAGGGAGCTGTGTAGGGTGGTTAAAGCTCTCCCGACAGCCAAGGACCATCCAGGTTAAGTTCTGCTCTCCCCAAACACAGACAGAGCCCCACTGAGCGCCGGGCCCATGCACTGGTATTTATTCCAAAATGAAATGCATGCTGAGACTCTTACGCGGAAGCAAGACGGTCCTTAAGGGTTCCTTGACGCCTCAAGGAATTCTCATATAAGCAATAAGCGGGAAATAATCAAGAGCTATTTTAGACACGATACAAAATAATTGTTTTCATAAATACTTTGAAATGTTAAACAGGAAAAGAAAGGAAAGGATTTCTTCTGGCAGTCACATCGTCTCACACGATTCTGGGGAGTCCAGAGGACATCCGGGCCTCCGGGGTGCAGAACGTGGCATGTGGGACCTCCCGGGGAGACCCAGTCTCAGGCCCACCAGTTTGACCTAGTTGGGTTCCTTCGCCCAGGAGCGAAGAAATCGTGTCCGTTCCTGATTCGACCACACGAGGGCGCGCTCGGTGGCCGTCCAGACCTGAAAGGAAGCCCAGGTGCTACGGGTGAAAACGGACAAAGAAAACTTGATTTAAAACGTGTCTCGGGCTCCTCCTCCTCCTCCTCCTCCTCTTGCTGTCTGCTGAATGCAATCAGCGCGCGCTTTCAGTCCGCTCGGGGCGTCCTCTCGGGAATACGAGAAGCATTGTCTTATTAAATCTAGGTCATCCGATCTTGGGCATCAGTGTATCCCAGGAGCGCCTTCGACATTTTCCGAGGTGAATTTCAGAGCAACAAGATTAAAGGTGCCCAAAGCGCAGGGAAAGTTAACGCTGAGCCCCGGGGCCTGGCACGCGGCAATAAGCCGCAACAACCGGTTACCTTTTCCGAAGCCCCGGTCTTCATGTCACAATTGTTTCCGAAGAATGTCCCATCACCCTCCTTCCCTGCATCTGTCTGGATCTTTTCTATTCATATTTGAATGGATTCTCGCTCACTCTCTATCTTATTATTTTGCCAGGGACTTTGGATCATTACAAGACTGCGGGTACCGACAGACTGTAATTAAGCTTAACACAGATTTTTTTTTTTTCCTTTTAGGAGAGAGAAGGACCCACCAACTGCAACTCGGATTTGTCTGGGCTGTAATTTGTAGCGTTGACACAAAGGGGTCCTTTTTCCGCGTGGTGGCGCGGATGATGAGCAAGCGCGGGGCTGAGGGTGTGCGCGGCCCCCGCTCGCTGCGCGCAGAGCGGGCGGATGGGTAAATAGCTAAGTATAGCTCGGAGCTGATTACAGACCAGCTCGGGCTATTGTCCTTCATCACTTGTCATTGTTGACGCGGCAATTGCCACTCCATGTTTCTCTTTGTCTCCGGCTGCAGCCGGTTTCCTGGACAGGACGCGTCGCAGGCCAAGTGGCTGGAAATTGATTCTTCCCATGGGAAGGGTGTGGCAGGTGTTGGTGTTGCGAAGGGCACTGCTTCCTGCCATGACACCTGTAGCTACAGAATGGCTGATTTGCAAGGTCCCTCCCCAAAAGGCTGGAAGCCCTGGCCAGGCTACCGGCAGCTTGACCTTGGTTTTCTCATCTGACCCTGGGACTGAGATATTTATCCTTGTTCCCAAGGAACGTTTGAGGGCCAGTGAAGTGGGGTGCTTAATTCCCTGGGAGGAGACATGTTTGCACATGTGTGAGCACATGCTCTCGTATACATGTATGCGCACAATATACGGACTAGATATAGAAACTATCTGTACCTTATTGTATGTAAACTCTGTGTGTGTGTGTGTGTGTGTGTGTGTGTGTGTGTGTGTGTGTGTGTATGTGTGTACTGGGAGATTCTAAAGAGACACTTGCCCCTTCCCTAAGCTACCACACTACACAGATACCATGGCCCAAGGAATTGGAATTTTTACTCAGAAATCTTCAACTGGGGGTGGGGAGACTAAAGCCCATGCCAGTCGGAAGAGGAATCATCCCCTGGAGATAGATTTCACACAGTTCTGACAACCTGTCAGACCACCCTGCTGGAGAGACCTGCTGAGGCAATGAGGGGTCAGTGATGGGCGGGACCGACCACACCTCAAACATGCTCCCCTGAGCATGCTTCTTGCTGCCGTTTAAACCAAAACCTCATGCCAGGACCCCAAAGATGGACTTCGGGGGGATCCACTGAACCTCTGTTCGTCTTCCCAGTGTGATCACGTTGAATAAATCTTTTTCTGGTTTTCACTGTCACTTCGTCTGTTCAACTGACCTACTGAGATGGTGACCAAGCCTAGCTCGCTGGAGTTCCTGGGTCCAGTTTCTGCACCAACAGCTACAGGGACAGTATTCTATAACTCGGGGGATGGGGGTGTCAGGATTTGCATGCTGGGAAGAAATTGGAGTCTAGCCGGCTATGACATTACTCGCTTGTATGAGCCGGGCCCTGCCTTGAGGTCTGCCCATTCTGAAGCAGCGCTCCCAGCAGGAGCACTGTGGATGCTTGGGCAGGGCGCTCCTCCTCAGGGTCTGGTTGGCATCTTTAACATCTCTGCTGTCATCCCGAGCCCCGCGGTGGATGCTCTGCTCTGGTCACCGCGCACGGTGCACATGTGTTGTCATCCCTATAAACGCTCAGATAAAAGCTCCCAGGTGAGGATGAGTTGCCCACGCAGAGGTGCACGGTGGCAGATGCAGCTGCTGCAATCACCGCGGCGATGAAGCCCTGCAGAGTCGTGGGTCCCACTGCGTGGACTCTGTGCAAAGGCCACGTTTGGTGTCGGCAAAGGCATTTGAGTCCATGACTCTTCTTTTTCTGTTTTGACTTCATTCTTCATTCTCTGTGTGTGTGTGTGTGTGTGTGTGTGTGTGTGTGTGTGTGTGTGTGTAAGAGGGCACTGTGTGTCCCTGTAGAGGACCAAAGGTGACTTCGGGAATCATCCTGGATTGCTTCTACCTTCCTTTTGCTTCACTCTGGGATTTCCCAGGCTCCACCCACTAGGGCCAGAAGTGCAAGCCATAGCTATTTCCACCTGGTGGGTTTTTTTTTGTTGTTGTTGTTGTTGTTGTTGTTTTTAATGTGGGTCCTGGGATCCAAACTCAGGACCTTCTGCTTATGAGGCAGAGTCTTAACCCCTGAGCCATCTCTCCAGTCCCTTTTTCTGTTTTGAGACAGGGTAGCCAAGAGTGAGCTCAATTGTCTGATCCTCCTACTGAGTCCTCGGATGCCGGGAGAGCTGAGGTTGCAGGAATGGTGGTCAGTTTGCGCGGTGCTGGTGCTCCAAGCCAGGGCCTCACGTGCGAGGCAAGCACTCTGCCCAAGGAGAAGTTTCCCAGCCCATCTGTATCCGCTGCTTTTCTTGTTGCTGTGACTTAAGGAGCCGACAAGGAGGAAGGACGCGTGTCGACTTACAGTTTGAAGGTACAGCCCATCATGGTTTGGAAAGTATGGCGGCAGAAACACATGAGCATGTGTGTACACACATATGTGAGCAGAGAGAGAGAGAGAGAGAGAGCGCCTGGGGAAGGAGGGGTACCTCTGCCTTTCTCCCCCAACTGTCTTGTAATAAACTCCTCTTTGTGTAGCGATCCAGTGAGCTAGTTGCCTGCGCACTGGAAGCCAGGTGGATGCAGCGGGGACTTGGCGACTAGGGTCCTGCGTGGCTGGGGTACCTCCTTCAAATCCAGTTCCACGGGAAGAGACAGGTGACCTGCAGCCCCTCTAGAGAGAACGGCTGAGCGAGGACAGGCGCTTCCTCTCTTGGACCTCTGTGACTTAGTCAATACGCAAGTCAGCTCTGACAGTGCACCCCCTATTTCCAAGGCCCCCGTGTGCGGGCGTACAGTGGATCGATGATCACCCACCTTCTGCATATAGGACACTGTCATGGTCTGAATATAAACTGGCCCCCGCAGACTCAGATGCTCGAATCATTGGTTGATGTTTGGGAAGGGTGTGGCTAGAGGCGGAGGAAGGAGCGTCAGAGGGGTGTGCCTCGAGGTTGGTCAGCCCTGCCCCGTGTCGCTACAGTGTGCTGTGCAGTCTGCAGTTAGCGCGCTCATCCTCCGGGATGCACGTGACCTAAGCCGCCTCCCGCTTCTGCCAGCAGCCGTGGCTTTCCTGTCATGATGGACAGAAACGTGGACAGTAAGTCTCCTCTGGAACCATAAGCCAAATAAACGCTTCCTTTTCTCCCTCAAGCGGGTCGCATGAATGTGTCTCACAACAACAGAGAGTCACGGCTACAGACGTGCAGCCCCAGGAAGCTGCCAGCCCTGAGTGCCCAGGGGCCTCTCCTAACACACCTGCACCGGAGCCCACGACTCTCTATGCAGAGGCACACACTGCGCTCAAGCTGTGGCCCTCCCAGTCATCCTGCAGTGTGTTCTCAGGAAGGTCACTTCCCCTCTCTGAGCTTTGATTTCCTCCTTTCCAGGCTGGCTCAGGGAGAGAAGAACCATCTGCCACCTGGGGATCCGTCCACTTAGCACCTTGGGAACTTTTGAATGCGGGGACTTCCTTTCTGCTCTGGATCAGACCCCAGGTACCAGTTACTCCTCGGGCTGCTGCTGTCCGGCACCTCTGAGGCTCAAACAGCTAAGGGGAGAAAAGGGAGATTCATGGAGCTTGCGGTTCCCTCGCGGTGGAAAAGCCTGGCTGGCTGGCAGAAGCTGGAGGTGGCTTAGGTTACGCCCATCATGGCGGCTGAGAGCTGCAATCTGAGAGCAGACCTCTGCAGAAGTGGGGTGGAACCAATCAACTTCAAGGCCCGCCCCCTGGGACTGCCCTCCTCCAGCAAGGTTCCACCTCTTAAGGGTGCCATGACCTTCCCAAACAACTAAAGAGTCAAACACAAGAACCAGGGGGGACAACTCACATGTCAAACCATGATACCTGTATTAGTTAGGGTTCTCTAGAGTCACGGAATTCACAGATTGAATATATATATATAAAATATATAGGAAATATATTGAGTTGGCTTACAGATATGGCCGAGGTAGTCCAGTGAAGGCTGTCAGCAGCCGAGATAGTTCCAACAATGGCTGCCAATAGCTAGCTGCTCAGTTCGGTAGTCAAGTAGGTGATGGCTGAAGGCTCGAGAACTCCTAGGGTCTTAGTCTAGTCGAAGGCTAGAAGGTCAAAGAAACCGGGCGGCCGGAAGGAAGAGCGATTCCTAGCACAGTTGCAAGAAGGCTTCTGTTCTCCTTGGTGGCTCCTTTTTATATGATGCAGTACTGGGAGGATCCTTTGAGAGCTTTGGAGTTCTGATAGGATCTGGGGTGTGTATAATCCTTTCAAGTAGTCTCAGTTGATCCTTTCCAGAGGTGGTCTCAGCCCAGCTTAGTTAATACCAACTGTGTCAAGTTGACACCCAGGCTTAACTATCACAATACCCCATAACTTTTTAGTTATTAATATTTTTCTTCTTTGATAATTTCATACAAAGTATGTGATCTTCCAATCTTCCCAACTTTTCTGGACACTCATCTTCTTATTTTGGCCTCCATCCAAATAAGATAGACAAGATAAAATAGCTTTTCTTGGGGATAGGGAAACGGCTCAGAGATTAAGTCTTTGCCTTGCAAGCAAAAGGATCTGCACTCAGATCTCAGATTCGATATAAAAATGCCAGGCAGACATGGCATCAGTGTGCAGTTCTGGTCCTGGAAGCCGGAGTCTGGGAAACCCCAGAGCAAAGCAATAGGGAGGCAGAGCAACCCAGGATATTCTTGACGCCTCACCTGGGCTTCTACAGGTACATATATGCTCAGGTGCCATCTTGTACACGTATCCACAAACACATACACCTACACACATGCAAACATACATATGCATGTACATATAGGCATATGTGTGAAAAACAAAACGAGAGCTGTTCTTGAACATCCACACCACAGCTGTCAGTCACAATGAAAAGAGCACTGTTTCCTCCCTACAGAGGGGGGGAGAGGGGAGAGTTGACAGTTACTTGGACATGGTGGTACATGAACGATAAGATCAATAGAGAGAGATGAGACAGGTGGGAGGTCAGGGAATATGGGGGAGAGTACTGAACACATTTCCCACAATCCTCACCCCACAGAAAAGACTAGCTGCTGTCTGAAGTGTCGCATTGGAATGCCCGACGCTCTAGCTTCCGTGGATGCCCAAGAACGACCCCGAAGGGTCCCATCTGAGCATTGCCACCCTTCAATCCTCTCTCCATGTTCCTGGGGTCAGGAGCTCAGCGCCACTCAGCCGCATGGCTCTGGTGGGCCGGCTCAGGCGGTGGGGGGGGGGCTGATGCTTCTCACATCTCACAGATGCACAGGGCTTCTCCAAGCGCTCCCTGCTCGGACTGGCCTGAGCCTGCTCACAGCGTGCAGTCTCCAAGCAGTGACTGCTGGGATGGTGGTTCCGAGCCGCGGGAACATGTGCCCCCGCAGCCCAGATGGAGCCTCCTATCTATTATGGCGGATGCTCTTGGAGATCACCCCAGAACTCTAATCCCTAATGTCTGCACTGCATGTAATCCCCTCATGTCTACACTGCATAGAACCTCCAATGTCTGCACTACATATAATTCCCTAATGTCTACACTGTATATAGAACCTCCAATGTCTGCACTGTGTATAACCTCCTGAATCACCTAATGTCTACACTAGGTATAATCCCCTAATTGTCTATACTGTGCATAATCTCCTAATGTCTATATTGAGTATAATCCAATGACATCTACACCATGTATAACCCCCTGATATCTACACTGGGTATAATGTCACCCCATTAGACTGTCAGGAACTGTGACCCCTTTGTGAGTCCGTGGTGACCTATGAGAAAGGTGTAGGATGTTTAGGATGTAATTGAGGTCTCTAGAGTTGTCTTTGGGTTGATCAAAGTCCTGGGTAGGCCTGACCTAGTCACATGTCCCTCAGAAAGCCCAGGACGCTCTGCACCCCCACAGCAGAACTCCTCTCCCTCTGTTGCTCGCTGTTGTTAGGGAGCTGGGTCCCACTTGTACACTCAGGACCTCAGGTCTGACTCTGTGTAGAGCGGGCCTTTAAGGAGTGGCGCTGACCTAACGTGGGTGTGAGTCATTCCCTACAAGCTCGTGTGTTTGAATCCTTAGCTGGTGCTAATGTTTGGAGAGACCTCAGCATCTTGAAACGTGGTGCTTTGCTAGAGGACCGAACACCACGGGGGGGGGGATTGGGGTGAGCATGAAGTAATGTGATCTGATCCTCATAAGAAGAGGGGAGAGGGGTGCCACGACTGTGCCTGAAAGGAAAGACCCACAAGGCAGGGCAAGGAGGCAGAGGTCTCAGAAGAACCAAGCCTGCAGATGCCTCCATCTCTCCTAGGCCTCCAGATCAGGGAAAACAGATCTTGTAAATCTCCTGTCCGCGGCATTGCGCTTGAAGACGCCTCGCCCAGGGACTCATGGGAAGCCTCAAAGGCAGACAGGTTCCCATTTGTGGGCTTCCTTCATCCCGCCTTGCCTCCTGGCTCTTGGTGCGATGGCTGCATGTCTCGGCCCCTTGTGAGGTGGCCCTTGATGTGGGTGTGTCCAGCCAGCCTTAAGAAGTCCCCATCTGGACCTACCCATTCACCCTGACACGTCCTCCTAGACCCTCTGGGAGGAAGGACCTGGAGGGCATTTCGGCCAACCACACTGCGCTGGGGCTCAGTTGTCTTCTGCAATATCCCCACCTAGTGGATTGGCTGGAGCGCTTCTCCGAAGGGGAGAAGTGGCCCCAGGGAACGAAAGGGCAGGTTGCAGCCAAGGAAAGAGGCCACCGGACAGCTGGAGTCTCTAGTCAGCTTCCTTAGCCTGCCAGCAGTATAGACCGGACTTGTCAGTAGAGAAACGCACTCTCGATTTCCTCAGCCTCGTTAGTGGTCGGATCGCAGACAGAGCAGCGAGAAACAGGGAACGAGCCCAGGAATTGGGAGCAACATTCCCTGTGGTCCAGGAGGCCAGGGGAGGACGGGGAGGAAGGGAGGAGACTTGGAGAGGAGCTGACTGAGGTCCTGGGGTGTGGGAAGTGTACCCCGAGGTCATGAGGAGGGCCAGGATCACGCCCTGTCACACGTCCCAAGTGGGAGTCTCCTCCATCCCCCGTCTAGGAGAAACCCCCAAAGTGAGCCCTCCCGACGAGACGGCATCACGTGAGTACAGGGGCCGACTCAGCGCTGCCAGTCACACGGCACAGAACTTCAAATGCACGTACACGCTAAGCACGTTCTGGAGGGAAGGGGACCGTCCCACCACGTGACAAGCAGCCGTCACACAGAGACGGTCCTGCCCAGCAGCAGTGGGATTTGACGCATGGTCAGAAGAGCACGTCCTAAATGTTCCAGCACTTTTCTTTCTTTACCGCATGTTAATTTGGTTGGGCAGGAAGCCTGAGGAGCCTCACATTGCACATTAGAAAACTGAGGCACCTGCCCCAGGTCACTCAGCGAGGTTAGACAGGAGCAATGTGACTTCAGTGATCCTGGTTCAAAGACCAGACCCGGGCAGGCCAAAGGACAGCGTCCAGGAAGTTCAGTACGTACACAAGGTGCCTCCCCCGCCTGCCCGTAGAATTGGCTGCAAGGACCCTAGAGGGTGGCAAGTCTGAAGGACGTTCATTCACAGCATGCAGGAGGTTGCGGCAGGGGGTCGTGAAGTCCAAAGTAGCTTGGGTAACACAAGATGTCCTGGGCCAGCCTGGGCTACACAGCAAGCTGCTGTCTCAGCCAGACAAAAACCAGGTCAGTTCGAGGGGGAAACATGGAGGCTTAACTTTGGGCACACTTGAGTCAGACTGATGTCCTGACTCAACTTCTTAGCCTAGCCTGGGGTATTACTCAGTCTGAGCTCTGGGGCCAGGTAGCCCCCAGTTTGGACCTCGCTGAGTCCCTCACTTGCTATTTGAATCCTTACATGAAAAGCGATCAGAAACGAGCGTGTTTCCTGTAGAGCAGAGACCAGCAAATGTTTCCCGAGCCACGTGAGACAGCACATACTGAAGCTCTGAAGGTCGCAGAGCCTCTGCTGCTTTCCACCAAGCAAGAAAGTAGCTGCAGACAATCCTGAAATGTTTAAGTCCCTCGTTCCAGTAAAACTTTATTTACGTGAGCAGACAGCCAGATCTGGCCTCAAGTCTTAGTCCACCCACCCCAGGAGTGAGTGTAAGAGAGATGATGCTACAGCAGAGATTCTAACCTGCAGCCCCTCGACTAAGGCACAAATATATTTCTTCCTTTGACAGTGTGTGAGGGGGGCTCTGCCCCCTAGGTCATTCAGCACCCTTGTTCTCAGGCATCTGAGGAATGTCCGAACAGGATGAGGCTGGAGTAGCTGTGGGACAGCGAGGACCATGCTAGGAGACCAGGGAGCCGGGTCACGGACAAGGCGGCATCTCAGAGGGACAGAGGGGACAGCTGAGTTGCTTTGCTCTGTCCCTGATGGGAAGCAGCTGAGCCACCTGGACTTACATTTGCGTGGGATCTGCCAGCCCCCAACGGAGAACACACGTGGGGAGCCCATGAGAACCACAGCAATATTCCAGGGGAAACACAAGCAGTGGCTGTGGACAGACGGAGGATTTTAGACGTGTTTTGAAGTGTTTCTGTTCATCTGTTTATTATTCATTCATTCTTCTGGGAAGACTCCTGATCTCAGCTTACCTAAACCGTACAAATCACTGGCTGGTCGCCTCCGGAAGGAACCCGTCCATGTGACTTCATTTCTGAGTATCACTGTATCAGCCACACAGGAACTTTGCGCCTTTTGTTGGGCACTAAATGCCAGTGCTTAACCTAATGTATAACAGGGAGGGGGTGGCAACAAAAGGGTAAGAGGGTAGAGGAAGGGAACAGTATTTCCCCCCAAATTACAAGAAAGTACCTTGCATACCAATACATCGAAGTCCTCCATGAAGTGAGAGCTAGTGATAGCTCCTGTGTGTGTGTGTTTTGCATGTGAGAGGGTATACATGTTCTGATGTGTATATAAAAGGAACTTTACTCTGGTGTGTGTGTGTGTGTGTGTGTGTGTGTGTGTGTGTGTGTTTTGCATGTGAGAAGGTATACATGTTCTGATGTGTATATAAAAGGAACTTTACTCTGGTGTGCGTGTGTGTGCACGTGTGCACACGTGTGTGTCTATGGATGCCAAAGGGAGGCATTGGGAATCATCTTGGATTGCCCTACCTCCTTTTTGCTTTGTTCTAAGATTTCCCTGGCTTTACTTTCTTAGGGCCAGAACTGCAGGCCTCTGCCATATCTGCCCAGCATTTTTATGTGGGATCTGGGGGTTTGAACTCAAGCCCTTCTGCTTGGGACACACAGTGTTTAACCCCTGAGCCATCTCCCCAGCTCCGAGAGGACAGGGAGAATCAAGCTAGCTCACCCCAGTCCAAGGAGCTTGGGCCTCCCAGACACCTCCATGCATCGAGGAATGTCAAGGTCATGGCCCTTCATGGTCCTGCTCGCTTGGCACCCAGCTGGGTGCGGCTGCACACTCAATAGCTGTTGAGACTTCTCTTCCTCCATGAAGACAGGGAGCAATGAGGAAGTTGCGTGACCCCCAAGCTTGGAGCCAGAAGACATGCTGCCTATCAGTAGGCTTTGACTTTCTCCGGAGACCAGCCAGGATTTCAAACCCATGTGACCTGTGATTCCACACCCGGGCTGGTCCTCCTGCGTCCTGGCGTCAGGGTCCAGGAGAGTGCAGCAGACAGAGAGGAGGTCTTGAGGAGCCCCCAGTCACACCTAATGCGGGGCAGGGGTCTTAATCCCACTGTGTGACGCTTCTCTGGATTCCATTGTTCTCTGTAACACATTCACCAAGAGTGTCTGCACCCCAGAAGCACCGTAGGAACACCTGAGGAAAACCCCATCTCTCTCTCTCTCTCTCTCTCTCACACACACACACACACACACACCAGCCACACCAGCGTCCTGGGGAGCAGAGGAAGTCAGCGTGGACCCAACCTCAGAACCAGAACATCCTCTAGAAAATCCGACACCATTTTCCCGTCTTTCCTCTCCTCACAGCTCGGCAAGCATTTGTCTGCCTCTTGGTCTCCGTCTGCCACTTTCCTCTTCTCTGGGTATCCCAACCATAAATCATTGCCTCGGACCCCATGCCTAGGAGGAGCCAAGGCTAGAACCTACTCATCGGAGGTTTGCACTGGGTTATTTATTGTGACAGAAATTGCAAATGGCCTGGCAGTCACTGCAGGGGGAGAGGCGGGCCCCTCAGCGGGGTGCGGGCACCTTGGATGCAGATGGCAGGGGGCGGGAGCAGCATCTTTAGTAAGTAGAGCAGATACTCTACTTGGCTGGAGATGCAAAGTAACCAGGGGGCTCTCCTGGCTCCCTGCGAACAGAGAAAACATGGAGTCCACCTGCCTCTTCCTGCAGGACCCCGGAATGACACGGAGTCCACGGTCATTGGGACCACGCAATGCGAAAAGCTGGCGGAACAGCAAAGAAATGAGCAGGAAGGGCTGTGCAAAGCAGAGCCGTGCGAGCGCGCTGCGTCCTGGCCTGGCCACCTGCCCCGAGAGACGGCCTCGTCCTGGCCTGCTTGGGAACACGAAGATCTGTTCTGTATGGTTAAAATCGATTGCCTGGCCTCTGGGCATGGCTTGCAAGAAGACTCAGAGACAGGTGTAGGGAGTGTCATTGTCTTGGGCTGAGAAGGTGACAATGGCTGACAGTCAGCTACTTCTAAAGGTTCCTTCCGTGGGGGGTGGGAGCCCCGGCGTGCAATGCAGGATTCCTGGTGCCATCCTATGGCCGAGTTTTCCAACCCCTACAACACCAGCTGTCCCAACATGAAGGATAACTTAGGCCAAGGGATACACTAGCACAGCCTCACCCTGGCCCTTTGATTTGCCTGCAGAGCCCATGTGTTCTCTAAATGCAGGAGCAGAACTGGGTGGGGGTGTGTTAGGAAAGCCACAGTGGTGAATCCCATCAAGAAAGGTAGTCTCCCAGCACTGGCCCTGTTTCTCAAGGGGTGCAGCATTCAGACAAAAACGCAGCTTGGGACAGGGTGACGTCAGACTCCCCTTCCCACCTCCATAGATCCACCACAACTTCAGCACACAGGCAGGCAGAGTCGGGGGTCACTAGGAAACCCTCGCAGGACTGCTGAGGATGCCACTCCTTCAGTTCCCCAGCAAGACTCTGAAGAAAGTAGTCCTTTGTGATGGCGGCTGTAGCCACATGGAACATTTCCTGCTCTTGACTTCAACACAGTGATCTCCTCAGGAGGCCGATGGCGGCCTGAGCCAATGATTTCTGAAAATGGCATCGCATAGGTGAGCATGCGGTATGCCAGCAGCAAAGTCACCCTAGAAGACCTCGAGAACGGTGGCTCGCTAACTAGCCAGCATTCCAGAATGAACTGGAACTCAGCAGTGTCAAGCGCTGGAATCTCACGTGGATGCTGTGGGTTAGGAACCCAAGAGCCACGTCAGGGCTGCTCAGGAAGTGACAGTCAAGACATTGGGCACATCTGTGGGCATCTCAAGGCTTGGCGGGGCTCACCAGACCCACGGCTGCGCTGTCTCCCTGGCACGGTGAGGCCTTAAGTCCTCCCTCGGGAGCGCGCCAACCCCAACAGGTTTCCGGAGCGTCTTTCCTGTGGCCAGTGCCCTCCGGACAGGCTGTCCAAGAGTGAACGACCCCCAGAGGGATTTTGAGGACTGTTCTTGGAAGGCAGCTAGATTTTCCTCCCTAGAAGCAAGTTACTAAGCTCACGCTCCGGAGATCAGACTTCAATTCTTGATGGGAGGGGAGCCTAGGAGTCTTTGGGAAAACTTCAACGTCACTCCCCCCTCCCCCTACCACTCACCTCCCCACCCCCACCCAGGTGACTCCCTAACATTCACCCCCCCACCCCTGCCCAGGTGACTCTGCGCAGAGGGAGAGGCAGCAGAAGGATCTTACTGCTGACTGAATTGACAGCAGCAGCAATAAAATACATGAACATGGGGCTGGGGAGATGGCTCAGGGCTTAAAGCTTTGGCCACGCAAGCAAAAGGACCTGAGTTCAGATTTCCAGATCCCACATTAAAATGCCAGAGACATATGACAGCAGCCTGTAATTCCAGCCCTAGAAGGCGGAGTCTTAGAACAAAACAATGTTTTTCTAAAAAAAAAAAAAACTTTATTTATTTAAAAAGAACTTTATTTAGTGTGTGTGTGTGTGTGTGTGTGTGTGTGTGTGTGTGTGTGTGTATCAGAGGACATTGTGTGTCCCTGTGGAGGACCAAGGGTGACTACGGGGATCATCCTGGATTGATTCTACATCCTTTTTGCTTTGCTCTGGGATTCCCAGGCTCCGCCACCAGGACCAGAAGTGCAGGCTGCAGTCATTTCCACCCAGCAATTTTTTATGTGAGACCTAGGATCTGAACTCAGGACCTTCTCCTGGGAAGACAGATTCTTAACCTCTCAGCCATCTCTCCAGCCTTCAAATGCTTCTTATACTTCATCAGTCGTCCCCTCCCAGCAGCCTGGGTTTGCTGCCTGGCTGCAGACCAGACCTGAAGAGTACCACACATGCAAAAAAAAGTCAAACATACAAGCACTTATATATGTGAATGCTTGCATAGTTGACTTTCCTCCACCTGTCTTCTATGCTGAGCAGAAACTGATGTGGAGAAGGAGAAGGAGTCAGGCATGGTGATAAACAGAGCGTTTGAGACAGAAGAGGAGGGGCTTTAGGGCCACAGACTTGAGCAGTGGAAGGTTAGGAGCAGATCTTTCTCTTCCCTCACAGACATGAGGGATGAGGTCAAACCAATTTGCACTTGCCGTCTGGTTTGGGGTTGTTTCATTAAGTGGTATACTGTGGCAAGCCTGGGTCCTGGGAGTCACATTATTTAATTCAGCACTTCCGCAGCCCTGACGGTACGGTGGACACTCAGAATGAGCTAGAAAGCCTCAGATGAGCACGTGAACTTGGACTGCCACGTGGCTGCTGTCCTCAGGACCCCTGACTAGTGAGGAGAAACGAGCGCTGGGAGGCCCGGTTGGGACAAACCTCGAGATGCCACTTTACCTGAAGCTGCCCTGTCCGACTTTCATGTGCCCTCAGGGTATCCTGCGGGGCAGCAGCGGTAACTGGCTGCCTCTCAACCTGGAGCTGGACTCAACTCTGCCATCTTGGGGATGGTGGGTGGCAAGCGGCAAGGCCCCAAGAGCGAGACTAGCTCTACTCTTCCTCCTGCCTTTTGAAAGCCCCCATAGCAGATGTCTGGGTGCTTGTACAGAAGCTCGCTCTTGAGGCTCACGCAGCTGGCAGCCTCTCCACTTCCTCATTCGTCCCCCCCCCCCCCAAGCAGCCTGGGTTTGCTGCCTGGCTGCAGCCAGACCCGATGTTCACACTAACGAGACGCTGCCTGGAGCCGAGGCCAAGAGGTGAGGTTTGGGGGAGGCTTTTTTAAGGATCACCCTTGCTACCAATTTGTTGGGGGGAGGGAGGGAGTCGTTTATGCCAATTAGACCTTGGTTAGTAAGGACTGTCCTGCCGGGGAGGCAGTGAGAAGCAGGTGGTAAGGACAGGTGATCAATGAGGGCGATGCACTGTGAGCCCCTCCGATTCTTCTTGGATGGCTAGTCTTCAATTAGCGCTCTGAGAAATGGAGAAAGGAGGTGTGCTTGCCTTGGGGCTGTGCAGTCACACCATCCCAAGGCCAACCGTCGCCCCGCGGTGTTAGGACGGCTCCTAAGGCGCTCTGGGCGTGGCAACGTTCACTTCTGCACTTCCCCTCAAGCATAAACAACGGTTTAATGGCAAAGCAAGGATGCAAAGGACCAGGCCGTCTGCTTGCCTCTGCTGGTCCACAGGGTGCCGCCCACGACCCACCGTGACCCTTCTCTCCTAGGAGTTGCCTCCAGGACTGGAGGGATAGCTGTGGGTGGCTAGGTCCGTTCTGATCAGCTGGCAAACCAAACTTCTAGTAGTGGGAGAAAACACGTGTGCTCCATCCCCGGGAATCAAGTCTTCGCAGAGGGTGAGGACAGAATCCATGGTCGGCCTCAAAGCCACAGAAGAGGGCTGTCGCTTGGGGCTCCAGGTGACCTGAAGCAGCTGCAAGCTATGTGTTTGAAGGACCTCTAGAGAAGGACACGTAGCAAGGACCCAGGTGCAAATTCTAGGAGATGGAGCCTAGGAAACCACCAGGAAGTCATGCCGGTTAAAAGGAAGGAAGTCCTCCAACCACATGACCAGGCAGGAGGCAGAACCTGAACCCAGTCCTCCCACCCTGATGGCACCTTGGGACGCCTTGAACAGATGAGCCAGCTGCACTGTGCCCAGACTCGTCTCCTGGGAAGGGTGCACAGATACTCGGGTGCTGTCTGGAACCCCACATTGCTGCTGCTTCAGGTTACCTAGCAACAGAAAGCCATAACTGTGTCATACCTGACTAGTAACTATTTAGTTATCACCCCAACATTTTCACGGTCGCTCAAGTAGGCACACTTGACGGTGCCCCATGATGTGAATGGCACCCGACCCTACATCGTTAGCTAGAGCTTCATAATTTCCTTGACGAGGTGGTAGGCCAGGGGCGCCGGGCCTGCTCTTGAACTTTGCAGTGAGCCCACAGCACGTCAGAGTGCTCGGCACACAGTAGGTGCAGTCACAATGCTGTGAATCGGGGTCCTGACCTTTCCTTTGTCAACTAAGCCGAAAGGGTCTTAGATCAAGATCTAGGACGGAAGTGTAGTAAACATTTACCCGCATGACTATGCGCCGGTGTAGATGTCGGATGTGTGTGGAACCAGGCCAAGAGCTGCACCACTTCGCTGCACTAGCAAGGCCTGGCCCCTCCCTACTCTGTGTAGAATGAGGACACAGAGGTCCCTAGAGACCCTGGTCCGTCTGCCAGGATGCTGAGCCCACAGATAGGGTAAAACCATTCTGGAAAGCTCTCCAGTGAGTTTTTAGGGGCTTTCAAGTGAATTCTTAGTTTCTTTTTCATGTGTAAGTGTCTATAGAGTGTGCACATGTGTATGCGCATGTGAGAAACACACATGAGCGCCCCGAGTATGTGTGCAGGAGTGTGTATGTGTGTGGGGGGGTTGCATGTGGAGGTCCGAAGTTGATATCAGGAATCGTCCTCGATCACTCCCACCTTAGTATTCCGAGGTAGGTCTACAAACCCAGAGCTTGCCTGTAGGGCTAGTCTGGGTGACCAGTTAGCTCTGAGGGTTCCCAGGCTTTGCCTCCCAGGACTGGAATTACAGGAAGACTGCCGCATCCCCTTGGCACTTTAAGTAAAATATGGAGATCTAAAATACAGTCTTCTTGTTTGCGTGGCAAGCGTTTTAACTACTGAACCGTCTCACTAGTCCCCACTGAATTCTTAGTTTCCATGTGAACAAGCAAATGGGTCCCACAACTTCTATCTCCTATCCCATCCCCCTTTTTAGGCCTAGGGATTGAACCTAGGTCCCTGGGGCCTGTTAGACAAATGTTCTAGCATTGACCATTAGCCCCAATCTACCATCTCCCATTTAAACATGTAAACAGAAGCCATAAAGATTTCTATCCTCCCCCACTCCTACACCTTCAACACTGTAACTCAAGTGGATATATCCATATTCAAGCACACCAGAGATCAAAGCTGTATTAGCCATGGACTACTTTTTATTCACAAGCTCACAGACAATGTCGAATTAAGAGGCATGTCACATGTTAACACTATTTACCAAAAAGAGCTAAATATATATACAGCTTTAAAATGCATCCATCATTGCTTGCTGGCTGCAAAACTTACTTTCATATACATATAAACTACTCTTGTTTTACCTAAGGTATGCATTTAAAATACATAAAAACAGTACCAAATGGCATAGAAGCCTATTTTGTCACAGTTCTCGTACATTCCTGATAGTCAAAGGGATGGGTGGGGAACGGACAGTTTCCTATAAAAAGAGGTGGATTCTGACAACAGTAATGGAACTTGCTAAGGAATGAGTATCTCAGCGCAGCTCAGTGGCCCGCCGACGTCCTTCTTACAGGAAGCAGTGAAAGCAAAGACACTGAAAGAGACACTGGCCTGTTTCTCTCTCCATTTTCTAATGCTCCCCCAAATCTGAATCCCCTTCTTCCATGCACCTAGAGCAAGCCTGTGACTAGACCCCTGTATCCTCCACAAGACCTTGGGCGCTGTTCTTCCAAAGCTTCACACAAGGAAGCCTGCCTGGGATTCCCTTCAGTTAGCACGTGGGATTTCCTTCAGTAAACACATGCAATTAGGCTCCCCGCAGGCGGACCACCTCTCTTACATGAACCCTCCCCTTCATCAGAGAAATTTCCATCCTGGACACTCATGATGGGCAAACCTCCAGCATCCCACGCTGATTTCTCTCCTACAAATACCCAGCCTCTCATTCCATGGGAGGAAGAACGCAACGCTGTCCTCTTCCATGGGTTCCCTAGAGGCTGGGGAGAGCCCAAGCGATTCATCCGCCCATCATGCACTTGAGTTTTCAATTTCTCTCTCACAGAGCTCAGTCATGCTATGTAACCCAGTGGACATGGTGATGAAAACTGGAAGTGGCCGACCTCACCTTCCTTCCCACAGCCCAGTGGGGAGAGGAGCACTCGGACCAAGCGATAAGCTCTCTTCAGAACAACAGAAAGCTGTCTGAAGTTTCTGGAAGCCTTCCAGCCACACATACCACAACTGCCTTGTGGCGCTTGCTAATCGCTCCGTGGACCTTGTGATTGACAGATGTTTGATAGGCTTGGCCTCCCTTCTGGCTGTGTGCACTTTTTTATCTCCAAGTACCAGCATCCTTGCAATCATGATGCCCGTGACATTCTGTGGCAGCCACTCACAACTGGACAGTCACGTGCAAGCCACCCACTTCAATTCTGTGTCTATTTCCTCCTCTCTCAAAGTAGAACAACACCTGTCCCGTCCCCCCCCCATAGGAAAGAACAAGGTGTGACACACAGAGTGAGGATATGCACGGGGAACACAGGAGCTTCAGAAATGCTAGGTGATCTCCCCCACCCAGGTGCTGGGCGCTCGCAGCTGCCAAAGTGTATGTTTCCTTCTACAGACCTGCTCCTGGCTCCATGTCGTGGACACACAAGGACTCGTGTGAGCTGCATGGTTAGGTGGAAGGACCAGCCCAGCCACTGAAATGATAACGACATGAACGGCTGACCAGGGATGAGTGACAGGAAGGGAAGGAGGAAGAATGGAAGGGAGAGAGGAAGGAGGGAGGGAGATCCGCATTTCCCTGTTTGGGGCTTTTGTCGTTGGCTGCGTGGGTGGTTCTCCTTGTTTTTAACGTTATCACTGGAAACGAGCTCTCTTCACCAACTGCTTATGACTTTGGGGAATTCCTGGGGAGGAACAGTGAGGTTAATGAAGCAAAGCTCGCCACTTGTGCCAAGAACATCTATGTTCCTTCGGAAAGTTGCCTAAACAAATATCTCCTCCCGTAGCAAGGAACTCAAGGATCACAGATTCCAGTCTGGAACAAATTTGTTTTAAAAGACAGAGAAAAAAAAACTTGATTGTGGTGAAGTAGATTTTTTTCCTCCCTCCCACATACATACACATACCCCAGATCTTTTCTAGATCCCTGATTCCACATCGGGAAGCAGCAAATCCCCCGTCCCAAGCCTGCACCATATGCATTCTGGTTTTCCAGATTCTAAGCAATAACTACTGGTATAGTAAATGCAAGTGACTAGTCCCCAACTTCACTCTGGAAATGACCACAGAGCAGCCCCCAATTTTACTCTGGGAAGGACCACATAGCAGCTGGGGCGTCGATTGGCTCCTATGCAACCAGGAGCGTTATGTCATCTGATGTAAGCGCTCGGGGTGTCCCAGTGTCCCCTGGGCCATTTGCCAAGCAGCTACCTCCCAGCCAGCCTAAGGGGTCATTTTCCTTCCAGCCAGCTTGAATGGGGCCTCCTCTGCCCCAGGGAACAGGCTCAAGAGCTCCCGAGTGAGGTGACACATCCCACCTCAGGTCTCTGACATGGGGCCCCGGGCACTTGTGGTCAAGTCAAATAAACCAAGAAGACAACCGAACACAAGGAAGGAGTAATCTGTACCCAAAGAATGATAGCAGCTTCCTCCCTTTGCCTGGTATTCCACAGACAAGTCCCAAGCGACCCCAATACTTGGCGTGAATGCACTAGGCTAGGAGCCTCGGCCTGCCATCTGGGATGTACGTCAGGAGCGACGTGAAGGTGTTGCTCTCTGGTGTGGTGCAGGGCTCCGTGCCCATTGCTTAGTCAGGAAACAACAAACGTGTTTGCATTCGTGGTGCAACGTCTGCCTCCTCGTGATGCAGTGATGATCGTTCAAGATCAGCGGTGCCCTGTGACTGTGGAGCGTGCGGTGGGCTACTCTGCAAAGCACCTCCCAAAAAACATCTGTTTCCTATTCTCAAGGACAACTAGCTACACACCAGACAGAACATTCATTCCAGAACCATCCAGAGAAGCAGACTCTAAGAGCTCCCTAATTGTCCCAAGACGGGCCCCTTTTGAAACAAGCCACCTCCTAGTTGACAGCACAGACAGACCTGGTTTGTGACCTGAAGCTCACCCGGCTCCAGCTGGTTTCCCCGCGTCGTCCTACATGCTCGCCTTCAACACAAAGCCCCGCCCCTCTCTTTTGTAGTGCACTGAGCCAGGGGAGGCGCGTCCCCCAGCATGATGAGCTATGGGCTCTGTGTGCAGAAACTTCAGTGGGGCTGCACGAGCCACAGCAGCACCCCACAACTCAACAAAAGACTGTGCCGAGAGGCAGGTAGGCGGGTGGGCAGGTAGGCAGGTTGCTATTCAACTACTTGACACATTAAGTTGTCCAGAGGGCAAAGACGCGCGTCAACCAAAGGGCCCCCTCTCGGTTTCAAAGCACATGGAGATCTGAGCACGGTTCCCTCTGACCCTGCACAATCTCACTTCAAAATCCCTACCCGGCGGGCATGAGGCGGAACACCTGTTCCATCCCTCTAAAGGACAGATGAAAAGCACCGTTCAGCCTTTGGCCTGTCTGCTGGTTACCCACAAACTCAAAGGAAGGGTTTGGAGCGGCAAGTGAGCCCCGTAGCACATCAAACAGGGCGACTGCTCCGGTCATCCCGCAGGTCCCCTTTGAACCGCAAAGAACAGGGGCACATTCTTTGACTCGCCGCTGGGCCCGCAGCCCCTGCTGGCCGAGACACGCGTCACCAGAACGTTCTCTGTGGCAAAGGATGCCAAACAGTCGACAACAGAACCCGGACTCTTCTTGGAGGAAGGTTCTGGAAGACTAGGCACAGCTCTCAGGAAATGAGGATAGCTCAAAATAGCACTGCTGTGCGTCCTAAGATTTTCAAACTAATGATCAGCAAATCTTTTCAGCTGACTTTGGCTTTAAGAGTTCTTACCAAAAAGATTGCTAAGGTAGAATGAGAGAGGTTCTGTAGGTTTGGGGGGTGAGGGGCGCTGTTTTTGTCATTTCTAAGAGCTGGTCCATCTTGCTCCCTTTGCTCCTTCCTCGTTTAAAAAAAAAGAAAGTAAAAGCACATTACTTTCTAGATGGTATAAGCAAACACTATACTCTTTTTTCAGAAATTACAGGCTTTAAGATGTCTTTTTTTAATGGCAGAATGGACTGGTCATGCAGTCAGCCAAAAAAATGCAATCCCTGATTAAAAGGTGAATCTTAAAAGTTGGAAAAATGTCTAAGTATTTCTCCAGTGCATTGTGGATTTGAATTCCAGCGCTCTAAGCCTGGCTGACATTAGAATTTGTATTTCTTCTTGATCCTCTCTCTTTTGAGAGCTAACGCTACGTGTCTTTCAATACTCCCCCCAGCCCCTCTTTCGACCACGCCTTCACAAACTTAAGTCAACAATGATATGTTCAAAGATCTTTGTTTTCCCTTTGAAACTGGATGCAAAAAAGAAATCTCTCCTGTCTGTGGAGACAGCTGTGAACGAGCGAGGTGCTTGCACATAGATCTCCTTAAACTTTTTAAACAGCTGTTTCTCTTTATCCCACTGGTATATCTGCGAGAACGTGTAGTCGCTCCCCAGAGCAAGGTAGTGATTCTCTTTGAAAGAGAAGGGCTGCAGGGTCATGGCCCCCCGGGACGGAAGGGCCTGGACCTCCACGAACTGCTTACTATTCCAGCGCATGACGCGGGAGTCCCCGATGAAGCGGGTGAGCGACAGGTAGAGCGCGTTCTGCATCCGGAAGCTCTTCACGGCCAGCACGTCCTCCATGTTGGGGATGTCGCCGTGGGGGACGAACTTCTTGGAGCTTTTATTCCACTGCAGGATGACGGGGACCTGGGAGCGGCTGGACAGGATGAGGTGCGACTTGCCGTCGATGTCCACGAACTCGGCGTCCGTGTCTCGGAACCACTCGTGCAGAGACTGGTAGGAATAGAAGCCTTTGCTGTTCCACTTGTAAACCGTGGACAGGCCGGCTTTGGAGCTGTCGGCGATGATGAAGAACGTCTCGTCCTCGATCTGAAACAGCTCGATGTCGTTGGGCTTGGAGATCCGGGACACCTCTATGTCCTGGAACTTGACGAACTTGGTCCAGCTCTCGTCGTACTTGTAGATGTGAGAGCCGCCGAAGAGCTGGGCCACCACCACGAAGACCTGGTCGTCGATGAGGATGGCCTTACAGCCCACGATCGACTGGCCTGGGCCAAGAGAAACGAGAGTTACTGTGGCTGTGGCCAAGGCCACAGGCCAGAGACACAGGACCTGCAGGCAACTGTGTGACGATGCAGCTGCTGTGACCCCGCTTCCTTGACTGCTTAGACGCGGCACTGCCGAATGAGCCCCATCCCACTTCTTAATACATACCCCGGAGAACAGACCACACACTGTAGGCCAAGTGCTGAAGCCCCCGCCCCCTGGAGAAGGCATGACACACTTTGCTTTCTCTTCCCATGACTGCTGGTTCTGCCTGCGTGCTGTGTGAGTCTGGAGCACGAGATGTGATGTTAGTGCCACAGACGGGACAAAAGCAAAGGGACCTCACAGGAGGAACCCTTCTGTCTACCACAACCTGGGGGGAGGGGGAGAACAGAAGTAGAAACTTGGGACAGGAGGGTAAACTTTATGTTACCTACATGTCTGGGTGGTACTGATAAATTCACACCCAAAGAGCTTAGGAGAATGATGGGTTTTATTCTTTCTTTTGATTCTCGACTATAGTTCTTAGCCCAGCTTGGCAGCAAAGCTCATACCAACACCAAGAGCCAAAGGACTTGACCGTATCATATCCACAGGCGTTGCTGAGAGAGGGGGGGGCAAACTTTATCTACCGAACAGGAGGACTCCACAAGGTATGCTGAGGAATGCCAACTCACCGAATCAGCTCCCCCTCCCCCACACGCCACCTTACCCGCCTGCCCACCTGCTGTGGGCTCAGTCTTCCCACATCAACCAGACAATCTCCTGCAGGTTTCCTCAAGGGACTGTCTTAACTACTAACTCTTCACAAATGTGGCCAGAGTTCAGCCTTTAATTGTCAAGTTGACACCTATTTATCCATCTAATTAGCACAGTACATTTTACTACAATATATTAAGATATGTCTCCACAGAGTGGGACATGAGCTCATTAGACCCCTGAAGACCTCAAAGACTGAGCAAGTTCGTTTGGGGCAAGTGTCTTTATTAGCACGGACTCTTGGCACAGAGAAGGAGTCGTAATGGGATAGGAAAGCAACTGGCCTGTCAATCAAAAGGCTCTACCCCTTAGAGCGCCCCCAGGCACACAGTGTAGATAGGTGTGTAACATACACCCCAGTGTGGGCCTAGTTCATGGGTCACAGAGAACCCTACTGACTCTCATTCCAGGTCACCCCGCCATCTTCTTCCACACTGAACCTCCTTCCTTCCAAAAGGCCACAAGCAAGCCAAGAGGACCACCCAAGTCTGAAAGAGCACTGGTCCTCCGTCAAGGCCATTGCAAGTTATTTCTCTCCCTTAATTTTGTAGCTAATTTGGCCCCAAGTGAATTTGGCCTGTGAATTACAAGGATAATGACCTAATTTCCTTCCTGAGGATTAACTTTGGGGTATATGCTGGGTAATCAGTGGCCTTCGGAGCCGTGTTTACTCTTCTCACTCATTATTCTGGGTCTTAATCCAAGAGCCTAGGCCCTTGCTTTTGTTTCAAACAAACTATTATTACATATTTTTTCCTCTAAGTGCAAAAGTGCTCATAGTTGGCCAAAGCAAATTTTAAACATGGGGGGCTGGAGAGGTGGCTCAGGGGTTAAGCCTCTGCCTTGCAGGCGGAAGGTCCTGAGTTTGGATCCTAGACCCTACTTATAGACACCGGGCAGAAGCGGGGGTCGCCTGTGTTTCTGGTCCTGGTAGGGTGGAGCCTGTGAATCCCGAGGCAGAGTAAACAAGGAGGAGGTGGAGAAGGTCCATGGTGGTTCCCGAGTTCGCCTGTGGTTCTACACATACACACATACATGCACACACGCATACATGCACAATTGAATAAATAATAAATAAAAAAAATTTAAAAAATTTTAAACATTGTAATAGGTAAAAGTTACAAAGTGAGTTCTCAAAACCAGATACTATTCTAAGCACGTTTACATTTAGCTGCTCAATCTTTCCAAACAGCATTTGAGGCAGAAAGTATAACTCTTGCTGTCACCCTTCTTTTTCAAGGGTAGAAAGTGAGCATAGAAGGGCCGTGCACCTTAAAGTCACAAGGCCAGTATGTGGAGCGCATGGGATCTAAAGAGATCATCTGGCCTGTACTTCAACACCACAGTCCTGCAAGGCACAAGAAGAAAGTAAAAACCAACTGTACTACAACTGGAAATCATTTACTATTTTAAAATACTTATTATACTTATTTCATTAATCTACATACAAATTTCAGTATGGTTACTTAAAAAAAAAACCTGAAGCTTATAATATATACATGTTTCCTAGAGTCAATTTCTTTTTACTTTATTTAGTGTGTGTGTGTGTGTGTGTGTCAGAGAGAGAGAGAGAGAGAGAGAGAGAGAGAGAGAGAGAGGAGGGCACTGTGTGTCCCTGTAGAGGACCAAGGGTGACTTTGGAAATCATCCTGATTGCTTCTACCTCCTTTTTGCTTCACCCTGGGGTTTCTCAGGCTACGCCCACCAGGGCCAGAAATGCAGGCTGCTGCTTTCTTCACCTGGAAATTTTGTGTGGGACCTCGGATCCGAACTCAGGACCTTCTGCTTGTGAGGCAGAGTCTTAACCCCCAAGCCATCTCTCCAGCCCTCTAGAGTCCATTTTTATAAGTGTGCTTTCGAGTACACATTTGAAGTGTACACATGTATGTGGGAGTGTTTACTCGGGGGGGGGGGGAGGTCTGTGCATATCCATGCAGATGTGAAGACAGAGGACAGCCTCCGGTGGTGGCATTTATCAGATGCTATCCATTTGTTTGAGACGGCGCCTCTCGCTATCCTGAAACCTGCCTAGTACACCGAGCCGGCTGGCAAGCCCCAGGGGTCTTTCTCCTCCTGTTTTAGGGGATCGAACTCTGGTTCTTGTGCTTGCAAGAACTGGACTCTCTCCTCAGCTCTAGAACCTCTTGTTTTCTCCTTGACATGTATTAACGTTACTAACACTCTTCTACGACTTGGTTGAGTTTTTAAAGCACTATATACTATCACATTGCATGGATATACTATATCCTATTGAACTGATCCCCACTGTCGGACATAGCAATTCTTTCTAGCTGTTCATTATCGTTAAATAACATGTTTCGCATATTGTTAAATAACATGTTTGGAAACCATCTGGCAGTGTTCTTAAATGTAAGAATTGCTAGGACAAATGTTGTGCATATTTTTAAGACTTCGGGGCATAAACTGCCAAAGTGCTTTTCAAGAATTTCTACCCTGCAGACAGACAGTAACTTATAATTCGCCTCCTTCGTCTCTCCAGGGAGCCCCGGCTGTGGGGGGTCCTTTGCCCACAGATTCCTAGAGGACCAACCGTTCCAGACAGGAGGCTGCAAGGAGACAGAAAATGATCCCACTGCTGGACATGGTTCCCAACATCTCTGTTCAGGCCACAGTTTCCAGCTTGTACGTATAGCAGCAGCAGCAGCAGCAGAGATGGGGTGTGTGTGTGTGTGTGTGTGTGTGTGTGTGCGCGCGCGCGCATGCGTGTACTCTGGGGATGTTCCCAGGTACAGTGAGTGGCAAGGCAGGTGGGCACAGTGCCACCTCTTCCTACCAGCGTCATCTTGGACAGGAATACCCAGAGGGATGGGTTCCGGGCTCTGTCCCCAAATGAAAGGTGAGTCGAATGCTCAGCCTAGAGTCCATCGTTGGTAGCCGTGCTGGCCCTGCACAAGTGCAGAGAGACTCCTTGCCCCACCCACGGAGGGCAGGCCTCTTCCTCAGCGCGCAGACCACCAACCAAGCCTGCCACCAAGTGCTTCCCAGCATGCCCCCTTGCTTGTCAAAGCTGAGCACCACAGTCTACATGTCACCCCTCCAGTGAGAAGACAGCCCTGGCCTATGCCTCCAAGGAGGCTAATCACTGTCACCTGGGACTGCTGTGCATGTCATCGAGATGGGCCAACGCCGGGCTCCCATCAGGCCTCAGTTCTGGGCTCCTCGTGCTGGGGAGCAGCTTCCCACTGCTCTCGCCTGCCACCCCAGGAGGCAGGGCAGGGCCATCATCTGGCCTCCTCTCCTTTCGCCAATCCCTAAGTCCAAAACCAGGAAGCAGGTTCCTTTCTCCCTTTCCTTCACTGTGGCAGGACTCCAGATCCTCCCTGCAGATGCCCGTGTTGAACTGTGCAGCTGCAGCTTCCAGGATGGTGAGCTCTGCACGAGATGGCCAGGTGGCCACCGCCGCAGCCACCGGGTCATCTGAGACGGCATCACTCGGCATCCGACCATGATTAGCATCATTAGCAGCAGGTCCCAGGGGCGAAATGCCGCTGTGACTGGCCGCACCTGCGAAGTCACGAGTGCCTGAGCCGCTCTTAGGAGCCCCCACATCGAAACCCCCCCACCACAGACTTCCTGGAAACTGCTCGATGTCTCCTGGAGGTCAGTGCGAAGCCTGGACGGGAAGCCCCCCGCCTATTTATTTGTCAGTATTCGGGAGAATTTATTCTTTTAACCTTTAAAGTCAATGCCAATGGTCACTTAGAAACCCAGTCTCCCATTACTTAGAACAGCAGTGCAGACACTGTTTGATTTTAGTTGTAGCCACTTATTGAAAAAGCAAGTAGGCCAAGTTCACGTTCAAGGTCTCTGGAACACTGGACCCCATAGCATTATAGCTACTGAAGGTAGCATTAGCTAAGTCAAAGGGTTGAATTTAGGACTGGCCCAATCTCGTTTTAGGTGCATTTGCTAAATGACAGCAGTAGTTACTGGAAGACACGAGGAGAAGGATACAGGGGTTGTATGTATCTCTCTTTCTCTCTCTCTGTGCTCATGTAAGAGTATATATGTTCGTTGGTGTGTTTGATTGTGTGTGTATCCATTCATTTGTGTGTATTTGTACATGAATGTATAATGTATGCATTCACACATTATATGTGTATGCATGTGTACATTTGTGTGTGTGTGCACGTTTGGTTGTGCGTGGACACATTGTATGCATGTGTGTGTGTGCTTGCATATGTATGTGTATGTATGTGCTAGCACACTAGTTAATAATCAGCTTTAAAAAGCAAAATCTCTGCCCTGGTTCTTGTGCAGACAGAGGCTTGCTGACCTGTGCAGGGCCGAAGGGTGCTCAGGGGCCTTCTCCTCGCGGTGGAAGGTTGCTGTGATTTTAACGAGCGTGGACCCCCTACAGGCTCAAGCATATTAGCTGGTGCTAATGTTTGGGAAGGTGGCGGTACCCTAGGGAGGTAGAGCTTTGCTGGAAGAAAGGACACCATGGGGCAAGCCTAGAGGTTTTGGTGGCCCGGTCCTGCTTCCTTTTGGAGTCTTGTGCCTGCTCTCTTGGCTTCCCTGACGATGATTGTGACCAGAACAGTTTTCCTGCTTCCACTGCCTATAATGGTGTCAACCTGACGGTAGAGGCTTTGAGTTCTGGACATATTTGTTGAGAATTAGTAGTTGTACTTAAGCCCAAAGCAAGCCAGAAGGAGATTGTCTAGTGGATGTGGCAGACCCAGCCCATGGTGGGTGGGACTAGGCTCTGAACAGGTGAATAAAATACAGAGAGCTGGTTGAGGAAGTCGGCATCCTTGTGTACACTTGTGTAGACATGCGGGTCTGACAAATAAGGATTGTCCCTCTCTCAGCCGTTATTTGGCGATGGTGTGGCCAGTTCCCTCGACCCTGGTGTTGGTGCGTCTCTTGCGTCAAGCTGAATGGGAACTATAAGCAGTAATTGTAAGAGAAAATAACCCCCTTGTCCGATGGTGATTTATCAGCAACCATGCATGCGAACTGAACTGCAACAATGGATTATACCCTCCTCTCTGGAACTGTGAGCCAAATAAATTTCTCTTTTCTCCCCTTGAATTGTAAGAGTATTACTTTACAGCAACAGAGAAGAGAACCTATAATGAAGATGCTTCTCACCCTCCTCACGGAGCCTCTGTCACTCCCCTTGTTGGATCATCAAGAGCCAACAGGATCACCACCCAAAGTTAGGGAACATTAGGGTGGGCTGAATGGGGTTCCTAACTCCCCGTGGGCGGGACACCAAGCCTCCTCCATACATGCGAATGATCGGCGCCTTCAGGAGGCGGAGCTTTGCTGGAGGGGCAGGTCGGCAGAGGGCCGGCCTGGAGGTTTGGTAGCAGCTTCCAATCGCCGGACTTGCTCTGCTGTGTCTCCCGATGCCGGCAGTGACCTGAACCATCTCTTTGCTTCTGCCTCACGTCATGCCTTCTGCCACAGAATTTCCGCCATAATAGACTCTACCCCCTCTGGAACCATAAGCCAAGTAAACAGCGCTTTGTCCCCTAAGTTTCTTGAGTCTGAGTATATGGCCTCACATCAAAAGAGCAGCAGTAACAATAGGACAGGAATGTTTCTTCTCCGGTGACGCCGAGGCCAAGACCCACCTGTGATGTTGTCATAGGTCCGGAAATTCATCTCAATGTGGTCCCACTCCAACACCATGCAGTTCTCCATGCTGGGCTGAGCGATGGCCACGTACACATCGTTCTTGGAGTTGAATGTGTCCACAGACACCGATTGAAAGGGCAGGGTCTGATGAACTACAAAATCTGGGGGTGGGGAATTAAAAAACAAACAGTTCATAGGATCGCAGTGGGAACTCCAACTCCATTACCTTTTATGCTTCTTGGGATCTGGAAAGGAAGAGGGACAGGCAAGAAGCGACCACCCACATCCTACCCTGTGGCACACTTTACTCTGGGAGTCTGTCGGGCTGCATGTCCGGCTTCAGATACTACTTTCTGGGGAAAATCAGTGTCACGGGGCTTTGTGATTACATCTGCACACTCGAAGCGGATGTGGTAAGACCTGATTTCCCAAGGCAGAAAGAAGGCGCAGAGACTTGATGGAAGCAAGTACACGCCCAACTCCTCGAGTCTCGGGCACACTGTATTCTAGCTCCCTGAGCCCAACCCCTGAAGCGAAGAGGCTGGCTGGCTCCTGTGGCTCAGTCCCCTGACCTGAGACCCTGTAGCCACCAACCATCTACACCAGTTTCTCCCACCCCTGCTGCAAGACAGCACCCCTGAGTTTATGAAGCTTCCCCAGGGAGGATGAGCAGAGTCTAACGACCTTCCTGGCCCCTGGATTTGGTGTTCAGAACTCATCCGGGCAGCAGGCACCCTCAACGTGCAGGCAAGGAGCGCAGCTGAGCTGCCCACACGAGGTTCTCCTCCTATATACACAGGGAAGTTCATGATCCCCAGGCAGCCACCCTCCCGAGTGACCATCCGCTCACTGCAGAAGTCTGGGTATGGACAGACTGCCGAAGAAGACAGCGCGCATGCCTGTGGAGCTAGAGCACTGCATGGGAGAGCTAGAGAAATCTGTGAAAGGAAGACTACCATTCTGAAACAACACAAAGCAAAGTTAAGAAACAGAAGTTATTTTTCTGGCCAGAGATGCTTCAACACGAGCTGCTCCTCAGCCGCATCCTGAGAGGCGTCTGCGGCTTCGCCCAGCTCTGTCTCACCCTGATCCTCACTCAAGCTCCACACGCCTGATCACAATGCTAGCTGGGCTCATCACTGGGCAACGTTCAAATCTTACCGTCCACCATGACTCCAAACGATAGCATCAGAGTCCCTTTCACATGTACGGAGACAGCCCTCCTAAGGGGAAGGAAGGCGGTACCAGCCAGGCAAGGGTTGGGGCAGGGCAGGGGTGGGAAGGACTGGGCAAGACAGGAGGCAGGAAGGGGTTAAGAAAAGAACTCTGGGGCTGGAGAGGTGGCTCAGGGGTTAAGCCTCCGCCTTGCAGGCGGAAAGTCCTGAGTTCGGATCCCAGATCCCACGTATAGACGCCAGGCGGAAGCGGGAGCGGCCTGCGCTTCTGGTCCTGGTAGGGCGGAGCCTGTGAATCCCGGGGCAGAAGGAGGTGGAGGCGTCCATGGTGGTTCCCGAATTCGTCCGTGGTTCTACACACACACACACACGCGCGCACATACATATGCACACACGCACAATTGAAAAAATAATTTAAAAAAAAAGAAAAGAAAAGAACTCTATGCCTAGGGGCAGATGATCCTAAAGCCACTTCCTGCTGGCCATGTCACCGCTCCAAATCTGGGCTCACTGGTCACAAAATGGAGGAAGAACATTGACCCCGCCCAGTGCAATGAATGGCAGGACCAGATCAGGTAGTGTGCGTAGAAATGTCCCCCCTCGAGGCATGAATTGAGGCCAAGGACAGGCGGGTCATCTTTGGTCCTATGTCCCAGCTCATCTTTCGTAAGGAGTGACCATCATTTGGAAATAGCATATCGGATAAAATGACGGGGTGAAGCCATCGTTCTTCCTGAGCGACTTATGCAGATGACAGCCTCTGTCTGCTCGAGATTTGTCACTGTGTGTGTGTAGTGTGTGAGTGTGGTGTCTGGCGTGAGTGTATGTACCACCTAGCTTGCCACAAAGGGACGCTCCCTGGAGGCTATGGAGGGAAGGCTAGGTGGTGGGATGTGTGCAGGAAGGAGAGGGATCGAGCACTGGGAACCAGTGGAGGACCAGTGGCACTCACGCCCCAGGATGGGTGTCCAGGGAAGGGCTGGCCTTGGAGAGCAGGCTCTGGACGGGAGATGGAACATGTGCTCTGAAGGCTTGATTGGCACAAAGCCAAGGTGGCAATGGCAGCATCAAGTTGCGTGCTAAAGATTTAGAGGGGGAGTCCCAATGGTCCTGGCCCACCCAGCCCAAGAAAATGGCATGGGCTTTGCCAGGGGGCTGCAAAGTCCTCCCCTCTGCCCTCGGGTTGCCCTTCTCTCCTCAGTCAACCACAGGTTCTGCACTCCGAGATGCCCGCAGCCTGAATACACATCTACCCGCTGGCTCCCACACACCACCCGACCACGCTGTAGCTTCTGGAGTTCTCTAACACGTGAACTTGGTGTGAATGCGCAGACCAAAAAGTCTCCATCCTTTCCGAGGAATCCAAGGATGAAACAATCTTCCAGGACACAGAACAGCTTCACACCTCGAGCTTCATGGCCTCATGTTATGTTTCCAAGCTTGCGGTTTCACAATTTGCTGTCCACTGACTTTCTGGCACGAAAGACTTGTTCAATCACTTGAACGTAAATTTAATTTCATCCTTAATAGAAGATAAGTCCTCCCCTCCCCCAGCCCCACCGTAAAGGGAGGAGGAAAAGGGTCAAGTGTGTTGACTGATACCTAGGCGTTTGTACATTTCTCCCACCCGCATCTGAGCTCTGCTTTTGCAAAGGTCAAAAGCACATTTGGTGTGGAGAGATTTCAAAGCCTACACAGCCAGATGTGATATCAGTTGACGAGCACTGGAATATTAATGGAAGTTCATGATGTCAGTGGGTCTCCTCCAATTTTGGCCTTTCTTCTGCTGGAACCCACAGATTTTTACATAGCTATTTTTAGCCCCGGCAGAAAATAAATGATACACGACTCAGAGCCCGTGGGGAGAGAAAGCTTGCACAAATGCAGCTTTTTTTTTCCTCTTTGCATTAGCGTCAGCGCTGGAATAGCGATGCTAACAGGATAATTAGGATGTAGCGTTCAGTCCCTCAAAGGAATTGATCGAATTATCCACCTAGCGTGGGGATCATCTTCGAGTAATAGGGATCCCTGCGAGGTTAAAAATAGACTGGAAGGAGAGGGTGTGGCAGGGTGGTAAGCAGTCTGGCAAGCCCGGGGGCGACCGTGTGTTAATTACTCCCCTTGACTGAGGACTGGCATGGTGGGGAGACCTTCCTGAAAGTCCGAGCTGCTTTCTTTCCAAAGCAAGACAGGAAGGTCGGAAGGGTGTCCTGACGGCGTGGCCTGAGGCTTGCTCCCTCCTCACGCGTGTCACATAGTCCGCAGTCCCTGGTAACACAGGGCCAGAGCGCAGCCTCACAGCATCCAGAAGCCCCGCACTCACCGATCATGGACCACGCTCCTCGGTGGCAGAGGCTATAGCTGCCCACTGGCCAACTCTTGTGCCATTTTTTTTTCCTGGTGGAAGAAACTCGGGGCCGATCTAACATGCCCGTGCATCTTAAGGTTGTAACAGCAAGAATGATCAGCCCTCACTTACCTGAGGGTCTCGAGGGGACCTGAAGAGGAAGCTTGCTAGCATAGACAACCATTCCCCAGACAGACAACACCCTAACCTGTGTGAGAGGGCTCACGCTGCCCCCCACAGATGCTGGGGTTCAGAACTGCCTGCCTGGGCTCCAAACCATCCTCTCCACAGTGACAATTCTCAGTGCCCAGATCATGACTATGTTCAGGGATCCTTGAGACCCCCACCTCCTGCTTTCCTCGAAACACTGAAATCTCATTTGATCCACCTACGGGCTGCCAAAGAGATGGAGAAGCCACCTCAAAAGCAACTCCCGGCCCTCCTGCTTCCCTTTTCTCTCTCAGGCGGACACGCCACAGGGAGAGGTGAGACCACGAAACTTGCAAGATGTGATTTTGTAAGCAAAATGGTTGCTTGAAATATCTCTCTCTGTCTCTTTCTCTCTCCCTCTCTCCTGTGCGTCCATCTAAACCTTCAGAATTTCTGCCGCCTTTCTTTTATTTTTTTTAATTCATTTATTCATTGTGTGTGTGTGCGTGTGTGTATATGTGTGTGTGTGTGTATGTGTGCGTGTGTGTGTGCGTGTGTGTATGCATGTGTGTGTGTAGAACCATGGGCGAATTCGGCAACCACCATGGACGCCTCCACCTCCTCCTTGTTTACTTTGCCCCGGGATTCACAGGCTCTGCCCTATCAAGACCAGAAACCCAGGCCGCCCCCGCTTCCGCCCAGCGTCTATACGTGGGGTCTAGGATCCGAACTCAGGACCTTCCGCCTGCAAGGCAGAGGCTTAACCCCTGAGCCACCTCTCCAGCCCCTCTGCCACCTTTCTTAAGACTAACTTCTTGGCCCTGTGGCCCCCTTGCCAGTCTCTAAGCTGCCTCTTCCTGGGTTTCCCGGCTGCTTGGATTCCCTGGTCCTATGTTTTCTGTTTTAAAATAAACGCGAGTATTCTCAGTTCTTGACCTATCTAATTCTTTATTTCACAGAGAAAACGAACCCGTGCCCCTAAACCTGTATCAATTAGAACCAACCACAGGACTTAACGCAGGTTAGGAACCCCTTGTTCCCTGGACTCTCTGTAGCCTGTGTCAGTCTTTCCTGGGGTGGGCAAGGTTTTATACTGCGGCCAGATGTGAACAGAGCCATGGGCGATGCCAACCACACCATGGGGTTTAGAGAACTTTCCAGAAAAAAAAATGATAGGAAAGGTCTAGAGGAGCCCACAGAGAGCTCTAGCTCAGCACTTAATAAGAAACGATCTTGATAACACCTTTTTCTGCAAATGTCATTGGCCATGACCTCTGGTTTATTGCTCTGGCCCCGAAGTACAATAAATAACCTCTCGGTGGCCTTGACTGGCAAAGGGCATCTGCCAATTACACAGCTGAATAAGCCCCTACTCTGTGATGAAGGACAGGGCCGGTCCTCCTAAAGCCACTTGTAAGGCTTGCAAACAAACATCCCGAAAAAAATTTTCACCTTGTGGGTTTGGGCTGGAGGGTGGTGAGTTCTGGCCTGACGTGATACTTTGTTCTTGACTTTGTTCTTGGGATTTCTGTGTCTTTCCAGTTTCTGTAGCTGTTTTCTGATAGCACAGGTTTCCCACTGCCTCTCCCGACTCGCCTTGTGTCTGTGACAACGACGCTCAGCCCGAACGTCTATTGTCACGAACATCTAGAAGGCAGGTTGCACTCTGTGGATTGATCCTCTCTTTTAAACCCTGGCCTCTGAGGCGGCGGAGAGACCTGCCTGAACTCTCATGCGGAGATTGTCCCTGCTTTCTACCTGCTGGGACTCTGAGGCGGTTGGTATTTTAATTTTATTCTATAACTCAAGAGTTTAGAAACCGAAACCCTGAGGCCGACTCAGGGAAAACAAAGTCAACCGCCTTTACATTTTTCTCTCAGCGTGAGGTTTTCTTCCTGTGGCAACCTCTTGTATATTTTCTACTTTGCCATTGGTTATAGTTTTCCTAGCTATCGTTTCCTACATGAAACTGTGAAAATAGTTTAGAGATATGAAAGTCTAGAATTAAATTTCCAATAAGCAGCAGCATCTTGAATTAAAAAAAAAAATCAGTGACAGATCTCTGCACTGGCTTTCCACAGAATATGGGTCCATTTGAGGAGGTTCCCATGCCAAATACACAGTCAGTGTTTCAGACTTGAAAGGAGAAGGGAGAAAGGGAGGGAGGCAAGGTGGGGGGAGGAGAAAGGGGGGGAGGCAGGGAGGGAAGGAAGTGAAAGAGGGAGGGAAGGAAGAAAGAAAGGAAGAAAGAAGGAAAAGAAAAAGGGAGGGAGGGAGGGAAGAAGGGAAAGAGGGAGGGAGGGAAGGAGGGAGGGAGGGAGGGAGGGAGGAAAGGAGGGAAAGAGGGACGGAGGGATATTTCAGTCATTAAAGTGTTTGCTACACAAGTGTAAAGATGCGAGTTCAATCCCCAAAACCCACATTTAAAAAACTGGGCACAGCGGACTGTGCTGCAGTTCTAGTGCTGGGGAGGCGGCAACAGGGAGGATGCCACCAGCAGGGACAGACTAATGTGAGACCCAGTGTTTATAAAACGAGGAGGACGGCGTCCTGAGGAAAACACCCAAGGTTGACCCGTGACCTCCACCAGCCCAGGCCCCCACCCACGCACACACACACCTCTACACACATGAATGTGCACACACACACACACACACACACACACACACAATCCTAAGCGTAGCGATTCTCTTCTCTTTTAGAATGCTTCAGCTTTCTCTAAAAATAATTACAGTAGAAAACATCTACGTTCGTTTTCCTCATATCCAGCTGACAATCTACAAGGAAAACAAGGATTATTGTGGGCGTCCAGCGTGGAGGACGGAGGCTCCGCCTACCTGTGGTGGTGCACTCGTAGTCAAAGCTGGCCACATCGTTGAGCTTCTTTTCCTGGTATTCCGGCGGGCCGGTGCATAGCACGTCAGACACGGTGGAATTTGTCATCTTTAGCCACAGGTACAGCCATTTGGCTTTGCAGTCACATTCAAATTTATTACCTCTTAAATCTCTAAAAGGCAAAACAAAACACCGATACATGCATAGGGAAAAAGATACGCCTGATGTGTTTCAGTAGTGATGTGAAACACCAGAATGAGGAGTATCTGACTGCTTTCAAAGCATCCCAGAAGGGAAATTTACAAAGTATTTGTCTTTCTTATAGCCTATCTCTTGTACTTGTTGCTGTTTTTATCAAGTGTCCCTTAATGCTGAGATTTTTTAAATGCACTCACACGTGTGGGGGGGGGAGTTAGAAGACAACTCTCAAGAGTGGGCTTCATATGGAGACAAGGTGTGTGTGTGTGTGTGTGTGTGTGTGTGTGTGTGTGTGTGTGTGTGTAGGTTAGAGAACAACTTTCAAGAGTAGCAAGAGCCCTCCATCTATGAGACAAGGTTTTTTGTTTCTATAGCAGAGTACTCCAGGCTAGTTGGTCCGTGAGCTTTGGCCAATTCTCCGGCCTTGGCTTCCCACCTTCCCTAGTAGTGATTACAGATGTGTGCCCTCACATCTAGTTTTTCTCATAGGTTCTGAGGTTTGAACTCAGGCAAGAGCTTTACTCGCTGAACCATCTCCTGGCCCCAGATACTGTGATTTTTAACCACCTGGTTGAAGAGAACGCATCAGAGTACACATCGTCTCTCCTCATTGTCCCCATGTCATGGTGGGAATGAGGAGGGATGACTGGACACAATCCCAATGCAGGTGCCCCTAATCAAAAACAAGACCTGAGAGGAAGATGGTTTTCACAAGCTGGACCTTTTAAGATCTCCTTAACCTTGTTGAGCAAAAGTGCTACCCGCCCAAGACTTACAGGGCAACCTGAGAAGACAGAGCAGATGCACATGCTATTTTGGAGCACAGGGACCTTCCATCTTCCATTGGTCTCATGGTATTGAGCAGAGTATCAAATGACAAAATCTAAAACACGCGCTGTCCCCCAGTGCGTACTGCCTCGTGATCAGCTGTGAATTATGGCATCTAAGAAATTCAGCACGTGGCAGCGGGACTGAACATAGGAGTCAGGGCCCATCACACACACACGCGCACACACACACACACACACACACACACACACACACACACACACACGAACTTCACTGCATTACTTACAGTTCTATCAGAGAGTCCAGATCACTGAAGACGTCCCTCGGGAGTGCTTTAATGTGGTTATTGGCCAAAGAACTAGGAAGAGAAAAGCACGTTTTAATGTGGTTCTTATCTTCCTGCTGGTCACTCTGAAGTCAGTATAAATAGATAATGATTAATCCAAGCGCCAAACCACCTCATCGAAAACACGGCTCGATCCCTGGCCTCGATCATTACAGAGAGACATATAAGTTTCTTTAGACAAAAGTAACTGGATTCCAGCGGAAGCCTTCTTTGTTTTTAAAGCAAGCACCTATTAAGCTCTTTTTAAACAGCTGTTCAACTGTAAATGGCTCCCACACTTCTTGGGATAAAAGCCAAGGTCCCTTTGCTGGCCTGAAGACCTTCCATGGTCTAGATACCTTTACTGGGTGAGGCTCACTGCCCCCTGCTCCAAACAGCTGTGCTACTGCCCACTCACTCCGCCTGGAAGAGGGTTATCACACAGCACTTATTTTAGTTATCTAGCTGCTTCTTCCTATGCATCTCCTTGCACTGTAAGCACCACGAGATTAGTATTGGCTTGTCCATGTTTCTGTTTCAACCTAAGAACAGTACTGGTATACAGAAGTTCTCAGCAAACACTTGCAGAAGGAAGGAGAGGAAGAGAAGGGAGAGGAGGAAAGGGGAGGGGAAGAGGAGAGGAGGGGAAAGTGAGAGGGGAGGAGAGGTAAGGAAGAGGAAAGAGAGGGAGGGAAGGAGAGGAGGAGGAAAAGGAAGGAAGAAGGGGAAATGAGGGGAGAAAAAAAGAAAAAAGGAGGGGAGGGAGGGAAAGGAAGGGAGGGAGGGGAGGGGAGGGAAAGGGGATGAAGGGATGAAGGGAGGGAAGGGAGGGAGGGGGAAGGGAAGGAGGGAGGGTGAGAAGGAAAGGGAGGGGGGAGAGAGGGATGGAGATGGAAGGGGGGAAGGGGGGGAGGGGAAAGGGGAGGGATGGAGGGGAGGGGAGAGTAAGGGAGAAGGGGAGGGAAGGGAAAGGAAGTGGAGGGGAGGGGGGGGAAAGGGGATGGAAGAATAGAAAAAAAGGCGGGGAGGAAATGGATGGGGGAGGGAAGTGAAGGGGAGGGGAGAGGGGGGAGGAGGGGCCGGGAATGGAACGGGAGGGGAGGAGGGGAGGGGACTGGAGGGGAGGGGAGTGGAGGAGGGAGGGAGGGAGGGAAAGGGAAAAGGGAAGGGAGGGAGAAGAGGGAGGGAAAGGGGACGGAAGGGAATAGAAGGGAGGGAAGGGAGGGGAGGGGAAGTGGAGGGGAGGGGAGGGGAGAGCAGGGGAGGAGAGGGGAGGGAAAGGGGGGGGGGGGGGGAGAGCAGGGGAGGAGAGGGGAGGGAAAGGGAAAAGGGAAAAGCAGCCTGCTTGGGAACTGATTGGTGGTGGCAGCTAACTTCATTGTCTCTTTGCCTTAGCAGAGGCTTCGAGAAGCCATTTCACGTATTTCTGCTTAGAGCTGAAGAGTTTTTGAGAGGCAACAAGAGCATCAATTCTTTCTGGTGACTCAGGGCGCTGCAGCGCCCGTTGCCATCCTGCTGAGTCCACATGTGCGGGGTGCAGGGCTGTGGTGGGAAGAGGTTAAGTACCGAATGATAAAGTCTGTGACCGCTCCCACCACCAAGGCACCACACACTAACGTATGGAGCCTTCCAGAAACCCACACCTTCAGTTTGAGAACAAATCGCAAAAGGATGAATGATCAACATGCAGAATATCGGCACCAAGTCTTCAAAACACCTGTGGGGTGGTGGATCTAGCAGGGGGGTGCCCACTGCAGAAAGATGGCACAGAAATGAGCATTACTCCAGTTAGCCGGCTGAGCCCACTGGCATCCAAATATTTCTTGCTTAAAGATAGCAACGGGAGGGTGGGGACATGGCGCTGGGGTAAAAGCCTTGCCTCTCAAGCAAAAGGACCTGAGTTCAGATCTCAGATTCCATGTGGGAAAAAAAAATGTCAGGGAGATACAGTGGTGGTCTGCAATTCGGGTCCTGGGCAGAAAGAGCCTGAGAGACCCCAGACCAGAGCAATAAGAAGGTAGAACAATCCAGGATGGTTCCCGAAGTCATCCTTGGGCCTTTATAGGCACACACTCAAATGCTCTCTTGCACACACACACACACACACACACACACACACACACACACACACACACACACAATAAAGACATCAACTAAAGATGTGGCTTGTGAAATACTCCCCTTCATAACCAGGTAGCTTTAAATGGATTAAAATATTATTTCATTTCCTAGACAACCTTTCTTCTAAAACGATTTTCTTACACATTTTAAAATTTTTACTTATTTAATACTGTTGTGTATGAGGACACATGTGCAAGTCATTCCACATGTGCAGAGCCCAGAAGACCACTCTGTGGAGTCAGCTCCCTTCCCACCTTCCCACGGGTTTTCAGGATCCAACTCCGTCATCCAGCTCGCGCGGCCCCGCTCAGCCACTTCAGCCCCCACTGCTTACACATCTTTCAATGTGTCCGGACATCAGCTCAT
Source organism: Typhlomys cinereus (assembly GCA_023101885.1). Classification (NCBI taxonomy): domain Eukaryota; kingdom Metazoa; phylum Chordata; class Mammalia; order Rodentia; family Platacanthomyidae; genus Typhlomys; species Typhlomys cinereus. The sequence goes on from JALPQD010000198.1 coordinate 450,543, forward strand.
CACATAACAGGCTGAACAATCTTTGGGGGTTACTTTTTGAAATTTAAACTAGAGAGTGCTTGGGATGGCAAGATGACAGAGGAGAATTGACTCCCGAGAGTTATCTTTTGATCTCTACACACACCAGGGCACACTCATACACACACATGACATGGTAGGCGCACGCATATACACACACACATATACATACATTAAACAACAAGCTTTTCTATTTTTTTAAAGCACAGCACAAACGCAGGTTATTTAGCTTAAAAATGGCTAATTGCAAGCTATTGCATAGAAGTAGTAACACAATGTGGAGCAGCTAAAACCAAAGAACAGAATATGTAGCTACGGCTCCAGGTTGTAATCTAGGTTTCAGAAGACAGCTTTCATGCTGCCCACACCAAATACTTAACATCTTCCTCTCAGCTTCATTTTGTCTATGGCCCTTACTTCGTGTCTCAAACTATTTAACAGTTCCCTGTCCCCTAGGCGCCCCACAACTGCTGGAAAACAAATGTCCTAGATTTTAGTTACAGATGGGCACAGCTCCCTCGGTGCCTCGTAAGCTGATCTGTTTCCTCAGTGTGAACGGGGCAGTGCAGAAGAGGCAAGAATTGGACCAACAATTCAAATATCCAGATTTCAGGGAGCGACCTCCTATGCACAGGAGCGAACTTCAGAGCTGAGATTTTCTGCAGAAGAGATTCAAGGACGGGACGCAGGGGGCGGATCCGATTGACCCGCCCCAACCTTTCTCTCCAGACACCTACAGATGACCTTTCAGCAACTCCCGTCTGCCACCCAAGTGGTCAACACGCCTTTGCAGTCCACAGAGAAAAATCAAGATTTTTAATGACCAGAAGGAGAGAGTGATGTTATTGGTGATGAGGAGGGAGGAAAGAAGGATGATGATGACGACGATGATGATGATGATGCCAGTCACACACACTGAGCATTTGCCACCGGAATTGGGCTGTGTGCTTTGCCAGTCAGCATTATTAACCCTTTATACTCAGCAACCCTACCAGATCAACACAGCCATCCTTCTCTTTGAGCTAGGTCCATTCTGAAAGTCAGGGCTTCCCCAGAAAGAAAGGAAACCTAGAGCAACGACGACAACGGGACGCGCACACCTCCTCACTCTCCCGCCTCCAGCTCAAACAGCGCTTCTGCGTGGAGGTCGCGGAAGCCAAGCTTCTCCTCTCCCTTGACTGATGCCCTCGCAGCAGCGCTGCTTGGTGTGACACGGGTGCTCCCACTAGGTGACCATGCCAGAATGCTGGCACCCACAGTCAGCACCCTTCCACTCCCCACTCCCCTGCAGACAGGCTGACTATGCCGACTTCATCTGTTGTGCTAATGAAACCAGGTCCCAAGCTCATAAATTCCTCTCACCAACACCATGACTGGCTTTGCATAAACGCAGCCGCTGTATCTTCCAGTTTTATACATTTTCTAAACGTGTGTGCTTGCTTCATTCTGACATGCCAATTCAAATCAATTCCTTCAATTTTTTTTTTTTGTCTCCAAAAAGCTATTAAGGAACCAGAGAGCTTAGCTGGAGCTGGAGATTAATCCAGCAGAAAAGAAAAAGCGGCTGGCATCCAAATGAGAGGGATCACGGTGATGTCTCTTCTACTCTGCCCTCATCCTGGTCCTCTAGTGACAATCCGCACCAAGCCATGTCAATTTCATTTCCCCATTTCCCTCGTCCCACAGCACAAGGTCCTCACAACGCTTTGGGTTCTACCTCACAGCAGTCAGGGGTCCCCCCTGACCCCGGGATCCTCTCCCCCCACACCCATCCCCCATCCCACACCCACTCCCAACCCCGCTGACGCAGGATAAAGAAAAGATAGCCATGACAATGTGTAGATGACACAGCATGATACTCGACAGCGGAGAAACTTCTCGAGCAACCTGGAAATGAGCTTCCCTTGGGGAAGTTGCAATATGGAAGTATCAGGGGACAGGAATACACAGGAGTGGTGTGTATGCATGTGTGTGTGCATGTGCATGCGTGTGTGTGTGTGTGTGTGTGTGCGTGTGTATGCGTGAGCACAGGTAACATGCTGTGGGCTGATGTATACATGTGCTTGTGTCAGACTCCGCTGGGGCCCCTTGAGAGCTGCCTCCCTTGTTTTTTGGGACAGGGTCTTTCCCTAGGACTCGGAACTTGATTAGGCAAAGCTAGCTGCCAGTAGCCCTGGGGATCCTACGGCCTCTGCCTCTGGCTTTGGGATTAAAAGCTCATGTCATTGTTTAATACGAGGTCAACGGGTCCTGATGTCTGACAGCCAGCACTTCCTGAACTAGCCGCCCCACCTTGCCAGTCTTTGAGATTACTCACAGGTGAGTCAGGTCTCGGAGGCCCCGAAAGGCATTTCTGGAAATGGTTTCTATTTTGTTCCCCTCGATGAACCTAAAGAGGAAAAATAATATAATGTAACAGAATTCCCTCTCCTTATTATCTCTGAGAAATGCAATCAGTTTATTTGGGGAGTGAGCGATGAAAGCACTCATGAATTACAGAGGCTCTAAAGCGGAGATTAAGCTACATGAAATACCACAGGGGAGCTGGGCGTGTGTGTAGGAAACAGGCATTTAAGCTACCTGCTCCTTCCAGAGCTACAATATCCAAATTCAGAGTCAGCAACGAGGGCGGCTGCATCTTGGGATGAGAGGAGAAGGATGCTCTACGGAGAGGCAAGACTTTCTCCTGTCTCGAAGGCTAGTGAGCATGCGGGGCATTTTCCCTCCCCGGTTTCTCTGCCATGTCCCAGTGCCTGGCTACACAGAAACCTGTTCATATCATCGTCCTTCGAGGGAAGCCCATTGTTTTCACATCTCCATTTTAAAGCGTTGCTGAGTTCCATTAAGCTTGGCTTCCAGCGCCCTTGAGCCCATCACGTCCCAGCGAGGCAAGGATGTCCTTAAGCTCTCGCACCACAAGCAAGTAGGAAGGACAGTAAAGGAGCAGGACCCGACTTTCTTTCTGGGACTAAGACAGCATGAGGCCTTCACGTAGCACCCTGCAACAGTAACTTGGGTCTTGCTCTGAGCTCTTCAGGTTTGACACGAATATACCGGGATTTCCCTGGGGCCAGACAGCTAAGACAACTGCAAGGGACCTTTATTGAATCGAGGCTTTGCCTTGTCTGCGTGAGGTAGACCTCATTCAGAGAACTTTCTGATAGCTATTTTTATAAACCCCGGTGTCTATTTAGCATTGGGCTTTATCATACACTGAGAAGCTAGCTTCTTCCCCGAGGCCCTGGAGGTGGGGGTGGGGGTCACATGAAGTCCCCGTTGCAGAATGCTCAGGTGCCCACAGGCTACTCGTGGCCTTTGGCAGCCCCCAATGACTTCAGCTCTATAGCCGTGACACTCTCTCCATATCAAATGCACGTCAAAGCAGCAGATTTTGAGAGTGTACTCTGGAGAAAGAATTCCTGTAGAGACAAGGAGCATCCGCCCCCCCCCCCCAAATCAGCACCGAGCTTTTCTTCTACATAGGACATATCTAGGATTGTCACATCTACCTGTTCGCCTCAGATAAGAAAGCTCAGTCCCACTTTCCAAATCCTCTGAATGCTAAAGGAGGAAATCCCATCTGATAACAGGATTTACATTATTACCGACTCACCAGCTACAAAATTGGGAGAACTTCAGGGGGGAAAAAAAAAAGACTTGAAAGTGATAAAAGGCTGAAATTACAATAACGGCAAATGGCATTGCTGGGGGAAGGGCACATCTGAAGAGGGAAAAATGACCTTTTTCCTGTTGCTTTTGTTTGTTGTTTGTTAGGAGAAAACAAAAATCTAATTAGACCCTCAGCAGAACTCCCAGGAGAGAGGACACATGCCATTTTAGCACCAAATTAGGAAACTTTGCTTAAAAATAAGTAGCCTTCAGAACCTTCCAGCTCTGTTTCTGGCTGATCAGCAAATCCATGCCTAGTTGTGGAGGTAAAAATATCTCCACGCAATTTCCGATGGTGCTTACTACATGACAAATTAAATGTCAGCAGAGAACGAATGAGTGGTTCCCTTCCTTCCTTGTTTCCCAGGCTTGGTCTCCAGCCTCCTCCTGCCTCAGCATGTTTAGAAGTAAACAGTCTGTCAAAGGTGAGTGGGCACCTGACAAGGGAATGGAGATAATCCCATCTCTTCTCCTCCCTCCAACCCTCTCCCCCCAATTCCAGCACAGGACGCAGCCCAGAACCCCCACCCAGGTCCCGGGCTCATCAGATAGACACCTCGCAGCACTTACAGATATTCGAGATGAAAAAGCCCCGCAAAAGCATCATCACGGATCACGGTGAATGAATTAGAATTCAGCAATCTGCAAACAGATGGGGCTCAACAGATAAAAGACACAGCCACTGCAGTGAACCCCTTTCTTCTTCTTTCGTTAGGCTCTGTCTGACTCCTGGGCAAACTTGGGTTCCTCTCCGTGTAAAGACAACCCATTAGGTTCCCAGCCTGCCCTCAGGGCTGTGATGGGAGGGGTGGGGGTGGGAAAGGACTCCCTGCTGGCTTTTCTGCTCATCTCAAGTATATACCACATCTTTCTCTTCCCCTCCCCCACCAGGGTCTTGGGGGAGAATAGGAACTGAAAGCTGATACTCAAAAACATTTGTGTTCTAGGCACAAATACATAGCCAATGCATGCCTCATGATACCTACACAATCATAGAATTATAGCCCTACAAAGTTCCGACCCAACTGTATTTTCAGAGAAATTTGAGTCCCACGAACTCTGACCAGTGACTTAACTAAAGTCACACAGCTGGGTTGAAATCCTTTCCACCACATTATACATTCTCATGAGAACTCCCCACCCCACATCCCCACCCCCTCCATCCCTGGACCAGGCCCCTGCTTAGATGGTAAGGGACTAGCATTCAAGAGAAATAGCAATTTTTAAAAAGTTTAAAATTTTTCCAGAAGACTCTTTACCACTGTGTAGTTTTCTATGTGAACCATGTTTGAAGTCCATTTGGTAAAGGTCTATGAACATCTAAGCTACACTTCCATCCCTACCACGGCAAGGAAAGCTATTCTCAAATCATGGCAAGTCCTAAAGAATTTAGATTTCAAAGGACAAGTCCAAGAGTACATGTAGGGGTGTTGTAACATGTCAAAAACAAAACTACCCACCAAACTTATTAAAGATGAGTCCTGATTGGTGGTTCGTTATATTTTCCTGTGTGGCCCACTGCTTGTAGTAGCTACATTCTTGTCTTGGGTTTAAGAAAGATGAGCGACTGTACTTCATGCTCCTCACGGACTCTGCTGGCGTTTTGATTTATTTTGTTTGTTTGGCTGGCCATAGAACCAAGGGCTTCCTGCAAGCTAGTCCAGTACTCTGCCACTGGAGTATACACCCAGCCTACTGAAGAGCTTTCAGAAAGTGATTTCTAGACTCTTCTTTTCATTAGCAAACATAACTGGCCTGGCTTACAGGGAGCATTCCCCACGCAGTGTCTTGGTATGGTCCTTAAGAACCGAGGCAAAGAGTCATTAGAATCCTGACTATGTGACCCAGGGCAACTTATTTTACTCCCCCAAATCTCTGCTTCTTTGTCTGTCCAAGTGGAAAAGCAAAATATCTTTCTGGAAGGGATGCTAGGCTGAAGGAATGATAGTGCATACATAAAGGTTAGTATACTATTATTCCAAGTAATACTATTAGAAGAGGCCTCACTTTTGAAATGGGGTCTTTGGGAAACTACTCATTGAGGTGAAAGTCTGCTTGCAGTAAACTACCTCCTCAATTGCTGAATCTGCCTATTAGAGTCCCGGCAGAGAACTCACACTACTTAAGTCAGGAAAGGAAACGGGAGGAGAAGGCCACACCAAGATCTCACAAAACAACAAGTTAACGCCAAGAACCGGTTAGGGGGGTTCAGGGAGCTCTTGCGTTGTGCAGAGACCCCCCCCTGCAAGGACCCCATTTGCAGAGAACATCCCATACTCACAGAAGCTGAAGGGAAGGCAGATGGGAAAACATTCGGTCTTTGATCTCCAAAAACGTTCCATTGACTAGGCTCCTGCAGGCAGAAGGGGGGCAGAACAAGGCCTAGGTTTCTTTTAGAAGGTGCCAGGCAGGGTGGGCAGATGGCCTGACCCTTCACCTAAACTTCCCCTCCCTTCCTGCCTTTGAGCACGGACTGGAACTGTTGGCCCTCGTGCTCCCAGGGGGCAGGAAGAGACATGCGAGTTGCTGGTTGATGCCTTAATCAATAGGAGAACTAGTCTGACCACCAGAAACCTGTACCATCCGTCTGGCTTCTTTGGCCAACATTAGCTCAGTCAGCTTAAATCAATCCCCTGGCTTCCTTTGCTTACCTACGGGAGGCCCCGGCTAAAGATGGATAATTACTTTACCTCTGCCCAAGATTCTGTTTGTGCAGACACAAAGTTAATGTCGGCCGACAAAACTCTGGGGGTAGGATTACGCATTCCCCTTGGGAGCACATCTCAGAGCGCTTCTGATTAAACGCACTGTGAAAGCCTTGGGGAAACTCCCAGACACCTGAATGTGCCCAAGAAGTAGGAGGCAATGTCCTCCGCCAGATAAATGATCAACTCAGGGAGAGCGCTTGGCCCCCTGCTGCCCCAGGGCCCCTTGCGCCTTCTTGCATTAGCAGGACCTCCAGACATTATTGCCATTAGCATGCAGATCACTGGAGCAGCTGGGGCTCTAAAGGGCTTCCCAAGAGAAAGTCTAGAATCTTCCACATCACCTAATTTGGTGAGAATGAAACAGGTCTGTTGTTCCCTACAGCCCGAGCGCTCTCCTGATCGTCCATAAGTATAAACAGAGCCCCTCCCCAGACCCCCAACCTCCAAGCCTGGCTCCTGCTCTGCCTTGGATGGGAGGCCTCGCTGGAGAAAGCACAAGAACTTGCTCCTGTATAACTGAGTGGGGAACCCAGCACGACCTGGAACGAGGGGGTCAACCCAGCGGGAAACAGGTCCCAGCAGAACGACCATGGTCCTGCGTGTCTGTGGGAGGTGGGGTTGAAGGCATCTCAGTGACCTTTCTGGTCAGTTTCTCCCCTGCTGACAATCAGCCCACAGAACATGATGTGGACAAGGAGGAGCAGAAAGGCCAGAGTCCCGGCAACTTCCCGAACTCAGAACTGAGCTCGACACCAAGTAAACCTCTGAGTTACCCCACTTCCAGTCCATTTGGTGCACCCCTCCACCCCCACTTCCAGAGACTGCAAACCTTCACCCAGGCTAGGCTCTTAGCCTGCAGTTAGGAAAGGTTGGAAAGAGTCCACAGGCCAGCCTCGCTGCATAGCTGAGGCCGCGGCCCACCCATTCCGTTTGCACGTCAAGCTGTTCTTCCACACGCCCTGCACAGTCACATGCCCACCCACCCCACCGCACACACTCAGAGCCCTTTCAAACTTTAATGCATCCCAGAATCACCTAGGGACTCCAAAGGCAGAGCAGCTCAGGTGTGGAGACCCCCCCCCGGAGGGCCCCGAGACTACAGAGGCATCAGCCCAGAAGGGGGCGATGCAGGTGGCCCGCGGACCACACTGAAAACACTGTCTAGCGGTCCTAAGTGGGTTCTGAGACTCCTGGGTTCCAGGTCCCTCCCTCCTCCCAACGCAGAGACTCCACCCACGTCCCGCGGCGCGCCCCCCAACCCAAACGCGAAGCAAGGGACTGGGGAGCTAGGTCAGGTGGACGGCCCCAGCGCCAAAGGCAACTCCCTAGCGGCGGCGGGGCGCAGGGCGGGGCGGGGGCTGGAGGGGTCCCACTCACAGGGAGCTGATGTCACCCGGCACGATCCTGGGCACCCAGGAGGAGCCCACGCAGATGATGGACTCCTTGGTGCAGCTGCAAGTAGCGGGGCAGCGCGCCAGCCGCCTCACCTGCGCGCTCGGCGGGATCAGGCACGCGGCGCTCAGCAGCAGCAGTAGCAGCCCCGGCGCCCTGCCGCCGCCTCTCCGTAGCGCCATGCCGGGTCCCCCGGTCCCCACCCGGACCCCGATCCCCGCCGCCAAGCCGCGCCGAGCCGCGCGCTCGGACCCCGGCGCCGCTCCGGACGCGGGCGCCGCTCGCTGCTCGGACGCCGCTGCTGGCGAGGACGCGGACGCCGCGGGTGTGGGAGGCCGAGCCGCAGCCGAGCAGCATGCTGGCCGCCACCCCCACCCGGAGCCCCCCCACCCGCGCCCGGGCTGCTGGGCGGCCGCCGCCGCTGCGCCCGCCGCACTCGCGCTGGCCTGACATCAGCACCCGCCGGCCCCGGCCAATGAATAATGCATGCGGGGGCCCGCCCCACGGGGGGAAGGGGAGGGAAAAGTTGGGTGACCTTGGGGGAGGGGCGGGCCGGGACCTCTTGGGAGTCGGGTTCAGCAGGTACCCACAATCCCTCCACTGGCTTCAAGGGATTTGGGGAAGACGTTGGACTCCTTTCAGTAGGCCAAACTGGAGCCCCTTAAATTTTTTTTTTTAAAAGTAGGGACAGAAAAAACTTGAATCTCCCAAGATGTCCAGTCAGAGTCAACTGGAGCCCCCCAAAATAACAGGGGCAAGAAGGGCTTAGTCTCAGGAGAGCACTCTGCTCTGGGTGCTGGGGAGAATCCAGACTTGACAGCACCCTTTACGCATCCCAAAGAGAAGGACTGAAGTGGGTGTCGTCACGGGACTCCGCGGGTCCTCCTTGCCCAGGTCTTCTGCGGTGTGCCAGCAGGGTCTGGCTCTGCCGGCTCCACTGCACCGGGGCTTGTTGCAACGGCCGCTTTCCCCTGTCCAAGGAAAGCAGAAAAGCCAAGCTGCAGCACTGCGCTTCCCAACATACCGGGCCTTACCAAAAATAAATAAATAAGTAAATAAGTAAATAAATAAATAAATAAATAATCAACCTCTGCCAAAGTTTCTCTGGCTGGACATGGCGACCTCCTGTCCCACCCCACACTTAGCCAGCATGGGGCACAGATCGTAGAGACAGTCTGAAGCACTTGGGTGTGCTCCTCATCTTATAACCCGGAAAGGCGGATCCCACCCTGTCCCTAATTCATGATGAGGAAACCAAACTGGGTCTGGTAGTAATACGCACTTGGCAAGGGAAGGACAGGAATTCGGTGTGAGGGTTGGTAACTTAGTCCTAGGGAGCCACTTGCTGCTTTGGGCGTTTGTCTCAAGAAATGAAGGTAGGGTGCAGCTGGGGAAATCACGGAAAGTGTCAAAGAACAAAACAGTTAAAGAGCCCCAGTTGCTCAGAGCTGCTCAACCTAACCCAGTGGTTCTCACAGCAATTCTGAGCAAAATACCTGGCTGTCCATCCTGGGGAAAGGCCAAGGACCAACCCCCATGGGCAGGGACCCTGAAGTGTGGCTGAGCAGACAGGACTTCCACAGGGGCACATGGAGGACACCGGCTGACCGAAGGGTTCAGGGATGGAAAGTAAGCTGCTGGGGAGGAATTTGATGGGAGGGGTTGGGCATTTGCAGGACAACATGAATCACACACACACACTGATGTGGACCACCACACTACCATCATTTGTGTGCACATTACCCTGAGGATGGCAAATTGAGCTAAGAGGTGGTTTTCACCAATCCAAGGTCCCCAGGGCCCTGCGGGGAGGATCGTATTCTGGAGCAGGCCGCAGGGGTCTGGCGAAAGACCCAGGGACCCCCCGCACAAAGACCGATCCAGCCCAAAATGTCACCTCACCCATGATGATTGCTACTGATTGTCAACTCAACAGGATCTACGATCACTTTGAAGATAAATCTTGATGCATGCCTGTGAGGTAGATTAGGTTAATTGAGGTAGAAAGACTCGCGTACTTCCAGACTGGATAAAAGGAAGAAAACGAGCTAACAGCAGCATTCGTCATTCTCTGCTTCCTATGAACCCATGTGATGAGCAGACTTATGCCTTCCTCATCAAACTACTAGCCCAAATAAACCCTTTCATCCTTAAGTTGCTTCGGTCCAGCATTTTGTCACAGTAACGGAGGAACATAACTAGAATGCACCCCTCCCCCCATTCCAGTGTTCTGCGTCTAGAGGCGCAGATCTAGGCCTGGCCCTGCCCTCTCGGCTACCTCACTCTCTGCAGCTGTTTTCTTTCTCACCTGTACCGTGGTGCTAGTCACCGTCATCGCTGTCCTTACTGTCCTCGTTCGAGGACAGCTGCAGCTCATCTAGCATAGGCAGAGGGAAGAAGTGAGAAGCGGAGCTGGCAGAGCCTGTATTTGTTTCGACTCTGTTCGAGACACGAAGTGAGTGAGTGCTTGTAAATTATAAGGCGCAGTTATAAATTACAATATAAAAATGGAAATGCAGATTCCTTTGGTTTGGCTCCAAGAACTTCAGCAGTTTCGGGGTGTGTGGGGGAAGCCTTAATAGACAATCAGAGAGATACAATCTGTTTCCAGGAACTAGCAAGAGTCTGAAAATATGAAGTCCTCATTCAGACGGGCACTTGTGCCGTGGCTGCCCGGCCCCGCAGCAGACGAGCGGGCGCAGCCCACACTGCACCTCAGATTAGTAGACGCGCTGCACATGCCCAGTCACGCCCCGTCATCCAGCTGCCAATCAGTATTTCCTGGGTGTCTGTAGGTGCTGGAGGTCAGTGATAACGCAATGCCAAGACACACACGGTCACCACCTCACTGGAGACGGACAGGAAATTAAAAAGAGCGCTCGGACACACCTGGAGTTAGGATTGCTGACAGCGACCAAGAGGGAAGAGAAGAGAGCAGACCGAGCTCCCTGGGGGCAGAGGGGCAGAAGCCTGATTCAGACTTTCATTACCGGAATTCCAGGAGGAGGCGGAGCTAGACAAAAGAAGGCGGTAAGAGGTGTGGCACGAGCCGCGGAAGGGACAGTGCGGGCAGAATCCACAGGACCCCGAGGGTCCGAGTGCTCGTGGGGACACGGAAGAAGGCCAGTATGGCCAGAGCACAGACAAGGGATTAAGGGAGACCAGTGAGCTCTGGAGGGTAAGAAGCTGCCAGGGTAGGGGCAGTCTGATCAAAGCAAGAGGAAGGAACCTGACCACAGGGCCACAGGGCTCTACTGAAGGACTTAGACCTTCCGCGAAGCCATGATGTCATAGGCTTTGTAACAGTTATTTCTAGCTTGCCAAGAGGAGACCGGGTTAAGTCAGTCCTGGAGCGTGACCGTGGCAGTGGGGTACCCCAGCGACAGAAAAGATGAGGAAGGGTGGTGTGGTTTCAAGCGCCATCCTAAAGAAGGGTCAGCCGACTTCGTGACAGGTGAGGAGGGGGTATTGGATGAAATGCCAAGATAGAGCCAGTTGGGTGGTGATGGTACCATTTCCGAAGATGAGAAAGTTTAGAAAAGAAGTTGGTGTAGCGTGAACAGGCTGGTGCTGGGAAGGATGAGTCTGAAGTACACACACATGCCGAGTGGGCTCCTGGGTGACCGTGAGGACGGTTAGGAGAAGCTGGGGGGGGGTCTTCAGGCCCTAGGTGACGCCTTGATTCTTTCAGTGTAATGTTGGTTGATTGCATAAATGAGTGACATTTTAAAACCACATGAGAGATAAAATACCTCTACAGTACAATCCGCCAGAAACAACACAAACAAGAAAGAAGACTGGACCCCAGAATGCCACAACTTGAGGATATTTCTAGATCTTCAGTCTTAAGCCAATGGTAAGTCTGTGAGACTCTCAGAGACCTCCTCATGCAGTCGCTCCCTCTCCCCAAGTTTCCAACCAAACTATGTCCCATGAGAGCCCTAAGCTTTGGAAAGGCACCCCATCCCCTCACCCTCCCCTCACCCCCCAGCGTTCTAGCTCTGAAGCTCAAGTGAAGAGCAGTTACCCATCCAACATCAACGGCACTTGGTTTGAATAACTAAGCTGGGTTTCCTAGGACTAGCTCCCCCATCACCCCTCCCAAAAACGAGTTTGCCAATCCCTTTTTGACCACAACACCCCGCTATGCCACTCTATGTTTGGCTGCTGATTAAACAAATGTAGAAGCTATTTCTAGTTTCCCATTGCTTTCTTTCTTCAGAAACTCGGTGGGCCTCTATTACTATAACTCATCCTGAATCACCCCTAGGTGCCTCTTGAATTCAGTTGAGTCCCCCAAAGTTGCCTGTAAGTGCCTTATTCCTTTTCTGAGTGAGCCAAAGGGTCCCTGGGACACTAGCCTCTGCTACCTGGTGGTCTGTATCACCACCCCCATTTCGCATGATGGATTCTTTCTTGTCATCCCGCAGCTGCATATTCTCCTGACAACCAGACATGGTTCTGTACTGGAGGGAACCGTGCCTCTCCAGTGTTCAGTCATGTAGCTAACACCTTCCTCATCGTCACTGTAAACGTCAGCTAGGCTAGATTGCTCCCAAGACTCTATTCTCCCAGACATGCTGACCAAGCAATCAGGTATAAAACCCCTCCTTGGGGCTTTTCTTTGAAATACTGGGAAGCACTCTCCTTTCCACCGGCTGAGAAGTTGTGTGGCTGTCAGCTTGGAGAACTTGCACAACCAGAGAAAAATCTCCAGCTAAAAGGGATGCTGGTGGCATTTGAAGAGGTTTTAAATCAAGCTACCAATTCCGCTCTTCAGATGTGTGGCAGTAAATGCTCACTTTGCTTAAGTGGTCAGATGCTGGGTTTTGTTTTATTACAACTAATCGAACCTCAGCCACCATGACCAGCAGGAACACCTAGAGGAAACACAGATGTGGGAAAAACTGAAAGTCAGGTTCTCCAGTCTCGCTTTTTGTGTGGTCTTCCTGCTTTCCCCAGTGTGTGTGTGTGTGTGTGTGTGTGTGTGTTGTGTGTGTGTGTGTGTGTGTGTGTGTAAATTCCTTAAGCAACACAAGACAGGTAAATGACTAATGAGTTGATTGCTACCTATTTATTGACTACAAATATAGATACTATGTGGATAAATAGGTGTAGGCATTGACTGATATAAAACAGTTGTCGACATAAGCTTCTTGAACTATTGAGGAACTCAAGAGAGAGAAGAACAAACAGTAGAAACCTTGGAGACTAAAGCTGGATGAGTGAAGAGAAATGCCCTTATCAGTGGGGTGGCCTGAAGAGAGGCAACTTGATATGCCACAAGAGGTCTGAGCCCCACAAGTAGATGAAACCAGAGGGAACCCTGGGGTTCATAGATGAAGACAGGCAGGAGAGCAGGAGAGAGTAGAATGGATTGATGAAGAGAAGGAAGAAAAATGGGAGGGAGCGGGGATAGAGGGAGGCCAGGGATAAGTACTTGTAAAACTAGAATAGAAAATAAGCTTAGAATGTATCCAAGCAAATCAAGCTTCTCTGTGTTGGAAAAGTCTGGTAGGATCTCAGAGGTGGCTCAGCCCTTTCCAAACACTTTCTTTCCACTGCTTCAAGACATGGGATCTGTACACCCAGAGAAAAACCAGAGTACTCGCTTTAATTGTCCAGCAGAAACTTCCTGTGGAGCCACTATGGGCCAGGGATCGGGTCCGACTCTGGAATGTGCTGGTAGACAAGATGCTGCCTGCTGCTTCTAGCCTGTCTTGCATGGCGGTGAACTAGAGGACGCCTTGTATATGTGCATTTACAGTCGCCCTCCCTCAGCCCCAGCAAGGAGGCTTTCTTTCAGGAGCCAGTGAGTGGCAAGACAAGGGAGATGCTAACGCCCTTTCCACACACCACTGCCCTTCACAGGAAGGGCCATGCCTGCCACTGCACTGAGATGCACTTCCCCTCCCTTAAACATGTCCAAAGCTTCTCGTTCTCCATCTTTACAATGACCTTGGAGCTTAGAATTTATTGATTCTACAGGACTGCTAATTTGGCAGGAGAGTGGATGATCCATCATTTATAGAAGGGCAAAGGGCGTTGTCCACTGGCCCAAAACTCATCACACTGTCACTCCAAGGAGAGGACAGTTACAAACCCCACATTTGTCCTCGGCAGGCCATGTCAGCTCAGGTCAGCCTGAGCTCTGTTGAGATACTTACCTATTTACCTGGAAGAAGATTAGTATCCCCCAAGGACATGATAACAAGATTGAGCATTCTCACAGTGCCTCACTATTTGCAAAGTTTCACCTTGGTTATCTCAACTGCAGCTCCAGCTCAGACACCCTTGGAACAGAAGAGGAAACAAAGCTTGAATAGGTTAGGTGGCATGCCCAGGATCAGACTACCAGTGTTCAGGGGCCGAAGACAAGAGCTGACAGAGTTTTCCATGATCACTGAAGCTGAGGGGTTTCAGGGTGAGAGGAAAGGGAGGCAGCACCTTCTGTCAGCTACTACAATGCAAAGACCTGCTGTCCCTTCCTCCTCTTTAGCCTCAACTGTTTCAAAGGCATCTCTGGTGTTAGAATTTGTCCAAGACTGTTACAGCTGGTGTTGCTGTAAGAAAACACTCAAAATCAAGCAGCTTAAGGGAGAAAAGGGAGAATTATTCAGCCTATGGTTCCAGAAGAGAGAAACAGTTTTTCATGTTGGAAAAGGCATGGCTGTTTGGCAGAAGCTGGAGGTGAGCTAACTCACGTCCTTCATGGAGATTGAGAGCTGCAAGACTGCCAGCTGCAAGAGGAGACCTCTCCCATTATTACAACATACAGTGGCACAGAATAAACATTCTCATTCCAAAAGGGAAAAATGGGACAATATTCAGGAAAGATCGGTCCATAACAAGATTAAAAGACAACAGGACAAATTCCAAATCCTGCAATTCCATGTCCAACTGAAATCATCTTGTTGAAATCATCTCAGTTTCAAAGGGCTTTGGTTTATACCCTCCAGCAAAGCTGCCTGAAGAACGTTCACTCTCTTGGGTTGACTCCTCCTGTGATCATAGCTTTCCCTTGCAAATGTCCCACATTGACTCTGGCATCTCTAACATCCTCATTTCTCAATGGCAAATTAGGCTTTAACTTCACAGCCGAACTGCCCTTCTTGGGCTTCCTGCCTCATATGGACTGATTTCTGCCATTTCCTGACATGTTGGAGGAGGTTTCCATGACTTCCTCCCTCTTGCATCTTTGATGCCTCTAAAACTAGCACGAGGACCACTTTGCCAAGTTCTGCTATAACTTGCAGATGGAGATTGGTCCACTGGAATCACAGTGTCTCTGTGCTGAGAATTTCTCTCTCTTGGGCAGTTGCTTCAGAAGAACAGATCTTTCCTTTGGAATTCCACTTCGAAAGAATTTGAATTTCTTATGGGTGAGAGCCTTCCCTGAGGATCTTGCCCTCAGGTAAAGCCTTTCCTATTATTTAAAAGCAGAGCAGGCTTTTATTTACTTATGGAGCTAATCTGTTTAATAACAGCCACCATTTTGCTCTCTGCCTCTTCCTGGTTCAATTCTTCAAGCTTGCCACTGCATTTTCCTCATCAGACCTCACAGTTTTTGCTTCTTTCTGACTGATTCCTTGTTCTTTTTTGTAATTCTGAACAAGAGCACTAAAAAGTAGCCATGCCACAATGTTAATACTACATTGCCTTGAAATTTCCTCAGCCAAGCATTCATATTTAACTTCAGGCAAACTTTCAGGATAAGGGTAAAACTTGATCAAATTCTCTGCCAACACATCATACCATTTGCCCTTATCAAGTTTCCAACAGTCTCTGCTCCCTTCTGGACTATTACAAGCTGGGCTTTCACTGCCTACATCTTTATCATCATTGCTCTGTTCATAACTCTCACTAGAATGGCCAAGTACCCAAAGTTAAACAACTTAAAGGGAGAAAAGAAAAATTTAGCTTATGATTTCAGAGGGGAGATACAGCCTTTGATGTCAGAAAAGGCATGGCTATTTGGCAGAAGCTGGGGGTGGGCTAAATCTCATCCTTCATAGAAGCTGAGAGCTGCAAGACTGCCAACTGCGAGAGCAGACCTTTCCCAGAGGTAGGGTGTGACTAGTACACTGCAGGACCCACCCCCTGTGACTGCCTTCTTCTAGCAAAAGTCTACCTCCTAAAGATGCCATGACCTTCCAAAAAAATGAGTCTGTGGAGGACACAATTCAAGCCATGAACAATGTAAAATGTGACCATTCTTCAAATGCCCAGAGAGAGGGTCATGAAGACCCAGACACACTGGAATTATAAGATGGCCCTGCCCAAATGTCCTAGACACCCTAGTGGAGTGTGGAAGAAGTGACAGACTGGAAACTCTCTAAAACTTCCCTCCAGTCTGACAAGATAGCTCAGTGTGTAAGGCACGTGCTTGCAAACTTAGTGTCATAGTCAAAAAGGTGTCATTTGATGGCAGAGGGTTTGAGCTCTGGGCACATTTGTAGAGCAAACCTGCAGGAGACTGTCTAGTTGATGGGAAAGGCCTAGTCCATGATGGGCTAGTCCCTGGGCAGGTGAATAAGATGGAGGGAACTATTTGAGAAAGTTGGCATCCTGCTGTATATTTGACCAGATGTATTGGTGTACTGGTCTGGCAAATAAGAATCCTCTCTCTCTCTCTGTCATTAGGTGGATATGGTGTGGTCAGTTCCATTGGTGTTAGTGTGGACTATTTTGACAAGCTGGACAAGAAACTGTAACCAGTAATTGCAAGTTAAAAATAAAAACCCTTGCTCCCTTAAGCTGTTTGATGGTGATTTTATCAGCAAGCATGCAGAGTAACTGCTAGACCCGGTAACCTGAGATCAATCTCTGGAAGCCCACATAGCAGAAGTTGGAAACCCACATAGCAGAAGGAAAGTTGTCTTCTGACTTCCACTCATGCACCATGCCTCCCCCTCTCTTTCTCTGAAATAAAGAAAATACTAAAAAAAAAAAAAAAAAAAAAGGGCTGGAGAGGTGGCTCAGGGGTTAAGCCTCCGCCTTGCAGGCAGAAGGTCCTGAGTTCGGATCCCAGATCCCACGTATAGACGCCAGGTAGAAGCGGGGGCGGTCTGCGCTTCTGGTCCTGGTAGGGCGGAGCCTGTGAATCCCGGGGCAGAAGGAGGTGGAGGCGCCCATGGTGGTTCACGAATTCGTCCGTGGTTCTACACACACACAGACACGTGCGCACGCACACACACACACATAGGCACACAGTTGAATAAATAATAATAATAAAAAATTTAAAAAAAAAAAAAAGAAGAAAAAAGAACTCAACCAAGACCTGGCTTGAAGCAAGAATCCCCAGGAAACAAGAGAGAGCTGCTGAAGGTTGAAAAGAGCAGAGAGAAACAGACATGGTCTCCCCTGGGGACCAGAGATCATTCCCGAGGCTCTAGACCAGAAAAGAGCCATCCGGAGAAGCTGCCTCAGCTTCCCTCCACAGAGCTCGCTGTTCTAGCACGAGCCTCAGCAGCTCCCAAGCGGACCGTCCAAGACAGCACTATTCATTTTTATTTTTTTATCCTCTGAGAGGCATAATAGGGTTCATCAATAATGTCTTGGTTCTGAACTCATTTGGGAAATCAGACAATGTGGCACAAGAACAGCATCCTCTCAGATCGATTTTACTATAATATCTTGGAGGATGTAATTCCCCCAAGAAGAATGCAAAGGACTCCCTAGTTTCTTTTCCAAGGTAGGGACAGAGCATTGGAAAAGACATCTGATACTCATTGGATGACCAAGATTGATGCTGCTGGCTCAGCAGGGTCCTCTATCTCTTTGCCTGTCACACTGTCTCTACTGGATGAGGGTTTCAGCTGCCCCCGGGCTCCCTCTGGGCTCTTGGGACCGCTGGCATGCAGAATGTGCTGCTTCGCACTGTTCAGAGGCAGAGGCTGAGCTGGAGTGAGGGCAAGAGGCCCATTAGGATGAACTACTTATGGAAGGAGGGGGAGAAGCAGGCTGCACATGGAGTTATCCGTGGCAGGGCAGGTACCCACACCAAAGTCTCTGCCAGTCCAGCAGAGAGCTGAAAGCCAGAGCTGTCATTGGATCCAGCCCAGGGATTCCCTGAAGGAAGCGGGACCTCAGTTTGCAAGCTGGAGGGGTGACAGTTAGACACAAGACCAGCCCTTGGTGGCCAGTCCCTCCCTGAGAAGCCATTTGAACTATATATTCTAGGTCATCTGGGTAGGGTCAACGATGTGAGCACAGGGCAGAGTCTCCAATTCCATCTGCCACGTTCCACAAGCAACGGGTACCTGGATCTCTAGTTAAAACAGAGGGGAGCGGATCTAGCAAGGGAGACCACGCCCAGGGATGGGGGCCACGCCCAATGAAGGGGGCCACGCCCAGTGAGGAGGCTACCAAGTGTAGAACCCAGAAGAGAGAAGATTTGCCTGAATTAATTGCTGGCTTTGGGTAAATCGGCTGAAGGTCTTTGGGTCCCCAGCCCCCTGCCATCCATAGCTGCCCCATTTGCCATGCTTGGGGGCTCTGGGGAAGAAGGTGCAGAAAGGAAGATCAGGAAGACTGACAGTTGGCAGCGGAGGGCAATTCCCAGGACCACCTGAGAAGTGACCCTGAGAAAGCTGGGGGATTTGGAGCAGCCCAGAGGTGCGTGTTTGGGGAAGGGGGGCTAGCAAGAGGAGGCGCCTCTCTGGATCATAAGCTCTGACTAGACCATGTTCTCCGCTTCTGACTCCGCAGCGGGGGTCTTTTTCCCTAAAGTGCTGAGCACAGGTGTGTTCAGTTCTCTAATGTGATGCACCAAAGTCAGGGGGGCCACCCTGGGCGCGCGCTTGGCAAGGATGCCCATACCTCCAGGGCCGCACATCGTGTCCTGGCTGCTGACCCGATTCCCAGCACCCTGTGACAAGAGCCCTGTGGCCCCAGAGATAATTAGGCTGCGATCCAGCCGGTCCCAGAGCTGACCTCCCTCCGCCTGCCACCAGCGAAGGACTCTAGGAGCCGCGGAGGATGCGCGTGTGTGATGGACCTTCCCTCTCTGTGGCTATCCCCAGGGAGGACATCCAACACTTCCGACGCGGTGTCAAGAATAGAGGGGTGGTCGAATATACTGCAGAGATCCCACCTGGCTGGAAAGCTCCCATCCACTCAGCGCCCCAGCTAGAGACCCCCTCCTCTCTTTCCCCTCTCCTTCTCCCTCTTCCCCCCTCCCCTTCTCCCTCCCACTCCCCCCTCCCCTTATTCCTCCCCCCTCCTCTTCTCCCTCTTCCCCCTCCTCTTCTCCCTCCCACTCCCTCTCCCCCCTCCCCTTCTTCCTCCCCTTCCTCTTCTCCCTCTTCCCCCTCCCCTTCTCCCTCCCCTTTCCTCCTTCCCTTCCCTACCCCTCCCCTCTCCCCCTCCCCTTCCCCTCCTGCTCCCACACATGTGATTCTTCACTGCCCTTGTAACCCATCTCTCACATCCCGCCACAGCCCACATCTGGCCTCACACGCATCTCCTCTCACGCTCCTTGCGATTGAAGTCGTCCCTGTCCCCTGCTACCATCTGCAGTATTCCTTCACCTGCAAGTGTGCAGGCTGCCTTTTGTCCCTAGGCAGCTCCTGTCCCTGTCATAGCCGGCATTTGTTTGTACGTTCGTTTGTCTTCTGGTGAGAACACAGGCCTTGCTGTCGCCCTGTCTGCTCCGTCTTGAAGGCTCAGGACAGGCCCTCTTGAGAATGAAAGGCTGTGTGAATGCCCCTGAGACTGTTAGTCCCGTGGGAATCAGAGCCCCACCACGGCCCTGCGGCCCATCACAGGTGCTGGGGGAATAAGTGGAAGATCGAAAGTCAGGATCCGTGCCTATACAGTATCCCCCCGCCCCAGTGTGACCCAGAAAGAGTTCTGGGGTATGTGGCTTCTGGAATAAGCACAGAACAGGAGAAGCCAGTGAGAACTAATGTCTCTTTAGAGTCCTGGAGTCATTCGGATCTCTGCTCCAAAACATCATGTTCCTGTCACAGATGATGGTTGGCTTCTCAAAGGTACAAGGAATCAGCCAACACAGATAGATTCCGGCACTGACTGTGAACTTAATTATTTCTCTCTCTTTCTGAGCTCCATAATTGCTGGAGGGAAGGGAAAGGAGGGGAGGAGAAGAGAGGAAGGGAAGGGGAAGAAAGGGGAGAGGAAGGGAGAGGAGGAACAGAAGGAGAGGGAAGAAAGGGAGGGAGAAGGAGGGAGGGTGGGAGGGAGAAGGGAAAGGAGGAAGGGAGGGAGAAGGGAAGGAGAGAGGGAGGGAAGGAGAAAAGAAGGAGGGAGAAGGGAAGGAAGGAGAAGGGCAGAAGGGAGGAAGGGAGAGAGGGAAAAAGAAGGAGGGAGGGAGAAAGAGAGAGAGGGAAGAAGGAAGAAAGAAAAGGGGGGAAGGAAGGGAGGGAAGAAAGGAGGGAGGGAGGAAAAGAGGGAAGAAAGAAGAGAGGGAAAGGAAGAGAGGGGAGAAGGAAGAGAGAAGGGAAGAGAAAAAGAGGGGACGGAAGGGAGAGAACCAATGAGCCTTACCATGGAGACTGTCAGCGGAACACAGAGGCAGAGGGAAATGCCCCGGCCTGTAGAAATAACGACTCAGAGACCTTCTTCTAGAGCTGATTGCTATATTTTTATTTTCCAACTGTTAAAGGCATGTTTTGGGGGGAGGTGGGTATATTTAAAGGCAGTGGAGACGGATACAAAATCTGCCCGCCAACCCCTTCCTTTCGTCCTGTGGTCTCGGCTTGCGTTCTGGGTTTGCTCTGTGTGGATGGAGAAGGGTTAGTGTTAGGGTCTCTGAGATCAGGATCTGGTGGATCTGATATTGAGATTCTCATGAAGTTGTTATCTCTGAGTATCCAACCAAAATCTGTCAGTGCTGTTGCCTGGGAGGAAAGGGACGCCTTCTTACAGCCACCTCTGTCCCAAGAGGGCAGTCTGCAGATTCTTCTGTCCGGGGACATCTTCCCGGGAATGTTTTAGTAACTTGAAATTGTTCCATTGAGCACGGCATGGAGGTGCACGCCTGTAATCCCAACCTGGGGGGAGGGGGTGGCTGAGACTGGAAGCTTTAGGGCAGCCTAAACTACACTGTGAATTGGAGTCCAGCACTACCCATAGTAAGATCATGATCTCGAAAAAAGAAAGAAAAAAGAAAGAAAGAAAGAAAGAAAGAAAGAAAGAAAGAAAGAAAGAAAGAAAGAAAGAAAGAAAGAAAGAAAGAAAAGGAGGAAAGCAAATAGATCAGTGTGTATATAGCAGTTATTCTTTCTGCCGTTGTGAGACAACACTGAGACTCAAGCAACTTAAGGGGAGAAAGGGGAGACTCATTTGGCTTACAGTTCTAGAGGGGAGACTTATTATGACTATTATGCCAGAAAAGGCACAGTGGAGTCAGAAGCTGGAGGCGGCTGAGCTCACTGCAGACATGAGCGCGGAGGCAGATAGTCTGCCGGGGCAGACTCCTAGCGGAAGCAGGGCGGGCTCACCAACCTCAAGCCCTGCCCTGGCACTGCCCTCCTCCAGCGAGGCTCTGCCTCTCAAAGGTGCCCCGACTTTCCCGAACACCAACTTCAACTAAGGATTTAAATACCTGAGTCGGGGGGGGGGTGAGGGGGTGGGGGATGGGGGGAGGAGCAACTCACATTCGGACCACAACAGTGGAACAGGTTCATCTCACCCACCAAGTGTGCCTGAGTTATTTCCAGCTGTAAATAATTAGATTAATTACCTCGTCTAAGCTTCCAGTGCTGCATGATGTTTCCCACAAGTTATGGGCTTCAATGCTTATTCACAGTTCTCTGGTCACGGTTCTTTACTGAAGCAAACCCCCTCCCCCCATCAGCTAGAATAGGAGGGCAGAGAGTCATTTGCCCCCTTTAGCATCCAGCGACTCTGGGTTTGTGGTGGAGAGAGATCCCACTGTGCCTTACCCTGCCTAAATGTTTATTCAAAGTGCTCCCCATGCCTGCAGCCCCTGTCCTTCCCCACCCCACGTACCCCGCTGGCTCAGTTAGCTGATGATTCTGTTCTTTAGAGAACTTTCTAATGCCCACACGCCTTAAGGGCTCAGGTCTCCTTGTCCAACGGGCTTGTGCCACCTTGCACGTCATCCCCGCAAAAGCGCCATCACATAGAAACAATGCAGACTCCATGTGTTCTCATAGACCTTCTATTAACCGTATTTATTTTAAAAAGTAAACAAAAAGTGGCAGTTGTAATAACAGATCTTAGTTAACCCACATGCATGAGCTTGCCAAGGCCGCCGAAGTAGACCGCCACAGCTCCAGAGTCTAGCTTCTAAAATCGGGAAGTTAGTTGGTTGGTCCTTTCTGAAGGGGGGAAGAGTCTCCCTGGGCCTGTCCCCCAGCTTCTCACCGTGCCACCCCCACCCTCAACTTCTAGCCCTGTGCTGACCATCTGTGACATTCCTTGGCTTGGAATGAGAAGGCCCCTGTGTCTCCACATCATCTTCCTTCTTTCCCCTGCAGACATTCTTTACTAAGGACAGCGTCCTTAGGGCCCCTCTCTCTGTGGCCCCACCCCATGTTTATGAGTTATATCTGCAGTGACTCTGTTTCCCATAGTCACATGCTCAGATCCTGGGGTTCCGAGCATCAACATCTGGAGTTCAAGGGGGACATAAGTCAACCTGTGAAATACCCAGGATATCTGTGATCCTGTGATCAATACAGAAATACTGAGCTATCTTATTCTCTTGACATTAAGTCTTTGAAATATAGTGATGAATTTTATACCTGCCCTATAATCTATAGTGTGTTTTATAGTTGATGACCTTTAACTTTGATGACTTTTATTTATAAATGTATTTTTATCATATATTTTCATCAAGGACATTTTATCAATGCTTGCTATTTATAACGCTGCCATGAAAAAGGATCGAATGCTCAAAATTTTCAAGACACGAAAGTTTTCTAGGAACTGACTCCAGCACCGCTGTTGCCATGATGTGAGTGGCATGTCTTTACCCACCTGTGCCAAGGCCCCTGCCCACTCTGTCTCTCTTTTGTGTTTGCATGTGTGCTTGTGTATGTGTGTTTGCATGTGGGTAGGAGTTTAGGTGCGTGTACAAAAGGGCACTTGAGTGTGTGTGTGCCTGTGGAGGCCCAAAGGTGACATCAGGAATCATCCTGTTGCTTTTCCACTGTATTGTTGCTTTGTCTGGGGATTCCCAGGCTCCACCTTCCAGGACCAGAGTTACAGGACACTGCCATATCCACCTGACTTTTTTTTTTTAACGTGGTTTCTGAATTCTGGTCCTTTGCTTGCAAGACAAAGGCTTTAACCACCAAACCATGTCAACAGATCTTAGCTTTTTGGTGGCGTTGGCCAACAGTTTTAACTCGAGTGTGTTCAATTTAAAAATTAAATATCATTAATGCTGCTGGATCATAAAAAAAGCATGTCTCTTTAAACTTCGAATTGGAAAATCTGCGTTGTGACTCCAGAACATGCTCATTCATTCAACAGACATTTATTAAGCCCTTGCGGTGCACCAGGCTCTGGCCCAGGCTCTGGGGTTGTAGCCGGAGATAAGGCAGGCAGCGTGCACGGCGCTTCCCTTGCAGTGAGGGAGAATGGCAGGCACACAGGGTAACGAGCGTCTCAAAGGCATTGAAGAAGACGGGGCACAATATCAGGGCAAGCCCAGAGCAGGTTGGGAAGGTCTTTCTGAACAGAGGGGACAGAAGGCAAAAAGCCCTCAGGGGCAGGGGGAGCTCCGTGTGCAGGGAGCAAGGCAGCGACCAGAGGGGTGGCAGCGGTGTGAGTCAGAGTCGCCGCAGGGACTCGTGGCGGCAGAGAGCAGTCTGGGTTTCATTTTAAGTGTGGCGGGAGTTGGCAACCGCGGGAATGACAAGGTTGGCCGCCCAGTGCCCCACGGGCACGTCGTGCAGAGCACAGACAGAAGCAAGCAAGGGCAAGCAGAAAGGTCGGGTCTGGAAGTGTCGAAGACGTGACAGGGCCCAACACGGGTCACGGTACTGAGTGGGGGGGGGACGACTGTCGTCTGTACTTTCCAGATTGCCCGTGACTTCAGTCTCTCACTCAGTCCCCAGCAGTAGGAACGTACAGCACAGATGAGTAGATACGACGCACATTACATACTTGGCCGTGGCAGATGGACCACGTCCAGACAGAGAGAGAGCATGGCCGAGACGCGGAGGCAACATCAGAAATCCACCAAGTTCTGCCCGTAGGCAGATTCCAAGCTAATAGCTTTGTATCATGGCGCCTGAACCCCGACATGTGACTCTCAGCGTCTCCATGCGCCTGCACGTTGCCAGTAAATTCAGGACAAGTGGCTTATGGGGACAGAGGATTTTATTTTTGCTTATGATTGTCCAGTTACAATTCTTAGTCTGGCTTGGCAGGAGAACTTATACCCACACCAGGCGCTGAAGGAACTGGCCACACCGTAGCCACACGCCTGCTGAAGAGGGGCAAACCCCACTTGCCAGATACCATGTCTAAGTATGTCCAAAGAATGCCTAACATTCTTCTGGCTCCTTCCGTCTTAGTCATCTGCCAAGGGTTAGTCCCACACACCATGGGCTCCGCGTGCCCCACAATTAGACAATCTCCTGCAGGCTTGCTTGGAGCTTCACTCAACTACTAATTCTTCACAAATGTGCCCAGAGCTCAAAGCTTCAGTTGTCAAATTGACACCTGTATCTAAGTGTTGTATTTGGCTAGGCTCACAAAGATGCCCTCCAAGGTCCCTTCCAGTTTCAGTGGTGTGACTCTGAGGACTTTGCCAAGTAGTCAAGGCAGGCTGAGTTCCATGGAGAGAAAGGGCAGTGAACTGCCCCCCAAAAGAACAAACCATTTCCTGGGACTCACATGGACTATCTGCTCACAGCTAGTCCTTAGAGAGATCTGCTCTGTAGAGAACTGCATGAATGGGTCCTGGCCGTCCTTCCTTTCCACCCCAGGGGCTGTTTGCATCTTAGTCCACCACAGGCTGCTCAAGAGAATAGAATGCCTAAGGGAATACAGCAGCTGGGCATCACTGCCCACTCACTTCTTCATACATAAACGGGATAAACAGTACACCACTGCATGCCATGAATGAATGATTTGCAATCTTCTCCAGGATCCAAATGACAGTCCGCCAAGCCATTATTTGTTAAGATGGCAATTTAAAAAATCTCACTTAAAATAACCGATTCAAGAGGTCCCTCAAACCTCAGCCCTCGTGTGAACTTGACCTGCCAAGATTCAACTGCCACTGTGACTAATTTGATTTCTTTCATTAATGCACAAAACCCCTCTCTTTGCAGACATTCCATGAAGTTAAATTAATTATTATATTTTGATAGCAGCTGTTATTGATCTGTTATCCCTGGAGTAAAAGGAATCTGGCACCCTATGGTGTTTTTTTTTTTTTTTTCCTTTCTTCTTTGAATGCCTTTCATTTGAATTTCCCTAGAATAGAGAAAGAAGAAAAAGAAAAGAATGTTGGGGCCATGGGACTCCACCATTAATTAAACTGTAAAAACCCTCACAAAAGCCGTTGTGTTGGGGAAATAGCCTTTCACATTTCTGAGCCAGGTCGGCTGAGTTTAATGAGGATGCTCAAGTGATTGTTAGGATATTGCAGTAGCATTTATAAATACCTTCCCCAGGAGCTGGAGAGGTGGCTCAGGGGTTAAGCTCTGCCTTGCAGGTGGAAGGTCCTGAGTTCGGATCCTAGACCCCACGTACAGACGCCAGGCAGAAGTAGGGGCGGCCTGCGTTTCTGGTCCTGGTAGGGCGGAGCCTGTGAATCCTGGGGCAGAGTAAACAAGGAGGAGGTGGAGGCGTCCATGGTGGTTCCAGAATTCACCCGTGGTTGTACACACACACACACATGCATACACACACACACACACACACACACACACAATTGAATAAATAATCAAAATAAATAAATACCTTCCCCAATGACGCCAGTCAACACCAAAGTTTTTGCCAGAGCACAGCACAATTGCCTGTTGATTACAGGTACTGGATTGTGGCAGCTCCTCTGCACTCTTGCTGATAAATTCATGATAGATGGCTTAAGGGAACAAGTGGTTGTACGGTCTCTTATGATAGTTTGGTTATAGTTATTTGTACAACTTGGCCGAGAGTCCACACCAACACTAGGGTCCAGGGGAACTGGCCACATCAAATCTACAGGACTGCTGAGAGGGACAATTCTCACCAGACTAGCATGCCTGGCCAAGCGTAGAGAAGGATGCCAACTTCCTCAACCAGTTTCCTTCATCTTATTCACCTGCCACGGACTAGCTGCACCACCACAGGCTGAGTCTTCACCAACAGCTAGACAATCTCTTGCAGGCTTGGCGGGACCTAACTCAACTACTGATTCTCTACAAAAGTGCCCAGAACCGTAACCGTAACCACCAAGTTGACACCCGTATCTAAGTATGGCCGTGATCGAACTGTTCTGAGGCACTAAACCAGACTTTTGCACCAAAGCAATCACTTCGGCTAGGCCATTTCCTGAGAGACGCATATCTGTCCCCAGCAAATGAGGAGAACCATATTTATCCAATATCTACAAAAGTTGGTCAATGGAAAAGGCAGTCTTTGAACTCTGCTGCGCCCCGTGGCCGACATGGCCCCCATCAGCAAGAAACGCCCTCACCACTTGAAAGGTGTTATGGGCGGTGTATTTTGTGCAACTCGGCCCTACCTTGGCATTGCTTTTTCTGTTTGTATCTGAATATATGTTTTCTAGCTTATTCTTAGCACACATTAGTGGCCAAGCTAAATACGGTTAAGAGAGCAAAGGGACCTGAGATGTTCTGAGGGCAAAGGGAAGTCATTCATAAATGCCTGCTTCATCTCAGGCTTGATACACAGCACCGCCTGCACCCGGGCTGGAGTCGGGGAAAGGGCAAATCGTGACGCAAGCAAAGACTTCAGATGGCGTCTCTCAGATTAGACCCAGCTAATCTGGGAGAGCAAACAGAAATTTTCCCTAAAATATCAGCACTGACTAATGCTCACCAAGAATAAACTAGAGAGATCATTTGGAAATAGAACAAGTAATTACCCTGAGTTTTTTTTTTTTTAAACCCTTCAATGAAGAGTCTGGCCAATGAGCCGGCTCCTCCATCATTTTTAACTTGGGAGAGAAGCAATGTCTCACGCAGGGTGTCTGGAAAGTCTCTGAGCTGCAGGAGAGAAAACTCTGGGTCTTCAGAGTGTACCCTAAGTTGGCAAGGTTGGCACAGGCTTGTTACCCAGCATCAGGAGGTGGAGACAGGAGGGTCAGGAGTCATTGGATAAGTAGTGAGCTCGAGGCTAGCCTGGACCACGTAAGACCTTGTCTGAAAAAGTAAAACTGAAGTTTAATGAGAGAGAGAGAGAGAGAGAGAGAGAGAGAGAGAGAAGTGGAACACACCATTATGATGGGCAAACAGTACCTGTCTCTCCTTGACAGCTACTGCGGAAGTGTTCTGTGTCATGTCTTGGAAAGACTCGACCAAGAGCTTGAACGCAGCATGAATTAGAATGTAAAGAAGACAGAGCCTCCAGGCCTCCATTGCTTCTCCTCTGAAATTACGAGTAGCCTAATATCTGACCACGCAGCACAGCTATGGATTATTCTAGCAAAATGTTGACGTGGCCCTATACCATGATGCTCATTGCAGTGGAGGAATGAGGAGGGCCACCATGCCCGGGGCGAGGCCACATGCACACCCCATGGCTGGGGACGCCCCTGTCCTTTGAGAAGAATATTAGGATTCAGAAAAGCAAAGGATCTTCCCGAGGCCACGAGCGGGATTCTGTGCTGGTTACACTGATCGGTGTCAACCTGACAATGAGGGCTGAGCTCTGGGCATTTTGGTGAAGAATTGGTGGTTGAGGAAACCCTTGAGCAAGCTTGCAGGAGACTGAGTGACGTGGAAAGACCATTCCTGGGCCTGTGGATAAGGAGGAGGGAGCCGGCTCCTCAGCTGACGTTCTCAGCTGACTGTGGCGGGCGTGCTGTCTAGTAAGTGAGGTCGGGCTCTCTCGGAGTCCTGTGGATATGGCGTGGCCGGTTCCCTCGGCTCTTGGTGTGGGTATGAACTCTCCTGCCAAGCTGGATTAAGCACTGCGAGCAAGAACAAATAAAACCCTCTCGCTCCCTTCAGCTCTTTGGTCGTGAATTTATCGGCAATACGCAGACACACCGCATTAGATTTCAGTTGCTCACGGACTTGGCATTGATCTCCTCGCTGCCTTCCAGGGCCCAACCCAAACTGCGCTTCACCGAATGCACACTTCTGCTCCAAGGGGAGATTCTCTTTCTCAGACAGTAACATTGGGACGGAAGCAAAGGAGGCATCTGAACTCCACAGCCCCGAGGAAGCCTGCTCACAGCCCACTTGTCTGCCCTGCAACCCGCTCATTCCTTTCTCTGCATTGGGTGTGGCCAGGCATGATGCTAGAGCCGTAGGCAGCACAAAGTCACATTGTTGGTCCTTCTGTGTCCTTGTCCACAGCCCTGAATGGCAGCCTGGAAAGCGAGGAGGAACATGCCCAGCAGAGGGTAGAGTATGTGCCAAGGTCCTGTGGTGGCAGGTGTAGGAAAGGTTCAAAGAAGTGCAAGCTGCCCATTGTCCAAAGAGTGCAGGAGCAAGGGGCTGCTCAGGTGGCACCTGGAGGATTTCAGAGACCACTCGACTTTTGTCCAGAGTGACCAGTCTAGAGCTGCTCCCCTGGGCTTGAGACCTGGTTCTGCCATTTATCACCATGCTACTTAAAGCTGCCATTTTCCCATGTGAAGACATTCATGGGGACATTTAATAGTGTTGTGTGATGAGTAATCTCAACTGTCAATTGGTGAGATCCAGGATCACCTAAGAGATGGGCCTCTGGGCAGGCTCATGGAGCATGGTCTTGATTAAGTTAATTATGGTGGGACGACCCGCCCACTGTGGCAGCCCATTCCCTGGGTGGGAATCTGGGACTGTGTAAAGGAGAAGTAAGGGTTGGAGAGATGGCTCAGAGATTTAAGCCACTGCCTTGTCAGCACAAGGATCTGAGTTCAGATCCCCAGATCCCATGTGAAAATGCTGGGTGGTAACAGTGACAGCCCGCAATCCTGGCCCTAGACAGTGGGGGCTGGGAAGCCCCAGAGCAAAGCAATAAAGAGGTAGAGCAAGAGCAATCCAAGAGGCTTTCCGAAGTCACTCCTGAGCACCAGAAGGCACACAGCTCAGGTGCCCTTGTGTGTAAACACAGAGGGGGGGAGGGAGGGAGAGGGAGAGAGAGGGAAGGAGGGAGAGAGAGAGGGAGGAGGGAGAGAGAGAGGGAGGGAGGGAGAGAGAGAGAGGGAGAGATGGAGAGAGTAGGGAGAGAGGGAAAGGGGATAGAGAAAGAGAGGAGGAGGGAGAGAGAGAGGGAGAGAGAGAGGAGGAGGAGTGAGGAGAGAGGGATAGATATAGAGGAGAGGAGAGATGAAGGATGAAAGAGGGATAGAGATAGGGAAAGAGAGAATGAGGGAGTGAGAGAGAGAGAGCGGGGATGGTACAGGTTAAGATAGAAAGAGAGGAGGAGGGAGGGAGGGAGAGGGAGAGAAGGAGAGAGAGAGAGGAGGAGAGAGGGAGAGAGGGAGAGAGAGAGAGCTGAGTCCTCGACTCATCGTTCTCTGCTTCCTGATTGCAGATGTTCAGTAGCCGGCAGCCTCCACCACAGTGGACAGAACTCTTGACCTGTGGAAGGAGGTGGGGGACTTCCCTTCTTAAGTTCCTTTCATCATAGTATTTTATCACAGCTACAGAAAAAGAAACTAAGATAACCATTACATAGAACCTTTTTTTTTTTTGGACCGTGCATATTTATCACAAATGCTGGGCACACATTTGCTATTATTCTCAGAAGGGCAGGGGGACAGGGCAGCCTGACAGCAGGACAATGCCTTCATAAAGTCCTGGGCTTCGAAAAGAGAGCTCTGCCCACATGTTGGGGGCCAGGCGTGGAGACTCGTGTCTCTATTTCCAGCGCTTCAGAGGCTGAGACAGGAGGATGGCCACAAGTCAAAGCCAGCCTGGCAAAAAATAAATACAAAGGAAAGGAAAGGAAAGGAAAGGAAAGGAAAGGAAAGGAAAGGAAAGGAAAGGAAAGGAAAGGAAAGGAAAGGAAAGGAAAGGAAAGGAAAGGAAAGGAAAGGAAAGGAAAGGAGGGAGGAGGAGGGAAGGAGGAGGGGGAAGGAACAAATGCACTACAGGAAGGTGAGCAGTGGAGAGCTGGCACCTCGAATTGTGACCATAGTTCTGGTGACAGGTGCTCGTGGGCTGGAGATGGAGAGAGAGGCGAGCAGGAAGGGACATTCAGGAACCAATAGGACTTAACCATCCCTATCCCAACGTCTCTGGAATCATAGTCTATGGAAAGAGTCTGCCCCACTCCACCAACCCCCAAAAACGAGAAGGCTGTTCGTAAAGCCCTGAGAGAAAACCAGGAAAGAAACATCACAGCGGGCACTGCCAAGGAGACAGGGCAGCAGAACACCTGCAGAGCCTGCGCACCTGCCAAGTTCCCAGACGTCTGTCTGCTCACGGGGGAGCACTTGACGCAATCACCGGAGCATCTGCAGCAATCAGCGCCGTGAGTCAGGGAAAGGGCGTTCTGCTGGGTCGTCACCAGCTGTCAGGACGAGCGTCAGGACTCGTTTACTCTGTGCTCTAGAACTAGACAGCGTGGCCCCGGGACTTCGCATGCGCTTTTGTCTCAGGATGCAAAATGCTTCACATCCTTCCACCTGTGGGTCAGATGGGCCACCCTGACCAACTCATGGTGCTGCAGGGGGTCTCCGCCTCTCCGCGTCTTCTTCACTCCTCATTCCCACCCCTCTACTTCCTCTACAACTCTGAATAGACTTTATTAGTCTTTGGATTGTGGGGGAGGAAAGGGGGGTCCTCCTGCTTCTCCTTGTTCTTGCCTGATGCTGTAAGTGTGCTTTCTGGAAGGGACCTATGTCATAGTCAGGCACAGGTGTCAACTTGACAGTTGAGGGTTTGAGCTCTGGGCACATTTGTAGAGAATTAATGGTTGAGTTAAGCCCAGAGCAAACCTGCAAGAGATTGTCTAGCTGCTGGGGAAGGCCCAGCCCATGGTGAGTGGGACTAGGCCCTGGAATAAAATGCAGAGAGCTGACTGAGAAAGTTTGCATCCTCGTATACACTTGACCAGACATGCTGGTCTGACAAGTAAGGATTGTCCCTCTCTCAGCCACTATGTAGAGATGGTGTGGCCAGTTCCCTCGGCCCTGGTGTTGGTGCATGCTCTCCTGTCAAGCTGGACTGAGAACCGTATCCAGACAATCGTAAGAAACAATCTCTTGTTTCCTTAAGCCGTTTGATGGTAATTTATCATCAACCATATAGGCGAAACAGATCTAGAATGGCAGGACTTCAGGGCCCTGGGCACATAGATGCAAGGTGTTTGGCAAGCCATGGTCACATTCAGAGACCTGGTAAGGGAGCAAAGGAGCGGACTACTGTCCCCCAGAAGCAGGTCCTCCTGGAATGCAGCCTGAAGAGCGGGATCCTGGGCTCCCCTCACGCTTTCTTTGCTTCCCAGCATTGACTCGACATGGCTCTCTCTTCAAAGGAGTAGGAGATGGTTTATCCACACATAAATGACCCACATAAGCCACACATAAATGACCCACAGAAGCCACACATAAATGACCCACAGAAGCCACACATAAATGACCCACAGAAGCCACACATAAATGACCCAGCAGCGTGAATTCAGAGCACGTGTCATGTCCAATGTGGTAACAGTTTCATGAAGTTTTACAGTTGCAGAACAAAAGAAAGCCACAAATCAAGACACGTTTCAAATACATTGGTGGGGACTTCTGGTAGGCAGGTCACAACAAAGTGGGTGGGGTGGGGGGGAGATGTCTGCTCTGGACCTCAGATGCTGTCTGAAGACATTTCGCCTTCGGGTTGGTGGAAGCTAGTGGTCTGCTAAGTTAATGCATCCCCTAAAGGTTCGCCTGAGCATCACGAGGATTAGTTCAGGCACAAGGGGCAAGGAACAGCCAGAAGGAAGCTTTACTTCTGCCGCGCCCACTGGGTAGAGTAATGTTAGGAAAACCCAAGAGTCCAGGGTGAAGTTCTGCAGGCATGGTAGGAGAAAACACAATAAAACAAACATGCCAAAAAGATAAAAACTGCATCGGACACAAGCACATTTACAGAGTTACATAGCTCAGGGTTAGTGGCACAGCCCAGGGTGAGGGGTTATCTTATAAAAACAGGATAGGCTGGGAGTGGCCCACGTGCACTGCCCCCCGTTATCTAGCAGGGCAGCCTTGGGGTTTGAGTGCAAGTTGTCCCCCACAAGCCTCATATGTTTGGCTCCTTAGTTAACATTCGCAAAGATTATGGCAACTTCAGGAGGTGGAGCCTTGCTGGAGAAAGGCATGATGAAGGGGGCGGGCCTCGGGAAACAGTCAAGTACGTTTAAAGCAAAATTAAATTAAAGCCAAAAGCAAGCAAATGTGTAAACTCTATATTCCAACAAGCTCAAACAAACTTATGAAGAGCTACATTTCAAGCTGAGGGTGCGTGGCTCTATATGAGAAAGACACACGGACTTTGTGTCTGCTGGTCTCATTATAATGGCTTTGTACTGGCTCTAAAATTTCTGGGGAGCCCACGAGGGGAAGCTTTGGCCCCCCACATGGAGATTTCTGGTGGGGGAGGCAGTGAAATGAGCCAAGAAAAGACATCTCCCAGGTGTTCCGAGGACCCCAGCGCAGGTGCTAATAACGTCACAAACTGCGCGTGCACAGTGCGGGGTGGTGGTTCTGTCTGGGGAAGGCACCCCGTTTTAGAAATCCTCACGAGTGCACAGGAATCATGAAGGTTAATCCTGGCTTTTCCTCAATGTTCCCACGCAGGGCGTTTTAGCCCCATGGGCACTGGCTAAGACTTGCTTAAGGCTCGGAGTAAAGACAGCGCCCTTGACATGGGCTCCAAAGTGCCCGCCCGCGCTCTGCCAGGCTCACCCTGGCTGGGTCACCGGGCCTTCGGGTGACTGAGACAAACGGGAACTGTCCGGACACCTGAGCTGGGGGCTTTTTCCTCGCCCCTGTCTCCTAGACCGCGAGGGCCCCTTGGCAGCCCTCTGCCTGCCAGCTTCGAGCAGGGCCTGCCCCTTCACACCACATTGGCCGGGCAGGTGTTTGCTGCACTCGCAGTGCCAGCAGGGCCCCGAGTCACCAATCCTCGGTGGTCCCCACGCCTGGGAAGCCGCCTCTCACAGGACGCGGCCCCCAGGCCAACCCCATGCCTCCCCCTTTCTTAGTTACAGAACTAGGGGGGGGCGCAGCAACGCCCGGAGCTGTGCGTGTCCCCATGGCGGTTCCAGGGTCGTCCGTGATCCCTCCATCCTTTTCAGGAGGGAGACCCTGAAGATTTCACCCAAAGTCTTCCTGAGCGCGCAGCCCACCGCCCTGGGTCATCCGTGGAAATTCCAAGGTAGCATTTCTAGAACGTTCATTGGCTCCCTTCCATGGGCAAGGGGAGGCTGATAGAGAACAGACTAGAATCAGTGGGTGCTACAAAGAGTGGACACCTGCTGTCCCCCTGGGGGGCTATAGGGGTGGACCGCCCCCCCTTCCCCATCCTTTCACATCCCCATCTACTTCTCTTCGCCCATCCCTTCCCTTCTCAGCATGCGTCCCATGGCAAGTGCAGACACATTCTTCTAGAGCATGACAGATGGGCGGGGCTTCCCTTCGCAGTCTGTCTTGGTTCCCCTCAGATCACAGGTGGCTTCTTCTAGCCGCCGTGTTTATTCCTGTCCTTCCCACCTCTCTAATCCCTCCCGGTCTTCGCCTTAAGTCCGAGCCTTCCAAATGTTCCCTTGGGAACCTACTGAAATAAAATGACTCTTCCCGCCACTCTGGAAATTTGAGTTGACGGGACTCCTTCTAACTTCTGCTGACTACTCTCTTTTCACCTTGCCACCCCAAACTTTGTACTGTTCCCCACAGCACTCCTCCGTGTCTCCCCCACTAACATTTGTTTTTCTTTCTGCCTGACGCACCCCACCCCCTTGATTCTTCTCATGGGAAACTCCTCTCTCTAGCCTTGCTCCTGTAAGTAGCTCAGATTCATTATATTTGATTTAATTTATTTTTGTGGTGCTAAGGGTTGAATCTAGGCTTTTTAATTTTTTTATTATTTGTGTGTGTGTGTGTGTGTGTGTGTGTGTGTGTGTGTGTGAATCAGAGGGCACTGTGTGTGCCTATGGAGGTTCAAGGGTGACTTCAGGAATCACTCTGGATTGTTCTACCTCTTCTTTGTTTTGATCTGGAGTTTCCCAGGCTCTGCCTTCCAGAGCCAAAGGTGCAGGTCACCACCATTTCCAACTGTTTTGTCATTCTTTGTTTGTTTGTTTGTTTGTTTTTCATGTGGAATACAAATCCCAATTTAAGACCTTCTGCTTGAAAGGCAGAGACTTAACCCCTGAGCCATCTCTCCAGCCCCTATGTTTGATTTTGAAATAATTTTTGGTCACCACGTGTTCAGAAACAGTTTACACTTGCCAATATTTTTGTGATTCATAATCCCCAGAGTAAGAAGCTGGGCCACGCAGGACTGTGGCAGACCTTGGAAGAAGGAGCCTTGTGCTATGTGAGGACAGGCTGGACTACTGAGACACAGAGGCAGAGGAAAAACAGACATCCTGCTGTCCGCAGACGGGCACCCCACGGGACCAGGTTGTCTCATTAAAAAGAGCAAGTCACAGCAGTGTGAAATCAGGGTGCACTGAAGAGAGAGGTCCATTTGGGGAACCAAAGGGCGGGGAGCAACCCTGAACTCTGATACAGGCTGCGTGAATTGGGGCAGGATGCCTAATCGCTCGCTCTGTGACTCAGTCTCCTCATTTAGAGAAGGGAAAATCAAGACCACACCTCTCCGAGGATTAAAGGGATCACGTTGCCTTGCAGTAAGGATTCAGGAAATGGCTGTGGCTGCATCTCATCATTGCCGGCTGGCTTCATGAGGTCGCCCACAGCTTCAGAGCTGCTCCATTGCCGCGCTCCTTTCCAACTAATCTGGTAGAATATGTCTCAGTTTGGAAAAGATGGATTCACAGTAACATGTTTTGGGATAAGGACATGGCTTTATTTAAGAGAAATAAGGAAAAATATGGGAATTGTCAGGCCTTGGTGTTTCTTCCCAGCTCAGGCCTAAAGCCTGTTCCCTGAGGACGGTCACAGTAACGCCCATGAACAGGGGCTGGATACTCTCCTAGATAATTTGGGTTTTGCCTCGGTCAGGAAGAATTCTGGGAATTAGGAGTACCCTTCACCTAGGTTTTGTTTTTTTGGGATAATTCAAGTTTTGCCTCTGGCAGGAAGAATTCTTCTGGGATTTAGAAGTGCCCTTTACCTCCCCTTAGGTTTTTTGGAACTAGCTTCCTGCTCTCTGTTCTAGAGAAGAAGCCTGCTTTTTAAGTTTTAGTCAAATACTAAATAGAAATTTCATGTCTAGTCATTTACAATAAGTAGACTTGTTAGCCAGAATGTGTGCACTGATTTTAAGGAAATTAGAGTATAAACTTCTAGAGTCTTAAAACATAGGTTGGGTAAGATTCCCACCTACGTACTAACTCAGAAATTCCAGAAGTATAAGACTATGCTATCAGTCTACTAGAACCTTAAAAGAAACTGTGATACCCTCTTACCCTGGCTGAAGGCCAAGGAAGAGACCATCATGCCAGAAAGTCTAGATGCCAAGACTGCCTCTGGAGATGGTATTTGCAATCCAAACTGGGAGAATCCATGTCAGAAGCAAAGGGAGCCGTGTCTTTCCTACCCCAAACAGCACTCTTATGAGAAATTACAGAGATGGACCATTCGAGTGCACCCCCACCAATGATCGCTTCCGCCCCGAAAGAGACAGCCTTGGCATATGGGGCCTGACTGGACCCCAGGTTTGGAGTATGCATGGTTCACAGATGGGTCATCTAACTGGCAATACGCTTCTGGAATTCCTCAAAGGAAGACATAAGCAACCTTACTATTAAAGGAATAGAAGGATGCTATTATAGAAGTTATTCTTTTAATAATTATATTGCTTAAGTGTTTTCTTCAGTGCATACCTCAGTGCTCCATCGACAGAACCAGCTATAGCTTATGGGCCTTGAGTATCCAAGTCAAGGCCCCCCTTAGAGATGTGGTTTAAGCTTGGATAGTAGAGACTACATGAGCTGCATACATCTTCCCAAGTTAGAACCTGCTGCCATGCCTGGTGCCTATGTCGACCTGCCTGACTGAGAGTATCAACCTGGAGAGGACAACAGCCAAAGCTCACACTGGGACTTATGGGGTGTTGAGGACTCCTATAGTTAATTGTAAAATATGTTCCTTGCTAAAATCAAAAGGAGATCATTCTGCCCTTGTGTATTTTAAAAAGCAGTCTCTGTTAAAATGTGGGCTCAGCCCCATAGCTATCCGGTGAAGCATTATAGATTAGACAAGTTTGGAAATACTGAGAGAATGTTTCTGTTCAGTGCCTTTGCCCTGAAGCAATGGGTTAGGTTCTTGAAAAAATATCTACCCTGAAGGTGATTTTTGCTGACTAGAAAATTGTATGTCTGTTGTGGGTGCAACATTCTTTACCCCAAAATTTTCTGTATAAAAGTTGTCATGAAAGTTTCAATAAACGGGTTCAGGATTCACTCGGACGAGAGGGAGCTGTGTGTGTTCTGTTCTCCACCCGGTCCTGGGGAGCCCTGGTCTCGAGGCCGCGACTCTGGTCTGCGGCACTCCATCTTCTGTCTGAAATGCTTTTCTCCTTTCTTTTCCTTCTCCCTCTTTAATACCCACTCCTCCTCCAGGAAGCCCTCTAGAAAGCCCTCCCTGATCCCACCCTGGCTCTGTGATGGCGCCCCTCCTTTATGTGTCCATTCGTGACACAGACTTGTCCTAGTATAGTTCACACTTGGCTTACTGTCATCTGCACCTGAATATGATGTGGCCAGTTCCCTTGGCCCCTAATTGGCATGGACTCTTCTGCCAAGCTGGATTAAAACTGGAACTAGACAATCGTAAACCAAAATTAAAATCCCTCATTCCCCCTTAAGTCATTTCCTCATCAATATGTTGGCAACACAGAGTAACTGCACAGTAATGTATACCACAATTCCGAAAGGCAGGGGCGGCAAGCTCCACCCACCAGGTGAGGAAGGCGGGAGCTCAGCGTCCTGGCCAGTCAATGTGGCTCGCAACGTCTAGGAGACCCTCGGTGACCACCCACAGGCCTGCTTTCTCCTCTCAGCTCTCCAGCAGGGTTTGCTCAGTGCCTAAATTCTTCCCATAAGCCAAGCACCCCGCAAACTCTATCTGCATCCGCACTAGGCCCTTTCTCCATTCCCGTGGTAGATGTGGGGAAGCTGAGGCTCAGGAACGTTAACTATTCTACTCAGGGCAGCCTAGTCAATAAGGGGCAGAACTGTGTACATGAGGGGCCGGATTCATAAGGTCTACTCTTCATTAGGGCTGCTGGATATCCAGGTAAGAATGAATTTCAGAGAAACAACAAACACCTTTTTTTTTCTTCAGTAGAAATATGCCCCAATATTACACAAGACAGAGTTTTGCGAGAACACGCCCTGGAATGCTTGATCTGACCATCCCATGTTTTACCTGCTGAGACTGACCCCCACCAGCCCACCCAATGTCAGCAAGTAAGTGAGATGACTCCCTTCTGTGCCCTGTGAAGGCTCTGGCATTTTCCTTCTTACTATTACTGCTGCTCTGGGTCCAGCTTTGCTTTTCTGTCTCCAAGTCTCAAGATTCATGCTCTCTTTCAGCCATTTTTCTTCAAAGTTTTCTCAAAGCTCTCCAGGCCTAGGCTTGGCCTGCGTGTTGTGATGCTGCGCCAAGGGAGAACAAAAGGAAATGCTACTGAAATGTCTTTAAAACGCGCGCACACACTCACTCATTAAGAGGTGGGGCGCAGACCTGCGGCCTAGAGAGGACATGGTGACACTGTGGTGGAGCCTTGTCTGATGGACACGCAGGCATTGCTAGATGTTTCTTACAGCAGACGATGGGGTAAAGGCACCAAGGGAATGAAATGTCATCCTTCACAGGCAGACAACAGATTGTGACGGAAAGTAAAATTGCTGCAGAAACATCTCTTAGAAAATAGGTTGCAGCTGCCTAGCAGGAGACCCAGAGGTTACTAGGCTCTGTAACGTTTCTGACATTAGCTTTGCTACAGTGGAGAACTGGGGTTGAGCCCTGGTTCCGGGGATTATTTGCTATGTGGCTGGTAGTTTCCTTGCCTTCTTAGTATCAGTCAGGATAAGATGGGTTCAGCTGCATTAACAAAGATGCCCACGCTGTCTCCGTTTGGTTCCCCACTGGCGTTTTAGATCGGTACAGATTGGACGCCTGTTCTTGGTCGCTGTTCACAGAAGTGGAGACTCAAGAATGGAAGCCTCCTTTGTCTGTTGACGCAGCCACCTGAGCCCACGGCCTTTAAGGCTGCTGTGGAAGGAGCTGACAACGTGGTAGACGATGCAGAGAAGGGAGGTTAACCAGGCATGGGAGGGGTATGCACTACTTCTGCCCATTCTCCTTGGCTGAGTCCCAGAAGGGACCCCCATCTAGCCAGCATAGGGCAAGGAAAAGCAGCCCTCTTACATAGCACAGAATGGCCCCTGAACCTCACTATGAGGAGGGATGCGGCAGCGCCTGCTAAGCCTTGCCATTGGCTGCCTGCTCAGGGTACGTACTGTTTCTTGACTTCAAACTGATATGGGTGTAATTAACCTGTCATCAAGTCAAGTCTGTGTTGTAGGGAAAGTCATGGACGCGAAGCGGAAGGAGGTTGGGAGCAGCTGAGGGAGGAAAAAGGAAGAGCTGGTGTTTGAAGGACATAGGGGTTCGGTTTTGCAAGACAAGAAAAAGTGCTGGCAGCAGATGGTGGTGAGGATCATAAAGTGGAAGGTCCTGGAAATGTTCGTGAGACCCCTGAGTTATGTGCCTAAACATGGCCAATGTGGCACTGATTAATTATACTACCTGTCATTTTCACAATGGCAGAGATAACTGTTTCTCTTTCTAAGTCAGGTCTGGGTTATCTCTCAGATCTGGGGTACCCAAGCTCAGGGCCAGGGTAATAGTGACCAGGTGGATTCTGGGCCTACAGAATAGAGACAACAAAGGACATGATGATGGCCCACTCCCTTGGGACTTTCTCTGAGACAGTTACAGTTTTTCAGCATCTCTACTAAAGTCGCTTGTTATAAAAAAAAAGAGATCCTCTTTGTCCAGACTCCTCCCCTCGGGCCCAGGGCCTCAGTCTCCTGGACTTACCTCAGTCAGGGTCACCCAGGGACAGCCGCTCAGCTGCGGACCTGTCTGCCTAGCACAGCAGGTCCACCTGGGGCGCCAGCGCCAAGACCAGGTTCTCCAGGGCTGGCGTAGGTGCTCCCAGGGCAGCAGGCTGGGAAGCGCGGGCAGCAGGCTGTGAAGCGCTGACAGCATGCGGCTCCTCCTCAGCTGTCTCTGTACCGAGCCACAGAAAGGAGCTTCCAACAGCTGGGAGCTCGCCGCCCACCATGCCCCCCCTTCTCCCCGCTATGTGGCCTGCAGTGAAGGACTGCACCTCTCTGGCTCTTCTTTCTCCCATCGCTCGATGGGATTCTGAATGGATGGGAGCACAGGAAACCGACCGTTCTGGTGGGAGGGGCGTGAGGTCGCAAGGCGGGAGTATTTTTGTCATAGTTAAGCACAGGTGTCAACTTGACTGTTGAGGGTTTGAGCTCTGGGCACATTTGTAGAGAATTAGTGGTTGAGTTCAGCCCAGAAACATGCAGGAGATTGTCTAGCTGCTGGGGAAGACCCAGCCCA
Source organism: Typhlomys cinereus (assembly GCA_023101885.1). Lineage (NCBI taxonomy): Eukaryota > Metazoa > Chordata > Mammalia > Rodentia > Platacanthomyidae > Typhlomys > Typhlomys cinereus. The sequence goes on from JALPQD010000198.1 coordinate 490,200, forward strand.
TCCTGGGTAGGACTAGGCCCTGGAATAAATCACGGAGAGCCGGTTGAGAGAGTTGGCATCCTTCTGTATACTTGGCTAGACATGCTGGTCTGGCAAGTAAGGATTGTCCCTCTCTTAGCCATTATATAGAGATGGTGTGGCCAGTTCCCCCAGCCCTGGTGTTGGTGCGTGCTCTCCTGTCAAGCTGGACTGAGAACTACAACCGGACTATCCTAAGGAAATACACCCTTGTTCCCTTAAGCCATTTGATGGTCATTTATCAGCAACCATGCAGGCGACTGCAACAGTTTTCCTCTATCGTTTCCCACTGGGAGGATGGGAGGGCTCGCCATTTTCCCACACAAATGATTTGTCGCCTGCTCCATGGAGATCCTGGTTGTCCACGCTGAGCTGGGAGACGGGGCTTGCTGGGAGCTGGCTCAGCTGGTAAAGTGCTTGCCTTGCAAGCCCAAGGAGCTGAATCTGATCCTCGGAACTCAAGTGGAAAAGCAGGAGGGGTGGGGTGAGTTGTTACAATCAACCCCAGGCGGGGGAGATAGAAACGGTCAGATCCCTGGGCTCGCCCGCCAGTCTAGCCTACTTGTGAGAGACCCTGTCTTGAAAATAAAAAGGCAAATGGCACCTGAAGTTGTCCTCTGATCTGCGCATATGCATGCATGCACTTAGCGCACACACACAGTACACATGCGCACACTTGCACACACACAGTACACATGCATGCACTTGCACACACACACAGTACACACATGCACACACCCAAGAAACCAGAAGCCGCAACCCTGGGCAAGATCCTGTCTCGAAAATGAAAAGTTAAAAGTCAGCAAGACAGCTCCGTGGACAAAAGGTGTTTGCTTGGCGTATGGGAGACCCTGAGCTTCATTCCCGGTACTGAGGAGGGGGCAGGGGAGAGGAGGAGGAAGGGGTTCTGCTGTTTCCCAGAAAGCCCCCCCCCACAGCCCCCTACAGCTCTCTTAATGCACTCTTTTCCCTGAACATCTTAAACACTATTAAGCAACCCCAAACACCAATATAAATAATCAAATGCAGATGTCTTCCTAGCCTGCACCTGCCAAGAAGTCTGAGGGGAGTGGCGTAGCGGGAGGGGGCTTCACGGAGGCTCGCCCGAACCCTGGCAGGCAGACCTCAGCTCTGACGTGTGCAAGGCAGTGACTGACGGGGGGGTGCCAATCCGAGGGAAGCCATGCTTGCTTCTTAACCTCCCCCAGCAGCCCAGAGTCAGACAGGCTGAGACAAAAAGACGTGTTGGGCCAAGTCATGGAAAGTGGGGGGAAAGACCCAGCTGCGGGGGCTGAGGAGTGGAAGCGGGGTGAAGCCTCTAGAAGCCTCTATCTAGCACAGCAAGAGCAGCCTCGAGCTTAGCGTGGGAAGAGGGGCCCAAAGACAAAATCGCCAGAACGTCACAGCCCTCAGCCTTTCCGGATAGTGTAACAGCCATGTTTTAATTTGTCATAACAAAATTAAATGTGAGCTAAGACACTCACCAGTCCAGTCCTCTGGGAAGATCTTTTGGTTTCCCAGTGGAAGCCGCGGGAGTTTACTAGGGGAGACGGGGTGTGAGCCCAGTTCTCTCTTCTGATGCAAGGTGGAACCTAAACTCCAAGTGGGCACCCAAAAAGCTGACCTGGGTATGGGCCGTCCAGGAAGGCCCCAGACCACCAAGCAGCTCAGGCCTGCCGACGCCTGCTCCTCCAAAGCCATCCACTCGGCGCCTCCACGTCCTCATCTTTGAGAAGGAAACTAACAATTGTCTTTCTCATAGGTCCCCATAGAAACAAAAGAGGAATTACGAAATCCAACACACACACACAATGCAAATCCCAGGGTCCCATGTAAAATGGCTGCTCACTTGTAATTCCAGCCTCCAAAGGTGGAGACTGGGAATCCTCAGAGCAAGCTGGCTAATCAGTCTGCCAATCAAACTCCTGGGTGCGTGTGCAGCTGCACACATGAGCAAGCATACAGATACACGCACATCACATGTACACGTGAACATACACACACATAAATGTAAACGGGGAAAAAGTGATGAGTGTTTTGTCTTTGTTAACGGAATGTTTGTTAACTGTTGACAGAGTGTCCCTGGTTCCGACACCTCCTGAACCTCCTTTCCAGATTCTTCCAGCCCTGGGCTTGTTCCTTCCCAAGGGTAAGCAGGGTGTTTCCTTTCCAGCTCCAAGGTTCGCAGCTCTGCCCCTCTCCAGAACAGGGCATCCAACTCTGACATGGCAGCGTGACAGATGCATGGGGCCGCTCTCACAGCTGTCCTGGGATGCAGGAAGCTCACGGGTGGCCGGTTGGACAAGCTCTGGAAGGAAGGAAAGGCAGAAACAGACAAGAAACAGCCTTCCTACTGATCCACGCAGCTGCCAGGGCAAGGCCAGGCCGTCCCCGGGTGGCTTCCCTGCGGTCAGGAGCCTGGCCGCGCTCCTTCACCTCACGCTAAGCATTCGCCACGGGGCAGCGCAGGCCGCCTCTGCCCGCAGGAGATCAGAGCCAAGGTCGTATTCTTCTCCGTGGCCAAGCTCTCAGATCGACGCAAGCTCAGAAGCTCTGCAGGTGGGACCCAGCACTATGTTTAAAGCTCCCCAGAAGCATCCAGTGGTCACAGTGAACCAATGACCTGCAGGAAGGACAAAGGAAAGACTTGCCAGTCTTGGGTTGCTAAAGGAAGATAGTATCCCTAGGTCTCAGCGAAGTTCTCAGAGAGTAACAGACCAGGACGGGGACCCTAGAAACCTGGAGAGGGGCTGTGTGTCTGAGATTGGGGCGCAGACAAGCTCTGCCCAAGGCTCCGTGCTAGCCAGCCATGGTCGCCTCACACAGCAAGGCTTTGAAGGAGGACACAGAGTGATTCTCTGTTTGGAAGCAGCAGACACCCCGTGATATTGACAGACCAGGACACATTGCGTAATTAAGTCTGTTAATGAGCATTAATAAAATTGGCACATTTTTTCATTTAGATCAACACTTCTCAAGCCTCGGGGAATCACTTTGCTGGTTCAACGAGAGCCAACCGGGAACTCAAGAGACTGGAAGATGGATGCGGGGGCCCGCAAGCCAGCCTCGACTCAGAGGGACTCTGAGCAGTGCCAGTCACCCTGGTTCCCAGCAGGGCGCGTTCCATGCCTGTGACTCAGCTGCCCTCTCTTCCTGGCGTGTCATTCCTCGCCACCAAGGTGGGGTGCGCCCCTCCTCCCATTGTCCTATACTTTAGATCTTAGACATCCTCAAAGGCTCATGTGTTGAGGGACTGGTCCCAGCCTGTTGGGACAGGGTGAATCCTTTAGGAGGTGGGATTGGGATGAAGGACTTGAAGTTCCTGGGGACGTGCCCTTGAAGAGACATTAGCATCTCTCCTCCTCCTATCCCCACATCTCCTCCCTCTCTCTCTCTCCTCTGTGTTAACTGCTTTTCACACTGCTCTCACGAAATGCAAAAGGGTTCATTTTGGCTCACGGGTGACATCCATTGTGGTAGGAAGGTGGGGAGCATGCGGTGATGGATCAGACCGCAGACATGACCAGGGGCGGTGGAGGTCTCCAAGGCTCTGCTTCTGCCCAGCAGCTCCACCCTTCTCAACCGCTCCAAGCCACTCCAAATGGAGCTGCGTGCTGGGAAGCAGGCTCCCAGATCGAAGCCCCAGGGGGAGGGTTCAGACCCAAACCACAAAGATCCCAGGTGCTCCGAGTAAACAGTCCTCCTCCACCCCGTGCTTCTGCCATGACGCGCCACCACCAGCCAAAGCTGGCAACCAACCATGGACCAAGGCTCATGCAATCGGGAGGCAAAAGAAGTCATTCCAGGCTGGGAGGATAGCTCAGGGCTTGAAACTTTTGTCTCACAAACAAAAGGACCTATGTTTGAATCCCAAGATTCCATATAAAAAGGCTGGGCAGAAATGGCCTTGGCCTGCAGTTCTAGCCCTGGGAGGTAGAGTCTGGGAAACCCCAGAGCAGAGCAATAGAAGGTAGAGCAATCCAGGAATATCCCTGATGTCACCTTTGGACTTCTGTAGGCACACACATTCAGGTGCCCTCCTGTACACACACACACACACACACACACACACACACACACGTACCACAAGTCTTTCCTCCTCATACTGTTATGGAGACAGAGAACTGATAGAGGCACACGAGATTGAAAGGGCCTATGGCTTGTTTTGATCCGCAGCAGACTACAGCAGCAGCTTTGTGCAGCTTCCACGCCCAGACTTCTGGAAGACTGACAGCTGCTCCTTCCTCTCCGAAGCCCAGACACCAAGTCCTGAGGAAATCCTCCCAGTGTGGCTACAAGACCAGAGACCATGTGAAGAGGGCTCCAGCCAAATTACCACACAAAGCCCAAAGGAGAAAGCAACAGAAACCCATCCTGCTGAGCCCCGCCAGACGGAATCAGGAACCACATCTCCGTCACTGCAGTCAGGGATCTTCCCGCATCCAGCCACATCAGCACATCATCTGACGACTCTTTTCTTCCATCATCTGCGCTAAGCCCACTTGGTCTGACCCATGACCAGCCGGGCCACTGTTGGCAGCCTTGTCAACAAGGGGGGTCTTATCCCGAGGATGGAGTTTGCGAAGCTATGAAGCCAAGTGGGGAAAAAGGATAGCGTCTTTGTTTCTGTAAGTCAGCAGCTGAACTTCGGCACTGACTTTATTTTCATTATTCCAACAAAGCCATGGCCGTAGTGGAATGACTTCGTCACTGGTAGAAACTCAAGATGCCTCTCTTCCATCGTGTTATTGTTGGCCGCCTTTGAGATGCTAAGGAACATAGCATATGAAGTTATGTGATTTGTTCTTAATAACTTTATAGCTGTGCCTGAGTCTAGTCAGTTTTCTCTGTAATAGTGAGAATTGGATACGCTTGGAACATTGTGCTAAAGTGCAACCCACAGGCTTCTGCCCACTGTGAAGAGCCCAATGGCCCTGATAAGGTTAACCAACAACACTGGCCCAGAAGTAGCTCTGGTCAGGTTTCTGCTATGCCAGCAGCCCAGGTTTAACTGACAGCAAGCTCTGACCAGCAGCTACCGCCACACAGACATTGATCAGCAAGTATCACCATAGTCATTTCTACAACTGGTTTTGGGAGCAAGAGCGAAATCTGCCTCCCCCCCCCCCCCGTGTTGTTACAGGAAAGGTTCATTCAAAGCGAATATTCTACTGGCAGGACTCAGCCGTCTACTTACAGGAGAGTGATGTGAATTCTTTAAGACAGCAGTAGACACCATAATCGTACCTCAGGAACCTTCACAGAGATCAAACTAAAAGTAGTGTGACTGGGAGCGACGTGAAAAGGAACAAGATCATGTCTAACAATTCATTGAGACCCGCCCCACCCCCCACCCCTCACCCCGCTTGCCAGGAGCGCTTTGAACCCTCACAGTTACCAGGTGAGGTAGACACCCATCCTTCTCATGAGGAGGTAAGTTCAGAGAGGCTAAATAACTTGGTCACCATCACACAGCTCCAAGTGGCAGACCTATGTGTGAGCTACTGCAGTGTTTCTCAAACTCTGCAAATGGGGAATGTCGGGCTGCACTCAGCAGCCCGCCAATGCATTGCCCCCCCCACCACCCCACTAAAGCTGACCTTCAGGAATAGAGCCAAGAGTGGCTGGTCTAGGTTGCGAAGCTTTTAGCCAGGCGATTGCAGTCTGCAGTCATGTTTGCTCCTGGGCTGGGGGCTCCCCAGGTTCCTGGGTCTGGTTGTCCTGGAGATAAGACACATCTGTGCTTGCTCCTTATCTCGCCAATGGAAAACAGTTCCTAGCCGCCTGGCAGGCGAACCACAAAGCCTCCAGTATTGACACCACGTAATGAGCACCCCAAGGCAAGTGAGGTAGCTCACGCTGTAATCCTAGCACTCTGGGGATTGAGGCAGGGGGATCACTCATTCCAAGCCAGTCTGGGCTGCACAGGGAGACATTGCCTCAAAATAATAAAAATCCTCAGAGAAGATAGACATCCAGCTTCTCACTTGAAGCGACAGGTAATGTCCAGAATCCCCAATGTCTGATCAGAACCAAAGGGCGCTGACTGTCTCTAGAATACTGGTGGAGCCTCGTCACACCTCTGCTCATTACACCGAGCCGCTGAGATGCTGTCATCCACACATGCCACTAATCGCCTCCGCTCCCCTCCGACAACGTCTAGAAGTTTCCTCCACCTGCTCTGAAGGCACCAGATGGTGCTTCCCAGACACCTAATAAATAGATTCATGGCTCTTTTCACCCCCAAATCCTCAATATGTTCAATGATTCGTCCCTCCCACACCCGTGGAGAGTCTCCCCACCCGGTGAGGAATCCAGAGAGCAGAGAACGAACCTGCTTCAGCGCTGGAGACAGAACCTCTGGAGCAAGGAGACTCGATAAGGCGGCGGGGAAGAACCCTGGTGTCCATGTGAGAGGAAGCGCGTGGAGAACAGAAGACCTGCACCCACCCGTCTCTCCCTCTGTACGCCTGCCCTGCATGAAGCCCTTCCCCAGATGTGGCCGCCGAGTGTCGGACCAGACTGTGAGTGGAATAGACCTCTTTTCTTTGTAACTTCCACAGCCTATGGTACTGTGCGCTAGTAACAGGAAACCAACTAAGGCAACGTGAGACCCCATGTCGGGCAGCGTCTTTGTACCTCCTGAGGTCACCTCATACTCCTGCGCCCCTGTGGCCTGTCCTGGGGGAGCTGGGAGGAGGCTGCGACTCTGCTCTGCTGCAGTTCTGTGGATGTGGTGGATGCTGGCAGGGAGACTCTTGGCTCAGAGACGGCAGGACGCAGCTCGGTGGCAGCACAGCAAGCGCCCCAGCAGGGTGCTGATGTAAAGTCCCAACCCCTCCCCCAGGTCCCACAAGGGTGGCACCAGAGGACCCGGGAGACGCTGTACGTACAGTAGAGGTGCCCCTCAGTCAGGGAACAGCAGTCGCTGCTGGAAGAACCTGCCGCGTGTGCACAGGGACGGTGAGCAAACCTGCCCCGGGGACTGAGGGGAGACAAGGTTTCTCTGCTCCAAGCAACCTGAGAAATAGTCTCATGAAGAGCAAGAAGCCCCGGCGTTCCCACCCCCCACACCTCCCGGTGAGGCGCTTGGCACGCAGCCCCGCATGGTCTTCCTTGAGAATCCATTTATGTGCCCAGCCCTGCCCTCGCCCACGAAGGAGGAGTGCCAAGAGGGACGAGCCCCGCCCTTCCCTTTGAAGAGGGCGCTCATTTGGCTGAATGAAGAAGCAGCCCAAAGTTACCACACCTTCTCCGCTCCAATCAGGAAGGACTCTAGCAGCCCCCACACCCCCAGCCCCTCGCCTCCCCTCCTCACGCAGTCCTGGCTTCTTTCTACCTTGATTAACCTGATGTAGAAACTCCCTCAATAGACATGGCCAAGGCTTGTGGCCCAGGTGGTTTCACATCTGTCCAGCTGACAGTACCAACCATCACAATTCCCTTCTGGGCCTCACTCACTGGTGGTTGGTATTATCAGCTTGACAGATCTAGGGTCGCCTAGGCGACAAGCCCCTGGCCATGTCTGTTGAGGGAGTTTCTACATCAGGTTAAATGAGGTGGGAAGATGTGGACAGCAGCATTCCATTGGCTGGGATCCTGGACCACAAGAGGAGAAAGTGAGCTGAGCCGAGCTGAGCATCCCAACTGCGGGTGTGATATGACCGGATGCCTCCCGACACGGCCACCGTGCTTCCCGCCGCCGTGGCCAGTACCCCCCAAACTCTTCCTCTCACAGGTTGCTTCACTGGATGTTTAGTCACAGCAGTGAAAAACTAATACAGAAATGATGGCTGCATCTACCTCCCCAGCAAGAGTGCTTTTGACTATTTGTGATTGTCCTGTTTCCTTCCTTCCTTCCTTCCTTCCTTCCTTCCTTCCTTCCTTCCTTCCTTCCTTCCTTCCTTCCTTCCTTCCTTCCTTTCTTCCTTCCTTCCTTCCTTCCTTTCTTCCTTCCTTCCTTCCTCCCTTCTTTCCTTTTCTATGATAATCTGACGAGAAGCAATCTTAAGGGAGGCAGGTTTTTATTTTGCTCACAATTCCATTTCACTACAGTCCATCCCTCAGGCAGGGGAGTCGCAGTGGCAGGAACCTGAAATTGCTGGTCACGTGACATCCTCAGTCATTTGCAGAGAGCGATGAAGCCATGCATGCTCGCCTGTGCACGGCTCGTGCTCTGCATCTGTACATATAGCTTGGACCCCTGCCTGGAGAATGGAACCAACTGAGACCAACCACAACAGGAGTGTCTTCCTACTTCAAAGCAATCAACACGCTGTCCTACAAGCCCACCCAGGAGCTAAACCGCATTCTAGAGAATTCATCCCCAACTGCTTCCTGCGCAGCAAACCTTTCCATGTTTCCTTTGCGTGGTCTGTGTTCGCAAGGTGGATTCCGGCTGGACACTGTGAGTGGCTCAGCCCTTACTTCACAAGCCACAAAGTCCCACACTCCTTGGAGAAAGAAGCGGGAAGGCTGTGCAGGAGGCTCCAAGTCCTTTCAGCAGTGCAGCTGAACTGCTCACTAGAGGAGGCTCTGCGCACGCTCCCGTGGGTGAATTTCCCAGAATTTTCCAGCCAGGCCTTTTGAGGACAGTTAGCAGCCTGGCTCAGAGGCAGGAGTTTGGGTGGAAGGAAGGTCTCTATATCCCAGAAGCACAGGAAGGGGTCACCGGCTACCCAAGTCAGCTGAAACTAAGGGGTCTCTTGACACACTGAGAGTGCTAGACCCTCAGTTTATAAACCTCAATGATAAAGCCAGGGCCACCCTGTGCCAGCCTTTTCCCTGGGACACCAGGTTCTCCCTTTACCAAGCCTCACCGAGAACTTACACATTTTCTTCCTAGAATAGCACAGTCTGGATTCCTTGCCCAAAGTGGAAGCTGTTTTTATATCCAAGCCAAAAACAAACACTGTCCATTCATCTTATAGTTTGGAAAGCGGTTTCATATTTGCAAACATCTTGAGTCTTTTTTTAATATTGTATTTGAGATGGAGAGGAGAGAGAAAAGAGAAACAGCAAGACAGAGAGCAAGAAAGACAGAGAAAGTGCATGTGGAAGTCAGAGGGCAACTTTTAGAAGCTGGTTCTCTTCGTCCATCATTTGAGCTCTGGGGACTGAACTCAAGTCACCAGGTGTGTATCCAGGCACCGATATCTTGAATGCTAACAATGACCTCAAGCTCAGGGAGAAGGAAAGATTCATGAATTAGAAGTGCTTTTGAGTAAGAAAAGATACAGAACCACTATGACTGAAGTAAGATGGGCTGCATCCTTCCCCCTCCCCCAAAAAAAGAAGTCCAGAAGTAGGTGACTTTTGGACTCAGTAACACCACGATGTTTTAAGAGGATTGTTAGCAAATTCCTGGTCTTCCCTCATGATGTAAGGTGGCCGCTACAGTGCTGGACATCCAGTTGTGGTCCAGATAGGAAGAAGAAGGGTAATAGAACACTGCAAGCTGACAGGATTCTACTGACATTTCTTGGACCACAGTGGTATCGCATAGCCACCTCCAGATGCACGGCTTCCGAAACTGAGCCTGAGCCTTCTGACGTCTACAGGGGAGGGTAAGGCTGAGTCAGCCAGCCACAGCACCTTCTGCCGTGTGGCCACAGGATGCTGGGTCAACCCTGCAGTGACGCTGGCTGTCATGGACCCTGTACGTCTACACACAACTGTCCCTTGGCACTGACGGCAGATCCCCTGCTAGCAATGCCCAGGCCGCCTCCGCGCACGCATCAGAACATAGCAATCTATTCTCTGGGCTGGATTTCAGAGCTCTACACAGCTGGCCTCTAGATCTCTGTCCCAAGCGCAGCGCACATGCTACTGGACATTAAAGCTGACACTTCACGGTCACACTTGCCTCATTCCAGAAAGCCAGAGCGCCCCGCTTGCTGGTGGCTACCCTTCTGGACAGCACATGTCTAAACGGTCCTATTGTCTAGGGGCTGGGATCAAGCAACAGGGGAGCCTGTTCTGAATATCAGACTCCTTAAGTTCTATGGAAGCAGTGTAGACAGGCCTTGCCTGAAGGACAGGTTAGACCAAAGGTAAATGGTACCACCACCCGAGAGGCCCAGGCTGCAGGTTCTGAAGCTCTGCTTCCTAGCTGGATGACTCTGAGCAAGTTACTTAACCTCTCTGTCCTCTTTCTCGGAGAGTAAAATGAGTGCAGTACACACTGGCCGACCACCTCTGAGGCTGCAGGAAGGACGCTGACGGGACCAGAGTACATTTCTCAGGACAGCTCCCTGGCATAGCTACCAGCTGCCAGTCCTGTCCAGGAGGTCTGACAGAGGGGCTTCCTGGGCACAATGGTTATGTTCTGCTCTCCACCATAAGCCTCCTACCTGGGCCCTGGGCCACCCACCAGGATGGAAAGCACGGAGCCTTCTCAGTGATTTGCAGTCCCACACTGGCCCCTGCATGCAAGTCGAGAGATGCAACGCAGGCCCTGGCGTGGGCGCAGGGACCACAGAGGCAGGCTGTGGGGCCCAAGTCAGCTCACTCAGCCTCTCTGTGCACATCACACAAGGTCTGCAAGATTCCCTGTGAGGAGGGCTCTGAGAGGGATGGCATCCCTAAAAAGCACTTCCCTTCTTGGGGAAATCACAGCTCCGGCCAGGTGCCTGATCTCCCCCTTGGGACAGTCCTGCCTCCCCCCCCGTCCCCCGTCCCCACATCTCTCCAGGATGTGCTAAGGGTGTTAAGGAAGAGGGTCTTGGTTAGAATTCTCCGGTTCACTGCGGCAGAAACTGGGCTCTGGACTGGGGTGGTGGGGGTCCCCCGAGTCCCTGGGCAGCTTAGCCTTCCAGAGAGAGCTGCGCGTCTTCAGAGGCGACAACCTTGAGGCTGGCGCAGCTGCACCCGGCGTGCCAGGGCACCGGCGCGCAGACACGCCGCGGGTCGCAGTCATTAACCCGCTGTCGCGTTCCCCCGGCTGATGCAGCTAAAAATAGCGCGCTATAGATAGCAGCCGCCCCCGGCGGGCGGCGGGGAGCGCGGCGGCGGGAGAGGGAGCGAGCTGAGCTGCGGGCGATCCGAGCCGCCCGCGCCCACATCCGCGCCCGCCTGGCAGCCCACGGAGGCCGCGCAGCCCGCACCCGGGAGAGCTATTTATAGAAGCCGAGCCGCAGCGCCTTCTCAGCCGCCGACACAAGTCAATTCAGAGCAGAGCCGCGCAGCCCCGGCCGCAGCCCGCTCCGAGTCCCACAAGCTCCCGGGCCAGCAGGCCCTGCAGGACCCGAAAGGTCCAGGAGCGCTCGGATCAAAGATCAAGGGCTGCGGAACGTGCTGGATGCAGGAGCAGGACGCCGCCCACACGTCCTGGAAATCAAAGATGGTTTCCCAGTAAATTAACTCGGGGAGAGGCGCTGCCAGGCTCTGTTTACCCACACACGCCCACGCCCGTGTGCCCCGAGTGCTTGGATGGGTGGAGAGAGAGGTGGGGGAAGAGAAGGGGAGAGAGAGAAATGGGAGGGGAGATAGGAAGAGGTGGAGAGAGGGAGGGCGCAGAAGATGGAGAGAAATGAAAAGAAAGGACTAGACGAGGAAAGGAAGGGGAGGTGATCAAGGAGAAAGACATGGAGGGAGAGACAGGGGGGAGATGGAGACAGATGGAAAGAGAGGAAGGTGGAGAAATGACGACGGAATGAGAAGAGATAGACAAATATGGAGAGATGGAGAGTGTGTTCATTTGCACTAACATAAAGTTGAACCAAATATCTCTAAAAGGCAGGATGTCACCAGGGAGAGACCAGAGGTATACCCGCAGTCCCCGCCGCTCGTGGGAGCTGGATGGACTGTCCCCAGTGGCCAGCACCCCGCTCAGCACAGAGTAGATGTCACATCTGGGAGACACTAATGGATTATGCAAATACTCCATGTTATGTATGTGTACATGTCACCTTGTAACCGTGATAACAGCATAAGGATCCCATCCTTCCTCCCTCCCAGGGGCATTCCCCAACCTTGTTGATTCAGCCCATCTTCCCAGCAACACAGAGTTGTCCAAGACCACCCAAAATCTCAGACCCTGGCTTCGAAGCCATTTAAAGGAAAGGGGTGGGGCAGGGGGTGGGGCTGTTTGGACTGGGTGAATCCAGGTAGGATCCCACAGGGCTCGTGGGTGGTAGGTTGAAGGGGGGAGGCTATTCTCTCGGTGGGCGGTGGCAGAGAAGATCTCAGGAGAGAAGGCTGTGGCCAGTGCCATCCACCGACTTCTGCACCGCACTCACCTAGATTTCCATCAACAAGGAGTGGGGTCCCAGCCAAGGCTGTCAGAAGGCAAGGGTAGCCCTATGCCGATAGCATGGCCTAGCTTCGACGACTGCCACAGCTCTTCCAGCCCCGCCTATGTCCAGTCACTGACCAGTGGGCCCAGTGAAGAGCTGCAGGAGGCAAGTAACAAACCAAGGTCCTCCCTGACCCCCCATCTCTGTCCCAGACTCAGGCTCCAGGTCTGAGAAGGTTCCAGCAGCTGTCAGTGCCTTCCACCTCTGCTCCTCCCAGGGAAGGGAAGATGCTAGGACAGACACATATGGGAGAACGTGCCCACCTATGAGCTGCTGAAAAGACCCCTGAAGCCATCCCCTGAATGGCCAAAGCATCCTTGTGACCATGGCCCAGGCTCGGCCACAGCTAAGGTTCTCCAGGCGGGATGGCTGTGGGAATGAGCGATCGGTCCACACCGAATCAGCTCTCCACCGCCTCAGATAAAGAACGTTCACCTCGAGCAGAAAGGGACAGGCATCCCTTCCTGTGTGCCTGTCCCCAGAACAATGGGGGCGAAGACAGGGCGTGGAGGAAGTCAGGTGCCAGATACACTGTTGGCTGTTTGTGTGCCAACCCTAATCCTCTTCCACTTCACTCTAGTACCTGGGGTGGGAGTGGCCCTGAGCCGGGGCTCCTGGGTTTGCTGAAGGGGCTTCCTGATAGAGCTGCCAGGACCCACTCCCTCCTGGAGCAGCTGACTATGCCAAAGGGCTGGGCAGTCGTTTTAAGTGGTCCCTACACAGCTCAAGACCCGGCAATTGGGGGAATATGGGGGTTGGTGGTTGATGATTTAGAATAAGGCATCTAGTGGCCCATGCTGGGCATTTTAAGACCAACAAATGACTCAAGCTCTAGAACCAGCAGTTACCAAGGGATGCATGCAGAAATAACCTTAGAGAAACATTCTGCATAATGTGCGATCGAATGTCTGGGCCCCATGGCCTAGGTACTTTGATACATATCACGAAGGAGAAGTAGAGATTCTAACAGCAAACACAGCAGGGCTGCAGCTGCTAGGAAATCTCTAAGATGCACCACACCCAATGACCATGCAGGATTCATTCACTCATTCATTCATGCATTCACTCGCTCACAAAGACTGAGCCACTGTGGGAGCTAAGGTGCTCTAGGGAAGCAGCCAATGGTCTCTGTGATGCTTAGTCTCAGCTGGCAACTGCGCACGTGGGCAACTGTCTTTTCCTACAGGAAAGCCTGTAGGAGTTTGTGTCGAGTGCATAATTGACGTGGGAAGACCCAGCCCGTTAGTAGATGGGCCATTCTCTGGGCAGATGGGTAAAGATGGAGAGAAGCCAGAGGCTTGCGAGCAGCTGTTGCTTCTCGCTCTTGACTGTGGATGTGATGTGACCCGTTAACTCAGTTTCTGATGCTGGTTTAACTTCTGCCACATTGGACTGTGGCTTGGAATTGCCACTAATAACACCGCTTGATGAAGTCGCTTAGGTCGGATAATTATTACATCAAAGAAGTTACGCTTGTACATACAGAGGGAGAGACTTAAGAATTCACTCCATTACAGAGGTTGGCAAGTCCTCATCTGTAGGGTGGACAAGCAACACAGCTAATGCTGCAATGGAGACCAGCTACCGGCAGAATTCTGTCTAGCTTGGGACACACTGCATTGGTGTTCTCATGGGGGTTTCAGCAGATTAGATGAGGCCCACCCTCACTGCAGAGGAAAATTGACTTGTTGGAAGTCCACCGATTTAAATGTTCTCGTTCCAAAACAGCCTCGGAGAAAAGCATTCCACAGAATGCTTGAATATCTGAGCCCTATCTTGATACATCCTATAAATCATTGCTATAATGAAACCATGGGAATTAAAGGAACCCAGCCCTGCGGAATGTCATAGGCTAGTGGCGAGGGTAACAAATATGTATTTGGATAATCTTACCAGACAGGAAAGGATGTGCACTGTGAAAGACACGGGTAACTGGTAAAGCTGGGTCCTGAAGGGCAGGCAGCAGTTACTTGTGCCCTCAGAAGAAACGTGACACCAGGAAGACAAGGAAGCAAGAAGAGAGTTTGGAAGTGCATAGGGAGCTTCCAAGAATTCATGTAATGAGGATAAAAGTCGGAACAACTCATCAGCAAATGGAAGCCCTCCAAGCAGAGCTAGACTAGATACATCCCCCACTACAGCGCCGAGTTCAACCACACCATGCCCTGTCCCACCCTGTCTTCACTGTGGCTTTGGGTCTTCACTGTTTTCTAAGGTCACTGAACTCCACTTTGACTTCTCTGGAGGGAGTTGATCCCGGGGGAGTTTCCCCCCTGTCTTCACGTACACTTCGTCTCTGGCTGTAGGAGTCGTGGTTTTAACCAATCACAACCTCCCTAGATGGAGCGTGTGCTGCAGCCATGGTCTGATCAGAGTCTCTCGACTGCGCACAGAGGGTGATGGGTCGAGAGCACATGGCGGCCCGAGAGCCAGGTGTCTCCTGTGAGCTGGTGCAGGATATGCCCAGCTAGTCCCAGCTGATGATGTGGTGGTCGGTGACAACTGGTTGGAGCACAGCTCATGTCCTCTTGGTGTCTGAGCGTGAGGTCGGCATTGCTGAACCAAGGAGAGAGAGAGAGAGAGAGAGAGAGAGAGAGAGAGAGAGAGAGACCCCAAAGCCACAACCCTCAATACATGGAGGAGACCATGAGACTGCACAAGGCCGAGACCCGCAACAGTCGATCACAACTGTGATTGTAGAACATTACCAGCCAGCTACTGAACAGCCGCCATGCAGCCACATTTAGGGTAGGTCTCCCCACTCCGATGAACCCCACCTAGCCATTGCCTTCAGACACGCCCGGAGGATTGTCTCCTGGGCAATTCTAGGTCCTTTCAAGTTGACACTATTAACTAGCAGTCCACTCTTTAGTGACTTGTACATAAAGCCCCCCACAGTGGCCTCCCAGGGCACAGCAGTATGTCAGGAGTGGCATGTGCAGACTGACTGACGGAGCACAGTCACTCTGCCTGCTAGAACTGAGTGCTGCTGTGGGAGACTTGCAGGATGGGCCAGGCAGGAAGCAGAGAATGTTCTAGCTTCTTCTTGTTTGTGTGTGTGTGTGTGTGTGTGTGTAGGCATGTTTGTTCGTGTAGGTGCTGTATGTGAATGAGTATACATATGTGTATTTGCATGTATACCAGAGTGCACTTGACTATGGAGGCTCAGGAGTAACATTGGGAATCATTCCGGATTGCTCTATCGCTATTTTTTTGCTCTGGGGTTTCCCGGGCTCCACCTTCCAAGTTTGGAAATCCAGACTGGTGCCATTTCTACCCAGCATTTTCACATGGGGGATCTGAGGATCTGAACTCAGTCCCTTTGCTTAGGAGGCAAAGGGTTTAACTGCTGAGCTGTCGCGCCAGTCCTCCGGCGTCTTCCCGTGGCCCGTCATGTCTGTCTTTGTAAAGTAACAGCTCCTGCTACCCGGGGGAGGGGGGAGGGGGACTCTGGGAACAGCAGCTCCTGGCTCGCTGCGACAATGAACCATGCTCAATTCCACTTTGCTCACAAGAACACATTGCCCTGTGGTGGCAGGTCTGGTGTATACAGCGGGTGCCCCCCCCCCATGCCCACTCTGCAGCAAGGGCCAGGAGCAGTTGGAGTCAGGACTGGCTGGGCTCTGGTGGCTGGAAGAAGGGAGAGGGTTGGATTGTTTTCCCCCGGAGATTGGCCACATGTACTCCTCTTTGAGGCGTTTCTTTCTGAACATTCTTCCATGTTTTGTTTTTTTTTAATGCTGGGGCTGCAATTTTGCCTTTATGACTTCTCCCGGGAGATGGGCTTTTATTTCCGAAGTAAAACTCCAGCGCAAAGCGTAAGGAAGCTGGCGATTCTGTGGAGTCACAGCAAATGCTTCCGCAGCCCCCGTGGGCTCTGCCACCGTTCTCTGAAACCAGCCTCCTTCTGGTCTCAGGAGGCCGTTTCCCAAAGCACGTGCAGTGCCTGACCCCTAGCCGATATCACACAAATATACGTGCACCTATACTGGACTACGCATAGCTGCACTTAGATGCACACATATACAATATACTGCGGAAGACCGCCTATGGCCTGAACAGCTTCTTCTCCATCCCAAGACTCCCAGAGCTTCAGTGTTACCCACATACAAAATGATTACCAAGCTGCGAATTTGGATAAGGCATTTCACCGTCGGGGAGAAAATTTTAGGAAACAAATAAACCAAGTAAATACAAACCACCTCCAATTTGTCGGATTTGAATCGACGTGTACAACCAGACCAAAGAGTTTTCCTCTCAGAGGACACTTAAAAGAGAATTCTAGATCCAGTATAAGAGTGCTTGTGGCTCGAGGGAAGGAGGAAAGAAGGGGAAAAAAAGGAGAGAGAGGGGGAGGGAGAGAGAGGAGAGAGAGAGCACGACTGAGATTCAGCTCTGAAGACCTTTTCTACCCAATCATAATCCAACACTCTCTTTGCACCCACAGAGAAATTGATTGTGTATGATCGTTTTTCTCCTTACATCAAAAAGGCTATTTTGAGGGTCCTTGCTAACCCTCGAAGAGGAGGTCCCAGCCCACCTTCAGCATTTCCCAACTCCACAGTGACCCCGTTCTTCAAAGGGATGAAGTGCATTTGGCAGGATTTCCTCGTGGTGGCCCATGCCAGCCCAGGGAGATTCCGCCCGTTTTCCACGGGCCTGACCCAGCTGTCTCTTGACTTGATAAGGGGCTGTTTTCACATCAGTCTGCAGTTTCTACAATTAACTTTTTTCTTCCCCCTTTCTAAAAGAACTAGCAAAACTCTGCACCCTTGGCTCGCTCCTAGCCCTCAGCAACTCGTGACTGCCCAAGGAGCTGCAGCCTGGGGTTCTGGCTGGATCAGCAAGATTTTTCAACCTTGGGCACAAGGTAGCCAAACCTTGCAAATGGCTCTCGCTAGGTGAGTCACGCAGCCCCTTTTGCTGTCTCTTACTCTGGGTCTCAAGGGTCGGCAGGCTCAAGGCAACCTGGTATGGTCCTGGTTTCTTCCAGGTTTGGACACACGCTGCTGAGTGGCAGAACATCTCTCAGAAGCACACGCATGTCACGCAGCATGACAGGGCCTTGGTTAGGCATGCACACACGGTTCTTGTAAGGACTGAGCAAGCAGTGACAGAGGAGGAGCACTGGGATGAGTAGGACCAATTGTCAAGCTGACATCTAGAGGCAAGCCCACCTGAGAGAGAGCTGGAGGTCGAGGCTGGCAGACCCCCCCGTGACGAATGCTTTTGATGGCCTTCACGGATGTAAGAAGACCCACCCACGGTGGGTGGGATCATTCCCTGGGCGGGAGCCCCACGGCTGTCTAGGAATGAGGAGAAATGAGCGCTGGCATGCACGCACACATTGACCTTCGCCCTTCTGCTCTCGCTGTGGACGCGATGTGACCCGCTGCTTCAGGATCCTGCTCTGTGACTCGCCCGTAACGATGGACCTCGGCCTGCAATCATGAGCCTGTTAAACCCTCGCTCCCAAGTCGCATGAGTCAGGGGTTTCATTCACTGCTGCATGTAATGAAGCCAAGCAGTCACACAGCAAGTACAGAGGCCCCCACCTTGGACCATGCTGCCCACGCTGACCTGTCCATTCTTGGTCAATTTTGCTAAACTTGGCCAGAATTTTCCTGGAAAGCCCTTCATGTTGGAGTGAAATGATAGAGGACGATGCTCTTTTCAGCTAGGGTTACCTAGTTATTGATTATTTTGCATCAGATGGTCGATTTTTTCCCATATGTGCCTTGCATGTGGGCAGAGGGCACCTGAGTGGGTGGGAGTCTGTGGAGGTGTAACGGTCACTCCTGACTGTTGCCGTGAGAGAGCACCAAAGTCAAGCAACTTAAGGGAGAAGGGAGATTTGTTCAGCTTACGGTTCCAGAGGGGAGAAACAGTCTTCCATAGTGGAGGTGGCATGGCTGGCTGGCCAAAGCTGGAGGAGGCTAAGTCACCGCAGACATCTTGGAGCTGAGAGCTGCAGACTGCTTGCTGCAAAGGCAGACTTCTCCTGGAGGTAGGGTGGGACTCATCCACCTCAAGGCCCACCCCTTGCGACTGCCTTCCTCCAGCAAGGCTCCACCTCTCAAGGTGCCATGACCTTGCCGAACACATGAGATTGTAGGGGTCAGGAGGTGACATCAGGAATCACCCTGGATTGCTCCTACCTCCTTATTGCTTTATTGTGGCGTTTCCCAGATGCCACCACTGCCATTTCTGCCTGTCATTTGGAATTGGGGATCCAAATCAAGTCTTTCTGCGGCGAGGCATAATTAACGCAAAACTCTGAGCAGGTCTGCTGAAGATTGATTGACACGGGAAGACCCAGCCCAGTGGGCGGGACCATTCCTGGGCATGTGGGTTAGAGCGAGGGAGCTGGTTCAGGAAGCCCAGGATGTTGCCCAGGATGACCCTGCCTTGCCCTGTGTGCTCAGGCAACCACCAGAAACCAGCTTGCTTAGCACAGAGGCTATGAAACTTGGTCCCCCATCAAAATAAGGAGACAAATGAGAGACGAGACAGAATCTTCAGGAAAATGCCAGGACTGACTTCGGAGGAGGAGGCTGGGGATCGTCAAGTTTGAGAACAGTCTGAGCCACACAGCAAGACCCTGCTTCAAAAAATGAAAAACAATGGACTGGTGAGGGACTCAGAGGTTAAGACTGTGCCTCACAAGCAGAAGGTCCTGAGTTCAGATCCCAGTGGAAATGGTGGCAGCCTGCACGTTCTGGTCCTGGGGGCAGAGCCTGGGAAATCTCAGAGCAAAGCAAAAAAGAAGGTAGAAGCAATCCATAATGATTCCTTTCCTGAAGTCACCCTTGGTCCTCCACAGGGACACACAGTCCCTCTGATTTCTGATACACACCGTCCGCACACGCGCGCACACACACACACACACACATAAAATAAATAAATAAAATTTTAAGTTGAGGAACAAGTGTTTATCTAAAAAAAAAAAAAAAAGATGAAAAACAAAACAGCCCCTGCTCCCTGCCCCCAAAGGGAAAGAAAATTAAAATATCACTTCTTAGTTTTACCGTCTTCCCATCTCCATTTAACCATTTTTCATCCATCTGTTTCTGGGGAGGTGCTGGGTGGTCGGCTGCGGGGTCAGCAGAGCCTGGGCAGCACCCGTGGGTGTGCCTAACCCCCAGACCTGTGCTTGGACAGCTGCGCTTGCTCGCGAAGGCAAGGTGAGGGGCCGTCCGCTGAGGCTCCTGAAGCTCGCAGTGGCCACGCGGGAAGCCCTCAGCAGCGAGAGACAGAGCCCCGCCCCCAACCTCCCGAGGGAGCCGGAGGCCCAGATCTGGGGACCTGCTCCTAGGGAAGTGCTTGCTCTCTCTGGTCTGTCCCGGGGCAGCTGGGGACTGCTAAGGTGCTCCCCCATGTGAGGATGCGCACGCAGATTCTGAGCTCACTGCTGTGCGTCTCGTTCTTCCCCATCTGTAAAATGGGGTGATAATAGCAGCCACCACTTCACAGAAGAACAGGAAAATGAGGCAGGTCAGTGCCGGAGACAGCCTCAAAGCCGTCTCACGGACTCTTCCTTTACTCTGTGCCCCGGGTTCCTTTGCGGCATGGTTGAGCTTGCCAGTGTGTGGCTTTCTCCCCGCTAGCATGCAAGCACGCCAGGCAGGAATGGGGGCCTGTCCACTGCTACCCATGATCACCTACAAGGGGGACTTGAGCCCATTTGGGTCAGGTTCAATGCCATATAACAAAAACGCAAACCAATACTGGTTTTAAATCATCACATTTTTATCTGCCCTTTGCAGTCCGGATCTGCGTGCAGAGAAGTGCTGTGTCAATTTCATCCTCAGAAGCCCTAGCCCCATGCACCTTGCAGTGCGTGCTTAGCACGCCCACTGTGTGGTCGTATGGTGGCTTAAGCTCTGGCCACTAGACATGAATTTGTTGGGATCAAGCTAACACACACACACACACACACACACACACACACACACACACAGACACACACAGACACACACACACACACACACACACACAGACACACAGACACACACACACACACACACACAGACACACACACACACACACACACACACACACACACACACACACACACACACACACACACACAGACACGCTGCCTGCCTTTACAGACTTGCCAAGAGTCCTATAAGATGATTCTGCTTGCATCTCAGGGGTCCAGCCTTGCCATCAGCTCCCCGGCTGGGACGTGTGACCCTTTGGGAAGGTGGCGTTATTTCCAGCTACAGTTGGTTTTCTGAGGGAAGAGGAGAACAAGGAGAAACCAGCACTTCCTGGTCAGGCTCCGTAAGTCTTGGTGAGAAAGGTACATGCTCCCCACACTCAGCCCTCCAGCCTGTCCCAGGACCCCACAGTACGGCAGGTCAAAGTGACTGAGCCGGGTCCCCACTCTCCTTGATTGAGCCGGGCTCAAAGGCGCCTCTGGAAAGGGAGTGAGCCAGACGGGGGCAGTCACACCTGCCGGTGACATCCTTTCCCACAAGGAGGTCCCCAGATCCACCCGCAGGATGACTGGCGCATGAGGATGTTGCCCAGTGACTTTGTGCGCTTGACCACTGGCTGCTGGTCGCTGTCCTCCCCCGCGGGGTGCAGACTGTCACAGCTGCGGACAGTGGGGATGTCAGCAGTCCGCTGGGCAGGTGCGCTGACTCCAGCTGACCCAGCATCTTCAGGCTGTGATGGGCGCATGAGGCCTCTGCGGGTCCCGCGAGACTGTCTGTGGCTTGAGAGTGGACAGTCTCCTGAGCAGGCTTCCACCCGTGGGCTCCAGAAGCGGGTCCCAAGTCACAGCGACTGCCTCTGAAACATCTTGCAGACAGCGGGAGGCCAGCCAGGTCCCCCACATGCAGAGTGGACAGCCATGGGACTCCCCCAGTCCCCCAGCTTCTGACCGTCTGAGTATTTCCCGTCAGCAGGCCAACACATCCAAACTTGACCCTGGTCTAGGGCTGAGTCCCTGGGGAGCAGGGAGTGCAGGACCCACAACTCATAGCCGCTTCCAGAAGGGGGAGAGGTGCGTGTGGCTCACAATGATCTCCCTTCACCACCAGGACTGGTAGAAAGATCTGGAAGCTGGGGGACAAGGACTGAGGCTGTGAGGGACATAAACAGCTGGCCTGCCGGGAGTGGACCTGCCTCGCCTTCTCCTCAGTGCTTTCCTGTGGAAGTCATCATTCCCATTGTACAGAGGGGGAGACGGAGGGTGGGCAAAAACTGAGGAAATGCAAATGGAGGGATTTTATAACCTGGGAAGCAGTGCATAGAAATAAACTTCATTATTTGATTCAGAAGAAAAAAGGAACTCACCCCAAATGGAGTGTGGGGCCTTCCTCCAAGCAGGGTCTTCCTCCCTGAGCTTTTGTTTTGCTTTTTTTTTTTTTTTCCTTCTGAAGCAGTTAGAGTTTATTAAGGAGACGGCTCGGTCAGGCAAACATGTGGGTCGATCCCAGAACCTATGCAGTTAAAAGCCAGGAGAGTTGACACACTTGTGATACCAGTGGGAGGAAGGGAGGTGGGGGAGAGATGAGGGGCAAACAGCCAGATCCATGCAGCTAGCCAGAAAGCCTAGCTACTTAGTAAGCTCTGGAGCAGTCTCCACAGCCAAGGTGAACGCCGACCGACACACAGGCCCACGCGTGAACGTGCACCTGCCGCATGAGCAGACACACAGAGAGGTGTGAACCCACATCTAAGCAGGGGGTAATAGTAGGGGGGCATTTGGGGAATGGATAAGACACACCCCAGTGTGGGTGGGGGCATTCAGGGAAGACTCACCCTGGTGTGGAAGAGGCCCCGCCCCCAGACATACCCAGATCAATCTTTCTGCTCAGAAGGGCAAAGAATCTCAGATCCCTTGTCTTTTCAAACCCACTATAAACAATTATCTCTGGAGTAAGCTTTAACCCCATTGCTTATTCAAGAACATGAAGAAATTAGTTGCACATTTGTTGAGCAGATATTTGCCAAGGCCCCACAACATGGAGCACAGAGCAGCTGTCCGGGGCCAGGCGAGAGACAGGAAGGAAGGAGGGCGACGTGGACTCTGGCGTGGTGGCCGCCGTGGTGAACAGTCACATTTCAAGGTGGTCCAGAACGTGAGTTCCCAGGAGTGGCTGGTTGGGATCATTTTGCAGTGTGTGTGGGGGGAGGGGAGTACAGAACCTAAGTGTGGGGGGATCTTTGGAACCTTATCTGTAACTGCTGGGGGAGCGCTAGGCCGCTGCAGACCACCCTCCTGTTCTCAGAGGAAGCTGCTACCTTCGGCTCAGCACAGAAGCCGGTCTGCGGCGAACACAGTGGGGCTCCCCCCTCCCGGCCCCCTGCTGGCACGACTGATGCCTGACACTCAGCTGATCTTGTAAAAGTGAGACAAACAAAACCGTGTGCCGAATTGGATGTTTATTTCCACCATCTGCGTGGCAATACGAGTTCAAGTTATGATGGCATCCGCTCGCCATCAGTATTAGGGGGCCATTTAAGCATCCACAGCCATTTACTGATTATAAACACACAGTGGGAAAGAAAAGGCGTCAAGTGGCATGTGGCCCCGCACCTGCTGCCTCGAGCGTCAGTCAATTTCATGCCTAGGAAGCGCGGGCTCCGTGGGGACGGCTCTGGAAGCAGCCTGCTTGGTTATGGGCCGACTCTCCTTTCCCTTTCCTCCTCCTCTGGGAAATGGCATAAACCGAGTTGGCCTCCAAACACAGTAGCAACAAACAAATGGAGATAAACAGAAAATAGACAACGATCATACATGCAAACCCCAACTGTGAAATCTCCCAGTGTTAAAAGGTCCATTTGCTTTGGTTAGTAAATAAAAACCAAGGGGTATTTTTACTGGCCTTTGGCAACAGCTAGTGGGGGTCACCCTATGAGAGGCTCCTGCCCGACCCTGTCAGCCCCATGCCACCCCTAGAAGGGCTGAGTGGTCAGGCGGAGGGAGGGCAACGGCAAGCAGCGCCCAAGTGCAATCCAGGTACAGAGACGTGGGCGCGGTTTGCAGAGAAATGGGAGCAGGTGCCCCAGGCGTGTTCTGCGCCAACTTCATGTCTTGCGTGGGCTTCTGCATCTCTTCAGGCCTGCTCCAGACGTGGCCTGTGGGTGGCTCTGGTCTCCGGGACCCGCCTCTGTGCCCTCTGGAGACAGGTCTGTACCATTTTCTAAATTGGTTTTCTTACCTGGGAGGTCCTTTCACTCACAGATGCCCAGGACTCTGGTCTTGAGTTTCTGGGGAAACTTCGCTAAGGAGAAGTCTGGTTTGCTTTCTTCTGGTAACGTGTGTGTGTGTGTGTGTGTGTGTGTGTGTGTGTGTGTGTGTGTGTATGCGCGCGCGCACATGTGTGCAGGTCAGAGGACAACCTCGGGTCTTCCCCGGGGACGCTCACCCTTTCTTCATGAGACAAGGTCTCTCCTTGCGCTTAGGACTCACCTTGCAGGCTGGATCAGCACCAGTGAACCCCAGTAACGCCCCCACCCCCACCAGAACTAGGATTATAAGCACAAACCACCACAACCAGCTTTTTAGACTTGACCAAAAAATAACAATAATGGATCATGTCTGCCAACTGCTCCATCTCCTAACCCCCTTCAGGCAGCTTTCCGACTAAGCCCACCCTCTCCCGCTGAGGCACAAAGACGCATCAACTGCTGTTACCAGGGATTTTGTGAGACGCGAAGAATAACTCAGTTTTGATCTGACTGGAAGTGCCAAGGTTCTCCTGGAAGTTCCTTTGCTTCTGGAACATGACCCACAAGCACCGGGAAGGGCCCTTCCTATAGGCAGTCCACTGGTTCCCCTGATCCTTTTCGAGTGTCTTGATCACCAGTCACGTGTAGTGCTGCAGGGTCCCCTCATCGGAGGTGTGTGTGTGGCACCTGTCCCCCAGGAATCCAGCATGAGTATCTCAAAAGTTGTCAGAAAAACATTCAAGTGCTTTGATGTTCTCTTCCTGGATTTTCACAACACTCCCTGGTGCTCAATGCTTTTCATTTGCCTATTGTGATTGTTAATCCTGGGTGTCAACGTGACACACCTGGCATTAACTAAGATCACCTGAGACCACATGAAGAGATTATCTGGATCAATACATTTACAATACATAGACCAGCCTTAGATCTGATTAGAACCTCCCTAGATCTCATTGGAACCTCCCAGTAGTGGACCAGAGAAAAGGAACCACAGAACAGGAGACTGGGAAGAAGAAGAGAGACTCTCCAGGAATTCTCCAGCCTTCAGCTGTCACCCACTACCTCACGGATTGCAGTGACTTAGCTTGACTCCAGTTTCAGCTGGCCAGCCAGCCATGCCCTCTCTGCCATGAAGACTGTATCTCCCCTCTGGAACCGTAAGGTGAATAAATCTCTTTCTCCCTTGATTGACTTGAGCGCTCTCTCACAGCACTAGCTAAGAGCATCCATTACACCTATGGAAGCCCACTCCCTGGTGATCGTACCCGGATTTTGGCTCAATGTTAGCAAGAGGTAGTTAGATAGGTGAGTTCTGGCTCAGTGTATCACATCAATGCACAACAGACTCCATATCATCGTTGGAACAATAGTGACTTAAAAGGGAAGTCCTTGCTAGACCTGTCCAGACCTATCATGCCAGCCACATGGAAGATGGCAAGAGAAGGCGGAACCAGTTCAAAGCCAGCCTAGAAAACTTGGCCAGACCCTGTCTCAAAATAAGCAGAAAGAGGGATGGGGAGATAGCTCAGTGATAAAGCGCTTGCAGAGCATGCACGAGGCCCTAGGTTCAATTCCTAGCACTGGAGGAAAAAGGACAAGTCCTTAACTTGGGGTACATCCCAGAAGTTGCCAAACATCACTTTGTAGCCAGGGAGAGACATGGGACTTGACAGATGCCATGTTGAGTGACAGCTAGGTGGCGTGACGAGGTTTTGTTATATGTTTGAGTTTTTATGATTTATTTTTAAAGCCCATTCTTAAAAACTCTCTGATAAACTCTCCACATCCAATTAGCTTCTAACTGAAAAGGACAAGCTGTTATCTACTTCCAGAGGCATTGGAATGGTTACTCGTAGCTATTACTGCTAAAGAGCAGCCAAAGTCAAACAACTTAAGGGAGAAAGGGAGATTTATTTAACTTACTGTTCCAGAGGGGAAATACAGTCTTTCATGGCAGAAGCTGGAGACAGGCTACGTCACAGGCCACGCCACACCCATCAGACGGGCTGAGTCTGGATTCCTGGAGAATCTCTCTTCTGTTCTGTGGCTCCTTTTATCTGGCCCACTACTGGGAGGTTCCAATGGGATCTATGGAGGTTCCAGTTGGATCTAGGGCTGATCTTTGTTTATCCAGATAATCTCTTCAGGGGGTCTCAGCTGATCTTGCCAGGTGTGGTCTCAGCTGATCTTAGTTAATGCCAGATGTGTCAAGTTGAACCCAGGATTAACTATCACCGGCATCTATATTTTAACAATAGGAAACAAATATACTCGGGATGAAGAAGAGAACCAGGCAAAAGGGGGTTGAGGTGGGGGAAGGGCAGCTCTCAGGAGACCATGCGGCCCGCACACTCATGAGCTAGACTGGTTTCACTTAAACTACTTCTTGTACTTCTTGGGCTACTTTGTTACCAATCTCCCCAGATACATTATTAGCCACCAGTTAACATGGCTACACAGCCTTCTTGTACATCGCATACATGCAATTGCATTTGACATTTCAGACCTGGAAGACCTTATAGTACCTTTCACAGGTGATTTAAAAACTAACCAAGAGGTGGCTCAGGGGTTAAGCCTCCGCCTTACAGGCGGAAGGTCCTGAGTTCGGATCCCAGATCCCATGTATAGACGCCAGGCAGAAGCGGGGGCGGCCTGCGCTTCTGGTCCTGGTAGGGCGGAGCCTGTGAATCCCGGGGCAGAAGGAGGTGGAGGCGTCCATGGTGGTTCGCGAATTCGTCCGTGGTTCTACGCATAGACACACACACACACACACACACACACACACACACAGAGACATGCGCACGCACATACACATGCATATGCACACAGTTGAATAAATAATAATAATAATAAAATTAAAAAAAAAACTAACCAAGTCTCAAGTGGACTCTGCCTTATCAGTGATTATTTGGTCTCCTGGAGATTGTTCTTGGGGCCACTTATTTATTATAGAGATGCGCAAGACATGAAGTCTTAACCTGTGATTAAAAACAGTAATTGGAATGTTAGATCATGACTTACAAAATCATGTCAGACTATGGTTAAGGGAGGGGGTTTAATGGGTAAAGTATCTGCAGCACAAGTGTGAGGATGTGAGTTTGAACCCCCTGCACCCAGCTAAAAGCTGGGCGTGGCGATGTACACCTATAACCCCAGAGCTGGAGAGGTGAAGCCAGGAGCATCCCAGGCCTTGTTAGCCAGCCAGTCTAGACGAAACATGAGCTCCAGGCTCAAAGAGAGACTTTGTCTCAAAGAGTAAGTCAGAGCGCAACTGAGGAAGGCATCGATGCTAATCTCTGGTCTCCACAAACATGTGCACAGACAAGCAGGCAGACATGCGAGTGCGCACATGCACGCGTGCACACATGCGAGTGCACACACACACGTGCACACACATGTGTATACCTGCACGATGCTAAACTAAAACATATCATCATCTGTGACTTCAACAAGGAGCTTCACTCAGCTAACGAGCTCTGCAAATATTGGTGTTATCTGACTGCTAAACAGTCCACTCTGGATCTAGCAGGTCGGTTTGGAGCAGCGGAGGATGAGAGAAGAATGAGGGTAGAAAGGCAGGCAGGGAGCACAAGCCTCAGCTACTGTAGATGATGGGGCCAAGTTAAGAGATGGAAGGGTGTGCTGTGGGGTGTGCCTGTCAAAGATGAGGAGCA
Organism: Typhlomys cinereus; assembly: GCA_023101885.1. NCBI lineage: Eukaryota > Metazoa > Chordata > Mammalia > Rodentia > Platacanthomyidae > Typhlomys > Typhlomys cinereus. Next base: position 517,378 of record JALPQD010000198.1, read on the forward strand.
AACAAAGATGGAGGGAGTCTTTGATGGAGTTCCTGTGAGCCCTGAGGGGGGAATCCCTGGCAGACTGTGTGTTGGGGGGGACATGGCATCTCTAGCTGGAGAGCATAGCTGGCTTGCCAGGCTTGAGTTGACCTTGACGGAGGAAGCGGGGGGGGGGGCAGTCAGCTGAGGCTGCTCCTGCAGCTAGGGAGGAGTCTCCCCTTGCTGGGAGAACTAAGCAATACCTCTGTGTCTGCGCCTGGAGTAAAAAATTTTGGAATCTATTCTAAGAGATGGAAAACTACTGGAGAGTGTCCGTCAGAGCTGATGGGAGTCACAGCTACATGAATATTTAATCCCTAGTCAATCTTTCATAGGACCAATATTGGAGTGTGTGTCCTGTGGCAGGAGCTGCTTAGGTACTTGGGAGACAATGAGAGAATTGTTTTGGTGGGTCTTACGGCCTAGCCAGAGGGAGGGGGGCAAACGAGGTGACATCATAAAATTGTGAATTACATAGCATTTGTTGGCCCTATTCCTCTGTGCGCGGCCTGGGCCCACAAGACAGGCACCACAAGGCATATGCTGAAACTGGGACGACCCCAGAGCTACTGAATTCCAACCTGCGCTTACACCAAACCTACCAAACTCACTCACTTTGAGCGAGTCTTCCCGGACCTGGAGACAAGGGATAGGAAATGTTCCAGCGCTACAAAGGATACTGGGGTTCACCTCAGTAAAAATAAGGACTTAAAAAACCCCACACAGGGAGAGAGCTAGGTGGACATCTGTGCTGAGACAGTCCCAGGTAGAGGGACAGCCAGAGACTTTGTGGGGTCAAGTATGCCTGGGAGTTTGAGGGGCACCTCGCTGGCAAGGCTGGCTGGGGTGAAAGGGAAAAGGGTGAAGGCAAGAGGGGGAGGGATGGCTGGAGGTAGGGCCTCTGGGACCAGAGCTGGTGGTGCAAGGAGCCACTCCAAGTTTGAACAGGTGACATCACTCGTTTCTGAAGGGTCACACTGGCTGCTGCACTGAGAATGGACCATAAAGGGGTCTGGACATGAGCAGGGAGAACTTTCTGGAAGAGAACAGGAAGTAGGTCCTGTAACAACACACAGACACATTGGCATTCAGGCTACTTGGTTACCAGGAAGGAGACCGTTTGGATCTGGGTGACTTTGCAAGGCAAATGCAACCCATGACTCTTATTTATTCATAGGATGTCACTATGTGGTCCGGGATGATCTTGAGCTCACAATCTTCCTATCTCAGCCTCCTGAGTGCTGGGCTGGCCAGCATGTACCACGAGGCCCAGCTTACATGACTTTCTGACTTAGAAACACGATGTGGAAGAGTAAGGACAACCCCAAATGGTTTGTGCAGGTAGCAGAGAGGACTGAGAAAAACAGTTGGGAAGACCTCCGTCCCTTATGTAGTGCCGCTTTCTTGGCACTTAAGTGGGATGGCTGTATTGCATCCTTACAGGCCCTTGAGTGCTCGCCAGTGCACAGCCCCTAGCGCCGTCCTGGTGGATGTGCAGCATGATGCTGTGAGCTCCCTCCCAGTGCACAGCCCCTAGCGCCGTCCTGGAGGATGTGCAGCGTGATGCTCTGAGCTCCCTCCCAGTGCACAGCCCCTAGCGCCGTCCTGGAGGATGTGCAGCGTGATGCTCTGAGCTCCCTCCCAGTGCACAGCCCCTAGCGCCGTCCTGGAAGATGTGCAGCGTGATGCTGTGAGCTCCCTCCCAGTGCACAGCCCCTAGCGCCATCCTGGTGGATGTGCAGCGTGATGCTCTGAGCTCCCTCCCAGTGCACAGCCCCTAGCGCCGTCCTGGAGGATGTGCAGCGTGATGCTGTGAGCTCCCTCCCAGTGCACAGCCCCTAGCGCCGTCCTGGAGGAAGATGTGCAGCGTGATGCTCTGAGCTCCCTCCCAGTGCACAGCCCCTAGCGCCATCCTGGTGGATGTGCAGCGTGATGCTCTGAGCTCCCTCCCAGTGCACAGCCCCTAGCGCCGTCCTGGAGGATGTGCAGCGTGATGCTGTGAGCTCCCTCCCAGTGCACAGCCCCTAGCGCCGTCCTGGTGGATGTGCAGCGTGATGCTCTGAGCTCCCTCCCAGTGCACAGCCCCTAGCGCCATCCTGGTGGATGTGCAGCGTGATGCTCTGAGCTCCCTCCCAGTGCACAGCCCCTAGCGCCGTCCTGGAGGATGTGCAGCGTGATGCTGTGAGCTCCCTCCCAGTGCACAGCCCCTAGCGCCGTCCTGGAGGATGTGCAGCGTGATGCTGTGAGCTCCCTCCCAGTGCACAGCCCCTAGCGCCGTCCTGGAGGAAGATGTGCAGCGTGATGCTGTGAGCTCCCTCCCAGTGCACAGCCCCTAGCGCCGTCCTGGTGGATGTGCAGCGTGATGCTCTGAGCTCCCTCCTAGTGCACAGCCCCTAGCGCTGTCCTGGTGGATGTGCATCTAGGCACTTTGCAAAAACCCCCTTTTTTAAATAACTGAGCCCCAACCATGATCTACGATTTTCATGGCAGGTCACACTTCTCTGCTGACTTCTGAGCAAGCTGAGGGGTGATGGAAGTATCCTAATTCAGAGTTGGTTATTTGTAGTTTCTGATTTACTTATAGCAACAACTCACTAAGAAAATACCGTCAGGATTTATTAAAAATTTATTTAATGTAATAAATTATACAATTTATTTTCATTTTTAAACAGACTATTCCAAAAATACCTCTGGAAGCACTCTTTCCTTTTGGGCAGCAGACCGACATCCACACGGTGCCCAACTTTTCCTAAAGCTCACATTCACCCTGCTTGACAAAAACAAGACAGTGTGAACACGGCCAGATTTTGCCCAAGGCTCAACTTGAACTGCAGAACATTAAACACAAACACATTCATTAGCTGGAAAAATCACCACCTTACATCGTACAGATCATAACGGTCAAAATCAAGTAGGAAGTAAGGCACAGAAGGACGCGTGGACGGTGGCTGCTGTGAGAGGAGCAGCAATGGTGTGAGGGACAAGGCGGCAGCTGTCAGCATTGCTCCTTGACGCATGGTCGGCATCCTCAACGGGTTCTTGTCCAATTACTGAAGATTGTGGAACTTCTGAAATGACACAACTTCTCTGCATACAAGATGGTTACTTATAACTACAGAAATAGGGTCAACGCCTCAATCTAGAACATGAAGCCATTTAAGAGCTGGACAGAAATTAGTACATCTTGAATAATGGGAAAAGTAAACCAACTACTGTAGTAAAATTCATCAGAAGTTTTTGTTGTTGTTGTTGCTGTTCTTTCCAATTGTTGGTTACCTACCTCTCACCTCTATGAAGTCACTAATTCAACATTAAAGCAACACTACCAGTTTAAGGAAAGCAGTCTACATTGCTAAAACCCACAGAAGCCACGGCACAGACACAGTTTGAGGTCAGGCCTCGATGACAATTCTTCTCGTGGTATGGTTACAGAAACAGAACTACAGAGGATAGTGTGCTGGCTCACACGATCAGAGAATAACTTTTTGAAATTTAAACTACAGTTAAATTTGCCATTTTCTGCATCAAGTGCTTACATAACTTGTTCAGTAAGTGACCTCCACGAACACAAAAGTTAAGCAGGAAGATACACAGATACCCTGGTTTGTAAGGCTGATGGCTGCCATTCCTACTAGTCAGAACTCCTCAGCAAAGGATTCAATAGTCAAGTTCAAAGTCTGATTTAAAACACTTTTCCCTGCACTGGGAATAAGTAATGTATTGGTGACCCAAAGAACATGCCATAGGATTCCATCTTTTTTCCAGGAAGCATGCCACAGCCTAGTGACTTTAAAGACCAGCCTTGGGCCACAGGGACAAGCGGCCACCTCGAGCAATGACTATGTCAGCCCTGCCATAGCCCAGGGAGCGCTTCGCTGTGCGCAATCTCACACACGTATGTGGGACCAGGAGAGAGAACCGGGGACAATGACAAGGGGCTGGGGTGAAGGCAAGCCTGACGACTGTGAATTCTGTGACCTCGGGGTCAAGTGTGAAGCTGAGAACAGAGCTGGACCGTACAGACTGCTGGGAGGAGAGGGTTAATAATCAAAGCTGCAGCTGAATTATCCATCAGAACAAAATGCGACACTGTATCTATCATTCACATATGGGTTCATGCAATTTCTCTTCAATTAGAATTATCATCTATTCAGCAGCCGAAGCCCAAGAACTGCTGATACACCGCAGATGAGAAGGGCTGTTGGTCTCTCGACTCCGGCCTTCCTAAGCGAAGTGATGATCACACGCCATAGATCACTTGTTCTGGAAAACCATTTTGTTCTGATCGCGGAAGCTGCACTGCCAGCATTTCCACTGGCACCACCGTCCGACCTTCCTGGACTCCGGGGCGCCGTATGCTTCTTCAGCAGGGCTGAGTCTACAGTGAGCCCCAAACTCACACAGAAAACAGCCTTTTCAACGCAGGAAGCAGTCCTCTGAAATGTTACTGCACGTATGTAGGAGCTCGGCCCCAAAGACACACGGCATGTACAAGTCACTACACACTGGCCCTTTCTCTCGACCCAGGCTTTATGTCCACTTGGGGTCACAGTGCCCAAGGGGGGCTAGCGTCCACACTTGGAGCGTCTGCCTGAGCCCTTGCTTACAACCCCTCGAAGACCACACAAGGTCCCAACATGACAGAAAACCCCTTGCTCAGCAACAGCTCGCACTGCCGAGCCAACAAGAAAGATGTGATTCCCGGTCTCACAGCACAGCAGTGCGGGTGGGAAGCGCATTCAGGGGACGCCAATCGGTATGTCCTTGTGGTTCCTGTCTAAAGGAATTCCCTTTGAGCCTTAGGTCTGCACAGCATTCCTGCGGTCGTCTGAACGAGGCGCCTGAGCAGATGTGGGGCACAGCTCTGCACTCTGAGAACACCTGACGTCCCGCGCTGTCACTGCACCGCCTCAGCAAGAACGCGATCGAAACCAGCCCCGCCAGCCAGGCGGTCCACTCGCAGAGGCTGCTTCAAGCCAAACAGTAGTGAAGCTCTCACCCTCAGGGAGACACTGCACGGGCCACGTGAGGAAAGCACTGACACAATCCATCAGGACCGCGACCCTGGGCACCGCCTCAGACCGCAGATCTCCAGGCAGCAGCCTCACAACGTTACGTGGCATCTTCTAGGCACCAGTCACTCAACAGAGATATGGTCTGAGAAGTGCAGTTACCTGACATTACAGATGTGTGGGCGCCTGGCATGAACTTATACAAACCAAGACGACCACCTCATCACCAGGTGACAGGATCTTAAGGGACCAGCATCTTCCATGTGTGCACTGTGGGAGCAACGCCAGCGTGCAGCGCATGACTGCACAGAGCTGCCCCAGGACAGCCTGTGCCAATGCAGCGCTGCCGACGCTCTGCACGCGTGGTTCTTTGGTGGAAACCCATCTTGTGCAAGGCAGGACTCGGAGCCAACACACCTGACCTCCACACACCACACGTCAACAACATCCTACCAGCTGTGACAAACGAGACCGTCTTAGACATTGCCTACACTGCATATGGCCAGATCAGCGTCAGATAGGAATCACTGCCCATACGCCTAAACTAAAATCTATACCTTGGTTCTTTCTTGGGAAAGCCTCTTCTACAGACAGACACACTGAAACAAACATCGGTATTTAGGGGCACTGGAAAGGTCTTCCTGAACTCCACGTGAGCAGAAATGGAGACTTGAGAATGTCGGAGTGGCTAGGAAAAAGCACTCTGCTTTCAGAGAGAAACTGGTATGATTTTAGATGTTACATTAGCAAGAATTACCTGAATGTGCTTTCGATTGGAAAGTATAGATGTCTTAACAATCAGAAATATGTTAATTGCACATATAGCCTGTTCAAGAGCGTAAGGACTGAGGCATCTGAAGAAAGACGCAGCAATCACGGGCGGCTGCTGGGGGCGAGGCTGACGTGCTCTGTAAACTCTCGATTCCAGACTCTCCAGTCTAGTCTCTGAACTGCTTACAGACCCGTAGCCGCATCAGTTCTCTCAGCATAGCGAAGAGAGTCCCTTCCCACGTCAAGAAGGGGGAGGGCCCGGGTCGGGAAGCACACGAGCCAGTTTCAAAGCCGTTTCTTCCACATCCGCATCTCCAGCTTTGCTGCGGGCGTCTCCAGAAACACCATCTTCTTTATTTTGTTCTTTTCTCACTGCCCTTAAGCACCTGTCGAGTCTCTTTATGAACAAGTCCACGTCGTGCGTCTTCATCCCGATGGCTGCGGCGGCGTTGAGGTAAGCACACGGGTAGCTGTCTGTGTGGGACATGAAGCCCCTGAAGCTGTGGCCACTCACCGTCTGCACGGACCCCACAGGCACAGCCCTGGAAGGCAAAAGATTGAACTACCTCAAGTGTCTGGTGGGGCTGACAGCGCCACCAGAAACAAGACCCTGTCCCCAACCTTAGCCAGGGACTGAGAAGCGGAAGGCAGCGCGAAGCACGGCCTGTGCAAACACACATGCCAGACCTAAAACGATAAACTACTGCTGGTTTCCTGCAGCGCCCTGCAACAAGCCAGGGGAACCCAAGCACCTTACCTCTTCTGAGAAGGAAGAACTGCGCCTGGGCAGTCCTACCACCACGGCTTCGGCTAACTGTCACCTCAAAGCCAAGAAATGAAAACTTCAGTCCCCTGCCCAGCCCTGTGCTGTAACTGCTTCAGCGAGTGGTGGGCAGAAGACCACAGCGCCCAGCTGGCATGTGCACTGGTGACACTTGGCTTCCCTGGCTACCCACACTCCGCAAGCGGAGTTGTCCCTCACTGTTCAAGAAGCCAGTGAAGATCAACCCACATGTAAAGACAAAGAGCGGCAACTCGAAACTTACTGAGAAAGGCCAAGGCTGTGCTGCATGTAGGTAAGAGTTTACCAGGCAAAAGCTGAATTCTAAATTGATTTTTCCCTTTAAAAAACCTGTCCTGAGCCAGGTGTGGGTGGCTTTCATCTGTAATCCCAGCGCTGGGAGGAAGAGACGGGAGGATCCCAGTTCAAGACCAGCTAGGGATACACAGTAAAAGACTGCCTAAAAAACAAGAGCAAGGGCTGGAGAGATGGCTCAGGGTTAAGACTCTACCTCAAGAGCAGAAGGTCCTGAGTTTAGATCCTGGATCTCACATTTAAAACAAAACAAAACAAAAAACAAAACAAAACAAAACAAAACAAAAAACTTGCCAGCAGAAATGGAAGCACCCTGCACTTCTGGTCCTGGTAGGTGGAGCCTGAAAAATCCCAGAGCAAAGCAAAAAAGAGGTAGACACGATCCATAATCTTGGTCCTCAACAGGGACACTAGTGCCCTCTGACACACACACACACGAAACAAACCAATAAATAAAGTAAAAAACAACCAACCAACCAAACAGAATCAAGCAGACCTTTGACAAAAGAATTCTACCCTTTGCTAGTGAGATAGAAATATGCAAAGAAAAGCATTTAGAGGAAGACACTTCATGTCATTTCTCTCCGACCTCATCAAATACATAATATGAGATTCACTTTGATCACAAGTTTTTAAGGCAGTACTCAGGCAAGAATAGCACAGCCCTTTAGTTTACGAAGCAGCATGTCCTCAGCAACTCTGGTACTTGAAATTAGTACTGAAGACGCCTTACTTCCAGTTTCATACATGACTTCACTGAAGATCATCCAGTAAAGAAGGATGACAAAAATGACAAGCGAGACCTGGGTACACAGGCCTGAAAGGTCCCCATGTAGGCCACTGAAACAGCACATTCAAGGCCTGCATGGGCAACTTAGGCCCTGTCCAAGACAAAAAGTCCATAGAGTTTGGAGACGTACAGCCGTGCTGCGCTTGCCCAGCGCACTCGAGGCCCTAGGTTCAACCTCTAGAACTGGAAAAAAAAATCCAGACAAGAAATGAAATGCTGCCACCATATATTTACCAACACCAACGAGATCCTTATCTTTCTGTGACTATTTCAGCCACTGAAAGTTCACCAGTTAGAGGTTAGCAGTCGTGTGGATTTCCCTCGTGATTCCATAATCTACCGTGTGTCCTCAGGTGTAGCTCGGTCCCTACAGAAGGACCACTATATGTGTACAGTGCAGGTACTTCATTAGTGATAACTTTCAAAGCCAAATCTTGTCTTTTCCATGTGTATGTGTATGAGGAGCACGCTGTGCACTGTGCATGGTGTGCAGATGCACATGAGTGCGCATGTGTGGGGAGCTCAGAGGCTGATGATTCCCCATCGCTTTTCCACCAGATTCTGAGCCTGGGTCTCAACTTAAACCCAGAGATCACCTGGTCCTCTCGCCACCTGCTCTATAATTACGGGCAGGCCACCATGCCCACCTGCTTTTCCCATGGGACCGGGGATCCGACCGCTCAGTCCTGTTGCCTGCACAGCCATCTCCCTGCACTCACCTGGCTCCAGAAACCTGTCTAGTGAACAGCATGGAGCCCAGCTCGGTGACAGCCTTGCTGTGCTGCTCGTCCAGTGTCTTCAGGGTCATAGCTGAAACGCAAAAGGCAGGTCTGTAAGCTTTGGTTGGCTGGCAGGACAACCTCTGAGAACAAACAGTGACGGAGGAGCTGCCCACGTCAAGCGGCACAGTGCTGCCTGTATGTGCTTGACAAATCACAGTAAGGTACACACCCGTACCAAAGGTTTATTGACATGAACATGTTTAGAATCACACACGCCTAGGAACGTGAATTGCTCCAGTAAATACATTCATTGATGACATGATCCACACAGTACTCAAATCCAACCGAGCACATGCATTTCAGTGCACACATAAGGCTGAACAGGAGCAACTCATGCATGTGAGTGGAGACTGGCGTCCTAAGTTCTTGTGTACAGACTTCGTCCCCTGCCCAATGCCACAGCAGTACCATTCCTGAGACCAACTGGCCTCACGTGCCATTTCACAAACATTATCTCACATCTGCACGAGTCATGGAGCGCTAACTCTACATTAAACAGGAAAAGGAAGTGAGTGGCGAGAACAAGCAGAACTGATGTTCTATTACCCAATACCACTGCTTTCTGTACAGTCAAGGATTGGGGATTTATTACGTGTTGGTTCCCATTCCTGAAAGGCTTCAGTTACAAATGCTTCACTCTCCTTGGCTGTGAGCTATATAAGGCATATTATACCTCAGCTATCCACACACTAAAAGGAATTATGAAGTTTCGAAGCTACTTTATGTAGGTAAAAGTCAGAATTCAATGGTCCCTGAACTACAGGGCAAAAACACACAATCTTTTCACGAGCAATCAAAAGATGACATGGCTTTCCATGACGACCAAAGGCTAAAGAGCGAGCAAAGACACTGCAAACAGAATGCTGGCATCTCCCTAACTGGAGAAAGTTTTATTCATTTGTACAGAGTTCTTAAATACAAGCAAAACATAAATTGTTACCTTTCAGGAATGGGAACCAACATGTAATAAATCCCCCAATCCTTGACTGTACTTTCTAACGGTCAAGTAACTATTTTAAATTTACCAATTAATGCTAGAGTAAATTTAGAAATACCATAATTTTTAAAAAGTTCATTCTCTTTTGATAAAGCCAACTTCCTGCTAAAGATCCATCAGAAGTACTGGTTTTGTTTCATTAAGGAAAAAGCATTACCTAACGATATGGGATTGTGAGGTGTCTGCAACAGTCTCTCATTGTAGACTTCTGACAACTTCTTTAGTTGGTTGGACAAATACGAAAACATTTCCTGTGATAACAAAACATACCATTTAAAGCAAATCAAACAAATATTATGACTTCTCGATTTGACAAGCAAAATCAGACTGGTGTGAATTGTGCGCTAGGATCTTGTCATTACGAGAGGACATGGGTGGTGAGATTCAAGCTGCCACAAGTAGAGGAGCTGCGGCCCAAGATAAAGCTGAAGAACCAGCCTGCTGCCTGCCTGCACGGCGCATCGTCGCAGCTCCTCTCCTCGGAGCTCCGAAGCAGCCGTGGCATCGTGGAGGCCAGCGTGCTGCCAGGCCAAGCCTGGGGCCCTGTGCCATGCTCCTCCACGCAGCCACCCACTTCTCCCCTGGACGCAAGAGCAGCCCAGCAAGGACTTCTCCTCCCACTCTTCTAGCCCTCCAGGGTGAAAGAGATCATGCCCCTCCCTGGTAACTACTAAAAACAAAACAAAGCAAAGCACTTTCAGGCTCCACACGACGTGATCCAGCCACATACCCAACCAGTGACTGTGGCCTTGCCACCCACTCCCACCAGCCACATGGGTCTCCTTCCTACCTAGTCTAGAGTGAGAACCTCTCTACTTTCCTCCCCTACTTCCTGGACGATTCCCGCAGCGGACCTTCTGTCGCAATCTGAAGAGACCTTCCGCTGTGACCTACCATGGAAAGGGCTCTTAACTGGGCCACTCCAATTCCTAACCTCTCTCTCACCTATTATCTATTTTGGTCTCTTTGCCATGTTTATCATAATTTGCAGTTGTCTCATGTATTTACTTAAATGAATACTGCCTACTATTATCTACCAGAATGAGACAATTCCTTGAAGGAGCTTATCCTTTTTTCTATTTTTCCAACATCAAGAAAAATGTGTCAGACTTTTATATGAAAATTATAGAGTAAAGAGTGGTTTTAAAGCTGAGCTGCCTTATCTATTTACTTATTTATTGCAATGGTGGAGACCAATTTGGGGGTTTTATGCAAACTCAGCAGGTGTTCCACCTCTGAGTACATTCCCAGTCCAAAATGTATTCCCTTGAAGGTACAGAGTTAAAATTAATGCTTCTCGGCAGTACAAGAGCAGTAAAGTGGCCAGCCATAATGTAGCATATCGGTGACCTAGCAGGGCTCATCCAGCATCAGGCCAGCCTAATCTCTCCCTATACTAAGGCCTTAGGAACCTCACAGAAGGGGGGAGGGGGGCAGTGAGATTGTAAAAATTTAAAGATAGGAAAGTTCATCACTGGACAAGACATTCTATTCAAGGCAGGACTTCTGCATCGAGGAACTCAGTGCAGCGAGACTTGTCCTACCAGGTCTGCAAATAACTGACACACCAACGTGCCCCCACAGACTAGCAAAGAACTCAAGAGAGATGAGAACATACAGTGGGAACCTTGGGGACTAAAGTTGGGTGAGTGAAGGGCAATGCCCCTATCAGTGGGTGGCCTGAAGAGAGGCAACTTGGTATGCCACAGAGGCCTGAACCTTGAACCCCCACAGAAGTGGACAAGGCAGAGGGAACCTTACGGTCTATAGAAGCAGACAGGCAGGAGAGTGAGAGGCAGCAGGATGGACTGATAAAGGGAAGGAAGGGAGATGGAAGGGAGGGGAGATGGAGGGAAGCAGGGATAAGTACTCAATATACTTGTAAAATTAGAAAAATAAAATAATAAAAATTAATGATTCTCTTATTCAATTCAAAGATTATAGTAGCTAAAGCTTGTCCTACTTTGTCAATAGTAGAAAATATAAAGTGTAAATATAAAATTTTCTATGTACATTAGTAGAATAATGGCAGAGTTATAAACACAGTTTTCCAACTATGTAAACTAATGTTTTACCTTCTCTTTATAAGGCTTTGGGGCGGTGCTAAAGTGAACCAGGCCTGGCTGCACTTGTCCTCTAAAGACACAGTTGAGGCTGCAGACGAAGCATGCTTTAAGCTCAAAGGCCGCAAAAGCTGCTTCTGTTTTCTCCTCAAAGTGGGTTGGAGCTCCAGAGTGACTTTCATTTCTAAAGCACGTAGGTGACAGACCCCATTTTGTGACAGACAGAGGGTAAAAGAGGAAGAATGGCCTGTAGATGTATGACCTGCTAATCTGGCCACAAACAGAATTTTGTCATTGTCAACAGTGTTTTAATTCTTTTCAAAGGCTACAGAGATGGTTCAGGGTTTAAGCCTCTGCCTCAAAAACAGAAGGTCCTGAGTTCAGATGCCAGATCTCACATAAAAACGCCAAGTGGAAATGGTGGCAGCCTGCACTCCCGGCCCAGGAAGGCAGCAGTCTGGGGAACTGAACAGTAAAGCAAAGAGAAGGTAGAACAATCCAGGGTGATTCCCAAAGTCATCCTTGGACTTCCACAGGCACAGACAGTGTGCTTTGAGTCACACAAACACATATACAGACACATACACAGACACACAGGAAAAAAAATAAAGTAAAAATTTTCTTTAAATATTTAAGATGGGACCAGAGAGATGACTCAAGGGTTAAGACTCTGCCTCGCAAGCAGAAGATCCTGGGTTTAGATTCCAGGTCCCACTTAAAAACGCTCGGTGGAAATGGCAGCCTGCACTTCCAGTCCTCGTGGGTCGAACATGGGAAATCCCAGAGCGAAGCAAGAAGGAAGTAGAAGCAATCCACGATGATTCCCGAAGTCATCCTTGGCTCTTCACAAGGCTACATGATGCCCTCTCTCTGTCTCTTTCTCTCTCTCTTACACACACACACACACACACACACACACACACACACACACACAAATGAATAAATAAAATATTTTTAAAAATATTTGAAACAGTATATTAAATTCTCACCTAAATTGTTTTGAACCCCCCCCCAAATGCTTAAGTTTTAGGACATTTTATAAGAACAATTTATGAAACAGAAAATACTACAATAAACTGTTTGTATCTATTAACTATGTGAAGGTGTGTATGCATGTCTAAATGCTTGTGGGTGCACGTGCATGCAGATGCATAAGCGTGTCCGTGTGTGCGAGCTGCACCGGGAATCATCCTGACTGCTCTTCCACTTTGTTCTTTTGAGGCTGGTCTCTAATCACACTCTGAGCTCTCCTAGGCCTGGGCTGGCCAGTCCGCTTGCTCTGAAGACTCCAGTCTCTTCTTCTGGGGCTACAACTACCAGCCGTCTGCCGTACCTGGCATTTCACGTGGATTTGATTGTGTGGCTACGGTCTTTCCAAGGGACCCTATCCCCAACCTAAATTAGTTCTTTTATATCTAAATATATCTACAATTTCCATCCTTCTTGAAGCTAGTTTTGTTAGACATGATAAAACTTTATCTTGTCACTAAAAAAGATGTAGAGAAACGATTAAGGAGAAATGGGGAAAAAAGAATTGTGCAAGGAATCTTTTCTCAAACATAAAAAGGTTTCCTGGATCCTCAATACTCTTTCGGGATGTGGAACACAGAAGCATCAACACCACAACCATTCCACAGCAATTAGGACACTTCACAACCTCCGACTCCACACAGTGCTAATGAGTGCACGCTTCACAGGTCTCCTTACATATTCTCATCGATAGAGCATATGGGTTGCCAGTTTAAAAGCTCCTCTGTATATTTTTAGCAGCCCCATAATTTCCTTCAGATATTACCTATGTAACTTACTAAAACTATGGCCTGTGTCTGTGTTTCTAACTCTCCTGACTCTCAAATTCATCAGTCAGATTTAGCAGGACTAAATCCAGCACCTTTATAGACCCCATGACTCCCTGATAAGAAGACAATCCGTCTATTAGTTATTTGATTTTCTGCACTCATGCGCTTCCACAAAGCCTGGTTTGAATGCTGTTTCCCAGCACAGCTGCCACCCTCAAGAAGTCTGCACTGTGCGCCTGGGTTAGCTGCTTCTGGAAGAGACAAGATGATGCCTTCGTAGACACCCCCCGAGTGCACTGAACCCAAGCATGAGTCAAGACTATGAGAAAACAGAATTTGCCTAATGTGCGATCTAATAATTTAATAAGCTAGTTTTAGCCAGTTATATCGAGCACTGACTAATGCAGCCAGAAATGTGCAGTTCAGTTGTGCTGAGACAGAAGTTTTCAATGTTCCCAGGCTGTACGCCTCACACTCTTGCTGCGGGGATGACAGCTGTGTGTCTCTTCCCTAGAGCAAACTCACGATGATGATGATGATGATGATGATGATGATGATGATGATGATGTCATCGGTGCTGGTGGTGTGTGAGTACGTGTGCCATGACAGACATATGGAGGCCACAGGACAACTTTGTGGAGTCAGTTTTCTCCTACCATGTGGTTCTAATCATCAAGCTTTGTGGCAAGTGCTTTTACCCACTGAGCCATCTCGCCAAACTATGTAATTCACTTTTAACTATAACTAATAGTAGGATTAAAAATCTTTAGACTATACAGATAAATTGTATGGAAGCTAATGTCACGTATCACCACTTGAGATTTTAAAAATTATTTTTGAATAAAGTTTACATGAATAGTAAATACAGGATCCTCACTATAAAGGTCTGACAGGCAAAAAGCCCTATGCCAATGTGCAATACACTGAGGTGTACAATATTCCATATATTCAATGTTCTATTAATATCACTGCACTCAAAACTGTCTGTCAGGAGAAGCAGAGCTACCTGACATCAATACTGGCTGAGCAGCTTTTCACCTAGATGTTAAAGGTGCTGCAGAACTTGTACTATTTTTGGCTATAGTTAAATCTATAACTGACATTTATTATAAAATACTTTTATAAAGGAAGAAATTTATAAGCAACTCAAACAAATGTATATAGAAAGATTTTACCTAAAAGAAATGAACTAATATTGATTTTCTATGTCCTTTGTGCTGTATTTAACTTAATTTTAAAAGACTCAGTGCAGATAAACTGAGCTGTGTGCCTGGATGCTAATGTCAGCTGTATGTCCAGAATAAAAACACAAAACTTTATGCCACAGTTCAAGATGTTAATGAAGAAGCTGAATTATGTTGACCATTACCCTTTACTTGGCCTTTGCAAGTTGATTTGCAGTCAGAAACCCAGGACTATCCGTCCCCAGAATCCAGACATGCACAGTCCACTACACTTTAAAGAAAATGTCTTCTGAAACATACGTTTCATGTTGCAGGACGAGATGGAAACAGCACTCCACATTTTATTATAGCATGTCCCAGAAGGCGGGTAATCAATCAAAGGGGAAACACAAGTCATCTGGTGTTTCAAAGATAACACAAATGTCTACGTGGACAGCACAGGATTTAGTTACGCACAGATGTCCACATGTGAGGCAAACAGTACTAAACGCACCACCCTGCAGTCCTGACTGTGGCCAGCCGCAAGGACGGACGGACACACACACACACACACACCAGACTTGCCTCGGGGCAGAGACATTGCAAGTCGTTGAAAATATCCATGTCCATTTGCAGGACTACAAACCTACTGAGTTGCCAGACTCAGCTCTGTTCTGGGACGCCGCCATGAACCTGCGGGCCACAGAACCGGGAATGCCACGCTGCAGCTCACAAGGTCTAGCTGCGGAGCAGCCGTTCCGCTCTCATTGCTCTTCCACACTTGCCCAGTTCAGCAGCTATGGGCAACGATAAATGATTACCCGCCACCGTGTGCAGCCAAGCACTGTCCTACGGGGGCTAAGCAGGGCAGCCAGGCTCTGGAAGCCGAACGAAGTAAGGACAAGCTGCTAAGGCTGCCCTGTCCTTCTGCACGAGAAACGCAGAGAAACAGTCTCTTCAAGGCCTCCTCTGCCAAACTCCTGGCTGTTCCTCCCTCTAGGAAGCAGACTGGGAAGGGACGAAGGGCAAGAGGCCCGATTCACCCACACAGTCCCATCTTCTTGATCCTTTCACCCTTCAGAAAGGACTGCGCAATGGCTCCAAGCTGAGTTCTTGTCTGCCACTTCAGTGACAAAGAGAAAGCCTTTCTGAAGAGCTGTCACTAGAAGAAATAACCTCTAAAAATATCCCTCTGGTGAAGAAGGGCACAGAATAAAAAGAAACCCCAAGTTTTCCTTTCACACTTCTATTTTTAGTGCTCACAACACCGATAATATAAAAGGAGCTCTGGGTGATGTATAAATAGCTCCGGCTGCAGCTAAATAGCTTTGCCTCAGCGTCTCCATGACTGAACCAATAAACTATCACGATTACATTTCCACAGTCCAAAAACAAGTCCACTTAAACAAGAAAGGCTCTATTTCTGCAACAAATCCAATATAACACAATATTTATGCTACATGTGTGCAATTATGGCTTATGGAGGCCATCCGCACCTGAGCAGGAAGCCTACTGAGGGAAGATGTCAAGCAGCAAAGTTTTATTTATTTACAAAATAACAGAGTCCCCACACTAGCATTTTAATTCTTTGGAAATCACTCTGACAGACATTCTTTATTCCAAGGAAATTCTCTATGTAGAATTTTAAATAAAAGCGACGACCACAATGGAGAGTTGGAATTTTAAACACCCACTGGACAGAGTGATGTGCTCAAAGGATCAGTCATAATCTTTACGGCTCAATGCTGAACGCAGAGCAAACACCCCTCGGTGCCACGAGTAACCGCCAAAGTGAGATGACAGCAAGACAAGCTCAGAGACTTGAGCGGCACCAACCCAAGCCAGCACTTCTGAGACCGGTGCGTGGTCATAGACGAAAGGAAAATAACAAGGTTTTAAATGTTACAAAAACAGTCAACCTTTTCTGACACCTGAGGTAGAGACATCTAATTCATGAATACCACCTAGACTTAAAACTCCTCCCACAAAGTATTTCTACTCAATCACAATAAAGGACAAAGCCCCAATGAAAAGCCGAGCCACGTGGCCTGCTGGACCCCCTTCCTGGCTAAGCCATATATTCCTACAGGCCTTCTCAATGCAGGGGAGCATCTCGCACGCTGATGTGCATGGCTATGGGCATTTGGAATCATCTACAAGAAGTGGACATTTGTAAAGTCAAATCCCTAAATGTCAAGACAGAACAAACCAAGACACTTAAGATTAAGGAGGATGGCAGTGCATCTCCACCATCGACAGTGTCCTGAGGGAAGACAAGGCTGCTGCTTAGCAGTCCCAGGTACCCCTAGAGGCACAGTACCTGTTGTGTGAACCAGGTGATCGACCGCTTTCCACACAGCTTCAACTGCACCCACATGCAGACGTCTGCACAGGAACATCGATTTACACAGCAACGTTTCCTCCCAAATGTCTCTTCAGGACAAGGGTCCCAAACAACAGGATCAAACTTGGATGCGCATCGGCCCACGAGGGAATGTATTACAGATGCCTTTACACTCGCCCCAGACCAGCATCTGCCTGAAAAGACGGCAAGTGTACAGAGACCCAAAGCACACATTCTCCAGCGATGTACAGTGCTTTGCTTTCTACACTAGTTTACAATACAGAGTTCCATAGTTCTGTTGGCCAAAAAAAAAAGCTACCTTATAAACACAGCACAAATGCTCATCAGCGAGCACCACGCTGCCCATCGGTTAGGGAGGTGTTGCTTCTTAGGGTGGGGAGGTCTTCCAGAGCTTGGTTAGGTCTGCAGGGCCAAGTTCACAAAGGTGCTGTCATAATCGCTCTGCTTCTCCCTTCATGGTTTTTAATCATAATTGCAATTGCTTGTTTAATATCAAATTTTCTCCAAATGGTGTGGCTGCTGGTAGGTTATCATGTTACAGTAGATTCCCCACACTCATGAACACATAGACAACATGAATTGAACCCAGTAGGTTACAAAGAGAGGGGGAGAGAGAGAGAGAATGAGTAAGAAGTAGATGTGCTAGAAGGAAGGGTTTAGGGACTACGAAGCAGGGAATGAGTATGACTAAAATACTTTATATACATGCTTGAAATCATCAAAGAACAAACAAAATTTTTTTTGAAATCTCCAGAGTTAGAGAGATGGCTCCGGGGTTAAGACCCAGCCTCGCAAGCAGAAGTCCTGAGTTCAGATCCCAGAACTCCACAAAAAGATGCCAGGTGGCGGCACTGCTCATCCAGAATCAGGCCAACCTACTCTCTCCCCATCCTAATGCTTAGGGAATCTCGTGGAAGAGAGATTGTAAGAACCTAAAGATGGGACGGTCCGCCATTAGACAAGACATTCCATCTGCATAATGACTGACATACCAACATGCCCCATAGACTCGTGAGGATCTCAGGAGAGATAAGAACACACAGTGGAAAGCTTAGGGACTACAGCAAGATGAGTGAAGGGAAATGCACCTATCAGTGTGGTGGCGTGAGGAGGAGAAACTTGGTATGCCACAGAGGCCTGAACCCCTGTAAGAGTAGACAAGCCAGAGGGAACCCTGAGGTCCATAGAAAGTGGCCAGGCAGGAAGGTGGGAGAGTGGAATGGACTGATGAAGGGAAGGAAAGGAAATGAGAGGGAGGAGGGATGGAGGGAAGTAGGGATAAGTACTCAATAGGCTTGTAAAAATAAAAAATAAAATAATTTTAAAAATGCCAGGTGGAAATGGTAGCAGCCTGTACTTCTAGCCCTGATAGACAGAGCCTGGGAAATCCCAGAGTGAAGAAAAAGAAGGCAGTAGTAATCCAGGATGAGTCCTGAAGTCATCCTCAATCCTTCCACAGGGACACGTAGTGCCATCTGATATACACACATGCACACACACATGCACACGCACACGTGCACAAAAATAAATAAAAAATGTCCAGACCCAGTGAGATAGCTCAGTGGTAAGGTGCCCACTCACAAACCTGGCAACTGGAATTCAATTCCCAGAGAGACCTGACGTCTAAAAGGTGTCCTCTAACCTCAACACACAGGCCTGCTCATTTCTCTCTCTCTCTCTCTCTCAATCTCTCTTCCTCCCTCCTGCCGTCCTTCCCTCCCACCCTCCCTCTTCCTTTTAAGTAAATAAATAACATTAAAATTGTTATAGACATGACTATGTAAGATATGAAAGGCATCAAAAGTGTTAGTTTGGGCGCTAGTCTGAAACAGAAGGGAGCTCTGGGATCCTCTACGAGCAGCCACGTCTTGACCCATCCTCTCAAGTGACTCAGATCCATTTTCCTTCTCGTGTTCTCCAGCTATAAGAAGTTTCTCTTTCTTCAAACAAAGATACAGCAGCTGAGAACAAGATCCCATCTTTACATCCATGAGGCCCTCTCTCACTGAGGGCTCCCTGAAATCTATGGTCACATGCCCTCTCTTATGAGGAGGAAGGACACCCTGAAACGCATGTGGGATGACACTTCCAGAGAGGACCGAAGACATTGCGCGCGGTAACTTCCATCCTGTCCAGCTCAGAAGACTTCCCGAGAAAGAAGCAGCACCCGAGGATGCTACGCAAGCCAACAAAAACCTTCTCGAAATCGAGCACCTTTAGCCAGAGCAGCTAAGCTCGTGCTTTGCTTCCGCCTATTCCAAGGTATCACTACATGACTCCACAGCAGCAGGGCAGGCTGCTTGTCTAAGGCAGTCAGAGGACCAACCGCCTACACTGAAGCACATGCTGCACAGCTCACCCGCTTCTGCGCAAACGAGGATGAGGATGACAAAGATTGGCTGACAGGATGCTGGAGCAGGAGGCGGGAAAGGTGCACTGCACAGGGATTGCCTGGAGGGCTGCTGGGGGTTAAAGTGCAAGGGTGGTGGCGGGAAGATGGGAGAGAAGGGGCGTGTCGGCCCAAGCCAAGCCTGTGGATACCCACAGCTTCAGGAGCTGACTTTAACCATGCGAGTTTATAAAGGAGTTTGAGTGAAGACATCCTGCATGAGTAGCCAATGCCCAAGTCAAGAGTGTTTGAAAGGAAATCTCAGTACCAGGCAGAGGCCTCCCCATCACTGGTTAAGAGGCCCCAAGTGCTCCTAAAACACAGCACATACTGTCATGGCTCTTGGCTGCCCGCCATGGACAGTAAGATGCCAACACTTCAGTTAGAGGATAGAGGGAGATCAAAGTGGAAACGATGAGGAAATGTGCACCCTGCTGGCTAGCCTTCATAGTGCCAGAAGGTGCTATGCAGCTGAAGGGAGAAAAAAGACATGTAGTCTTGCCCTGCAAGCTACAATACTGACCTGCCAGTCAGATGTGCCCTGAGCTGCAACATCGGCATGGCTGTTACAGGGGTAACCACCTTTCTCACTGGACTTGAGGCCCACTCCCAGGAGGGAATCCACACACTGTACTATATATCTGGTCAAATCCCAATACTGCACAAAGTCACAGGGGAGACATACTGGAGAAAACCTACCACAGCTATTTTACTAAGTAGACATGATGTCAAACTGCCTTCTGACTAACGATGTCCATATGCACAGCTGAGCGCTGTTCCCAACCTTGGTCAGAGAAGCTCCTTGTGCACTAGGTATGCATAATGCAGAGACACATAACTAGCTGAGAGGAAGTGCTGAGAGGAAGGACTGTCGCTCGCTCCTCTCTACTGGGACAGCTAATCAATCCCTGCAAGGCTCAGAAAACACTGCGGAAGAGGGGGCAGAATGCATGCAAGAGCTCGAGGATAGAGGACTGTGGGAAAGGCCATCTCCTGGATGTGACGTGGTCATCACCCACATGAACTCAAAGCAGCTGCGGTCACCTGCGCAAGACACACAATATGCAGCCAGTCAACATTCCAGATGGATGGGGGGAGGGGTCCTGTTGCACCCCTAACTGAAAAGTGAGTGGTAACTGATGACTGCTGGGAGAGGAGGAGTCACTTTCTTTGGTGGTGTGGCCATTGGTAGCTCTACACATCTCTACACATCTCTACACTCAGCGGGCTATTTAAATAATAAAAAGAGGACATGAGACATGAAGTTGGGAGGGGGAATAATTGTGGGGATATAGGGTGGGAAGGGGAGTGAGAGGGTAGATGTGATCAAAATATATTTTGTATCCTTGTGAAGCTATCAAAAAATAAATAAACATGTTATTTATAAAAAAAAGAATGCCAGTAGCAAAGGCTCAGGATTGCATCTCTAGGCACACCCAGAGCTCAAGACAACGGGAACCTTGAGCTGAAAGACTACCATGCAGTGCTTTCCTGACACTGGTATCGCCCAAGGCCAAATCTCCATCCCCCTCTACCCGATGCACAGTGACACCGGGCATGAGGCACCCCAGCACCACCGGGCACGAGGCATCCCAGTACCACCGGGCATGAGGCACCCCTCAGTGACGTTCTCCCTCTTATGGCTCCTGGCTGCCCTCCTTGGAATGGCGGCTCAGTCCTCTTCCTGCTCCCCCTTCACAGACCACCCCCAACGTCAGAGCACTCAGGGCTCCACCCTGACAGTTCTGCAGGCTCAGCTCCTCTCTGGCCAACTGCGACCTCCACCCCACAACTGCTATCTCCAGCCCATGCTGTAGTTTAACACTCGCCTCATATCCACTCTCTACTTCTCAGTCTCCACAAATATTCCATATCCAGTTGTCTGCTCTTCCCCACATCCATAAGCCCCTTCCCTCATAATGAATGGCTTCTCCGATCTTCCGAGAGCTTAGATTTACACACACACACATACATACACACACACACACACACACACACACACACACACACACACACACACAAAGAACCCTGAGGGTGGAGAAGGTTCAAGGGTTAAGCCTCTTGCAAATAAAAGAACCTAAGTAGAGATCCCAGATCCCACATAAAAATGCAGGACGTAAATGGTGGCAGCCTGCACTTCTGGCTGGAAGGCAGAACCTGGAAACCCCAGAATAAAGCAGTCTTACATTACACCTGGCTTCTCTTCCTCTTATACAACACATCCATCAGGAACTTCCATTGCGTGAATCTGGAAAACAGAACTAGAATCCTCCCAACACCACCATTCACTACAAACCCAAAGCACTTCTTGGCTACCGTAAAAGCCTCCAAGACGGACACAATGAAACGACGCCACGCAGTCCTCGAGTCCATCTCAGCTCCCTGCCGCAATGCACCGGCGTCATTAACTGCTGCGCGCCAGCAGTTCCTTCCTTTACTGCGAGCATGGACGCATCTGCCACCAGCTCATCCGACGGTGAAACTGCGCTCTTTCCAGGTTTGAGTGATCAAACAATCACTGCAGACCTCGAGCACAGATGCTGTGCAGAGACTGCACAGACTCAAGTTTTCACCATCTTTGGCAAACACGCACAAAGGATGGCTGCTTGGCACGTAGGCACACGTTCAGCTGCTATAAAGTTGCCACAGTGCACTCCTGAGTCCCAAGCCCACTTTTCAGCCTCATCAGCAACATCTTTGCCTTTGTTGTTGTTTGTTTTAGGCTTTATTTTCCTACGTCAGCCATTCTAGTACGTGTTTAGTGGTATCTCACCTGTGGTTTTAATTTTATTTCCCCAATGACTAATGAACATCTTTTCCTTCATCATGTAAATCCTAAGAAATATCCTCACAATAAAAAGTAAACAACAACTTGCTCATGGATTAAATTAATGAGGAAAGGAGGATGTTTCGTTTCAATTATGAAAGACTTTGATGAAAGACTGTTTGAGGATCCATGAAATAATACAGTTAAAAATGTTGTGAAGTAAACCTAAGGGACTACAATCTCTAACTAGTACTATAAAGCTAGATAGATACAAAAACTGCCAGAGGCCTCCAAGTCTCTCCAACAGAAGGTGAAGAAACACCTAACCTGCCCCCAACACTGTTCCCATCTGCGGTTACATAACTGTTCCGAGGGATGCTTTTTTGTTGGAAATAAGTCCTGTGTTGTTTTAAGATACAGGGTTTTGCCACGCTGCCCCCGCGGCCTCCAGTAATCCTCTCGCCTCAGACTTACTAGCAGCTGTGACGACTTCTGGCCTGCTCCATGCTTGGTGCCAAAGTCCAGCCGTGAGACACCAGCACCTCTTCTCTTTTCAAAGCTAGTGTAAGCAACGATTCGGCATTCCAATAAGACAAGGAGAGGCGATTATCTTAGTGTGAGAAGCTGGCCCACGCCTACCTGCTCCTCCTCCTGTGACTAATACCTCATACCTAATTCCTCATACACTTGTGCATCTGTCCTGAGAGCCTCTGCGCACACACCTGTGATGCACCTCTTGCGAGCAGAGACAGGACGGCTCAAGTCTGAGACGAGGTGATCAGCAAGACTGAGCCACAGCACGGCCTGAGCCACAGAGCAAGACCCCGACTCAGTAAGAACAACGGTATTTTTAAAAAGACAAATAAATGATTCTATAGAAGTAATAACAATCTGATGCAGACGTTTATATAATAATAATACTAGTAAAAATAAACTTACCTCCAATACTCCTCAGAACCTCTAGGGAGACAAGATGGTGACTACCCCGCAGTACAAACGGGACGAGGAAACTTAAGGAGCTGGCAAAGCTGAGTGAACCCGTGACGGTCAGTGGGCTAGACCACCAGCACGCCGCGAAAACCATCACGGACGCCCGACGCTCACCTTTCTCTCCCTCAGCAGCTTCTTGTAGCCGCTGGATCCCAGGGACAACAGAGTGATGAGGACGTCCAGGGAAGGCGAAGCCGAGGCTCTTCCTGGAAGGCACATGGACACACAACTGAAGGACGGCTGGGAGCGCGGGAAATGAAGCTTTATTACAGCAGGCCAAGTGCAAATGGATGCTTGTTTGTCAGTTATTTTCTGAAGAACAACTTTTCTTTACCTGGATACATCTTGCTGATTTCCTGAATGAAGGAGTCATTAAAGCCAGCAATTATAGCGCCACCTACTGGGACCATAAAATTTTTGTCCAAGCTCTGAACGAAAGCATCTATTCTGCCAGCCCGAGCCCCCTGGAATCACACAATATGCAACATTAGTCACAGAACAGACAACAGCCGCGATTAGCAAATAAAGAACATAACAAATGATAAATAAACATGAGGCGGTGGCTATGTCAATTAGCTTGATCTAACTATTTCACAACAAGCACATTTCAAAACTCCACAGTATGCATGGCAATGTATGCAACTCACAATAATTGAAAAATACAAATGCACACCATTAAAACAGAGCATAGAATTTTTTTTTTGAAAAGTCAATTATTTCTTACTTTCCTTATATGTGCACTACTGAATGCTTCTGTGCTACACTAGTTTTCAGTGTTGCTCATTAGAAGCGGAGCAGCAGGGCAAACACCAGCTCCACACATCAGCAGCAGCACTCACAACCACCCACGAAGCAGGCAAGGTGTCGCGCTCAGTTCACGAGCTTTATACTTAACCCTGCATGAGAGGCTGGATTCCACCCCTGCCTGTCTTCTGTGTTCTTCAACAACAAATATCCACAGTGACTGGGCAATGATGAAGTAGCTGGGCACAGCCCATCTGTTCAAGAACGGCCACTGTAATCAACTAAAGTGTAACAATGCAAACTGCCCACCAGCCAGGCATTTAGGCGCCTGTCTCTGATACTTGCACAATACACTAATTTGTTCATTCCTTTCAGGAGTTTGTTTTTTATTTGGTGGTGCTAGGCACGGAACCTGGGTCTCATGCATGCCAGGAAAGCAATCCACTATTGAATTCCAACACAACCCTTCAACCTACCATCATCTACTAATGGAAATTGTATTTATATATTCCTGGCAATTCCAAAAGCAATGTTTCTTCATAAGTCATATTCTTTAATGCTATAATCTTACATGATCTCATTCTGCTGCAAATGAACTTCAAGTGAAGATCTAATATTTAGTGAACTGAATGCTTGCCTGCTGGAAATACATCTAAGTTCTGGTCTGCCCATCACAAATTATGACCTTCCATCTAGTGTGTTTCAATTTTCTCCTCTTAAAAATGGAGATACTATCTAAATTTAAACTAAGATTGTTTTTTGTTCTTTATCTCTAGCCACAGATTTTCCATCTGCATTCACAATC
Source organism: Typhlomys cinereus (assembly GCA_023101885.1). Lineage (NCBI taxonomy): Eukaryota > Metazoa > Chordata > Mammalia > Rodentia > Platacanthomyidae > Typhlomys > Typhlomys cinereus. Next base: position 541,932 of record JALPQD010000198.1, read on the forward strand.
TACATTCCTATTAATATAGTCACAGCTGACCTTCATCTTCAGACTTTCTCACCACCTGCCATCTCAGGGAGAATGGAAGGCACAGATAGCTACCTAATCGGGAAGACCAGATGCCGCCACAAGTACAGGCGCAGAGTGCTCCCAAGCCGTCAGCCGACTGCTGAAGTCTTAACCTTGCCCTCTATTCTTATTCCCAGCAGATCACAATCAAAGAAAAACCCACCACAACGCAGGAGGAAAGAGAGAAACATGTGCGGCTAACAATAAATACCTGAGAAGCTCACTAGTAGCTCCATGAAAACTAAAGTGGCCACTGACCTACACATAAAACTGAGAGAAACGAGAACCTACACGGAAGCAGGAGCAGGAGGCATCAGGCCGCCAGAACCCTCAGTCTGCAGCACAGGGCTCTGAGGCTGTGCACTGCGCAGCAAGGAAACGAGCAGCCAGCCCGAGCTCGGCACAGCACAAGGCCCGTTTCTCCCATCAACGAAGACTCCTCTGCACAGGTGGACAGAGAGGACGAAGGGATGGAGACGGTAACCAGGGAATGCTCGAAGGAGGTCTCTGAAGGACAGGGCTGTGCAGGCTTCACTCATCATCACTGCCGGGGGCCCCCCTACTCCCATGACACCTCTTTCTTCGGACTATTCAAAGCAAATCCCTTTCCCTGAACTCAGCAGCACATGCTAAAACAATCCCCATCGGCTCTTAGCACTTGGACCCTACGACAGCACTTGCCACACTTCCATCCCATACTGCATCTCCACAGAACCAGCGCCCACCTCTCACTTGCTCTGCGCCCCCATACGACAGACAAAATCCCAAAGCTTTGGCAGAGTCCTGCGTGCACCTGACATCGTGTCTTCGCACCTACTGCTCTGGAACCTCTTTAGAGACTTGGGTGGCCCTGCATTCACCTCGGTCAGGGATTGGATGGAAGGTGCTTTCTGGCACGCACCCTCTAATCCCACATTTACTGTTGACTGCTTCAAAAAGTCAGAGCGTGCTAGGCGGTAAGTGAAGTGTTCACTGCTGCACCCCAAACACTCACTGCAGCGCCTGGCACGGAGGACACTGTGGACTGCTCGCTGAGATGGCGGTTGAGTCGGCATAAGTAATAGTGACATCTACTTTGCTCGGATTCCTTAAAAGCAGATCAACTGCTTGTCACACATGTGGGGCTTTCTGCCATGCCCTTCTCCACTGATCTGTCCCCACGTCACACTCCACAAGTCTCCAAGTTCATCACTTCAGTACTTCCTAGAAATGTATGTCTAGAGACTTCATGGGCATACCACAATGTTCTACCTGCTTGGAACGAACTGATTCTGGGGCATCTTCCTCAAAATTCTAAAATATTCGGGCTCAGCTCTTTCGTGCTGGACCACCTCATTACTGCAATTCTGTTTCTAAAGACAAGCCTGATGTCTTTAGCAGTTTGGATTTGCAGGGAAAATGGGAGGCTCTAGCGTCACCTTGAGCTAGATGACCTACCTTACAGCCACGGGCCACAGGCAGGTCGTGTAACCCACCAAGCTGCTTCCTCACACAGAGAGCGGGCATAAGTCCACCTTAAATTATTCGGATTAAGTTTAAGAAAACTTTAAGAGCCTAGTAGGGTCCTCAGTGAACGGCACATATACAATAACAACTGCTGGGCAAATCATGCAAAGGCAGTCAGAACAAGACACACACATTCATCTGGCTTAAAGCAATAGTACCATGACCTCTGTTCATGAAGCCAATTTGCAAAAAATAGGATGTGTATTTACTCCATTTCTTTAAAGACAAATTGGAAGGGCAATGTAGTATCTACAACAGTATCTACGCTTAAAAAGCTCATTTGTCCATCTTATCATGGTGGTTGTGGTTAAAAGTTCAGTAAGCGCCTGGTGGAGGCAGAGGCGTGGCAAGGCCCACTCCACACACACCTGTCAGGCTCCAGAGCAGCCTACAGGCTCCCTAATCTTCTAGTGTTAAAAGAATGTTGTGAGCACCAAACACCGGGCATTTCCCCACTAGGTGACAACTAACATCTGACAACGTGCTCAGCAACTTTGACATGGACAGCTAGACTATACAGGCAGGTGCAAAGTACAGAAAGAGATCACCAAGTTTAGAACAGTTCATGTTAGATGTACACAATGACCATGACTACGTGGAAAAATACCCATGAAAAACTGAGAGCAAGGACATAAATTTAAATTAAGGTATTTGCTCAGAGAAGACAGTTATGAATGACCATCAGCTCCTTGCTCTCTGCACACTCAGTAATGCTGATACATCTGAATTCCAAAGCATTGACAACACTAAAAATTAAAGAGAAGAACAAAGGAAAGAAAGGAGCACCAGAGATGAATCAACCGCATAAAATATTTGCAAAATTTCCAGCCTAGAAAACTGTCCACCGTCCCTCTGCTACACACACACACACACACACACACACACACACACACAATCATGAAGCACCTTCAACAGCCAAGGGACTGAGAAAAGAACACATAGAAAAAGCAAGAGCGAGCAAGTGGGATTTCCAGTCAGCAGCTACTTAAAAGGTCCTTTAGTTATTCAAATGGTTAGGAGATGTCAGTTATTTCATATTGAAACATTTTAACGTTCTAGGTTTTTAAGATTTGAAAATGCATTTTTATTTATATACATGACTCAATTTTAGTGTTCCTGTTTTCTCCCCTTTCTTCTCCTATATGAAATATAATCACCAATATAGACTTTTAAGTACAGGAATTCAATATATTAGAGATACAAGGATCCTGGTAATGAAACATTCTCCAAAAGCTAAGAACTCTATTGACATCTCTCTATGCTGACTCGACTGTCAAAGCTATTATCCGATTACCATCATATTGCCAGAGACTAATGCCTTGTGCAAGAGAATATCAGATACGAGCTTCCAGTGTTCCCTAAAACACAGTGCTGGACAGCTTACTAAGTTGGGCTGTGGAAAAGTCCTACTTCTCCAATATGTACACAGAGCTTTCAGACCAATCTTTTCTGCTCTTACCTGCTGGATGAGGTGCATGCACTTGGAAGACTGCACGCCATAAGCGTTGTTGACGACGTGTGGAATGCCGTGGTTAGCGCAGATCACAGCCAGCTCCTCCAATCTGCAGCAAATAAGCAGTAGAAAGACGCTTGTAGTGTGCTCTATAAATTGCAATTATGGAAACTTATTTTAACTTAACTATCAATTTTAATGTACACCAGGGGGAAATAACAGAGTAAATTTCTTCTGTAGTATCTGCATACATAACTCAGCTACTTGGAAACACATAGCAAATACTTTAGAAATACCTATGAAAAACTCTTAAGATTAGCAACAAATGAGAAAACATTTATATTAAGCGAAAAGATTATCTATCCTGAACTTTCACCAAATGGTAAGTTCCTTCTTGGCTTATTTCTAGTTGCTTACCATGCTGAAGCTAGTGCTGGCAAAATATATAGCGTATCAGGGAACCTCAAGAAATTTTACTTTAAACATTTCACAAAATTAAAAAAAATGTATTTTCAAATAGATTTTAATGTTTAGATGGAAAATAAAACATTCCCACATTTAAAAAAATTGATATTTCCAACAACCTGGATACTGAATAACTTTTAAAATAGCAACTGGTTTAAAATCTACACTCATTGACACTTAAGTTTTCAGGACCAAGCTCTCAGTTGAGATGAATGAGAGTCTAACTTCATGCCAAGGAAAGGAAAAACCTCACAACACAGCAGCAGCCCCTTCGTAGAACCAAAAACTCCTTATGACTAAAGTCACCGAAATAGAAATCTTATCATGCGACAAAATCAAAACTAAATCCTGTGATGTAATAAAACTGAAAAAAGTTTTAAAAAGTTTCCGTGGGCTTCCTTGCCCCTCATCAGACTCCATGTCTGGTGTCCACGAGTTCTTCATTTCCTTGTCCCCTCATGGATCCATGTCTGGAGTCCGTGAGTTCTTCTCAGCTCTCCTTCTCCTGCAGATTCTTTCTCTTATAATATACTCTGTCATAAACCTCAAAAAAAAGGTTTTCTTTCACAAAATAAAAGAATTTGGAAGCAAAGCATTTCAGTATTTTCAAAAGAATGTATTTCAAATATAATCATTATAGTTTCACTATAATTATGCACATTTTACCTTTTTGGATATGAATTACTATGTTGTTAAACTTTAAATGAGAACAAGAGTAAGTTTACTTGTGGCAATTTTCAATGTTTCTTTTAAATTTTATAAATTAAAAACTCATTTTGGGCTGGAGATATGGTTCAGGAGTTAAGATTTTGCCTTGTAAGCAGAAGGGCTTGAGTTCAGATCCCAAGTCCCACAAACAAATGCTAGGTGGAAATGATAGTAGCCTGCACTTCTGGCCCTGGTGGGCAGAGTCTGGGAAATCACGAAGCAAGGCAAAAAAAAGAGTAGAACCAATCTAGGATGATTCCTGAAATCATCTTTGGTCCTCCACAGACACATACAGTGCCCTCTGATACACAAACACACACACACACACACTCATACACACGCACATACACAATAAATAAATTATTAAAAAATAAAGTATAAAAGACTCATTTTAGGGAGGACAAATGGCTGAGTCAGCTAAGTGCTTGGTGCACAAGTATGAGGACCCACGCTTGATCCCCCAGAATGTACATGGAAGCCAGGGCAGTCAGTCAGCTAAGCAGGCCAGGCTAGCCATCAGAAAGCTCCAGGTTCAGTGAGAGACCCCGCCTCAAAAAAGTGAGGTAGAGAGTGATTGAGGAAGACATCGGATGCCAACCTATGCCTCAACACACACGTGCATATTTGCACATATGGTGCACAAACACACACATACACACACACACATACACACAAAGCTCATTCTTTCATTCTCTGTCATAAGCCTCACAATCAATACAGAAATTCCTTTTATCGATGAAATTAATCAGATGACATTTTTCACAAAAGGGAACTAGAATACACACATATTTTCTCCGGACAACAAGGTACTTTTCATGAGTGAGATATGACGAAAGCCTTCCCAGATGAAGAACTTCCTCAATACATAAGTATTAATACATAGTATTAAAGTTCTATTTTCAAAAAATTTTTCCATGTGAATCCAATTGTATTGTAACTTACAGGGTAAACTGTTTATCACTCAGAGGAAGTTAATATCCTTCTTACAACACTTCTTTTAAGCAGATTTTCCTCTGCAGTACCCCCTGTTCTACTAGCTGACCAAAACAATATAGGCAATACCATTAAAATTAAGACTGCAAAAGAATCCTCGATGCAAAGGAATACATGTAATGAAATCAGCAATTCAAGCGCAGTGCTCACAGTGCATCAGAATTTTCTGGGACTTCGCTCATGAGAAACATGCACTGCATTTTACCACTAACGAGTTTAAGGGAATTAGCTACCTGATGAAAAGTCAAAACTTTGGTGTGTGTGTACGCTCTGTGTAAGTGCACGCACACGAGGGCAGTGTGTGCACATGTGTATACATTTGTGTTAAGTGTATGCACATGAGTGTTCAGTACGTATGTGCACACAAGTGTATGCACATGAATGTGGGCAGCGTGTGCGTGTGCACACATGGTAAGTGTATGCACGTGAGTGGACAGCGTGTGTGCAGTACGTGTGCACACATGGTAAGTGTATGCACGTGAGTGTAGGCAGTGTGTGTGCAGTACGTGTGCACACGAGTAAGTGTATTCACAAGTGTATGCGTGCGTGCATGTGTGTGCATGCACGTGTGTGCATGTGTGTGTGTAAGCTCACACAGTGGATGAAGGCAGGGTCTGGTGTGCCCCTTCGTCACTGTCTGCCTGTTCCTCTGAAACAGGGTCTTTCCCCCTCTCTAAACCCACAGTTCACATCTCAGCTACACCACATGACACCAAGCTGCAGAGATACTCCTGTCTCCACCCTCCTCAGAGCTGGAGTTACAGGCGATTTCCACGATGCCTGGCTTTTTGCACAGGTGCTGAGATCCAAACCTCAGTCCTCATGTCTGTGGAACAAGCACTCTTCACCACTGAGCCATCTCTCTGGCCTCTGTCATCTTCCCTAACAGAAATACTATATATAAAATAATACTATGAGGGCAAACAATAAATATTGATCAAAAGAAAGCAAAACTCTCTCAAAAGATAATTCAATTAATATATCTATGTGCTATTTCAGGAATGTGATTTTTATATATTGAATTAAAATTTTCAAGATATCAAAACCATCAACATTTTAGTATTTTAGTAGAAATTTAAAATGATTGGTCTTTAGTAAAGCACAGGCAATATAATCTTAAAACAGAATTCATAGGCTCATACATGATACAAGGCAAACTTTCAAGAGCATAATCTTAAAATGGCCTCTTAGAAAACTGGTTACAAGGGGCTGGAGAGAGAGCTCAGGAGTTAAGACTTTGCCTCCCAAGCAAAAGGACCTGCATTCGGATCCCAGATCCCATGTAAAAACGCCAGGTGGAAATGGTGGTGGCCTGTACTTCCAGCTCTGGAGGGCGTAACTTGCAAAATCCCAGAGCAAAGGAAAAAGGAAGTAGAACAATCTAGGATGATTCCTGAAGTCACCCTTGAGTTTCCACATGTGCACACAGTGCCCTATGTTACATACAGAGATACACACAAATACACACATAGACACATGCATGCATATACACACCTATACAATAAATAAAACTTTTTAAAAATCTGCCTGTAAGATAATAAATGCTAGTAAGCATCCATATGTGATTCTAAGAAAACCAAAAATTCCAAAGTCAATAGAATTCTTATAGTGTTTCTGTTCAGAAGGTTAAAATTACATTGTGTTTGACACTGACAGTGGAGCTGCTGTCCAAAAACAGAAATCACACTCAGGCCATGACATGTTCAAAACAAAAAGTTTCAGATATCCTTTAGAAAAGTAAACACCTGGCTCAGGGGTTAAGCCTCTGCCTCAAAAGCAAAAGGTCCTGAGTTTGGATTCCAGATCCTACACAAAAATGCCAGGCAGAAGCGGTGGTGATCTATACTTCCAGCCCTGAAAGGCAGAGCCGGGGAAACTCCAGAGCAAAGCCAAGAGGAGGTAGCACAATCCAGAGTGATTCCAAAGTCACCCTTGGGCCTCCACAGGCACACACAAGTGCTGATACACACAATAAGAAAGAAAAGTAAACACCTGTTCTCCTCCATGATTTTCATTTTTTATATTACCTTCAAATGCAGACTCCATGTGATTTAATCTCCCAATCAAAACAAATTGAAAGAGTGTCAATAATTATAAAAATGTCCATTTAAAAATCTGTTGACCTGGATAGTTCCTGTTAGGAATGAAAACAACTAACCCAGCACTCCACTTAGAAAGAAGCTTCCAGCACCAAGTCCAGGCCCCGAAACTGGCAAGAGGGTGAAGAGGAAGAGGAGGCCGCCTCTCTTCAGGCGCCAGAGGGCCTCCTCCTCCAAGGGCTTCTCTTCTTCCACATCGCATTTTACCATGTGCACCAAACTGTCCATCTGTCCTCTTAGGAGAGGACATTCATGCTGCTACCAAATACTACGTGAACATGTTTGAGAATCAGTATGCAGATTATATTTAGAAGACTGAGCGTATAAAGATCAATATTCACAAATCATTTACCTGTCAGGCACCCTGGGAGCAAAACAGGATGTGGTAGAGTGAACACACAGAACCGACTCAGGCCCGAGCTCCTGGATTTTCGCCTCCACTGCCTTCAGATCTGTGCGTAGCTCGTCACCTTCCAGAACATTCTCAATCACCACAGGCTCAAAACCTAACCAAGCCAACCAGAAGTCTAAACGTCAGTATGAAGCAAGTAAAGGATTCTAGAGGCTGACAATGCAGTGCCACCATCCCTCAAAAACTCTAAGCACTTATTTTAACTGGCGAGCCTGAAACTAAGGAGTCAGCATCACTCTCCACCGAGACAGGCAGGTGAGAAGGACGAGTGGACAGCAGGAGGAGCCTGTGTTTGACCTCGGTGAGGACCAGCAGCAGGGAAACCAACGTCAACCAGCTGCCAACAGAAGCACCCAGAACAGTACTGAGCACGAAGATGCACCCAGCCCACTTCAGTCCACCCCCAGCGCCCTGCCCACTTCGGCCCACCCCCAGCGCCCTGCCCACTTCGGCCCACCCCCAGCGCCCTGCCCACTTCGGCCCGCACCCCAGCGCCCTGCCCACTTCAGCCTCCACCCTGGCGGCCCTGCTATTCACCGGCAACGGCTCACCTATATTTCAGAGCTCACTTTATTTCTGAGATGCATATAAATAGTAGGGTAATTCGAGCACTGAAACAAATTCCAGCTACCAGCTTAATGTTCTATCACTAAAGGAAGCACATTAGCTTCAGTGGCCAGGAGACCACTGACCCATGGCATCACTTCATAACAGATGTGTGTAACATAAGTATAAAAAGCTTATTCAGAAAGTACCAAAACATACTTTGCTCCAAAGTGCTGTAATGGTATCAGTACCTGGTACGCTAGTTTAAAAAATGAAGTTTAAAAAATATACGCTTATTCATAATACACTTAACTAACACAAGTAATGATCAGTCACTTTTAGTGGTAAATAAGTAATAAGCATCCAAAAACTTAAAAGTATATACGGATTAATACAAAACTTTGTCATAAATATTTAACGACAACTTTTTCAAAAAAGGAACATGGAATACATTTGGCTGATTTTTCATTTACTTTCTCTACATAAAAATTGAATTTTCTCATGGATGTATCTAACACATCACACACGCCGCTCATCTTCCGGTACCTGCAGTGATCATGGATTTAAAGCATGACTTCTGGTCTATCCGTGGCCATATGATGTACTTCGCGTTGGGTCTTTGGTGTCGTAATGTTAGGAAACACAGAGTTAGACTCATACCAGTTGCCATAGGAACTACGAAGCAACTGGTCACTGAATGGACACCTAAGAATGAGAAACAAAAGACTTAGTTGTAACCAGCCTCCTCCAGAAGAAAGGACATGTCTCTTTTGTCCCGTGGAAGCTGCACCCCTAGTGTTCTTTGTTCTTGCTGACAGGACGCTCAGCATTCAAGTCACCCCCGGGGTTCTGAAACACCCCTTACATGAGTGCCCTTTCAAAAATCAGTCATATTTTGGAAACGTGTGTTTTGTGTTCAAAATCACATCATGATGAGCAAAGTACGAACCTGCCAACCTTAAGATGTCGAGGACCAAAGAATTGGTGATTTTGTTCAAAAGGCTGGAGCCTGCAGCTTTGGGTTGCACAGCAGAAATATCGCCGGATCGTCCAATTCCATGGATCAACCTAAGCAAAAATGGCCCAAAGACTGACAAATAGGTTCAGTGTTCTAAGTAATGCACCATGTGGGTTTACAAACACAATAACTACCAGGGGCAGTATTTGGCTGTGGTATATATGTTTCCACTATTAATATGGAAATACCTTATTTAAGTAGAAACGAGTCATTAATTACATTGCAGTACCTAATCAAAAATGGCTATTATCCATTTCTTTTCTCACAGAGTCACACCAAGAGATAGTTTAATTTTTTCCCAAATAAGTGAGGGAAGGGCCTTACCCACTTGCTTGGCCGGGAAGAATCTAGCAAAAAATACTGTCTGGAACCTCAACACCAGATCGTAAGAATCCCTAACAGCTCCACCATCGCTTGAAGGTTTTGCTCTGGTCGTTCCCTCTGGAAGTCCAGCTGCCAGTCAAGGAAGTGGGTCGTCCTTAATGAACGGCCCACGATCCCAAGCATGAACTCTCTCAGCCCACAACTGACCACAACTGCACCCAATGATGCTCATTCTGCTGAGCCCAGTCAACACAACACTAAGAAAAACCATTAATTGTCTCAAGTTGTTAGCTCTGGGTCACCTGCTGTAGAACGACAAACGCCGCATTCAGGAAACACTGACTTCTCTTTCCTTTTCCCCAGGAGCAGTGGGCTGTGCTCCAACAGGACAAGCTCATGTTTCAAAAACTGTTCTGATTTTCTGGATGGTCTTCTGAAACAGAATTTCACCACCCGGCCCAGGCTGGCCGTGTCTGCACAAATCCCTTGTCTCGTCTGCCAAATGCTGGGACTACAGTCATGTGCCCGTCATGCCTGGCAAAGCTGTCCAAATTTTAAGAAATTGAAGAATGCGTAATTTTCAGAATTGTGTTTCTTGAAAATTGGAATACAAATCCACTAACTTTAACCTGAAAAGTGCTACACGCTCAAAGCTTCTCAGAATACTCTGCAAAATTAAAAGGTTCCTTCATAATCTGAATTTCATTTTATAGCTCAAAAAAAATCAGAAATTCTGTGTCCAATGTCCTCCTTCCTTTTAAATCCTTATAGAACAAAGCAGTTTGCATTTCTAGACGCCTGCATTACCAGGGTGCTGGCTGACGGAAGCCCTCATGCGGACTCATCAGCATCAGCCTCCATTCAACAGTGAGATGGGACGAGCAAATTTGACAATTTGAGTTCAGTCCTTGGAGCCCCACAGTGAAGGGAATGGAGAAATGACTTCCCAAAGCAGTCTCTGCCTTGTGTGGGGGTGCATGTGCGGGGGTGCGTGAGCATGTGCGTGTGTATGTTCCTTCTCTCAGGCTTCTCCCCTCTCAAAAATAAGTATAGTGAAATTTTAGTATGCCTAGAAAATCCCCATGATTCAAAATCTCAGGTGTTCCTAAGAGAGCACATTTATCTCACAGAAAAGCTGGAAACATATTCAGGGTACTGTCATCTCATAATTACATAGCTCTCTAAATACAAAAAGCAAGTGATTTAACATATATTTTTCCCTCTACCCCCTGCAATACCAGGAGGTACTTATGAGGATTCAGAGTTTTTTATCAGGGTTCATTCTCCACCATCTGTGATCCTTGAAAGGAAATCAGGAACACTACAAATAACCAAAGTGTATGTGGTGGACTAAGGCCCCCAGAAAGAAGCCATCCTGACTGATTTACAACTTCGATGAGTGTGGTGAGTTGGAATGTTGCAAATGCAGAGCCTAATTACTTTGGGTTTTCTTAGTGTCTACACTGCCACCAATTGCCTAACTCTGCGTGTGACCTAACACTCTTATGATTTTGATAAATCCTTTTGAAATGTATAAAGAAACCCCTAGACTCCACTCACCCAATGACTAAGAATATTACCAGATAGCCTATCTGAATCTATGCACAGATTTCTCACTTTGCCTAACCTTCCCCCCAACTCAATGTATTTTGCTCATGTATTTCAAGGGTGTCTTTATTTACTTTGTTCTGTTACTATAAAACATCATGAAACAGTTGCCACATAGGGGCACAGTCTGTAGGGTAACTTGCAGGCCATAGTCACTCGTGGTTGGCTCTAGAATAAAAACTGTCATTCCTTTTGAGGGGAGAGTTACGTGTGTGTGTGTGTGTGTATGTGTGTGTATGTCAAAAATATGGAGCTCTTAGAAGGAAACAGAGGTGTCTCAGGGGTTAAGCCTCCGCCTTGCAGGCGGAAGGTCCTGAGTTCGATCCCAGATCCCACGTATAGACGCAGGGCGGAAGCGGGGGCGGCCTGCGTTTCAGGTCCTGGTAGGGCGGAGCCTGTGAATCCCGGGGCAGCAGGAGGTGGAGGCGTCCATGGTGGTTCGCGAATTCGTCCGTGGTTCTACGCATAGACACACACACACACACACACACACACACACACACACACATGCGCACAGTTGAGTAAATAATAATAATAAAAAAAAAAATTAAAAAAAAAAAAAAAAAAAAGTCTTAACAGACTCTAGTCTGTGCTGTTAGTTACCCAGTCTTTGGGGAGGTGGGGGGATCCCTACCACACACTGAAGGTTCTACCCTAAGTATCTTGAAAAGCACGTGGTCAGATCATGGTTTCCACCTTTCTGTTGCTACCTGATGGGTCATGACCATTCCACCAGAGAAGAGTGATTTGCATACAGACACGGAACTGTCACCGTCCAAGGAAAGGAGCAAAGTGTGCTTCGCAACGTACCTGTAATGACGCCGGGCCACCAAGGCGGAGGCCACTCTCCCTTCCCTTTCTCCCACACCACAGTTGCCCAAGAAGTTGTTGCTATCCATGATCGCAAGCTCATGTAAAAAGAGCTCAAGGGTACTTTCGTCCCAACCATCCTCCGGACATTTGCCCTTAAAAAAGAAAATACATTCAAGAACAGCATCATTCCTACTGCCCAACACTTGTGTTCCACCATGTCAGTGCTGTGTACTTGCTCAGGCTGCGTGTCTGGAACTCTGCACCGTGAAGAAAGCTTAAACTGGCAAAACATGCATCTGACCCTTGACTACCTTGTACGGCCTACGGATTATGTGAGATGATGGCATATAAATATATGTACGTATATATAGGTACGCTGAGGTGTCTCCAGATTATTAATCTCAATAAACTCAGTAACTGCACGCCAATGGTCCATGTAGCCTGAGTGAGGGTTCTTCAGACTTGGGGCTGTCATTCTTTGGTGAGACGGGAATTCAGGCCAATTGGCAAGCGTGCCCAAGTCGGGACACCCCAATGGCGTCAGGTTGCCAGCAGCACGTGTTCCCGACCTCCTCGGAAGCGGAACTTTTCCCTTTCCGCAAACACACAGTCAACCCGCGAGGGCGAGGACCTTCCCGCGCCCGTCCGCTGCGTCCTCCCGGAGAGCCGGGGGCTCCCGCCCCGCCCCGCAGGGCCCCGGCGGCCTCGGGGCTCGGCAGGGGCGGTGGGCGGAGCCTGGCGCTGCGGCCGGGGAGTACCTTCTCCAGCAGCAGCCGGACGAGGCGCTCGTGGACGCGCCGGGCCTCACAGCCCTGCCGCACGTACGCGGGCGACACCCGCAGCTCGCCGGCCGCAAAGTTTTCGGGGTTCATGACAACTCGGGGCGCGGGAGCCACACCGATTCGACCCACGCGGCCGAACGAGCAACCGCCGCCGCGGAACCAGAATGCAGCTCGCTGCCCGGACGGTACGGCACGGCGGTGGGGCCAAAACAAAACGCGCAAGCCTCCGGTCGGCTTCCGCGCGTGCGCGAAGCGCTCCAGTTAGGATGACAGGGCATAGTTGGAGCCGTGTGAGCTTGCGCGCGGGAGCCTCTGGGAGTCAAGATGAAAAGGGTGGTGCAGAAGTGAGCCCCGCCCAGCTGCACCTGATTGGACTAACGAAGTCCTAGCGTTACAAAGAGGACTTCAGGAAAGGACTTTGTTCTTATAGAAGGGCCGAGAAGACCCCAAAGTGCAATTGGAGGGGCTTCTGAAGAAGTAAAATGTCCTGCGTGCCAAGCCTGCTTGGTTGTGTTCCAGGCCTGCTAGTTAGTTGAGATTGATTTGCACAGAATCTGTGTTTCAGTCTTGTTCAGACTGGGGTTGAATTCGGGAATCTTCTATCCTTACCTTAATACGGTTCAACATTTACCACTGCCTGCATACAATGACAAGAGCCTCCTCTTCTGTCCTCTGCAGAAGGATAGCTTGCCTGTGAGGGATTGTTGTCTTTGGGCTCACTGATATGAGATACTCAACCTAAAAGTGGGCAGCAGAATTCCCGGGTCTCCGGTAGGGAAGGCCCCCAACACACAGCGAGGGTGGGCAGGAGGCGCTCCAAGATAAGCACACGCATTCACACATTGACACTCTCTTGCCACATGGTAGTTGCAATGTGACCAGCTGCTTCAAGCGCCTACTGCCTAGACTTCCCCACCATCATGGGCTGGAACTTGAGTCGTGAGTCTAAGTAAGCCGTTCTCCCTGGAGTTTGTCAGAATAGTTTATCACAGCAGCAGGAAGAGACACTATGATACCCTGGCCACTGACAATACTCTAAATACAACTTAAGGTTAAAATTAAACTACATGCTGAAATACAAAGTAATGGAATGCTTCCACAATTACATCATATTGGTAACCTGATACAGTCTTACTGGCAGCATTTACTCCACAGAAATCAGCCATCAGTACAAATCACAAATGCACCAAAAAGGAATTATTTCTAAAAGTTACAGAGAGTTCTCTATTCATAATCAAGTTGCATCTGTCTTGGCTTTAACCCTGCCTTCTCTGTTATGTACCTGAAGTATACTGCTGCAAATATCTCTTCTTCTTCAAACATTGGCCCCATATTCACCAATAAAAGACTCAAAATCAGGCTGGAGAGATGGCTCAGGGGTTAAGACTCTGCCTCATAAGCAGAAGGACCTGAGTTCCGTTCATGGGTTCCATATGAAAACACTAGGGGGAATGGTGGTGGCCTGACTTTTTGACCCTGGTGGGTGGGAGCCTGGTAAATTCCAGAATGAACAAGTAATCCAGGATGATGCTCGAAGTCACCCTTGATCCTCCGCAGGGACACACAGTGCCCTCTGATACACATTGTCCTGGTATAGGTGTCAACTTGATGGTTGAGGGTTCAAGCTCTCGGCACATTGTAGATAACAGATAGTTGAGTTAAGCCCAGAGAGAACCTGCGGGAGATTGTCTAGTTAATAAGGCAGACCCAGCCCGTAGTGGGTGGGACTAGACCCTGAACACATAAATAAAATACAGAGCGCTGGTTGAGGGAGATGGCATCCTTGTGTACACTTGGCCAGACATGCTACTCTGGCAAGTAAGAATTGTCTCACTCTCTCTCTCTCTCTCAGCCATTATGTGGAGATGGTGCGGCCAGTTCCCTCAGCCGTTTGGTGATGGTGCATGCTCTCCTGCTAAGATGAAACTGTAACCAGGACTGTCGTAAGAAAATAAACCCCTTGTTCCCTTAAACTGTTTGATGATCATTTTTATCAGCAACATACCGATGAACTGCAGCACATGCTCGCATGCACACGCACATGCACACACACACACACACATATTTTTTAAAAAGTTTGAAATTTTTAGAAGTTTATAAAAAGACTTAGAATCTAGCTTGGATCTGAAAAAGGAGAGACTAAGGAGAGCAGCCACAAAGCTAAGGCGACTCTGATTCACTCATGTTGCAATGACTCCATTTTGGCTGGTAAATTTGTGACAAAACCCCTTAAGGAAACAAGGGGTTTTATTCTGGCTCACAGCTGTCTGGTTCCTTGTACAGCTTGGCAGCTGAGCGTGCAGCAACACCAAGGGTGGAGGGAACAGACCACATCACATCCACAGGACTGCTGAGAGGGACAATTCACTCGCCAGACCAGCATGTCTGACCAAGTGTACACAAGGATGCCAACTTCCTCAACTAGTTCTCCCCATCTTGCTCACCTGCTCCGAGATAAGTGTGATCAGGAGCTAGGTCCCACCAGTGATAAGCTAGGTCTCCCCCATCAATTAGTCCATCTCTTGTAGGCTTTCTTGAGACTTTATTCATTTCTCACAACTGTGCCCAAGACCCAGAGCCTTCAGTTGTCAGGTTGACCCCAGTATCTATGACGTCCCATCAAACAGTATTTATTGAGTGATGTACATGGTAATAGAAACCATCATAGTATTTTGGTCTACAATGCAAACGCCTACACTTGTATTTTTCTAATAGGTAACATACGGGCAACAAATTCTTAAGAATAACAAGTCTCAAGAAAGCATGTTTTTGGAATGTAAGCGTTCCTTGTTCCTGGTAACTTAATTGGTGAAAACAAATTCTTAAGGATAACAAGTCTTGGGAAAACATGTACCTCTTCTTTCCTTTCATAGTCAGGGCTGTTGCAATTACTCCGCATGTTGTTGATAAATCATGACCAAAGAGCTCAGGAAAAGAGGAGGCATTATTCTTTCTCACAATTCTCATTTAGAGTTCTCAGGCCAGCTTGTCGGAAGAACTTTCATCCTTACACCAGGAGCCAAGAGAGCTAGCCGTACCATATTCCTAAGAATGGCTGAGAGGGGGACAAGTTTACACGCTAGATTACAAGCCTGCCGAAGCCTGCTGAAGCGTGCCAGTCTACTGAACCAGCTCTTTCCGTCCTATCCTTCTGCCCAGTGAAAGGTTCTACCCATATGTGCGCTGGGTTTTCCCACAGCAACTAGATCCTGTCCTGCAGGTCTGCTCAGAGCTTGCCTGAACTACTAATTCTTCACAAATGTGCCCAGGGCTCAGCCTTTGGTTGTCAAGGTGACGTCTGTTTCCGACTAGGACAAGGGCAAAGCATTGGTATTGTGTACTGGTGATTTTGAATCACTGTCCAGTGTTGACCCTCGTGAGAGCACTGTTGGACACAATGCTCTGCCAGAGCCTTTCTTTACCATACTATATATGCCATCTCCTTTCCCGTGAGTGTATACCACTGAGAGGGACAACATACTATTTTTGCCACTCAGGACTTACAAACCTTTCACTATTGAGCCTGTAGCTCACAGAGTGAGACTTTGCCACTTCTCTCTTAGGCATGCTTTTCCTGCTATTCAGCACTTGTGTGGTTTCTCTGAAGATTCTAACATCTTCATGGTGTGCAAGCATGTTTCTTCCCAGCTGGATTCCCAAATTCCCAGCTGGTATTCCTAGAGTCTCTGGTCCTATTGTCTTCTGTTTTAAAATAAATTAATTATTTTCAAACCTTTTCCTAGTTAGTGATTCACTATTTTATGGAGAAAACAAACTCAAAAGTAGTCCTAGTCCCTCTTTGCTATCACCAACAGCGCCACACTAGAATTCCCACATCTTCCTTAAAAGCCTCTCCATGATCTGAAGGAAACTTCATCTATAACAACACTGAAAGGAATCTCACTTGGTATTATTAACAAGTACAACAGTAAAATTCCAGGAGTCAGTCCTTTGATTCACGTCTCACAACCAAAGAAGCAACATTAACATAGAGGTTTCTCAAAGAGCTAAAAATAGAATGATCACATGACCCAGCTATACCAATCCAGGTTTATATCCAAAGGATTTCATCCTACCACAGAGATAATTGCACATCCAAATTTGTAGTTGTGCTATGCATGATAGCCAGGAGTGGAATCATCAGTGTCTATGTCCACAAACAGGTAAATAGGTAAAGAAAATGGGACGGGGACACACACACACACACACACACACACACACACACACACACACATTGGAACTTTAATGCAGGCATAAGGGAAAATAAAATCAGAACATTTGCAAGAAAATGGATAGAACCAGAAATTATTATTAACAAAATAAGCCATACTCATAAGGGCAAATATTGCAAATTTTTTTTCATATACAGATCCTAGATTTCAATTTAAATATATATACACATGCACATGATAGATATATATGTACATGATGTATATGCACTATATATGAGTAAAACATAAAGCAAATAAGAGAAATATAAGAATGGTAAAGATCTTCAGGGAGTGAGGGAAGGAAAAAGAAGGCAGTAGAATACAGTTGACATCAAAGCAGCAGAGGGGTACAGGAGGAGAAGACCATAGATGGAAAAGGGGTGAAGGGAGTGAGGGATGACTTACTAAAATGTCACAATGGTGCCCATTAATTAGTATGCTACCAAAAGGAAGCAATTCAGAATTCTTTACAAATTCTAAGAAGTTCATCCAATAATTGGCTTCTGAGGGTTCTAAGCGATCCTCCTGAAACATCCCATGTTCCGAAGTTGTCAGCTGACAGGAAACCTTCAGAACAAGATGAATACCTCAATTGGAGGGCAACCCCCTCCGTCGATGTTGAATGTGTCTAGTTCTTGCTACCTTTTGAAAGCTGCTGGTTTAGAATCATTATTCTAATTCTAGACAGATCCAGACCCATCCGGCCTCTTTTCCTTTTCCTTTTTCTGTTGGAAGCTAGAACAAACTTACTCTCACACCGCCGTAAGTTACCTCAGTTAATTGTTACTTCCCGCAGTCACACTGACTGCTGTATATGCATCTATCACTTGCATCCCCCATGATAAAATCCTCGGAGCAATTTCAGCCTCATTAAACAAGACCAGAGGAACTTCTACCCTTGAGGCACCCACTTGCAATTACATGGACAAATGATCATAAGCAAATCAACCTGTACCTTTGCTAATATCCATCTTTCCCTGAAACAAAAATGTTATTGCAGTACTAACTGGACCTTGGGTATTTTTAAATATGACCTCAACAACCTTCATGGGTAATGGGCCAAATGTTTGCCACCTAGAAGAGTCTAGTTGAAATCCAGATATGTATCCCAGCTAAGGAAACTATCTTGAGGTTCCTGAGTGACGCTCCCTGACCCCACCCCCACTTCCTTCCAACCAAGATATCTCATCCCTTAGACTAATACTTCTTGTACATGAGGAATGGTATCCCTCGATGTATCTCTATACAGAGACTTAATTCTGTAAATCACCAAGACTAAAATTCCTGACTCATACAATAAGCTCCTGAAATGGGCTGCTCATCATTATTCAGACAGCCTCCCTTGGGGAATTAGTGATTCACTGTTGATGCTGTTGAGAGTGATAGGAATCCAAATGACTTGGGGAACTTACCACTAACTCAAGCAGGAGCCATCCGTGATGCTTTTCCTGCAGTCCGTGGAATTCAGATGAGCAGCAAATTCTTGGGCAGCATTCTAGGGTTCTTCCTGGCTAGTCACCGGGACACCCGGGACACCATGAAGTGGTGCTCTACTTATATCGTTGAATTAGACAAAGTAGGGGACTTTGCCGCTGACCATGAGGAGACATGTCTTTCCATGCCGTAAGTCCATCCTCAGCCTGGGACATCTACTTTCTGGATCTGAGCTGGACAGGTAGATTCCTGGTCCTGAAGTAGCTTGCAGAACACTTGATGTCTTAACATCGCTGCGATGAGAGAATGGCTGTGTAGAACTGAGGACAGCGAGAGTGCCAAGAACCAGCCTGGTTACAAGGATGGCAAAGCAATCACAAACGAGACCCTCAAAAGGATGTCACAAGAAGATCGACTGTGGAGATGAGTGAATCGTTTGTCCTTAATTCCATCAGTTTCCTGAGAGAAAATGATCAAAAGGCCTGACTGGGAGGTTAACCGCAGGAAAGAGCAGCCGAAGGGCCGGGTGCGGTGACAGGACTCCAACCTAGAGATTCACACATGCTTAGAAATGTTTGGAGCGGGGAGCAATGTCAAGTTTCTCAGGAGGTAGCCAGGGTGGGCCGTCACCCACCTTCTGAATGAGGCCTTTGGGAGTCGAAGTAAAGCAGCTTCCACTCCAAAGACAGGGGTCAGGGAGTTGAGGAAAGCAGGGTGAGAGAAGGGATGATCACTCCTTGCTCAAAAGGCCTTGGCAGAGGGGTGGAGATTCCAATTTGCTCAGACCAGGGGAATTCAGAAAGCTGGGTGCCTCTCCATTCCTGCCAAGAGGGCTGAACTAAAATCGCCATGGCTGCAGCAGAAGACCACTGAAGACCATCCCTAGGGCAAGCAAGCACCTCTTGCTCCCGAGGAAGAGAGAAGCATCCTCCAGAACAAAAAGGGCAGATAGTAACAATTCTGCTCAAAGCAAGAGCAAGACCAGAGCTGCAGGGACCCGGAGAGCCTGCGAACAGGCCAGGGGGGCTGGGCTTGGGGACACACGGAATGGGGGGGCTGGGCTTGGGGACACACGGGACAGGGAGGAAGGGTTTCTGCAGCTGCTGTGACACCAGTGTGGTATTGCGTGATGAGGAAGAGCTAAGAATCCTTCTCCTCCTCCTCTTCCTCTCCACCCTCTTCCTCCTTTTCCTTCTCCTCCTTTCCACCGTCTTCCTCCTCTTCCTTCTTCTTCTCCTCCTTTTCCTCTCCATCTTCTTCCTTCTCCTTTTCCTCCTCTCCACTTTCTTTCTCTTCCTTCTTCTCCTCCTCCTCCTCCTCTCCATTCTCTTCCTCCTTTTCTTTCTCCTCCTCTTCCTCCCCCTTCTCTTTTTTTCTTTCCCTTCTTTAGAATGTGCCAATTACCCAGTGCCTCTTGGCTTCCACCGACTCTTCTGAGAAAGCAGGACAGTAACCAGGGACTACGGCAGTCGCAGGTATCACACCAGCTTCCAGCTGTAGGGGAGGGTCTGGCTTTTGAGCATAGATGCAAAGGGACTACGGCTTGTCTTTTTCGACCTTCTTGCCAGGGGGCTGAAAACGGACCATCTCTGATCCCATTCCACTTAGCATTCAGGAAACCAATTAAGATTGGCCAGTTAAATCACAGAGCCAGCCCAATTAGATTAGTCAGATCACCCAGCATCGGCCAATGATGAATCTAAAATGTTCACGAAACAAAGCCATATGCAAACTGAACATATACACACTGTTTTCTTGGTCACTGTTCCCTAAACAGTCAAGGTAACAGCTTTCTGCATAGCATTTACATTGTATCGGGGTCTACAAGTGACCTAGAATGGTTAGTATGCTGGACAGCATGAGGAGGGTATATGCAAACACTCATCTCAACACGTGGAAGCTTCATTTTCTGTAGGTGGCTTGTTTGTGAGCATTTATTGGCATTCAAGTTAGGTGTCTAAAAAAAACCAGGTTCTCTAGTTGAAAAGAGAGGAGTTCAAATCCTGCCTCTGAAGCCTCTTAGCTTTATGACTTGGGATGAGTGACTTCACTCCTCCTTGTTCTATAAAAGGAAGTCAGTAATAATACCAGCTTTATATGGGACTTAAAAGGCATAAAAATAAATAGTTGGAATTGATGTCTGCCGCTCTTAACCAGAAAGCAAAAATAAGCAATGCCCTGGAGAAGCAGCTGGTGTCCGATCGGAAAATGCAAACTGCACGTAAGTAACTTACAATCTGAGTGAGAAGATGTGGTCCATGCCAAAATCCTCGCCCAGTGTAGGTGTCAATCAGGAGGAGGAGGCAGCATTTCATAGTAGGCTAGGGTTCTGCCCAAAGACAGGTGGAAAGAAAGTTCTAGAAAGAAGGAAGCAAAAAAGCAATTGCATGTGATGAAAACAAGTGTGGAAGTTACTCTGGAATAATTTCTCAGGCACCAATTAGGATGAAGAGGAGTTTAACTCATCAGCAGTCTGGAGCTGAGCTCGCCTTACTCTCCAGAGAGCTCACAAGCTCAGCTCATACTTGCATTTTATACTGAAGCAGGGATGGAGCAAGCGAAGCAGAACTTTCCAGAATCGAACACAACTGCGAACAGTATCATCGAGGCCGATGGAACTCAGCCTGGCCCATTACCTTGGCTGCTAGCAGACAGCAGCTGAGGTCAGAGTCGAAGCAGCTCAGTGCAGACTGTGGTGGTGGGCTGGTGTCTCTGAAATGTCCTTACTTGACTGTCTTTGGGATTTGGGTAGTTTTCTGTCTCAATTTATACTACCAGTAACTCGACAGTTTACGCTTTTCTACCTGGCAAGCTCGACTGGCCTTTTTCTGGGCCAGCCTGGAAGGCCAACTTGAACTTGCTCAGTCAGATTTCAGAAGTAGCTACCAGTATTTCCTGTTCCCAGCATCTGTGCTCTGGGGCAGTTCTACCCTGACCCTGGACTTGGCCTTGTTTTGACAGAGGGGATGGGCGTCGACATGCACCTCAGAAGGAACCGTACAAAGAGCTTGCACGTGTGAGCTAATGCCACTTGTGTTCTAGTTGGCACCCTCCTGCCATCACGAGAATCAACCTGCTTTAGCAGTTGGATGACCCAGTCATCTGAAATGCGCCAGTTGTCAAGCTGACATCAATGGTGTCACAGCAAACTAGCACCCTGCCACTGGCCACAGGAGCAGAGACAAACTCAGTCAGGGGTAGTCAGACAGTCCAGTTCAGCCCAGTCCTGAATTCTGACCAGAATCAATGGCGATTGCTTTAAGCCACTCCATTTTAGAGTTCCTTGTGTAAGAACCCAAAGCTTGCTGAGGATCCTGGGAAATGACTGTCAGCAAAGTGCTTACCATGCAAGCATGAGCTGAGTTCAGATTCTCAGCACATAAAAAGCCAGGTGGGGGCAGCCCTATAACGCCAGCTCCGAGGAGGCAAAGACAGGAAGATCCTTGGGGTCTGCTAACCAGCAAGCCTAGCTGAATTAGAACGTTCTAGGTTCAGTGAGAGACCCTGTCTCAAAAACAAACAAACAAACAAACATGGAGAGCAACATCCAACAGCAACCCATGTGCCTTCTACATGCAGACATGGTACATACACAAACACACAACAGCACATAACAGGGGGCCATTGAAAGGCAGGGCCAGGTGAGCACAGGAGGAAGTCTGAAATGCATCCAGATGAATGTATATGCAGGAAACTAGAGACACATCATATGTATTAGATTAATCAAAACAGATATCAGTGTAAATTTGCCTTAAAATAAACAAGTTGACAAGTAATTATTGAAGAGTAAAAGACAATAATTCACAATATCTCAACCTTCCACTCAGGGGCATCTGCATCACTGGGAGTGTAATGAAATGTGGGAGCTGGGCCGCCTTCTGCATTTGGGGATCTTATTAAGACTTTTAGCTCTTGCTGCTAAGTCTGACAACCTGAGTTCGATCCCAGAACTCCCATGAAAGGAGAGAAACATCTCCCAAAAGTTGTCCTTAGACCTCTACACACTGTGGTACATGTAGATGTACACACACACACACACACACACACACACACACACACACACACACAGAAGAGATAAGTAAATCTAAAGAAAAAAATGACAGTAACCTGGGTGTGGAAGTTCACACCTGCAATTCCAGCACTGTGGGAGACAAGGCAGCAGGATCGTTGCAAGGTTAGCCTGAACTACAGAGAGAGAGAGAGAGAATAGACAGAAGTGAAAATGTCTTTATTCGATAAGGCATTGCAAATGGGCTTCCTCTGCAGGATCTAGAATTAACCCAATTTATCCATGGTCAGCGCTGACCCAGGCTGTCCTTTCCCTTCCCACTCCAAAGAGAGGGAAGAAGAAAGATCTGGCTGGGGGAGGATGAGGCTAGGAGCAGGCGAGGGGCTGGAGGGAGCCAGGAGAGGCACGTGTACGCAACCCGAAACCCAGGAACTGCTTCCGTCGCCAGCACAGTCACTAGAAAGAGAACAAAAACAAGCCACACCAGGATTAGCAAAGGTGTGCAGGCGGCCATGGGAAGGACGTGCTCTGTGCAAGGCTGTCACCATCGTTGCTTCGACGTTTAGGAGCCACCTCATTCAGAAACGCTCTGTAATGAAGAATGATTGTGTAACCCGTTCAAAGGAAGCCTGGAGATTGTCATCTGCGACCAACGTTTCAAAAGTAAGATTGGAGTTTGGGCTAAAAACTAATGATAACTGCTTTGGCTTGAATGACCTGCCTCCCTCCTATTAGCATGTAATCCCCACTGTTGGAATATTAAGAGGTGGGCCCATTAAGAGAGGATTAGGCTAAGAGGGTTCTGCCCTCATCAGTGGATTAATCCACTTGAAGATTCATGGATTAATGGGGGTCATGAGTTATCTCCTGTTCTAAGACCAACTTGGCTCTAGCTCTTGTGCGCACCCCTCTCCCCGTGGGACACCACATGCCTCCTCTGGACTTCACAGGGGGTCTCCCTCCAGCACCTGTGAGGTCATCCACATTTGGCAGACTTGTTTATTCACAGTAGCAGAGAAATTGTTGTCTACGGGTTGCTCCTGCCTAAGTGAGCAGTAGAGCCGGAAGCCACATGGGGGTGTGTGGCTAGATCTTCGTCCAGTGCGGCCAAGGCAAGAAGTGGG
Source organism: Typhlomys cinereus (assembly GCA_023101885.1). Taxonomy (NCBI): domain Eukaryota; kingdom Metazoa; phylum Chordata; class Mammalia; order Rodentia; family Platacanthomyidae; genus Typhlomys; species Typhlomys cinereus. The sequence goes on from JALPQD010000198.1 coordinate 565,497, forward strand.
GTGACTTCCTTTCAGGCCACCGCAGTGCTGGCCCCTCTGTGATACTGTGGGGGTGGCTGTGTGATCTGATCTTAAAGTAGCAGACTCTTTATCAAACACTTGCTGCTTGCTGCTCGAGGCCCTCGACCCTCAGTCTGCCAGACTCTGGAACCATGAGCCAAAATAGAACTATTAATAGTTCTATTATTTCCTTTATAAAGTACGAGTGCCTGGTAGCCGGTTACACTAACAACAAAAACAAAAAAAGGGAGCAAATCAATAACAAAGAACATGCTTGAAAGTTTATGAGCAAGAGCATCAATAAAAAATGCTTGCCAAACAGTCTTCTTGAACTCTTCTGTGAGTAAAAGCTAAATTTGGGTTCTGTTCCTGCCGTTATGCAAATATTTCTCCGGTGACACAGAATAGATATTGCTGAAAAGTGCACACTCAGCATAATTGTACCTTTAAAAAAAAAAAAGAACTTTTAGGAATTTTATACTCTGACCACTAAAAATGTATGCAACTTTGTTAACTAGAGCATTCACAAAAACAGTAATTGGTGTCTTGAGAGCTAACTTGGACAGTCCGGGCAGGACTCTTTGCATGGCTGGAGGTTGCCTCAAGGCTATTAAAATGCTATTAAAAGGATTGTGTGAAATTACAGAGATGGAAATAGATTTGTCATTGCCAAGGCTGCACAGGGGGGTGGGAGAGGCAGGACATGACTGTGAAGGGGACCTTGGGAGGCTGTTCTAATCCTCACACAATTGCAACATGTGGCACCCACAGCGCACACAGAACTGGGCCGATCTGAGCCAGCGCTGTGTGTCGTCGCTCCAGTGGTCAACACCCGTTTCCTGGTTTCGATAATTGCGTCACACCTGTGCCCAGCTCTATGGAGGGCACTGGCTGTAAGGCATATGGGACCTTTCGATACACTAGTGGTTTGTTTGCTTGTAGTCATTTTTGATATTTGACAGAAAGAGTGAGAAGTAAAGCGAGAACAAGAGAGAGAGAGGAAAGCAGGTACATATACCGTGATATGCACATGAGATCAAAGGACAACTTTATAGAGCCATTTTTTCCTTTATATCTTTATGTGGATTTGGGGCTCAAACTCAGGTCCTCAAACTTGTTATTATCTTCTTCGCCATCTCGAAGGCATGACTGTGCTGCTCGGCAGTTTTCTGAAAATCTATAATTATTTTGTTAGAAGAACCTTAAAAATAATACTTGACAGGACAAGGTGCTAGCTCAGGAAAGAACTTATTTTGGACCCTTGAGAACCCAGAGTTTAATCCCCAGAGCCCAATTTCACAAACAACAAACAAACACAAAACAGTCATGGTAGCATGTGCTTAAAACTCCCACACTGAGTAGAGAGACGTGTGGCTTCTTGCGTCTCATTTGCCAGTCAGCCTTGCCTCCTTGGAGCCTGATATCTTGATTTCAATATCAAGAATCCACAAGGTAGAAAGAAAAAAAAATCTGATTTCCGAAAGTTGTTCTTTGAGCTCCACACACATGTTATTGAAATAGGATAAAGTATTAATAAAAGCCTATATGATTGAAAGCTTGTCTTAGCCCCTCCCTTCCACTGGGACTGAGATAAGAAAGTTCACAAAGGATAAAAGTCCAAGACTTCTACCCTCATCGGTCTTCTTTGGTTCCTGTTTCTTTTCCTTAGCAAATATAGTAGATAGTCAACTAGGAGACTGTCACATTAGGTAGATCATTGATCAGAGAGGACTCCCCCTTTTTGTCCCCTTCTGTTTAAGCAAGATGTGTATATAATGTATGTAACCCATCTTTTGCCACTTCTGCCTCATAGTTCTTGACCAGAGAGCTGGAATCCTGTAGCTAGAGTAATAAAAATCGGCTTTTTCATCAGTGTTTGTGTCTGGAGTTTCTGTTCCTGGCAGGGAGTCACCCTATAGCATCATGACATGCCCAGGTCACACCCCCACATCCCCCACCCCCCCACACACACAGAGTTGAGCGCAATGCTCCTGTAGTTGGGAATGGAGCTTTGAGTCGGGTCTAGGAAGCCCAAGGGGGAAAGCGCAGCCTGCCTGTCTATCGTCCACAGAGCCCTTACTTTCATTTTCCCAACATGCACCAGGAAGCAATCTTTCCTCCTGTTTAGTAAGTCATTACTACTAAACATCTGACCCAGATGACTTAGGGGATCAGGGTTCATTTGCCGCTATTGTTGTTTCCAGCTCATAGTTCCAGGTACAGCTCAGATCGTGGCAGGAGAATCACTCCAGCACCAAGAGACAGGGAGCTGGTCTCCCACGCTCACACAAGAGCAGACAGCAAGGACCACTGCTGCCTACTTGTTTGCTTCCCTGCCAGCTGCCAGCTTGCCCAGTGCCCAGCCAGTTCTCTCCACCGTTATCCAGCTGCCCAGGGAACAATCCTGCCCACATGAGCTGGGTCTTCCCACATGAATTATGCAACAAGACACTCAAGACGAGGCTTATCCTTAACTAGACAGTTCTACATTGTGTGCCCAGAGAGACACCTCCTGGGTATCAGGTTAACATCTGAGTCTACCATCATGCCTCTGTCTCAGTCAAGCAGAGGAACCTTCTCTTTATCTTGAAGGTAACAAAGAACTCCTGTTCTTTTAAACCACAATAACATTTTCAACTTAACTTTCTTTTTTTAGGATCTGTCTGGTCATTTAGAAAGACATTATTTCACTGTATGTGGGATATTTTCCAATTCCAACATGCAATAATGTATTTAAAGGACAAAGGGTTTGGGGAGGAGATTTGCCCTGGGTGAAGTTGCCTCCTCTTTGTAGCATAGTTCCGGTTTCTGGGAATGGAGTCCTGTGCATTATTGAGATCCCACGAGCAAATGAACTCATGTGATTCGTTGTGATCCCATGAGGGAATGAAGTCATGTGATTTGACCAGACCAAAAATCCCTCAACTCAGGGGCCACACCCATTGATCTGGAGAGATGGCTGGGGGATTAAGAAGCCGGCTCAAAAGGAGAAGGATCTTGCCTAATCTCTCCCCATTCTGAAGCTCAGGGAAATTTGCAGAAGAGGGGGCGGTAAGATCGTAAGAGCACAAGGATGGGAGGAGCAATGATATGCAAGATACTCCACACAAGTTAGGGCCGAAGCAATTATAATAGGACTCTGCATGATCTGCGCAATGATCAACTTATCACTGACCCCTCAAAGTCTAGCATGGACTAAAGGCACTGGGATCCTTAGAAGCAAGGGATTAACAGTCACAATAGTGTTCCTATTCTTAAGGGGAACACAGGAAAGAGTTCTGGGAAATGCCACTGGGTCCTTACACCTCATCAGAGAGGAGGACCCAGAGGAAAGTTTGATAAACACATTAAAGGATGCTTCAGAGATGGGGGCAGGGGCACTGGGAGAGGGAGAGGGAGGGGGGAAAGGAAGGGGAAAGGGGGGAGAGAGGAGGGAGTTCCAGGGAGGGGTGGAGGGAGGGAGGGGACAGGGGTACCTATTACTGAGCAGAAAAATAAATAAATTTTTAAAAAATTCCTTAAAAAAAAAAAGGAGAAGGATCTGAGTTCGGTTGCCAGGTTCCACATTCCACATAAAAACATCAGACAGAAATGGTGGCAGCCTGCACTTTTGGCTCTGGAAGGTGGAGTCTGGGAAATCCCAGAGCAAAGCAAAAAGGAAATAGAAGCAATCCAGGCTGATTCCCAAAGTCACCCTTGGACCTACACACACACACACACACACACACACACACACACACACACACACACACGCACACACACAAAGTAAAAGCCATCATTGCACAAAGTGTGGGCAGGAGGGAAAAAGGGGGAGAAAAAGGGGGTTCACCTGGCCTCTTCCCATTGTTTCTGAGTCATGGGTCTGAGGAGAGGGGGGGAATCTGCAGTGTGGCCTGCACCCCAGGGGATGTTGACAGTCTTTCTGAGAATCAGTTTTTGAAAGGCACAAGGAAAAGATGGTCAGTCCCTTTCTCCGTTAGCTGATTTCCTGCTGAAATGGTGCAATTTGGCTGAACAGTGAGCTGTGGAAGAGACGCTTCAAAGACATGCTGAGCAAGCTAAACTCCAGTTAAAGCGGGTGACAGTGCTTCCCCAGCAGGAACTGACAGCAGCTGACAGCCGCGCCCGAGTCACCTCTGAATGCAGAGAACACCGGGGGTTGTGACTTATTTCAGCAGGGATGAAATGTAAGGAGGAAACTGTTCCTCTAACTATCCGCCTCTGAAAAGCACCCACCTTATCTCCATGTTTAAACCATCTGCCCTTAGGCAAGTGCACTGTTCTTGAAATTCCTTGGATGTTGAAAGATGTTCATTTGGGGAAAAAAAACAAAAAAACAAAAACAAAAAAACGCATCCCGAGTTCTTTGAAGCAAAGAAACATCTTCTTTTCCTAGTGTTAGCAGAAGCCCAGTCGAAGTACAAGTGAACACAGACTAGGCAAGAAGCTTGTTGGCAGGTGATAAAGACATCAAGGAAACTTCCAGGCCCTGGTAAAACTGTTGCATTGGGATTTTTAAGTACTGCTTTTTAAATTTATTATCATTACTAATATTGTGTGTGTGTGTGTACACTTGCACGCATGATTGTCATAGTGCTTGTTTGGTCAGAGGACAGCTATGTGGAATTGGTTTTCTCCCACCTTTACATGGGTTCCAAGAATCGACCTCAAGTCATTGGGCTTATGTGCTTGGCCCTTCAGCTTGCTCAACCATTTTTTTTTATTATTGGTTATTAAATTGTGTGTGTATGCATGTGTGTGCTTGGGTGTATGTATGTGTGTGTATGTGTGTATGTGTGTATGTGTGTGTGTGTGTGTGTGTGTGTAGAACCATGGACGAATTCGGGAACCACCATGGACCACCTCCACCTCCTCCTTGTTTACTCTGCCCCGGGATTCATACCAGGACTAGAAATGCAGACCGCCCCTGCTTCCGCCCGGCGTCTATACTTGGGGTCTAGGATCTGAACTCAGGACCTTCCGCCTGCAAGGCAGAGGCTTAACCCCTGAGCCACCTCTCCAGCCCTGCTCAACCATTTTTCTACCCCTGTTTTTTTCATAGACACATCAAAGTTGTGTTCGTTTGTAGGGTGCTATGTACCTAGATGCATGGAAGTCTAAGCCAGAGTCAGCATTTCTATCTCATCAGCTATATTGTTCTTGGACAGAGAACGTATCAGATGTTAAACTGATTTAAAAAAAAAAAACTGCATTTATTTTAGCCAATGGGCAGAAAAGCAACTGTATTTGAATATATAAAAGACATGAGACCTAGTTTTGACTAATACTCACTGAAGAACATCTTTCTTCTTAGAGATACCAAGGTTTGTCTGCCTGGTACATTTTTAAAGTTTGGATTTGAAATTTTCTTAAATTCTTAAGGATTATAGTTTATTGCTTTGGAATATCCTACATTTAACACATTATCCAATGTGCCAAAGATATTCAGTACAGGGCTGGGGAGATGACTTAAGGGTTAAAGCCTTTGCCTTGCAGACCAAGGGACCTGAGTTGAGATCCCCAGATGCCAGTAAAAATGCCAGCTGGACATGGCAGCAGCTTACAATTCCAGCCCTGGAAGGCAGAACTTGAGAGACCCCAGAGCAAAGAAATGAGGTAGAGCAATCCAGGATGACTACACACACACTCAAGTTCTCTCTGGTACACACACACACACACAGACAGACATACCCAGAAGAAAAAGGTTTTATTCAGAAATGCCTAAAGAACAAAACTGCTTTCTAAGATATAGTAAACAAGGGGAACTCAATGTGGCACAAAGAGAAGAAAGGAAAAGTGTGTCTTCGTCCCATTTTTCCTTTTGCTTTGAAATTCCAGGTACTTATTAATCTGCTCAGATGACAGGAGTTATCCCAGCCAGACGAGGTGAAACTGAAACTTGAATAGCCAGAGAAAAATAAGCATAAGAACCAACAGCAGCTGGTTCGCCTGAGCTGAGACCCTCAATGAGCAAGACCAAGTGCCAAGGCAGACCCGTGATTAGACATGAGTCAAACAGAACTTGAAGCAAATAGTAACAATTACTCCTTTATTAAAATTATTTCACTTGGACTGGAGAGATAGCTCAAAGGTTAAGACTCTGCCTCGCAAGCAGAAGAACCTGAGTTCAAATCCCAGAACCCATGTAAAAACCCCAGGCAGAAACGGCCTGCACTTCCATCTCTGGAAGGAGGTAGAAACAATCCAAGATGATTCCCAGAATCACCCTTGGGCCTACACACACACACACACACACACACACACACACACACACACAAATTATTTTGCTTGATCCATACAACGATCAATGAGGAGGAATTACTGTCCTTAAGGGACTGTGTTTGTGTTCTCTCACCATCACTGTCCTACCTATTACCACCTACCAGAGCCCCAAATACTAGTGCTTCAATAAGTGAAAGAATATGTGAATGAATCCCCACCTTGACTGGTAAATAAGCCCACGCTCAAGGTGGGGAGGGGGCTGCATTTGAACAGCCTCTTTCACACTGTCTTTTTGTTGACAGATGCCATGAGCTCAAGTGGATTATCTGTGAGGCTCCTTGCTTTTCTACATTCAGTGTCACCTCAGAGCTCTGCCAGCTGGGGATCTTGGCAACCAGTAGGTGGCAACCAGTAGGTGGCAACCAGTAGGTGGCAACCAGTAGGTAATATCCCTGTTTGATACTGATACAACCCAATTGCAACCCCTTCCAATTTAGAGAAGGACCATTCTCGAGAATGTTTAAGATCCAAAAATAATTCAGCCTGGTGCTATCTCAGTGTCTTTAACAAGTGTATTTAAAATGCTACTGTTGGCTGGGGATTGTGGCACTGGGAGGTGGGGGAAAGAGGATCTGCTCAAGGTCACCATCAAATACACAGCAAGTGTGAGATCACTCTAGGCTGAACCTCGAATTCTATCTAAAAAAAAAAAAAAAGACACTTGTAGGAATAAGGTCTCCCCTGCCAAGATCTATATCCTAATTCATAGAACTTGCCATTGTTACCTTATTTGGGAGATATAAGTAGCTATCCCACGATGAGGTCATTCTGGATGTCCAGGTAATTACCGAAGTCCAGTGCCAAGTGTCTGTAGGAGCAGAAGAGGGGAAAGTCCTCTGAAGACAGAGCCACAGATGGGCGGTGATGTTGCCAGCCCAAGGCTGCCCACAAGAGGCAAAGGAAGATTCTACCCTGGAACAGGCAGAAGGGCAGCTTACCAACATCTTGATTTCAAACCTTTGGCCTCCAGAACTGTAACTGAATAGGTTTTTAAGTTATTACACTTGTGATAATTTTTTCATAACAGCCCTGATACTCAATCCATACAAGTAAAATTGAGTCAAAAAGGCCAATTGTTTAATAAAATCACAAAGTATGAAACTCAAATATTTAGACTTTTCAACCTATCCACCCACTAGCTTCTCTTTAGACCGTATAAATCTTTTGCCTTTTACCAAAAGATTCACGCTACCATAACATAGCCCTTCTATGCATATACCACTTGAACATGAGCATGCATCTCATTTGAGAAGGAGAAATATACTGGAGACCATTATTCTGATTTCCTCAAAGATAATAAGCCTTGTCAGTTCCCTAAGACCATAGCACGCCCATACATCAGTCAGGACGAGGCATGCAATTGTCCGTGACAACTCTTCCAGTGCAGCACTAGAAGCAAAGCAGGGATTGCACCAAGATAAATGCACATTACAGTCGTCCCTGAAGAAGCCGTTCTGGTCCTATTTCTTCTGACCTTGCAGAGGTACTCATCACATGTTGTCAGCAAACACTGCATGAGCAGGTGCCCGGCTGCTACAAGGTGCTGAATAGACAAAGGGATCGGAGTTCTTGCAGTTTACTTCAGATAATCAAAGTTGACGGAGAGACGAGCAGGAGTCAGATGTGGTGTATGTAATCAAGGAGAAAGTACAGACTGAGGTGCCCAGGGGTGAATGAGGGCGTGGTTGGAGGAGATGAGGCTGGGCGGGGGTGGGGGGAGTGACTTGAAAGTGTGGTTAGTGGCAGGAGGAGCTGGGGCGCACTGTAGGGGGAACAACTTCTGGGAACCTGCAAGAGGGGGTGTATGAGGGGGTGGTCAGAATTAGAGAATTCTGTTGTGAAAAGTCTGGAGAAGCCTACAGAGTTCTCCCTCTTAGACACAGCGTAAGCTGGACAACTGAAGGCTGAGGCTGTGGGCACGTCTGTGAAGATTTGGTAATTAAGGTAATTTGGTGACTAAAAGGTAAGCGCCAAGCAAGCCCGTGGGAGATCATATAATGGATGGGTTGATGTGGGAGTGCCCAGGAGCAGGTGAAGCCACTCTCCGGGCAGGAGAATACGAACAAGATAGCTGGTTCAGTAGTTTGGCACACTTGGGCACACTCGCAGACGTGTGAGAGAGAGGTCTGCCCCCCTCTTGCAATTCCACTATGGTATGAACTCCCCTGCCAAGCTGAACTCGGAAGTGCAGTGAGAATGGTAAGCAAGGACAAAACTCTTCGAAGGCTCCCCTAACTTATTTGATAGCATATTCATCAGCAATAAAAGAGAAACACAAACACAAGAGCCATGCTAGGGAGAGCGAGAGAGCTGTGAAAGGTCTCCCCACCCCTGACTGGGTGATAGGATCACATAGATTGTGGGGGGAGGGTAAGAGAGAAGAAGAATGATCTGAGGTGTGTTCAGGATGGGGCAGGCAGAACTGGGGGTGTAGCTCCGAGGTAGTGTCCGCCTATCAGGCACAATCTGGCTTCTAGTCGCAGTACTGAACTGTCATAGTTAGGCACAGGTGTTAACTTGACAGTTGAAGGTTTGAGCTCTGGGCACATTTGTAGAGAATTTAGTGGTTGAGTTCAGCCCACAGCAAACCTGAAGGAGATTGTCTAGCTGATGGGGAAGACCCAGCCCATGGTGGGTAGGATTGGGCCCTGGAATAAAATACTGAGAGCTGGTTGAGAGAGTTGGCATCCTCGTGTACACTTGGACAGACATGCTGGTCTGGCAAGCAAGGATTGTCCCTGGACTGAGAACTATAACCAGACAATCATAAGAGACAATAAACCCCTTGTTCCCTTAAGCCATTTGATGGTGATCTCTTAGCAACCATGCAGCTGAACTACAACATGAACTAAAACACCAGCACAGGACTAGGCAGGAAATCCAGGTAGGGGGCTGGCTCGGTCACACAGATCTTAAGAAAGTGCCACCAGCGAGCAAAAACAGAACTCCAGACTCCATCTCTCCAGTTCTCAGACCCCTGCGAGATTAACTGCCCTCTCTGGTTTCATCTCTGTGCCGGCTCAGCCACTTGCACGAAGTAAGTCCTCAATTTATTAGCAGTTGAATCAAATTTCCCAGGTTTCTATTAAGAGACCCAGGCTCTGGGTACTTTCCACCGCTCCTGGCCTACCCTTCACTTTCAAGTCTATAACGGCAAGAGGAGAGCTAATTTAGAGCTCTCCGAAGAGCCTCCTGTTTTTGTTCGCCTGCCCGTTTAGTGGCTTCTTACTGGATTAATGGCCTGGTGCATGAATCACGATGACTGTCAGCCCAGAATTGAGGGCTGCCGGGAGGTTTGGGAGCTCTCCAGACTCGGTGGCCCAGCCGAGCCCCCCTGGCAGGGATTGGCCAGGGTTGACATCGCTCGTCCCACCTGCCCCGCCCTCGGGCTCTCTTCCCAAGCGTAGCATACATATTTATATTCATTCCGCAGAAAAGCCGCCAATCATGACTCCTTCGCTAAGACCCCTAAAGAAATCCGACAGTTCTACTGATTGAAGCCTTTTTAAATCATTTTTTGACTGAGTGGCTCGGCCAATGAGGCGCTGCGGTCTCCGAGTGCCGGGTGCAGAGCACCTGCTTCCAAAGGCCAGAGCGCCTGGGGATGCTCGAGCCCAAGGAGGACAGCGGGACAAGCAGGCGCGCCGTGGACAGAGAGACGAGGACAGAAGGCAGAGGAGAGGAGCCGAAATGGCTCTAGAGACAGAATTTAGCCAGCATATTGGAGCGGGGGGTTGGGGGCCTGGCAATCAGAATGGTCTCTGACATCATGCCGGCATGTTTAGCATCCCGAACCCTTCCCACCAGGTGCCAGTTGGTCCAATTACAACCCCTTCTGCTGGAGAGGGGAGGATTTAGCTTCTTATTTTTGCCCTTTTTTATCCTCTGCACAACTCTTAAAAGGTGGGGGCTCGTAAGAGGATTTGGTGATTAGGAATATGCTCTGAAAGTGAATTGTGGGGTGCTGGTCGCTTCCTTTATCCCCTCTGTCACTTTGCAGCTACCAGGAGAATACCTCTGGCCCACTGTGTCTCCTTACCATCTCATCACAGGCCCAAAGCAAAGAGAGCAATTCATCACCAGCTGGCCCCTCCAAAACCGTGACTCGAACACGTGTTTTCTCTCTACAAAATAATTTAGTCCCGGTACCTGCTATAACCATAGAACTTTGATTAAGAAGGTAGTAATGCATTATTAGCCCCCTGGTCCCAAGAAACCATTTTGCTTATTTGTTTGGGGGTTGTTGATTTTGTTTGTGTGTGTATGCTGGAGGTGTTTGTTTAGAGACAGGGTCTCACACAGCCCAGGCTGGCTTCAAACTCACTATGTAACCAGGATAACCTTGAACTTCTGATTTTCTTGCCTCTCCCTCCAGAGCTCTCAGATTACAGGAATGTGTTACCGCAGCTCTGTGTTTTGCAGTGCTGGGGACGGAACCAAGGGCTCTGTGCATGTCCCGCATGAACTCTACCAATAAGCTGCATCCCTAATTTTTCATTTAAGTGGCTTTATATAGTACAGAGCTCCTTGTGAATCATACTCTTAAGATGTGCTCAGATTAGCTACATTAACATTGCTTTTCTTTTTATCATCAATTGGTTTGTTGTTTTATTTGAGTGTTAGTGTGAGCATGTGCTCCACCACTGATAGATTTTTTTCTGTAGTACATGTTCCGGTTACTCTTTCCTGTTGCTGTGAGACACCACTCAAAAGTCAAGCAACTTAAGAGAGAAAGGATTTATTCAGGCTACAGTTCCGGAGGGGAGATACCATCCATTATGGAGGAAAAGGCATGATTGGCTGGCAGAAGCTGGAGGTGGTCAAAGTTATGTTCATCCAGGAGGCTGAGAGCTGCAAAACTGTCAACTGCAAGGGAAGACCTCCTGGGAAGTAGGGTAGGGCTAATCAAACTCAGGCCCACCCCGCGACTGCCTTCCTCCAGCAAGCTCCAGCTCCTGAAGATGCTACGACTTTCCCAAATAACTAGAGATTCAAACACACGAGCTTGTGGGGGACAATTCACATTTCAAACCATGACAGTACATGTGATGTTTTGTTTATCCATTTTACAGGGATGAACATTTGGGGTATTTCCACTTAGGTTATTATAAGTAGTGTTGCTAGGAGCTATCAGGCATATATTCTCATTTGGGATGTATTTTCATTTTCCCTTTGGGTCATTACTGGAGAGCAGAATTTTGAGACCAAATGGCAATAAATCTAATTTTAAACTGGATTTAAGTTTTTGTAATAATTGGGGGGGGGGAGGGATTCTCACATGCCATGGTTCACATGTGAAGGATATAACATTTGAGCGTTGGCTCTCAACTTCACCTCATTTTTAGGCAGGCTCCATTTTCTCCATGGCTGCATACTCCAGGCGAGCTAGTCCATGAGCTTCGGAACGAGATCTCTGCCCATCTCACTGCAGGAGCGCTGGGACTGCAGATGCTCACCCCTGACTGCACCTGGTGCTTTGCAGGGGCTGCCGGGATTGAACTCTGGTCACCAGGCCTTCACCGCAAGTGCTTTTACCCACTGAACCACCCCTGCAGCCCTAAATCTCACTTAGAAAGATATTATCAAGGCTGTGAATATAGTGCAATGGCAGGGCACTTGCAAAACACATGCTCAGAACTGGATTCCACCACCAGTATTGGAAACAAAAAAAAAAAAAAAGAAAGATGTCATATACAGTTTTGTATCACTTTTGCTTTTCTATTAGCAATGCCTGACACACCTCTGTTGTACAAAATCCTTGCCAACATCCAGTTGTGTCCATCCTTAGGACTTTATTTAGTCTGGTATGAAATGATAGTTTGGGGTGACTTTGAGTTGGCAGTTTTCTGATAACTAATAAAATCAAATGACTCTTCTAATGCAAATGAAGATTTTAGTTAAGTATTTGTCAACTGAAGGGCCAATATGCATTTAATAAAAACAGCAGTTGCAGAAGCAAGAGGCTTGAGCGTTAGCCCTTTTCTCAGGGACAGGCTGGGATGGAGCTCAATAGCTCAATAGCACAGTGCTCACCTGCACTGCCTCCCTGCCTGTTAGAAGAGGATCCCTTCCCCTTGGGAAAACCAGTTCTCTCTCTCTCTCTTTCTCTCTCTCTCTCTCTCTCTCTCTCTCTCAGAACTCACTTGTTGTGCTTCTGTTCACAGTGTCTACTCTTTACTAAAACATATATATATATCACTAGAAAATAAAGATTAAAAATTACTCCAAGCTTGCCTAATATAGGTACAGGAAATACTGAACTGTTAAACAATAAATCTTTAGGGGCCGGTGAGATGGCTGAGTGGGTAAGGAGCCTGCTCACAAACTTGGTGACCTGAGTTCAATCCCCAGAAGCCCGCATGGTAGAAGGAGAGAAATGGCTCCCCGAAGTTGTCCTCTGACTGCCTCTAATGTGCCAATTCTCTGTCCCTTTTTCTCTCATCCCTCTCTTTCTCTCTCTCCGTCCTTCTTTTTCTTCTCTCTATAATAAACATATAAATATTTTAAAAGAAACAATGAGCCTTCAAATGGTATACAATATTAATGCTGCAGTTCTATAATTGCATTTTAGAATATCTCAACTTGCAGGATGAATCATTTGCTTAAGCATCTACTTTTAATTGGATAAAGTTATGTTCTGAAATGGAATGAAATGAAATCGAGGAGGCCTATAATTACGTGGAATCATAAATAGAGACAACTTGTTTGATGAGGTTTGCTTGTGAAATGCTTGCTGAAGAAAGATATTCGGAATGAAGGTGAAAAAGAGTATCTGTGAAGAATTTATACCTTTCAACAGCAAAACGCTTAACTAGCTTTGCATTGGTTGCTAGGGATACTGTTAACATCCTAGGTTGGGTGGTACAATAGAAATGTACTTTTCACGGTCCCAGAGGTCTCCAGTCCAAGGTCAAGGTGACCAGTGTTGAGTAAACACCTTCTTGGCGTGTACCTGGCTGTCTTCCCCTTATGGCATCTGATGCATCTTCATGTATCCAAAATGCTTCTTAGGTCCACCTGTCTAATAGGATGGGCGGCCACGCTCACCACCTATTCTTAAGATAAATACCTCTTCTGAACTCCGTATCTCTAAACAGAATCACATTCTGAAGAGTGGGAGCCCGGAGCTTAACCGTATGCATTTGGGGAGCACAATTCTTTTCTTAGCAAGCCCGTTTCCTCCAACAGCTTAACTTGCACATAACACAAGCGGAGACTTGAGCACCAGAATCTAGCAAGGGCAGGAAGTACACGCCCTCTGCCCTGTGACCTTATCTCAGATCACCCTATGCTCTGTCTTTCCATGAGTCCCTCGTCACCTACTAGGCTCCAAAGTCCACCTGCTGAGACCCAGGATATCTGATTGTTATTCTCAAATTTTCACTTGAAGTAGTTTCATTTATTTATAAATTAGCACATCACTAATTAATTCATCACTAATCAAATACTAAATGAAGTATATAAAGCAAAATAAACAGGAACTCCAAAAAAATACTACCCAGTGAGTATGGACCATATTGGATGTAAGTCCAGCAAAGTGTTTTTTTCCTGTAAAAACTTATATGGGAGACCAAGAAGATGTCTCAGTAGGTAAGAAGCCTGCTCAAAAACTTGGCACCCTAGCAGAAGTTTAAAAGTTGTCCTCTTGTTGTAGGGGACAAGGGGAGGGGGGCCTCCCTGGGTTCTTAGTGAGTCTCCAGGTTCTTGTGTTTGGGAGTCGAAGACGGCAACCAGAACATGCATACAGGATCAAGGCGGATTTTAATCAGAGGAGAGAAAGAACAGAACTCACAGACATGAATTCACAAGGGGCAAAAAAGCCAAGAAGAACTCCAGACTCCAGACTTGGAATCCAAGAGGGGCGAGAGACAAATCAGAAAGGAACTCATGGACTTCAGACGTGGCGTCCCGTGACAAACAAGGAAGCCGAAGACGGCCGCCAGGGTAGGGTTATTTGACTTAGGGCAAGTTTGAAGAAAAGCGACTTTTCCTCATTGTTTAGCTCCAGTGTCTGCAAATCTGAGTGGAGGTATTGGTCCCCTACATTTCAATGGTCTGTTCATATTGGGCCCAACACAGTTGATCTTGTGCCCACCTCTCAGTAGGGCTTATCTCCATACTCTTCCTTAAACAGGGGATTGGGGGAAGGTGGTAACCATATCTCTGTGGAGGATTAAAATCAGTTCCTCTGGATTATTAGGGTGAGTTCCTTCAGGGTAATCTCAGTTTAGAGATAACCTTTGAAGACCTTCAGAGACCACCCTAGCATGGTGCTGTAAAACTGCCTAATTCCGACCTCCACCCATATGACACAGCATGCGTGTATGACCTCGTGCCCCCAAAACAAATATTTGTAAAGTGCGTATGCTTCCAATATAAAATATATAAAACATGATATATCATACTTCAGCTTTTCAAATTACATGTCTAAAGTATATAATGTGAGGCTGCTATATATATGATTGTTACAGCCAAGGAAATTAATGTCTGTCTACTAATACAGTCTACCTTTGTCTTCCTAGTTACTATGTGCATCTCTCCTTTCTAAAATATATTGTCTTAATAGTTGTTGCTCTAACAAATTACATGAAGCTAAATACTTTGTAAAGGAAAGAGGCTTACCTAACTCACAATTGATTCACAATGGTGTCAGCATTGTTTGCTCTGGTGAGGGACTCGGTGGATGATATAAGTGGGATATGTTGGAGATGAGGGATCTTGTTTGTAACAACCTGTTCTCTCTCAGTAACTAATCCAGACTCAGGAAGTCTGATTCATTTCCATAAGGCATATATTCCCCGAATATGGAAGCCCCAAACCTGTTTACCTTTCCCTCAGATCCACCTCCTACGGACTTCACTGAATCCACATTGCTACCTGGAAGCTTCCAGCTCATGAACCTGTGTGTGGCGGGCAAGGGGAGGGGGGAGAAGAGGGCAAACACCATCCAAACCATAGCGTAGACATATCAGTATTCACTCAGACTTAGGCTGACCCCTCCACGGCAGCCACCAGGCCATGTTTTACTTAAGACTGTGCAACATGGTAGAAATTTCAGGACTGAAAGACCCACACTCAGTTCTAAGCAGAATCCAAGCAAGTGGTTTCCAACACTTTGCCTCAATGTCAGGGAAGGTTTATTCCATGAGGAAGCTGGAGGCTCCTGGTAGCTTTCAGATCTTTTTATTATTATTACTATTTGGTAATTTCATACCTGAATACAATAAATGTCATTTTCACGCCTTAGTATCTGATCCCATCCTCCTTCCTATTCCCACTCTAAACCTTCTTCTCCTAGCCTTCTACTCCTTAGTGGCCCACTAGTTTCCTCTGGGTTGCCTGTAGTGGCACGTGCCTGGGCGTTTGCTGAGGTGCGGATGGTATTTCAGTGGTAGACCCTGGAAGGAAGTAGCTCTCCTTCCCTTATTCAGCACCAGTCCTCAATCGTCTTTTCGGAAGGTCTGCTGCTTCTTGAGATCGCCCCCCTTTCATAATAAAATACGAAGAGGTCAAGTCTCGTGCAGGTCTTATGGAAGCACACACAGCTTTGGTGAGTTCTTGCGGGCAAACGGGCTTGTCGTGTCCAAAAGATACTGTCTGGCTGCACTTTCCCCACCCTCAGGCTTTTATATTCTTACAGCCCCCCTCTTCTGCAGTGCTCCCTGAGTGGAGGTTGGGGGTGATTTCAATTTTTCAGGTCTGTTTCTGCAGACCTCGGGGACTGGATTTTCCAAGATAGGAGCTCTTCTGACCTCTTTTATTGACTCCCCTCCAGTTTGAAGTGATGAACCCTGGTCACTCCTGATCACCATTATCTTCTTTATTTAGGACACACAGGGCATCTTTGTGCATCTGCTTGTCAAGAAGAAACATACAAACCACTCATCATGGCCTCCCACAAAGGCACTGCCTAGACAGACTCTATAAGCATGACACACCTCCTGTCACTTCAAACCCATGGTTCAGAATCTGGGCTGGGTGTTTCCAGGTTCTTAGACTCTTATTCAAGAATCAAGTAAAACCCACAGATTTGTAAAAGTAAAGAGGAAAACTTTCCATTCAGAGCAAAGCCATAGTAAAGTCAGGATATACTACAAGGGAGCAGTGGACCACATCAGTGAAGGGTCCCAGGTTGTCACCTGGGGTCTCTTTTCAGAGAGTTTGAAGGTAGGAGGGGTACACTAAGGGATATGATCTGGGCGATTCTATATTTTAATTGAAGAATAGGTCACCTGTCACTTTTTCTACTGGGCATGTGCCTTCCCACAGTGCATCTAATTTTAATCATATGCATGCCCAGTTGTACATAGGTATGAGATGGTAGATAGGACAATTTCCTTTAAAGTTCACTGAAGGACACAGTTTGCCTCACTGAGCATATACCCCAAACCAGTTGAGGCCAGATTGGCTCTACCATTCTTTTTTTTTTTTTTTTTTTACTTGGAGCAAACATTTTTAATAGAGTATTTTACAAATTCACTGGAAAATCATGCAATGCTCCCTGCGTTGGATGCAATTCTGGGCCACAAGTCTGCACATTCTTTTGCAACTGGTCCTGTAATGGCCGAACCTTTCCTTTCACCTTTATTGTTTACTATGACCCCTGCATTATCTTTGAAATAAAGAAACGCGCCATCTTTTCTTCAGTATGATTTTCGTTGTTGAATTACCACTGCTGGATGGACCTTCTTTCTGAGCTCTGGTTTGCCTTTCTGGACTGTCTGTGGCCATCAGCATGTCACTCACACCAGCAGCAGGAAGTCCGTTCAGCCGTCCCTTGATCCCCTCCACGGCGATGATACACAGATTTTTGGCTCCGGTGTTGTCAGCACAGTTGATCATAGCTCCTGCCAGAAGACCCAGGGAAATCCGGAATTTCGCACCAGAGAACCCACCACGTCCTCGCTTCGACATCTTGGACGCCGGAAAGGGTCAAAAAATGGCTCGACCATTCTTATCAGGACGTGCTAGGTATGTCCCTGAAAGGAAACTGTCTAGTTTGATGGTTACCAGGAAAAGACCAGTCCATCATTTAAAGAAGTGTGCGTATAACCCGACATAGGCAGGGTTCCAGAGTTGCTAGGTACATTGTTTGTAGAGTGGGGTGTAGGCATGGCATGTAAAGGACCTCATTGCAAGAAATGTGTGTGTGTGTGTGTGTGTGTGTGTGTGTGTGTGTGTTTGGAGGGGTAGTGTTTAGCCCAAACCAATGGGGGTCACAGGTTCCTAAGCTATTCCCAGTTCATCTTCCAAGAATGAGGCTCAGAGGCGATTAAGGGATGGAGATATTTGTCCTGTTCATTCTGTCTTCAAAGAAAGGAAAAACTTAGAGGATAGAAGCATCAGAACCCAGCAATAGAATGTGTTTTTTAAAAGAACAGATTATTTCATTTGGGAATTGAATAACTTCTCTACTATTGACAGATATTTTAGGTTATTTGTAAACTTATAATGTATTTCAGTGAATATCTTATGTGTACATTCTGAACATTTGCCTCAGTCTATTTTATTAGAACATATTCTTAGGTAGGAATTGTGCACTTAAGTGATGGGATACATTTCCAGTTTGCTCTCTAGAGATGTTGCATTTTCTATAATTTCAATTATCTTGAGCATATAATGCTCCTAGGAGAAAAATCAGTGGGTTCCTTGGCAAGTGCATGATTAACTTGAACAGTAAGTTCTGGCCTTTTCCCTCATTGGACGACTGGAGGCAAGGTGGGTCACCAGCAGCTCTACTGGAGTCACCCGAGAAAATTCAGCCGGGGTTCAGCTGGGATTCCCTCTCCTGCTGCATCTGCTCAAACCGCCACAGTGTGATCCAGAAATACAGGCTGAGCTCGTGCCCGCAGTGTCTCCATCAGTACTTGAAGGACACAGGCTTCATTAAGTTGGACTAAGTGACCTTCCTTGAATGGACTGAAGACCATCTGCCCAGTGAAAGAGATCATGCTGGCTCTTTGTACATAAAAATAAAGTTCTAAACCTTAAAAAAAAAAAAAAGAGTAAGTTCCGGATGGAACTCTTTATCATTTTATCCATTGGTGACATTGCATAAGCATTCTAATTTCTTAGCATATCAATCAATCTGTCTTTCATTCATCTATGCAGTTAGGTGTGATGGGCTATCTTATGATTCCGATTTGCATTTTTCTGATGTCTATGGATGTTGAGTACATTTCATGTGATTATTGCCCATTTGAATGTCTTCTTTAAAGAACTTTCTAGAAATCCTCTGCATGGTTTTTTTTTTTATTTATTCAATTGTGCGTGTGTGCGTATGTATGTGCGCCCACGCGTGTGTGTCTGTGTGTGTAGAACCACGGACGAATTCGGGAACCACCATGGACCACCTCCACCTCCTTCTTGTTTGCTCTGCCCCGGGATTCACAGGCTCCGCCCTACCAGGACCAGACATGCAGGCTGCCCCCGATTCTGCCTGGCATCTATACATGGGATCTGGGATCTGAACTCAGGACCTTCTGCCTACAAGGCAGAGGCTTAACCTCTGAGCCACCTCTCCAGCCCCTGGATGTTTCTTAAATGAGTTATCTTATTGTTCTTTTTTGTCTCTGCTAACTCTATTCATTTATCTTCCCAGCTCTGAGACTTGAAACTCAAACTCTACTTACTGTGGCTTCATAGGTAAATAGGGAAAAATCTCATAACTCCATCCTAATATGTAAAAGCTGAGAATGATGGGTGTGGCCAAGAGAGAATGTGTAACCTGAGCTCTGTTGAGGGAGGAGACAGGAAGATCCGGAGAGCCCCACGGCCAGCCTGACCAGGTCATGTTTAGTAGAGACACTATTTCAGGGGACTAAGGTAGAGTGATTAGAGGAAGATACCTGACTTCCTCCTTTGGTCCACAATCACACATGTATACCACATGTAGCCCTCACATAAAAAAAAAAAAAAAAAAAAAAAGACAACTGAAGGAGTAAAATCCTATAGCTTTGCTAAGGTTTTCATAAAATTTGGTGAACACTTTGAAGGGGCAGTGTCTTGGTCATGAAGGTCCATGAATATTCACAGACAGAGAAGGCACCCAGTACTCTCTTAGTGAAGCTGAACTTTTTCCTGTTTTCTTCTTGGGGAAAGGGATTTGTGGAGAAAAGAGGAGCTGGATTAACCGGGACTCCTCAAGAGTGTTCTAGGGGCTGTGCTGGTCAGAGCCTCCTTCCTCAGCAGCTGCTCGGAAAGGGGCCTTGTGAATCCTGTCAGTTTCAAGAACTTTCTGAGACAGGAGCTGTTGTTAACTTTCTGAGTCTCATGAACTTTCCTCTAGGACAGGATGTTTTGCTGCAGAACCTTGGGAGTCTTGATGTGTCCTCGTCCAATATAAAATGTTTCAAATTGCTGGGAAACAGAAATCACCCAACACTGCCCCCTTAGGTTAGACTGAGCTGAAGTCCTGAAGGAGCCATGCAATGACAAAGGGAAAGGTATGTATTTAAGAAATGAGAGTCAGACAGAGGGGCCCTTCCTTGGGCGGGCCACTGATACGGGTACTCCTCTACCTCTGTCTGACCCCTAACCCCTAAGGATCCTACCGCCTGAAATTATTTTTCCTGAGATCTGTGTGTTAGTCCATGGGGACATGCTGACACGCTCAGCTCTGTGCAGGTCTGATGAGTTCAAGTCTAATTCCGTGAGCTCCTGGCCGCAGCTGCCCTGTCTTGAGTGGAGTGGCCTGTCCAGAAACGGAACTCTCTGTGTTTAGGCTCTTACAGTCTTACTGTCCCACCCTCCCCCCTGTCTACCAGTCACTAACCTCCCGCACCATGACAGGGAACACACTTCAGTATTTGAAACCACTCCAAGTACCAGAGATCATGAAGGAGACTGACCGTGGATTGGATTAGATATCTTGCTAACTATGGGAGAACAAGGGAGGCAAGGAGCATGTATATGAAAATGTAGATTTAATAAATTTATTTAAAAATATGAATAACAACAAAAAATCCAATAAAGTTGTGAAGGAAAAAAAAAGAGAGAATCATGACGTTCAGGAGAGGTGAGACCCATTTCTCAGGCCCCAACTCCTGACATGATCACCCTTCCACTCATACTCTGACCCTGCAGCTTTTAGAAGTCTAATACCTGAACAGAAGCAGGAGGAGGACTCAGCTACTAGGAGACCCAGAGAGACGCATCTGGCGTCCTATCTCTCCACCAAAAAGATTTAGCACTAGAAGGCTGCAATGAAGTCTCGTATGCCTAAAATTCATTACAGCTATAAAAAGCACCACCATATTTTCATGAGCTATTAAAACAAACAGTTAAAAAATAAAGCCCATTTGGTATCCAATATCCTTCGCATGATCATATTTTCTCATGTATTTGCAAACAACACAATTTAGTTAGCTGCAATCCATCTCCTCATTACCGATTCCCATTTGCCTGTTCTCCTTGACACCCTGAACTCATGATAAACTAGGATTTGTCCAGCTGCAACACTTATAAATTGCCTACACTTGTGTCACAACAGGAGACCCGTCTCAGTCTCTTTACTTTGTTGCTCTCCACTGGTCTCTAAATAGTTCTCAGAGAGAGCGCTACAAAGGCGAAATGCCAAAGGAGGAGAGAGGATATACGGAAAGGGAATTAGACCTTGTTGGTACCTGGGACGTGTCCACACATCATATGTGATTTCATTTCACTGACTGTCATATTTAAGCATCATTTCCATTTTTCTGATGAGAAAGGCTCAACAAGAGCAAGTTATTTAAGTTTATTTTTATGTATGTATGCATTTATTTATTAATATGTGTGTGTGTGTGTGTGTGTGTGTGTGTGTGTGTGTGTGTGTGTGGTACCAGAGGGCATTTCAGCACGTGTGCCAGTGGAGGGTGACATTAGGAATCATCCTGAATTCACTATTTCCTTAGTGCTTTGCTTTGGGATTTCCCAGGCTCTGCCTTCCAGGGTCAGAAGTACAGGCTGTTGCCGTATCTGCCTAGCATTTTTAAGTAGAATCTCAAAATCCAAACTCAGATCCTTTTTTAAAAATTTATATTTTTTTTAGTTTTACAAGCATATTGAGTATTAATCCCTACTTGCCTCCATCCTCCCTCCTTCCACCTTCCTCCCATTTCCCTCTCTTCCCCTTATCACTCCATTCTACTCCCTCCCACCCTCCTGATGACCTGCTTCTATGGGCCCCAGGGTTCCCTCTGGCTTGTCTACTCTTGTGGGGGTTCAGGCCTCTGTGGCATACCAAGTTGCCCCTCCTCACTGATAGGGGCATTTCCCTTCACTCATCCAGCTTTAGTCCCTAAGGTTTCCACTGTGTGTTCTTACTCTTCTGAGATCCTCACGAGTCTATGGGCGCATGAAGGTATTTCAGTCATTATGCAGGTTTGGTAAGGACAAGTCTCACTGCAGTGAGTTCCTGGATGCAACAGTCCTGCCTTGAATGGAATGTCTTATGCATCTTTAGGTTCTTACATTCTTACTACCCCCTCTTCCAGGAGGTTCCCTAAGCCTTAGGATGGAGAGAGATTAGGATGGCCTGATTCTGGGTGAGCATTGCTGGGTCACTGGTAAACTGTGCTATGACTGGCCATTGTTGTCCACTTCCCTGCTCTTCTACTGGCCTAGGCCTCATCCTGTCAGGATGCTGAGATTCTCTACCTCTCTTGTAGGATGAGTGCTAAGTGCTCTTCAATCTATGAGTATAATAGTAGCTATTTACAGAGCAGTTTGGTGTACTGTCTTCCCACCTATAGGTTCATTGGCTATCTTTCCCTATTGATCTATTTCCTCTCCCTTTTTTTTTAGGTTCTTGTTCTAGTTTACAGTAACAGGAATGTGTTCCATTCTGACAAGTGGGTCTTGAGTTCAATCAGAAAGCCGTTGGTTGTCTCTTTGACACTCATGCCACGATTACACTGGTGGCCCCCTGTTGCTATGGTAATTTTTATTGCAATTTAAAGATCTCATGAGTTGACAAGGTGTGCGATCATGTCTCTCCCCCAGTAGCTTCAACAGTACTCACTGGTACTGTGTAAGCTATCCATCAGGGAGGACACCATTTCCACTTGTATTTTGTCCATGTTCTGCGATCCATTTGCATTGCATCTTCAGTAATAGGCTTTTACTGATGGTTTTTTTGGAGAGCAACCAAAAGCAATGGCAAAAGCCTATATTGTTTGAGGCCTTCTGACGCCTCTCTGACCAACATTTTATCAGGAAATGCCACACTCCTGTTACTTCTAATCTATCTCTAATTGTTACTGAGTACTAAGTGGATCAGCTCAGGGCTTTTTTGTTTGTTTGTTTTGTCCTGTTTTCCTCACTCTGTATTCCTCTGCACAGGGGCTGCCCATTCTTGCTCCTTTCTTTAAGAGACATTTTTTGACATATTATTATATATGAGGTTCCTATGGGGTTACCTCCCATAGTCTTAGGGTTTTTCTATGAGTCCCTCTGTCCCTCCTATAGCTCATCCCCTCAGGTCCCCCTAGGTATTTTTCCTAATTCCCCTCCCTCACTATTGCTGTGGTATCCTAAATTTCGGCTTTTAAAAGGTTTCACCCTATCCACTCCTTCCCGCCTGCTCATTCATTTTGAATTTTCTGGCTCATACAATGATTCTAAACCAAATACATTGACAAGGATATCAGTACAAGCATCCACATATAAGAGAGAACAGGTGGTGTCTTTTTTTTTTTAAGGAAAAGCTGTAACCCCTAATTCATCTCCCCAGCCCCAAGTTATTTAAGTTTAAACCTCTGTAAAACAACTATGGCAGACACTGCTGGTTGCCTGCCAATAACCATTTTCCTTCTCAGCAGGTTAAACATGCTTCTCAAAGAAGACGTTTAAAATACTGTATGGACTGCCTCAGACCTCCTTGCTGCTGGGCCCTGGGCTCATCACCCTAACCTGGCCAAGATGCACAGAAGGAAAGCATGCTGGGAATTTGGAGAAAGTTTTCTGCCTGATTAAACAACAATATGCAAATAAAATGCATGCATACAAGAAGACCCCATTCCTATGTCATGGTCCTTTCTTCCTGTTCTTAGAGGCAGTCTTGAAATGATACATCACAGAGCTGCAGAAGCTATCTCGAGATCATTGGGACAAAGGTCAGAGGTCAACACACTAAAGAGTGTGAAAAGGAAAATGGAGTTCAAGGACGACTTTGATTCTCTTAAAGATCTCTGACTTAGCTCAGGACTTAGAATAATGCCCAGTGCTCCTAATATTAATTGAATACATAATTGTTGCATTAACCCATTTTCTGTTGCTGCTACAAAATGGAATACTGAGGCTAGGTACTTCATAAAATAAAAAGTTTTATTTATTTCATTATCTTGAAAACGAAAAGCCCACAGGGATGGGGGGGTGGCGCCCACACATGACAGATGGCCTGTGAATGGGAGAGAGCACGTGTGAGACCGGAAGCCAGAGAGTCTCGGGGCCACAGACTTGCCTCTCTTCTGCCAACCTGCCCTCTTGTGAAACTTACGGGATCCCCAAAGAAGCTCTTCAGTTTCCTCCATCACCGCTCCCAGTGACCTAATCGCTCCTATTCTTCAATTCGTTAACAATTGGGAATTTATAAATTATTTAAATGGCTGCCTTTGGTATAGCAAGATTTGGGAATTTCTTTATTTGTACTTTTTAAAGAGGCGGATCAACCATGTCACCTGTGCTGGCCTTGAGCTGCTGGGCTCAGCCATCATCCCATCTCAGCCTCTCCTCAGGCTAGGCCTTTGGCTCTGAATGTCTTCATTCAGCTGAGCTTTCCAGAATTCTTGTGCTCAATATGTACTTCTTTGTATCTAGATTTGAAAGGTAAACTTATTTCAAGAAAACATTGTCTTGAGTGCACTCATTACCCCGTGAAACACTCAATTATGAAACTGATTTTATTCCAACTGTGAGACATAGCAGATGTTACTCATGCCATTTCTCAGTGTCAAAGGGCGGATCTCCACACACCAGTGGAGCAAGCCGTTCTCAGGCAACTGCCGCCTTCCAGAAAGCACAAGGGAAGCTGGTGAGCTGTCACCACCCACGCAGTGGGATTATCTGGTTTACCTGGCAGAACTTCAGGTGCTGGGTTAGAAAAGCATTTCTTGGGGCAGCGTTTCTCCTGGGCCCTGGCTGCTCTCAGAATCGCCGTGGGAGGCTTTTCTTTAAAGCCCCGCCCCCAGAAGTTAGTTACAACTCTGCCATATTGCTTCAAGCTAGACCCAAGCAAGGGTATTTCCTTTTTTTATTTAAAAAAAAATTTTTTGTCCTTGTGTATGTGTGTGCATTTGCATGTGTATGGATGAACGCATGAGTGCACATGCATGTTGCATGTATGTGTGCATGCCTGCAGAGGCCCAAAATTGACTTTGGGTGTCTTTGTCGATCACTCGCCACTTTTATTATTAGTGTAGGCTCTCTGAATGGAGTCCAGAGCTTGCCAACTGACAAGGCTGGCTAGCCAGCCTGCGTGAGGACCCCTATTTCTACTTACCCAGTGTTGGCGTTACAAGCAGCCATTACTGGGGTTTTTGAAGATGGGTGGGGCAAGTACCTCATCCTCACCTCATCCGCTGAACCATCTCCTCAGCTCCTCCCCTTCCTGGTTAATGCTAATCCGCCAGCAGGGCGAAGAGTGAAGTGTTAGTGTGATCCTGTGGATAAAAGCTCCAAGCCGGCTGCATAGGAGAATTAAATAAACTCCTCTGAGAAAATTTAACTCTCTAATTAAGAAATAACTGTTTTCACATTAATGTTCCCCAACCTGCCTGAGTCTTAAAGAAGTAAGAATTTTAATATCCAATTGCATATTTAAAGTTTACAAAGGCTTTCGGGAGATAGTGTCTTCTAATGATCTCGCGTAATTAAGGTAATGAATGTGAAGTATGAAGAGGCACAGCTGCCTAGACACCCTGTACAGTAAGCAAAGTACTGTTGTCATGTTCCGCATAACAATGTCTGCTTAAGGGGATGTGAGTATGATGGAGGTTACAGTGGAGCTGAAAAACTCTACCTTCAAGTGACATTGTAGCTGTAATGTCCTGCTCAGTATATTTCCCACGTGTCTGTGGTGATGCCTCTGTAAACACCATGCATGCCGGTCATGTGACAACATAGCACACATCCTTTTGTGTAGTATACGACACCGACAGTGATCATTTCCTATGCTCCTGACTCACTGCTTACTATGCTTTCCATCCCTGTTTTCGATTGCTCTCCTGCCTATTAACAAAAGCACTTACCGTAACACAGTGATGTTGAGCTACGCTGGCAGAGTCTCATCCATCGCCTGTCTCTTGCCCACATCGCTTTGTTCTGCTGGATTTAATCCTGTCTTATTTTGGGCTGTATTAGTTACTTTTCTGGACACCGTGACCAAATATCTGACAGAAGGACTTAAAGGAGCAGAGTGCTGTTTGGGCTCATGGTTTCAGAGGCGTTAGTAAGCATCGTGGTGGGGAGACAGCGAAGAAGAAATGTCTAACTCAAGGCAGTCAGAAAACAGAGAAAAGAGGAAATTGGAACGGAACCAGAGTGAGATACGGCCACTAAGAACATGGCCTCATTGAGCTACTTGGTCCAAGCAGGCTCATTCATCTCCTCACCACCTCCCACTAATACCATCTTGCTATTCATATATCAAGAGGTTAATGCAGCCAGTAAGTCAGAGTCTCATGAGCTTCTCTTCCTCACAGACACACCCAGAAATGTGCCATACTAAACTGCTACACGTCACTCCGTCAGGCCAAGCCTATGATGGAGACTGACCGTCCGCATAAGCTCAGAGAAGCAGGTTGTACCGTCCATAGGCACGTGACCTACGTATGCAGTAGGCTGTAGCAAGCCTTGTGTAAGTGCAATGACAAAATCACCGCTGCACATACTCAGAATGACCCCTGCCCGTAATCCAGGCATGACTGTATCTACATTCTCCTCAGAGCAACCCCTATAGATTATCACAGACCTAAGACCAGACACTGCTTCCTCCAACCACACGTACCATGATCAGCAAGTAGCTTGTGTCTTTGGGTCTCCGGTGGTGTTACAACAAAAGAAGATTCAACAAAGCCTTCTCTGCCTCTTTCCCATTGCAAACCCTGGACCTCAGAAAGGGGATATTCCAGAACATTCCGCACATCACCCATCAGTGCTGCCTAGAACACATCTGCAAATGGATGTCCACGAATGGCTCTCCGGTGAGGCTGAAATCGCCAGAGTCACTCTGTCCCCCATCCACAGAGCAGGTAACTGAGGTGCCTGCAGGGAAGGGAAGGTACCCGAGTTCTTATCCTCCATCCCTCACCACCAGCGACAGTCCTTAAAGACTAACATGGGAGTAACTGCTTCAGGGATCACTTGTATGGCAACCCCTCGGAAGGGGGATATTCCAGAACATTCCGCACATCACCCGTCAGTAGAACACATCCGCAAATGGATGTCCACGAACCACAGAGGATATATTGGATGGGAGTCAGCAAGTGATTTGTTGCTATAATATTTCATTGAAGACAATTTGCTTTTACCCAGATTTACTTGCAAAATACTTAGGCTAACTAATGACAATCTTCTGAAATGACTTTTTTAAAAGCTGTTTTGCCTCCTGAGAAATTCACATAATATAGTATGTGACAGATCACCATAGTCATATATTTAGACCCACAATTACTAGACACAAATACAAAATAGCTGGAGAGAAGATATCGTGCATGCTTTTAATCAGGAAAGAAGAAGACTTTTCTAATCAATGTCTTGCAAAAACCATTAACCAAAGTACTAAACTGAAGTTCAAATAATTGAAAAATGAAAGTGATCCATCCACTCATGACAGGGAGATTGTGGTTTTATTGAAAAAATTAAATGCACTATGGGTGAAAAGGACCCACACGACCGTGTGGCATTTGGCTAAATAACAGTGAGGGGAAAATGGTAAAAAATGACTAAGTTGACAAGAGAAGTCAGAAGTATCTCTATTATTATAAAGAGGCCTCAAAACATTCATTCATAGCATTGATACTTAAATCATTAGTGACAAAGATTGGAATTGATAGTTGTTGTGATTCATCCACTCGTTCATTCAGTCATCCTCTTATCCACTAATCCATCCATCTGCCCATTGATTCATCCATCCATCCATCCATCCATCCACCCATCTACCCATCCACTCATTTATTCAGTGACCTATCCATTCATCATCCATCCATCCATCCATCCATCCACCCATCTACCCATCCACTCATTTATTCAGTGACCTATCCATTCATCATCCATCCATCCATCCATCCACCCATCTACCCATCCACTCATTTATTCAGTGACCTATCCATTCATCATCCATCCATCCATCCATCCATCCACCCATCTACCCATCCACTCATTTATTCAGTGACCTATCCATTCATCATCCATCCATCCATCCATCCACCCATCTACCCATCCACTCATTTATTCAGTGACCTATCCATTCATCATCCATCCATCCATCCATCCATCCACCCATCTACCCATCCACTCATTTATTCAGTGACCTGTCCATTCATCATCCATCCATCCAGCCACCCATCTACCCATCCACTCATTTATTCAGTGACCTATCCATTCATCATCCATCCATCCAGCCAGTCAGCCAGCCACCCATCTACCCATCCACTCATTTATTAGTGACCTGTCCATTCATCATCCATCCATCCATCCATCTATTCATCCCCAGCCAGCAAGCCAGCCAGCCACCCATCTATCCATTCCTGTTTCCATCCCCCACAACCACCCATTATCCATTTATGTATTCACTAGGTTTAACTTCACAAAATGCCCATTGTTTGAGCCTTTTTGACCTTCACGGAAAGGTAACCTTATGTGATTCATATGAAATATTTAATTAATGATTAAATGGGCTGCTAGACTAAGCACACTATGTGAAGTTTGGGGAAGTCAGGGTTGTATAAAAAAAAAATTCCACTGTGGCAAATCCTTGATGGAAAAACCCTGATAGCTGTTTTATGCTTTGACATATATGAAAGCAATTTGTCAGCAGGAATGTGGCTGGTGAAACTTACAAAAGCATTTCCTTTTGTTCATTTCTATTGTTAAAGCTTTATATTTAATGAATGTGCAATATTTTTATGATTAAAATTTTTTGAATGTATATCATGAAGGTTGCAAAGTTGATGGCAATTAGTAGATAAGCATAAAATAGAAGAATTAAAAGTTAAAGCATTCAGAACCACTTAAGTTAAAAAAAAAAAAGAAACAAAGCAAGAAGCTAAGTATGCAAAGGAAAGGCTGAACTCTGACCCACAATTCATAGCAACCAGCCCATTTTCTCTTGCAAACAACACACATAGCCAACAAATCACTCTTTTGACAAAACAGCCAGGACTTTATTAACAGTGGACACCTTCCCTAATTGCGGACCTTCCTCGGACATAGGACCAATCAGAGAAAGTCAAGTGTGTTCCTTGAAACAATTACGCAGACATTCCACTTGGAGCCACGTCTAACTTCCCCAGGTCACGGTCCTCGCCTGCTTCTTCCCCTCTACCCTCGAGCTGCCACCCAACCTCCCATGAGTCTAAATGACGGTGCCAGGCTCCCTTGCTGTGTGTGCTCGGAGCAGACAGTTCGTATCTGCTTTCATTGGTTGGTCCTGTTTATTTCTGCAGAAGAGGAAGAGAGAGAAGTCGGGGATGAGATTAATGTAAGGATTGCAAATGACGAGGTCATAACACCTGTCATAGTTAAGCACAGGTGTCGACTTGACTCGGGGGTTTGCGCTCTGGGCACAGTTGTGGAGAGTTGATGGTTGAGTTAAGCCCAGAGCAAACCTGAAGGAGATTGTCTAGCTGCTGGGGAAGACCCAGCCCACGATGGGTGGGATTAGGCCCTGGATAAATCACAGAGAGCTGGTTGAGAGAGTTGGCATCCTTCTGTATACTTGGCCAGACATGCTGGTCTGGCAAGTAAGGATTGTCCATCTCTCAGCCGTTATGGTGGCCAGTTCCCTCGGCCCTGGCGTTGGTGTGTGCTCTCCCGTCAAGCTGGACTATGAACTGTAACCGGACTATCGTAAGAAAGTAAACTCCTTGTTCCCTTAAGCTGTGTGATGGTCATTTATCAGCAACTATGCAGGCGGACTGCAACAACACCCATAGGAAATGCTAATGCCCACAACCCTTCACACGCCACCTGTCCATGAGACTGCTGAGCTCCAGACGACTCCTAGGAAGATCAAGTTATTTTACCTCTTTCTACTTCCTTCTTCACACCCTCTCCCAGCATGCTTTGCTCTCAAACCCTTAACCTAAGGAGGAAAACCCAGAGCCAATATGTGCACCTGTTTTGTTTTGTTTTTTTTTTTCTTCGAAGGCTGAATCAGTATCAGGCGCATGTGGGACCAGATTCCAAGCCTAGACTATCAGCCCTATGAGGCAAGATGTATGCTCAACCCCTTGCACTGAGATGATGAAAATAAACACACAGGTGCATTTGGCTAATCACCACACAGTACCTGCACACACTGACTAGATCATTCTGGAAACCTCTCTTGCCTCCCTGAAACCTCTGAACCAACACATATCTGAGGAAAGCCCAACCCACCACGTAAGGTCCAAGGGGACTCAATGTTCAGGAGGCAAAGATCAGGCCATTACTGTGATTCATCTTGTGACACACTGTGTCTAGCAGGGTACAGCACATCTCTAAGGTCCTTTCTCTTGTGCTCACTGGATAGTAAACACGAATCACTATTAATAATAATTTTCCACTGCACGTCCAGGGCAATCCATCCAGAGAAAATTGGAACTTCTTCTTTACTGAGGTCCAGTCCCATCAATTTGATGCTCATTTTATAGAAAGGCCATTGAGCAAAATTAATGTACCCAAACAAATAGAGTTTGTCCTTGTAACTGATTCCAAGTATGACAGAAAACAAAAGGGGTGCCTTAATGGCCTCCTTGGGGAAATTTATTTTCGGAACATTGACTTATTTTCTTCTTCTTTATAAGATTAGGTTAAGATCTTTTTAAGCACAAAGAAAAGAAAACTTAGTTGTCTGTTTTCATAGACGTCTCTTTTGAGATCTAGCCTCATTTGCATTCCCTCATCCTTGATCACATCAAATTATGCTGCAGTCTCAGAGTTACTTGACTTCTTGCTATTTTCAGTGTTTGCCATTTTCTTCACCCTGCCTCTGTGTGGCTTACCCCTGTCCTGTAACATGAAGAGAAAAACTGAAAGCTACCATATGCCAAAAAATGAGGGAGCTTGAGCTTTTTGCAAATGCCACTGTCCTGACCCAGGATACTATTTTTGACTGTGCCATGGTTGGAAGGTGTCCTTCAAAAGTCCATGCGTTAGAAACATAGTCCCCGAACCCGTGTTGATAGTATTTGCAGATGGGCCTTTGGAAGGTAATTAGTATTAAATAAAGTCATGGGGGGGGCAGGGATGGTATTGATGGCTTTGTAAAAAGAAGACAGACCCAGGCTAGCTCACTTGCTATGTTTTGCATATAATGTTCTCTACCATAGTAATGCGCAGCAAGAAAGGCTTCACCACACACTTGGATTTCCTAAACTCTAGAACCATGAGTTGAATAAACCCCTGATCTTTTTAAATTACTCAGCCCATTCCGCTGTAGCAACAGCACAGACAAAGTTAAACATTTTCCTGCTAGACTGGTTAGGTCAGTGATCCGCTTTACTTCCAGACATGAGAGAAGAAAAAGAAGAATCTTTGCTTCCCCACAGTCTCTGTGGGGAAACGCGTCCTATTCCATGATCTGCCTGCCTCCTGTCCTCCATCGCTGCCAACTAACTATAAAAACAACCAGTTTCTGGGGCGAGGCACGGATGGCCAGGATGAATAGCTCCATGAGAAAGGAGAGCGCCCAGAGAAGGCGGCAGTAGAGCCCGTTACAGTCCAGCCACATCGCCGCCAGGAAGCTCAGGCTGCCAGGAAGCACGGCAGAGGCTGCCAGGGCGGGCAGGAGCAGGAACTGCAGCCGGGGCACGAAGCTGGGTGCCGAGGTCGCTCTCCTCTTGCTGTGAGACAACAACACTCAGACACGACTCAAAGAGAAGGGAGATTCATTTGGCTCAGGGGTCCACACGGGACACCCCTGTGGTAGGAATCCCATCGCAGAAGTCACGGCTGGCTGCAGAAGTCACGGCTGGCTGCAGAAGGAGGAGGCCGGGGCAGGTCACCACAGCCATGGTGGAGGCAGAGAGAGCAAGAGCAAACTGCTAGGACCCAGGACCCGGCTGCCAACCTCAAAGCCTGCCCGCCGCATGCCTTCCCTGGCAAGGCTCCACCTCCTAAAGGCGCCACAGCCTTCCCAAACTTTACGCCAGCTGAGGATCCAAACACGTGAGCTCGTGGAGGGCGGGGCTCACATCCCAACTGTGACACGGCACAAAGAGGAGGAGAGAAGAGGAGGGGAGTCTCAGGGCAGGAGCGGTGGGCCAGGTCTACTACTGCTCATGGATGAGGAGTTTTAACATCGCTAAGCTACTACGTCCACCACAAGAAGAGTTGGACGAGATGCATCCCTTGGATGCTTATTGAGAGAGTACTATGTGACCTGTCCTGTTACGGGTAACAGAGTATGATTTATGCGTAGTTTTTAGTTTCTATGACTGCGCTAGCTCTATAGGTGTCAACCTGACAACTAAAGGCTGAGCCCTGGGCACATTTGTAGAGAATTAGTAGTTAAGGCAAGACCTGAGCAAGCCTGTAGGGGATCATGATTGATGTGGGAAGACCTCGTCTATAGCGGGTGAGATCATTCCCTGGGCAAGTAGATAAGATGGGCAAAGTTGGCTCAGTAAGTTGGCATTCTTCAGCATGCCTGGGCAGACTTGTCATCTGGCAAGTGATATTTGTCCCTTTCTCAGCAATCCTGTGTATATGGTGTGGTCAACTCTTAGTGTTGGTATGAGCTCTCCTGCCAAGCTGGACTAAGAACTGTAACCAGACAATCATAAGCTAGAATAAAACCCTTTGTTCCTCTAAGCTGGATGGTCATGAATGCAACGGCAACATGCAGACAAACTGCAATAATGACTTTGTTGGCCATGTAGGCAGGTAGGTGTGTTGTCATAAAAATGTGTCACATGGTTGAGAGAGAGAGGCTCATTTTGAGTCACATCTAATCTGGCTTGGCAAGGAGTCCCTCACTAATGTCTCCCGGAGGACACTGAGATCTGAATATTAAGGGTGGTCTAGCACACTGAGGATAGTGTGTTCTACCTGCAGAAGGGAAGAGCAGAGCGGTCCCTGTGATGACTACCTTACACCCTTTTGACTGGGCCACAGTCTCCACTTACTAAAATGCCAACCCACCTGCTACTGCCTACGTGACCAAAGAAGTCACTGCTGCAGCTTATCTACATGTTGCTGATACATTCATGACCATTATCGCATAAATATGGTTGCTGCACAATTCTTTGAGTACAAGAGAAGCCTTCAACAAGGTGTGTGGACCTCATCCAATCAGTTGCCAAAAGAGAAACAGATTTCCAAAGAAGCAAGTTGGCCTTCGGACCTCAGCATCTACTCCAGCACCACAGGTTCTACTCCAGCCTGGGCATCCAGCCTGCCTGCCACCACAGCCAAGTTCTTAAAGTTAATCTTGCATTTTTTATTGTTAAGTTTCTTTGAAAAGCTTGATAGATGCAGCCAGGTGCAGAATTCGTCAAGTCCTGAGGCCAGGAGGAAATCCGCACCGGCTCATATTAATGAAGGGCAGTGTCCAGAGACCTCAGTCACTTGCTCACTGAACAAATACATGCAGGGAAACTCAAGCTTTCCATCGGAAGATTTGGAGACCGAGTCTACCAAAACAAGTAAAGTCCAGCTGGAGAAAAGGCACATGAATGTTTAACATGCATGTGTATGTGGGATCTACCTGAGTCATGAAACTCACACAAAAGGTTTCAGATGTTTGAGGCTTAACTTTTATCATGGCTTAGACTACGGTGGTAGAAAAGAAGGAAAGTGGATGATTTAACCTACATTTCATAAGTAGAATTAATGAGGTGACAGATGGAGGAAAGGAAGGGTGTATAGGCTAAATCATTAGGCAAGTTAAGTAACGTTGACAATTCCTTAATAGCCTAACAAGACATTTGAAAGTTTCTTGGAGTAGGCACGACTGTGACTGTCCTTCTGATGGTCATTCACATCTCGTTTATTGCCCAGCAATTCCATCTCTGAGATTAGAAGTTAAAAATAGTATCAGCATGTGAGGTTGACTTTTTTATTACAATGATAGGCCAGAGTCTGCAAGTCTAATTCTGAGACAAGAAGCGTATGGGCGCACTCTCAAGTGTCTCCACAGAGTCAAGAGTGACGTCTTCTAAGTGCCAGAGCTTCCTTGGACAAGAGACTTCCTTTCATTTGACACCAGCTTGAAAAAGCCAGATAGTGAAGCAGCTGCAGAAGGGAGACTTACAGGCACCCCAGTGCCACTGAAGCACTTTTGTGGGTGGTCCAGACAGGTCTGGACATGTTGGCACACCCCGTCCCATCCTAGCCTTCCTCTGGCTGTGCCTGCCACACACCCTGTGAGGAAGGAACCAGGCTAGTCAAAAAACATCCTAAAGAATTCAACACATTCAGTATGTGACGTTCCATGGACAGATTTTTAAACCAAGATCTGGGATTGCCAAAAATTTGGATTCATGGTCTTCCTATCTTCCTAGTCACATGTGGGAAGTGGCTTTCTTGTGCTTTATCTATTTTATTACCATTTCTCAGGTTTGCCTGCCTAGTGGTTCCTGTTTTGCGATAGTCACAGATTCTGGGAAAGCTATGCTATTAGATGCCCTGAGGTGTGGTGGTGGTGGCGCTATCTGTCTGATAATCACAGGTGATGGGAGGAGCAGTACCCTCCTCTCCAATTCAGGTCCACTGGAGATCCCAGTATGTTGCCTTTTGAAAACAGGATCTTTGCAGGTGTAATTAAGGTGAAGTTACTTAGAATGGACCCACATCCAATGACTTGTGTCCTAATAAAAATAGGAAGATGCTCTAAGATACGCAGAGGAAAGGCAAGTAGCAATGGAGGAGAGAACAGAGAGAAATGTCTTCTAGTCAAGGATGCTGAGCATTAGTCCACATGAAGTAACCAACTCTGCTTACTCTGAGCCAACATGAATGATTGTGGCATTGGAACATGGATTCAAGTTACTTTGAATGTCATGTCCACCAGGAAAGAGGCTACATGAACTGTTACAGTCATAGAACAAAAGAAAGTTATAAATCACGACACTGCTCAAGATCTTTGCAGGTGTAATTAAGGTGAAGTTACTTAGAATGGACCCTACATTCAATGACTTGTGTCCTAATAAAAATAGGAAGACGCTCTAAGATACACACCCCTTCCAGGGTGAGACAAGAAACTTATGGGCACACTCTCAAGTGTCTCCACAGAGTCAAGAGTGACATCTTCTAAGTGCCAGAGCTTAGAAGGGATGCCAGGTAGACAGACCACAAAAAAAAAAAAAAGGAAAATCAATTCTCTATTTTGTTAGTCTTATAGCATTCTTAGCTTTAGGTTGGTGGAAGCTTGGAATCTGCTATGTGATGTTCTAAGAACTTTATCTATTCATCACCAGAACATTAGGTTGGGTATAAAGTTAAGGTAACTGGCTATTAAAGAGACTAAATATAACCCACAATCACTTTGGCTTTCCACCTACAACATTCCATCTCTCCACAGTCACTGTGTTCTAGCCAAGGTCAAGCAGCCACAGGACCTTTAATACACAACCCAATGCGTAGGAACTTAGGGCAGCCCCAGAAGACTAATGCAGGTTCAAGACCTCTTGCTGCAATCAGGAGTGCTGGGCTTCAGATCCTGGAACTACAAATGCCTGTAACCCCAGATCTGGGTGCGGAGATGGGAGAATCACTGGGCTTGCTGGTTCCCAGCCCTGCCTAATGGTGAGCCCTGGGTTCAGGAAGATAGCCTGTGTTGCAGTTACTCTTTCTGCTGCTGTGAGAGAACATTCCGATTCAAGCAATTTAAGAGGAGAAAAGGAGATTTATTCGGCACACGTTTCCGCAAGGGATACAGTTCATTTATGGCGGAAAAGGCTTGGCGGGGAGCAGAAGCTGCAGGCAGCTCAGTCACAGCAGTCATGGTGGAGGAGGCCGAGAGAGCAAGAGACAAACTGTAAGAACAGACTGCTGGTGAGAGTATGGAGGGGTTCCCCAGCGGCCTGCCCCCTGTGCTGTGCCTTCCTCCAGCAAGTCTCTACCTCCTAAAGGTGCCGCAAGCTTCCATGGTACCCTGTCCCGGAGGAATAGCAGGTGATAGAAGAGGACACTAACTTCTCGTCTGTACACACACTGGGCACAGAGTTGTGCCAAAGATCATGCAGACATAAATGTAACATGCACACACACACACACACACACACACACACACACACACACACACAAGCACTGTGTGCGTGCACACAAAATCTTTTAAAATTGTTGCTTTCTGATAAAAATACTCTCTGGGGGAGGCACGGGGGGATGGAGAGGGAAGGGTGAGGGGAGGAGGAGCAGGGAGGTGGGTGGAGGAAGAGGGAGGGAGGGAACCAGTGTACCTATTAAGTTTGTATGAGCGGAAATAATAATAAAAAATGTTATAAAAAATAAAAAATAAAGAAAAAATACTCTGTATTTTTAAAAAATGCATTATTTTCTGAGAAAGGGAAATGACTATTCTCCTATATCTGTATGTATACATTTCACTAACTCCTTGTCTTCATTAGTACAATTTTACTCTTCTTGCAAACTCTTGCCCACACAAATATTATGATTTCCATTATAGGAGCTTTTTGACAGGCCCATGCACTCGTCGACAGAATGAATCTCAAGGTTGTTCGAGCCCAAAGGTCTGTGAATCGCTTGTCTCCAAAATCCTTGCTGTTTCCTTCACTATTGTCATCGGTCAAAGGTACAAACAGGACAATATGCTGAGCAGAGCTCTCCTGGTGAATTAGCAAACTTGAGGGTGGTCCTAGGGCCCTTAACCCAGGCGGTCTCCTTGACACTTAAGGAGAAAAATATTAGTATTTCCAAAGAAAACCTGAAGGTTGACGGTGTTCTCTACAATATTTATAAAGCAC
The DNA here is from genome assembly GCA_023101885.1 of Typhlomys cinereus. Taxonomy (NCBI): domain Eukaryota; kingdom Metazoa; phylum Chordata; class Mammalia; order Rodentia; family Platacanthomyidae; genus Typhlomys; species Typhlomys cinereus. The sequence continues at coordinate 601,883 of JALPQD010000198.1, forward strand.
CTTCAAATACAATTTTATTTGTGGACTCATTGCTTATCTATTTTTAATCTTTTGGCAAGTCCGTAATCTCTTCCCCTCGTCAGCCACAACTAACATGGGCACATGCTTGTGGAAGAATGAGCCATTAACTCGGGGTCTGGGCTAACCCTTATGGTGCCGGAAGTGAATGGCATTGCACAAAGGTGCCACTCCCGACCATTCCAGTGGGCTTTGCTTCCAGGTCACATGAACATGAGGCTCCCAACAAAGATAGAATCTGGAATAGAAGCCTCAGTCCAGCCTCCTCTAGCAAAGACCCCAGGGAACAGCAGCCCTGTTCCGTGTCTTTTCTTCTCAAAGGAACGTATTTTCATGGGTGATGGTGATCACTGGACATAGTGCATTGTACGTGTACACTGGTGCTTGCACGTGTGTGCACCTGCAGGTGGAGACCACGCAACAACCCGGTACTGTTCCTCAGCTATGGAGTACTTGTTTGTTGAGATCGTCTTGAGCAGGCATTACAAGTACATGCCATACAACTGGCCTTCCTCACGTGAATTCTGAGGGTCAAAGCCAAGCACTTTACCAACAGATATCCCAGTCTGGATATAGTACCTTTAAGCCTATGTAGAAATGCTCAGCATTTACATACATGTATTAGAGATGTGGTTGAGTAATAACAAATTTCTTTTAAAGTCCTCTCTTCCCAAACCTGATTATGATCAAAGAATGTCCTCCTAAGAGGGTATTACATGATGCAGTTGCAATTGTCAGTATGGGTGTATTGGAATTTAAAGAATTTGAAATTGAGATGTTAGCACAGGCGTGTGTGTGTGTGTGTGTGTGTGAGGTTTTTGTGTGTGCAATATTAGGGCTTCACACATGTTTGGCAAGCGCTCTGTCACTGAACTGTGTCCTCAGCCTGACACAGGGACATATTCTCATACGTTCACGGGAACTGAAAACATGTCTGCTTTGGCTGATGGGTTTCACAATTCAGGCTGGCACTGCCGATTACTTACAAGTTAGATGTTTTACATGCATTGAAAGACAGATGTGCAAGTCCAAGGTTTTGGCAAAAGCACATGTAAAACTCATCACTATAAGAGAATTTAAGAAACAAATTCTGCATTAGCAAAAGGCCTATAGACATGTTAACATTTCTATTTTCTCAACTCTGAGTTAAAAAAATTAGATGCTTCAAAAAGAGTTATGAGGGGCTGAAGAGGTGGCTCAGGGCTTAAGCCTCTGCCTTGCAGGCAGAAGGTCCTGAGTTCGGATCCTAGACCCCACGTATAGACGCTGGGTGGAAGCAGGGGCGGCCTGCGTTTCTGGTCCTGGTAGGGCGGAGCCTGTGAATCCCCTGGCAGAGTAAACAAGGAGGAGGTGGAGGCAGTCCATTGTGGTTCCCGAATTCACACACACACACACACACACACACATGCACACACGCGCATACATGCACAATTGAATAAATAAATAATAAAAAATGTTATTTAAAAAAAGTTATGAATAACTATCAATAATTTGATCTTTCGGTGTTGTTGATGAGTAGAATACATCTCAGAAACTGAGGAAGTGAATAACCCCAATAAAAAAGAGAAGTAAATGAGATGATTGATGATCAATCATAAAAATAATCTTAGGACAACTCAGTATGTAATTTTTAACATATATCTTGGAAGTAGATAGAAAAAAACTAGAGTGATTTTGCCATTACAAAATGTTTTTTATATCCATCTATTTATTAGAATAGATTTTTTTCCCTCAGTGTTCAAGTCTATGAAAGGTAAAATGATGGCTAGAATTGACACTGAATCCTGCTGCATATAAGGTAGACATCATATTTCTTTACTAACCTGTGAACTTAAAAAAATACCAGTATTCATTTTACTAAAAAGTGTATTTGCAATAAATTATGTCATAGAAGATTATATCAGACTACCCCTCTTATGGATAAAAATGATAAACTCTGGAAAAACACAAAAAAATTATTCAAAGACACTGGAAAACAGTCAAAGCAGGTAGATGGGAACTTAAGGGCCAGATACTCTTTAGAGCATGTAGACATAGTAAGTAAGATTTATGTGCAAACCCTTAGCCTCAGAGGACCTTGTAGGAGGTGCTGTACAAGACAGCTAGCACTCATTCAGAAAACTTCAGTCTCACAGGGTTAAGGACTTAAAAGCTGGGAGTTTGGAGTTCTGGGAAAGGGCCCCCAAATAATACACTCACTCTGCGCAAATCTTGCTTGACTTTCTAACTGTGTTGCATGGAGGATACTGCAAGGAGTTCCACAGAAAATAACAGCTGGATTGTTGAAAGACATTACCAGAAGTCTGACTCCAGTCAAGTTAAGGACTCACCACAGCAACACTTATTCAGAGAGATGACAGAATTTACAGGTCTGTGAGTAGCCAACATACAATAAAAAAAACACAACAGATTAAAAAAAAAGACTCAAAAGTCTGGCTTGAAATCAAGACAAAAAGCAGTGAATAGAAATTGGTTCCGGTATGTCCCAGATGTCAGAGTTAGGAAGGACTTAAGAAAACACAAGGTCATAATGAATTATGATGTAGAAAAATCTCACAGAGAAATAGAAACTCAAAAAAAATTTTATAATCTGTCAATTATAAGGTCTGGATTAAAAAAAAATTCACTGTCTGAATTTAAGAGACTTTTGGAGAGAATCAAAGACCTGTGACCTTAAATAGACTAAGACAAATTATCCCATCTAAAGAAGAGATTTTAAAACTACTTTAAAAGTAAACAAGTAGATAGAACAAAATTCCCCTTGGGATAATAACTGAGAGTCTGGCATAGAAATTTTGGAAAGAATGGAAAAAAGCGTGGCAGAAAAAAATTAAAGAAAGAGTAACAGATTGCCCCACTGGAAAAAAAATGAATGTATAGATTCAAAATGCTTAGCAAAACTCAAGCTAATAATAATAACCCAAAGAAAGTCACACCAAAAATGCAGTAATCAAGCCAATCAAAAGCAAAGATAAAGATGAAATCCTAAAAGCAGCTAGAGAAGATGGCGCAGTACGATCTGGATGGGTCTGTGGACTCAGAAGCCAGGAAAGCCACAATGGAATGGAATTTTTAGAGCTGCCCTTGGATAAGTAAGGATAGCATATTAGCTGCTACGGTATGAATCTGAAATGTCTCCTTCAGGCTCATGTTTCTTTCCTAGACTGGTGGCCCTGCACAGAAAGACTGTGGAGACCCTCGGGAGGAGGGGCCAGGCTAGCAGAAGTGGGTGGCCAGGAGCAGGGGCCTCTGAAGATGATGCTGGTCCTGACTGTGTCCTCTGCTTCCACGTGTCATTTTAAGAATAAACCGACCACATTCCTTTGTCCCCTGTTGCTGTGACTACCCCTGCCATGATGAACAGTAACCCAGCCTCTGTCAAGTCACAGCAGGAGAGAGAGTAATATGCCAGCCCATATCTAGACAAAGAGTAATATGCCAGCCCATATCTAGACAAAGAGTAATATGCCAGCCCATATCTAGACAAAGAGTAATATGCCAGCCCATATCTAGACAAAGAGTAATATGCCAGCTCATATCTAGACAAAGAGTAATATGCCAGCCCATATCTAGACAAAGAGTAATATGCCAGCCCATATCAAGACAAAGAGTAATATGCCAACCCATATCTAGACAAAGAGTAATATGCCAGCCCATATCTAGACAAAGAGTAATATGCCAGCCCATATCTAGACAAAGAGTAATATGCCAGCCCATATCTAGACAAAGAGTAATATGCCAGCCCATATCTAGACAAAGAGTAATATGCCAGCCCATATCAAGACAAAGAGTAATATGCCAGCCCATATCTAGACAAAGAGTAATATGCCAGCCCATATCTAGACAAAGAGTAATATGCCAGCCCATATCTAGACAAAGAGTAATATGCCAGCCCATATCAAGACAAAGAGTAATATGCCAACCCATATCAAGACAAAGAGTAATATGCCAACTCATATCTAGACAAAGAGTAATATGCCAACCCATATCTAAACAAAATATCCTTGGAAAAGGATGGGAAGGAACATAGATTGTCTTAGATATATGACAGGACTTAACCCTAGATCTGCATTATATCAAGTTCTTTATGGCAAGGAAAGTGATACTAGATAAAACCTCAGTGCCGCAAGAAAGGATAAAAAGCATTAAAAATGGTGAATATAAAATACCATAGATTATTTTCTTATTTTCTTTAAGAGGTATGTTTAAGGCCTAAAATGCTCACTGTCGTGTGTGTGTGTGTGTGTGTGTGTGTGTGTGTGTGTGTGTGTCTTATTATACATGAGAGTAATAATGTTAAGGATGGCAGCTAACTACAGCTGTGTTTTTACAAGGCTATTATTTTTTTGTCCATTAGTATATGTTAAGCCTAGAGTACACTAAGATCACTTAAGGCTGTATGTCATAAGCCCTAATAAAACCACTAAAAATGAATAAAAATAAGTATATTAAGGAGCCAATGGTTGGACTAAGATGAAGTAATCACTAAAGAAAGCAGAAAAAGAGAAGCAACAAGACAGGATTAAATGAATAAAATAGTATATAAAAAGGTAGATTTAAATCCATCCATGTCATTATTACATTAGATATAAATGGACCAGAAATTCCAATTGAAAGACAGAGATCAGACTAAGAATCAACTATAAATGACCTACAAGAGACTTATAAACTTTATTAAATATAAGAAATAAGTATGTTAGAAAATTTGGAGAACTATTGATCTAAGACAATAAACCTGAGAAGGATTGAGAGTTTATATTAATAACAGATAAGATAGACTTCAAGCCAGGAGAACAGAAAAAAGGTCAAGAGATTCATACTAATTTTATTTTATTTTATTTTTGTTTACATGTGACATTTTATCATAGTAATTTTAAAGAAGGTCAAATCATTAGGAAGACATAAAATTTCTATGTGCACCTGGAATGCTTAGCATTAATCATCAATTTCACAAGTAGAAGGCAGATGTCTGGACTCACTTGAGAGATATGTTTCAGATGTAGTGGGGCCTTCAAGTCCACTGTAGGAGATCATCTTAACTGATGTGGGGAGACCCAGTTCACGGTGGATAGGTCCATTCCACAGATCATCTGGGACAATATAATGATGAAGAGAACTAGTGGGGCGTCGGAGGGCAAGCAGCATGCAGGCATCGGAGGGCAAGCAGCATGCAGGCATCGAAGGGCAAGCAGTATGCAGGCATCGGAGGGCAAGCAGTATGCAGGCATCGGAGGGCAAGCAGCATGCAGGTAGGCATTGGAGGGCAAGCAGCTTGCAGGCATCGGAGGGCAAGCAGCATGCAGGCATCGGCGGGCAAGCACGCAGGCAGGCATCGGCGGGCAAGCACGCAGGCAGGCATCGGAGGGCAAGCACGCAGGCAGGCATCGGCGGGCAAGCACGCAGGCAGGCATCGGCGGGCAAGCACGCAGGCAGGCATCGGAGGGCAAGCACGCAGGCAGGCATCGGAGGGCAAGCACGCAGGCAGGCATCGGAGGGCAAGCACGCAGGCAGGCATCGGAGGGCAAGCACGCAGGCAGGCATCGGAGGGCAAGCACGCAGGCAGGTATCGGAGGGCAAGCATGCAGGCAGGCATCGGAGGGCAAGCAGTATGCAGGCATCGGAGGGCAAGCATGCATACAGGCATCGGAGGGCAAGCAGCATGCAGGCATCGGAGGGCAAGCACGCAGGCAGGCATCGGAGGGCAAGCACGCAGGCAGGCATCGGAGGGCAAGCACGCAGGCAGGCATCGGAGGGCAAGCACGCAGGCAGGCATCGGAGGGCAAGCACGCATGCAGGCATCGGAGGGCAAGCACGCAGGCAGGCATCGGAGGGCAAGCACGCAGGCAGGCATCGGAGGGCAAGCACGCAGGCAGGCATCGGAGGGCAAGCACGCAGGCAGGCATCGGAGGGCAAGCACGCAGGCAGGCATCGGAGGGCAAGCACGCAGGCAGGCATCGGAGGGCAAGCACGCAGGCAGGCATCGGAGGGCAAGCATGCAGGCAGGTATCGGAGGGCAAGCATGCATACAGGCATTGAGGGCAAGCATGCATACAGGCATTGGAGGGCAAGCATGCAGGCAGGCATCGGAGGGCAAGCACGCATGCAGGCATCGGAGGGCAAGCACGCATGCAGGCATCGGAGGGCAAGCATGCAGGCAGGTATCGGAGGGCAAGCATGCATACAGGCATTGAGGGCAAGCATGCATACAGGCATTGGTCCTTGCCCTCTGCTCTTTTTTTTTAATTTTTTAATTTATTATTTATTCAATTGTGCATGTATGCGTGTGTGTGCGTGTGTATGTGTGTGTGTGTGTGTGTGTGTGTGTGTGTAGAACCACGGACGAATTCGGGAACCACCATGGATGCCTTCACCTCCTTGTTTACTCTGCCCCGGGATTCACAGGCTCCGCCCTACCAGGACCAGAAACGCAGGCCGCCCCCACTTCTGCCTGTTGTCTATACGTGGGCCTAGGATCAGAACTGGGGACCTTCTGCCTGCAAGGCAGAGGCTTAACCCCTGAGCCACCTCTCCAGCCCCTTGCCCTCTGCTCTTGAGGTGGACATGAGCAGTCCTCTTTGCTCCTGCTGCTGGGACTTCCCAGACATGACTGACTGTAACCTGGAGTCCTTAGCTGGAAACAAACCCTTTCCCTTTATGATGCTTGGGCCATGTATTCTGTTGTAGCAGTGGGTGATGACACTAAGACAATACCGAATACAGTTTCAAGATACATAAAGCAGAACCCCACCAATGAAAAGGACAAGTAGACAATAATGCAATAATCAAGAGAGATTGCAATAACATCTTAGTGAGTAATGAACTGGGTTTTTTGAAAGTCCATAAGGCTGAAGAGATAGCTCAGGGGTTAAATCTCTGCCTTGTAAGCAGGGTCCTGATTTAGAATCCTAGGTACCACGGAAAAATGCCAAGTGGAAATGACGTTGGCCTGCACTTCCTGCCCTGGTGGGCAGAGCCTGGGAAATCCCAGAACGAAGCACAAAGGAGGTAGAAGCAATCCAGGGTGGTTCCCGAAGTCAACCTTGGGCCTCCACAGAGACACACAGTGCCCACACACACACACACACACACACACACACACACAAACCTACACGTGCAAAATAATTAAAAAGTCCACAAGTGCATTACAGATGATCCAAACAACACTACCAATACTAAAGTGAACTGGTATTTATAGAATCAACTGATAGTGAGAATGACTCAACTGTATAATACATTGTCTTTGTAAAGATGAACATGGAATGTTTATCAAGTCATTTAGCAATTCTGGAAATAAGTTTTAATTCATTTATAAGTCTGAAACATTGATTCATCTTTGTTGATCACAGTATACTAAAGTAGAAATAACAATACTTAGAAAAGCCCTTAAATATTTGGAAGTGAACACATTTCAAAGAAGTGTATTGAATAAGAAAAATGAGAAATCAAAAACTATTTTCAGCGGAATTAAAAATGAAAGTACAACACATTAAAAAAAAAAAAAAAAGGCAGCTAAAGCGATGCTTAGAGGGCAACTCATAGCTTTAAATGAATACATTTCCAAAGTACCAAGGTCCCCAATCAATATGAGAATCTTTACTAAACAACTAGAAAAAGGAAGTCAAAGGTCAAGTAAGTAGAAAAGAACGAAAAATCAATGGATTAGAAACCGAAATACATGGCTTTGCGAAAAAATTGAAACAATGTAGACCTCTAACTGTATTAGTCAGAAAAAGAAGAAAACTATCAAGTATCGTTTTCCATTTCTGGGAGAGCCACTCCTTGCCCGCGGGACTTCCAGAGAAAGGTCAGTCAGATACATTTATATAATGTATAGAGGAAGCTCACAGAGGGCGAGTGAAACGGACTGCGGGAAAGACCGAGCTCACCGGGAGGGTATACCTTCCGGAGTCACTGGGCAGGTGGCTTGCCCCGCCCCTCCCCTCCCCGCCCCTCCCCGCCCCTCCCCGCCCCTCCCCGCCCCTCCCGCCCCGCCCTCTCCCGGCCCTTCTGCGCAGGCGCGAGGCCGGCGCTGCGGGAAGCGCGGAGGGGCGTGGCTGGCGGGCGGGCTGGGGCGGGGCTTCTGCTGCGCGGGCGCGGCGCGGAGCGGGTGAACTGGTGAGCTGGCGTCGGTGCGTCCCGGCCGCTGCTGTCCCGGGCGATGCTGAAGCCCCAGCCCGGAACCTGGCGGCTCTGATCCAGCCTCTGCGCGGGGGCGAGGCGCGCACGGCGGCCATGGCGGAGGCCTGCGAGCCCGGCCGGCGGGAGGGCGCGGGCGCCGGCACCTCCGGGGAGGAGGAGGAGGACGAGGAGCGAGAGCCGCTGCTGCCGCGCTCCGCCTGGGCCCCGCCGCGGCGAGGCGCGCCGGGGAACGCCGTGCGGCTGGCGGCCGCCGAGAGGGACCGGGGCGAGATCGCCGCCCGCCCTGCCGGCGACGACGAGCTGCTGCTGCCCGCCGGGGACGCGCCGCGCTGCCTGGCGGGCGACGCCGTCCCGCTGAGCGCGGCCGCCGAGCCGGACCGGAACCGCTCGACGGGCTCAGGTGCGCCGTCCCCGCCCGGCGCGCGGCCCCTCTCCCGGGCCTGGGCTCCCCCTCTCTCCTGCGCCCCCCGGCACCAGTGAGCCCCCAGTTCTTCCTCCCTGCAAAGTCAGTGCAGTTAGGGGGTCAGACGCCCAGGAAAACTTGCACGGGACAGTGACGTGAGTTGTTCTTTCGAGTTTGGACTTGAGCTCTGATGAAGAACTCTGGACTTTCCAGAAAGTGGGGAATTTACCGGGTGAATGGCAGGCAGAGGGGCGCCCGAGAACAGTACCCATTTGCCGCTGGGACAAGTTTGAAAACTGTTAAAATGTTGCTATTGTGACGTTACCCAGAGGGGGCAGAGGCTGTGGGCATCCTGGTGCCATGTTTTTCTTGCAAAGTTTGTATTTCTTGGTCACCTCTTTCTTGAACACCCTTCGCGGTGGAGGGCTGAGTTTACGCGGACTGATTGGAAGCCTTTGAAAGAGAAACCAGCCAACAATGTTTAAACCTTAGGCATGCTGTTGCAGGCCCGATGGGGTATCTTTATGAAGAGTTTTGGGTCGGGGAGCCAAGGCTAACTTTTGGAAATGAAGTACACTTGTTCCAGCTAGAGGCCAGACAGGCTTATTTGTAAAATCTACTTATTGGTGTTAGGGTGAATTCAAAGAGGTGGGGCTTATTTGTTCGGGGTATCACTGAATTGACTTGACAGTCTTATTTATGTTGCTGTTGCTTACTTTTTCCGGCGCCGCTGATGTTTACCTAGTCTGATTGATTGATGCTGTTGTGCTAATGTGCCTTGAATAGTTGAAAAAACTTTGTACAAGAGCAGATCGTTCAAGTTCTAACTGAACAATCATACATACATAGATATTCTTGAAACAAGTCCGAGAGCCCCAGAGGAAACAATCTAAGTGTGTCTTGCAGGCATGTCTGCTACCCCCTAAATCACCAAAGTATTCTCAGTAGACTAAGCGACGGTGAAGTTGAAATTGAAGTTGAAGTGCAATTGTGCAGCTGCACATTCGTTTAGCTACAATTTGAACATACATTTTGTAGAATCCAGGGTGTTGGGTATCTAAGAGCCTTGTGGCTATCTTACCTTTCCCCCAGAGGTACCTCTCTTAAGTGTTTTTTTTTTTTTTTTGTCCTTGTGCCTGGGGTGGCCCAAAGGTAACCCCAGGAATCACCCCACAATGTTCTACCTCCTTACTACTTTGCTCTGGCTTTCCCAGGCTCCTCCTCCTAGGGTCAGAAGTTTTGGTTGCTGCCATTTCTCCGTGGCGTTTTTTACATGGGATCTGGGATCCAAACTCAGATCCTTCTGCTTTCAAGGCAGAGGCTTAACTCCTGAGCCGTCTCTCCAATCCCAATGTTACCTTTCTGTGGCTCGATTTAACTAGAACCTAAGGTCTAGAAACATATTTAATATTTGAAAGTGTGATTTGTTTTTGTAAATGAAATATTAGAGTTAGAGAAAGTCAAACTTGAGGAAGGATGAGTATGGTGAAGAACAAATGGGTTATTGCTACCTTGGTGTAGGGTACTGTTCCTGTCACAGTTTAGTTTGCCAAGATGTTTCCCAACATTCATTAGTTTTTAGTTCCTCAACATTCATTAGCACAGTAGATTAGCTTTCATCCTCCCCTTTGAAAATTCATAAAACTGTAACAATTGGGTGGCTCCTAGAACATCAAGAGCATGTAGTTGCCCCAAAGTCAAATATCCAGGAGGTGGTAAAGGAGGCACTGAGCCTGGTTCATCTTCCATATCCTGAATTTTGTTCGTTTTGCTGTAGATCTCTGTGTTAGACAACAGCTGTTACTTTTGTTTACACTGGCTTTCTTTTAGATGGGATTTTGAAATAGTTTTGAACTGTAAGAACTGTTTAAATGGCTAAAACAGGCTCCTCAACAGTTTATGATTGGGCTGGAGAGATGACCGAGGGATTAAGCTTATGTCTTGAAAACAGAAAGACCTGAGTTCAGATGTCACACAAAAATGCCGTCACAAATGGCAGTGACCTGCACTTCCGGCCCCAGAAGGTGGATCCTGGGAAATCTCAGAGCAAAGTAAAAAGGATGTAAAACAATCCAGAATGGCTCCCGAGTCACCCTTGGGCCTCCACAGGCACATATAGTGCCCTCTGATACACACACACACACCCCTTCAGGCAAAAAAAAGTTTGTGATTAAGTAATCAGGTTATGTAGTTTGTTAAAATTTGTCTTTTAATTTTCTTCGTCCTTCCTACCTTCCAGTTATTGTGAAATCACCTTCAGTTTTAAAATATTCCTATCTTTAGTTTAATATTGAAATTGGTAGTGCTTAACTATTTGGTTTATACAAACAAGAGCTTGATGTACTTGAGTCAATGCAAGAATGTTGTGTTTCTGTTATCTTTCTAGCAGCAAGGTAGGTGACAGTCTAGAAGCAGCGCAAACTGTAGTTAGTTGTGGTGGCAGTCCTTGTTCAGGTACTGTATTTTAATCAGGGAGTTATTATAATAAAGATGTGATAACCAATCTCTGTACTAGTTGTGTGTGCCAGACATAGTTTGTGCACTTTACATGTATCAATTCATAACCTTATGAAGGGAATATTATGTTGTATTCTCTCTTAAGAAAGTATGGGGAGCTGGATGTGGTGGTGCACAGGTGTAATTGCAACACTGGGGAAACTGAGGCAGGAAAACCGTTGTAAGTCAGGGCCAGCCTGGGCTATGTAGTGAGTACCAGGGCATCCAAGGATACATGAATAAAACATAGGAAAAGTAAAAATCAAGGGTTAAAAACAAGACAAATGGGGGCACAGGGAAGTGATTTGTCCAGGGCAGAAGAATGTTAGAATTTATACACAACAGATAAGGTGAAGGAAAATGGGTGTTCGCAGGTCGTGTAATGATTCGTTGTAGCTTATAAATTTACAAGCCAAATAAGAAAACTATTTGAAAAGGGGGAAGAAAGACGGGAAGTAAGTGTAATGAGCAGAGTAGAATGGAGGGTAGGAACATCCAGTGCTGAGTATCAGCAGCTGAGTTTGATTTTAAGATTCCCAGTCAGCTAACCCGAGAGAGGCCAATTCTCACACCCACGAAGAACGTTTTTGGTTTTGCAGGACTAGTTCTTGTAACTTCCCTGAAGTCCATTTCATTGAAAGTAATTCTGAGAATGGTTAGTAACAGTCTGACTTGATTCAGTGGGGATACTGATGATCTAAAGTTTTAGCGCGGAGTTTATGAAAGCTCATGTTCCGTGCATCCACCATAGCTGAGCCCTTGAAAGCAAGCTGCTGTGCTGGGATTATTCCTCACTAGTGCTTGAAATACGGCTGCCCAGTCAGGGTGGAGTGGCTCACCTGTTAGCCAGGACTTAGAGGCCGTGAACAGGATCTATTAGTCATGAGTTTGAGGGCAGCCTGAGCTGCCTACAGTGAAGCACTGCCTAAAAGCAAGACAGATGCAGCCTTTCTTTCCCATTTTCTTCAGAGATGCATCCTTGATCCATATCTGGGTGCCTGCGGGGTGTAAGCAGGCCAGACTGAATCAGGCGGAGGCCCGTGCCTGCCGTGCGCACACGTAGCTTTGCAGCTGATGGAGGAAATGGTTGGCTGCAGCAGCTCTCATGGATGACGTCTGTGTGCTGGGGAAGCTGAGGGCTGTAGGAGGCGCGAAGCCAGGGTTCAGATGTGACGTCCAGTTGAAATGAAGAAGAGCAGTCTTAGAACCCCAGAGGCAGGTTGAGTTTACTGAACATGTCGGCACTTTTTCTGGAAAACATTCTAGTCGGTGGTAAGATGTAGGAAAGGTGGTGTGTTAGTTTCCTCTCCAATTGCTGAACGAATATAGGACCCACACAACTTAGGGGTCAAGGGGTTTATTCTTGGCCTAGTTTCTGACTACAGTTCATCAGGGTGGCAGGAAAGTTCATATGCACATGAGGAACTGGCCACCAGAGCCCAGGAAGAGCTGTCTCCACCGAATTCTAACCAAGACCTGCTCAGGGCTTGCCTTTACTAACCGATTCTTCGTAGGTGTGACAAAAGGCTCAGCTGTCAATTTGGCAACTGAATCTCACCGGTATAGATGGTAAAAAGTAGCTCTAATCTAATGTAATGTAATGAGGAAGAGTTTATTTTGATTTGCTTATAAAAATGAAAGCTTGATAAGTTGCCACGGGGACATGTAATCTAAATACAAAGGGTGATAACAGCTGCTTTTCATTCTGTTTTCGTTTTTCAAAGAGTGGGTACTAACCCTTTGGTATGATCAAGGATAGTTTGTTAATAAAAATTTGTCCTGGGCCTTCCACTTTGTTTCCGGCAGGGATACATCAGAGATCAAAGCGAAGTTCTCTGCTTTCCTTAGACACTTTGTTACAGAATCACAAGTGTGGATGTGAACGAGTTCAGTGGGATCAGGTTGCTGCTGTAAAAGGAGCAGGAAAGGCAAAGAAAGGCTCAGAGGGTCGGCTGGACACTGGGGAAAGTGACGGCGGGATGAGGCTGGAGTTAGAGGTTTATTGCAAAGATGAGTGGAGGTTTTCTTTAGGAAATGAATTGGAGCATTTCTGGCACAAGGCCAAATCAAGACAATTTATTATTAAATTTTATTTATTTATTTATTTATTAAAAACGTGAACAAATTTGAAAAAAATCGAGATTCCGGGGTAGTTCAGTGGTAAGAATGTAAAAATGCACAAGGCTCTAAGTTCAGTTCCCAGCACACACCCTCAAAGAGAAAAAAAGAAAGAATGAAAATGTAGTTCATTTCCTTTGCTGTTAAAACAATCAAACCAGATGCCAGTAACAAGCCTCCAAGCTCAGCCTTTCCCATCCGTTAGCAGAACCTGATGTGATGATGTGTGAGTGTCACTCAAATTAATTTGTTACCAATTTACTTTAAGTCACTAGAATTAGAAAATTGTAAAATATAACCTTCAGTTATATAACTTCAGTGAAGTTAACAAAAAAAAAATTGCTACTAAAAACTAATTGCTTTGGCTTTAGAATAGTTGTCGTGTAATCTTTTCTCTAACGGTTGTGAGGGTCAGTGATAGATATATTTTGTCCGTAGTAAACCCAGCCATCCTCAACACATTTTCTATTGACAAGGACACCATTTCCTTAATATTTAACAGTGGTGTGCATATATATTGCCCCCCTTCCAAAAAAAAAAAAAAAAACTGTTAAGGGGAGTGAGCAGTAGTGGCCAAAGAGCTTACCCACTTTGATAAGAGTAATGTTAGGACACTATCCTAAGTAACCAAGGCAGCAGTACTGGCCTCTTCTGGGTGCTTAGTATCAAGACTGAAGTGGTATTGTGGTGTACCTAATAAGTTTGTATGAGCTGAAATAAAAAAAAAAAAAAAGACTGAAGGTGGTATTGGTTCTGGAGACGCCGGGGCCTGAAGCAAGCAGGCAACTAGGATATGAAAAATCCTGGAAACATTTCCATGTGGAGAGGGAGGTGGAGGATGGAAGACTTGGGGGCATGGACTCTTTTCTGCGTTTGGACAGCTGTCGTAGAAAGGGTTAGTGACTTGGGGTTTATCTTAGATGGCAGGACTAAGACAGCTTGAACCTTCTGAAGACGACGGTCGTCTCCAGAAAAGAAGGTTTGTGCTTGCTGTAAGCACACAAAATGAAACATTAATAAGTCAAAGGAGTGATTTCTCTGGAGTATTTGCACACTGCCCCAAGGCGATTTGCCGGTGTGTTCGTGTGGAAGCTGACCGTGGACCAGGAGCAGGGATGTACACTCGAGGACGCACAGAAGTCTCCTTAAAGAGAACAGAACACATCACCCTTTCGTGCCAAATGGCCTGTGAATTTCCTGTGAATTTCGTATAAGGGAAATAGTGCTTTGGCTCGGGATAATTTAGGCAAGAATTGACGGGGACCTGGATCACATAGGAGGAGTAGAGGGGGATAGAGTGTGGGTTCTAAATACTTCGGGCTTGCTCTTAAGTCTTACGTGGATCGAATGCGAGATCACAGCTGCTTCCAACGGTTTTGCCTTAACCAGCTAGATTGTGTGTGTGTGTGTGTGTGTGTGTGCGTGTGCGTGTGCGTGTGTGTCTGTCTGTGTGTGTCTGTGTGTGTGTGCGTGCGTGCGTGTGTGTGTGCGTGAGTAGTCATCTGCCATTGCTCTGCGTCCTTGTTAGTTTGCTCTGGGGTTTTCCAGGTTCTCCTTCCAGAGCCAGAATTGCAGGCTGATGCCATTTTCCACCTGGAATCTGAACTCAAGTCCTTTTGTGTTCGAGCCAAAGGCTTTTACCCCTGAACCATCTTCCCAGTCCAGATGGAAGGTTTTGAGTCGGCAGCAGCTGGAACAGGGAGGATCAGCGTTCAGGAGGATGGTAGAGATGAGGAATTGAGTTTGTGAGCGTGAAGCTGTATCTGTTGGCAACAAAGAGGACAGGCAGGAGTTCAGGACAGAAGTAGGGGCTCGAAATGTAAATTTGGGTATGATGGGTGTTAATTAAAGAGGAAAGGGGACTAGGTGAAGTTGGGGGGATGCATGGTTGGTTGAGTAGTCAGTAAATGTGGTCCTTGGAGCCAGTTGTTCCTAAGTGGAGTAGGAAACTAGATCGTCTGCTGGGAGAAGCTGGGTGAGCATATGTATAGAACTGGGGAGAGACTCGGGCACGTTCATTTGTCTGGTCAAATTCAGCTGCCCCCGAACAGCATAGAAGACAGTGGTGGGCTTAGCCAGGCTGACCCGATGAAGGAAGGAAGACAACATGATTCTGTAACGATTGGCCACAGTTGAAGCTGAGCAAGAGCAAAATGACATGAAGTGGGAGGAGGCTGAGCACATGCGCTAGATCAGTGGTCGTGGGTGCTTGCGGGATGGAAGAAGTTTTGCTCTCGGGCTTGCAGAGGCAGCAGGGGAAATAGGAAGAGCTTGAATTGACAGTATGGGGAGGTTACAGATTCCGGTAATGACAGGATTAGAGGGCCTGGAGTAGGATAGGCGAGGAATCCCTAGCGGGCGTGAGGGGCATTCGTGTGATGTTTTGTACCCAAGAGTGTGACTCTTTGGAACTTAAGGAAGAGACGAAGGGCTGGACAGGGGCCCCACCGGTGACGTGCTTGACCTGCAGGCCTGAGAGCCTCAGGTCTCTCAGCTCATGTGCTTGAGTCACTTTTCCTGTTGTTGCGATAAAGCGCCTGACAAAAACAACCTGCATAAGAAAGGGTCTGTTTCGGCCCACAGTGCAAGGACACAGAGGACAGCAGGGTGGCGTACAGTGTGCCCACAGTCTGAGCAGACGCCAGTGCTGCACCACAGTTGGCTGCCACCTCTGTTCAGTGCCCCAGTGCACCTCACTTCTTAGTGGGTCTTCCCCCTCACTAACCCAATCAAGAACAGTCCCTCACAGCGTGCCCAGAGGTTAATGCAGTCTGAACAGCTCCTCACAGACACACCCGAAAGTTTGTGATTCCTGATCCTGGCAAGACGAGTCAGCTCGAATCATCACACACAGAAAGCCAGACGTGGTGACACTGCTTGTAATTTCAGTACAGGGCAGGTCCCCATTGGTGCAGCCCAGGCCCCGCCTGCACATACAAGATGGACAGGTCCTAGAGGATGCCAGAAGTTGGCCTCTGTCCTCCACATGTGTGTGTACCTGTCCACAACCACGGAGGGGAGGGGGTCAGCCAGGAGACTAGATTGCCTCTCTGTTCTTGGCTTCGCTTTCTATACCATATTGTCCTAAAGCCACTCACCTAATCCATGTGTGCAGGTCCACGAGGTGCACTCTCAGCTGCTATGTTCTTAACTCAGAAACCTACTGTTATTTCAGCGCTAAATGCATTCCCGGATGATCCAGAATTTGCCGATATTATATTCAAAGCAGAACAAGCAATAGAAATGGGAGTTCTTCCAGAAATAATTCCTCAAGGGTCAAGCGGAAGTTACTTTGTGAAAGATTCCAAGAGGGTAAGAATTTCATGTGAACTGTATGTTGCAGAAACTTTGGAAGACACTAAATGTGAAGTTAATGAGTTTTCTTGAGGTTTTCTTCCCTATTAAACCTATTCTTAGTCCTCTTTTCTAAAATAAAGGTGTTTGCATTTTCTAATTAAAACACTACTATATAGAAATGGAGCTGATTGTTTTAAGTTGTAGCTTATTCTGTATTATTGTATTTGGTTTCAAGCATTCGCTTAACACCCACAATTATCTATAGATTTGTTAAGTGTGTATTTTTAGTCCCTACTTGATAGTTGCCTGTTACCATAGAAACCAAGTACAAAGGAAGCTTAAACTTTCAAAATTTAATGTCATTTCCAAGTGCTTGATTTTTCTTAAAGGTATATTTTGCTCTAGGAATATTTTTCTTGGCATCGTACCAAGAGGAGGATGCAGGGCAACCCAAAGTGGGAAGGCAACAAAATGAAAGGAAATAGGAGCGGAAAGACAGGCAGACGTGGCTCTTCTACTTGGTGCAGAATTTGTCAAAACTTTGTGCTGTCTTTTTAAAATTTTTAAGATTTATTTTGTATGTTTGTGATGTTTGTGTGTGCATAGGCGTGCACGCACAGGTGCTTGTATTACTTCTACCTCCTCCTTGCTTTGCTCTTGGATTTTCCAGGCTCCGCCTGCCAGAGTCAGAAGTACAGGTTGCTGCTATTCCGCCGGGCATTTTTATGTGGTACTGGGATCCAAACTCAGGTTCTTCTGCTTGCGAGACAGAGTCTTAACCCTTGAGCCATCTCTCATGCACCATGGTGTTTTTTTTTTAAAGGCTTTCTGCTGATATATAATCAGCAGTTCTTTGTTTATGGAAAGTTTATAATTTTGCCTCTTTTCAAAATTGAAATTTTATTTTAGAAGTGATTTTAAAGCATAAGCCTTTTTCGAGGTTTAAATATATTTGTAAATGCTCGACTCCAGGGGTACATACATGTAGGGGACTGAAGCGAGAGGATTATTGGAGACCCACGTCTCCTAAATACTACACAGGGAAACCCTGTTCTTAAACAGTAAAATATGCATTTATAGACAACATCGGTCTCTATTCCAAACTCTTCTCCTTCCCCCCCCTTCTACTGAGACAGTCTCATGCCATTTCAAGCTGGCCTGGAACTTACATGAAACCCAGGCTGGTCTTGAACTTGTGTCAGCTTCTTTGCTTCAGCTTCCTGAAGTTAGAGGTGTGAACTCTCACATCTGGCTTGCAAATTTAATTTCTTAATTGTTCTCATTGTTTTTTAAAGTACGAATTCAAATTTATTGCTTCATAAAGAAATTATATTTTAATTAGGATTTTTCTTTGATAATTGAGCTATAAATTTGATACAAATCTATTGTCTTAGACTAGTGCTAATGATTGTTGAATGTTTATTGTAGACGCCCACAGACAGTCATCTATCTATTCCCTTGCAAAAGACTCACCATCTTCCTTAGCTTCCCTAGTGCGGGAAATAGTTAGGTGCCACTGTGAGTGACCAGCGCTTTTCTTTCTTACTAGGAGAGAGTTTATTTAAAACTGGTTCATGAAAAACATAACTGGAGGGGCTGGAGAGGTGGCTCAGGGGTTAAGACTCTGCCTTGCAGGCGGAAGGTCCTAAGTTCAGATCCTGGATCCCACGTATAGACTCCGGGCGGAAGCAGGGGTGGCCTGCATTTCTGGTCCTGGTAGGGCGAATCCTGGGGCAGAGTAAACAAGGAGGAGGTGGAGGCGTCCATGGTGGTTCCCGAATTCGCCTGTGGTTCTACACACACACACGCGCACACACACACACACACACACACACACACACACACACGCATACATACACATACACACACAGACACACATGCACGCACACACACACACACACACACACACGCATATACACACACAGACACACATGCATGCACACACACCCACACTCACAATTGAATAAAAATAATTTTTAAAAAAATTAAGAAAAATATAACTGGAAAATCCTCAAGAATCTGAAAGCATAATTGTTTGATATATAATATCTATGTTCCTTTTTCTGTTTTTGAGAACCGTTTCTTGTCACTAGGTTTATTTGTGTATGTAACAATTACTGACTGCCTAGCAAACAGGAAGCATTGTTCTGAGCACTTCAGATGCAGCTCAGATGAAGTTGTGGAAAGTAGACAGTGAGCAGATATGTCATGTGAATATCTAAGAGATTGTAGTGATAGCAGCGTTTGATCTGGAGCATTAGCTTTAGTCAGTGGAGAGCCAGGAGCCACGACGCAGTAGCGCCGGCTGCCCGCAGACAGGCAGGAGGAACACTTACACTTACACTCAGGGCTGAGCTCAGCGCGACCACGTAGCAGGAGCCCCATTGCAAAAGAGAAGACGAGAAGCAATGGAACACTTTCCTTACTTGAATTGCAGGTCCAGTCACAGCGAACACGTGGTCAGGTCGCCTGGCTCGCCTCACGTGCTAAAGTGTATTAGAGCAAATCTGCAAAATACCCACTGTTGAATGGGAGTAAGTGTAAATGTGACCGGAGTCAGATTATCTTAGCACTTGAAAGTTATACATAAATTTTATTTATCATAGCACATTTTGTGGATTATTGTCTATCTGTCCACAAGACTGATGGGATTTCTACCTTTTTCTCTGTAGAATATTATTGGTGTGTTTAAACCTAAATCAGAAGAGCCTTATAGCCAACTGAATCCAAAATGGACCAAATATGTTCATAAGGTCTGCTGCCCCTGCTGCTTCGGCCGGGGATGCCTGCTTCCCAACCAGGGATACCTTTCTGAAGCCGGTGCGTACCTGGTGGATGCCAAGCTTCAGCTGGGCATTGTGCCTAAGACAAGGGTAAGGAAGAAATGTTTCTCAGTTTTGTAACTTGCAGCTCTTCCTCTGTGAAGCCATGGGTACTAATTCCTAATGAGAGCGCCCAGGGCTGAGTCCCAAGCAGTTAGTAAATGGGTCTGGAGTAGAGCCACAGGGAGCCATGGGATTGTCTTTTGTTCCTGCTAACAAGAGGAAAGATCAACGGTTGATCTGGAAATTGAGCCCATTGGTGACAGAGATTTTTACCATGCCCCAGCACTGCTGGTGTTTCTCAGGGGCCTTGGTATGTTTTCACTTAATGCCTTCCTCAAGATGTTCACTTCTACTTCTGCATTTCAGGACTCTGATTTTTTTCCTCTCAAAGTTTTAAGCTGCTTTTATATCTGTTTGCAAAGACGTGTGTGTTGCTGAACTCCCCCCTCCCCCCACCCCATGGTCTGTCTTTGTCCAGTGTAGATTCTCTGGGGCTTTAGACGGGGCTCCACTGTGTTGGTGGTTAGTGATGTGTATGTGAGTAGATGTGCCCCAATGCAAACTCTAGTTGTTGTTCTAAACTCTGTTTTAGGTGGCTTGGCTTGTCAGTGAGACGTTTAACTACAGTGCAATTGACCGAGCAAAATCAAGAGGCAAAAAATATGCCTTAGAGAAAGTTCCGAAAGTAGGTAGAAAGTTTCATCGGATAGGACTTCCTCCCAAGGTAAGTTACTTGAATATGCTTTGCGTTCAAGGGAGTTGGACAGAGGGGCGCCAGCCATCCTGCTGCGGGCTGCAGGTACCATGGAACAAGAAAACACCCTTTAGAACTCTTGGAGGAACTTGTCAGTGCACTCTGATAATGGTTTTCAGTGATGGTGTGTCTTGGGAGCTCAGGGATAGACAGGGACACCTGGAGCGGGGTTGCAGCGGGGGTTGCAGCGGCCTGGCCCATGCAAAGTCGGCACTCAGTCCTCAG
The DNA here is from genome assembly GCA_023101885.1 of Typhlomys cinereus. NCBI lineage: Eukaryota > Metazoa > Chordata > Mammalia > Rodentia > Platacanthomyidae > Typhlomys > Typhlomys cinereus. The sequence continues at coordinate 622,158 of JALPQD010000198.1, forward strand.
AAAGGAAGAAAGTGGGCACCTGAGTTGTCGGAGTCAGGAGGGATGTTACTTAGAAGGCGTAATAGAGTGACTGCTGAATACCCAGGTCTAGAACCATATCTCCGCTCCGCCTCCGTCTCTCTGGCCTTAACTGTCCAGTTCTATAAAATGGGGATGACAACTACCTCTTAGGTTGTGGTAAGGGTAGACTGAAGAAATTCATGTTGAGTACTTGGCACTACCAACTAGATTTTTTGCCTTTTCTTACCACGTCTAATTAGATCCAAGGGGTGATTGGCAGCTAAACAAGGGTGGAGAAGGCTATTGTGAAAAAGCGTTTGTCATAGTTACTTCTCTGCTTCTTACATATAATCAGCGTAAGGAGAGGGAGTAGATTTATTTGGCTTATGGTGCCAGAGGGGAGATGCAGTCCATTATGGTGAAAAGGGCACAGCAGGTGCAGGGCTGGAGGTGGCTGAAGTCATGTCCTTCGTGCAGGCTGCAGAGTAGACTAGAGGGCTTGTGCTGTGCCTTCCAGCAAGACCCCACCTCTCAAAGGTGCCGCGACCTTAGACATCAGCTAGAATTCACACACGTGAGCCTGTGGGGGCAACTTCTATTCAAACCATGACAGTGTTCTGGTCCAAGTTCTAAGGTTCATTTTTTAAAAATATATTTGTTCTATAATTTCATTGTTACTATGCGGGTAAAAGAAGTTGACGAGAAATTCAATTAACCTTTTTCTCAGTGATATTTCAATTAGGCAGGAATTTTGAAAAAAAAATTTACAAGTCCTGTTTTCTTGGAGTGCTGAAGTAAATGTGACTAAACGAGTTATTATTTCCATATTTTTACATTAACTATAAGCACTTTAAGAAAAGTCTTTGGGAAATTGTTAAAATCTTCAAAAAACAATCACAGAATGTTAGGCCACAAAATAGATTTCGCTATTGTAACTTATTTATGTGTGTCTTTGAGAATAGGCCACTCGTTACCTATATGTCATTTGCTGTTCAAGTATGTAGTCTTTCTTTAACAAACTGTTTCATGTTAATTATTTATTTCAGTAATAAAAGTCCACTTTAGAGTAGGCATGTATTCGAGAAAAAGACTACTCTTTAAAGCTGCCATCAAAGTTATGATCAATTGATTAGTTATCCAAGTTTTGCATGGTCTTTGATCTGCGTAAAGATACTGTTTTTTAAGATAATTTTTTAATTATTTGATGTTATAAAAAGAATCCTGAATTGTTGCTTCAATGAGATCAGATCACGGCTATGAAACAACCAAGAGAAGTACCCAGTCTGGCCTCCTTATTAAGTTAATGTCGATGACTATTTTTAGTAAGCAGAGTTCTTGTTAAGAGTGTCACCTAAGAGCACGTGTTTATTCTCTTTTTAATTATCCTTAAATAGCTCCCTAAAAGTCTGCGATTAAGCTTTTTTTTTTAAATGTGCTGTATGTTCTTTGTGGTTATTTAAGTTAGGATGTAAAAGTAATCATCTTGATAAATGTGGCTTATCTAAATCAGTGTTAACTTCTGTTTTTCTTATGGTGTTTATATAACACAGTTCTGACAGTTGTGCTGAGAAATTAAAAATGAATGTCTTTGTGCCTGTTTTTCTTTTCTAACTCTATTCTTGCAATTATAGATTGGTTCCTTTCAGTTATTTGTTGGAGGCTACAGAGAGGCTGATTATTGGCTTAGGAAATTTGAAGCCAATCCTTTGCCTGAAAATATTAGAAAACAATTTCAGTCACAGTTTGAAAGATTAGTTATTTTGGATTACGTCATCAGAAATACAGGTATTGAAGTTCTCTTAATTACTCTGATCTCGTTGGGGTTCAAGATAGGTTCCTGACATTGAAATCAAAGCCATAGATGGTGCAAAAGTCCCAAGGCCATTTCTCCAAAGCCTGCCTTTGAAAACAGGCGCAGCCCTGACTTTCAGGGCCGAGCCATCTGTGCTGCGGGCCTGATGCAGCAGACTCCTGCCCAGGCCGTAGCTCACTGCCCATCTCCAGGGTAGGGTTTCCAGGGGCAGAACAAGCCAGAGGTAGGGATTGTTATCTGTGCAATGTGAAAATTCCAAGCCTGGCTGTATTCCTTATATTTGATCCTTTTGGCATGGTGCGGCCATCAGCAGCACAGTTTTCTGTGGGCTTTGTGCTGGGTGGGAACAGTGCGGTGTTTACCACAGTACTGAGGCTTCTCAGACTCAAGGTCGGCATCCGCGGGCTGCGCAGCTGGCTGTCTCTGCCAGTGCCCGCACTTAACTAGCAGGAGCTCCAAGTGGGGCCAGGGCTACGCGTCGTTCTGGGACACCGCGTCAGTGTTCTTCCTTATCGTTTATATTAGCTTTTGAAAAGGCATCATGTAGTTGTCTAGACTTTGATATGATAAATATGATGTAGGTAATCTTACCACAGGACCACAATGCTCCAGCACTGACACTGAGTGAGCCTGATTGAAATGTGCCTAGTAGTAGGGGTAGATGCTCTTCCCAGTAAAGAAAAGTTATCCTTGACTCTTGCAACCTTGATCTAACAACTGTCTCTGCCTCACTGGGCAGTTATATGACTAAATGAATTCATGATACCTGTTATGTGCTTTCAAGCATATATGGCACAAGAAAAAGTATTCAGCTGGTGGTCAGTGGGGTTTGTAAAGTTTGTGCTAAGTTGGAACTTTTCTGTGTTAAACAGAAAGTCACAAAAATCAGGAGGCGACTAGATTTCTTCTCCTGATTTGAACTATATCATCCATAAAAACCAACTAACAGACTTTTCATTTCTTTTGAAAGACAGAGGAAATGATAACTGGCTAATCAAATATGAAAAGAAACATGAAAGGAAATATGAAAAGACAGCTGACTATGAGGTAAGGAACACCCATCATAGTCAAACACATGCAATGCATATAGCATGCAGTTAGCAGTGGAAGCACATGCAGTTTATCTAGCATGTCCCAAAGCTTCTCCTAATCTCCTTTGTTTAGATCCTTGATTTTGCGGACTCGTCTGTTGTCATTGTTCGCTTGATTTATAGCTCTGGCCCATTATTTGATGTATAGTTGAAGATGACCTTGAACTCACCTTTCTCTGCCTCTTGAAAGCTAATATCATAGGCACACACTAGCCTAGCCCCATAGACACCCAGTTTCTAGTCCCTTTCTCTGTTCTCATCCTTTTATTTTGTTTGCATTCCCTTTAGTGCATACTGCTGGGGTATGTGTATGTGTGTTAGAGGGCACTGTATGTCCCTGTAGAGAGAACCAAGGGTGACTTCAGGAAGCGTCCTGGATTGCTTCTGCCTCCTTCTTGCTTCACTCTGGGATTTCCCAAGCTCCACCTACCAGGGCCAGAAGTGCAGGCCACTGCCATTTCCACCTGGCATTTTTACATGGGACCTGGGATCGAAATTCAGGGCCTTCTGCTTGTGAGACAGAGTCTTAACCCCTGAGCCATCTCTGAGGCCCTCTGCCTTTTTCTTTGAGCCAGAGTCTTTCATTGGCCTGGAGCTCATGGGGTACCTGGGTCGCCTGGCCAGCAAGCCCCAGAAGCCTTGCCATCTGCCTCCCCAGCACTGGACCTCAAGCGTGTGCTGCCACGTGCAGCGTGAGGGACATCGGTTCTGGGGATGAAACCGAGACTCACGCTTGCTCAGCAAGTACTTATGGAGTGAACCATCTCTCAGCCCTGCATTGTGCTTCTTGGTTCTTGGCATAACCATGAACAGTGCTACTGGGCACCTTTATTTTCTGTTTTGTATGACAGTACAAATAATATTTGCTCAGTGCTTTTCATAGAGCTTAGGAAATGTGCAGAAATGCAAGTTTTACTTTGCTTTAGGAAATGAAGTCTTTTAGTATTTTTTTAACATTTTGGTATTTTACTGGTAAGTTTCTTCTGAGTATTTTGATTCAGAGTTAGGTAATTCAATATTACTTAATAAAATATGTGTGTTTTACTTATGACCCATATCCATTGAGCTTTTAAAAAAAGTACTTCAATTTTAAGCAACTGGTTTAAGCTTATTTAATAGACTACAGAAACCCTTAACACTATTAGAACTGCAGATTTCAGATTACTGATTTTTGACTACCCATGTTCAAATTTTATATATTTATATAAGATGTTCTAGGGTAGTTTTAAATTTTAAAACAGTCTATACCTGTCAAATTTTAAGTATTTTAACAATAGTATTCTCAGTATTTACAACCTGTGTTCCTAAGTGATTATTTAAAGGTGTTTCATCATTTTGAAATACTTTTACTTTCAGGTGTCTATCCTGAATGTTTAAAAAAAAATCCATGTACATAAAAAAAAGGTAATTTTGATGAGCAGTTGTCTTAAAACATCAGTACTAGTAGGCAAATATCAAGCACTTATGCAGTGTGTCTAGTGACGCGTTACCAACAAAGGCTTAATATTCCAAGCTGTTTTCTCTAGAGAGAAAAATTACTAAGTAAGCACACTGTGCCAATTTTAAAAAAATCGTGATTATGAGATGTTCACTGCTTTGAAAATAGCCTTTTCCTAGGTAAATTTGTATTTTTTTCTGGCAACTTAATTTTGATCTTTATAGATCTTGAAAGAAAATGTGTTCTTAAATGTCAATAATTGCTGTAATTTGTTCTTTGGAAATATTTTTATAAGTTTATTATTAATAGATCATTTTTCTCCACTTTAGAGATCAAACTGGGTCAGTGATAAAGAATCACTTATTAAAATAGCTGCAATCGACAATGGCCTCGCATTTCCTTTTAAACATCCGGATGAATGGAGAGCGTGTGAGTATGTAATTCCACATGGGGAGGAGACTAAATTCGCAGCTATGTAAACGATCGCAAAGCCAGGTGAAGTACAGTCACTAGCTAGAGCTCAGTTCTGGGCCCTGGGCATTCAGATGGATTGGTGACACGCCTCTTGCTGTGCACCATTTGGATTTTTTTTGGGGGGGGGGAGAATGATTATATTTGGTTTTAAATTGTAGCCTTGTACTAGACCTGAAAAATGAGTTTAGTAACTTTGCAGTTTTTAAGATAAATAGGCCATGGAGATATCTGTTCAAAGACTTCAATAAAACTGTGTAATGATGGTACAGGTTGCGATCTCTACAAATGACTCAGGCCTGTTCCCCGAACCTTATAGTGAGGCAGTTTAATTGCCTTTCCAGCCTCTTCAAAGGCAAGTGATTATCTTTGATACATTTAGAGCTAGTTTGGAACATGTTTATTGTGTTTACAATTTTCCATGATAACTTAAATTTCTGATACATAGGTTTAATATTTTGGATAGAATTCACTTACCATTAAAAAAATCTCTTCTTGGGCTAGAGAGATAGCTCAAGAGTTAAGACTCTGCCTTACAAACAAAAGGTCCTGAGTTTGAATCCCAGGACCCATGTAAACATGCCAGGTAGCCTGCACTTCTGACCCTGGTGGGTAGAGCCTGAGATTTCCCAGAATGAACAAGAAGGAGGTAGAAGCAATCCAGGATGATTCCTGAAGTCACCCTTGGTCCTCCACAGGGACATGGGTACCTTCTGAGACTGACACACACACACACACACACACACACACACACACACACACACAAAATATTTTTTAAAATCTCTTCTTTGCATATTCAGTTTTAGAAAATAAAAAGGAAGTGACATTTAAGATTTGTCTTAAAACACTTGTGGTAGTAGAGAACAGGGAAGATAGATGAAGCGTATTTTATTTTGAGAGGGGAGAAAAGCCAGCAGAAGAGAGCGAAGTGGGCTACAGGATAGGAGGTGAATGGACAGAGTGGTATCTGAAGTGGTATCTAAAGCAAATGGGACTGTTACTCCTCGGTCCAGGTTAAGTCATAAGTCCATGACTTCCAGAGCCCTGGGAAATGACTGGTTGGCAAAGGAGAAAGGCATTTGGATGGTGATAGAAGTTGAGGAGTAGGAATTAGAAGTCAAAATGAATGAAGAATAGAGGCCTTTCTTTTATGAAAGTGTCCAGAGAAAGGTGAAGTGGAAACCAGGCCTCCCTATGCAGGCCAGTCGGTAGAACACACGCATGCTCAGTGTGCAGAGGTGTGAGTGGAAGTGGGCCGGAGTGAGTGCAGGGGCAGCTTCCTGTCACCACGAGCAACTGCCTGACGGCACAACCAGCAGGGTTCAGGGTACAGTCCGTGGAGTCGGGGCAGGCGTGGTGGGGGCTCAAGAGCACAGGATGTGGATTCATTGGTTAGCAGTGTTGTGTTTTGTTTTTCTGCTAGATCCATTTCATTGGGCATGGATTCCTCAAGCAAAAGTTCCTTTCTCTGAGGAAACTAGAAACTTGATTCTTCCATGTATTTCTGACATGAACTTTGTACAAGATTTGTGTGAAGATCTTTATGAACTCTTTAAGGTAATCAAATGTTTAATTTGGAGAACCTTTTGACTTTAAGAGGCGTCATTTATTTCTTTGCCACATTAAATTATTTCTTATCCTCGTTTCTGGATCCTAAGGATCGGGGCCTTGTGACTGCTGGGTAAGCACTCGGCTCCTGACTGGCCCAGCCCCATGCTCAGCTGGAGCAGTGCGTGTTCATCCTCGTGGTTCTGCAGGCGTGCAGACCGCTCCTGGGGGCGGGGCTTTCCTCCAGCTTGCTCTTTCGGCTCTGTCCCGGGCTGGCTCTGAGGCTCCTTCTTGTAGGGGCACTGACCCCTTTATGGGAGTTCTCCTCCATGACCCAGTCATCTTCTAGAGGTGCCGCATCCAAATACTGTAACTTTGGAGGTGAGTTCTCATCACGTGAAATTGGGGAAGCACAAACATTCGGTCTATGGTCTATAACTACCAGGCTTTTTTATTATTGTTTGTATTCAACTTGGAGCTTACAACAATCCTATAAGCGCTATTATTACCATTTCAGTTTAGCTGTTGATGAAATGAATTTTGAGAAAGATCAGGTTCATTTTTAAGAATGGATCTTACGCCAGTATTTTCATATGTTCCTGACAACTTACTCCACTACTACTGCATGCTCAGGTCTTGTAGGGGAAAAAGAAACAAAGCAAACATTTGTCCATATGCTGCTTTTTGAAGCGTTTAGTTGTGATTGTTACAGAAAGTAAAATCCTCAGGATTTTTTCTTTAGAGAATGCATTCACAATTACCACTTCTTGTGTGAAATCTGATATAAGGAGGAATTGACAGTTTGAAATTTCACATTTGCTATAAGTATTAAAATTGAGGGCTGGAGAGATGGCTCAGGAGTTAAGACTCTGCCTCGCAAGCAGAAGGTCCTGAGTTTGGATCCCAGGTCCCATGTAAAAAAAAAACAGGGAAAAAACAGAGGTGGCCTGCACTTCTGGCCCTGGTGGGCGGAGCCTGGGGGATCCCAGAGTGAAGCAAGGAGGTAGACGTGATCCAGGATGCTTCCAAAGTCACTCTTGTCCCTCCACAGGGACACATGTATCCTCTCACACACACACACACACGCACACACACAGAGTATAGATAAAATACGTAAAAAATAAAATAAAATTGAGTAGTAGCAGTTTTTTAAAAGTTCATTTTCAAAAACTATACTTTATTTACATTCAGTGACCTAAATTCACTGTCTAGAAAATCGTCTTCAATCCCCTGGCACAGGCCAGGATATAAGCAAATGAAGTTTTCATTGCTCCAGCCGCATCATCAGTTTGGGAGCTTTTTTGTGGCCTTACTTGCTACATGGAAGAGTTTGTTTGTTTTCAAATTCTGTGTTTGTTTAAAAGGCTTTGATGTTTAACATTTTATTTGTATATTTCTTTTCCTTTCTGTGATAGATTGACAAAGCGTTTGACAAAACCACTTTTGAAAATCAGATGTCTGTGATGCGGGGCCAGGTAGGTCAGTTGTTCAATTAAAAAAAGTCTCCAGGGGTCGGGTCAGCTTCTCCTCCGCCTCGAGTGGAGGTGGCAGAGCCGTGCCCTGTGCCGCCCTCAGGGAGCCCCCGGCCAGCCTGTCTCCTCCCCTGGGCTGTCCGTGTTGCCCAAGGTCTGTAGCCGCCGCTGTCGCCCCTGGAGAGTCACTGCCCTTGAGCTGAGTAGACTCGAGTCCAAGTGCTGTACACACGGCCCTGAGATAAAGTTTGATTTGCAGTTGGTAATAAAGTGGGACAATTATAGCCGTGTATTATAACAAATTACTTAAAACCAACAAGTTGTTTTTCAGTCTGAGCTTGACTGTGGTTGGTAAGTGAAGTTACAGATAAATGAGAAATATTACCTTAGGAAAGTTATTTTAGCTTCAAGACTGCTCTAAGGAATTGTGTGAGGTTCCTTTGTGGACTACAGTTAGCACATGGGGATTTAAAGCTAAAATTAAGAATTATCTGTATGGGCTGGTGAGATGACTTGGCCAGTGTGGGCGCTTGCACCTGAGACTCAGGACAGTTGATTCCCGGAACTTTGTTAGTGTGGAAGGAGAGAACCCCGTCTACAGAGCTGTTCTCACTCTACATGTGCTGTGGCACCCGTGCGCACACAACACAGGCGTCGTGCACACCGTGCTTGCAACTGCGCCCCTGAGGAGGGGCGGGGCGCTGAGCTCTGAGACTGGGCGCCAGTGGCCAGTGCACCGCTGGCTCGGCCTGGTTTCTTCTCAGCCAAGGAGTCGCAGTGCCCTAGAGTACATGCAGTAGCGCTTCCTTGGTAGTGTGGTGCTTCAGTCTCGGTACTTTGGTGGCCAACCACAAGGGTCCTCAGTTTGAGGTTAGCAAAATTCTGCCTCAGAAAAACAAAAACAAAAACAAAAATGGACTGGAGAGATGGCAGGGGTTAAAGCTCTGCCTTGAAAACAGAAGTTCTTGAGTTCAGATCCCAGGACCCATGTTAAAACACCAGGCAGAAATGGTGGCGGCCTGCACTTGTGGTCCTAGTGTGCGGAGCCTGGGAAATCCCAGAGTGAACCAAAAAGGAGATAGAAGCAATCTAGAATGCTTCCCAAAGTCATCCTTGGTCCTCCACAAGGGCATACAGTGTCCTCTCTCTCTCTCTCTCTCTCACACACACACACACACACAAAGTAAAAAGTTTTTTTAAAAAACTTTATATAAAAAATAGGAAAAAGAAATTTGCTTTTTGAAAAAAAAATTCTTGACAGAGTTGAGATTACAGGAGAGAAAGAAAAAAAAATGTGATGGTATCTTGATTTTGTTTCGCTTTTCTAATTTTAAACTGCGTTCCAGTTTCCGATAGCCAAAAGCATGACGTGCCTCAACCGAGGACTTCAGTGTAAAGCTCTCTGGTTTCATTTCTGTTTTTAGAGGAACCTAAAAACCTAGGTGTAGCCTTTGTTTAAACTAATTAGCATTTCAGAACCGGCTTGTCCCTGACAGCTAAGTCACAGAAGACTGTCTGTGTGTCGTCCCCCTCCCCCATCTACCTCTTCCTTAGTGAGTGGGGGAGCTCAGCTCCTGTGGTTTCGTTGTCTCCCACCCTCAGGTCCACCTCCCCCCAGTTTTGTTTATTTGTGATTTGTATTGTGTCCCACCGAGCCTTCCTTCACCATGGTTTGTGGTAAGGTTCGGTTTTCCCTGGATGAGCTCTAGTTGTTCCCGTGAAGACAGGGCTGGAGCTAGTCTAAGGTGCTCTTCAGAACTCAGCCTAGGCACTGTTGTGAACGTTAAGCTAGCCCAGTCAGTACAGCGCATTTATTTTACTTCCCGTGGACTGCCCATTCGGAACATTGAGCCGCAGGGCACGCTTGCTCGTGGGATCTGCAAGGAGGCATAGTGGTAACACTTGAGTCCACCTTCTGCCCGTGCTCCGTGGCTGCTCTTGGCCTCATCACAACTGACGTCAGGCAGAGCGAAGCTGGTGCTTTCTTTCCTCCTGAGCACGACCCTCCCCTGGGTGTCTCTGGTGTCCCTGTGCTGATCGTGACTCCCAAAGCCCTCCATGATGACGCGTTTTCTGTGAAAGAAGCATGGCTCAGCGGGGTCGGGGGCCTTGCACTGCTGGGACACATGGGCACTGTCCAGAGGCTGCTGCGGCGGGCAGGGGACTCCGCCCAGGCACTGCACCATCTGCTCCGAGTGTGTGGGCGCGTTGAGGAGCGTCCCTGCCTGCCTCGTGCCCTGGACAGAGACCAGAGACGCTGCCCCACTGTTAGCTCAGTGGTGAAGCGCTGCTGGCGTCGAATCCAATGCACACAAAACAAACAAAGTGAAGACATGCTCATCAGATCTGTGATATGAAACGCGCATGGCGATGCCGCGTGCCCAGGCTCATCCCAGGCCCCTAGCAAGACCACCCTGAGGCGAGGCCGTCTGCCTGGGCTGGACGAGCCCTCCCTGTCAGCCTGGAGTCAGGAGAATCCTGGTGCTCTTTCCTGCCTGAGGCATTTGCCCTGTTGTTTTCACGTGCAGTTCTGCCGTAAACACATATTAGGTTTGTCTTCTCTGGGCAGTAAGAACGCAGGTGTTTCTCTGGGGAAGGGAGCAAGTGGGAGGTCAAGGCCCTGCTCTGCAGCTCCTGCTCTTCACAAGGTGCAAACATGGACGTCTACCTCCTGGGCGGCCCAAAGGTTGGTAGAGGTTGAGGCTGGCCAGCCACATAGAGCTGCATGCTTGAACAAAGGGCAGACAAGACCCCAAGAGATGAGTTGGATTTCATAAATGTTTCAGTGCTCATTAGTGGGCATTCTAAAGGCATCTTTAAGTAGGAATATATTCTCCTAGGTTTGTTTTTTCCTGTTTAGAGTAAGGCCTGAAGTAGAACTTATGGAGCTGGAGAGATGGCTCTGGTTAAGACCGTGCCTCTTGAGCAGAAGGTCCTGAGTTCGGATCCCAGGTCCCATGAAAAAATGCCAGGTGAAAATAGCAATGGCCTATAATTCCAGTCCTGGTGGATGGAGCCTGGAAAATCACAGAATGAAGCAAAAAAGAGGTAGAAGCAATCCAGGATGATTCCCGGTCACCCTTGGTCCTCCACAAGAACACACAGTGCCCTCTGATATACACTCACACATGCATTAAATAAATAAATGTTTAAATAAATATGATATGAAGTTAAAAATAAAAAATAAAACTTACAGAAAAAAAAGGGTACCTTGATCCACCCCGGCTTCCTCACACATTCGTGTAGCACTTCCCTCCAGCACATGGCGTGACGTACTAGAGGCACATCCTGCGAAGACGGGAACTTCGCAGGTTCATTTAGCACTGATATGCCCAGCACTTAGAGCAGAGCCTAAGTGTAGCAGGGATGCAGTGAATTCGCTTGAGCAAGTGCATAAGTCAGTTACTTAAACCAGTGTTGTGTCAGTTCTGTGTCAAAGGGAGTGTGTGGAGCCTTTCACTTTGCCGAGTCTCAGAATTCATTGCTCCTGGATGGAGCTGTGTTCTGTGGTGTTGCAGAGGTACCAGTGGCTAGCAGCGACTTCATTCGCATTCCTTACAGTGCGTGGCTATGACGCGTACTCACAAACAGCCGCTGCTCCTCATCACAGTGTCTGTTGTATGTAAATGGATGAAATGAAACTTGGGGAGAATGAACAGTTCAATCGCGCAGTGGGAGGCTTGCCGTCCTCCTTCACTTGGCGCCATCTCTTCTCTCCACAGATCTTAAACCTCACTCAGGCGCTGCGAGATGGGAAGAGCCCCGTGCAGCTGGCACAGATGCCGTGCGTGATCGTGGAGCTCAGTCAGAGCGGCAACCAGGGGCGCGTGGTGCACCTGGGCAGCTCCTTCACGCAGACCATCCACTGCAGGAAGCCGTTCTTCACGTCCTGGTAGCAGATGTAAGGGGACAACTGGGTGGCTTTACTGTGTTGATAAACTGTTTCAGTGATGTGAATCTGCAGCAAAGCACCCATTGCCAAAACCTCAAATAATTCAAGTCGTTTAAATGTTATATTTTGAATGTAATCAGAGTTTACGGTCTATGTCCAAATATTAAATTTCTATTTCAGGGAAGAAGTGATATATTCCAATACTATATTTTTGTAGAAAATCTGTATTTTATGTTGTTGTTAGCTTAAGGGTAATGTTGTGGTTTATACATGCTAAAATGACTGTAATTATAGAGTTACAACTAGAAAAATAAGGCTGACCTTGAGTTTAGTAGCATTCAGTGTGCTGTTTTAAACATGGAAAAGAATGTGCATGTTAAATCTTACATTCATGCAAAAGGCCTTTGAGAGGGGCCGGAGTCTGAACCCAACCTTGGAGCTTGATGGTCAGTAAAGCAACCAGTGGGAACAAAGCAATGAAGCTGAATTTTAAAGCTGGGGTGAGTGTCCCCATGGCGGGGATCCCTGGGGACCTGAAAGTTGTATTGGACCAACTGACCTTTTTCTTCTTTGTCTTCAGAATGTTTTTCGATGGATTATTTTTTTTTAGTAAGGGAGATGTATCTAAAGATATAACCCCCATTTTTGTTCAATGAACACTCAGTTGAGAACTGAGTGGACTAACATAAAATAAGGTAGATTGCAGATACTTCTAAATTACTGACCTGCCTTAAAATTCCTTTGCTTCTTGCGTGGGATGAGGCAGTCGATGGCCGCTGCTTCGCATGCTGCTCCTGGTCAGAACCATTGCTTCAGTTGGCGCTGAGTACTGTTGAAGAGCAAACTGTCCCTGGAGTGTGTCCTTGATTTCCTTCGGGGTCTTAAATCATAAGTTCTTAAAAATAACAATAGTCCTTGGAATATAAATCATATGACTAGTCAGTTTTAGGTTGTCATCTGATTTAAACAGAAGTATATAGCTAAGTATAACTAAGATCACTTACTTTGATTTTGAGGTCTAATTTTTCATTTTATGTTGAATATCAGTGTGTCTGACGTGCTTGGAATTTGTAGCTCTGTTAAGTCACCAAGTAACTGAAAGGAAATGAGCAAAAAGGAAGTGCTCACAGAGACAAGGCGTGGACTCTCTCCGGCTCAAGCCAGCGGTCGGTGCTCCCACAAAACTGGCTGGTATGGGCCTGGGCTTCTTAGGTTCGTTTGTGACTTTGTTATTTCTATGTGCAAAGTGTATCCAGGTGGCTGCAGCAGGGTGGGACAGAGCTGCCGCCACGCCTCCACCCATCATGGGGACCATGAGCGAGCCCACCAGCGCCCTGAAGGAGCCTTGGAAACCTGTGTCCGCCCGCCTACCTCTTCTGACCCTCCACTCGCTCTGTTTCCAGACAGTGGAAGCTTGCCGGGAATATCAATGCTGCAACTACCGTCTTCACTAACTGCTAGTCACGGAGTTGTGCCTTTGGACGTGCTCTAAGCAGAGAGTTGGCTCTGGTGTGGTACGGCTTCTATAAAACAATGTTTTTCAGTATTTTGACAACTGCTATGTTAATTTTTATAACAAAACTTTAGTAAATTGCTGTTTTATATTCTAAAATTAAACTAGTTGAGAGATATTTTTAATTGTCTGACTGTGCCAGAATAGTAAAGTTCAGATGTTTAGGGTAACAAGTGAAAGTAGTTGGGCTATATTTATAGGTATCCATGAACTTAACTCTTATTTAAATATTGTAAGGCTTTTTAAATGAGTATATTTATATTGTCAAATATTGTAGAGTGAATGTAATAAAAAATCATTGTCTTAACGCTAATTGCTGGCATGTGTATATCCATTGTTCAGAATGTGTGTGATAATGCTTGTGTTTATAAATGATGACACATATATACATTAGTTACTTTTCCTATTGCTGTGATCAAATAACTTACAAGAAGCAGCTGAAGGAGGAAGGGGTTATTCTGGCTTATAATTCAAGGGGTTACAATCCATCATGGTGGGAAAGACCTGTCGTCCCAACCTGAGGCCCGCCCATAGCTGGGGGCTAAGTGTTCGTTCACACAGATGAACCTATGGGAGCATTTCACAGCAGACCGCAACACACAACCCTTTCTATTGCCTTGGATATTACTGTGTGGTGTGTTGTGAAATCCAGGGGCCAGTGAGGTGACTAAACTGGTGGATGTGCTTGCCACCAAACTTGGGGACCTGAGTTCAATTCCCAGAGCTCACATGAGAAAAGGAGAGAACATACTCCTGCAAGTTGCCCTCTCATCTCCATATTTCTGCTGTGGTGTGCCCCTCCCCCTGCTAAATAAGTAAACAAACATAATGAATATAGCCATCTTCAGCCACAAGGTCACATGGGGCAGGGGCAGTGGGAGAGAAGCTGAGTGATGGGGACACGTCCTAAGAGCCAAGGAACTCCCCATTTGCTGCTGCGTCATTAGTCCCCAAGGAGGACCTAAAGAATGACTGAATAGTAATTCAGTAGCAGTCACAGTTGGAAGAAGCTTGCCTGCTTTCGGTCATCAGCTTGATAGCTAGTAAAAGGGCCTGTGTTCTCAGCATCGCCCGTGAGAGAGCTGGGTTCATACCGAGAAGCAGCACTGAAGGAACCACACTTTTGAGAAAGGCCTGGCAGACAAAAGGCCAAGAGGCTGTTGGAAGAGGGTCCATTCAGAGGTCGTGCACACCAACCACATTCCCTAGCCCTCCATTAGCGACACGGGAGAAAGTGCTAGAGCCACAATGCTGGGAAACCATTCTTTTCCGGAAGCTTGGAAAAATAAGGAAAATCCACCCTACTCAGACATGACGACACCTTCCAGTCTGCCCAGGAAAAACAGGATTGCAACTTGATAGCAGATCTAAAGAAAATGAAGGTATCCCCAAAACATCAGAGACAAATTCATCTCATTAATCTACTCTCCCCTCCCTTACCTTCTCTGCCCCTCTCTCTCTCTCTCTCTCTCTCTCTCTCTCTCTCTCCCTCCTTCCATCCTCCACTTCCTTCCAGCCTATCTGTGCACTTTATCAATCCTCTCAGCACCCGCAGGTCCACAGTAACTCGGACTACACTTGGAGCGCAGTCATTTTAAAATATGCTGCAGAGCCACAGTAGTGTTCCTATGCTTAAGGGGAACACAGGAAAAGGTTCAGGGAAAGGCCACTGGATCCTTGTACGTCATCGGAGAGGAGGGCCCAGAGGAGAGTCAGGCATGCACAAGAAAGGACTCTGGGAATTGGGGTGGGAGGCACGGGGGGGGGGGGGATGGGGAGGAAGGGGTGAGGGGAGGGGGAGCAGGGGGTTCGGGGGGAGGAAGAGGGAGGGAGGGAAATGGTGTACCTATTAAGTTTGTATGAGCTGAAACAATAATAAAAAATGTATTATAAAAAAAATTTTAAAAAAATATGCTGCAGAAATTCCAGGTGTGATAGAAGCTAGGAAAGAATATTAAATGAGATGATCAAGCCCTAGAGGCAAGCTCTTAATACATGAGGTGACAGAGCTTAGAGAAAATAACTATATAGACTTAAAAATGTATTTCACAAATAATCTAGAAGGAATCCAAAAACAAATAGCGTGTCACAAAAGACTAAATGCCAAAACATTGAGTTGAGAAATCTAAAGCTTTCTGTATTGTTCAATTGCTGCTGTAATAAATTGTCACCAACAGTAGCCTAAAACAATACAAGTGTATGATCTTGAAGGTCTACAGTTTACAAGTCTCGTTACAGGCTCCAGTGGACCCAAATCAACACATCAGCAGCACTGTATTTAGGTAACCTTGAACCTGATCACTTCAGCAGTGTCATCTGCTAGAAGCCAAGCCTTAGCATATGAGCCTTTTCGGGGGGAGGGGACATGTCAGTGTCCAAACCCTAAAGTCCCACTCCCAGTCCCCAAAAGCTTATTCATGACCATCTCTGAGAGCAAAATATATTTAGTCCCTCTGTAAAAGTCCCCAGTGTCTTGGTGGTTTAAACATTGTGGAAAAAGTTCAAACCCAAAATCTTTGTGAAACTCAACACAAGCTTTTAGCAGTGAACCCTTGTTTACAAAAAATTAATTAATTAAAAACGGGACACAGCGAGATAACTCGGCAAACCTGCTTGCAAGCCTGGCAACCTGAGTTTGAACCCTGGAAGCCCATATGGCAGACGGAGAGAACCAACTTCCAAAAGTTACCCTCCAGCCTCCGTGTGCACTGTGGCATGCATGTGTGCTCCTTGCCCCCCTCAAATAAATGAATGAAATAGTTTTTAAAAATTTAAAAATAGTTTCCAACTTTCATTGTCCAATGTTAATAATATAACTATTCCTATTCCGGAAGAGAAGTGGGAATATGGAAAAGAAATTGGATTCGAGAGATGACTCTGGGCTTACAGTGTTTGCCTCGCAAGCAGAAGGACCTGAGTTTGGATCTGAGATCCCATGTAAAAGTGCCAGGAGGAAATGGTGGTGGTCTGCAGGTCCAATCTTGGAAAGTAGAATGTGGGAAATCTGAGAGCAAAGCAGTAAGGTAGAGATCCAGAATGATTTCCAAAATCCCCTTTGAGCCTCCACAGTCACATATAGTGCTCTCTTCTACACACACACACATACACACACACACACAAAAGGAATGAGCTCAGAACAAGACTAAAACCCAGCAAGACAAATCAAAGCAGCATGCCTAACATTTTCTTTGTGACATGACATCAGCTACCAAGTCCTTGCTCAAGAACTATATGACTGAAAAATATATGTACATATAATTTAAGCAAGTTTTGCATTAGATATATATCCACAGCCATTCATAGCCGCATGCTGCCCATCCATGAGCTTCATGTGAGATCCCAGCCCAAGAACCAGGACTAGCTCATGTGGGACCATGGTATGTTTCAAAGGTCCTGAGTATCCTTTGGTCCCGAATAACCTTTAGCCTTGTTGGCTAAAACTGTTAGGTAGCCATTTCTTCAATTGGAACACTCCCTCTGGGATGGAAGGTGAAACTCATGAGGTCTCGCCTTTAGATTGTGTAAGAGGTAAACGATTGCTAGGAAAGAGGAGGCTTCCATAGTTAGAGAATTTTGCATAGGTCTCAAATGATGCAACTTTTGTGGGTTCGTCCGTGCTGGAGTGGGGCTCTCCAGTCATGCACCTACCAGAGTCACCCATGCTCCTGTAAATAACTCCAGTTAACTCCTGGGTTCACCAGGCTGGCTTGGGCATGATCCTTCCTTTGATCACTTGTTATCTATCTGAAATAAACAGAAATAGTCCCGGGGAAAGCCATATGACAGAAGCCCACATAGCTTCTCTCCTGGACCAGCATGACTTTCCTTGACACAAGTCCCTCATCCAAGGCATCTCCTGCACTCAGGGTATCACTGTGCCTTTGACTTCCCTCGCACGTCCAACACACATCACATAACTTCACCCGTTGCCTTCCCAAGGCTACTGGCCAGTTCCTACCACACGTCGGCTGGTCTCTTGAAATGCAGGCAGAAGCCTCTGTGACCCAAAACCCTTGTGTTCTCCATGTAAAACCAACTTGTTTGTGGGTAATGCCACACCCTGCTGCCAGCTTAAGCAGTAGCTGGGCCCACTTGGACCTTAGCTACAGTGGCTTCTTGGTGCCTAGCTGGATAAACACAAGGACGCACTTCCCTATAGGAGCAGAGCCTGAGTGCCCAGAATCCCTAACTCAAGAGAGTGTCATTGAATCAATACCTTTTTTTTTTTTTTTTTTTTTTTTTTTTTTTACCATTGAGCTTGCAGTGGGTGTATCTTACTAATTCTTGAGGCTTTGTTCCTGTTTTCCTAAATCAAAGACTTGGCTTCTTTTTTTTTAATGTATTTAATCTCTTCAGCAACCACACCTTATTTGATCCCAGTTTCCAATGCGTTGTTTTTTGTTTTGTTTTTGTTTTTGTTTTTTGCAAAACTTTTCGAATCCTTATGTTCTGCTTTTTACTTCTGATTCTCCCTGTAAATCTCGCTAAAATAGTCAATAATAGCCATGCCATGACATAATGCTGTACAGTCTAAAAGTTTCCTGTGTTGGAGTAATTAATTCATCACACAAGGTCTCAGGGCACAGGAGAAATGCAGACAAGTTCTTTTCCAGAGTGCAGTTAGAGTCTAGTCTGTTTCCAGCAGAGTTCTCAGTTCTCTCAGGATCTCATAAGCACGGCATTTTCTCTCTGTGTTCTTGTTATTCTGGTCTTCTGTAGCTTCCACCAAAATGCTTCTTAAGGTCTGCTTACAACACTCTAGGGCTTCTCTAATCTGCATCTCTACACTTTCCTGGTTCTGAAGACATCTGACCACGTGGTGAGACAGTCTGTACCTCTTGATACAAGCTTTCTACGTTAGCCAGTTTTATTTTCTACTATGACCAAGTTGTCTCAATTTCAGATTCCTGTTGCTAAATGAATATTTCACTCAAACAATTTAGCGAGACAAGTAGTTTTTATTCCAGCTTATAATTTCAAGTTAAAGCCCATTATGGTTGGAAGGTTAGCAGGAGCTGAGGGAAACTGACTGTACCATGTCCGCAAGAACCAAATCTTACCTTCTAGTTTGTCATCCAGATTCCTACCAGCTCTCTATCTCACCCACCAGCCTGGGGAGTGATTCCACCTGCCATGGGGTCGGGGCTTCCCACACCAATCAGAAAATCTCCAGGCTTGTAAGGACTGCCTTAGCTAATTTTTCATGCGTGTTGCTCATCTCTTCAAGCTCAGCACCAAAAACCAACAGCTATACCATCTACTTGAGAAAGTCAACTTGGAAAAGGCTTATTTTGGGTTTTGATGTTTCTGTTTGCTTAGCTCTGCTGGTCCTGAGCGGGTGGTGAGCGAGAACATCATCCAGACCAGAGCTGCTCCCTTCTTGGCAGCCAGGGAGCAGAGAGAGAGGAGGACTCAGGATGAAGGTAAACCCATCAAAGACATCCCAGTGAGCCACTTCTTCCAACTTGGCTTATCTTCCCTTCAGCTGTGAACTCACCAGGTCGACCCATCCTTTATGTCCTCATGATCCAATCATCTTTCAGCTGCCTCACCAGGTAGAAACCAAGCCCCATTAAAATTACCTGTCTACAAAGGGAGTTATCTTGAAGACTAAGGGATCCGACAATTTTATAAATTGGGGAGAGGCAATGACTGAGTCCACAGCACTACCCAAAAATGAAAGCATTGAGCATCTGCATATGAATTTGCCATTCCCCCAGCACCTCCTGGAAGAGATCCTTGATGGATCCAGACTTTCAGGTGGTACAATGATCACAGGGCACCACACTCACAGAAGAGAACCCTTGTCATCCTGCTTCCTCCAAGTACCAGGCTTACAGCCTACACTACACTCAAACCTGCAGTCTCTTTGATACAATCCATCTTAAGATGTGTGAGACGACTGTGGTTTCAGCACCATTTCCCTGATGGTTTGTGATACTGAACATTTGAAAATAGGGCTGGTGAGATGGCTCAGTGGGAAAGGTGCCTGCTACAACAAGCCTGGTAGCCTGAGTTCAATTCCTGGAATCCAGCATGGTGGAAAGAGAGAACCGCCTTTCAAAAGTTGTCTTCTCTCAACCAACCGTACTGCAATGAAAGATTAATGAAGCAGAATATCACAAGCAGAGTATTGGAGACCTGGAATGCTTGGCCCCAGTCAGACCCATCAAATCCCTCCCCACCTCAAATTCAAGGAACCTTGGGGAGGGAAGGGAGTGGTGAGACTGTAAGAGTCTAAAGGCAGGGAGGCATACTGCTGGCCAAGACACTCCAGACCCAACAGGGCTGCTGCATCCAGGAGCTCATTGCAATAAGATCTACGACCACCACCAGACCTACACAGTGGCTGACACGTCAACCTTTCCCCCACGGACCAGCAAGTACCTCAGAAGAACTCCACTCAGAAAGGTTTTCAGGGATAGCTGCTGGACAAAAGAAGGGGAGCCTCCCCACTTGAGAGTTTGCCCACTGGGGGGACCACATGTACTTGCACAGAGACCTGGTTCGTCTCTAGCACAGGCATCCCAAGGGAGCACTGTGATCCTCCTAAGAGGGCAAGGAGGACAGAAGGGTCCTTTCTCTTTCCACTTTTACATATGTTTTGGGGATCGGGTTATCAGGCTTGTGTGTCAAGTGCCTTTATTCACTGAATCATCTTGCCAGTCCATCCTTATATTGTTTTAATCCAAGCCTCTTCCCAGATTCATGTTTGCAAACAATCTCGTATTTCATAGATCGTTTCTTCATTCTGCTGATGGTACAGAGCCTTTCTAGTTGGATGCTTGTCTGGTTTTGCTTTGGGTGCTGTGGTTTTGAGATTATATCCAAAAAACCATTGCCCAGACCGATGTTGTAAAGCGTCCCCTGTGTGCATCCCCAAGAGCATTAAGATTTCAGGTCTCACGTTCATCTTTGATCCACTGAGAGTTGACTTTTGTGGACAGTGTGGGATGAGGGTCTGGTTTCACTCATCTGCCTTTGGATATTCACATGGCCTCCGCAGAGCGTTCTGAGCATCTTTGTCAAAAATCTGCTCGTCACAAAAGTGCAGATTTATTTTTGCCTTTGTATTGTGCTTCATTGGTTGATTTTTAAAAAAAAATTTTTTTTATTTATTCAGTTGTGCGTGTGCACGCATGTGTATGTATGTATTCATTTGTGTGTGTGTGTGTGTGTGTGTGTAGAACCACAGACGAATTCGGGAACCACCGTGGACCGCCTCCACCTCCTTGTTTACTCTGCCCCGGGATTCACTGGCTCTGTCCCTACCAGGACCAGAAACCGAAGGCCGCCCCTGCTTCTGCCTGGCATCTATACATGGAGTCTAGGATCCGAACTCAGGACCTTCTGCCTGCAAGGCAGAGGCTTAACCCCTGAGCACCTTTCCAGCCTCCATGGTTGATTTTTTTTTCCATGTCACTTTTTGTTTCAATTTCTATAGTTTTATAGCAGTGTTTTAAAGCTCCCAACGTTAACCTCACTAGGGGTGAGGCTGATTTGATACCAGGGAAAGCATCCAAAGTATTGTGTGTGTGTGTGTGTGTGTGTGTGTGTGACAGAGAGAGAGAGGGAGAGAGAGAGAGAATGTCACCTAGAGCACTTGCTCATCCCATAGTTGTCCTTTTACCACCCTGCTTGCTTTGAGGAAAGGACGAAAGGACTCTCTAAATTAGACTGCATAAGCAGCAATAATGTTAATAATGCGTTGGGAGAGGACGCTAAGTTACACTGCACAAGCGGTGATAATATTACCTTAGCTGGCTTGGGCCTCCTATGACTAGCATTCCAAGGCGTAGCTGACTTGATGTGTGTGCAAGGGTGAAATGTGGTGTGTTTTGTGAGAAACGAGGCATAATACAGCCAGTTTCCACAAAGCCGCAGTTGCCTGTGTGTATTAAAGAGACTTGCAAATTTTTGGCTTTGCCTACTCAAATGAAGGCATGCATCTGGGGCTCTGGTTTGGATCACTGCACTAGGAGAATATATGAGCATAAATATTCCTCGATTTAATATCTGGACTCGTGGCATAACCACACAGAGTTAGCCCGGGTCCCTGTATAGAAAATGCCAGCTTGTCCAATTCCTAGTGTCCTTGAAAGAAGCCAGCCTTATCTGGACATTCTGGCCTTGACCTGCCTGGCCTGCTTCCACCGCGCCTTCACTTGCCAAAGCCTTGGGAACAGAAGGGTCATTCCAGGGACGCGGCAGCTGATATCAATGCCCTGCTGTTCTTGGGGATCAAGCACATCTCCTCCGGAGGATCACATGCTAGACCTCCATCCCTTCTCTACTGTGCTATTGTGGGGGGTGGGGGGCTCACTGGAGACATGTCATTGAAGGAGTTAACGGGATCCCAGCTCCTTTTTCTCTCCCTGCCACGCACTCCACTCCAGCCACCATGTGTCACCAAAGACCCAAAGCAACAGAACCAATTGATCATGTTTCTAAAACTGTGGGCCCAAACAAACAAATCTTTCTCCTTTGTAAGTTTATTGTCTCAGATAACGTATAGCAGTGGAAGGCAACTCTCAGAAAAACCAAGTGCATACGTTGCAGCAAAGGAGTATGTGACTTCAACCATCGCAGGCATCTTTTGCCCCCATTGCTTCTCCTTCAGAAGTCCCTTAGTGCTAAGTAGCCTTGGATCGAACAGTAGATGCTCATAGGAACCAAGCACGCGCCTAAGCAACGGCCTAGTTAATTATCCTCACTTTGAACAACAGAGAAGTGTCTGCCATGCCTCACAGAATTTACAGAGTCTGTGTAGAGATTCATCAAGACGCCATCTTACACTGGCCACTTTTTTGTGCTATCAATGTAACAAAGCCAAGGCCTTCCACTGCACGGCGACCTCGTTTTATGTTCTCAAATATTGGTTATCTTCTCAATGTGCAATTTTCTTCCCAGATTTGGACTAGAGACCTGAGCTGCTTTTATATTTGTAATTAACATCTGTTATCTGTGCAAATTAGTAAGTACCACTGGGATGTTTGTATACAGACATATACAGTGTGCTAAGGGACCTGGATTTATATGTTTATTTTTATTTGCGGGTGTGTGTGTGAGTACGCGTGCGCCCATGCATATATTCAAGAGTACACTTGAGTGTGTACACTTGTGGAAACCCAAGGGTGACATCAGGAATCATCCTGGATTGCTTTCCACTTTGCTATTTAGCTCTGGGGATTCCCGTGCTCCACTTTCCAGGGTCAGACTCACAGGTCACCTCCATATCTGCCTGGCATTTTAGCGTAGTATCTAGGATTTTAAAATTATGCTTCTGCTCTTTATTGGAAGATCCTACAAACTTTCAGACCCCCTCTCTCCCCGTGTGAAGCAGCTGAGCTAATACTCACTCCAGAGGTTTATACTGAAGATGAAATGTGGTGTGTTAGGTGAGAAATGAGGCACGAACACGTTCAGTAACACAGCCGGTCTCCCACCAGAACAGCTGCAGTTTCCTGTGCATAATGAAGGAGACGTTCAAATTTTGGGCTTTGCCTGATCAAATAAAGGCACACATCCAGGTCTCTAGTTTGCTTACCGCACAAGAATATGTGAGCATGCGAATTCCTCACTAGGAATTTATATCTTGGGGATTGTGATATGAGCCTGTGGAGCTAACCTGGGGTTTTTCAAGAGGAAGCACCCGTGGTAACTGAGAAGGGAGCTACCCAAAGGCACAAAGGCGTGTGGGTTCAGGTTTCTGGCACGTGGGTCTGACCCGTGACATGCTAGCCTGGCAAGGGGGGTGGGGGAGGGGTGGGAGAGTGGGGGGTGGAGGAGCTTTTGAGACTCGAGTGTGGAAGAACGCTTGTGATTTCAAAAAAGCAGCAGTTCATGTGTGTAAGCAGAGATGTGTTTAGTTTTCTTTCAAACTCTGCCGGCTGTGGGAGCTCTGGGTGCAAATCTAAGTCTCCCCTGACACAGAGGAACACAGAAAACACAAGACCATGAAGAAAGAGCAGCAGCCCGCCTGCCTCAAGGCTGAGAGCTGGGTAAACATGCAGCCCGTGGCTAGGAAACTGGTCTAACCAGCCTGGGGGCCCAGATGCCAGCAAAGTGAACAACACTGCCTTTGATCTCAGAGTGGTTTCAGGAGTATTCGGAAGATTCTAACCTCAAAGCATTAGTTTAAGGGGTGGTGCACAGAGCTAATGGGCCAGTGCGTGTAAACCAGGGCAGGGACGGTGGCAACAGGCTGCCCTCCTCTCTGCTCAGCAGTGTGGGTGCATACGGTCCTGACGTCCACTTGAAGTGCAGTTCTGCCCCAGGGCGGCTTTCCCCTCACAAGTCTTGCAGGCAGGTGCTGCTATCGCGATGCTGCACCTCACAAGCCTGCAGCTGGAACCTGCGTGGTCTGCTTGGATGCAGACACTTGCCACAAGCCCTTGAGGTCCCCCACGAAGAAGGCCTTTGACTGAGCAAACAGGCCAAGGATTTGCCAGTAGAGGCTGCCAAGCAACGGGGCGGGTTGTTTGACTTTGCTGTGCCCGTGTAGGGTTCACGTGCTTTGACTACATAGGTCTTTTCCTTGCCCCACCTGGTTCAATCTGAACCGGTTTTCCAGACTGCACTGGGCACGGTTTTCCAGACTGCACTGGGCACAATCTTTCCTGAAAATCACTTCTGCCCTGCTTCAGACCTGCTGGACTGAACCTATGTGCAGGTTCCAATCTTCCTCCTCCCTTTGTTTTCCTTTGTGTCCTGCCAATAGGAGACAGAGGGCCAAAGCAGGAGGGGAGGTCAGAGTGTCACCCCCCGGTTTCAGTAGAACACTTTGAGGGGCATACATATTACAATACTTGTTGCTCCAATTTACAGACAAGCATAGGACTTCTTTCCACTGTGTGTATGCTTCCATGTGAGTGTATGCATGTGTGTTCACATGTGTGTGCGCATATGTACAATCTGTGTGTGTGTGTGTGTGTCTCCTCTTTACTTTCTCCCCACACATTTGCCCTGAGGCTTGTCCCCATGGTGGCCCGAGCCTTCTGTTGAAGATCTGGCCCTGGTAGAGTTGCCCCTTCGATATAATTATTCTTTCTGGCTTCCAGAAATTGCTGTCTCTCTCTGACCCTGCGGCAGAATGGCATTTACTATTAATAGCCAACATCAACCACATTCGGGTATTTTAACCTTGACTTTGGTAAATAGTCCTTCCACCCCCCCCCCACTCTGTCTTCCATTCCAGATCCTACATGAGCACACGGGATGCCAATTCAACTTTTACTGCGACAGAAGAACTGTGTGTCATTACCGACATCCACTGGAACAAAGCTGTGAGCGACAGAGTTTATATGAGGAGCAGGAAGTAGATACCGGGCCTCGGACTCCATACCATGCCTCTTCTGCCATGAACTACAATGGACAAGCTCATTCCCAGTCCTGGGGATATAGAGCCCCCCTCGTCACTAAAGAACACTTTGCAAACCTCCTGAACTCTCTTGACATGAAACTCAGAGTTAGTGTGACCTATCTTTTATTTAAACGATTTTTAATATTTAGTCTTCCTAATTACAAACATAATTACAAACATGACCCCTTCCTCTGTCCCCCTCAACATGTTTTTAAAATTATCTTTGTTTTTATTTTTTACTCTTTTACAATCTCATACATGTAGACAATGCATTTGATCCTAGCTCTACCTTCCTTCCTCCTGCCTTCCCTGGACATTTCCCTAGCATGTCCACCTCCTGCGTTTATGTCCTAATTTTTCAAGTTGGACAATATAAAACAATAGGTAAGCAACAAAAGAACAATAAAAGAAAATACGTTAAGGATGTAGATAGTTGTGATTGAGCGCCCAGTTCCACATGGTTAAGAACACATGATAAAGCTGAAGAGTAGCAGTTTGTCTTTCTTCTATGACACTAAGTTTGTGGCGTGAGCACACAGAGCCCCACCCCAGGGAGGCCATGGTCATCGTGTGCACACGGAGCCCACGCCCATGAGGGCCTCTTCATGTGGTGAGCACACAGACACACAATTCAGAGTTCTGGCAGGCAGTGTGGCATGTCGGGCTATTAATCATTCAGCTGTACGCAGGTCAGAACACTGGACGTAGAAAGAGTCTCATCTCCTCTCGGACGCACGTGGGACACAGCAGCTATGTGTGCAGGGCTTCCAGGGGCAGGAATGTGAGCTCTCTTCACCACTGATTCCTTGCTTTTGTTTTGAGGTACAGTCTCCTGTAGCCCAGGCTAGCTTCAAGTTTCTTACGTAGCTGCGGATGACCTCAGACTTCTGATTCTGCGCTCCCACCTCAGTGCTGGGATTACAGACCTGTGACAGCGGCGCCTGGCTGTTGTCCCCTTGGCAGACACAGCGTTTCCTGGAACCATCCAATGTTTCCTGGAACACTCAGATACAGTAAAACTATAAAAATACTCTGCATGGGGCTGGAGAGATGGCTCAGGAGTTAAGACTCTGTCTGGCAAGCAGAAAAATCTGAGTTTAGCTTCTAGATCCCACATGAAAATGCCAGGCAGAAATGGGGGTACTTTCACATCCGGCCCTGGAAGGCAAAGCCTAGGAGATCCCAGAGTAAAGCAAAAAAAAAAAAAAAAAAAAAAAAAAAAAAAAAAATCCCAGGTGAAGCAATCCAGGATGGCTCCCAAAGTCATCTTGGGCTTCCAAGCACATACAGTTCTCTCTCTCTCTCTCTCTCTCACACACACAACTTTGTGGAAATTAATGTTACAGTCTAGAATTGAATAATCAAATTTTTCTCTAAAGGAATGCCTTTCTAGGCATGGAGGATTTTCCAACCATGCCCCCTAAGAGGCATGGCTCCCCTTTTTGAACTGTGATGACTCAATGGTCTTAAATATTTTTTTGCAGTTAAAAAAATTGAATAATAGTTATCATTTAATCGGGTAAGTACTGCTGATGGAAGACCATGCACCGTTTGCTTTGTAAGGAGCTGCTAAGGCAGCGGGGGAGACGCCCTGGCCAGAGACAAGGCAGTGAGAACTGCTACATCCACATCCAAGGTGCTCCACCCACCAGGGTGCAGGGATCTGGGTCTGGAGCTCATAGAGGGAAGGGACCGCTGGGCTGAGAAGTCAGGGTGGGAGCTGATCAAGCAGGAGGTGGGCCGAGCAGCAGGCAGCCCCACCCACAGAGGAATATGCATCTGCTGAGACTGACGAAAGGGCAGGTGCTTTGCACGTGGGCAGATTCTGTTCTGGTGGCAGCAGCTCACCCCAATCCCTAGCCATTTCCAGAGCTCCCCTTATCATTGTGGGCGCAGCTGATGACATCTCGAGATGGGGGGGAGGGGAATGGTAGGATTCTGGCGCCTATACTCCAAATCAGGAAACTCCAGATCAGAAGCTGGGAGGTGGAGGGACTTGCCTCTAAGTGGTGGAGCTGAGATTAGAAGCTACGCAGCCTGATTCCAGAACTCTCGCCATCCGGCTCTGATCACGGGACCGTGAGAACTCCCGGGAATTCTCAGAGAGATGAGTGACCTGTCGGAAGAACTTTGAACTAGATTATAGTTATTATCCGAGTTCCAATTCTTCCATAGTTTCAACAGAGAGGCATTGTAATCTGGAAAGAACACAGTATATAATTTGGTTACAAAGATCACATTGTGGGAGGCATAAAAAAAAGTATGCAGACCTTCGTGTAGTTCTGACTATGGCTTATTTTCAGATACATGAAGTTGAGTTGGGAAAGCCAGTTCCTCTAATCTGTTTGGCTTTTTAAAAATTTAATTGCGTTTGTGTCTATGTGTTTGAGTCTCCGTGTGTATCAGAGGGCACTATGTGTGCCTGTGGAAACCCAGAGATGACTTCGGGAATCAGGCTAGATTGCTCTACCTCCTCCTTGCTTTGCTCTGGAGTTTCCAGGCTCTGCCTTCCAGGATCAGAATTACAGGCTGCCATCATTTCCTCCTGGCATTTTTACATGGTAAATGGGATCTGAACTCAGGACCTTCTGCATGCCAGGCAGAGACTTAACCCCTGAACCATCTCTTCGACCCTTGTTTGTTTTCTAACTCATGGTTGCCTGGCTCAGGATGGTGGCTGGAGATTCAGCCATCACAGCTGCATCCCCGGTAGCAGAAAGGATGTGTGAGAGGTGAGGTATAAAGAGATAAGCCACCTGGTTATTTCATTTATGTGGGCTTCGCGAAGCCCACCGCCAACCCTCCATTTCTGTGTGGGATGGCGAGAGGACAGTTCACAGCCTAAGACAGTGGAGACCCTGACCTCAAAGGAGGCAGCCCGAGGTGCTGGGCATCCCGGTCCCCTGTGTGATTGCGATGAGAATGGCCCACCTGCCTCTGTGCCCTGCAGCCGCCCTCCTGTCTCTGCTCCTTTTACCATTTGAGGGGTCCTGTCCCCCCAGCTCCCTTGCAGAAGGCTCCCTGCTCTGGCGCTCTGGGTCCAGGTCGGCACTGGACCATTGTTTCAGCCCACGGTCACTCATGATTTCCTCCAGGTCCCACCATGCAGTGCGGGAATGGGGTGGGGCTTCTCTCCCAGCTTGGCATATTTAAACAAAACCAATCTGTGTGTTGGTTGCCCAGAAGGGCAGATGCCGCGCCTCCAGGGTTGCTAGCCACGAGCTGGGGACGGGGATTTTCCCAGACTGAGCTCCACTCCAGGTGTGTTCACAAACCAGGTGGCCGGGTGCAACGCGCACATTTTTTTTTTTTTTCCTGCTGGTGGCAACTAGAGGTTTGAGATCAAAGCGTCAGCAGGAAGGTGTGCTTGCCAAATTCTTCAGGGTAAAGTTCTCTCTTGCCTCTGCAGTCTCTAGAGAGCTTCTGGAAGTTTGTGGAAGCCTTCAGCTTCCGATGATGAGCTAAGATGTTCTCTAACCGGAACATGGGAGCTCGTGGCTGCAGCCCACGTTCCCTCCCTCCAGAGAGCTCTGGCTGAGATGGGGTTCAGGTAGAACAAACAATCAAAGTGTGCCTGCCAAGCCTTCGTTACATATATTTGCTGATTCCTTTTTGCAATATGGAGTACAAATGTGTCTTTAACATACAGAATCTAAAAGTGCCCCAGTCTGTCCCTACTGTCACCAAATAAACCCAACTGAACAGTAAAATATTCATTATTTACTGTCTGTGATTTTGATGCTTTCCGCAAATATTCAACATAGGCTATTAACCGTAGACGACACTTTACAATGTTGCAGTCACTGACATGCTATACACATAGCAGTGGTCCCATAATTTTTTTCATGTACATGTTTATGTACAACAGGACACTCAAGTGTGCGTGTCTGTGGACAAGGGTGACACGGAAATCATCCTGGATTGCTCTACCTCTCTAAAACTTTGCTCTGGGATTTCCCAGACTCCACCTTCCAGGGCTGGAATTAGTCAGCTGTAGCCATTTCTGTCCATCAGTTTACTTGGGACTGGGAAACCCCAGAGAAAGCCAAAAGGAAGCAGAGCAATCCAGGATGATTCCTGAAGTCACCCTGGGCCTCTACATAGGCATGCACAGTGTTCTCTGATACACAGATACAGACACACACACACACACACACACACACACACACACATACACACACACACACACATACAAACACATGTCAAAAAAAATTCCACAAAGTATCCTCATGATTAGCTCCAGAAAGTTCCTTAGCTCTCAAGAAATGCAGAAGTGCAGGTAATGTTCTTTGGAAATTCATCCTGGACTGTGTGAGAAGTTACACTGAGCATGGAACACACAGATGGTCCTCAGGGACAGGGGCAGAATGTGAATGAACGCTTGCATCATGGGAAAGCATTTCTAAACTAACACATCATATCAATGTACCATGTTGGCACACACACCATCAGCTTTTGAGATACTATGGGACCTCATTTGATTATTTAGTTTACAATCACATGTGTATGTGTCTTGATTACTACAGCTGTTTTTTGGAATTGGATCGACTGATTTCTCCCATTCTGTTATTCTTTTTCAAAGCCAATTCTTTGCTTTTCTTTCCCTATAAACTCAAAAATAATATTGTGTATCTGACTGGGATTTTGATAGAAATCATACACAATCCATTTGCACTAAATCTAGGAAGAGTTTACATCTTTATTATGTTCAGTTTCCCGCAGAATGAACTGATTATGATTCTACAATTAGTTACATCTTGATGTTTTTCAGCAGCATTTTGCAGTTTTCTGCTCATAACACCTGCATATGTTATGCTAGATTTATACACACTTTGTTTATTTTCGAAGGTAAATGGCATTCTAATTTTAATGTTTGTGTGATCATTGCTAGCATCTAGAAATACAACTGATTTTTGTGTGTTTATCTCATCTCCTGCTACCTTGCCAAACTCAATTTAAGCTGGAAGTCTTATAAAATTGTTCACTCTGGTATTTTCTATGTAGATAATCATCACTGGCAAGTGGGGGCAGCTTCTTTCTTTCTGATGTACTAAAATCAACGGATTGTAATTACCCTGCCTGACAGGAAATGTTGTGCAAGATGATGGTGCATGTCTGTAATCTTGAAACTTGGGAGGTAGAAGCCAGATCAGTAGCTCAAGATCAGCATCTTCTGATATACAGAGTTAGAGACCAGGCTGAGCTTCAACACACTGTCTTAACGAAACGAGGATGACAAGAACACCACCACCACCAACAATGAAAGAGACCACGCTGTGACTTTCTAAAAATACTTGGCCCCTTCTAATAGAACTGTTAGTTCAGCTATTTCTTTTGGATCTATAATCAAACCAAATCTTTGTTCCAAGTATCGATCTCATATGCAGTGCATACTCTTACAAAATAAGAGTGTTGGACTGGAGAGATGGGCTCATCAGTAAAGCCCTTGCCTTGCAAGCAGAAGGTCCTGAGTTTGGATCCTAGATCCCACATTTAAAAAAAAAGAAAACTCAGGCAGAAATGGCAGTAGCCTGTACTTCCCGTGCTGGAAGGAGGAGCCTAGGAAACTCCAGAGCAAAGCAATAAAGATGTAGCAAAATCCAGGGTGATTCCTGAAGTCATCCTTGAGCCTCCACAGGCACACACAGACACAGACAGACAAACGCATATCACACATATGCAAAAATACATGCATATATCTTTTAAAAAAAGTTTTTTTTTTTTGAAAGGATTGGAGAGATGGTTCAGGGTTTAAGACCCTGCCTCGCAACCAGAAAATCTTGAATTCAGATCCCAGGTCCCACATAAAAGCTCCAAGCCTGAACAGTGGCGGCCTGTATTTCTCGCCCAGGTTAGGGGATCCTGGGAAATCCAGAGGGAAGCAAAAAGAAGCAATCTGGGATGAGATAAAGACACAAACATTGGCGCGCGCAAAATAAATAAAAAATTTTATTTAATTAACTTATTTTTTTAAGAATGCTTACTAGGCCGAAGGTAAGGCCGATTTGGGGGGACTTTTTGGCACAGGTCCAATAAACACCTTTCCTGCCTAGAGACTTACTAAATCGCCTTGCTAGGTGTGGCTCCTCCCCGACGCGTGGGGGCGCTGTGGTTTCCGAACTCCGTGGCGGCGCTCTTTCTCTGTCTCCTTGGTTGGCGCTGAGGCTTTCGGGACGGCGGCGGGAAGATGGCGGCGCCCATTGGAGATCTCGAGCCGGGGGAGGCCGAGGGGAGCACCGGGCGGCGGGCGAGCTCGGGGGTGGAGGTGGTGTTTCCTGCAGATCCCGCCGCTCCCGCCCCGCTGTGCCCGCACGGTGGGTCGGCGTCTGCTCAGCCTGGCCGGCCGGCGCCATATCACCTGGTTGTCCTGTGTGTTCTGAGGGCTTTGAGGACTTTGCTCTGGGAGAGGTTTTTCTCCACTTCTCCACTATGTGCGATGCCTGAAAGCACCCCCTTGCAGAACGTGTTTTTCCACCCTATTCCAGAAACCCCTAGAGAAAGCCTAACTGTTGGGAGTTTTGGGTCCGAAGAGCTGCATTATTTTGGGGAGGGACAGAGAGTCAACAGAACGGACAGTGCGTGGTATAGTGGTATTGAAGGATTCCCCTTGGCAAGTTCTTAAAAACTGCATTTACTGATTTGCTGTATTACCAAAAATAAACAAACACATACGTACATACAAACATACATACATACGTACATACATGCATGCATACTTGCATGCATGCATGCATGCATGCATGCATGCATACATACATACATACATACATGCATACAAAGAATATTTGCCTGCGAAACAGTTCCACTTTTTCTCTAACTTTCGCAAAGAGGGGTGGGGCCAGTTTTAAGGCCCAGGTCTTCCCTGGCAAAGATCACCGCCTGTACTGATGGGGGAACTCTCTAGGCCTCCCTCCCCTTTGTGTCATTATCGTCCAAGAGGTTTGACCCGCCTTCATGTAGCCAGCAGCCATTCTCTCACATAGCATTTTCTTTCTGAAGAGACCGGTTTTCAAAATTGTTTTTAAGTGGTCAATGCCCAATGCTGTGACTAAGGGAAAAAAAAGTTTATTGAAAACAGTGATGGATCGAATTGTAAATTATGCATAAAACCTAAACAAGTTTCAGTAAAAGCAGCGAAAGGCTAGCAAGATGGCCTTGTGGGTAAAGTCACCTGTGCCGGTACCTAATGACCTGATCCTTGGAACCCACATGGTGGCAAAAGGAAACGGACTGCCAAAACTTGTCCTCTGGCCTCCTCACTCGTGTACTTGTCCTCTCTGTGTCTCATAACTTGATGCTGACTACTGCGGGACATATTTTTCCCCCCGTTTTGCAACTAGGGCCCACTCTTCTGTTTGTGAAAATCGGCCAAGGGAAGGAAGAACCCCGGAGGTTTTATGCCTGCTCAGCCTGTAGAGATAGAAAAGATTGTAATTTTTTTCAATGGGAAGATGAAAAGGTATGATAACTTTTTGGGTTATTTTATTGATGCCTAAATGTCTAAACCAGTAAACTCATGCAGTTTAAACATTATTATGGGATAGAGAGGAAAATTCCTTCTTATTTTGATTCTGGAGCTTGCAGTTAATTCTTAGCTCTGAACTTCAGTTATTGATGTCTTAGTATCTCAAAAAATGTAGTTCCCCGTACGACTTGAGATTTTAGTGTTGAGTTGACAACCTTCTGTGTCTTAGCCTATGTTTGTACAAGAATACTACAGACGACAAGCATTTATTTCTAAAAGCTCTGGAGACTTGGAAGTCTAAGATGAAGTTAGGGGGAGAGGTGGGTTCCATATTGCTGATGTAAATAGATAGCTAGATAGATAATGGGATTTGTATTATCTTTCAGCTGTCAGAAGCTAGACTTGCTGCCCGAGAAGCTCATAACCAAAGATGTCAGCCTCCACTATCCCGAACACAGTGTATAGACAGGTACTGGCATGATGTCATTTTTCTTTATTATTTTAGCTGTAGTGTTGTTTTTCTTTTTTTCCTGTTCCCTTAAGCTCGCTTTCATATTTATCTTTAACATAAGGTTTGCCAAGTTGATGATTTGTAAGTATTTAATTCACCGGCTTTGGTTACATCACCGTGTTGTGTGACCATCACCACTATTTCCAGAAGTTTTTCATCCTCTTCAACAGAAATTCTGTCACCCCAGATTACAAACTCCTCATTCTATCTACCCCACATACTGGTGACCCCTCACCTACTATTTGCTGCTATGAATTTGATCATCTTAAGTGTCTCGTGTGTGCGTTCATGTAATGTTTGTTCTTGTGTGGTTTTGTTGTATGTAACATAGGGTAGCACATGCAGAACTTTCTATTTTGGCTGAGTAATATTTCAGTTGTATGTATGAACCACATATTTAAGATCCATGTATTATTGATGGACACTGGGCTTATTTCTACCTTCACGACTGTGATACAATGAGCATTGGGTATATAAATTTTTTTTTATTTATTCAATTGTGCATGTGTGCGTATGTATGTGTGTGCGCGCGCGCATGTGTGTGTGTGTGTGTGTGTGTGTGTGTGTGTAGAACCACGGACGAATTAGGGAACCACCATGGACGCCTCCACCTTCTCCTTGTTTACTCTGCCCCGGGATTCACAGGCTCCGCCCTACCAGGACCAGAAGCGCAGGCCGCCCCCGCTTCCGCCCGGTGTCTATACGTGGGATCTGGGATCCGAACTCAGGACCTTCTGCCTGCAAGGCAGAGGCTTAACCCCTGAGCCACCTCTCCAGCAACTGGGTGTATAAATATCTGCTTTAGTTCATGGTTTCAATTCTTCTAGACAGATACCTAGAAAGGGCTTTGCGTTAACTTCTGGTAGCTCTTGAGTTTTCTGAGAAGCTGCCAAAGTTTTTCACAGTTGCTGCACCATTCTGCCAGTAGGAATATCCTTGCCAATTTTTTTTTTTTTGGAGGGGAGGGTTTTGGGGATCAAACACACCACAGTCTCAAACAGGCTAGGAATGTATCATTGAGCTACATCTTCGGCCATATCATTTTTTGATTATAGCTGTCTCACTAGCTGGAAAGCAGTTTTTAAAAAGATTTACTTCTCCAAGTAGTGGTGCTGCTGACTAGCATTCCTTGTGTGGATGGGACCTTGGGTTGCTTGGAAGGAGCAGTCAAGTCCTTTTGCCCATTCGTAATGGGCTTCTCGACTTTCTGTCGAGTCTTAGTTCTTTTTATCTTGTGGATTATGATGCCTATTCCAGAAAGTGGGGCTTGCAGATATTTCCTCCCATTCCATAGGTTGTCTTTTTAATTTGTGTGTGTGTGTGTGTGTGTGTGTGTGTGTGTGCACATGTGTGATATGTGTACATGCACATGAGCGTGCAGGGGCGTGGGCTCGTGCAGGGGCGTGGGCTCGTGCTGCAAATGAGCGTGTCAGGGAAGGGCACTCAGGCGTCTTCCTCTGTCGCTCTCTGTCTTCCTGCCACTCGAGCAGGGTCTTGCTTTGAATTGGAATGGAAGTTCCCTGTTCCTGCTGAGGATCCAGCTGTCTGCCCACCAGGATGGCACATGTAGTCATTCCTGCCTGCTTATGTGGCTACTGGAGTTTTTTTTTAATATTTTACTTACTTTATATGTGTATATGAGTGTGTGTGTGTGTGTGTGTGTGTGTGTGTGTGTGTGTGTGTGTATCAGAGGACACTGTGTCCCCATGGAGGTCCAATCAGGAATCATCCTGGATTGCTTCTACCTCCTTCTTGCTTCACTCTGGGATTTCCCAGGCTCAGCCAACCAGGGTCTGAAGTGCAGCCGCCACTGTTTCCATCTGGTACTTTTTTTTTTTTTTTTTTTACATGGGACCTGGGATCCAAACTCAGGACCTTCAGCTTGTGAGGCAGAGTCTTAACCCCTGAGCCATCTCTCTAGCCCCACTGCTAGAGTTTTGAACTCAGGTCCTCATGCAGAACAAGCCCTGTTGCCCACTGAACTATCACTCCAAGCCCCTGAAATTTCCTTTGAGGACTTGATTTTGACAAAGACTAACTTTATCTTTTTTTTTTGGTTGCTCATGCTTTTGTTCTTATAGCTAACTAAGAATCCACTGCCAATTCCAATGTAGTGAAGATTTTTCTATAACGTTTCTATTTTTTCAGTAGTGGGTATTAAAAGCTGGGTCTTGCATGTGCTAGGCAAGTCTTCTACCACAGCTGTGTTTGTTGCTGTTGGCTTTTGAAGTTGAGTCTTAGTCGATAGCTCAGGCTGAGCTTGAACTTGCAGTCCTCTTGTTTCTGTCTCCCAGGTGCTAAGATTATAGATGTGTACCACCCGGCCTAATTCTGATGTTTCTTGAAATACTATCCCACCCCCCGAATTTTTTTAAGCTGTAAGCATTGTTTTTAGAACTTGCATTGTTAAAAATGTTACTGGGCACATTGGATTGAGTCATGAATTCTGCAGAAGCCCATCAAAAGCGTCCCTTGCTCGCCCGTGCTGGGCCTGGCATGCTTCGTGCTGGAGGAAGTTTCTCCAGAAGCTCTTATCGGGCTGCTGGCGCACAGAGGCTTCTCTTTTGGGGGGCTTCTTCCGCCCCCAGCACCCTGAGGCCTTGCTCTGGAATGCTGGGATCTGCTCAGATCTGGCCTTCGTTCTTAGCCTTTCAGATCCTCTGAGAAGGAGGCTTTTCTGAACATAACTTGACAGCTGCTCACTCCAGCTCTTAAGCAGCAGTGCGTCTTGCTGTGTGAGAAGTCAGTCAGCAACAAAACATGTCGGATTAGTCTCAGCAAGCACTGTTGGGGGGGCAGCTCTGTGCTGGGTGTTTTGCAGGGGGCGATGTTCGTCCTGCCCCAGCGTTCCGCTTGAATGAGGGTCAGGACTGTAGAGGTGACATAACTTCAACTCCATCTAGTTAGATGTTCAGAAACTCAGGCTGCCTCGCTCTGATTCTAAAGTATCGTTTTTACACCTGAAAGCAGATGGCAAGGAGTGACCTCTAAGTGTCAGGAGACAAAGGTATGCAGAGATACGTCCAGGTGTCATTCTGGAACTAGCATCCTGCTGATGAGGTAGACCGCTGCCTGTGGCTTCTGCCCGGGGGCCCTTCCCAAGCCCTTGCCGCTCCACAGTGTTCTCCGCTGGCTCTTTCCCTACACTAAGGCTTGTTCTACAACTTGCAGTCATCGTATGGCTTGTGTTTGGCTTGTATCACTCACTTCCGTCTGAAAGGCATGCTTTCATGTCGGCACATAAGGGCATTGGTGATTCAGTTACACCGTCTAAGAACAGCTGGGTGACCTTATTCCTCTGCATAATAAGGTTTTACTCTGGAAGAAGAGCACTCACTGCTCTTGTCTTTGTACTGACAGAGTATGGGTAAGAATTCTTTTGCACGCATGTGAGGCAAGCACTGTACCCCTGAACTCTGTTCCTGATTAAAATGTTAAGTACTGACTAAAATACAAAGTAGGAAAGGGTGCCCCAAAGGTTCTGTTTAGAGAACAGTAATTTCATCTGTCTCATGCTGATGCCTTGAGAGTATGTTTTGAAGAAATTATTTCCAGCATCGTAAGCCACGTGCGACCTTAGGTAGGGTTGCCAAAAGCATCCATCCAGCCATCAGTTTTCATTCAGCAGGTATTTGGCTGAGGGCCTTAAAAGAACTTAAAATGCTAGAAACAGGGTTGATGTATATATTTGTGCAAATACATGCACATATATATGTGTTGTGTAATAAATATGTACAGATATATAACTTAGACACTGTTAGGAAGAATGTATTAAGCTTTGGGAGTATTAATAGAAAAGACTTCAGTGTTCTGGAAAATGAGCCTCCTT
This sequence comes from Typhlomys cinereus, assembly GCA_023101885.1. NCBI lineage: Eukaryota > Metazoa > Chordata > Mammalia > Rodentia > Platacanthomyidae > Typhlomys > Typhlomys cinereus. Next base: position 658,563 of record JALPQD010000198.1, read on the forward strand.
CGTGCTGACTTATGCTGGCTGATCAGCAGCACTCCTCAAAGACATGGTGGTACCCGAGCAGGATTGGAGAATGGTCAGAAGTCAACCGTTTGGGGGCAGCATCATTGACTAGACCTTTTCATGTGCCTTGTATGGAGTCAGAGTTAGAAGCTAGTTAGATCTCTAGATTGTTCAGTGCCTTAAGGCGAAGCCTAGTAGAATTTTAGTTTTTTCTAGTCACAACTTAATAAATTACCTATTTCCTCAATTTGTTTTTTACCTTGAGACTTGCATTTCTTTTTTGTGTATCAGTAGATCTCACATGGTACACTCTGGATTGTAAATTGTTTTTAATTTGGGTAATTTAAGTGTATGCAACTCATTGTAGTTTAGCTTGTTTAAAAAAACTGTATTTGAAAGTATTAAACTTTATACCGAGCATTAAAGCAAACTTCATCTTGTGGGGTAGCAGAGATTTTCGGCTTTTTATTTTTGAGGCCAGCGTTGCTGTGTGGCTTGGGCCGGCCTGTACCGCACTGTGTAGCTCAGGCTGGCCTGGAACTTGCAATCCGGTGTGTCAGTCTCTTGGAGCTGGGCTCGTGTGCATGCTTGGCTGGCTAGGTGCTGCTGCGAAGTTGTTAGAATGACAGTAGCTAGTAAGATAAATTGATCTTTGTCACCCAGTTTTTATTATGAGCTTGGGAATGTTGCACAGATTTCTCAGTTTACAGAATAGGATCTGATAATCATTTTTCTAATCTCGCTCTTCGAATCATGCTTTATGCTTCATAGATGTTTGGTTGACAGATTTATATTTTGTGTCTGAGATTTGCTTTTCCTTATAGTTTTCAGCTGCCTGTTGTGTTCAGAAATGTGTTAATATTCTATCACATGGTGTGTTTCCATCCTTATTGTGACCTATGAAGTCTGAGGGGAAGATAAATTCGAATGCAGAAATCAGTGCTAATTTATGTGCATCCAGATAATTTTGTTTAGTTGATATTTCATTTGGTTATTTTTTTTTCAGAACTCATTTAAAGTTAGATTTTTCCAGGTCTGCTGTTAGAGAAATGCCATAAACATAATTTGTGTACTCCAGGAAAGGCAAATGGAACATCAAATGGAGATCAATAAAAATGACATTTCAAAATGCTAGCCTGCAATTTGTGAATCACGCTGAGCCATGCGGCGGAATGAAATTTCCTTCCCTGGGGGTATGTGCAGTAAATACGAGTCAGGAGCTGGCACTGAGTAATCCCTGCGCCCGCCTCTCCGACTTTCTTCCACATTTGAGATGCTGCTGTCTGACGGTCTGAGCCCTAAGTTAAAGCACTGCAGGTAAACAGGGAGGTCGCGACGTGAAGTCCAAAGTGTGGCTGGGATCTCAGCTGCCTCTGTCAGGAAGAGCTCAGTAAACTAGCCGTGAGTGACAGGAGGTGGTGAACCAGGCCACAGAGGGATGGGGCGTCTGCGGCCGTGGTAACGGGCTCTTCCTTCCCAGCTGCATCGCCCGCCTCTCTTTGCCCTCCTTTCCTCCTGGTGATCTTGTGGCTTCTGCCTGGCCGGCTGTTCCTCTGTGCGTCAGAGTGTTGAGTGTCAGAACCCCAGATCTTCACGTACTTCCTCCCCAGCGGGCTCTCTCTTCCTTTGGCCCCGTGGTTGGGTCGGGGGAGCCTCCTCTCATGCCAGCGTGGCTCGCCGCTTGGCTTCAGCACTTGCTGTACTTTCAGAGCTGCTGCTGTGGTAACATCAGGGAAGAGGAACCTGTATTCAGCTCACACTGCCAGACTGCAGCCCCCCGTGGAGGGGTCGCACCATAGCAGGGCCGAGGGATCTGACCACACCACATCCCAAGCGGAGAGCAAAGGGGAGAACCAGGGCGCCTACCGTCTTCCTACGGCTGCCTGGATACCCACCACCTGCCTGGGGAACGTGCCGCCCAGGGCACCGTCCAATAAAAGCAATCAAGACAACCTCCTGCCAGTTTGCTCAGAGGCCTGCCTTAGCTAGATGGTTCCCCGCAGGGGGCTTGGAGGCTCACCTCCCAAGCGTCACTGTCATAGCTAGGCACAGGTGTCAACTTGACTGTTGAAGGTTTAAGCTCTGGGCACAGGTGTAGAGAGTTGATGGTTGAGTTAAGCCCAGAGCAAATCTGCAGGAGATTGTCTAGCTGCTGGGGAAGACCAGCCCATGGTGGGTGGGATTAGGCCCTGGATAAATCACAGAGAGCTGGTTGAGAGAGTTGGCATCCTTCTGTGTACTTGGCCAGACATGCTGGTTTGGCAAGTAAGGATTGTCCATCTCTCAGCCATTATGTGGTGATGGTGTGGCCAGTTCCCTCGGCCCTGGTGTTAGTGCGTGCTCTCCCGTCAAGCTGGACTGAGAACTGTAACCAGGAATCGTAGGAGAATAAACCCTTGTTCCCTTAAGGCATTTGATGGTCATCTGTCAGCAATGTTGCAGGCGACTGCAGCAGTCACGCTAACCGCTGAGGCTGGCCAGTGCTCGCCTCAACTGTGCTCCGAGAGGGACAGGCCGAGCCCGGGCGGTGCAGACAACAGCTCTTCCCCGCGATTCCAGTGTGCACAGCGCTGACAGTGTTGGGAACTGGAGCTAAGTTTCTCATGTTTTGAACTGGTGTCGAGGAATGACCTAGCCAGTGTCTCCTCCTCTTCGGGTTTCTGGAAGAGCGAATATAGTCTTGGCTGTGTACTAGTCGCTCTTGGCGTTGCTGTGAGAGAGCACCCAAAGCAAGCAACTTAAGGGAGAAGGGAGATTTATGCAGCTTACGGTTCCAGAGAGGAGATACAGTCTTGCATGGCAGGAGCCGCACGGCTGGTTGGCAGAAGCTGGAGGCAGCTAAGTCACAGCAGACATCTTGGAGACTAGAGCTGCCAGACTCCTGCAGCTAAAGCAGAGTTCTCCATGAGGTAGGGTGGGACTCATCCACTTCGAGGCCCACCCCCTGTGACCGACCACCTTCCTCCAGCAAGGCTCCACCTCTCAAAGGTGCCATGACCTTCCCAAACACTTGAAACCGTGGGGGAACATTTCAAACCATGACAGCCTCGTTCTGCTGTCTTCTGGCTTGACTTGTTCGCAGTGAGAACCTTGGTCATTCCTGCCTGTGCTCCTTGAACACACAGTGTCTGATTCCTTCCTCTGGCTTTTTTACTTTATCATGTAGCTTATCATTGTCCTTCATGTTTTTAAATGCCTGTGGTCCTCTGAACTTGGACCTTTTGCCATTTTGAAAAATTTCATCCGTTATGTGTCAAAAGCTTTCTGCCCATCCCCACATCTGGAAGACTCAATTTACTCCTTCCGACCTTTGCTGCTCCCTTAGGGTGTTTCTGGGACTGTGCCTTCAGGTTCACAGACCTCCGGCATCGTCCCCAGACCTCTGCATCGTCCCTAAACTGCTACTGAGTCCATCTATGTAAAAATAAACTGGACAATGAAAGCATCGTTATGGTTTTGACATGTATCTTTTTTCTTTAAATTTTGTTTTCTCTGTCTTGTTCTGTTCCTGCCCATGTCTGCAGTTGAACCCACGGCGCTTTGCGTGACAAGGCGTGGGCGCCACCGCTGAGCTCCCAGCCTCCGTGTCGCGTCTCCCAGGCGCCTGCTTCTCTCTCTGCCTTCTGGAGCTTGTCGTTCACTCGCGGTTGGCGGCGGTAACGTCTCTTTACCGGTTATAGCATTTGTCGTCTGTAGGCCGCGTTGGATTGATTTCTGGTTTTCTGTTGTTTCCCCCCATCTGGCAATCGTTGGTGGATGTGGGCAATATGAATTTTACCTGGTGCGTACTGGATTCTTTGTTGCCTTTTGTATTTTGGGCTTCCTCGTGGGATACCGAGGGGCTCAGCTGTACCGTTGCGTGTTCTGACGCAGCGTCTGCTCCTGGCCTGCGCTGTCTGTGAGCTTTCTGTCGGGAAGGGACAGAACTGTCTTTTTCCTGCTACCTGTGCAGGCTGCCTGAGTACTTCCCTGGAGTTCGTATGCGCGAGGCTTGGCTGCTCTGGTCTGTCGATGGACAAACTGGAGGTTCCAGTGTCTGTCCACTCGCTCTTGCAGCTGTTCCTTCAGCGTCCAGCAGTGTCTGCACATGCGTGTGCTGCCCAGTGCCTCAGTGAGGCTCGGCTGGTGCTGTCCCCTGAGCCCGTCCTTGCCCTCCCTGGGGACAGCCCTCTGTGCTCTGGGTCGTCCTGCCCTGTGCTTTCTCGCCGCCCCAGGCTCCCAGTTCCCAGCTCTGTTCTAGATGGATTCCCGTCCCTGGGACGCTGCACAGAGAGCTGGGCAGGCGCAGCCCCGGGTGATGGCAGACAACAGCTCTTTCCTGCGATTCCAGTGTGCACAGAGCTGACAGTGTTGGGAACTGGAGCCACTTTGTCATACACTTTGTCGGTTTGCATTTTTATTCGTATCTGCGCATGGTATGTATGCATGTGTGTTTCATGTATGTGGGCATATGTGCGTGCATGTGGAGGTCTGAGGTTGTTATTGCGAGTCTTCCTTGATCAACTTTCTCTTTAGTCATTGAAGCGAGGATTCTGACTTGTGCCCAGAGCTCTCTCATTCAGCTAGACTCTCTAGCTGTTTGGGGGTTCCTCTGTCTCTGCCTTCTGAGTGCTGGGCTTCCAGGTCGTCAAGTCCACCTGGTATTTACATGAGTTCTGGGGATCTGAACCCCAGTCCTCATGCCTGCGCGGCGAGTGCTCTCACCCGAGCCTTTTCCTCAGCTCGTCTTAAATGTTCTTCACGGCCAGAGTGGCGAGTCTTCCTCAGTGGTTCTGTCAGGGCCAGATGTGGAAATCTTCAGCACTTCGCATGTGGGGGAAGTTGGGAACAGGTCGGGCTCTTGTGTTGGGGGGAGGCCTGCTGACCCTTTCTTCTGGTGACTGACCCTGCTGCTCGTTCAGTTACTAGACGCTTCCCATCGTCAATGTTTTCCTCTTTTCCTTCCACTCACGGCTAAAGCTGTCTCGTGGGAGCAGAAAGGTTTAGTTGGGCGGAGCTGGCTTCTTGCTGCAACCGGGGAGAGGGTTTGCACGATCTTGAGCACATCGGGGTGAAGCTGTGCTTAGAGAGCTTTAATGCTCAATTTTCATTACCATTTTTTACCCTGTGCTTCCCACATTTAGTTGGATTGAAACTGTTGACTTGTCAAACTCCAGGACCCCCATAGTGGGCTGTTAGGAAACGTGAGGATTTTCGGCTTTCTCTGTAGTTCTCAGAGACCTCGTTTCCTTTTCTTCAGTGTTCTGAGTCTGATTTCATAGTTGGTGTGTCATATGTATGAAGAGCTTCATGCTTTGGGATCTACTATGAATATCTTCTTTCTCTAATAATCTCCAAGAAGATGAGAAAAAGAAAACACATGAGTAGTCACCTCGAAATCAGACGTCCAGGCGACTTGAGAGAAAACAGTACAGTTTCCTGTCCCACAAGTGGTCAAGCTGGCCGGAGCTCCTGATTCCCGGGTGCGGCCCACCACACCCGACTCAGCGCAGTCTCCGCACCCTGTCTTGCTTCTGTCAGCCTCCATCAGTACTGCTAAGAGCAGAGGACTCTGTAAGAACATCTTTTCTTTGAGGAGGTAATTTTTCTTGCTAAGTATGCTATAAGAACTTGAAGAATGATCTTAATTTCTCATTTTAAAATGACTGCCAACTGAGCCAGACTGTTTAACACGTCAGAGTGAGAGCACATGATTTGTCAATAAATTTAAATGTGCTAGTAGTTGCCATTACTACTAAGTTGTTGGAGTAATATATTATATTCACATTTTAAATGGATATTGATCTTCATTCAGTGACTAAATTGGAGCATCTCAAGTCTTATGAAATTGCTGACTCTCTTCCATTTTGTAGGTATACAGCTAGACATAAATTCTTGCCAACATCCCATAGATTTCTTTTCCTTATTTTTGCTTCTTTATGCAGTTCTCTTTAGGAAGTGAGAGTACTTTGTGGCTACTAAAAATAGCAGAAAAGCAAAACTAAATAAGACACCCCACATTTTCTTCAAAACATCACCAACAAGGTTAAACCCTATCTTGCGTCTCTCTTGTGTCTTGCAGGTACCTGAGGTTTATTCAGTTGCCCTTGACTCAGAGGAAGTTCTGTCAGAGTTGCCAGCAGTTGCTGTTGCCAGATGACTGGGGGGCACACGCAGGGCATCGGCTGATGGCCGACGTTTCTGTCCAGCTGCTGCGAAGGCCCAGCCAGCTCCTGTACCCGCTGGAAAACAAGAAGACAAATGCCCAGTACCTGTTTGCTGGCAGAACCTGCCAGTTCCTGGTAGACCTCCTCTCTACCCTTGGGTTCAGAAGAGTTCTGTGTGTCGGAACACCAAGGTGTGTTCTACATTTTTTCTTTTTAAAACACAAGGGTTTTAAAGAACCCGTGTGTGTGTGTGTGTGTGTGTGTGTGTGTGTGTGTATCAGAGGGCTGTGTGTGTGTCTGGAGGCACAAGTGTGACTTTGGGAGTCATCCTGGATTCTTCTACTTCCTTTTTGTTTTGCTCTGGGATTTCCTAGGTTCACCTTCCAGAGCCAGAAGTGTAGCTGTCCACCATTCCTGCCTGGCATTTTTTACTTGGGATCTGAATGCAGGTCCTTCTGCTTTCCAGGCAGAGTCTTAACCCCTGAGCCGTCTCTCTAGCCACTACATTTTTTTTTAATTCTTGTGTCAACACACTTTATGTCCATAAAAATGCTTTCGAAGCAGCTGTTTGTCACGCACAGGGTCAGGCATCTAAGAGGTGAAGGGTGGGCCTTCTCTTTTGGAGTTCGAGGCCTGTACTCCAGGGAATGGCCACCACCGTGGGTATGGGGGGCGCAGGGGGAGGTTTTCTACTTGAGACTGGAATTTTTGACAGTGTTAGATATCTCTGTTAAGTTCTACCCTTCAAGATGTTTGCAAAAGTAACGAACTGCCAGCCTGTCTTCCGGAGAGCAGCACGGCTGCGCTGGTCGTCTGGCATCGGAGTAGCTGGTTAAGTCTGCTGCCCTTGCTTCCCCGCTGCAGGCTGCACGAGCTGATCGGGCTCATGGCCACGGGCGGCAAGTCCAGCATGAAAAGCCTCTTATTGGATATTGATTTTCGGTAAGTTTCAGCATGGAGCGTTTCTTCTCCACTGTCCGTTTCCTCTTCCCTTCTTAAGTGTTCGCCATGGTTGTCGCCCCAGTTGTCTGAGGAGCCTTTGGAAGTACTCGTTGCTTAGGAGCAACCTGTCAGTCATGCCAACTCAGCGCGCTGTCTCCTGGGATTCAGACAGGGAGGCAGCGGGTGTCTCCTTGGCTAGATTTTTCGGATCAGAGAGGGACTCCTGTTGAATGACATTTCCTCTAACTCTGAAAGGGCAGCTGAACTGCCTTGTGCTTGGCTGGATTCCTAGGTCTTTGTTTCCTCTTCAGCTCTTTGCCACATGAACAAGAATTTAAAAATAATGCACCCTTGGAGGCCAAGTAGGGAATCGGCAGGTCCAGGCTGAGGGTGGAACAGGGACACCTATGGGATGTGAGCATGTATCAGAGTGAGGTGCCGTCCAATGTGCTGGGATACACCTTTAGGGGCGATTAGAGGACAGGATGACCTATGTAGGCAACTTGTATGTCCACCCACTGCCAAGAGTCAAGTGCTCTGCTAGTCTCCATCATGGCCTAAATTCTTTCTTGTGCTGGACAGTTATGTGGGGATCTTTTACATATTCCTGAACATCTTAAAGGAATCAGACCATACACTTCTTTTGATTTAGATCTGATAGTTGTCTGTACACTGGTTAGATATAGTTGTCAACCGTTGTCGGCTGAGCTTCTGAACACATCTGCAAAGAGCTGCTAGTTACGGCAAGCTTGCAGAAGAGCATCCAATTGAGGCGGGAAGACTGAGCCCACGGTGGTGACCATGAGGGAAGGGGGATATGATTCTTTCTTTCTTTCTTTCTTTTTTTAGCGTATGGCAGTCTTCCTGTCTAGCAAGTGAGGTTTGTCCCTCTCTCGGCAATCTCTGTGCATGTGGCGTGGCCTAGTTCCTTCAGCTCCTGGTGTTGGTAGGAACTCTCCCGCCAAGCTGGACTGAGAGCTGTAACCGAGACTCATAAGAATGAATGAAAAACCCTTGTTCTTCTACACTCTGGTCATGAATTTATTGGCAACATGCAGGCAAACTGTGATCGTCTGGCCAGTGCTGCAGCATTTTTAGAATATGTGCTGTTACATATGCTCTTTCTTTTTTTAGACAAGTCAGGTTTTTAAAGGAGCACAACTTTTGGGATGGTGGATGACTTAGTGTGCAAAGTGCTTACTATACAAACAGAAGGACCTGAGTTCAGATCCTCAGCACCCACATATAAGCTGAGGTGCCTGCTTGCACCATACCATAACCCCAGTGCTCTGGAGCGCGGACAGAATGGCTGGACTCCTTGTCGGCCAGTCTAGCCGAAGAGGCAAACTCAAGGTTCAGTGAGAAACCTGCCCGAACATACGGTGGAGAAAGAATCGAGGAGACACTTGTCGTCAGCCAGTGGCTTCCACACCACCACGTGGGTGAGCGCACACCCATCTGACACATACATGCGTGCAGGTGAGCGCACACCCATCTGACACACACGTGCAGGTGAGCGCACACCCATCTGACACACACACGCGTGCAGGTGAGCGCACACCCATCTGACACACACGTGCAGGTGAGCGCACACCCATCTGACACATACACGCGTGCAGGTGAGCGCACACCCATCTCACACATCTCACACACACGGGTGAGCGCAAACCCATGTGACACACACACATGCGCGAGTGAGCACACACCCATCTCATCTCACACACGCGGATGAGCGCACACCCATCTGACACACATGCACGCGCGCGGGTGAGCGCATACCCATCTGACACATCCCACACACACGGATGAGCGCACACCCATCTCACACATACATCCACATCCATGCGGGTGAGCGCACACCCATCTGACACACACACAGGTGAGCGCACACCCATCACACACACACACACGGGTGAGTGCACACCCATCTGACACACCCACGCGGGTGAGCGCACACCCATCACACACACACACACAGGTGAACGCACACCCACCACACACACAGGTGAATGCACACCCATCACACACACGTGGGTGAGCACACACCCATCTGACACACACACGGGTGATCACACACCCATCTGACACACATACGGGTGATCACACACCCATCTGACACACACGTGTGAGCGCACACTCATTTCACACCCACGCAGGTGAGTGCACACCCATCTCACACACACCACGGGTGAGCGCACACCCATCTGACACACACGCCACGGGTGAGCGCACACCCATCTGACACACACACCACGGGTGAGCGCACACCCATCTGACACACACATAACACGGGTGAGCGCACACCCATCTGACACACACATAACACGGGTGAGTGCACACCCATCTCACACACACACATAACACGGGTGAGCGCACACCCATCTCACACACACACACACACCACACATTGTATATACCATGCACATATTGCACACACCACACATATGAATGTATCACACATAAGTACAAATCACACATACCACACATGTGCATGTACTGTACAACACACATATGCATGTACACACACAAATGCCACATATACTACATACATACCCACATATACCATGTTTATAGATGCATCTCTCATACATATGGGATATCACACATGCAAATACCACATACACATGCAAATATACCCTTATAGGCAAGCACACATCTTTGTACCACATACACACACATCACACACATGTACCAAGCACATTTACATGTTATATATACCACACACATACCATAAACACATGCATGTACCACACACATACGTACATGTTACACACACACGTGCAACACCATATACATGCATGTACCACATACACACCACACACGTGAATGTACCACATGCATGTACCATACACACGTACAGACATGCACATCTATCACACACATACACCACACACATGCATCCATATACCACCCACACTTATACCACACACACATACAAACACACCAAAAAGTATAGTTCTTGCCATTCATTCTACTTCCAAACTGACTTTCTGCCGCCCGACACAAGTGGCCAGCGTTCTGAGGGCCTTGCAGCTCTCCGTCTTGTATCGTGAGCAGCCTGCCCGTTCACCCTCGTCTCCTTGACAGGACTCCCCAGGCGCGCTGATGCACTTGATGGGAGTCAACGAGCAATCAGCCTCCCGTTTAGTTGAGGTGCAGTGATGTCCCGCGTCACCGTCAAGGATGTACTTCACTAGTTTTTGGTGATTAATGGTCACATGGTCTGGCCGTACCACCGTCTACTTTTAGAACCTATATCTCCTTTATTTTTTTCTTTTATTTTGGTGTGTGTGTCTGTGTCTGTGTATCTGTGTCCTTGTACATTCGAGGGCACTGTGTGTGCCCATGCATGCCCAAGGATGACTTCGGGAATCACCCTGGATTGCTCTACCTCCTTTTGGCTTTGCTCTGGAGTTCCCCAGGTTCCACCTTGCAGGACTGGAAGTGCAGGCCGCACTTCCTGCTACTCGAGGCAGAGGCCTAACAAATCTCCAACCCATTTTTGTTATTTTTGAGACTGGTTGGCCTTGAACCCACTGTGCAGTGAGGGCTGCCTTGACTCCTCATCCTCCTGTCTCTGAGTGCTGGACACAGGTGTGCTACCCTGCTGGGCTCAGAAGACGCCCATCGGACAGAGCCACCACTCCTGATGGCCTGTCTCTGTGAAGTTGCCCGTTTGGACAGTTTATCTGAATGGAACCCCTTGCTAGGACCTTTGTGTGGCTTCTTTACGTTTGCTTGACATTTTCACAGCCTCTGTGGATAGCATGTAGCAGCACTTCATTCGTGCCAGGGCCGTTTCATTTCTTTACATGGCTCGGCAGTTTGTTTCTTAGGATTCCTAAACTCATGTTGTCAGAATAAGTGTGCTGTTTCAGATGCAGAAATTAATGTTCGGGTTTGGTGCACTTACAGGAATAAAGAGCCAAATGATCGGGGATGGTTCTTGGCCACAGTTCATTAATCTGGCAGGAGTGTCCATCTAGTTGGAGCCGAGGAAACTGGCCGCATTGTGTCCTCAGAGCTGAGGAGGGGGCACACTTTCTTGCTTCCTAACTCCTGCTTAGAGAATGATCCCATGCATTCTAGCAGGGCCCGAGTGGGAGGCGTTCCCTTGGAAGTAGTTCTCGTGGACTCCTTGGTAGCTCTCACAGTCAGGTAGTTGTAATCAGGCATGGTGGCTCCTGTCTGCCATCCCATCCTTTGAGCTTAAGGCAAGTTCAAGGCATTTTAATTCCTTTTTGCCCTGTGGCCGGCCTGGTCAAGGCTGAACTACCTTGCTCCAGGCTCCCTCTCATGAGCTATGAATATCCTCGCCAGGGGCCGTGCAATGTGAAGTTAACTGTTGCTAAGATAGATTTCTATGTGCGCTAATTTTAGCAAGAAAGATGTGAGACTCTATTTGGCAAACTGTTATCCAAATAAAGTTAGAGCAAAACCCGGGTTTCTTAGGTTCATTTTCTGAAGTAATTTTCTTCAGCTCTTGATTACATTTCCTGTGGAAGAACGCGCTTCACACTTGGTAACTGACTCTCATTGAAAGAGAATGAATGGCCAAATTAAACGAATGTCCTTTTGAACAGTTGCAAATGTAAGCTTTTCTGATTGGTTTTGTTTTCCCCAATGCAATGGAGGGAGTAATTCTTTGTGGCCAATTTCATTTTAAGAGGGCAGTGCTGAGGGATATTTTTATAATTTAAAATATGAATAATTACTCTCCCTTGTTTGTGTTTGATGGACATGTGGAGTTGAAATCTTGGCTTTGTCTCTGGCTCTTGCACAGAATGTTTGAGACAGGTGTGTTGTGCTGGATCTTATGTAAATCAAATTCTCTTTTTTAATTTTTCCAAATGACTCTGTGCCTTTGTGGAGCAGTGAACAAATGGAGTCGAAAAGGGCGTCGCGTCTTGCTCTGCTGGCGCTCAGGAAGCGGCCCAGGAGAGACATCCTCAGACGAGGCGACCAAAGCCACACGGGCTGGTTCCAAAGCCATGCAGCGGGGCGGGTGGCACATCTGCAGGCCCAGCCCTCAGAGGCCAGCCTGGGCAGCGTAGCGAGTTGCTGGCCAGAGCCGCAGACTGAGCCCCTGTCGCTCAAAACAAACGCGAGTGAACAGCAAAAATCAGGTCATTTGAAATTTAGTTAGATGGGATATATATTTGTCTATTAATGGCAGTTGACAGTCCTTTATAGTTTCTGGAATGGTTATGCAACTCAATATGTGTTTTTTTTCCTATTCTTTTGTTAACCAAACTTTATTTCTCCGATAAAATTAATATTTTATGAACTCAATAGATATGCTAACTCTACCTAGAATGATATTAAAGTATATTACATGGAAATGGTGAGTAAGTCTTCCATCTCCACAGAGCAGGGAGCAATGGGTCACGATTCTACTCTGGTGAGTGTAGGTGTCATTTTCAGTGTTTGGATCAGGATTCTACTCTGGTGAGTGTATGTGTCATTTTCAGTGTTTGGATCAAGATTCTACTCTGGTGAGTGTATGTGTCATTTTCAGTGTTTGGATCAAGATTCTACTCTGGTGAGTGTAGGTGTCATTTTCAGTATTTGGATCAGGATTCTACTCTGGTGAGTGTATGTGTCATTTTCAGTGTTTGGGTTAAGATTTTCTTTGGTAAGTACATGTGTCATTTCCAATATTGGTGGCATTAAGATGTAAATATTTGTTGACGTAAAGGAAAGCACTGAAGCGTGTGCCATGCCGTCACTGTGCGAAACACTCGTGTATGTTCTCTTTTATCCACAGCATGCCAGGGACTATTATCTTGCCATGTATAGGTGGAGAAACTGAGGCTGAGAAAGGTTCTGTCATTTGCTTTCTAAGCGTGCACGGTCCATAGAGACCAGAGCTGGAAACCAGCCTGGCTGATCATGGAGCCTGATCTTTAGCCACAGTGCCACCAACCGTGGCTGACCGGGGCTGCCCATCATAAGTAATATCCTCCAGTCCATCACTCAGCAAGGGTCGCAGTGTAGGCAAAGACGCGCACCTGTCATATTGGGCTCAAGACATTGCAGAGTCAGGCTGCGTCAAGAGGTTTTTGTTTTGAGACAGGATCTTGTTCAGTTGCCCAGACTTGCCTTGAACTCCCTCTGTAGACCTGGCTGGCTTCGAACTTACAGTCCTCCTGCCTCACCACGGGCTTCTACACCTGGGGAAAGAAATTCAGAATGTACCGTCACGGAATCACTCAAGCTTTGGTGTAGTGTTCTTTATTTAGAACAACTAAAGGGTGATGCCACATATGATTTTGTAGGTTAAGAATCTATTTCAGTGTATGTGTCTTTATTGTCTGTCTCTGCCTGGACAAATAATACTAGTCATGAATTATTTTGCAGATACTCCCAGTTTTATCTGGAAGACAGCTTTTGCCGTTATAACATGTTTAACCACCATTTCTTTGATGGAAAGGTAAAGATTATGACTGTTAACTCCTTTCTTCTTTTACTGTCAAATAACAAACTCAAGAAGGCCTTCTTTGTTATTTTTCTACATTAATTAAATGTGTTTTTGTTCACTGAGAGTTTCAGTTCATGTAGTGGGGCTGGGGATGAAGCTATGGCCTTGTGCATGCTAGGCGTGCTCTGCCGCGGAGCTTTAGCTGCCCTCCCCGTGAAATGGGTTTGTCGCTTCTTTGTCACTGGTCAGCATTGTTTTCCTGTCATTAGAGACATGGTCTGCCTGAGACCAGCCTGGAGCTAGTTTCCAACTTAAAGCCATCTTACTGTCTCTGCCTCCCAAGCGGTGGGATCCCATGGGTGTGTCACTTTATGTGGTGAGACCCATGGGGGACTGCTTGTACTTGGGGCATGTGGCTGTGTCTTCAACTGGCCCAATGGCTTCCTACCACAGGGCCTTTGCTCATGCGGTTCCCTTTGATTCTTTGCCTTAGTAACATCTCATCTTTCAGAGCTCTATCTGCAGTGTCTCCTGACTCCCTGACAAGGTCAGATTCTCCTTTGTAGACTTACTGCACTATAATTAAATGTGTGCATTGAGACAGGGCTCCATGAGAAATCTATACCTTCTTATTACTTTTACTGTAAACCTAAAATTATTACACATATGGAAAAATGAAGTCTTCAGCAAAAAAGTTCCTTAAAACAACCAAGGATCCTTCATTATGATCTTCACAATGTCACTGAGGGTGAACGAGTCCCAGAGCCAAGGCTTCTGTTTCTAGCTCTGTTCCTAGCCTGAGCTCTTTGTTAGTTCTTTACAAAATAAAACCTGTAGCTAGCCAAGTGGTCGTAATTGACAGCAGGTTGGTCAAAAATGTTTGGAATTATCAAGAACATCATCTGAGGTAGGTTTGTAGCTATGCGCTACGAGGAAACTATGCAGGAAAAAAAGACAAACGCTAGAGTCTGGAGCCTGGTGGGACGAATCACAGCTGCAGGCAGCCCTGAGGCAGGTGTAGAATGAGCAGCCTTGGCACGTGGTGCATGTCACTGTTTTCCCAAGGGCCGATGTGGTGGTCATCGTGGGTTTGAGAGCTAACGGGACAAGTGTGACGGTGAGCGGGAGCTGCAGAGTGCTGCCCAGCAGACGACTAGGGACCCGTGAATGCAGCACGCAGGGGTCTATTCTGAAGGTGGCTGGGTAGACAGGGGCGTGTGATGGTGTCCTGGGGAAGGTTTGAGCAGGATGCATTGAGGTCCTGTTGGGTCGTAATTTTGTGTATTTTTAGAGATGACATCAGCTCCTTCCCGGAACCGTCTTGGTAACTTAGCATGGAAAGTCTGTGGAACACCTTCTAAGCAGTCTTCGACATATAGGTGGAATCAGCTGCAAGACGGAGTCCTCTTGCTTTGCAGGAGGCCAGCTCAGCCCTTCCTCCCTGTAGGTCAGGGGAGGGCTTCTGCATGACCAGCCAGTCGGATGGTCCATAGAGAACGGTTGAGACCACTTCACTGTCTGCCTACCTGCTCCTGGTCAGAGTGCGCGTCCACCTGCTTCTGGAGTCTCCAAGCCGGAGACAGGGCTGCTGGGGAAAGCCTGGGCGCCGTAGCTTCCTCTCTCATCACCTGGCTCTCATAATTGATTTAGTCCTGGAACAATATATATTTGATTACAGAGTACATACAGGCTTATTAAAGTTTAAAATTCTATTAAACTTTAAAACCTTGCGTCTTTTGTTTATTGAAGGTGTTGATTTGCGTTTGTGAATAAGAACTTGAAAACCGCTTCTGCGTGAGTAGGCCAGAGGCAGTAGATAGGTGTATCTGCTGTAACTTCAATCATTGCAAAGATGGTAAAAAAATCCCACTTACTGGCAGCACTGTGCGTGGCTGGCTAGTGGGGCGTAGCTGTCACTGACTGAGCTCATGGCCGTGGACAGGGCCTAGTCCTCTTGTCTCTGGCTAGCACTGCCACCTCCTGCTTACCGACTCCAATAGACGATTGGGTTGTTTTCGTGATTGATGACTTTCTCTCTTTTGGGTTACTAAATTTAGTTTTTAAACAGGTAAATACCTGTTTTAAATGTGTGTTTGTGTGATAGTGATGGCATTTGAATTTGCAATTTTAAAAATCTGCTTATCAAGAAACCCAAAGATAAAATCTGATGGGCACAATCTGGAGACTCGCCTGGCAGGGCGGCTTGGGACATCTCCAGCACCAGAAGTGAGGCCAGAGTGAGGGCGTGTCCTCTAACAGGACAGGGGCCTCTCCGGGTTCTCTTTCAAGAACCAAGTCTCTTCTGTTCCAGGCTGCCCTTGACGTGTGCAGAGCGTTCTTACGGGAGGAGAACGGCGAAGGCGTTGTCATGGTGACAGACCCTCCTTTCGGTGGCTTGGTTGAACCGCTGGCCATTACGTTCAAGAAGTTAATTGCTATGTGGGAAGAAGGTCAAAGCCAAGGTATGCGGCTTTTTACTTACTACAAAATGCGCATATGTCTACTTCCTGTTCAGTCTTAAGCTCTTTTCCAAGCAGATTTACTTGACAACAGATAGACTTCATGATCATGAGACACTTACCCTAATCATAATTTTAAAATGACTCGTAGGGAACAGTTGCTTTTAGAGGGAATTGTGGGCTGTTAAGAAGGCCAGTGGTGACTGTTATCATTTATTCGGTAAGTCTTTACTGAGTGGCTGCTGGGCACAGACTCTGTTTAGGTACCAAGAGTAGATTAATGAGCAAGAGGGACGTTTGTCACCGCCCTGTCCCTAAAGCCTTGCTGAGAGCGCTACGTATCCGACTCTAGGCTGAGGTTTGTGTGGAGTTCTACATGCGTGGGCTCCAGCGGGTACCGGTGACAGGCAGGCTCCTGGCCCTCAGAGGTAACCAGTGGGTGGGGACTTGGCGATCTGAAGTGGCTGAAGACTTCTGAGTGTTTGGTGTAATTATTGCATTAGTCAGTTTGCTCACTCGTTAGGTGCAGCTCCCAGCTGTGAGCGGATAATGACACAGGTGTCGAGGGCCAGGTAGACCAGCTTCTCCTTGAAGTGAGCTTGTAAATAGAGTGCTAATGCAGAGGGATCCAGACCTGACACGGCAGTGAAGCGCTCACTCATTGGCACTTCGAAGACCACTAAGCAGAACGGATACAGTCTGTGTTTTGTTTTAGATGTGTTCCTGTTAGCCTTTGGGAGTGGTCAAGTAGACATGGTGTTGTACCCGATATTCTCTTCTGCATAAGAGAGAAATGTATTGAACAGTTGTGTATTGGCAGTTTCTACAAAAAATTTTCAATTGAAGCTGTTTTGTTCTTTCTTATCAATTTCTTATATTTTTTTCTTTCTCTCTTTTTAACCATTAGACAACAGTCACAAAGAACTGCCCATTTTTTGGATTTTCCCTTATTTTTTTGAATCCCGAATTTGTCAGTTTTTTCCAAGCTTCTGCATGCTGGATTACCAGGTATAGTAATGTCCCTTTTTTGGGGGGGGGCTGCCTAAATATTCTCACGAGGTCATTCTTTAATTTTAATAAATAAAGTATTTTCAGTCTTTCAGTCATGTCTTAAGTACTAAAATTATACCTTAAATCACCTAGTCTTCTAATGTCTCTCAAAAATATAGAGCTTTGGGTACCAAAAGAAACTTCCCAAAACAAAATCTGAGTAAAACCGCAGGGAAGTCCTTTCCCTGGTGGTCCTGAAGTGTGGCGGGCTGCACAGCCCCTCCACTCCGGGACCATGCGTGCGAGCATGGCTGTTCGTGCGAGCATGGCTGTTCTGTGTCGGAAGTTACGAGAAAGGAGTCTACCCTTTCCCTGGTGGAGCACCCCGTTCTTCTCTACTTCACCCCAGGGATGTTCAGAGTTCTAATGAAGGACGTGCCCAGAGTCGTGGGGTGTCTGTAGTCAGAGGTGGCTGTGTGTACCAAGCCCACTGAAAAGCCTCCTTCTTGGCACTGCTTCTGCCCTGATCCTTTCCTCATGTCTTAGGAAGGGCAGAGGCCACCGGGAGTCGTTTATTCTGTGGGTTCTGCAGTTCTCCGCTCTCCACGTTACCAGTCGTACTGTCTCCTTGTGGTGCTGGGCTGTGCTGGGCTGGGCCCCGTCACGTTGGCTTGCCAGCTCTCCAGCTGATGGTGCCAGCACCAGCGGTTGCAGGCTAGCTCCGCTTCTCACCTGCTACTCTTGAAGGTGTTTGTCCTTGCGCCAACTGAAAGAGAGAGGGCTACCAAATGCGCGTGGGCTCAGGACCATGGCTCCAACACAGAGCAAGCATTACGGTTCCAAGTCTCACTTCCTGTTGCTTCTTTTTCTGAATCAGTTTTATTTCTTTATTTTTAAAATGTTTATTTTGTTTTATGTGTGTTTGAGAGGGTACTGTGTATATCTATGGAGGCCAAAGGTGACTTCAGGAGTCATCCTGGATTGCTCTACCTCTTTTTGCTTCCCTCTGGGATTTCCTGGGCTCGTCCTTTCAGAGCTGGAAGTGCAGGCTGCCACCATTTCTGCCTGGCATTTTTGAGTGGGTTCTGGGATCTGAACTCAGGTCCTTCTGCTTGCGAGGCAGAGTCTTAACCCCTGAGCAGTCTTTCCAGCCCATTTCCAATCCATTTTAAAAGAGTTTTGAATCCCTTCTTCTCTAACTTACATGCACATATTTAAAAGACAACTTTATAATTTTAATAATTTTAAAATATTTCATAACAGCCTGCCTGTGTTGTTCCTTCTTTCTTGGCTATAGGTTGCTTCTGTTTTTAAGATGCCATATGTGGCACTACCATAAACATATTTTAAAAACATTTTATTTGTTTGAGAAAGAGAGAGGGAGAGAGGAAGAGAGCAAGAGCACATCATGCCGTGGCTATGGGTGGGGCCAGAGGACAACCCTCTGAAGTCGTTCTCTCCTTCCACTGTGTGGACTTACAGGGATCGAATTCAGATCGCTGGGTTTGCTGCAACTTTTTATCTGTTGAGCTGTCCTGCCAAAAACATCTTTTATGAATTTTTCCCCCATATTTCATTGCTTCCTTAAAATGGATTTCTGAAGCTAAGATTGCCGTCTTCAGTGTGATGGATGCTTTTGAGGCCAGTGAGTGGATGAGCAGGTCCTCTCCGGAAGTATGTGGGACGAGGCACTTGAACCTCACCTGCTCACGCTCCGCGCAGACGAGGTTTGTACTGCACCATCATTCTCTCACAGCTGCCTCGGCTCTTTTTAGAGCGTCCAGTTTTTTGTTTCTTGTCTGAGGATGCTTCTAGTATTTGCATTTGTAATGCACATATAGCTGACACAGTCTAAAGACTTCAGCTAAGCAAACTTTGTTCAGTTTGCAGCGGCACCTGCTGCCTCTGGAGTGAATGGTCCTCTGGTGTAATGCTTGGCACACAGTAGGTGCTGTGTCATGTCGACGAACATGAAATGAGAGAGAGCAGGAACTCTAGCATTCGAAGCGTCTCCGAAGCTCATCCTTCCCTCTAAGTGAGAATAGCAGCCATACATGGCGCCGCCTCACGGGAAAGGAAAGACGCAGCCCCATCCGTGACCCATGACGGGCTTCGGCCGAGTCATGACTGAGGTGGTTCCAAGGGGAGACAGGTCTTTGCCTCCCCTACCCTGTTTTTGTGTGTTGGTAATATTAATGCTGGACAGCACAGGTCTTTTGAAAGAACATTTAGAAAAGCATTTTCACTCGACAAGAATTCAAAGTGGTGAGGGTACCGGGAGGCAGGCCTTCCATGGCGCAGGGTCGATGTGGATGTGGAGGTTGCCAGCCCAGGTTGTTGGAAGTGCACAGTCCACTGTAGTGCCGAAGAAAGGTCTGCTTAGTCATGCGCGTTTGGCAGCAAAAGCCAGCCTTTGAAAAGAAAAATGAGAATAAAATATCTGAGACAAAACATAGCGTACACAAGGCTTTGGTCTCCAGAATATATTTTTTTAAACATACATTTATTGACCGATTGATTTGTGTGTGTGTGTGTGTGTGTGTGTGTGTGTGTGTGTATCAGAGGGCACTGTGTGTCCCTATGGTGGCCCAAGGCTGACTTCAGGAATCATCCTCGATTGCTTCTACTTCCTTTCTGCTTCACTCTGGGATTTCCCAGGCTCTGCCCACCAGGGCAGGAAGTGCAGGCCACTGCCATTTCTGCCTGGTGTTTTTACATGGGACTTAGAATCCGAACTCAGGACCCTCTGCTTGTGAGGCAGAGTCTTAACACTTGAGCCATCTCCTCAGCAGGGTCCCTGAAATGAAACCAGTTTGAAAGTCTCTTCTCTTCACATATCTTTTCCCACATCATCACCACAGGTGATGGCCCAAGCCACAACACAGTAGAAAATTCAAAACTGTCAAATCTCTCTCTTTTTTTAAACAAATACTTTTCAAGTAAGAAGACAGAAATATTGTCAACCTACATAGCATATGAATCATGTAGGTTTCAGTGATTAAGGCACTTCATTTTAAGTAGAGAATAAGATAATTACCAGAAACCTAGTATCCACAGTTTCAGCAAAAGCCAATTAGAAAGGAAGGAAATTTTGGTTTTGCCAGAAGATGTCTGAGTGCCTTTCAGGACAATTCATCCTGAGGGACGGTCACCTGGTCTCTTGGGTCTGTTTCCTCGCTTATGAAATAAATGACAACTAGAAAAGATTCACTTGCAGCGCTAAGCCTAAGAAATCGGTAGTGACTTTCTGGCAGATTTGCCGAGAATACCAGGTTCAAGTGGCAAAGTAATGGGATAGATTAGCCATGCGGCCACAGGGCTGGGGGTCAGAGCCAGGGGCAGGGAGCACAGGCCCCCCATAGTAGTCACCTCTGAGTGTCTGAATGAGATGGTGTCTCTTCGGTCCTTGAGTGTTTGTTCTCATTTCTTCTTTTTGTAAAGTTAATTTTTTTCTACTTTTACAAGCATATTAAGTATTTATCCCAGTTTTTCTCCCTCCCCCCTCCCTCGCATTCCCTCCCTTTTCTTCACCATTCCATCTCACTCTTCTGCCTGTATGCTTCTGTAGACTTTAGGGTTCACTCTGGCTTGTCCACTCCTGTGTGGGTTCAGGCCTCTGCAGTGTAACAAGTCTCTTCGGGCCACCCCACTAATACGTGCGTTTCCCTTCACTCATCCAGCTTTAGACCCAAAGGTTTCCACTGTGAGTTCCCCTTCTGTGGGTATAATCACAGCTGCTTACAGAGCAGTTTGGTGCACTGTCTTCCTACCTATAGATTCATAGGCTGTTCTTCCCCAGTGATCTATTTCCTTCCCTTTTTTAGGTTCTTGTTCTAGTGTATAGTAACAGGGATAGGTACCATTCTGACAAGTGGGTCTTGAATCCAATCAGAAAGCTGTTGTTTGTCTCCTTGATACTCATGCCTCTATTACACTGGTGGTCACATGTTGCCATGGCGATTTGTATTGCAACTTACAGATCTCATGCTGTTGATGGGGCTTGTGATTATTTCTCTCCCCCAGCAGCATCTACAGCATTTCTTGGTACTGTGTAAGCTGTCTAGCAAGGAGGAAGTCCACATATGAACACGTGTTGGAGTGTTGAGAGCAAAGCTCTTTGTTTTGCCAAAGCTCGCTCCTTCCTTCCTTCCTTCCTTCCTTCCTTCCTTCCTTCCTTCCTGCCTTCCTTCCTTCCTTCCTTCCTGCCTTCCTTCCTTCCTGCCTTCCTTCCTGCCTTCCTTCCTTCCTTCCTTCCTCCTTCCCTCCCTCCCTCCCTCCCTCCCTCCCTTTTTTTCTTCCTTCCTTCCTTTCTTCTTCCCTTTTCATGCGAGTTTTACAATAGAAAAGATGTTTTGGTGGGAATTTCTGGAAAATTGTTGTGAACTAAAAGATGGCCAGCAAAATTCCTGAAGCTCTGTATCGTGAAGGTTGAGTGGCTGAGGAGTGCAGGAGGGTGTGGGGGTGGCGGGGTGAGACCTATGTGGAAGCCGTGACTTGGGTGTCCCGGATGTGGGATCCGACCGCGAGGCTTCCTCTGTTTGGTGGGAGCTGGCCGTGGAGCAGAGGCGTGCTCTTGGCCGTGTGTGAGGTCACGCAGCGTGCAGGGAGTTGTCCCATGTGCTGTGGGATCTTCGTTGCCCGCAGAGCATCCAGCGCACAGGCGCCGTCAGCAGCCGCCTCGGGTGCCTTGGTGCTCCACATAACTAGCGTTAGCCTCATGTTACAGAAGACATTTGCGTTCGGATCAAATTAAAAGTTAGGAATCGCAGAGATTTTGTGCTTTCCCTCATTTCTATACAGTACTTCATCACATTAATCAGTTCCACGGGAGAAATTTTCTATTTGAAATGCCTCTCATCATCATTGTGAGCGAAATGTCAGGATAATGATGGGAAATGGGGTATCAGCGCTACCACCAGTGATCCGCAATTTGCAAAATTGTGTTTGCTTTACAGCACTTCCACAGGAGGTTTATTTGTGTGGATGGAGCTATGAAATATGGATGTATGTTAGAGGTACATTAATTTGCTCTAGCAGCATGCATTTTACATACCATATGTTTATAGTTAATTAGCACAACAAACCCGCATTTAAAAATAATAATAATCTCAATTAGGTTATGCAAAATCAAGCAATCAGCCACCTTCCTGACACATACATTCTCCGACTCCTTGGGTGACTATAAAGAAATTGTTCTTTTCTCCCCTCTCTTCCATCTGCTGTCTGTTATAGTGCATAGAATATTCCGTGCACTGGAAATCTTTCTGCAATATCATTTTCCAACATTTGAAAGTCTTCAAATGATTCTCTTGGGAAGAATTTTTTTTCTTATGACACTTGTAAGTTTATGTGCAAAATATCTTTGTTGAATTTAATAAGGCACCATATATCCAAGTATGCGCAGGAGTACATTAGGGAACATTATGGGCCTAAATCATTTTAAAAGAAAACTACTTAAACTACTATCTTAAGGTGATTTTGAAGTAAAATCTATTTTTGTGTCTTGCCTCCAATAGGTAACATATATTCATGGGATTTCGAAAGTTGGGAAGAGACAGAAGTAACCTGGGCTGACTTCCCGATGTAATAATCCTCTGCGCTAAATTCATGACAGTCAGTCAGCAAGCACGCGCGGTGCTTCCAGTAAGCAGGGTTCCGCGCCTTACAAGGCAACTCAATTTATTTAATAGCTCTAATCGTTAGAAAATTTTCTCATAGTGAGATAAAATATGCTCCCCATTAACTTCTAGTCATTGGTCCTAGTTCTGTTCTCCGAGGCAATAAAGGATAAGTTTAATCTCTATGCCATGTGACACCCTTTAGTTACAAAATAGCTGTCAGGGTCTCCCAGTCTCTCTTTTCTGAATAAACACCCCAATTCATTAGACGATGGATAGTATTCATTTCCATTATTTTCAGTAGAAATGAGCTGATTTTCTCAACTTATCTCTTGAATATATAGGACTGAACCTGGTTCTACAAATGGGCCCAAACCTGGTTCTTGCCTTGTTAGTCTACACACAGGCCTCCAGTCAGAGTAAACTGAGGCTGCCTCTGCTGGCAGCTGGCCAGGAGCCCCTGGGGTTTCCTTTGCTGTCCCCCCACCTCTCCTGAGCCCCACTTGGTTTTTCCCACTGCAGAAGCTCCGTAGTGAATCTTTGGGTGTTCCCCTGTGGTCTGGTGATGCCGGCACAGAACTAGGCAGGGCTGTGGAAAGGGCCGAAGACTCTGTCTCTCCTGCGAGAGCTCCTCTCACTTCTTACTTATTAAATAGTCTGCAAGCTTGTTTTGTTGTAAAGTTCCCAGGCAGAATACTTCGTGACACAACACTCGGCAGTTGGCATCTACCTGTACTAAGCTCTTAATCTCATCGTATTCTTGTGGATAGTCTACAGCAGAATGTGTAAATAATGTGAAATATTATGTGAAATAATGGCCGGCTCTCCTTTCAGTTTCTGAGGTAGTAGGGCCCAAGTGGGACGAGAATTTGCATTTCTAACTAGATCTGGGATGCTTTGGGTATTGCTGATCCGCTTTGAGAATTCCTCTAAAGCGACCAGACCAAAAGTCACGCCAAGAATGTGAATGGATAATAGACTAGAAGAGGGAATCTAGAACCTAATAAAAATGATGCTTATTCAATTCGTTCTCAAGACCATCAGCTGAAATCGCAGCTGGGATCTGGGGGAGTGATCAGGGTTTGCGTCCTCATGGGGAGCACAGACAGTTGTGAGGCGCTCTTCCTCTCGCCTTTCCTCCTTATGCCAAGATCTGGACTGATGGGTAGACAGTAAACCCTTACTTAATCCTCACAGCGACTTTAAGGTCAGAACCATTGGCCTCCTTTTACAGATTAAAAATTCATAAGCTCATCCAATGGTCACATTGTAGAGATGCTAACTGACCCCTAAATCTGCATTCCCCCTAAATGATAAGGAGGGCCAAATCGAGTGGGCCAGCACTGATGTGGCCAATGTCCCCTCTGAAATGGACGTTCTCGGTGAAGCTGGCCACGTCTGTTTCTCACTCCAAAAAAGCAAAGTAATTTTGCAACATTACGGAGCCTGCTGAGTTGGATAAAAGGTTGGAGTTGTTCTTCTCACAGGCGTCATGAATACATCAGCCCAAATTCTGCCTTTTTCATAACGAAATCTCCCTGCCACAGAGGTTGGAGGCTGCTACTGAGCAAACTGGTTTTTAAGAGTTTCCTATTAACTGCTTGCTTCAGCCCGTGTCTTAGCATCAGCTTGTTTATTTCTTGGTTACAGCTCAGTGAATGTTAACTCATTCGAGCCAATTTCCTTTTCACTTTTCAGGTAGATTATGATAATCACACACTTTACAAACATGGAAAGACGGGTCGCAAACAATCTCCTGTGCGTATTTTTACCAACATCCCACCCAGAAAAATAATCCTTCCAATGGAAGAAGGATACAGGTAAAACCAGAGTAGGATACCAAAAATCCAGTTGATTATATATACATGACAGTAAAATACTTTCAATACTGAACCACTTAATTCTTGTATCACTCTTAAGTCTAGCCCATAACTTCACATTGAGCCAACTTTTTTTTTCTTTTCTTTTTCATTTTTTTTCCTTTTTTTTTTTATTAAAAATTTAATTATACATTTTAAAATTTTTTACCAGTTCCCTCCCTCCCCCCTCCTCCCCCCTCCTCCCCCGAATCCCCTTCTCCCCCTCCCCTTCCCCCAGTGTCTCCCCCCCCAATTCCCAGAGAGTCCTTTATTGTGTACGCCTAACTCTCCACTGGGTCCTCCTCTCCGATGACATATAAGGACCCAGTGGCATTTCCATAAGCCCTTTCTCTTGTTCCCCTTAAGCATAAGATCACTACTATGGCTGTCAAGCCCTTGCCTCCAGGGATCTCGGAGCCCTTAACAGATGCTAGACTTTATGAGGGCAACAGTGCGCTGGACATTGCGCAGGGCATGCAAAGTCCCATTGTGATTGCTTTGGCCCCAACTATTGTTGAGAATCTTGCAAATCGTTGCTCCTCCCATCCTTTTGCTCTTACAATCTTACCCCCCCCTCTTCTGCAAATGTCCCTGAGCTCCAGGATGGGGAGTGAGCCACTTTTGATTACTTCCAATTTTCAAAACAAGTACTTCGCTTGCTTTTATGTCGTCTGTGACTCTTAGGAATATCTACAGGTGATTTCCCTGTTTCTGTCCTTTTCAGATTTTGTCCTGCGTGCCAACGATATGTTTCTCGTGAGAATCAGCACTGTGAGCACTGTAATCGTTGCCCATCCAAGGTACAGTTTTCTGAAACAGTACAGTTTTTATCAATGTCGTATCTAGTTTGTCAGTTTATTTTTTCATGTTGCTTTGTTTAATGTCAGTTTGTATTAATATGTGCCGTCAACCCTAATACTTGGTACAGTAGTGCTTTCTTTCCAATTATAGAATTAGAGTGCTTAATTGCCTTCCTTGTCATCAATGGTTATTTCAACTCATTTTCTTGTATGGCTGCTAAAATTAGGAGTGTTTCAAATAAGACACCAAATGAGTCAAGGGCAAATGATGTTCCAAATGAGGCACTAAGCAGTTGGGGGCCATGAGGCACTGAGCAGTTGGGGGCCAGCTCTTTCTGGTAAGGACCAGTGAACAGGCGCTGCATACTTTCTACATGCTAAGCGCTTTCTAAGAGCTTTGCATGGATTAACATACTTAATCCCCCAAATAGCTTACTGAGGTAGATGCAGTTATTCCCTGACTTTTTAATCGATGAGATAGGGAATCAAGGTACCTACCTGTCTTTTATTTATATATTTAGCTATTTGTTTATCTACTAGCTTTTATTTTTAAAAGCAGTTTTGTATTTATAACAACCATAAGCAGGGGGCTGGAGAGGTGGCTCAGGGGTTAAGCCTCTGCCTTGCAGGCGGAAGGGCCTGAGTTCGAATCCTAGACCCCACGTATAGACGCCGGGCGGAAGCGGGAGCCGCCTGTGTTTCTGGTCCTGGTAGGGCGGAGCCTGTGAATCCCGGAGCAGAGTAAACAAGGAGGAGGTGGAGGCGTCCATGGTGGTTCCCGAATTTGCCCGTGGTTCTACACACACACACACACACACACACACACACACACACACACAATTGAATAAAAAAAAAAAAAAAAAAAAACAACCATAAGCAGAAGTCACAGAGATTCCTTACATACCTCCTACCACCACCTCTGTGCATGGCCCTCACATCACAACATCTGCCACTATTGCATACACTTTGGTCACAGCCCACACGCCTTCCTGGGCATGTCAGTCATCTCACAGACCACGGCTTATGTTCACAGTCGATGTTGGGTTGGGGGAATGTATAACGACTAGCGCCTGCCACTGAAGTATCAGAGCCTTCACTCGGCCCCCCAAACTCTTCTGCACCCTGCCTGGTCGCCCTTGCCTTCTCCAAACCTCTGGCAGCCACCAGTCTTTTTACTGTCGCTGCCTTTTCCAGAATGTCATAATTCGAGTCACACAGTGTGGGTAACTGCTTTTCAAGTGGCCACTTTCGGTTCAGGGCCATCGGAAGCTCGTCTCTGGCTTCCCGGCTCATGTTCATTCTTGATAGTCCACTGTCTGGAGTGTCACCTTGTGAAACTATCCACCTACTGAAGGGCATCTTAGTTGCTCCTAACTTTGGAAAATTATGAATAAGCCTCCCATTTACTATTTAGAAGCTAGGATGACTTTTAATTTGCTGTATTTTAGCTAAACCTAGTGAGAAAGGACAGACGAAGTTTAGTTTGGCTAAATAACTCAAGTTATTATCTAAAGAGAAGTTTATGTTCATGTAAATTTGAGCTCCATAATTATCTAATTTTATTACTGATTATCCCTGGATTTTGACTGTGGTAGTACATCTGATTTGATGGTTTCCAGTAGTTAGAAAGGTCTGTATCATGTCCACATTGTCTAAATTTTAAAATTGAGGAAATGAAACTTGACCGTTTGAGCTGTACGCATGGTGGTAGAAATAAACAAGGACAGACAGTGGCTGTCAGGGGCAGCAGGGCAGCTGGTGCTCTGTGGGCAAGAGAGGTGCCGCCATGGGAGGAGCAAGTGGGGAAGTTGCTAGCGATCTCCTCAGTGGCGGGGAGAGTCTTACTGTGTATCCTCTGCAGCATTTGGGAATCGGACATGTGTTTCATGTTCTCTTCCAGGTATGCTGTATTTCATATTTTAAAAATAGCTCAAATAATAACCTATAATCTCAGTTACATGAGCTCTCAAATATGAATTTCATTAAGGGTTATGCAGTATAGATACATAAAATTATGGAATCATTAATTCTCTTGAAATGTTCATTTGAGTCCTTCTTTGTGAAGATTGGATGGCTTGAAGTGGAGTGAATTTTCAAGATCATTTGGATAAATCTCCTAGTTTCACAGTTAAGGAAATTGAGGCCCATCAAGGAGGCATTTGAGTTAAGTGGAGAAATGCATAAATTAAAATCAAAGTATTTAATTGTGAAGCCCAGGAAAGGGAGAAATAAGGAATGAATAATTTACACATATTTCAATAAGACACTTTAATTCTTAATTGTGGAACTTGGCTTTTAATAACAAATTAAACATATTTTAAAATTTGTTTTTGTAGGATGGGAGAAAGTGGAGCCATTGCTTTCTCTGCAGAAAGTGTGTAAAGCCTTGTGAGTATGTGCTGGGTGCCTGAGATGCTGTGGAGACATAATGTGGAGGCTTTCCTGAGTTTCTAATTTATATCATTTTTATAATTGTCCACCTGGGTCTTTCTAGGGAGAGATGTTCCATGGGACATTCGGCTCAGCTGATTTTAGTGGGCGGTGGGCCTCTCAGGCTGGTAGCTAGAGGCTGTCAGCACATGACTTGCTGGGGAGAGCTGAATTTGTTACATTATCACTGGCTGGGGGAGGAGTTGTGGGGGATTCCAGCTCTTCACCTTAATCTCTTTAGCCAAATTAAAACAAGCTGTGCAAACCAGCTACCATATCTGAAGTCCACACTGTTCATATATTCTACCTCAAAAGTTAATAAAATGAGAAATTGTATTACATGAACTTCTGACACTTAATTTGTGTTTTCCAGCCTGGATCCACTGTGGCATTTGCAACCACTGTGCCCTTCCAGATCATTCCTGTGAAGGCCCCAAAGATGGCTGCTTTATTTGTGGTGAATTAGATCACAAGCGCAGTGCTTGTCCAAACATCGGCACCTGTAAGAGAGCTAACAAGTTAGTTCAATTCTTTTCTTCCTTCCTAGAAAAAAAAATCGTGTCATTTTGAGCTTTTTCGGAGCAGTCCACAAAAGGTTGTCCTATCACAAGATCTGCATGTGCTCAGCTGCCATCTGTCTATTATCTGTCACTCACGTGGCCTGAGAGGGCCGATACTAAGGCAAGTAACAAAAACTTGGACAGGACACGAGGCGATTTCCTTTGTGTCTGCAGTGGTTTTTAGGAAATGGCCATTTTAGGGTGAAAGCTCAGACTTTACAGAATGAAATGATGCGTCAGGTTTCAGGGCCTGATCGGACAGAGATGCACCATGGTAAGAACAGCTGGCAGTGGGTCGCAGAGCGAGTCAGCTCTGGTTTGCTGAATGGACCACACTGGCCTCATCCTTGTAATCCCCCTGCCTCAGCCTTCTGTGTCCTGGGACCTCAGGCCTATGCTACCAGCCTGGCCGAGTTTTGTACTACGTTGTGGCTCTTAATTGCTTCTCAAGTAGCGAGGCTGCTGTTGGTAGCATTCTGTTTTCACGGGGGAAATCATTCAGGATCCTCAGCATTAGATTTTATTGATTTCTATTCAAAGAGCAAATCCTTCATGATATGGTATGCCTGATAGTTCTTAAATAGCATTACTTTCTTTATTCAAAGAAGTCCCTGTTAAGTTACTACTGCCTTCCAAAAATTGTCATAATGAAATTGACAAAGAGGAATACTTTTTATTTATCAATGATAAGCATTTTAACATATATTTAAGCATACATAGCATAAAAGGTCTTTTAGTCTTAATGCATTTTGCAGCTGTCTTAAATTTTGTTTTTCCTTAGTATTAATTTTCCTTTAGGTTGAACTGGAATGATGCTGGCTCCCTCTTGTGGTGAAAGATCATTCTATCACTTACATAAACCGTGAGATCTAGGGGTCAGTAGAATTTTAAGGCCAACTGAAATGATTAATTCATGCTCAGTGAGTTCATCACACTTCAAAGACTCTATCTCAGGATGTTTGTTTGCATTACAAGTGAATAGTTTTAAATTCTTCCCTTCTGTTTTTGTGTATTCCTTAGTGATATCTGCTTCATTTTCAATTCTGCTTATGAGTGGATGAACCAAAGAGAAATTTAAATTTTGCATTCAGAGACACAGGGCATCATTGATTTTCCTATGACAGATTACACTTTACTTCATTAAATTGACTGAGGCCTTATCAGGAAATCATCCTTTAAGAGATTTATATACTATGCACCACTTAAACAACATAAAGATAGGTATTGTGCCAAATGTGGAAGGACATATGTCGTCAAGCAGAATTCTGCTGACCATCATGTGACTCCGAGTGGCTGTCTGTTGGGAGGTTCCTGTGTGGACGCCATCTTACCGTCACGGTTGCCTCCAGGGTGATTAGGAACAGACTGCGCTTCCGTTTTCTCCATTGGTGATGCCAGGATTCAGAGCCTCAAATGGAGAAGGAGATCCCTGGGTCCCAGTTCTCTAGATCAAAGATTGTGTTCACTCATGTTCATATTTGCATCGCCTAGTGTATTGTCTACCAAGTGAGCAGTGAGTGGGTCCCCAGTCTGGGGGTGCGTAGTGTTACTGAAGCTCCTTTTCTAGCTTCTGTTCTGGGTGATCAGTAAGGGCCAAGCTTGCTGTGACTTGTGGGGTAACCCTAAAGAATTGATATTGCTGGGGAGTCAGGGCCATTTCAGGCATGCGGGTGCTGTTGTGCCAGCCCAGGGCTTGGTTCTGGGCAGGAAGAATGGCGTGGTTCAGCTACAAGCAACTGCCTGACAATTCTGAGCATACCAGGTACAAAGGATTTCATGCGGTCTAGTGTTTTGAGAGGGCGAGTTGCAGCCTGTCCAGTTTGAAAGTGTCTTTAAGATGCTTGGCACCACAAAAGGTGGGCATGCTTGAGGTACTTGTCAGCACCTTTCTGCCCACGGAGGAGAGGAGAATTAAATGCGGGGGTTTGAAAATGGCCCTCTCAAGTGTGGTCATTTTTTCCCATTTGCTGTTTCATTTTTCTATCAGTGCTGACTGCCATGTGTATTAATCCCTTCCTAAAAAATGTACTGCAGGGATTTGGAAATCGAAGTGCTGAGGTGAGCAGTATAAATGTACTGAAAGACAAACTCGTTGGCTTGGCTGTTCACCTCTGTGGTGTCTTCGCCCCAGATAGCTTGTTCTAAATCTGCAGAAGCCATCTCTGAAAGAAATGTCTTCTCAAAGATTTTGCTTGATCAGGCCTCTGACTATTTCCCCGTTGTCATGGTTAGGATCCTGAGGATTTATGCTTACCATACAGTAAAGTCTTTCCCTTCTTCTATTTTCTTATTTGGCCAGCCAGTTAATTAAACTTCAACATAATTACATAATTCACTGTGCTCATTCTATAAAATAATTTAGCACCTTGCTTTTCAGAGCTGTCAGAAAGCAGAAGCAAAGAAAAAGTAATAAGATAAAAATGGAGCCCACTAAAGGACAACCCATGAATCACACATCTGCTACCAGGAGAAAGAAGAGGAGGGAAAGAGCCCGTCAATATCCCTGCTCTTAAATGTCCGGTGACTTGAGAATAAGGAAGATTTATGGGCCAACCTTTGATGCCATTTTCTGCAAGTGCCACACCGGACTTAAATGCAGTCGCTTTCAAAGGTGTACACCTTCCTCAGCTGGGTAAGAGGCAAGTGGCATTTGCTGGACCGCAGGCTCCTCAGCTGCCTCCCTGGAGACCTGGGAGCTTCCTCCTTAGCTGGTTTCCTGATCTTTGGTTTCCCCAAAGTCTTATTTTGGTTTCTTTGTCAGAAAAATGGGCATATGATGTTCTTTCACAGACGATACTAGGTGAAAATTCAAGTGGAAATCTTTAAAGTTTTCTTTACAGCAGATTTTTTTTTTTTTTTGCCAATATGGATGTGAAAGTATCTTGTTCAGTACCAAGCAAGTCATTCAGTGTGTGCAGCCCACAGCTGGACATCCCAGGACACTGAACGAGGTCCAGCACAAAGTCACACTCTTTCTCAAAATGTCACAAGACTTTTTTGTGATTACTTTTTTGTACCTCAGCTGCATGGTTCTTGAGCCATGTATTACAAAGTCAGAAAGTTGTACACGACCAAACTCTCTTTCAAAGAACAGTGTGATATCTATTTATTCTTAGATTGGATCTGAACCTGATGGGAAGAATTTTTACAAAAGCACTCTATGAAGCTATAAAGTTGTAATTATTGTTATTAAATTTTTTTTTAGTACTCGTTTTCAGTTGTCTTATGATGGTGCTAGGCGTCCACTCATGGGAAGTGGGCATCCGGATTAACTGTCCTGGTAGTCAATGGCTGGAAATGCCATTTAATAGATTACTTTCTACCTCAGACGCCCAACTGTGCTACACAAGGCACCAACACACTAGGAAGTGCTCAGATAAGGAAAGCTACCACATGCAAAGGAAAACCCAAGTGCACTCACTTGATGTAAGTTTAATTGGAACATTAGGACATGGGTAAAATTACTTGAGGGTTCACTAAAAAGGTCAGTGCCATGAAGCGAAGATAAGATCATGACTGTTTGATTTCAGGCATTTTAATATAAATGTTAACTCAGCAAGACTCAGGAAAATAGCAGAGGTGACAGAAAAGAGCTCCGGGCTCGTAGAGGTGACTTTTATCTCATTAGCTGGTTAATCTTGAAATTCTTAGTGTTTAGTAACACATTTCTCTGTAAACTAGCAGAGATGGAAACAGTGGGCACACTTCTAAGGAACGAAGCCTGAAGCTGGGCATGGTGGTGCTTGGGGTCCCATCTACTTGGGAAGTTGAGGTCAGTCTGGACAACATAATGAGAACTTCTTCCCCATTGAGAGAGTCTGGAGAAGCTAGGCCTGAGAGAAACTAGGCCTGTTTCTACATCTGAAAATAGGGAGGCCAGGACTGGGGGAAATGAGAGGAAACCCACCCAAACTTTCTATACACAGAAGAAAACACTGCTGTCTAGTCACCTTCCAGTTAATATATATACTGGGTAAATATGCCAAAGAAAGTGGAAAAAACCCAGAGACAACCAGTTATAGCATCCCTGATACAGGCAGATTGTTATATATATATATAATATATATATTTAAAGGTGTGTGTGTGTGTGTGTGTGTGTGTGTGTGTGTGTGTGAGGGCGGGCACTGTGTGTCCCTGTGGAGGAACAAGGGTGACTTCGGGGGTCATCTTAGATTTTGTCTGCCTCCTTTCTGCTTCATTCTGGAGGCTGGGAAATCCCAGAGCAAAGCAAAAAGGATGTAGAAGCAATCCAGGATGATTCCTGACGTCCTTTGGCCCCCCCACAGGGACACACAGTGCCCTTTGTCCCACATACATGTGTGCACATGAAAAAGATAAAGTTTACATGGGATCTGGGATCTGAATCCGGTCCTTGTCAATCCCTGAACCCAGCTCTCCAGTTCCAGATTATAATTTAAATCGGAGTGAAGACGCATGTTAAAGGCTCCATCACATTGTTCTGTGACCTGTACTTCTTGAACAATAATGAACATCAATGTATGTCTTTACAAATGGTATTCTCCAGGATGGATTTACTATGTTTAAGAAAAATGTCCCTTGTTCGATCCCGGGTTTCGGCACAAAAAAAAAAAAAAAAAGAAAAAGAAAAATGTCCCCTGACCGGACATCCAGGTTGTTTGCATGTTTTCACTAGTGTGAACAACCCTATGTGAACATTTTTGTTACCAAATCTTTTGTGATTTCCTTAGGAAAAGTATGTTAATAACTAGCATGTATTAGTGAGTTTACTGTGCAATATGCTATTAATATGTAGCACATAGTAATGTTTAATATGTAATAATCACATTACTATATGCATGTTTCCTATAAGCCAGTGTTTTTGAAGTTCTTGCTAGAACTTCTTCACACTGGAATCACATGGCTTGGTCTCCGAGTTTCTTTCCAAGAACGGCAGCTGAAGTTGTGGGAGACAGTCAAAAATAGCACAAATGGGATAAAATTTAGACTCGTTCTGCCAAGAAGGGCCATCTCCTATCCTGCAGAATGTCCTTCATGCTAACACGGCACACCGGGGGATTTGGATTGCCTGGGCAGCATCTTTTTACCGCCAGTCGTGGGGAGCTTACCAGGAGATTTGGAAGAGGGACCGGGTGGGGTAGGAGATATGTGCTATTGATGCCCTCTTCAGTTTTTGGAGAGGATTTACCAGTCAACAGGATTCTGTGGCCCTTGATTTTTGATTAGGGTGCTGGGGGTGCGTCTTCTAGTTCTGGTTTATTTTCCCACTCCTGGTCCTCGAATTCTAGTTAACTCCGTGAATTCTAGTTACACCTTGAACCAGGGCCTTGAACACGCCAGGCAAGCACTACTGCACAGAGCTACATCTCCAGGCCCTCCGAGATCAGCTTGAGTGGGGCTTTTTTTGTGCCCAATCAATTCTCTTTTAACTAGTCCTCAGGTTGCCAGAGCAGGGGGAATTTTAAATCTAAGCAGCCAAACCTGGGCATCACCAAGAGGCTGTCAAAGGCGGCTTCAGATCGGAACCTGAAGTGTAGCGCAGGCCCTAAACCTGCGGTCCCTTTGCCCCTTTGCCCCCAGCAGCCGCTTTCAGGAAAAGCCAAAGGCCCTGCAAGTTTGCTCAGACTCGTGTATTCCAGCCCCGCCCCCGGCACGCCTCGGCCACGCCCACCCGCGCCTCGCTCCAAGCCTTGGGATTGGGCTCTGGTCCCGCCCACTGCCCCGCCCCGTCCACGCGTCGCCTCTGCTTCTCGCGAGGACTCCCTGGGTCTCGCTCCGGAAGTCCCGGAGGCGCGTGGCGGGCAGGGCGGGCAGGGCGGGGAGGGCGGGGAGGGCGGCGGGAACGCGTCGGCCCAGGCCGGGACTCGCAGGTACCGCGGCGGCCGGGGCTCTGCGGCCCAGGCTGGTGCCCGGGGTGGCGGCGGCCTCCGACGGTGCGTCGGTGCAGGGCCGCCCCCATGCTGCGCTTCCCGACCTGTTTCCCATCCTTCCGGGTGGTGGGAGAGAAGCAGCTGCCCCAGGAGATCATTTTCCTGGTCTGGTCGCCCAAGCGAGACCTCATTGCCTTGGCCAACACTGCGGGCGAGGTAAGTGAGTCAGCGGGGGGCCGCCCGGCCTTGCAGCCTCCAGCCTCAGTTTCCCCTTGTGCGCGCATGACGGATCACCCCGCCCCTTCGTAGCGTAGCTGTGAACTCCAATACCGTTTCCCGTGCGGCTGAAAGTTGTCACACATCTTACCCGGCACACAGCCCAGCCCCCCAAGTCTGCATTAATTGGTCTCTACAGATGCCCAGGATGCAACATTCCAGTAGACACCAAGTGGGCTTTCAGTTGGGTGTTCCGCAGCAGAGCAAAAACGAACCATTCATTGGCAAACCCAACGGAAAGTGCGATGGGAAGTCACTAAAGGGAACAGCCAAGGGTTTAAATCCTGCTGTCTAAGTCTTGCACCTGGGTTGGATAGCCATTGGCAAGACCTTTTCATTGAAAGAGTGGTTTCACTTGCGTTCCCGAAAGTGTGTGAATATCATCAAGGTAGTCTCTACACATTAGAAGTAGACATGCTTCAGCACATAGAACCAGGTAGGACCCAACCTTGTTCTGAGCGGCATGAATAACCTGGCAGCGGTCTTGGAAGGAGACCTCTTCCCTCCACTGGTCTTTTGTCAGTTTTCTGGCCAGGTTGTGTGGATGCAACCAAGTATGGAAAAGTAGATTTAAGGAAATTTTAGCTACCAGAGAACCTTAGCTTTGTGCATTACCGTGCTGTGGGCCATGACGGACCTCTAGGGTATATGTGTACAGTTTCTTCAGGCACACCCCAACCTTCTCATCTCCAGCCTCTACCCCATTGGCAGCCTATCATGGCTCTGGAAAGCAGATCCGATAGTGTGGTGATGGCAGTAGGAAGAAGGCAGCGAGTCCTGGGCATCATACAGTGAGATGAGGAAGTATGATGATTGGCACCACTGCTTCCATGTTCTCCGAGAAACCAGGGCACTGTCGACCACTGAAATCAAGGCAAAGAAGTATGGACGGTTGACACGGCAGTGACTGGGGAAGCAGTAAAGTCGCTGCTCCCTTTTTTGCTTATTCTTTGTCCAAGGTCCTGTCCTACGTGCATGGTGCAAGCATGGTGTGCTTCCACTGGGATTGCTTTGCAAGTGTGGTAAAGTAAGAGATGCTAGGGACTGGAAATGCATGTGAGGGAGTGACTCGGGACAGGCCCGATTCTATGGAATGGAGGAGGGGAGTGAGGATGTGCGGTGTGAGGTGATGCAGCAACGGGATCTGTGTCCGGGTGAGGGAGGTGATGTGCACCGTTGCTCCCGCGTTCTTTGAGAACATGTCTCCATGAACTGGAAGGAGAAATGGGGATGGGACGTGAGAATGGACATTTGAAAGGTTTTGGCAGCATCGTAATTGTTGTGTCAGACTGAGGGGGTGATCCCAGGAATGGTGAGATAGGGAGACATGATTGGTAATTCAGAGCTGTTGCCAAGGATGACTGAGTAGTGTCGGGAGCAAGAAACTCTTAAGTTTCTTTGAAAACAGACTCATTCGGATGATGTTCTTTTCATTCTTCAGATGGTAAAAATTACATCCAAGAGAGGTAATTTTTTAAACTTTTGTACTGTGAACCCGGGGCTCTTTCCGAAAATGAATTTCTAATGTCCAGCTATTGCCTGTGTTTTGTCTTAGGTTTTACTTCATCGGCTTGCAAGTTTTCATCGAGTTTGGAGTTTTCCACCAAATGAAAATACAGGAAAGGAAGTGACCTGTCTGGCTTGGAGACCTGATGGCAAACGTAATGATAATGCTGTAAAAATGTATTTTCCATGTTCATAAAGTGTACGCTACAAAGAAAGCTTGTATTTAAAAAGGACCGTTTTTATTAATCTATATTAGAATTACACATTCCAGTATAGAATTTTTTTTAGGATACTTTAAATTTTTTTTCATGCGATTTCAGTGTTGGTAATGATATCCCGTAAATGAACTGCGTGGCCTCAGACAAAGGTAACTGATTGAAAGCGAGTGGGACTGATGGACACTTGGCTTTTGTTCATTCTGCTGTCTTGTCTTGCGCAGGAGGCGCAAGCACCACCTACCAGTCGCCCATTCAGTCATGGCCCTTTCTCCCGAAGTCCATTTAGCACGAACGTGAGGCTCATAAATATTCTCTGTGTGTGCAGCTTTGCCATGCTAAAGAACCACAGGCGGTGACTCTGTTTCTTCCTGCTGCCCTTACCATAACTGTGTGTGGCTGTGATCTCCAGATTTGTGTGTGTGTGTGTGTGTGTGTGTGTGTGTGTGTGTGTGTGTTACACTGATAGTCCTTACTTGACTATATAACTGTATATAACTATATAACTGTATATAACTGTATACATTGTACATATACAGTCACATTGTACATATACAGTCAGTATGTACTCTATAACTTCAAGTTTATCTCAGTGGTGCCTATTCCTTGACCATGGGCCATGGATAACTGTGAAGCCAGCCCAACACAAAGTAATTATAAACATAATGTTTATAATCAACATTTTTTGGTTCATTTTGAAAACTTGAGCAATATTGTGTCACAATGTCAAAAAGTTAGTGGGGCTGGAGAGATGGCTCAGGGGTTGTGACTCTGTCTTACAATGTCAAAAAGTTGGATGTGCCTGAAAGTACCTCAAGGAAAAGGTGGACTGGGGTCTGTGCTGGCTCAGTAGGCAAAGGCACTTGCTCTAAGCCTGATGACCTGAGTTCAGTTCTCGGAACCCCACAGTAGAAGGAAAGCACTGATTCTTACAAGTTGTCCCCAACCTCCACTTGTGTGCTGTGTGTCACACATGCTCCTCCCAAAGCATTCTTTTAAAAAGTGAATTATTATTTTAAAAGGAGTATGTCGGGCTGGAGAGATGACTCAGGTGTTAAGATTCTGCCTCACAAACTGAAGGTCCTGAGTTCGGATCCCAGGTCCCAGTGGGCAGAGCCTGGAAAATCCCAGAGTGAAGCAAAAAGGAGGTAGAAACAATCCAGGATGATTCCCAAAGCTATCTTTGGTCCTTCACAGAGACATACAGTGCCCTCTGAGACACACACACACACACACACACACACACACACAAAGTAAAATGAATATGTCTTCTTGGTTGCTTAATTGATCACAAGTAAGTACTTAAAACCTGCTGAAAGTCCATCCCTGTCTATATTTTGGTGACTACTTCCATCCTTAGCGTCTGCTGTGAGAGCTGTGTTTGCGCTCTCAGCAGAGGACTGCTTGATGCCTGCTATTCTGATAGGGCTTTTAGACTCAACATAGGTAGACCTGCCAGGTGAATCATTCATCCACTGGATTTATATATTGTAACTTACTACATCTGTCCCCCACCGGTAACATTGAGCTCATTGCCAGTTTTTGACTTTTATAAGCAGTACTGTGTAAATACTCTGGATATGTGGGAGAACTTCTTTTGATTAATTCCCCCAAAGTTGAGTTTCCAGGAATTCTTTTAGATCCCACGCTCATTCTGTAGTTATTTCGCTTAGAAGATAAATAGGTGTATACAGTTAGAAGAATTAAGTTCTTTTTCTTCCCACTTTGGGCTTAAATTTGGGCTGCCTGCATGCTAGGCTATGACCTACTTACTAATCAGTAACTCCAGCTCTGGAGTTAGTTTGCTTTGTTTTGTTTTGTTTTGTTTGTACCTGCAGAGGTTCCTGTAGCCTAGCTTGCCTGAAACTCACTGTGTAGCTCAGGCAAGCTTCAGATTCACAGCAATCCTGCTTCAGTTCCCAGGAGGTGGGATTACAGGCGTGAGCCACCACATCTAAGAGGACTGTTCAAGTTTTTTTTTAGTTGTTTTAGAATTTCATAATGAACATAGTGAATTTATGATATTTTCACACCTCAGTCCATTCCCATCCCCCGCCTTCTCCCGCTGCAGCCTGTCTCTGCCAGGCTCATCCTATTTTCATGTCTTTTCCCAGTGTGGCCTCATCCGGTTTGCCTTTCATGGCAGGGGCCTGAGTACTTGCAGGAGCATGAATTGGGGATATACCATTGAGGACAGCGCCTCAGTTTCCCAAAAGCATAGCCCTTGGGGAGGTTGAGATCTTTCCAGTGAGTTCATGGTGCCACAAGCCCTGGCAGTCCAGAAGATACTCTCTGGCCGCACCCCTGTCCCCTTCAGGCTCTGGAATCTTACCACCTCCTGAAGAGGATTTTTAAAAGTAACATTTTGAAGACTTGGGGTATTCATCTAAGCGCTGCAAGATGGTTACAATGTGCCTCATTTAAAGGGTATGTTTCTTGTGTCATTTCAAGATTGTGGTAAATGCTTTTGAGAAAGGAGCTGCTGCAGCTAGCTGGCCTCTTACTTCAGGCCTGTGCGGCTGGAGGCTTACAGGGCTGGAGTGAGTCGGGGCTGGCGTGGGCAGTCTGACCGCACCTGTTAGAAACCAATAAAGAACAAAACAAAAGAAACAAAGTCTCATGTCTGTCAGAGATGCATGTGGCACCAGCGTGTCTCTTGGTGATAAGTGTAATCTGTTGAGGCCTCCTATGTATTTCCTGTCATCTACAGGATTCCCGTCTAGAAATTTTGATGTGTAAGACAATATATTAGAAAGCAGCAGGCTAGTCATTTTTAAGCACTTGAAAATGAGCTTAGATAACAGCATGCAAAGAACTGTTTGGCCTTTAAAATATTATAGGAAGGATTTTTGGGTCAAGTAAATTTTATAAAGTCATTTAATGTGCCGGAAATAGTAATATTGGACAATAAGTGAAATATATAATTTTTCCAAATGTTATACTGATTTATTCTTTTTTTTATCTCGTTTTAGTTTTGGCCTTTGCTCTTGCTGATACCAAGAAAATTATTTTGTGTGATGTGGAAAAACCCGAAAGCTTACACTCGTTCTCCGTGGAGGCTCCGGTTTCCTGCATGCATTGGATGGAAGTGACTGTGGAAAGCAGGTAGAGGGACCGGGCGCGCCAGGAGTCACCAGGGCCGGGGAAGCGCTCAGGGCTGCGGGAATCCGTTGTTGTTTGTTTGTTGCTGAGCTGTTCCTGCTGGCCTCAAACTCCAGCTCCCCTTCCTCTTGGGCAGAGTTGGTTGGGATTGCAGATGTGCACCCTACTAGCTGGGATTTTCTCTTTTTGCAGTGGAAATGAGCACCAGTGTTAAGTAGGTGACACAAATTTTGTTTTAAGTTTATCTAGATGATTTTTGGGGGGTTACTTCCCCCTTCCCATCTAGGGCTTCGTGTAGCTCCAGCTGTCCTTGAACTCACAGTGTTAACCGAGATGACCTTGCACTTCTGATCTTCCAGCCTGCACCTCTCAGGCTGCATCACAGGCTTGAGCCACCCGCCCAGTTGACCGAAACGTTTGTTATTGTGAAAGATTGCTTTTTCTGAACAGCGCTATGACTTTGCCTGTTGTTGAAAACAAAGGGTTTTTGAAAATGTAATACCTTTTTTCACATTAGTGTATTCTTCCTAGTTTTTACCAAATTAATATCAAATGAACTTGTTAATCCTGAATGTTAATTGACAACTTTCTTAAGAAGGATCTGAAAGGCGTAGAAGGCAAGGATGTAGCCTGAGGTTTGAAACTCACTGCAGATAAAACAAAGTGATCAATCCGTTATCAAGTAACCAAGAAGTGCTAATGGTTAGGTAACTTTCTAGAGTATGAGAGAACCAGAGCATGCCACGTGGTCCCTGCCTCCCCCCACTCCTTAGCATCCATTTCTCATAGTCAGGCCTGGAGGGCGATTCTGGGGCCTCTCGGGGAGGCGCTGTGTATAGAGGAAGGGCACTTGTCATTCGTTACTTGCACTTGCTTGTTTCCAGCTGTGTTTGGACTGAGAGAGAAGAGAATAGATAGAACTTCCAGTGTCCTACATCTGGTTCCAGCTATTAAGACTATTTCAGAATGTCTTTATCTGTTTGAATTTTCAAATACCCAATTGTATGAAAGCCATAGAATTAAAACGGTAGAAAAGTTTTTTTGTGTGTGTGAAGGTAGTGTGTGTGCCTGGAGGCCAAAGGGTGACGTCAGGAATCACCCTTGAATTGCTCTACCTCCTTTTTGCTTTGCTCTAGAGTTTCCCAGGTGCCAAAGCCAGAAGGGCAGGCTGCTACCATTTTCCCCTGGTATTTTTATGTGAGATCCAGGATCTGAATTCAGGACCTTCTGCCTGCCAAGCAAAGGCTTAACTCCTGAGCTATCTCCCAGTCCTAGTTTGTGTTCATAAACTTACTCTTAGAACTTACATGTTTGGCATGGTTTAAGAAATCAAATTCTCTGTGTAAATATTGAGTATAAATATATTTCATATTCTGAGGAACCCACTTATTCCTATATATGTAAAGTGAATAGGTCAGTTTGTTTTGCAAAAAAAGCAGATTCTTCCTTTTCTACATCATGGGTGACTGTTATGATGGTTATTTTACAGTGGGAAAATGTTTTTTTGCACTTGTTTATGTGATAAAGTTAAAACTTAACATTTTAATGGAAAGAGAAGCCAGTTTGCTGTTTGTATAATGCTTGGCCTCTCCCTTCTAGTGTTCTGACATCCTTTTACAACGCTGAGGATGAGTCCAATCTTCTCTTGCCTAAGCTGCCCACATTGCCAAAAAAGTACGTATCAGTTTTATTTCTCTGAAATGGATTGTGCAGCTTTTCCCGTCTTGTGCTGCTGACGTTGGCAGTTCTCTCGTGCATTAAGAAATCTTCTCTTTTCCCTCCTAGTTACAGCAGCACCTCAAAAATATTTAGGTAAGATGCTCCCTCTCATTTTCAAATAAGATAAACTTCTATTATTTGACAAATAATATTGAATGGTGACCCCATTTATTTTTGTATTTTAGTGAAGAAAATTCTGATGAGATCATTAAGCTCTTGGGCGATGTCAGGTAAGTCTCCAGCCGTGCTGGGCTGGCTGCTCGAAGTCGCCTTTCACGTCTGGGGCACTCGGCGCTCACTCTCAAGAGCAGATGCCTTGTCTGCTGTGTTGTCGGCTTGAGGACTGAGCAGCAGCTGAGGACAGAGCCTGGTACTGTGTCTGGTTTTGCCAAATAGTAACATTACCACAGACCTTGAGGAGAGAGAAGTACTGGTGTTTCTAAAGTTTCACTTTAACTTTGCAGTTCTTAAGCCCATCTTTAATACATTTCAGTCATCTCCCTGACAAAAACAATGTGCTTTGTATTAGCTGCCAGGGAATTGTTTTGTTATTCATTGCATGTGAGTAAGTTGATAATATGTAACTTTAGTGTAAACTAAAATTTTTTTGAGGCCACATTAAAGTAAAGGTTTTTAAAAAAATGAGTGGCAAGGCCAGCTGTGGTCGGGCCTGACCTTCGGGCACATGACTGCTTCGGTCCCCAGAGCTGCTGTGGACAGTGTGGGGGAGAACACCCGGTCGAGGGTCAGGGGCTGCGCATCGA
The DNA here is from genome assembly GCA_023101885.1 of Typhlomys cinereus. Lineage (NCBI taxonomy): Eukaryota > Metazoa > Chordata > Mammalia > Rodentia > Platacanthomyidae > Typhlomys > Typhlomys cinereus. The sequence goes on from JALPQD010000198.1 coordinate 700,219, forward strand.
TGCTGTGGCCTCAGCCTGTTGCGTTGTTTTTCTAGGCTGAACATTCTGGTCCTTGGAGGGAGCTCTGGATTTATCGAGCTTTATGCTTATGGGATGTTCAAAATTGCTCGGGTCACAGGAGTAAGTTTTTTTTTTAATTTCCTCTACTGTTACTCTTAGAAAATTGTGGCTAATTTCCTTACAGAGTAAGAATCAAACAGGTTTTGTTAGTTCAGTTTTCGTTCCTAAATGTTCAGAAGATAATTTGAGTGAGATGAAATCGCAGCATGGGGTGTCTATAGCCCCCAGGAGCCAGGGGTGAAAACGCTCAGCTTCTCTTTTTTCCAGAACCCTTGGTTGGTCCACTCGATAAGGATCCACTGCTCCTCGGCCTGGGGCGGGGGGCACAATGGGGGCACAGTTTGTGAAGAAAATCAGCAAAAGCAATCCTAAACTCAGCACTGAGTCTCCCAGTCTGGAAGTCTTAATCTTCTGACTTTGCGCTCCACACCCTCAGAGGGAGACACGATGTGGAAATGTCGTTTCTGCAGTACCTGCAGTGGACGCCTGACGGGAGGAGGGCGGGAGCCAGCACTGGTGGGTCGTCGTGCCTGGGAGGGACCCTCCGGGCGACGCTGCTCTCTGGGCGTGGCAGGGACCAGGGCTGTTTCTGCTTGGTGACTTTCGCTCCCGTGTGCATGGGCACGGATGCGTCCCGTCCGTGCACCAGCTGCATCCGGATGTGGGCATTGCTGTTTTGCAGGTTGCTGGCACTTGTCTGGCTCTGTGTTTATCGAGTGACCTGAAGTCGCTGTCCGTGGTCACGGAGGTTGCGGCTGGTGGCGCTTCGGAGGTTTCATATTTTCAGGTGAGCGCCGTCGGTAACAGCAGAATGTACAGGTTTGGCAGTGTTTGTTGTGGCTCTGCTGGGAATTGGACTCAGCCTAGCACGTGGATGGTGTTCTCTGCAACTGAGACCAGATGGGGCTCAAAACCTAAGACGTTCTGTTATTTACATCACTGGATTCTAATAACCAGCAAAACAAAACCAAAATTACCTCGGGATGTCTAAATTATATACAATGAATGTATTTTCCTCCTACTGCAATTCTGTTTCATGGAAACAGTGTTTCAGTGACCATATTAGTTGGTTATTAGGCCAATTTTACTGGATACTGAGTATTTTCAGGACTCTGTCCCTTGTGATGGTAACAGCAAAACTTGATACTTAGTGTGTGTCAAGTACTTAGGATGGCATCACAGCAATATGGTGGGTAGATACTGTTGTTCCCCATGTAGATAGCTACATGGCACATCGGAACTGCAGAGCCTGCTGTATGTCCCAGAACTGGACAGGGCGCCGTGCTCTGGCTCTTGCCAGCACGCAGCCTCTTGTGTAAAGTGATTACTTTTCAAATTGTGAGTAGCTTGTGTTATAGACTAGAAAACTCTACTTCTGTATTAAGGATGACTTTGCTTTGCGAAGAAATCTCCCCAAAGTGTTCATCTGGAGTATCCCATTTATTTTTAACCAATATATTTGAACTCTCTACAGTTGAACAGACAGGATGCTACATGTGATGTCTATAGTCCTCCCAGCAGTCTGTTGTGTTTAGAGCACCTGAGAGCCCTCCCTTCAGCATGTGCTGCCACAACCCTTCATGTTTGCTTGTCGTTGGGAGGCTGAGAAGCTTTGGTTACCAGATTTGCATTTGGGCTACAGCAAAGTGATTTTTTTTTTTTAGGGGGGGAGGTAATAGTGTTGTTTTGTTCATTAGTTTTGTGAGACTGGTTCTCACATATCCCACACTGGCTTCAGAGACACTGTATGTAGCTAAGGGTGACCTTTAGCTATCATCCTCCTACCTCTGCCTCCCAAGTGTAGGATCACATGAAGTCCAGACATCATAAATGCTTTTTATTGCAAGTTCATTGATACAGTTAATACCACCGATACACACTTTTCTTGTATTTATCCAAATGTTTAATCCTTCCTACTTGCATCGAATGTTTACGTTCACTTGAGATCATGTTTTTAGTCTTATTATAATAATGGTACAAAGCAGGTTTTTGCTTTCATAGCAACAGAATTGGGAGAGATGACTCAAAGTCATGCACAGGTAGGAACTCCTGAGGCAATCCTTGATTAACTGGCAAACCGTGTTAAGCTCCCAGCCGGGGAGCATTCTGCCATGTCCTCCTACCTGCAGTTGCGGCTGGACTCTTCTGTGAATTTGGGGATTGGTTTTGAGCTGGACAGGAACAATGTCTGTAAGAGAAAAAGATGTGTCTGATTGTGACTCCCTCGGTTCTTTTTATTTTACAGTTGGAAACCAGTCTGCTGTACTCCTTCCTACCCGAAGTAACACGGATGGCCAGAAAGTTCACTCACATTTCAGCCCTCCTACAGGCATGTCTCAGAGCTTCTGTTGTGTTCCCCTTGCGCCACGAACGTTCCAGACAAAAAACTTCAGAAATTGATCTAGGAAAGTGATCTACATTAGAATATCCACTCTGCTCCTCTTCTTACGATGCTTATTAAAGATAAAAGTCAAGGAAATTTAATTGAACATCTCTTCCTGTCCAGTCCCATTTACCACCTCCAGAAGAAAAGAAAAAAAATAGTATAAATCTTTACTTTATTCCCATAATTAAAATGTCACTTCTGTTTTATCAATAGGTAAAGTGTAATGGAAGACAGTCTTTGTATGAGTTAGCTGTTGTTCATAATAAACCCACCGTCAAGTTAGCATAGTTTTGTAAGTGAGCAGTTTGAGCTGGGCCCATCTAGAAGGTTCTGGTGATCTGGGCTTATAGCTTAACAAGGCTGGTCATGCAAGCTGACGTGTCCCAGGCTGAATTGCTTATCTCTCAGCTCAGGCTCTTAACCCAGCGGCCGCAGAAGTCTCAGAGTAACAGTGGGGTGCTGTCAACTCCGCGGCCTGGGCTCAGTGCTTGTCTCTGCTGCGTTCTGTTGGATGCAGCACAGGCCAGCCGAGCCCAGGGCAAGACACTGTCTATGGATGGAGCATCTATGGAGAATTGCAGATTTTTTTGTTTGTTTTACTTAATCTTTAATTTACTTGGTGGTGTTAAAGGTTCCTAGATATGGGTATTTTTTTAAAGGTCCTCTTTGGTAGCTGAAAAAAGCATTTTGACAACTACCTTAAATAATATCTAGGCAGGGTGAGAATATTTGTTTTATCAGACAAACTTAGTGTTTTATAATAAACTTGCAGGGATGCTTACAGTTAAGTGATTGCCAGAGGTTGCCACAGTCTCCTCTTTTCCTGGGCTTCACTGAGTTAGCATAGGAAAGTAAATTCTGGATTTCTTTGTAACACTTGAGAGAAGTACATTGGTTGAAATAGTTTTCACAACTTGGCTCTGTTTTTCTTTTTGCTAATAGTACATCAATTTGTCACTGACGTGCATGTGCGAAGCCTGGGAAGAAATCCTGATGCAGATGGATTCTCGTCTCACTAAGTTTGTGCAGGTAGTGTGACTGAACTTGCCGGTGGAGAGCTCATCATGCCTGCGTTTCCTCTATGACATCTAGGAGGATCAGGGCCCGCCTGGCGGCTCATGCCTGTCATCCTGCACTAGAGTGGGTGAGGCAGAAGGATTGCTGGGAGCTAAGGCCAACCTGATCTGCAGAGTGAGACTGTGTCTCAGAAAAAGAAAAAGAAGAGGCTGGGAAATCACTCGGGTTGAAGTCTGTGCCTTGCAAACGAAGGGGCCTGAGCTCCAATCCCCAGAGCACATGGGAATGCCAGGCAGTTATGGGGGCAGCTGCATTTCCGGCCATGGGAAGAAGAGCCTGGGAAACCCCAGAGCAAAGCAGTGAGGAAGTAGAGCAATGCAGATGATTCCCGATGTCACCCTTGGGCCTCAGGCACACACACTCTAGTGCCCTCAGGGACTCTATGTCTGTGAGTTGTTGACAGCTCTCTTGCCCCTCACATACTCGTGTGGTCCGTGAGTTGTGTTCTTTCTTTCCTCTAATGAACTCTGCCTTAATCCTTTAAAAAATGCAAAGGAAAGAAAAAAAAAACTTGATTTGTGAAAGACTAAAATCATTTCTTTCAGGTGGTTTTATCTGACTTCACTATTTGTTTCAGAGTGATTTGAGTTGGGCAATAATAATATATATTAAGTTCTGAGATTGGTCAGCGTATTAAGGAAAGACAGATTATCTAACTTCTCTTACAGCTTTAGATATTGTAAGTCCAGCATCGGTTGGGGAGGCCTCATGGCAAGATGGCTTCTTGCCTGGGGCATATGTACACATAGGAAGCTAGATGGTGTAGAGAAGGCTTACTTCTATAGTGACCACCCTTACGAGGACTACCCTCATTTCTTCCCACTGACCTAACCACCCTGCACCATGACTTATCTTTGAAAGATGCTGCCACTTAAACCTCACGCTGAGGACTGAGCCTCCAACGTGGGAACCTGTGGGGCTGACCCACATGCCAGCACAGCATTGTGTTTCCTTTGGTATGATGGTGGGCAGGATTGGGAAGTGGAGCAGGTGGCTACGAGTGTTGACATAGGGGACCGGCTTTCTTCAGTCACCTCTGTCCACATAATTGTTCACATGAAGATTACAGATGAGGTTGAAGCAAAGGAAATTGTGTTTCTGTACTTTTGAATAGATGTACTTATAATGCATTATATATGTATTGCTTGTTTTGAATTTTGTCTAGGAGAAGACTACAACGACATCGGTGCAAGATGAATTCATGCACTTGCTCTTGTGGGGGAAAGCGAGGTAATAACTCACAGTAACTGTTCTTACTTTTTAAAATAGTATTTACTTAATAGCACTTATATTCATTATGAAAATTAAGCAGAAAGTGATGCTTCATAAGATCCAAGAAAAGCACTGGAGAGATGGTTCAGAGGTTAAGACTGCCTCAAAGCAGAAGGTCTTGAGTTCCAATCCCAAGTCCCATGTAAAAATACCAGGCGGAAATGTGGCGGCCTGCACTTCTTACCTTGGTGGGCAAAGCCTGGGAAATCCCAGAGTGAAGCAAAAGTGGATGTAGAAGGAATCCAAGATGACTCCCAAAGTCACCCTTGGTCTTTCATGGACACAAAGTACCTCTGGTACACACACAGACACACAAGTGCACACACACATGCAAAAATAATAATAAAACAAAAAGATCCAAGAAAAATACCTCTCTAGGATTTTTATATGACCTTTTTATGTAACTATGATCTTTTTATGTATGTACATATATTACATGTGGGCTGGAGAGATGGCTCAAGGGTTAAGACTCCACCTTCTAAGCAGAAGGTCCTGAGATTGGATCCCAGGTCCCATGTAAAAACTCCAGGCGGAAACAGCAGCGGCCTGCACTTCTGGCCCTAGTGGGCAGATCCTGGGAAATCCCACAGTGAAGCAAAAAGGAGGTAGAAGCAATCCAGGATGATTTCCAAAGTCACCTTTGGTCCTCCACAGGGACATAGTACCTCTCTCTCTCTCACATAACACACACACACCGAGGCTAAATAAATAAAATTTAAAATTAAAAACAAACAAACAGCCATGCAAGTTTTAGAACCCACATGTACCCAACTATTTTTTCCCTCCCAGTCCTCATGTAGCTAGTTGCCCTGTAGTACTTCCCTTCTCCTTGCTCGTGGGAAGCATGCACTTCAGTTATTCAGGGCTTTAGTTATCGTTTCTGTCTCTTTGTGAACATAACAAAGTTCTCATTTTTGTTGGGTTATGTCATATTCATTTCTTTCCAAAATCTTGCTCAAGCTGTGAAATTTGAGTTTTATGAATGGAGGCGTGACTAAAATGCTTTTTTTTTTTCACTGTAGTGCTGAACTTCAGACCCTCTTGATGAACCAGTTAACAGTAAAGGTACTGTGGAAGGATCGGTTTAAATGGCTGTGGACACATTTTTATTTTTTTCTCCTTCAGAATGACATGGGATATCTGACGATGTGCTAACATTTTCTTTTCCTGCTTAGGGCTTGAAAAAGCTTGGCCAGTCCATTGAGTCCTCGTACTCCAGCATACAGAAGTTGGTTATAAGCCACTTGCAGAGGTATGAGGGGAGGCCCCTTGGGCTTTGTGCCCTCATGTCCCTGGCGTTGGGCTTCCTGCTGCCCCTTCCTCGCCATTTTCTCACGTGTCCTTTCACAGTCTCTTCTTGCCATTTGCATTTCATTCAAGAGAAATCTTGGAATCTCAAGAATAAGTCAGGGATGGTTCCTGTTTGTGAGCTGGTTTTCCAGCATCATTTACCAAGCTACATCCCATCTGGGCTTTTTTTTTTCTCTCACTTTCATGAAGTACTTTGAAATAGGTCATGTATCTCTCATGGCATTCTTAAAAGTACCAGGATTAGGGCTAGCAGTGTAGATGACTGGGTAGAGTGGTTGTCTAGCATGCAGAAGGCCCTGGGTTTCATCCCAAAAATTGAAAAAACAAAAAACAACAACAAAAAAAACACAACCAAAAACACCAAACCAGACAAGCAACAGACTGCGTGAACTGGAATGTAGTCATCCCGCAGTCTAGTCCTGTGCTCCTGAGCATGCGTTTCAGTTGCCGTGACGACCACACGATGCTTCCAGTGTTTGCAAGTAGTCTGGGGAAGTAGTTCTGTAGTCCAGAGAATATTAAAGTTTTTCATTCTTTAAAGTTTAGCAGCATTCAACAAGGTGTTCACTGATAATTGTGTCTGTTGTTTCACTAGTGGCTCCGAGTCTTTACTGTATCATTTGAGTGAACTGAAAGGAATGGCTTCATGGAAACAAAAATATGAACCTCTTGGACTGGATGCTGCAGGCATTGAAGGTAGCGCTGGTTTCTCTGTTGGTCAATGTGGTCGATACAGCTCACCCGCCAGCAAGTGATCTGCCTGTCTGTTTCTTTTCAGATGCTATCACTGCCGTGGGCTCTTTCATCCTCAAGGCAAATGAACTTCTGCAGTAAGTAACATGCTACCTATTAACATAGCCAGTTATTTGATTCTCTTAAGATGATTTTTAAAAATGCCAGTCAGAATTATTCCCGTGCATGACTAAAACCAGTCAATATCACAGAAATGCTTCTAAAAATTGTTTTTTCTGGTCCCACCCATCCTTGGCCCTGGTATTCTCCAAAGGGAATCATTTCTGTGTGAGTTAGCACTCTAGGTCACTTCCATTCTCCTAAACTGTGTTTCTTGTACTCATCAGTTTCAGCAGTTGTGAGCCACCGTGCCCTGCTGGCTCCTCTTACCACTCCTTCCCTGCTCGCTCTGTCATGCCCGTGCCCCCCTGGCCTAGGCGCCCCTTTATCCTGTACCCAGCGCTCCATGCCTCCCACGTCCCCCTGCACAGCTGCCACGGCCACTGCCTGCCTTGCTGCCCCGTGTTAGGCCAGGGCGCCCAGGGTCACCGCTGGTCTTTTCCTTAATCATTTTGCTGAAAAGGTCCTTCAGTGACTTACTCAAAAAGCAGCCTGGGGGACTCTGAGGTAGTTCAGTCGGTGATGTTGCCTGCTCGAACCCTTGAAGACCTGAGTTCAGTCCCAGAAGCCCACGTGGTGGAAGGAAGGAGAGGATTATCTTCCCGTGCCGTGGTGTGCACGCATGGGCCTTTTCTTCCCCTCTTTCTGTCTCTCTCTTCTACTTCCCCGTGCTCCTCTCTTAAATAAATAAATTAGGGGGAAAAGGAAGCTGTGGACAGTAAATTTTCCCTGTTTTTCCTCTTACACTCAGAGAAGTGATGGTTTTAGCTGGACTTCGGGTCCGAAGGTGGAGTTGTTCTCACCTAGAATTTTCAAAGCATTGCTCCGTTGTAGTTGGGCTTTTTAATGGCCCACGGGGCGCCTCTGCTTCTGATTCTCATCCTTTGAAGGGAGTTTACTTCATCTCTAAGGCTGTGGTCCAGCCCCTGATCATGATGTTTTTTCACAGCTACGCTTTCACATGTGGGTCTTTCATTCATGTCACTGCACCTTTAATTCACAGGAAGAGCTGTTTAGACCTGAGTTCTGTCAAAGTTTTGTTTTAGTAGTTTGCTTTTTCTCTCCTTCACTAAGTATTTGTCTAGAAATCTGTTTGGACACATTGAATCTTGTGGGCTTTGTCTCTGTGTCTCCTCTTAATTCCTCATATTTTTTCCTCATATTTTCATCTTTGACTTTTTGTTTTCTGAGCATATTTCTTGGCTTAATTGTCCGACACTGTCACTTAGTAAATAGTATTTATTGAGCACTTAGCCATATTTTGTTTTGCTCTCCTTTTGGGGGGATAGGGTCCTACTCTGCAGCTTAGGTTGACACTGAGGGCCTGTGGGGCGCAGGCGGGTGTGGTCCCAGGTTCCGGGGGGTGCAGGTGTGCTGCTGCTCCTGGCTGCTGACTGAGCTTTTCACAAATTCCAGACGCCGACATTGAGCAGTGAGTGAAATGAGAACCATGTCTGCCCTCGAGGCTTGTGTTGCAGGGAGACAGGACCGCCTAGATAATGAAACACAGTAGGACAGAGAGTAAAGAAGTGTAGGGAGAAAAACCAGGCCGGAAGAGTCAGGGTGTAGGTGCCCCCACGTGCACGGCTTCTGCATCCGCACATCTCCAGCTGCAGGTCAGAAGTATTCAGAGGAGGGACTGGCCTGATGAGGCCGGGGACAGAGGTGTTGCTTGGAAACCTGCCGCCTAAGTGCCACGCGGAGTAGGCCACGTGGTGGAGGAGAACCAGCCATTGCCCTCTGACCTCCACATGCACAGCATGGGCCGTGCTTGGTTTCTCTCTCTCTCTGTCTCTCTCTCTCTCTCTCTCTTTCTCTCGCCTTTCTTTCCCCTTTCTCTCAAATAAGTAAATAACTAATAAATAACATTTAAAAATACTCAGGAAGAGATTTTACATCTGTATTGAGCAAAATACAGGCATGTATTTTTCTGGCACTGGTCTTGCAGTTGGTACTATGCTGATGTGGAGATGATGATGGTGGGGTTCGGGTGGGCACACGTGATGATGGCAGCGTCCGGGTGGGCACTACATGATGATGGTGGCATCCGGGTGGGCACGCATAGGCTGGACGCGCATCTTGGGTTTGAGTATTTTGGTGGGGAGAAGGTATCCTGGAAGCGTGGCTGGTGTCACAGAGCTGTCAGGGAGAAGTTGCAGGCAGGCAGGAAGGTGTCGAGTTCTGCTGACTTTGGCAGACAGAAGGTACCTGCATTTGAAGCTTATCTGGCATATTTGAGGGACTTCGAGTGGGGTGTGGCATGGGAGATCAGATGAGCTGAGAGGATCACTGCAAGGCTGTGCGTGTACAACTGTAGGCAGTGGAGGAAGTTTGGAATGACAGGGTCAGACTTGGGTTTTAAAAAGACCCATTACTACTTTAGGGTTGAGGATAGAATCTAGAAAGGCAACGGCAGAAGCTTAAACAGAATTGGCGTCCAGAATCTGGAAGTGTAATTAGATTATTTGCTTATGGCCATATAGAGATCTCAAAATAAGGAAGTTGTGCTTATTCATGAATGTAGAACCACTGCAGAATGGAACTGATGCTTAGTGAAACCCGAAGAGATGAGCTTACGTATATTAGGTGCCTTTTTCCCGTAAGCCTCTTACTGGATGTGTTTACTACATGACTGGATCAGTTACCAAGTCAAGGCTCCACTCTGGCACGGTGTGTTGGTCTGCAGCTCACTGTGAGTTTGAGGGTCAGTGCCCTACAGTGCAGTGCTCTAGCCCGCGCCTTCTCACTTCCGCTGCTTAAGTCTCCCTTGCACCACCTGCAGCTGAGCCTCTGCATGGCCAGGCCGCAGCCATTCTCATCTCTCTCTGCTTAAAACATGCAGCTCTCCCCAGCCCTGTGTCTTTCATGGTGTTAGAGGACAGAGGCTGTCGACACTGGTGTTCAGAAGCAAACTGAAAGGAAGAATGATGTTGCTTTTCTGATGTGCTGAAGTTTATTTTGATTCACCCATTAGCTGAGAGCAGATAATGAAGCACCCACTTTCTATGATGCCCTTTCTATATGAATGAAATGAGTAAAATACAGCGCGACTGTTCTGGATCCGCATGCGCATCTGAGGCAGTGGACATGCTGGTGTTGGGTGGTTTCTGGGCTGGAGCTGAGGGCGTTGGCTGGAGAGTCACAGAGGACTCGTCATTCCTCAGGGGCTTGTTTCCATGGCTTGGTGATGTGGGAGCTGCCACAGTCTCACTTCAAGTGTCTCACTTGGTACAGAGTATGGGACACTCACTCCTTTTACAGCAGTGTGTGGTAATGTAGGTTTTGAGATATAGGAACAAAAAGTGCAAATATTGTTTGCCTAGAGTGATTACCTTACCAATGTCTACCTAAAGTGAATGTGAAACCTATTGTTCATCTCTGTGTCCAGAGACAGTTTCTTCCAAGTAAAAGTGGCTTTCATTTGCAGCACTGAATTTCGGGATGCTTTCCTGTGATGCCCAAGGGAATTCACTTTTAGAGATTCTCCTTCATTGTCAGAGTCAGAAATCAGTGTGTAACGTGTGCTGATATCAGACGTAGTGGCAACACAGATTTCTACTAATAATTTCCTTTGGGAGTTCGTGTTTTTCTTTTTACTGACCGTGTAAACTGGTTTTTCCTGATTTTTTTTTTTCTGAATGCTAGGAAAGACTGATACACAATTAATAGCAATGAACTTATAACCAGTTATAATCTAAGTTATTTGCTTATTTCTGAAAAGAATCAGAATTTGCTTTTTTTAAATTTCATTTTTTAAGGGATACATTGCTTTATACAGTCCCTGTTCGGGGACTAAATATCATGTAGATAGGATAAAATAGAGTAGTAAGGCTTATTATATTCCATGACAACTGTACATTGATATGTAAATCCCATGCGATAATTGTTTTCTATGATTTTTTCTTATCTTTTAGAGTTATAGATAGTAGCATGAAAAACTTCAAGGCATTTTTTCGATGGCTGTATGTGGGTAAGTTAATTGAATAAAATATTCTTATTAACTTTTTTTTTAATGTGGAATTTTAATGTGGAATTTTGACTTTGAATTACCTTGGTAAAATGTTCGATGCCAGTACAAGTGGAGAGGGGAAGGACATGAGCCTCCTGGGATCTTGCGCTTCAACAGCGGCTATCTGTGCTCAGCTCACTTCAATAGACACCTGCCCAGCCCCACCTGTGGGCGTGTTGCTGCTAGTGAGTTGCAGCTGGTGCGTTGCAGCTGGCTTGTACTGCCTGTGTTCCTGCCCTTTGTCACTGATAGCTCACCTTTTTTTTCCCTTTTAACTTTAGGATTTCATTAGGTTAAAATGGGACTTTCGAAGTTCTGCTATATATCAGACACTGTTGACTGAAAGGATTTTGAAAATTCCTTGAGTAACTTCTCCCGTTGTGTACTTTGGTCTTTCATCTCTCGATCTGCATAGTCCATGGTGGTAGCCCCCAGCCACATGTGGCTTTTCAGTTGACTGAAATAGTCTAAGATTGCAGTTTGGGTTCATAGTCAGCCTAGCATGGTGGCAGCACAGCCGTGCAGCCCTGCTGCATCACCCTGGACAGCGGTGCAGACTACTTGTGTCTGCTTTCACGGCTCCAGAACCTGCAGTTGGTTGGCAGCTTATCTGACAGATACCTGTTGACTTGACTCTAAGTGGTTTGATGTTTACACTGTGGTACAGTTATTGTAGAGTGAATATTTATGCTGCAATTTTGTGGCACAAACAGTTCCCTTCAGCATATGCCAAATTCAGCTGTAAGTGGAATTTATCCCATGCTTGTTAAAATTCTGGAGTGAAATAGAAGGTAAATTACCTCCGATGTGCTTAGTGTCTTTTCAGTGGCCAGATTTCAGCGTGAATGTTATGAAAGAAGACTTCCTGTTTGTCAGTGTAATAGAATGCTTTTGTTTCAAACCAAATGTGGTTGTATGTTGATAATTGAAGTTTTTAATAATCTAGAAACTACCCATGCTAACAGGAATGAGAAACTAGAGTTTCTCAGGCCAGTTTTTATAAGATTGAATTGGTTAATTAGAATAAATTGTGCTATTGAAAGCAAATGAGGACTTAAAAATGCTTTTCTTTGGTGAGAATAGTGATATGGTTTACATAATTGGAGGAAATTTAGGGCAGTTTCCATTTGTGTTTCACATCCTAACTGAAATCAGAGTTAGCTAGAGGAGGGGTGAGTCAGAGCGTGACTGGGGGCGCTCACTGGACGGAAAGCTGGGGAGCGAGGCGTGACCCTGGCCGCGCTCCACAGGAGCCCTGGCTGTCTGTTGTATAAATGGAGCCTCCACCAAGTGGGGAGTCTGTTCTGCCGCTGTCTCCCTGGAACCTGGAGTTATCAATAAGTAGTTTTTGTTTTTCTTGGGGGGGGAATGAAACAGTAAAACTAGGTTGCCGTCCAATTTTGGATAGCTTAGAAGACTGAGTTACAAATGGTTTCTAAAATAACCTGTGTTTATGGAAGTCAGTTCCAACATGCCCATCACTGACCAGACACCGTGCAGAGACAGGACAGCGCACTGAGCGCTGCCTGCAGCGGATGCACGATGGAGACACGTGGCTGCCGAGGACAGCCCGAAGGGACCAAGGGGTAGCAGGGTCCAGCAAGAGGACCCCGGAGATGCGCGTAGGCGTGCGCATCTCAGTGCAGGTGTCTATGGAGCCAGCCAGAAAAGAAGAGGAACACAGTTCTTGGATTGTAAAGCTCTGGGGGGAGAACTACCTGTGGGTTCAAGAGGAAACTGTTAGGGTAGGAGGAGTCCTGGAGAAGTAGCCGTGACACCATGTAAGATTCGTCTGTCTTGAGTGTCCACAGACTGAGCTGAAGGGCAGTAATAAAGATATAATTTAGCGGCAATTTCAAAATTTCAAATCCAGTTTCGAAATCTAAGAATATAAGCCAGATTTAAATTCTTTAGTCTTCAGATGTTGAAAGAAAAAGTTTTCATAGTGGGGGAAAAAACCTCTCCAAAATGGTAACTTTAGTTGAGTAAATCCTTTAGTCTGTCAGATGTGTCTGTATGAAATTGCATTCCTAGTTTTCCTTTAAGGTGATGTTAGCTTTGTATTTCCAGCCATGCTGAGAATGACAGAAGACCACGTGCTTCCTGAGCTCAATAAGGTAGTGTACAGGCTGCCGTCGGGCCTGCGTCGAGTGGGAAATGCCTGCGCTGAACATGTGCAGATGTTTCTCTCGTCACGTTCCCTAAACACTATCAACAGCTATTTATACAGTATCTACCTTTTACTTAACTTCATAAACAATTTAGAGAAGGTTTGAAGTATACCAGCAACTGCTTAGGTTTCACATCTTAGATAAAGGGCAGAGCACCTTGGTATCCTCCCGTAGATACCTCAGGACATCTGCTGCTTGCATAATGGGTCAGCGTTTTCCCAGTTGAACTTAGCTTTGCTGGTCTTATGATATTCTTACACCATTATTGACTAGCAAGCTGTCAGGCTGTAGACTAGACAGGGCCCTTGTCTTTTTAGTTCTTTATCTCAGAGAATGCTTTTATTATGGCTGCCTACACTGATAATTTTGTTGAGGCCTACAACATGGCATTCTTATGTTCCATACTTAACTTCTTAATAAAAGCATGTTTATTTTTCTTGAAGATTAAGTATTTAAATTTTAGCATTGGTCAGTTTCTGACTGTCAGGACGCAAGGTGGCCTAGGGTCTCCTCCAGGGATGGCGTGGACGAGCATCCCCTCTAGTCCCTCCCCCAGGCCGGACGCTGACCTCTGCACATTGACCTGCTTTCCCTTGGTTCGCAGATGACTCAGAAGGACATCACCTTTGTTGCTGAATTTCTTACTGAACATTTCAATGAGGTAAGAAATTGGCATTTCTGTAATTTAGTTTTTTTTGAAAATAATTTTGTTAAGCTTTGATAGTGGTAAGAGGTGATTTAATCCATTTTAATCAAAGCCCATAGCAATTACTTTTTTAAAAAATTTTGTTTTATGTGTGTGTGTGTGTGTGTGTATACATCAGAGGACAGTGTGTGTCCCTGTGGAGGACCAAGGGTGCCTTAGGGAATCATCTTGGATTGCTTCTACCTCCCTTTTGTTTTGCTTTGGGATTTCCCAGGCCTCACACACCATAGTGGGAAGTGTGGGCCATTGCCACTTCCACCTGGTGTTTTTACATGATACCTAGGATCTGAGCTCAGGGCCTCCTGCTTTTGAGGCAGAGTCTTTAATCCCTGAACCACTTCTCCGACCCATAGCAATTACTTTAAAAGTGACCGAGCTAACGAATCGTAGACTTATTGTATGTGATGTCTGGCTAAAGTGACTGAGCTAGGGGCTGGAGAGGTGGCTCAGGGATTAAGCCTCTGCCTTGTAGGCAGAAGGTCCTGAGTTCGGATCCCAGATCCCACGTATAGACGCCAGGCGGAAGCGGGGGCGGCCTGCGCTTCTGGTCCTGGTAGGGCGGAGCCTGTGAATCCCGGGGCAGAAGGAGGTGGAGGCGTCCATGGTGGTTCCCAATTCGTCCGTGGTTCTACACACACACACACACATGCGCGTGCACATACACATACACACACACACACACAATTGAATAAATAATAAAAAAAATTAAAAAAAAAAATAAAGTGACTGAGCTAATGAATCGTGGACTTACTGTATGTGATGTCTGGCCTTTGTTGTATCTCACTCAGTCCATAGAAGAGCAGCTGCAGCAAACATTTCTGTTGCATTTACTTGTTGGTTTAGATTTGAGGATTTTTCCTTTTTATTTTGTGCTGACCTTAGAACTAAACTATGTTTACTCCCTCTAGGCTCCAGACCTTTATAATCGGAAAGGAAAATATTTCAACGTTGAAAAAGTTGGTCAGGTATGGACTTGGGTTGAATTTAGTTTGATTAGTAAGATCTAATTTTAAAAACTTAGTAACTGATCTTAATTTACATTATCTAAAATTTATAAGAAGTAATTTAATATCCAATATACCACATCCTTTCCTTTTAGTAAAATAACTGAAAATCAATATTATTAGATCTTTGGACTCAGAATCTTTTTAAGTTCTAAACAATTGTTAAGAGCCTCCCAGTGCTTTAAGTGAAGTGCTGCCTGTCACTTGTGGCCATTGCAAAGTGTTAGACTAAAAACTGCCTGTTCTTTAATTTCATTAAAAATAATCTACTTATTAATGCTAATATAAATAGTGAAAGTATTGTTTTAAAAAAGGTATTGGTTTGTAATTTAGCAAAGTTTTCTTGATGTGCAGCTTAGAGATAGAGATGTCTACTTCTGTGTGTGTGTCTGTCATTTGGTGAGTGTATACCAGGAAAATCTGGCCTCATACTGGCCTGTCGTTGGAAAGGGTCAACATTGTAATAGCT
Source organism: Typhlomys cinereus (assembly GCA_023101885.1). Taxonomy (NCBI): domain Eukaryota; kingdom Metazoa; phylum Chordata; class Mammalia; order Rodentia; family Platacanthomyidae; genus Typhlomys; species Typhlomys cinereus. The sequence goes on from JALPQD010000198.1 coordinate 715,536, forward strand.
TTGTTAGGTATTGAGGGTGTCTCTGATATGACACCATGTCCTGAAAGTGATGTTATCTTAGAGGTTACTCGTAGTGTGTGAAATCTAAAATTGTATCTAAACTTTTGATACTCTTAACTTTTAAATCTATTCATCTTCCTTGTGCTGGGAATGGGTCTTTTTTCTTTGCAAGGTTTTTGACATCTTGTCTTTGTCATTTTGTAAGCACTGGTTATTTCAGTAACGCAGATTTCCCCAGTACTGACAGCTCACATCACAACACATCGTCTCCACAGGCTGCACAGGCAGTTAGAGAAGGTCCCTGCATCCTGGGAAGCTACCATTATACAGTGGCAGGTGCAGGCTTCAAACTGTTAATGTTGCTTAAAAGTTTGTGTGTGTGCGTCAAGACAGGAGCTTGAGTAGGTATCCCAGGCTGTCCTTGAACTTAAATCTTCCTTGGAGTCATAGGCATGTGCTACCGCACCCAGCTGAAAGACTGCATGTTATCACTGGTCCAGAATACTTCCGGTTGTTTGGCCTAAAGTGACAAGCTTATTTTATTATCAAAAAAAAGTATCTGGTTTAACTTGCAACTAAACCAGTTTCAGCTTTTCCTTGGATAATTTATACTTGGAATGTAGCTAAAATGTCAGAAATAGTCTTCTCAATTTTGTCAGACAGAATATTAAGAATTTGTACTCGTTTGAGATTTAACGAAGTTAATAACTGGAAAGCTCTTTCAAAGATAGTAAGACAAGCACGCAGCGACGGCCATCGCCGTGTCTCTCTGCAATTCCTCCCACGCCACCTGGAGTTGCCCGTGTCATGAGAGCCCAGGACAGCGCCCAGGCCACCGCTGCCCCAAGGCTGATGTTGATGCTATGTTTCCCTGACAGAGCCCAGGGGCCTGTGCCACGCCTTGGGGCAGCTGCCAGGAATGCATTGCTAGCTGGCCTACATGTTTAAAATAGACTCATGAAAACAAACCACACTATTTATTTATTTATTTATTTATTTTTTCACTCATACAAACTTGATAGGTACCCCATTCCCCTTCCTCCACCCCTCCCTAAATCTCCTTGTTCCCTCTTCCCTTTTCCCTTTCCTTTTTCCCTTCCCTCCCTTTCTCCCAGTGCCCCTCCCCCCATCCCTGGAGCATCCTTTAGTATGCATGTGAAACTTTCCTCTGGGTCCTCCTCTCTGATGAGGTGTAAGGACTCGGACTCAGTAGCATTGCCTAGAGCTCTTTCTTGTGTTCCCCTTTAGTATAGGAACACTACTGTGGCTGTTAATCCCTTGCCTCTAAGGATCCTAGTGCCTGTGATCCATGCTAGACTTTGGGGGGTCAATGATATGTAAACCACACATTTTAAATTTGTGGTCTTTATTTCATCCTGACTTTTTAAGTCATTTGTAGTTTGGCTGTTTGCTTGGCATTTAGCAGGTTTTGACCCCTTGAGACTAAAATAGTTTCAGAGAATTTGGCACTAAATAAATCGCTTACCATTAAGTAGGAGGAAAAGCTGAGAAGTTGTTTCTTTGCTGAATTTACATTTTGGCTCTCTTTGTAGTATTTGAAAGATGAAGATGATGATCTTGTGTCACCTCCTAACACGGAAGGAAACCAGTGGTATGACTTTCTCCAGAATAGCAGCCACCTGAAAGGTACTTCCTGAGCCCTGCTCCTTAGGTCCTCCAGTGCTGGGCCGAGTGCTCCTGACTTCTCAGGGTGGCGTCTCGGTTGTGTTACGTGATTCGAGAGATGACGGCAGCGGCTCTCGTCGTGCTAGGAAGCCCCGCAGCACGCCATCTGGGACGTTAGCTGTAGTTCCTTCGTCTCAGTCAGTTGGCATCACAATGCTCCCCGCAAGGGCGCTTGGTACCCCAAACTGCCCTCACTTGAAATGTGGTCAAAAGGGCTGGGTCCCCCGGTTGACTCACGCCTCTGTGGAATGGGCTGTAGGGGGATGAGCTTGGTCAGACCTGCTGGGAGCTCACAAACTTGGGGAGACAGAGGTTTCTAGCAGCTTAGTAAGAACCCAGCAGGGAGCCGCAGCTGCACAGGCCAGCTGCAGGGAGGGGCCGAGGCCTCCAGACCCTCTGCACGCCGTTCCCCTGCCAGGGGCTCTGTAAACCAGGGCTCTCGTGGGGCTCCATTACTAGGTGTCACAGTTAAGCCATTGGCCATGGGTGTTTAAACTCAACCTCAGACACTAAGCTTGAAAAGTACAGTGTCTGATCAGAGCATGGTCTCCCTGGCAACCGTCCCATCCCGAGTTGTCTTGGTGAAGCAGAAGCAAATTGGAGAATGTGATACTTACCTCATAGAGCTATTTAAGCAATAGAAATAATATTAAAAAGTCTCTTAAATTGCACATCACTTTCTACTGATGAAGTAGCCTTAAAGAAAGTAATAAGCGATTAGCATAGACGAGCTTGTCTGCCTTTTGCTCACCATACACTCCTGCAAAGTATAACCCTGGGCTGCCACGCAGCGCTGTGGCGAGAATAGAAGCCTGGACTGTGCTCGCAGCACCTTACTGCTCACTGTGCCTGCTGCTCCGTCTCTGAAGCTCCAGAGATAAGCTTTTGGGTTTTGGAGGGAGTAGAATTTTCCCAAGTGGGTTTAGTGGGCTGGCGGTAGGGGTGATGGAAGGCAGAGGCTATGGTCATGTCTAGCAAGTGTGTGAAGTGTCCAAGCATCTGTGAGCTGACCAGTGGGCACTGACTAGATCGTTCCTCCTGATCATTGCTTTGCTGTAGCTTTTTTTGGTTTTGCTTCTGTTTTTGTTTGAAACCAGAAAGTCCTTTGCTGTTTCCTTATTATCCTCGAAAATCATTGCATTTCGTGAAAAGGCGGATGGAGAACATTATTGATCAGTGTTTGCAAAAACCAGCAGTAAGTCTGAAAGAAATGCATGTCTTTGTGTAGAACCATGAAAATCTGTAATGTAATTGTTAGGGCAAACTGTGTGAAGATGATGATATTTATACCAGGTTGAACAGTTTTTTTACAGTTCAGTCTTACCCATATTGTTAATTCCTTAAAACTTTTAAAAATAGGTTAGTGAAAATGTTGCCATCTTTAGTATTTTCTTTGTTCCTAGGACAAACCCATTGTAAGCAGTCTTAGTTCCAGAGCTGGTGTGTACGTATATTGCTGAGTGATGGATCGTAGGTGGGCTTTGCCCTGCCACATGCTTTCAAGAAGCTTCTTTTCCAGCTTAGCTTTGTCTCTCTTTTCGCTGTTCCAACCATCATCAAAATTTCTTGTGTATAAAGTTTGGTGATACAGATTTTTTTTTTTAACAGCAACTTTTAAGTGACAGTCATATACTTTTTGTACAATAGCTTTGTGCACACAAGTGTTTATATTCTTAACCCTCCCCCATTTTTTTTCTGCATGTGAATGAGCGGTGATGATGATGGGGTGTTGGGGTCAAACCCAGCACCTCATGCTCACCCCTGAGTTGCATCTGCAGCCTTCAATTTATGTTTTTAAATCTTGCTTTATATAGGATGTAATTGGAAGATCAATGAATCAAGCAATCTGTATTCCATTATATAGAGATGCTAGAAGGTAATTCTCTATCTGTTGTGTAGTGTAAATCCTGCAGCAAATTGAAGCTGTTCTCATGTTGTCCAAATTGAACCTGTTCTCATGTTGTTTTCCTCTTTTTTAGCATGGAGTCTACACATAGATTGTTCAAATTTCCATTTTTGTAAGTGTGTGCTTTTTCCATCTTGTATGAATAGTGCAATTTTGTTCTGATTTTAAGTACTAAATACCATATTGTGACATTAATTTTTTTCTCTTAGGTGGAATAATAAAACTTCAAATCTACATTATCTTCTTTTTACTATTTTAGAAGATAGTTTTTATAAAATGTGCATCTTACGAAGACATACTGATATTTCCCAGTGAGTATTAACTTGAAGTTTGAATTGAAGAGGAATTTTCTAAATTGCATTGATTTGTTTTAATTTACTGTTGTTGTTGTCGTATATGTGTAGAGAGAGAGGGGCTCATACATATGTGGGGGGGGCTCAGAGGGCAGCTGGAGCAGGTTCTCTGTATCGTGTTTAGTTGGTTCTAGGATTCAAACTCAGGTCATCAGGCTTGTTTGGCCAGTGCTGTGACTTGCAGACCCTCTGATCAGCCACGGCTGACATGCGCCCACCTCACAGCACTGCAGGGTTGGCTTAATGAGTCTGGTGACTTTGCCTTTGCCACTTAATGGCTGTCACTTGTGTTCTGCATCATTAAGACGACAGTGCGAACCAGAGCCTTGAATGCTCTTTCTCGCTCTGCACTATGTTGGTAAGACATTGTGTTTAGGCCTTTTTTTAAGGTCAGGAAAATGTGACAGAATCAGAATTCTGTCTTACAAACTTTTAAGGCTTGGTTTTAATGGGCCTTGATGAAAAGGCTTTTGGTGTTGGGTTCAGTAGCTTCATTAAACAAAAGGTCTTAACCACAGAAACTGTCTGCAGGGTAAATGTTGTAAAGGTAGATCAGATTCAGAATGTCGTTAGCACATATGCATTTAATCTCAATCTGAAGAAATATTTTTGAGACAGATTTGGCAGTTATAGTATAGTAAAAGCAAAGTATGGCTACCCTTATTATCCTTGGTGAAATGGGGTTTTTTGATAGGTGAGATTTTAAACCATGGTGGGTTATGATCTGGGGCTTTAACTCGGCTACCAGTATTCTAGAGTAGGAGCAGTACTGGCACACTAATGCTGCCAGCTGCGGTCTTTCATGCATGTCAGTTATAGGTGCCCAGCTTCTTGCACAAAGTCTCTCTTCCTCTCTTTTTTTCCTTCAAGATCTGTAAGTAATGGACTAATTGCCATTCAGTTTGGGAGCTTCACATATGCCACAACCGAAAAAGTCAGAAGAAGGTAAGTGTGTGTGTGTGGTGTGTGTGTGTGTGTGTGTGTGTGTGTGTGTGTGTCAGACAGCCAGAGGTGGTACGGGGAGGGGAAGGGCTCTGTCGCTTCCAGCAGAAGAGCAGGTTCTCACATGCTGTACACAGAGATCACCGTGACTTGTCCCTGAAGGAGAACCGTACTGTCCCACAGGAATCCTGTGTTCTTCCTGCCTGTAGTTCTTCCGCTAAGGAAGCGACGCGTTTCCAAGAGGCAAATGGAGTGGGGCTTTCATTAGCGCTCACTCGGGAGAGACGGAACAGCGGCTGTGCTCTCTTTCTCATGGCTTTCAGGGTTGGAAGGAGGATGAGCTGACGCTGCTTTGCTGCTGATTCCTCGCTGCTTTCCTTAGGCCCAGAAAGGCTTTTTGTAATTTTTGTTGTTTTTTTTTTTAATAGTAAAGTCTGTTTTTTGCATGTGAAACCGTATTTCTGCTTCTAGTCTGCTAAGTGTTTGATATGTAAGGCACCATTCAAGAGATTTTTTTTGCAGGCTTTGACCCTGGCTGTTGATTTAAATTTTCCAGAATTCAACTGTCTTCATAGATTCTCTTCATAGATTTTTTCTTTTTTGATTATTGTCAAATTTTAAGACATAGTTGTAGTGAAATGAGTACAGAGGTAACCGATTGCAGTACAGACAATGGGATGCCTCCATGGTCTGCCTGACGCCAGCGCGAGTCGTTGGTGCAGCGTTTTCTTGCTGCTTGTGCTCGTCTTTGGCCTGTAACAGCATTTCACTTCCAGCACCTACAGTTGTTTGGACGCCCAGTTTTACGATGACGAAACTGTGACGGTCGTTCTTAAAGACACCGAAGGACGTGAAGGAAGAGACAGACTCTTGGTGCAGCTGCCGTTGTCCTTAGTGTACAAGGCCGAGGACTCGGCGGATCAGTTCAGCGGGACGTACTCCACCAGGTACCTGCTCAGAGCGTGGGCTTCGCCTGGGAGAGGCTCCTCTTCCCTTCTGAGACTGTTCCCAGCTGGCACTGAACTTGGGATCTTCAGCCCCCCAGTCACTGTCCTAGTTGTGGGGACAGTCTAGAGGCAGCTGAGCAGACTTGTGCTGCGTTCTCTGTCTTTGCCGGTTCATTCCGTGGTGCTGGGGATGGATCTGTGGCTTCGTACATACTGAGCACAGTGCAGCTCTGAGCCACAGCCTATTTTTTGTTTGGAGACAGGGTCTCACTAAGCTGCCCAGGTTGGCTGACCTTGAATGCACTCCGTTACTCGGTAGCCCAGAAAGGCCTTGAGCTTGCGATCCTCCTGCCTTACAGCCTCCCAGTTACCTGGGGTTGGAGCTATGTCACCAGGCAGGCTCATGTTGTATTCTTAAGTGTGCACTTTAGGCCTGGAGAAATGGCTCAAGGGTTAAGCCTCTGCCTTGCAAGTAGAAAAGGTCCTCAGTTCAGATCCCAGATCTCATTAAAATAAATGCAAATGGCAGAGCCTGGAAAACTGCAAAGCAAAGCACAATCCAGGGTGATTCCCAAAGTCACCTTTGAGCCTTCACAGGCACACGCAGTGCCCTCTGATACACACAGACACACACACACAAAATAAACAAATCCCTGAAAAGTGACGCACACATTAGGGGAGTGGGGTGGACATGATCAAGATACATAGTATACATATGTGAACTTGCCCCATAATAAATTATTACTAAAATGGAGACTTCAGTAGCTTTCTGTTCCTTTGCATTAATAATAAATGAAGTATTTTTTAAAAGTCATATGGGGAATTATTTAGAGAGGAGAATGGGATTTTTTTCTTAGCTACACTTTCAAGGGTTTATTAATTTATAGTGAAATTGACTGATGTAGGTTTGCATTTCATGTTTTCTAGAATGAAGGCTTCAGTGCTCATGTTGAGCGTATATGACCTGTTCTAAAAGGTGGCTTGAGCTGATTGCAGTTTTTAAGTAACTAAATTGTCTCTCTGATTTTAAATATGTCCATTTGTTTTCCTGAAGAAGCACTAGCGTGAGAGCCTGCCCATGTGGAACTCTGGCGTCTGTCTTGTCTCGGGGCTGCTAGGATCACGCTGCGATAGGGCGTGGTAGCAGTAGCTGCCGGGTGGCCCCTTCTGATCTGGGGCTGTGTCTGCAGGCTGGACGAGCAGCGCAGCATCATCCCCACGAGGACCGTGCACTTGGAGAAGCACTGGAGGCTGCTGGAAAGCATGAAGGCGCAGTACGTCGCTGGGAATGGGTTTCGCAAAGTATCGTGTGTGGTAAGTGCTGCCCGTCCTTCCTGTGAAGCCCAGCAGGAGCCGTCATCAGACACATGACATACAAGCCCTTTCTTCACCTCATTTGTGGCTCACAGTTTCTGTTACTATGAGCATGTAGTGGCCGTGCTAGTTAGTTCCTTGTTCTGAGAAAGCTTACTGTACAGGTAAATTAAAATGCTTCTGGATTTCAATAATCTTGTTAAATTTCCACTGTTGTGTGTAGAGATCCTTATCTAAAGTGAGCGCTGAGTTGAGTGATTTTGTAATAAACCAGTTGGAATCTGGCTTTCCTGTGACACCATCTCTGATTCCAGCCCTGGTTTTAACTCCTTACATGGGACGTGTCCAGCCGTTCACTGAGAAGGTCTTCTGACTTGTTTTTAGTTGAGCTCAAACCTGCGGCACGTTCGGGTGTTTGAGATGGACGTTGATGATGAGTGGGAGCTGGACGAGTCTTCAGATGAGGAAGAGGAGGAGGAAGAGGAGAGGAGGAGGCCAGTGGGAAGCCTTCAAAGGTCAAGGAGGAAGTTCTGTCGGAGTCAGAGGCAGAGCCTCCCCAGGCTGCTGCTCTGACCCCAGACGTGCTCATCAAAGTGGAAAAACCTGACCCTGAGTTGGACTCATGAGCAGCTGGACAGCCAGCGATATGGACAAGGAAAGTGGACCGAGTGCTTGGGCTCACCGAATGCCTTGTCTGACAGAAATAAACAGCGAACTTTATTCTCTCTTACTCGGTTTCGTCTTAGTGGGCCACTCACCCTGATACACTTCCTTCTTGCTGAGGTTTCTTTTTAATACTGTGCAAAACACACAGAATGTAAAGAAAAAGTCTGATCTCTTCGTCAAAGGGTCCAGAATTATTTCTATGTGAGGGAGCAGTGAAGTAGTCGGGTCGGTGCATTCCTGTAATCCCAGTACTTGAGGCTAAGGCAGGAGGATCAAGGGTTCATGGCTAGACAGGTGAATTTAGACAATTTACCACTGGAAATTTTGATGCATTTAATATTTTAAAAACTTAAACAGTATTTAGTCCTATTTTTCTTTCCCCTTTTTATTTTAGGTCTCTAAACTACTTTCAAAATTGTATTTTAAAGTAAGTAATACTGATTTCTGCTCATGCTAAACCAAAAAATAAATCTTGCCTTTTTTGATTTAAGCAAGACACTGCTTCATGCTTCCGTCATTGTCTCTTCTCATCGTATCCCTATCTGTGAGCTCTTTAAGTCAGCAGAGTTAAATGTCTTTTTCCGTGTATGGACTTGCTCAAAGACGGGCTGGCTCCCAGGGAACTCGAGGAGCATGAGAGATAGGACTGACTGGGCATAGTGCTGTCTCAGTGCACACGAGCCCTTGTCGACAGTCTCGATGCTGGACTAGTTCTCTCCAGGGTGGAAGGACCGCTTTTTAAAGCTATAGATACCTGGAGGCAAGGCAGTGTATGACAGCCAGAGCAGTGGTAGCCACAGGCTGCTGGATAGTTTAATGGGTGGCATACGTTTGAGTCTGGGGGACAAGTGAAAAGTTATGGACTAGGACTGGACGCCTGCAGAGCAGCATCTTCACCCATGCTAAAGTCGCTGTCACCAAGTGAACACAAACTTCAAAGGAGTCAGAAGTGAGATAACAGATTCCCTGAGCGAGTCTGTCGGCAGCACGGCATGAAGCCCCTGTCTTTAATCTTATAAGAAGCAACTGGGTATTTGCCAGTCGTTTTTCTAATGTTCCATCTTCCTAACTTTGAAATGGCCGATCTGCTTTTGGTTGTTTCTGGGATCAGTTTTTCTTGGCTTATAAAACCAACCTTTTCTACTCAGCTCATCAGAGCACTTTACTCTGTGGAATTAGCTGATGCCCAATTCTGACATTAGAAACTAAAGCCAATTAAGACTATATGTGTTGTACAGGTACTTCCATGCGTCTGATCTAGGTACTCCTGGGTGCTTCCATGACTCTGGTCTGTTAGCTTTGACAGGCAATCTGAATGGAGGCCACTGTGTGCAGCCATGAGGGGGAGGGGTTTCAGGTGACCTTTAGGAGATCCTCTGTGAGCCACGACCTTGCATGCTGTAATCATCTTTAAGCTTGGTCAGTCTCTGATCTGCATAAATATCTTGATACTTGGTCATGGTACAGTGCAGAATGTCTTAAATTAGCTTTTGTGGGAGGCAGTCATGTGTCAGGCAGCATGGAGAAATAGTTGTACAGGGATAGTGAGCATTTTAGAATGAATGCATTGCACAATTGTATGTAAACTGGTGGGTTTGCAGGGTTCCTCATAGCTTGTTCTTTGAATTACTGTTTTAAGTAAGCAACCAGTTCTTCGTTAGGTGGTAATCTGTCCCATGCGACTTCGCAGTAGGTTCACTGAAGTTCTGGGCTCCTGTGCCTTCACTTCCCTTGGTTCCAGCAGAGATTGGGACTGAAATGCTCAGGCTCCTTGAGCCAAGGCTCTGGGTGTGCCGGCTGCCTCGAAACCAGCTGAGTTGAGATCAGTCATGCTAATTATGGGAGGTACCTTCTCATATGTCCTTCCCTTATACATAAGTACTTAGGAATCAGATGCATATGTCCAAGTGTCACTTTAATAAGACATGCAGAGCTGTTTCTCGTACTTTTAGATGTACACTGTAATTGTTTACACCATTATACATGTTATTTAAAATTTTTTTTCTTGGTGCTGAGGATTAAACCCAGGGCCTTGCACATGCTAGGCAGGTCCCCTGCCACGGAACTTCATTCCCAGCCCAGGGATGTTGGGTTTTAATATTTAGAAATCATCTGGACCTTATCAACTCTCACTTCTCTAGTGTATGTCATTAGAAATGCTGGGTTTGCATTTAGAACTGAGGGAGTGGCGGGGAGGTGGCAGAGGAGCCCAGGAAGCACAAACTGCATGTCTTGACTGTGGGAGGAATGATGGGGGCCGAGGACCCAGGACACCTGTCTGTGCTTGAGGGAGAAACAAGGCAAGTGTGGCTTCTCTGGCTTGCGTGGCAGACCAGCACTTCTTGTTAGGGTCTTCCAAGGATAGACTGTGTTGATTTAGACATTTTTTTAAATTTAAATATCTTTTGTGTGTGTGTGTGTGTGTGTGTGTGTGTGTATGTGTGTGTGCGCGCGCGCGCATGTGTTTGTGTATGGGGGGGCACTGTGTCTGTGTGGAGGCCCAAGGGTGACTTGGGAATCATCCTGGATTGCTTCTACCTCCTTTTTGCTTCATTCTGAGATTTCCCAGGCTCCATCCACCAGAGCTGGAAGTGCAGGCCACTGCCATTTCTGCCTAGTGTTTTCACGTGGGACCTGGGATCCAAACTCAGGATCTTCTGCTTCTGAGGCAGAGGCTTAACCTCTAAGCCATCTCTCCAGCCTGAAGTTTGAGAATTTTTTTTTATTATTTATTCAATTGTGTGTGTGTGTGTGTGTGTGTGTGTATGCGTGTGTGTGTAGAACCACGGGCGAATTCGGGAAGCACCATGGACGCCTCCACCTCCTCCTTGTTTACTCTGCCCCGTGATTCACAGGCTCCGCCCTACCAGGACCGGGAACTCATGCTGCCTCCGCTTCCGCCCAGCGTCTATACGTGGGGTCTAGGATCCGAATTCAGGACCTTCTGCCTGCAAGGCAGAGGCTTAACCCCTGAGCCACCTCTCCAGCCCCTGAAGTTCGAGAAATTTTAAGTAGCCTGTCTCCCTCTTTATCATCTGTCTATCTGTCTGCCTGCCTGTCTGTATCTATCATCTGTCAGTCTGTCATCTCTTTTATTCCAGACTTAATAGAGCTGTGGTCTTTTCTAATTCTGTCTTCATAGGTTTTTTCTAATTGTTTTCTTCTCTAAGAAAATTATTATGCTTATTTGAGAAAGAGGGTCCGTGCATGCCATGATGCCAGGGTATTGGAATATAAATACAGAAGAAAATGGTGCAGTATAACCTTCAGTTTCTGCCAGAGGACAGAGGTGTTTGTATGTGAGAGCTACCTAAGTTTTTCTACACTTTGGGAGCAAGTTCAGCGAGCATGCTAAGTACTTATTTCTAAACACTTGTAATGACAGTGGGTGTCATCTTTTCACTAGGGAATGGATTTCATCTTCTATAGTGCGACAGTCAATCAGTTTTAGTTCTCAGAGCGTCAGCGGTTAGTTCATGATACATTGTCAAGGTCTTTAACATCTTACAATATAGGAATATATAGGTAGAAATAATCTCATGAGGAGCATTCAGTTCACGAACCTACTTGGTTTTGTTTTTTGAGATAGAGTCTCACTGTGTAGTCTAGTCTGACCTTATCCACCGTCCTCATGCGCGTCCTGTTGGGAGGTGGTAGATACTTCCTGTCTCAGAAGCAACCAAAGGGACAAAGGGTTGATTTTGGCTCCCAGCTGGGAAGAACAGCCTGTCGGCAGCGAAGGCGCCAGGACCTATTCCTGTCTGGGCTTGCGCTAAAGCAGAAGTATGAGGGGCTGGTTATGGGGCAGAGGTGAGCTTCAGCTCAGAGCCGACTGGGCTCCTCTTAGAGGCCCATCCCCACCCTCCCCCTCCATCCCCCCCCTCTCCCTCCATCCTCCCCCTCCCCCTCCATCCTTGTTCACTCTGCCCCGGGATTCACAGGCTCCGCCCTACCAGGACCAGAAGCGCAGGCCACCCCTGCTTCGGCCCGGTGTCTATACGTGGGGTCTAGGATCCGAACTCAGGACCTTCCGCCTGCAAGGCAGAGGCTTAACCCCTGAGCCACTTCTCCAGCCCCACAAACATATAACTTTTATACTATGATCTTCCAACCCTTATTCCCATAGATACTATATTCATAAAATACATTCAGTTCAATCTCTAAAGTTCTTAAATTCTGACATCTTAGAAAATTTGAAATCTCTTCAGTATAAAATCTATGAATATCAGTATAAAATTCTATCAATATCAGTACAAGCTAAATAATTAAGAACAGAATAAATAGTAAAATAGAAACATTTTATCACAATAAGGAAATATCAATTCAAAATTAAGAGAGCAATACCTAAGGAAAAATATATGTCACATTCTATAGTTCACTGTCATTACATATTCAGGGGAAGTCAAAGAATTTTAGACAGTTCCATTTGTACTTTTCAGAATAGAACAAACATGCTCTGGGCAGTTACAAGTCATGTCTCTATAACTGGTCACATGGTCTTAGTAGGTATTTAGAACTACCTTCCTCCACTACTCAGTCCATATTTCCTGTATCCTCAGCAAGTATTCAGCAGGTCTTGGTTCCTTAGCTGGGGGCGTCACCCATACCTTCATTTCTGAAGGATCTTGGCCGTGCACCACCCTGCCTGCATTGGGGTATTACAATTTCCCATTAATCTTAATCACAAGACATGGTAACACCGAGAATTGCCTGACTAGATCTCCTGCACTCCATTTATACTCTGAAGAAGCTGTCCAATTTTCCCTTGATAGTCTGGATCAATCACACCTCCTAACAGTTATTCCTTTCTTAGTCTGTTGATTCAAAGGCATCAGGAGCCCAAAATAGCTTTAACTTCCAGTTCAATGGAATGCTTATCATATCTCCTGGCAAAAGCATCCCTTGCTCTGGAACCAAAACTTCCAAGCCTGCAGACTATAGAGTTGCAGAGACAGGACACAACAAATTTCCTAATGGGTTACTAGGTGTGACAGTAAGGGGCACCAGTCCAACCTCCACCCCTTGGTTCCTGGACTCATGGATTCTGGCTATAGGAGATACAGTGCCATATGTGGGGTGCCGATTCAAAGCATTTACCATGTCGTGAAGTACTCTACCCCAATCCTCCAGACAATTACTACCTAACTGGTGCCATAATTGTCTTTAAAGGCCAGTTCCACTGTTCTATCAAACCAGCTGCTTCAGGATGGTGGGGAACATGTGGCCAGTGAATTGCATGAGCATAAGCCTACTGCCTCACTTCCTTAGCTGTAAAATGTGTTCCCTGGTCAGAAGCAATGCTATGTGGAATACCATGATGGTGCACGAGACATTCTGTGAGTCCGCAAGCAGAACGTGCAGGAAAGGCAAATCCATACCCCAAATAAGTATGTATCCCGGTAAGGACAAAGCACTGCCCTTTTCATCTTGGAAGTGGTCCAGTGTAGTTAACCTGTCACCACATTGCTGGTTGGTCACCCCGGGGAATGGCTCCATATCAGGGACTCAGCGTTGGTCTCTGCTGCTGGCAGATTTGACACTCAACAGCAGCTGTAGCCAGGTCAGCCTTGGTGAGTGGAAGTCCATGTTGTTGAGCCCATGCATAACCTCCATCTCTGCCACCATGTCCACTTTGTTCATGGGCCCATTGGACAATGATGGGGATGGCTGGAGACAGGTTGTCCACAGAACGAGTCATCTTCACCTGATTATTAAATGACTCTTCTGCTGAAGTCACTTTTTGATGAGCATTTACATGGGACACACATATTTTTGTATCCTTTGCTCATTTGGAGAACTCTGTCAACATACTTCTTCCCCAAATGTCTTTCTCAGCAATTTTCCAATCTTTCCTCCAAGTCCCTGACCATATAGCCAAACCATTGGCTACAGCCCATGAGTCAGTGTACAGTCGCACATCTGGCCATTTTTCCTTCCAGGCAAAGTGCACAACCACGTGCACTGCTTGAAGTTCTGCCCACTGTGATTTCCCTTCACCAGCATCCTTCGGGGTTGTTGCAGAAAGGGGTGTAGTGCTGCAGCTGTCCACTTCTGGGTGGCACCGGAATAGTGAGCAGAACCTCTGTGCACCAGGCCCTAGTCTTCTCTTGTTCAGTCGGATGATCATAGGGCACGCCCCAGGAGGCCACAGGTGCATATTTAGGAGCAGGCGTCACAACAGGCTGAGGAACCATAGGAATTTGGGCAACTTCTTCATGCAACTTGCTTGTGCCTTCAGGACCTGCTCGGGCCCATTTTGATAATGGATTGCTGCTGTGCCCATCCAACTTTATGGCTTGCTGGGTCAGATAACACCCTCACGGACAACTCAGGTCACATGGTAATTCAATGACCCATTGCCAAATGTTCATTTTCCACCAAGGCCCAATAACAGGCCAAAAGCTGCCTCTCAAAGGGAGAGCAGTTGTCTGCCAATGAAGGTAGAGCCTTTTGTTCCAAAATCCCAAGGGTCTTCGATGTGATTCACCCATGGGAGCCTGCCAGAGACCCCAAACAGCATCTGTATCTGTGACAGACACTTCCAGTACAATTGGGTCTGCTGGATCATATGGTCCAAGTGGCAAGGCAGCCTCTACAGCAGCTTGAACCTGCTGAAGGGCCTTCTCTTGTTCTGGGCCCCACTCAAAGCTGGCAGCTTTCAAAGTTACTTGATATACGGGCCTGAGTAACACACCCAAGTAAGGAATGTGCTGCCTCCAAAATCCAAACAGGCCCACTAAAGATTGTGCTTCTTTCTTGGTGGTGAGAGGGGACAGGTGCAGCAACTTACCTTTTACCTTGGAAGGACTATCTCTGCATGCCCCACACCATTGAACTCCTAGAAATTTTACTGAGGTAGATGGTCCTTGGATCTTGGTTGGATTTATTTCCCGTCCTCTTATGCACATATGGCTTACCAAAGAATTCAAAGTGGTTGTCACCTCCTGCTCACTTGGCCCAATCAGCATAAGATCATCAATATAATGGACCAGTGTGATGCCTTGTGGGAGAGACAGGCAATCAAGATCTCTACGAACCAAGTTGTGGCACAGAGCTGGAGAATGAATGTATCCTTGAGGTAGAATGGTAAAGGTATACTGCTGGCCTTGCCAGCTGAAAGCAAATTGCTTCTGATGGTCCTTATGAATAGGTATGGAGAAGAAAGCATTTGCAAGGTCAGTTAGCTGCATGCCAAGTACCAGGAGATGTGTTAATTTGCTCAAGCAAAGGAACTACATCTGGTACAGCAGCTGCAATTGAAGTTGCAACTTAAGATTAAGTTTGTAATGATCAACTGTCATTCTCCATGATCCATCTGTCTTCTGCACAGGCCAAATAGGAGAATGAAAGGGAGAGGTGGTAGGAACCACCACCCCTGCATCCTTCAAGTCCTGATGGTGGCACTGATTTCTGCGATCCCTCCAGGGATGCGATACTGTTTCTGGTTCACTATGTTCCGTGGCAGAGGCAAGTCTAAAGGCTTCCATTTGGCCTTTACTACCATAATAGCCCTTACTCCACAGGTGAAAGAACCAATGTGGGGATTCTGCCAACTTCTAAAGTATCTCTACCAATTATACATTCTGGAACTGAGAAATGGCCCCAGGATGAGTCCAGGGATCCACCGGACCTACTGTGAGTCGAACAGTAGCCAAAACTCCATCAATCACCTGACCTCCATAACCCCCTACTTTAACTGGAGGGCCATAATGCTTTTTAGTATCTCTAGGAATCAGTGTCAGCTCAGAACCAGTATCCAGTAGGCCCCCAAATGTCTGATCATTTCCTTCCCCCAATGTACAATAACTCTAGTACAAGGCCAAAGGTCTCTTTAGGGAAGGACAGGAAAAAGATTACTAGTAAAGGTCTTTGTTATTGTGCCTAAGTCCTTCCTCAAGGGGACCTGGCCTCCCCTTCATTCAAGTAGTCTGGATCTACAAACTGACCTAACTCTGGAAATTAATTGACAGGTCGTGACTCTCTGCCACTGTGATTCAAAGCAGCCATTCCTTCATTTGTTTTAGAAACGATTCTGCTTATATGGATCATACAAAAATTTTGAAGGATGATCAATTTTACTCTTGGAAACACAATGATTAATTAACCAATACCAAAGATCTAAGCAAGTCAGACCACCGTGAATACTGTTCTTTCTACGCTGTGCATTATGGTTGGTTTGCTCGCTTTGCCACTGGCGATTCAGTGCTGCCACTTGGCCCCTGCTGCTCATAGATCCACCTGGGCCTATTGGACTTAATTCCTCCAACTGAACAGCTGCAGTCACCTATTGTTAGTGATGGCACAAGGAGAAAAGCAATGGTGGGGCTCTTCTAATTTGGTGGTGCCCTTCTAACCAATTTGTACAATATAGTCTTGGTGAAAAGATGTCATCTGGATTCTGCCACTGAGAGTTATTTTTGGCAATGAATCCATTCAAGCATACTAATTTCCCTAAGCCTTTTAATCACATTGTCAACACTAAACCAAGTAATATCTGATATCTCCGGCTCTCTTTCAGAAGGCCAAATGCTAATAAATATTTCAGCCACCCACTCAAACAAACTCTTGGCACTATTTTTAACTCTATGAGCTTTAGCATTAAACCTAGAATCTCCACTCAACGGACCCATTTCAATAAACTCAGTTTGATCCTGTTTTATACTCCTTCCACCAGTATCGCACAGCCTTAAAATCCATTCCCAGGGGTATTCTCCAGATTGCTGTTTGAACATGTTACAAAATTCAAGAATTACTCTAGGAGTATAGCAAACAACCTCATGTATCACACTGTCTATATCACTCAAGTCTGCTTAGACCTGAGTCTGGTAATAGGCCTAGAGGCAACCACAGGTGGGCATTCTGCAATATCAACGTTGTCCTGAGGGAAAATCTTTACCCCTCTTCAACCAAAGAATGGTTAATTTCCTCAGGTAAAGGCTGAGACTGAGATGCTGCAGGTGGGGTTGTTACTCATTCTCTACCAAGGCTGGTAAGACAATTTTCCCAGATGAAAGAAGCCCATCAGAATTTGAGGGTTCACTGGCCTCAGCCTCCTCTGAGTCTTCCCACACATCAACATCCCAGTTTTCAAGATCCCAGTCCTTTCCAATCAGTGCTCTGACTTTAACTGCCATTACCCTCTGAGGCTGGGACTTTAATTTACGTTGCAACTCAGCCAATCTAATAATTAAAGCTTGGGTTTGGTTTTTAGCAATTTGAGCTCTATTACTACTGGAGAGAAGACTCTCTTCCAAGCACATTTAGAAACTTCCAGGTTGTTTACACGCATCTGAAGCTGATTGTTTTCATCTCTGAGATCTTTCTTTTCCTTCTCTGTTTTATCCAGAGATGCTTCCAAAGCACACTTAGAAGCCTTTAGATTTTTTTTTTTGAGCTTGGTAATTTCATCTCTGAGACTTTTCTTCTCATTCTGTACTTTATCTAGAGATGCTAAAAGCAACCAACCGGCATCATTATTTTTCCTTAGATTATCAAAAGTATTTTATACAGAATCACTAAGCATTATACTCCTCACCAGTGCATCAGGACTGTCCATCACCCCCACTTTATCGGTTCTTTGATAAGCTCACACCACAGAGTTTTGGTGATCTTCATCTCACTGAGGCAATCTTTAGTAGCTGGAGGTTTCATTGTGTTGGAGAATCAGCTCCAGATATGCTCATGTCTACTGGAGAAATTCATCCTTACAATTCTGTTCCTGGCACCAAAATCTGTATTAGTCGAGGGTCTCTGAAGAACAGAATCTCTAGAATGTAATTTATATAAATGAGTTTCTTAAATTAACTCACAATAAAAAATGGCATCCTTCAAAGTAGCTGCCCATAGCTGCTTCATTCTGGACCAGAATGTCCCACAAGGTGAAAGAGCCTGAGAAGGTCTGGAGGGTCGAAGACGCTGGGCTCCAACTTCATGAAGAACAGCTGGTCTTCGACCTCAGTGATGAACAGCAAACGGCAGCAAGGCCCAGAGACCAGGCTCCGAAGGCAGCGGGAAGAGCGGCAGGTGGGAAGGATGGAGCCCTGCGTCAGCCAAGGACGGAGGCGGCAGCGGCAGCGGCAGCAGCAAAGACAACGACGCTCTAAAAGTGAACACACTCAGAGTGGACTCCACGGCAAGTCCGCAGGACAAGGGCAGAGCAAGTCCCTCCTCCTTGCACCTCCTGTCATCAAAGTACCTCCCACTATGGGCTGGGCTTTCCACATCAATTAATCAAGTACCTGCAGACTTGTTCAGGGGCCTGCTCCAGCCATCCACTCTCCACAGCTGTGCCCCAAACAGTCTGCAGCTGTCAGGTTGACACTAAAATGTAACCATAACGGCATTCAAACACATGAACTTGTGGAGACGTTTCTTAGACCATAAAACCCACCCATAAGTTTCATTTGTCAAGAAGTTAATTCTAAGGCTGGAGAGATGGCTCAAGGATTGAGACTTTGCCACCCAAGCAGAAAGACCTGAGTTCAGATCCTAGGTCCCACATTATAAAAAAAAATGCCCAGTGGAAATGACAGTGGCTTATATTTCTGGCTCTGGAAGGTGGAGCTTGGGAAATTCCAGACCAAAGCAAAAAGGAGATAGAAGCAATCCAGTATATATACATACATACACATACACACACACACACACACACATGCACACAAAGTTAATTCTAAGAATGAATTGTTAAAATGGTAGGTAGGTATGGCAGTTGGTTTCAGGTGTCAATCTGACACTTAAAGAGATGGACTTGTGGGCACAACTATTATAATAGCTACTGGTGTCAACTTGACAGCTGGAGGCACTGAGCTCTGGAAACAGTTGTAAGAAGTTAGTAGTTGAATTAAGTCCCAAGAAGCCTGCAAGAGATTATCTAATTGATGGGGAAGACCTAGTCCATGGTGCGTGGGACTAGGCCCTGGGCAGGTGAGTTAGGTAGAGGGAGTTGGTTAATGAAGTTGGCATCCTTCTGGATACTTGGCCGGATCCTGCTCTGGCATGCAAGGATTGTCTCTTTCTCGGCACAGCTGTGGGTATGGTGTGACTAGTTCTCCGTCCCCGGTGTTGGTGTGTGCTCTCCTGTCAGGCTGGACAGGGAACTATAACTGGACTATATTGTAAGCCAGCATAAAACCCCTTGGGCCCTTGGGCCCTTTGGCTGCAAATTTATCAGCAACGCCGCGTAGTAACTACCCTGTGAAGAACCTTTCGTTAAGATGGGCTCTTAATACGCTGTAGGAGGTTGTCTCTTGAGGGAAGAGCAGCTCACGTGGGTGGGACTGTTCCCCGCGCACCTGGCTGAGATGGGGAGAGAACTGGCTAGAATGTGGCAGACCGGCGAAGCTGCTCGTGCTGTGGCCATGTGACCCCTTGTCTCCTGGTGGCTGGCAACTTCTGTAGGCCGGAATGAAACCCCCTTGTTCTGAATTGTTTGGGCCATATGTTTGTTACAGCAATGGGCACAGTAAGGTAAGACATTAGTAACAGACTCTTGAAACATTCCACTTCGTTTTCTTCCTTCTAGAACAGAATTTCCCACTAAGCAAGCCATGATGTTAGAATTGTCCCAGCCAGTGAATAAAACCTCAAACCCCTAGATTCTACTCCAAGCCCAGCGCAATCAGAATTGAGGCCAGAGCCCAGGGCTGTGCTTTTACCCAACCAATGTGCTCTTTTCTTGTGTTAACATGGAGAACCGTTACCTGTGGAAGCTGTTTGTCAGAAATTAAATGTTCCTAGTTTTCTAGCTGTAAAATCATAAGCTGTTCCCTTACTTAACATTGAAAATTGATAATTTCCTGTTCCTGAAAAATGGCCCTAACTGCTAGTTAATTACACATGCAAGATGCTCCCATGGCTAGAAATCTGCCGCAGCGCCAGAGGCATAATTGTACCCCAACTCTCTTTATGCACTGCAGCATGCAGAGAGGAGCCCCGTCGGGCCATATCACAGTCCTAACTAGACTGCGTTCAGCTGCGCCGTGGATGCCGAATTGGAGATGTATGGCCATGCTTCTGAGAAGCCATTATGGTTCATAGATGTCACGTTTCCTCTGGTGTGTGCAGGCGACTCAGTCGGTGTCCCAATGCACAAGCGTGACATGTGATGTGTGCCCCATGGCAAGACTTGAGATGTAAACTGGCTTGTTAGGTTTAAATGTTGAAACATGGAGACAAGTTTGTTATTCATACCATCTACCACCAGATTTACAATATGTTCTCCAGCAAGACAGGATTGTTTTTCTTCATTTCTTCTTCCTGCTTCTGAGTCAACCCTATTGTTTTTTAAAATTACTTTTCTTTTCACAGTTTAGATAGTAAAACTTGAGTACTTAGGAGTCTAAAGGAGATGAGCTGGCTGCCACTATAAACTACATTCCTCACTGCTAGCGATGTCCTGGAACTTCCGACTGAATGTGGTGGGCACTTCCTCTGCCCCGTCACTTCTTATCCTCCCCACTTGTTGCAGGAGGGGCCAGATGAATATATGAAGTGATAACCATCTAATGGTGGTCAAGTCAGGATCTCTGGGGGTCTGTGAATAACAAAGGACTGAGGTCATTGCCTTGTGACCCTCCAGAGCACAGGGCCATTTTCTCTTCTTCAAGAGAAAGGAGCCATTGGAGATGGGAGATGTTATGGTTGCAGTTTGGTGTCAACTTGACAGTTGCAGACTATTTGGGGCGCAGCTGTGGAGAGTTAATGGTTGGAATGGTCCCTGAACAAATCTGCAGGTACTTGATTGATTGCTGTAGAAAACCCAGCCCATAGTGGGTGGTACTTTCCAGTGGTGGACCAGATAATAGGAAGTGTAAGGAGGAGGGACTTGTTCGATTTGCTGTGGAGTCCACTCTGCGAGTGTTGCTCACTTTTAGAGCATCGTGGCCTTCTTTGGTGCTGCTGCTGCCTCCATCCTTGGCTAACTTGAGTTTCATCTTTTCCACCACATTATTGGGGTGCCCACTGCCTTTGGAGCCTGGTCTCTAGGCCCTTGCTGCTGTTCACTGTTCATCTCTGGTGTCAGAACCCATCTGATCTTCACCAACATTGATACCTAGCGTTTTCGACCCCCTAGAGAAGTAAAGGCTTAAGACCTTCTCAGGATCTTTTGGCTTTGTGGAACATTCTGGTCAAGAATGAGGCAGCTGTGGGAGGCTACTTTGAAGGACACTATTTTTTACTGTGAGTTATTTTAATAAACTTATTTATATATATATTACACTCTATATATTCTGTTTCTTCAGAGAACCCTGATTAATATAGGAGACGACCCTGGGGTCTGGTTGATGGGACAGGCAGGCATGCCAAATGCAGCCCGGAAGTACAGGAAGTGGGGACAGAATTGGCTTTTACCTTGAAAAAGTTACACGGCAGTGGTGACATGGACAGAAATGTCTATGTGAATGTTGGGGACAGGAACAAGTTATGAGTTAAGATGTGAGCTGAGATGGTACCAAGCATACGGGAGGCAGAGAAGCAGAAGTGGCCAGAATGGGCCGGGGTGTTAAAGAATTTCTTTCTTAAAAGATGGTGATGAACATGTATGGAACTTAAAGGGGAAAAAAAGATGGATGATATAAATGTATGTGTCCATCAACAGAACAAGGGGAAACTGATCATTTTAGGAAAAAAAGGGGAAATATGAAGTAGAATCCTTAATTAAAGAAGGAAGGATGAAGACTGTGATGATGGAGGGGCCAACCTCACGGGGGAGCTCATAGTCTCACTGCAACACCCCACTCCTGGTACCAAATTCTGTTCTAGTTACTACTCTGCTGCTGTGATAAAATACTCTGACCAAGCAACATAAGGGTGAAAGAGTTTATTATGTGGCTGACAGTTCCACAGGGGACACAGTCCATCGGGGCAGAGAGCACAGTGGAAGGCATGGTAGCCGAGGCAGGAGGCTTGCTCGCGTTGTAGCCATCAGGGGACAGGGAGGGCTGGAGGAAGTGGGGGCAGTTATTCAGCTTCAAGGCCCTCTACCCCAATGCCAAATTCCTCCTGTAAGGCTCAACTTCTTAAAGGTTCCATCGCCTTCTCAGAAAGCGCTACCGGCTGGGGACTAGGATGAGTATGTGCTGGCAGGTGCTAGGCAGCCCTGGATGCAACTTTCTATGAAACAGGAACTAGGGTCCCCTTTGGGCGTGCAGAGGAGAGGTATGGAAGCCGTCCTGGAGTAGAAAAGTGAATTCTCTGAGGAAGTGTTAGTAGTGAGGGTCCACTGAAGATGTCTATAGCGAGCCCAGCTACTCGGTATGTGGCTGGTTTAGCTGGCAGGTTCTGTTTAAGCTGAGATGGGGCTTGTCAAACTATCACTACAAGACCAAGATCAGCAGGGATGCTGCAAAGGGAGGCCAGAGGAATAACAGAGCCAGCGGTTTAGACGGCGGGAGAACAGTGGAGCTTCAGAATCAGAAGGAAGATGGAGGAGGACTGAGCTCATGGACAGAGCAGGACATCTGTAGGGTGGCAGAAGTGAACTGACAGGCGTAACCGTGGCAATACTTAAGTACTTTTCACCCCACATTACCCCCCTACTTCTTCCCTTGGAAACCTTCCCAACCAGTCTCCATCCTGCTTTTATAACCGTTTGTGTGTGTGTCGTTGGCTCTTAACGTCCGTATGATAAATGTGTTTAGATCCTCGGGTGAGAGAGATCACAGATCATTGTTTTTCTGTGCCGAGCTTATTTTGCTAAACAACCATCACTAATTCCACCCATGTTGTTGCACTGAATGAATAGTGTCTCATTGTGTGTATGCATCCTGTTTCCTCCTTACACACTTTGGGATTATAGCCCAAGCTGGCCTTGAACTTGTGACTCTCCTGCCTCCATCTCCCAAGTGCTGGGATAAAGACACCCTATCCATCCCTCCCCTGGTGAGC
The DNA here is from genome assembly GCA_023101885.1 of Typhlomys cinereus. NCBI lineage: Eukaryota > Metazoa > Chordata > Mammalia > Rodentia > Platacanthomyidae > Typhlomys > Typhlomys cinereus. The sequence goes on from JALPQD010000198.1 coordinate 738,236, forward strand.
ACTTAGGTTGCTTGCATTTCTTGGCCATTGTGAACACAGTGAACACAGGAGAGCAGATGTTTCTCCCACACTGAGTTCATTTCTTGTACATATTTACATTAGCAAGATTGCTGTGTAACACACAGCTTTATTTTTAGTTTTGGGGGCTTGTCCATACTATTTTCTGTAATTATGGTAAACTGTGTGCAAGGGTTCCCTTTTTTCCATATTTGGTGGTACTTGTTGTGTTTTGTCCTTTTTAAAAATTATTTATTTATTTATTATTTATTCAATTGTGCGTGTATGCATGTGTGCTCGTGTGTGTATGTATGTGTGTGTGTGTATGTGGAACCACCATGGACACCTCCACCTCCTTGTTTACTCTGCCCCGGGATTCACAGGCTCTGCCCTACCAGGACCAGAAACGCAGGCCGCCCCCGCTTCCGCCCAGTGTCTATACGTGGGATCTAGGATCCGAACTCAGGACCTTCCGCCTGCAAGGCAGAGGCTTAACCCCTGAGCCACCTCTCCAGCCCCCCCCCCCTTTTTTTTTTACATTTAATTAATACATGTGTACCATGTGCCACAGCTCATGTGTGAGCTTGGAGTCAGTTTCCCTTTCCACTGTGTGGTATCTGGGCTCAGACTTAGGTTGTCAGGCTTGGGAGCAAATTGTTTACCTGTGACGCTACCTCACTGGTCCCATTTTGTTTTCTTGGTAATATTCATACACACTTGAATTAGATGACATTTGTGGTTTTGATCTGAGTTTCTCTGATGATTAATGATGTTCAACATGTTTCATTGGCTTTTGGACATTTCTGTGCTTTTTTTTTTTTTTTTAAAGAAATGTTTGTTTAGGTCTACCCATATTTCAATAGAGTATGCTTTGGGGAGACCTGATTTATTTTGGATATTCACTCTACTGATTTTTTCCTTTGCTGTTTTCAGTTTGATACCATAATTTTATGCATCTTTTTTTTTTGGCCTTTGTTTCCTGTGCTTTGGGGATCTCATCCAAAAGCTTCTTGCTGTTCCAATGTCCTAAATTATTGTTCCTCTGATTTCGTCTAGTGATTTCTTAGTTTTGAGTTTTACATTGGAGTTTTTAATCCATTTGGAATTGATTTCTTTGGAGGGGTGGAATGTGTTTTGTGTGTGTGTGCGTGCGTGCGTGTGTGTGTGTGTGTGTGTGTGTGGACACGAGAGATTGACATTGGGATGTCTGCCTCAGTTGCTCTCCACCTATCTTTTGGACAGCATCTATCATTCATCTCGGAGCTCTCCATTTTGGCTAACCTAACTGGCCAGTCAGTGAGCTCTGGGATCCGCTTGTCTCTGCCCCCCTGTGCTGGTGTTACAGACACTTGTAGCCATGCTTGATTTTTTATGCAGTCGCTGAGGACTGGACTCAGGTCCTCATGCTTGTGTGGCAAGTGTTTTACTCACTGAGCCATCTCCCAGCCCCCGGAGAGGTAGAGGCCAGCACTGTAATCATTACTCTTGTCTGTTGCTGTGAGATGCCACTCCAATTCAAGCATGTACGGGGGAAAGGGAGATTTATTATTTGTGGTTCCAGAAAGGAGATACAGTTCATTATGGCAGAAAAGGCATGGCTGGTCGGCAGAAGCTGGGAGCAGCTTTAGTCATATTCATCATGGAGGTTGAGAGCTGCAAAAACTGCCAGCTACAAAACCAGACCTCTGGGTAAGTAGGTGGAGCTAATCAACATCAAGACCCACCATTGTGAAAGCCTTCCTCCAGCTAAACTTCACCTTTCTTTTTTTTTTTTACTTTTAAATCTTTCTCATTTTTCAAAATTCTATTATTTTTACATGTGTTTCTTCTCTCTCTCTTTTTCTCTCTCTTTCTCTCTCTCTCTCTTTCTTTCTCTGTGTGTTTGAGTGTGTGTCTATATATATCAGAAGATACTCTGTGTACCTTTGGAGCCCCAAGCGTGACTTTGGGAATCATCCTGCATTGCTTCTATCTCCTATTTGCTTTGCTCTGGAGTTTCCCAGGCTTTGCCTTCCAGGATTGGAAGTACAGGCCACCACCATTTCTGTCTGGCATTGGATCTGGGATCCAAACTCAGGACCTTCTGCTTGTGAGATAGAGGCTTAACCCCTGAGCCATCTCTCCAGACCAAAGCTCCACCTCGTAAGATAACGTGACCTTCCCAAACAACTGAAGATTCAAATACATGAGCCTGTGGGAGGCCGTACTCAATCCAACTTTTAAAGTCCCACAAACTACATCAGTAGTCCCAATACAGTCCAAAAGTCCAAAGTCCAAAGCCTCCTGTAAAATCAGAAAACAAATTACATACTTCCAACATACAATGGCTCAGAATAAACATTTCTGTTCTAAAAGGGAAAAATGGATACATACGCAGGAAAGACTGGTCCATAACAAAACTGAAAACCAACGGGACAAACTCCAAATCCTGCAGCTCCAAATCCGGCAAATGAGCTGAAAGGTTTTGCTATTGTGAAATACACACAGGTGGAAGGAAGGTGATAAATCATACTTCTAAAAACATTAAATGGGGGGGCTGGAGAGGTGGCTCAGGGGTTAAGCCTCCGCCTTGTAGGCGGAAGGTCCTGAGTTCGGATCCCAGATCCCACGTATAGACGCCAGGCGGAAGCGGGGGCGGCCTGCGCTTCTGGTCCTGGTAGGGCGGAGCCTGTGAATCCCGGGGCAGAAGGAGGTGGAGGCGTCCATGGTGGTTCGCGAATTCGTCCGTGGTTCTACACACACACATACGTACACACACACACACACAACACACACACACACACACACCGCGCGCGCGCGCACACATAATGGGTGGAAAATGTACTTAATTGGAGGGCAGAAGTGGAGAAGGTTACCCAGCTTCTAGAAGAACTTGGGGGACGCCACTATACCAAGTGCTTGGTACTCACCTAATTGGTTACTGGGATGAGATGGTAGATGTTACAGCCAGGAACTGTCTGTCTATAGTATGTCGGATGGGGTGTCCGAGAGACACTTCCGGCACTGTGGCCCATCCTGGCTCACAGAAAGCCTGTCAGTTTTCCAGGTCACTTGAAATCCTAACTTTAACCAGCGGCTGCAGCACAGCCTGACTGTACAAGATTCTGCAAGCCCCAGAGCATAGTGCCGCCGAACCTTCTCGATTCCACCGCTCGGAGCCCAGTCACTGTGTGGCTAGAAGCTGTGTAACCTTCTCCACTTCTGCCCTCCAATTAAGTACATTTTCCACCCATTTAATGTTTTTAGAAGAATGATTTATCACCTTTCTTCCACCTGTGTGTATTTCACAATAGCAAAACCTTTCAGAGGCTGCAGTAGTCCAAATGGAAAGACCCGTGACTTGGAATAGGGCTAAGTTTAAGTCCCAGTACAATATTTAGCCAGTTGTGTTGCTTTGGGTAAGACAGTTCGCCTTTTTGAGACTCGGTCCACTTGGCTGTAACAAGCCTTAGATCACTGGGCAGGTATTTCTATCAAAACTTAGACTAGATGTTTGGCATAAAGTCTATGGGAGGGGACCTTGGTAAGGTGTAGGACTGAGAGTTAAAGACAGAGAAAATAGGGTTATGACGGTGAGAAAAAGTAGATTTCAGTTGACTAAGTCACAATTCCTGGCTGGCTGGCAAGTGGGAATGGGCTAGTGTAGAAATCTATCTGACCACTAGAGGGCAACATAGGTTCAGTTGGGCAGCAGTCTCTGTAGTAGGCCTGACCCCACACCTGCTTCCTCCTGTGGCTTTACAAAAATCTGCTTCCTTTCAGCAGCACAACGATGCAGCCCTGGCTTCTCCCCATCTCTCCTTTTGTTATTCATTGCCATCGTCCAAAAGCTTTTTAAAAGCCCTTAACATCACAATTTACAAGAGGAAGATAATTCTCCGAGAACTCAAAGCTCCTGTCTTTGAACCAGGCTGACTTTTTTGATAGTGACATTCACTGAGATGCTAACTCTGAAGCTCTAAGTTGGCTGGTGCACCCAGGGCGACGCCGGGAGAGCCTGCCCGGCAAAGCAGCTTGAGTGAACTCTGCCAGTTTCTCCAAAAGGGGAGCCAAGGCCACAGGAGAAAGAATATTTGTTTTAGGGAGTTTCTGATAAAGCCAATAAGGCTGAACATTCAACAAATTCGTTTTGCTGGCTTAATATCTGGGAAAACCCAGCCTGGGCAGCTCTGGTGTGATAAGGAAACAGCCTCCCATCATCTTTCTCAATTCCGGGAGAAGGAAGCAGACAGCGTCTCAGTTTCTTATGGAGGAAAGAGGTGATCCGTGGCGTGAACTGTGGCTGCCTCAGACATCAAAGCATTCAGGCGGGGCTGTGCTCGGAGACCGGCCGAGTCCTGGTGCCTGTGCTGCTCCCTGAAGCTCCTGGCCCTGCCTCAGTTTCCTCAAGCTGCCTGGGAGAAGTCATTAGAGGGGGTGCAGCTGGAGAGAATCCTGGGGAATTTAGGAAATTTTGCTTTTCTTTATATATTCCCAAGTGTATCAGAAACAGCATTTTAGCAATTCTTCTTCTCTGTATATGTGCATGTTTATGTGTGAATGTAGAGCACATGCATGCGTGTGAGGGCACCCGCTCATGTGTAGAGGCCAGAGGTGATAGATGTCAGATTTCTTGCTCTATCACTCTCTGTCTTATTCCTTTGAGACAGGATCTGGCACTGAACCTAGAGCTACGGTGGTCAGCAAACCCCAGAGGGACTTCTGTGCCCAGCCCCCACAGCTCTGGGGTCACCGGCATGTACAGGCTCAACCCCTTCCCCCACCCTCTTTAAAAAAAAATGGGTCTTGGTTGAAATGTGTCAACAAAAATCAAATTCTGATTTGGTTTGCCTCTGCTCGTTCTGTCTGCAATTGACTCAGCGCTCCATGGGCGTGTACTGGGCTTTGCTGGGGTCCTGCAGAAGCGGGGTGAAGGAGCCCCAGCCCCCTGGAGTGACTCCTCGGATGGAATGAGATGAGCGGACGGGGTCAGGGTGAGGAGGGGGCGCACCTGTAAGTCCCGCCCACCAGAGAAGGTTGGGTGTGCAGAGCTTCGGTCACCTCCTCCAATCTTCCAGCAGAGTGTTCTCAAGGGAGACGGGCCAGAAACCTGACCAGTGGGTGGACAGAGGTCAGGCCACGGTGCGCCACACTGAGAAGGCAGGCTGTCATTATTCACGCAGCTCGCAGTGAGTGCCACCTGTGTGCACTTGGCGTGCCACCTGGCCTGCCACCTGGAGCGCCACCTGTGGGCACAGACGGACTTGCAGTCCTGTCTCGTTAACAGCAGCTGGGCAAGGATAGCTGCTTACAAGTAAGCCAATCGATTGCCAGACTTACTTGTGGTAACGGCACCATATAAATGAGAGCGAAGCGCATTAAGGAGTTAGAGATGGCAGAAGAAAGGTGGAGAAGTTGCTGTCAGATGTTAATTACGCAAGGCATGCTGGGAGAGATCTGAATATGACCAAGGGGAGGGCGGGCGACCGTCCGAATGACCCTTCTCCTGACATGGGGAGCAGACTGAGGAACCCTAGAGTATGTGTGGGAGCCAGGGAAGAAGGGAGGCTGAGGCGTGGTCTTTATGGAGCTCACAGGACGGCAGGGAAGCAGGATGGGGGTATTCGGCAGGGTATACAAGGGCACCAAGGGGTGGGTATCAGCCACCTTGGGCTAGTCTACTTAATCTTTGCCCTTGCTCTCGAAGGAAGGTCCTATTACTGCCTCCAAGGGAGAGACGGGGCCTGGCGTTTACCAAGGTGGAAAAGGAAACTGCACAGTTAATAAAAAAAGCTCACTATTAAAAAATTAAAAAAATTTAAAAGCTTGATGTCAAGTGTCACATTATATTTATGACCATGATATGACCACAATTTAAAAGTCCACAGTTGTTAGTGAGGCAGCCGAGATGGCGGCAGGCAGAAGGAAGCCATGTCCTGGCTGCTCTTCCCGGGCTCTGGGCTCCTCTGCAGACCAGCTCTACGTTCTATAACGCAGTCCTGGGATAATAGGGGGTCTCCCCCCAGATGCTTAGTGCTCAGCCTAGGCTCCCAAGTGTGATGGGCGCCCCGGCCTCCGCCGCCAACTTCATAGTGCATTCCTCGGCCCAGGACGCCTATTCTCCTGTGAGCGGCTCAGCCACCAGGCAGGTGGGCCAGGAGCAGCCCCCTGTGATCTGCCGTCCAGTCTGCGGCAGACCCCTCCCTGCACAAGCCTCCCTCCCTGCACAAGCCTCCGGCGGCCCCGGCATCTTGCCGGCTGCCGCGGGCTCTTCCTGGAACCTTCTCCCTTGCTGCCAGGATGATTCCCTGCTTCCAGCATCAAGTCTCTGGGGCTCGTGTAAAAAAACCACAGCGCCTCCTCCAGTCCCCCCCCCCCCGTTCCCCTCACTCTGCACTTCTTTCTGCGCATGGCAGGAGGCACCTTTGCTGGTAACGATGCTTGGGCTTCAGATTCATGACTTCATGCAAGACAAGGATTCTTGCTGCTTCATTCATTGGTACATTCCACACTCCTAGGAGCTGGGAACACAAACCCAGTGCTAGCTACTGCCCCTGCCCAGCACGGGCAAGGCCCTGGGTTTGAATTCCAGCCCTGCAACAAACAGTAAACATTTGCTTTAAAAAAACAAAAAAAAAAACAAAAAAAACGAATGCATGCATGTCCATCTGTCAGGAGGAAAAATTGGGGCTGGGTCAGTGTCTTCAGCTGCTGCCGAGTCCACTGACTCTTTCAGCTGATCAGATACAGAGCTGGAACAGTGAGTTTCACCAGAATCAGGGTGGCCCTGTTGTCCTGATCCAGGCTGAGGTGTACATGGAGGCGGGCTACCTCTGGGCAGACTCCACTGGCCAGTCGTCCCCACCCAAGACCCCTTGACGAGCCTCAGGTCGCTGCCCCCAGGTGTGAAAGCAGAGTGTGTGGGGGCGGGGAGGAGGTGAGAGATCTCAGGAGGGGAAGGGCCAGGAAGACCAAGACTTAGGGCCTAAAGATTAAAAACTAAATTACTAAATCGAAAGTCTAGAGATTGTAGCTCTATGGCGAGTGCTTGCCCGTATGCTCCAGACCTGGGCTCCGTCCCCAGCACAGAGGGAAAGTTAAGTTTTAAACGGAAATGTTTTTCTCTCCGTCACTGTGCTTGGCCTCTGGCAGTTGTTTGCCACCCTGGCCCAGGACTGGCAAGGACTCAAGGGGAAGTCACAGGAGGCTTTTCTTGGGGTGGTTTCTTGGGAGCAGCTGGGCTTCCCTGTGCCTTTTCTAAGGTGCCTGGGGGGACCCAGGCCCCCCATCAACCCCTCAGGCCGCTGCCTGTTGCTCCCACCCTCCTGCACTGCAGCTGTGCATTGAGCCACAGGGCTGGGGTGGGGTGGAGGAACATACACCTGCTGGGGTAGCCGGGGGCTGCTCTTAGCTGTGGGGAGCCAGAGTATGAAGATCGGGGGAGGGGCTGGGTCCCCGGCTCCTTTGCTCCCTCCTGCTTCCACAATCTGTGAGGCGGTATCCTCAGTGGGTGTGGTGGGCAGTGTGGTGGACCTCGGGGGACAGTGTCCTCGCAGACAGAGAACGGGGTTCAGAGCTGGGGCGTAGTGAGCCCAGGGCAGACCACCTGCTCCCCCTCCAGCTAGCTGTCTCTGATGCGTGGATTCTGTGCAGGCGTCTCCACTTCTGTGGGTCTGGAGGGGAGAAAAACTAAAGGTGGTTTTGGCGTCTCTTGTCAGGACGAGGCCAAGTTGACGGGCTGTTTTGGAAAGGCCTTTTAAGGGTGGGCTTCAGGCAGTCCCACGGAAGGAGGTGACCGCGCTCAGTGCCCCTGGCACTCCTGGGAACGCTGGGGAGAGCAGGGGAGAGCAGGGGAGAGCTGGCTCTGCGGGGTTTCAGCCTCCTCCCAAGAGCGGGAAAGGCAGAACTGATGGGAAACGGGACGTCTCCGGCCTTCTGGGCGAGGCTTGGCGACAGTCCCCGGGGAGAGCTTTGATTCTGGACAAGTGTCCTCAGGCTTCCTGGTACTTGTCATTGAGCACATCGGCTGGTGAGGAAAACAGGTTGTGCCCCGTGCTTCGGAAGCACTCGAAACCTCTCCAGTGATTTAGTAGAGGAGAATGTCAAGGGCTCTCCGGGGACTGCGGATCAGCTGATCCTCAGGACAGATGGGAGCCAAGTGTTCAGCCGAGCGGGGCATCGCAGGGTGCCAGGGTGGCGGGCTGGCAGGGGAAGGATCGGAAGGCGGCAGTTTGCTTGTGATTCGGGAAAGTGAGCCAAAGTAGCTAAGTAAGGGGGCGATCAGAGACATAATGAGCCCGAGGACGCCCAGAATAAAATTCATGGGGTCCCAGAGACCTTGAAAATTTCTGCGTGACTTCAGGGCACTGAAGAGCTCAGCGAGCGTTAGAGCGAGCCGCCCTGCAGTGGCTTTGTCTCTGCCACATCTTTAGGTTTGCGTGGGATGTGCATAGTGGGAACGCATGTCGGCGTGTGGACTCGTGCGTGTGCACATGCATGCGAGGGGCAGGGGTCAACCTCGGATGCCTCGTGGGTTGAGACGGCGTCTCTCACCAGGACCCGGGGCTCACCGATTGGACCGGCTGACCCGCCCGTGAGCCCTGGGGACCCTCCAGCTCCCCAGCACCAGGTTCCACAGTGTATCACCATCCCTGCCCTGGGGGTCCTCACGCTTGCGCCACAAACACTCGACTTCACCGAACTGTCTCTCCAGACCCTTCTTCAAATTTATGTGAAGGACAGGGTCTCCTGCGTAGCTCCTCCTACTTCTCTCCCTTCCTCCCTTCTCTTTGAACATGGCTGGTATCCCGGGCACGTGTTTCCATTGCGAGTTCACATATATCCACAACGTGTGTAAGATTGTGCAGCTTTTCAAAAATTATTTATTTATATTCATTTTATTCTGAGTGCGTCAGGGTGTCCCATCTGCTTGTAGCCCGAGGCAGGCAAGGTTCCGGGAGGACCCGGCCTGGAGGAGAAAAGTAACCTGGATCAAAAGTACCAGGACACGACCTGTGGGGGGATCAGTGTGCGGCTATCCGGGGGCAGCTCAGCAGCGGGTCAATGCTCTGGGCACAAGTGCACCCCCCAGAATTCACTATAGAAAACAGTCCCTCTGCTTCTACACATTCCTCTCCTCCTTCCTTGCCCACAGCCTGTAGGTTTGGTCTTTCCAGAGTGCGGTGGTTATCGTGAATCCACAGTGTCATCTTCGTCCTGGTTGAGTGGATCCAGCTTTCCCGCCATGTCTTCACACTCAAATACTCCGGCCTCTCCTCCATCTGCTGTACTGCTGTGACTTTCTTTCTTTTTTTTTTTTTTTGTTCTTTTTTTATTATTATTTATTCAATTATGTATGTATGGTGTGCGCGTGTGTGCATGTATGTGTGTGTGTAGAACCACGGACGAATTCGGGAACCACCATGGACGCCTCCACCTCCTTGTTTACTCTGCCCGGGGATTCACAGGCTGCTCCGCCCTACCAGGACCAGAAGGCCGCCCCTGCTTCCGCCCAGCGTCTATATGTGGGGTCTAGGATCAGAACTCACGACCTTCCGCCTGCAAGGCAGAGGCTTAACCCCTGAGCCACCTCTCCAGCCCCAGCTGCTGCGACTTTCTGTGGAGGGTTTTTTTCCTTTTATTTCCCGTGTGTTTTATTTCCAGCATTTCACGGTGGCTTTTCTCCAGCATGTTTCTTCACTGAATTCCTCTCGTGCCACATGCACACTTGCCTCCCTTCTTTCTTTCCGCTCTTGGGGTTCTCAACCAGGAGCCTATTTTCCTCTTTGATTTCCTTAAGCATACATAAATTTTATTTATTTTTTTAGTTCTCTGGGGTTTCGTCTGACTCACTCTCACTCCACACCATTACCGTGAAGTTAATCATTTCTGGAACAGCTCCATTGTCGGGGTTTCTCATGTGTCTTACATTTCTATGGTGGGATTTAGGCATAGGGTGGTGTTTATTGCCTGTTTTTTTTTTTTTTTTTTTTTTTTAATAGGCCCTATTCTTTCAGTTGAAGTGTTGGTTCAAGTGAATTTTGGATATGGTAGGGCTAAGTATACAGTTCAGAAAAATGATTTCTTGGTCCAGAGCTCAGATGCCTGCTGCAAACTCTATGTTGTCTCCTGAGTGGGTATTGGCCGTGAGAATAGCCATGGCTGCTGGATGGACCGCTGTGCAGAGGTCACCAGCCAGGTCATGGGAGCGACCCCCTTTGACTTAGTAACTGTTGGAGCATAAACAACCAAAGGCAGTATGGCGAATGCTCACATTTTAACGCGATTAGGCGCAGGAGGGAAGGAGAGCGGGTAAGGAAGGGGATAGGTATTACATCAACTGGGAAACAAAGAAACGAGGCGGGCAAAGCTGGAGTCCACAGAGCTTAGAGGTTGCTAAAGCTGCGGGAGGGAAAGCAAGAGAAGGGAAAAGAAGAGGGAAGAAGGATGGGAGGAGGAGCCAAAGATGTGGAAACGAGAGTGAGGTATCTGAGACGTGGGCGAAGAGTGTGGTAAATATAACGCCTTATGGTAAGCTGAGCGAGAAATATGAATGATGCTCCAAAACCTAGCTGAGCAATAGACAAACAAGAGCTAGCTGGCATCACGAGCCGTGTGTGTAAGAGAAGACATTAGTAACAGAAAACAAGACGCGAAAACAGTCCTGGCGGAGTGAATTGGGGCACGGTTGTGCTGAGGGGGACTGCGAAGTTCTTAGAGCCCCTGGCTTACAGATTCGGTGTGGTTGTGCATGTGAGGAGCTGTAGGGATGTGGGGGTTGCTAGTGGGGGCCTTTAGTGGCCGTAACTGCTGTGTTCCTTTGTGCTTGAGCATGTCACCATCTATGCTTGGGAGGTGCTTTGGGGGTCAGATGGAGAAAGTGGGTGGGCACTGGGCCCAGGCAGGCGTAACAGGGCGTAACTATGCTCCCCCCTGCCTGCCAATGAACTTCATTCCTGTGCTGTTCTCATCCCGGCTGCCGGCCGCTGTGTTGCGCTCTGTGCCTCGGGGTTTGAGCTCACAGAGCATCGCTTGGGCTGGGAAATCCTCCTATGGCAGTCATCCAAGGGACGCTTCCTCTTTCTATATATTTTAGAAACTTCGTACAGGAATCTATTGTATATTGAATATAATCTAATCCCTCACCCTCACATCCTCTACCTTTTCTTGTCTTTCCCCTGCCCCTCCCAACCGTCTTTGTGCCCTAGATAATTTCACTTCTACTGTCATGTACGATACATGTCCATGATTTTATGTGACTGTATAAGACCTGGGAACCACAAACGAGGAGAAAACACGTTGGCTCAACTTGATTTCCTGCACACGACAGAACTTCGACCTTTGTTGTGGCTGTAGAAGGTGCCCATACTTCCGCACCGAGTGCTGTGTTGCTGGACAATGCATCATGCAACTAGATCCTTATCTCTCACCTCTCATGAAAATCAACTCCAAATGGAAGAGGGTCAGCTCTTCATTCCGAGGTCTAATCTGAATTCTTCCTCCAGAGGGCACTTTACTCCCCCCCCCCTTCAGGCAGTGTCCGCCTTCCTCCCAGTCTCTGCCTCTCCTTCCCTTTTCTCCTTCCCCTCCTTCATTTCTCCTAGTCTTTGACCTCTTGGTTCACACAGAGAATGTCTGCGTGAGGTGGAAGGATGGCTTTGTGAGTCTTGACGTGAGTTTGTGTGCTCAAAAGATCACTTGCCCGGAAAGATCAGAGAGGTTTTCCTAAGCTGGTGCCCAGCGGCAGCGTGGGGCAGACGCCCTCTGGTGGTCAGTGTGGGAGCAGCACCAACCAGAGAGAGTTGCTGAGAAACCAAAGTAGGACACAACATTAAATTAAATGTTTTAATATCCAGTCAGGAACACTATAAAGAAGGAGCTAGCAGACGAGACAAAGACGCAGAGACACTGTGACCCCTGTTTAAGACAACACAGCACTGTGGCTGAGGAGCCCTGGTGTGAGCAAGATACTTGCTGGTGGCCGGGACCTAACAGTGGCCTCCCAGACTCTGGTCTCTTGTTCTGCTCAAGCCCCCAAACTTGTGGCCAGAGCACTTTACTTATAAGCACCCTTCATCTCTGTGCTCTCTACACAGCAGATTCCTTTACGGAGCACCTCCGGGCAGCATGCAGACCCCAGTAGCTCCGACCCCCACACCTGTTCTCAGGGAGAAATCTCCCCTTAGGAAAAGTTGCCTATATCCAGGTAAGGTTAGAGCAAGGACGCCAGGAGGATCGGTTCTGTCTGGATGGGAGAGCCAGGCATCCATTCCTGCACCCTTCGTTCATTCAGAGAACAGATGCATCCGCCTGACTAGTGGGGGACAGCTGGGGGCAGAGGGACTCTCCTCGGCTGCACTGACACTTGATCTAGATCTTCCTTCCTTCCTTCCTTCCTTCCTTCCTTCCTTCCTTCCTTCCTTCCTTCCTTCCTTCCTTCCTTCCTTCCTTCCTTCCTTCCTTCCTTCTTTCCTTCCTTCTTCCTCTGCTTTCTTTTTAAAATTGTGTGTGTGTGTGTGTGTGTGTGTGTGTGTGTGTGTGTGTGTGTGTGTATCAGAGGGCACTATGTATCCCTGTGGAGGACTAAAGGTGACTCAGAACTCATCCTGGATTGCTTCTACCTCCTTCTTGCTTTGCTCCACCCACCAGGGCCAGAAGTTCAGGCCTCTGCTGTTCCTGCCTGATGTTTTTTTTACATTGGACTTGAGATCTAAACTCAGGACCCTCTGCTTGTGAGACAGAGTCTTAACCTCTGAGCCATCTCTCCAGTCCTAGAATCTGCATTCTGCACCCTCTTTTGTCTTTTGTGTCCTGGGCTTGAGCTTGGAAGAGGAGGGGCTTTAGTTTTTCATGACCCTCGAATACTTGCTGGTGGCCGGGACCTAACAGTGGCCTCCCAGACTCTGGTCTCTTGTTCTGCTCAAGCCCCCAAACTTGTGGCCAGAGCGCTTTGCTTATAAGTAAAGCACCCTTCATCTCTGTGTTCTCTGCGCAAGCAGATTCCTTTACGGAGCACCTCCACCGCACACCACCCGTCAATGCTCAGAGGATGAACGGCCCACACGCACACGGGGTGCCTTCTCCACGCCGCCCTGGAGGGAGTCTTGCCCCTGGGCTCCAGGGCGCTGAGTCTAGCAGGGAAATGACTCAGCCAGTGTACTGCATGCCAGGACCGTGTGGGGACAGACAGGGGAGGCCCAACCCAGCCATGTGTCCCCCGAAGCTTCCAGAGGCGAGCAGCCTCCTGGACTTAGTTCTGAGGGATGGTTGGGGTGCTTGGGAAAGAGCAGGAAAGGCTTTGCAGACACAGGGAACAGCATGTGCAAAGGTTCGGAGGCAGATGAGTATTGACCTTTAGGAGAACCGGTTACTCACAGGGGGGAGGGTTTTTTTTCCCCCATTTTCACATGTATAAGTTATGCGTGTACGTGATGTGTGATGTGTGTGTTTGTATGTATGTGATGTGTATGTCTGTATTCACAAGTGTGTGGGTACAAATGTGTGGGCATGTGCGTGTAGAGGCCCCAGGTTAATATCAGGACTCAGCCTTGGTCATGCTTCTGTCTTATTCTTTTGAGACAGGGTCTCTCATTGTAGCAGTTACTCTGGACTATTGCTGTGAGAGAGACCCAAAGTCAAGCAACTTAAGGGAGAAGGGAGATTTATTCAGCTTGCAGTTTCTCATGGTGGCGGTGGCATGGCTAGTTGGCCAAAGCTGGAGGAGGTTACATCATTGCAGACATCTTGGAGACTGAGAGCTGCAAGACTGCTTGCTGCAAAGGCAGACTTCTCCTGGAGGTAGGGTGGGACTAATCCACCTGAAGGCCCACCCCTTGGGACTGCCTTCCTCCAGCAAGGCTCCAGCTCTCAAGGTGCCATGACCTTGCCAAACACATGAGACTGTGGGGGACACATTTCAAACCATGACACACACACACACACACACACACACACACACACACACACACACAGAGAGAGAGAGAGAGAGAGAGAGAGAGAGAGAGAGAGAGAGAGACATCCACCCACATGTGAGGCATACACCAAAGGCAAGCAAGCAAGCAAACGAACAATCGGATGGCTGCAGATCTGTGCTGATCCACCATCCTCAGTCACGGGCAGGTGGATGGTCAGCGGGGAAAGAGCAGGGACGTGGCCTTCTTGTCAAAAAGACAGACGGGCTCCAGGGTGTCCCCGCTGGTTTGGGGAAATGGATCAAAATCCCCAGCGATGAGCCTCATCACCAACATGCCGCTGCCGCGCACCCTGGGGAGAAGCAGGGAGGTGGCGGCTCTGACACCAGAGTCCTGATTCCCAGGGGGCCTCACCTGCAGGCCACCTCATCACTCATCCTCGCAACCCACACTGACTCATGCCCGGCCGCAGGCCAAGACAGGTGGAAGGCTGTGGTCGGCGGGAGGGGAACCTCTGCAATTACACTTGAAGTCCCGTGGAAGCAGACGGCTGGCTTGCCGTAGAGAAGCCTCCAGACAACTGGAGGAGAAAAGCATGAGTCAGAGACAAAGAAGTGGACAGAGGAAAGAGAAAGCCTGAGACAGAGGCAGCGAGCAAAGGAGGCACAAGGCAGGAGACACGGAGCTGGGAGAGGCTGGACAGGGAGGGGAGAAAGTGAGGTGCGGGGAAGGGGAGGGGGCATCGCTAGTGTCATAGTTAGCACAGGTGTCAACTTGACTGTTGAGGGTTTGAGCTCTGGGCACAGTTGTAGAGAGTTGACGGTTGAGTTAAGCCCATAGCAAACCTGAAGGAGATTGTCTAGCTGATGGGGAGGACCCAGCCCATGGTGGGTGGACTAGGCCCTGGATAAATCAGAGAGCTGGTTGAGAGAGTTGGCATCCTTCTGTTCACTTGGCCAGACATGCTGGTCTGGCAAGTAAGGATCATCCATCTCTCAGGCATTATGCAGTAATGGTGTGGCCATTTCCCTCAGCCCTGGTGTTGGCGTGTGCTCTCACGTCAAGCTGGACTAAGAACTGTAACCGGACTGTCGTAAGAAAGTACACTCCTTGTTCCCTTAGGCTGTGTGATGGTCATTTATCAGCAACTGTGCAGGCGACTGCAACAGCCAGATTCCAGAACTGACTTTCCAGGAGCCCCAAGTGCATCAGAAAAAGACAGCACTGTCCGTGGATACCGGAGACCCCGGACTGGTGGCAAGGCAAAGGCAGAGAATAAGAGCAGTGTTTGCCCCTTAGCAGGACACTGAAGTCACCCAAGGCTCGGGAAGCATTGAGGAAGAGAGGCCGTAAGAGCGGAAAACAGGCGGGGAGGCGGGAGCGGTCAGGCGACGTCTTCATGGGCTGCTGGACCCATGAACTCTGTGCAGCTGTGTCTAATTCCACCTGCACAGGACGCTCAGGGTCCACGTGGAAGGAGGGAAGCTCTGGTGAGGTGCCACCCTGGGGGGAGGGGGTAGCGAGGGTTAACACTGGCTGTGGAAAGCAGAGTCAGCTTTCCTGAGTTGGAGCACTGCTTCAGCAAGTGCCCGTGCACGGGCCAACGTGGCGGCCGAGATGAAACTCGGTGGGCCCCACATGTGAAAAGACATAAAAGCAGGCGGCAGGCTGGTTGAAGAAGAAGGTTTTCAACGAGAGAAGGAAGAGGGATGGGATCAGGTCCCATGGAGTGAAAAGACGTAAATTTATTATGCTCATGTGTGAACTCATCAGAAAACAAAAATAGAAAGAAAATAAAACAACAAGGGAGTAATCCATCCAAGTGGGCTAAAGAGTGAACTGGGAGAAAGAAGGGAGGGAGGAAGGGAGGGAGGAAAGGAGGGAGAAAGGGAGAGAAGGAGGGAGGGAGGGAAAGAAAGATAGAAGAGTAGGAGAGAGAGAGGGAGAGAGAAAGGGAGAGAGAGGGAGAGAGAGAAGAGAGAGGGCAGAGCTATAGTTCTGTGGTAGAGCACTTAGCTAGCATGCAGTAAGTACTGGGTGGAGCGCTTAGCTAGCATGCAGTAAGTACTGGGTGGAGCGCTTAGCTAGCACGCAGTAAGTACTGGGTAGAGCGCTTAGCTAGCACGCAGTAAGTACTGGGTAGAGCGCTTAGCTAGCACGCAGTAAGTACTGGGTAGAGCGCTTAGCTAGCACGCAGTAAGTACTGGGTAGAGCACTTAGCTAGCACGCAGTAAGTACTGGGTGGAGCACTTAGCTAGCATGCAGTAAGTACTGGGGAGAGCACTTAGCTAGCATGCAGTAAGTACTGGGTAGAGCACTTAGCTAGCATGCAGTAAGTACTGGGGAGAGCGCTTAGCTAGCATGCAGTAAGTACTGGGGAGAGCACTTAGCTAGCATGCAGTAAGTACCGGGTAGAGCGCTTAGCTAGCATGCAGTAAGTACCGGGGAGAGCGCTTAGCTAGCGTGCAGTAAGTACCGGGGAGAGCGCTTAGCTAGCGTGCAGTAAGTACCGGGGAGAGCGCTTAGCTAGCGTGCAGTAAGTACCGGGTAGAGCGCTTAGCTAGCGTGCAGTAAGTACCGGGTAGAGCGCTTAGCTAGCGTGCAGTAAGTACCGGGTAGAGCGCTTAGCTAGCGTGCAGTAAGTACTGGGGAGAGCGCTTAGCTAGTGTGCAGTAAGTACTGGGGAGAGCGCTTAGCTAGCATGCAGTAAGTACTGGGGAGAGCGCTTAGCTAGCATGCAGTAAGTACTGGGTAGAGCACTTAGCTAGCATGCAGTAAGTACTGGGGAGAGCGCTTAGCTAGCGTGCAGTAAGTACTGGGGAGAGCACTTAGCTAGCGTGCAGTAAGTACTGGGGAGAGCACTTAACTTACAGCAGTAAGTACTGGGTAGAGCACTTAGCTAGCGTGCAGTAAGTACTGGGTAGAATGCTTAGCTAGCATGCAGTAAGTACTGGGGAGAGCGCTTGGCTAGCATGCAGTAAGTACTGGGGAGAGCACTTGGCTAGCATGCAGTAAGTACTGGGGAGAGCACTTAGCTAGCATGCAGTAAGTACTGGATAGAGCGCTTGGCTAGCGTGCAGTAAGTACTGGGTAGAGCACTTAGCTAGAGTGCAGTAAGTACTGGGGAGAGCACTTAGCTAGCATGCAGTAAGTACTGGGGAGAGCACTTAGCTAGCATGCAGTAAGTACTGGGGAGAGCGCTTAGCTAGCATGCAGTAAGTACTGGATAGAGCACTTAGCTAGCATGCAGTAAGTACTGGGGAGAGCACTTAACTTACAGCAGTAAGTACTGGGTAGTAGCATGCAGTAAGTACTGGGTAGAGCACTTAGCTAGCATGCAGTAAGTACTGGGTAGTAGCATGCAGTAAGTACTGGGGAGAGCGCTTAGCTAGTGTGCAGTAAGTACTGGGGAGAGCACTTAGCTAGCATGCAGTAAGTACTGGGGAGAGCGCTTAGCTAGCATGCAGTAAGTACTGGGGAGAGCGCTTAGCTAGCATGCAGTAAGTACTGGGGAGAGCGCTTAGCTAGCATGCAGTAAGTACTGGGTAGAGCGCTTAGCTAGCATGCAGTACGTACTGGGTAGAGCGCTTAGCTAGCATGCAGTAAGTACTGGGTGGAGCGCTTAGCTAGCATGCAGTAAGTACTGGGTAGAGCGCTTAGCTAGCATGCAGTAAGTACTGGGGAGAGCACTTAACTTACATGCAGTAAGTACTGGGTTCCATCCCCAGCACTACAATAAAGAAATAATAACCAAATAAATGAAATTCAAGCCAGGAACAATGGCACACACCTGTAATGCCAGCACTCCAGAGACTGAGGCAGGGGGATCTCAGGTTCAATGCCACCCTTGCGTGGCACTGTACTTAGTGAGGCCCTTCTAAAAATGAGTATGTAAAATGATAATAGGTGAACAAATGAAGCGTTCTCGGAACAGTGTGTTTGTGAACTAGGCGGTGACTTGAACATGTTGGTGTCGGGTGGGAAGAAGCGAGTACTTCAGAGGGTGCTTCAGGGTCAGAAGGAAGGCTGAACCAGGGAGAAGGGATGATGATGATGACGATGGACAGGAAGAGGCAGGTGGGAGGAGCGTAAGTGGCCGAGCTGACCGGATCCAGTGGCTCGCTGTCCACGGGGTCAGGACTTGGCTCCTCATTCACAGTAGGAGCCCAAGGTGAGTTCCACAGGGAGCTGGAGGCAGAGAGTTTTGTTAGGGGGGAAACAAAGGCGAGCTGGAGCCGGAGGCTCTGAGTTCAAGCATCCAGTAGAAGCATAGAGGTCACCCCCACTCTGAGCCATGCAGAGAAAGGAACCGCCCACCCCCTCCCTCCTGCTCCAGAAGGCTCCACGGGGAAGTGGTGTCCTGGCTGGTTTCCATTTGGGGAGGAGACAGAGAGGCAGAGGGGAGGGACTCCGGGAGATCATGGGAAATGTTTTGCAACCCAAGGCAACGGATCTGGGGAATGAATGACAGGGACAGACAAATGAAGGACCCATCGGGGGCTTTTCCCCTGGGCCGGGTCACAGCCCTTGTCCTTCTCATACTGACCACGACTCAGAGCTTCTCCCCAGTAAACTCCCAGGCTGCTCTCTGCCTGCCCACGAGCACCAAGATGTGGCTCGCCCACTCTTCTAGAAGCAGGACAGCATTGACACAGCCCTCGTGTGACTCCACGCCATGACACAGGGACCACGGCACCTCTCTCTCCCTGCCCTGGAGGACAGGCTGGCGCTTCGTTTCCAGGGAGATGCTCCAGTGACAGGAGAGCTCCGGGCATGGACAGTGACCCGCTGGCCAGACGGACTGTCTACATAGCCCTGTCACTCACCAGAATGGAATTAATGTCCCCATCCACTTCCGGATTGTCAGTGCCCAACCCTGCCTGCTCCTCACCTTACAACTGGGAGTTTTCAGTGAGTCCAAACACTCAGCCTTTCTCTGGCCAAAGAAAACTCATCAGCACCCCCAAAAGAAAAACAGCCCTTCCCCAAGCTGCAGGGTGGGAGGCAGACTTTGGGTTGGTCAGCAGAGGCGAGGTGTCCTCTTGAGCTGTGCCAGTTGGTGAGGACGAAGATGAGCGTGTCCTAAGCGTCCTTTGGCTCTGGCGAGAGAGTTGCTCCCGCGAGCATCCTGCATGAGGCATGGGTGGCACCCCATGCTCCCGCAAGGCTCCCAGCAGTGCTGGGCACATTTCACGAGACAGGGGGAAACTCAGAGCAGTCAGGACAAGCAAAGAATGGGGGTCTGTCACTCACAGGTAACCCAGGTTCTACAGTGGGCAGACTTGAGTTCAAAAACCGCCTGGATGATTCTGAGCAGGGACCGCAATAGACTGAGCCAGCACTCCAGCCTCTGCAGTGACTGCGGTCTCAGTGCTCACCTCTCCGCACCCAAGCGGCTGGAGAGATTCCGTGCATGCACCTGAATCTTGGGGATGCCAAGCAGCACCTGAATCTTGGGGGCGCCAAGCAGGGAGGGGAGGTGCTCCATTCCCAGCAGCCATCTTTTCTCTTAGCCTCTGGGGAATTCTAGGCACAACCAACCTAACCTGTAAGCACATTACCATAGACTGAAGCCCCCTCTTGGGACTGGGGGAACAGGAAAAGAAAGGCTGATGGAGACCGCTCCCCTAACCTCTTGGGGTCCCCTGATGGGTCAATTAGGCTTCTTCTCAGAACTCAAACTTTAGGGGTTGGGGAGATGGTTGGGTACATGGTGACCCAACCGCAATTCCAGCCTGGGAAGATGGAGCCTGGGAATTCCCAGAGCAAGCCGGACTAGTCCTGTCTATGAGCTCTGGGTCTGATTAGTGTCATGGTTTGAGATGTGTCCCCCACAGTCTCATGTGTTTGGCAAGATCATGGCACCTTGAGAGGTGGAGCCTCGATGGAGGAAGGCAGTCACAAGGGGTGGGCCTTCAGGTGGATGAGTCCCACCCTCCCTCCAGGAGAAGTCTGCCTTTGCAGCAAGCAGTCTGCAGCTCTCAGCTTCCAAGATGTCTGCGGTGACTTAGCCTCCTCCAGCTTTAGCCAGCCAGCCATGCCGCCTCTGCTTTGGGAGACTGTACCTTCCCTCTGAACTGTAAGCTGAACAAATCTTCCTTCTCCCTTAAGTTGCTTGACTTTGAATGTTCTCTCACAGCAACAGTCAAGAGTGACTGTTACAGTGTCTGTGTGTGTTTCTCTGTGTGTATGTGGTGTGTGTGTTTTTGTGTTTGTATGTGATGTGATGTGTGTGTGTGTGTGTGTGTGTGTGTGATCAGAGGACACTGTGTACCTGTGGATATGCCTATGTAGGCCTATGGGTACTTCAGACATCATCCTGGTTTGCACCACCTCCTCCTGGCTTTGCTGGAGTTTCCAGGTTCCACCTCTAGAACCAGATGTGCAGGCCACTGCCACCACCTGCCATTTCTGCTTAGTGTTTTTTTTTTGTTGGTTTGTTTTTATTATTATTTATTCAATTGTGCATATGTGCACGTGTGTGTGTGTGTGTGTGTGTGTGTGTGTGTGTGTGTGTGTAGAACCACAGACGAATTCGGGAACCACCATGGACAGCCTCCACCTCGTCCTTGTTTACTCTGCCCCAGGATTCACAGGCTCTGCCCACCAGGACCAGAAACGCAGGCCGCCCCCGCTTCCGCCCGGCGTCTATACGTGGGTCTAGGATCAGAACTCGGGACCTTCTTCCTGCAAGGCAGAGGCTTAACCCCTGAGCCACCTCTCCAGCCCCTCTGCTTAGTGTTTTTATATGGGATCTAGGATCTGAACTCAGGACCCTCTGCTTGTTAGGGAGAGGCTTAACCCCTGAGCCATCTCTCCAGCCCTAACCCTCCTATCTCTACCTTCCGACTTCTGAGATTGCAGGCTGGATCCCCACCTCCACTCCCTCCCGTTTGCGCAGTGCTGGGGATTGAACCGAGGGACTCCTGCATGTGAGGCAAGGCCCCCACCCAGCTGACCCACATCCTACGTAGATTACTTTTAGGGTGGGAGAAAAGCGGGAATCTTTTAGACCTAAGCTGCGCCTGGTCCTCACTTCCCAGGAGCTGAGTGACTGCTGCTACTCAACTGATTTCCCAGTACAGGCTTGTTGAATGAATGCTGAACCACACACAGCTTATCACAGCTGACAGTGCGAGGAACATAAAAACGACCGGGAAATCGTTCCTCTCCGTCCTGCATGAACTGGAAAGTAAATAAGAAAAAGCAACATGATAGAAAGTTTCTTCTAATGGAGTTTAGAACCTAAACAAGCACGAAGGTCCATACACCTTTAAAAGTCACTGGAGGGCTGGAGAGATGGCTCAGAGGAAAGACTCTGTCTCCAAGTAGAAGGTCCTGAGTTCAGATCCCAGGTCCCACGCAAAAATGCCAGGCAGAAATGGTGGTGGCTCGAATTTCTTGTCCTGGTTGGCAGAACCTGGGAAATCCCAGAGCAAAGCAAGAAGGAGGTAGAAGCAATCCAGGAAGATTCCCAAAGTCACCCTTGCTCCTCCACAGGGACACACAGTGCCCTCTGTTACACACACAGAAAGGAAAGGAGGAAGGAAGGAAGGACGAAGGGAAGGAAGGAAGGAACGGAAGGAAGGACAGGAAGGAAGGAAGAAAGAGAGGCTAGGCCGAAAGCAAGAAGAGACTCCAAGACATAACCGAACATCCCTACCACATACGAAAGCACATCAAACCAATCCATCACGGACCACGTCCCACTCTTATAAAGGTGTTCACTTTGGCAATGCCCAGCAGAAACCTGTTGCTGCCAAGCCTACTGCGTTTCATCCCTGTAGCCCACCTGGTGGAAAGAGAGAACTGATTGAACCCAGGAGACCTCCACACAAGGCACACGTGTACACTCACACGCTAAATAAAGTTGTTGTTTTAAAGACATCATGGGCCAGTAGATGGCTCAGTGGTCAAGGCACCGCTCGCAAACATGGCGACCTCGAAGCCTATATAGGTGGAAGGAGAGACCTGACTCTGGCCTTCTGCCTTGCATCATGGCATGCACGTATATACTGTCTCTATCTCAACAAGCAAGTAAATAAGTCATCTCCTGCTCTCATTTCTTCCTCCCCAGACAGGGAGGATGGAAGAGGACGAGAGGATGAAGTGACCTTCTGGTGGCTCTGGCCCTCGGCTACTCCTGGGCTTCAGGTCTGTGTCAGCCTTGATTGTCCTTCTACGAATAGACTGTGTTCCTGGCTGAAATTAGAAAGGAGAGATTAACAAAAAGAAGGAAACCAATCACCCCCGATCTCCTCGTTCAGGGACAGTCACGTTGTATTTCAGTGGAGTTTCATCTTTTCTATTTCACGCAAGCAAGACAAGTCATGGTGATTCTTCCTCTGTATTCAGGGATTTTTGTGGCTATTTAAAAGCAAATCACAGTTACTGTAGAAAATGGAAAACATGAATGGGGAAAGGAAATGAGAAGGGCTGCCCCACGGGCTTCCTAAATGATCATCCCGCACCCTTCATGTCCAAGTGTGTGGCCTTGGCTTCCCTCCCATTCCATGCTCGAGACAGGAAACGCAACCTTGAAATTTGTCTTTTAAATTGTATTTTGCAGTAATAAAACACAGACAGGTAAATACATATAACTGAAATAGAAACGGACTCTAAACCAAAGGATAGGAAAGAACTGAGAGTTAATAGCTCGGTAGCTCAGGAGCTCAGTGGCGTGTGAGACTTGGTGGCAATGAGGGATGTCCAACCTTTTGCTTCTCTGGGCCACAGTGGACGTGTGAGAATCATGCATATGTGCATTTTGGGCGATGTTGCAACAACGTTCACAATCAAGAGTCAGGCTATTGAGTTACAAAAAGTGTTACGACTCCTGGGCCAGTGTTTCAAGCAACTTTATGATTTCGTGGTGGTTAGTGTTCACAGCATGGCCTCACGCCTGTGGGCTGGGGGTCGGAGGACCCCAAATTTGGCCTCTTTCCATCTCTTTTCCTCTCTGCTGGGCTTTTGTTCGTTTTCTTTGTTCTTTCTTCTGTGAACAGAAATGGCATTGTCTGACCAGGTTGGGACACCGTCTGATATATTCAAGGGTGCATGCATGTACACACACACACACACACACACACACACACATACACACACACACACACACACACACAGAGCCTGAAAAAGCCCATGAAGCTAAGCGATAGGCAGAACAATGACTTTGAGAAGACTTTTCTCTTCCTTATTAAAGCCTTCCGGGGTCTCAGGATGGACCTGAGTGAAGGATGAGCCCCCCTCCTTGAGGTTTCCAAAAGAGAAGAGATGCTCCTTGTGCCGTCTTGCACCCAAACACACCTCGTTCCCGTTCCTGCAGCAGCCTGGAGTCCCCCACGCAGGAAGGTTCTGGAAGACAGACATGGAAGACAGAGGGGTATGGCGGCGCGGACTGCAATTTAGGATGGGTGCTGGGCTGCTTGAGAGGTCATTACAAGTGACCAAAGGGACCCAGGTAGGACACTGTGGTGTGCTCTGAGTGGGCAAGCCCTTGAGCCCCGGTCCACTGAGCACTCATGGCCCCCTGTGCCTTGTGCTTACTCTGCTCTGGACTCCAGGGTGTGAGGGAGGAAGGTGGGGTTGTTCTGCCTGCTCACTGCCTGCACCCCGCTCTGCCCCCTCTCTACTGCTCTATTTTTATTTTAATATGTGGCCTATCATCCCTTCTAGTTTTAAAGTGTTTTTTCATGGTAATATGAAGTACATAGCCAGTGAAGCCAAAGTGCGATGTCACATCTTCCCCCACTTGTGTGTGGGGCGTTGTGTGAGATGCACGCGCCCATCTGCATGCCGGATGTGTGCCTGGGACATGCATACGGAAGCCAAAAGGGGACAATGGGCATTTTTTTTTCTTGTTTGCTCTCCACCTTACTTTTAGAGTAAGAGTCTTGGGCTCTGCCTGTCTGTGCTTCTCAATGCTGGGATTCTGAGAGAGAGAGAGAGAGAGAGAGAGAGAGAGAGAGAGAGAGAGGGCACTGTGTGTCCCTATGGAGGGCCAAGGGTAACTTCGGAAATTATCCTGGATTGCTTCTGCCTCCTTTTTGCCTTCTTCTGTTGTTCTGGAATTTCCCAGGCTCTACCCACCAGGACAACAAGTGCAGGCTGCTGCCATTTCCACCTGGCATTTTTAAAAATTTTTTTATTATTATTTATTCAACTGTGCGCGTGTGTGTATGTATGTGTGCGCGTGTGTGTATGTGCATGCATGTGTGTGTGTGTGTGTGTGTGTGTGTGTGTGTGTGTGTAGAACCACGGATGAATTCGGGAACCACCATGGACGCCTCCACCTCCTTCTGCCCCGGGATTCACAGGCTCCGCCCTACCAGGACCAGAAGCGCAGGCCGCCCCCGCTTCCGTCTGGCGTCTATACTGGTATCTGGGATCCGAACTCAGGACCTTCCGCCTGCAAGGTAGACGCTTAACCCCTGAGACACCTCTCCAGCCCTCCACCTGGCATTTTTATGTGGGACCCGGGATCTGAACTCAGAACCTTCTGCTTGTGAGGCAGAGTCTTAACCCTTGAGCCATCTCTCCAGTCTTTGTTGTAAAAACTTTTCTCCACATTCCGAGCATTCCCTTTCAACCGCCCTGTCGTTCCAGGGGTGCACTCCTTTCTCTCAGATCTCCCACATCCTTTCATGACTGTCCAGCTTTTCTCCTTCCTGCGTTGTTCCTGAATCCTGAGAGTTTATTGGGAAGATTTGTCTAGCCCTGTCTTTCTTGTAGATCTCGCTCAGGTGATCGTGTTCATTGGTGCGTATCCATCTTTAAGAACAAGATCCCAAAATACCGATGAGTGGAGCTTTGTCACCAGTGACCGTCATGGTAGGACAGCTGTGGTCAGGAGATTTTTTTTAAAAAATCTCCAGATGTGGTTTCTATAAATTGTTCTACAGGTTTTGTTTTCTCAGTTTGGCTTGTCTGTTAGAAATTCCTCCAGGTTTCAACCTGGAGATTATAAAGCTGGCTACTGACTCCACAAGGTCGCATGATTATACAAAGGCTTAACAGAAGGGCTGTTCGTCAAAGTAGCTTTTCTCCCGACACCTCGATTTTCAATTGCATGCGACTTTTCAACTCTGTCTGCCGTGTCCACTTTGAGGCAGCGGACTGACTTGACCGAAATTCTTCTTCATCTCTCCATCGGCACATGTGGTAGGTGTGAAGCGAGTTCTCCTCCTGCTTGCCGGCCAGTACAGGGGACAGCGCAGCCACGGGCAATGCTGCTGTATGGTAAGGACGCGAAACTGACCTGCCTATGCAACTTGTGGAGCAGGAAGAGGCGGTAGTGGGGTCCGCAGAACAGCCGTGCTAATCCGGACTTGTAGAGAAGTGTGCGGATCAGTGGTCAGGTGGAGGGGGGAGTCTGTGGAGGTGTTGTCTAGGCTCTTGTTTCGAACAGCCCAAGAGACTTGGTCTCTTGGTTCCAGGTGGTTCCAAAGAGAAACTACAGCTCCTCAGGCACCTCAAAGGCTGTGCTCTTTGTTCCCCTGCATGCTTGCAGCAAGGGTTTCCCTGGGCTGACTGCCTGGGTCACTTCCTTCTTGTGGTGACCCAGTTTGGAGTTCTTCCAAGATTGTCCAGGGACTCTTCAAGCATCACTAACGGCCCTGAATTTTCCAGAGTCACAGTGGGATTAGCTGCGTGCCTTGGAGAACATGTGGTGGGGTGGGCAAGCAGGGGTCTGGAGCAGCCAATGCAAGATAAACAAAGGCATCTCCATGGATTTGTCTGCAGAGTCCCAGACTTGAGGTCAAAAACTAGTGTTCGCTCTGGAAGGGTGATAAGGAGGATCACCTGTCCCAACGCCGCCATCCCCCCCCGCCCCGGGCCTGGGGACTCAAAGAGGCTCCAGAGACGAAGTGGACTCCACTGTTAATTCACGCTCACTGAGCCTTGGAACAGCGTTAGCCTGCCCTGTTGCCGATAGACTCATAATCAGAAGGCTTAAGGGAATGGGGGCTTTTATTTTCTCTTTTCATGGTCTGGTTACAGTTCTCAGTCCAACTTGTTAGGAGAGCACGTGCAAACACCGAAGGCTGAGGGAACCAGTCACACCATAGCCATATAGTCACATAACAACTTGGAAAGGGACAATTCTTACTGGCCAGCAGTATGTCTGGCCAAATACGCAGAAGGATACCCACTTTCTCAACCAGCTCCCTCCATCTTATTCTCCTTCCCACGGACTAGTCCCGTCCACCACGGACTGAGTCTTTGAGTCTTTCCCACCAACTAGACAATCTCCGCAGGTTCCCTTGGGGCTTCACTGAACTACACGTTCTCTATGAATGTGCCCAGAGCTTGAGCCCTCAACCATCAGGCTGACACCTGTATGTAACTGTGTGATACTCAAAATCCATAGAGCTTGTCTATTGAAAGCAACAGCAGAGAGTCTGTTGACTTCTGGTCTCCATCTAGCCAATTTTAATTATCTTTTTATTATCTCTATCATTAACATCCAAATGACAACAGCAGAGATACTGTGATACTGTAATATTGCCTAGTTAGTTTCTGCTGGGAGCTTCACAGGGCGGTGGATTTCACAGCTTTGTGGACTTCGCAGCTCGGACCTTTACAGAAATTCTGAGTGAATATTTTCAACAGAGCGAGCAAGGGCTCTCGCTTCCACTTGGACTCAGTTTTTAGATTCAGCATTTTTTTGACTCTGTAATTGGGACTCTGGATTGAACATAACCTTTCCACATACACATTTATCATGCTGTAACTACATCTCATAGTAACACAGTTAGCGTGTGTTTGTGAAGAGAAAAGACCGATATTTACTGGCAAGAGGGTTTGTCTAGAGAGGGAGGAAGACAAACCACAGGCACCGCCAATGGTGAGGAGTAGGCAGCGAGCACAGTCTACCTGAGATG
Organism: Typhlomys cinereus; assembly: GCA_023101885.1. Lineage (NCBI taxonomy): Eukaryota > Metazoa > Chordata > Mammalia > Rodentia > Platacanthomyidae > Typhlomys > Typhlomys cinereus. Next base: position 765,003 of record JALPQD010000198.1, read on the forward strand.
GGAAGGGCTAAGGGGAGATGGATTCCATGTGAGTGAAAACTGACCAGAGGGAAGGGGCCGGGCTGGTGGGGAAAGGCAGTGGTGTAAAAACTCACAAGGACATTCCGGGACTGAAGAGATAGCTCAGTGACTAAAGCCCTTTCCTGGAAAACATAGGCCCTGAGTTCGGATTCCATTAAAAATGCCCGGTGGGCAGATTAGGGCGATGGCTCAGTGGTGAAAAGCCTTGCTTCACAAGCAAAGGACCTGAGTTCAGATCCTCAGGTCCCATATAAAAATGCCAGTCAGGCGTGGTGACTACCTGCAAGTCTAACCCTGGAAGGCAGAGCCCGGGCATCCCCGTGGCAAGCTGACCGGCTAGCCCGACGAGGCCTAATGGCTGTTCTGGACTTAATTAGTAACCCAGACTGACAACAATAAAGTGGAAGAATAACCGAGGGTGATTCCCAATATCACCCCTGCGCACTTGTGAACAAACACCTGTAGGTACACATGCCCACTTCTATGCAAAGACACTCACATACGCACGCATATAACCCATACACACACATACATCAAGTTTAAACAAAAAAGAAAAGTAACTCAGAAGGACATTTCAGAAAGGGGGGGGAGCACAGGTGTGGTTGAAACCTAGCGACATTCTCCGTGTTTGTACCCTAGGTCGGTCCCACCTTGAATGTAGGGGTTTGATCTGATTCGAAGACCACCGCCTGGGCTTGGCCGCATTGTGCCTTGGGTGATACTGCATTTGATCTCTGGAGTGGGCTGTGTGTGCCTTGGGGGGGGTCCCAACAACACCCAATCAAATCTGGGACAGGAAGGGCTTGGCCCGACTGTTTCATCTGAACAGTAATTGAGATTTCAGAGGCGCATTCCTGTGGAACCAGTCCTGGTGCCTGGGGTGGGCAGGGCGGGCGGGCAGGGCTGGAGAGCCGCTGCCTTGATTTAGGTCACTGCCAGCAGCTTCTTAATTAGTTCTAAACTGGCCGGCGGGTCTCTTTCTCGCTCAGCCTCCCTCCCCCTCGTGCTCACGCTGATCTGTTTCATGGGCACCACAGCTCCGGGCAAGGAGACAACAGCTAAGAAAACTAACTTCTGGAGAGGTGGCCGGGCCCCGGGACACTCAACTGGTGGCCAGCAGAACACGGCATGAACATTCTAAGTTAAACTAGTTCCATTTGGTTTTCTTTTAAAAATTTTTTTATTTACTGAGGGAGAGGAGAGAGAAGGGAGAGAATAGAAAGAGAAGAAAGAGAGAGAAAGAGAGAGTCTCTCCCTCCCCATCCTCTTCCTCTTCCTGCTCAGTCTTCCTCACAAACAGTCTTCACTAGTTTGTTGACTTTAAAAACATTCAACATCCCATATCTTTAAAAGGCTCTTTACCATAAAGCGGAAATTTTCTCCTGACCTTGCGTGGATCTCAGGGTTAAAAACTCACCAGCACCATCTGCTGTAATCAACAGATGTGGGGATCAGTTGCATGTTTCAGACACACACGAGAATGAGACTTCCTTATGCCATTGTCCCGATATGGATTTGATGCTGTCCCTCGAAAGAAGTTTATACAAAGTGGCCTCAAAGCCCTTTTGAGATTGCAATAGTCTAAGGAAACCACAAGTAAACAATTGCCTGTCGACACATCATCGAAAACACAGACCTAAAAGCCAACAGATACTGTTTTATATGTGCAAGTTTCAAAAGCAAATCACAGGGCTGGAGAGGTAGCTCAGTCGGGAAAGTGCTTGCCGCACAAGACGCGGATCGCAGTTGACTCCTGCCACTTACGTTACCAGCCAGGCATGGCACTGCACAGCTATAATCCCAGTGCAGGGGGGGGCGTGAGGATTCCTGCGGTGCACTGGCCAGAGAGTGAGCTCTAAGCTCAGTAAGAGATCCTGTCTCATGAAGCAAGGTGGAGAGAAGCTGCGTAGACAGCAGAGGCTAACTCTGGCTTCTACACACACGCACACATGCACACATGCATACACACACGCATGCACACATACATATTCACGCACACACACGCACATGCACGCACACGCAGGCACACGCACATGCGCAGAGTAAGTTGAAATATCTAATCTGCACAGAAGGCAGGAAACTGCTAACTCATCTTGCCAGAGTCTGCCGTTGGTGCCATCGGCTGGAGGCCTCCTTCAGGGTCTGGTGGGTGTGGGAATGAGGGCCTGGGCAGGGGGCAGACCGCAGGCACTGGCTGGGGGGGATGTTGGGACAGGATCCAGGGACACTGCCCACTGGCCCCGTCCAGGTGCCGCTGCTGTCCCCACTGCTGTCTCTGCTCGAGGCATGCAGAACGCTGTGCTTCCTCTTCGCCCTCCTCCTTTACTGGTTTGGTGCAGGTGCTACTGTGTACTAGGCACTAACTACTGTAGACTAGGTGCTACTGAGTACTAGGCATTACTGTGTACTAGGCACTAACTACTGTAGACTAGGCACTACTGTGTACTAGACACTACTGTGTACTAGGAACTACTGTGTACTGGGTACTAACTACTGTAGACTAGGCACTACTGTGTACTAGACACTACTGTGTCCTAGGCACTACTGTGTATTAGGCACTACTGTGTACTAAGTACTACTGTGTACTAGGCACTACTGTGTCCTAGGCACTACTGTGTACTAAGTACTACTGTAGACTAGGTACTACTGAGTACTAGGCACTACTATGTACTAAGTACTACTGTGTACTAGGAACTACTGTGTACTGGGTACTAACTACTGTAGACTAGGCACTACTGTGTACTAGACACTACTGTGTCCTAGGCATTACTGTGTACTAGGCACTACTGTGTACTAAGTACTACTGTGTACTAGGCACTACTGTGTCCTAGGCACTACTGTGTACTAAGTACTACTGTAGACTAGGTACTACTGAGTACTAGGCACTACTGTGTACTAAGTACTACTGTAGACTAGGTACTAGGCACCACTGTGTACTAGGGACTACTGTGTACTAGGCACTACTGTGTACTAGGTACTACAGTGTGCTAGGCACTACTGTATACTAAGTACTACTACTACTGTGTATTAAGTACTACTGTGTACTAGGCACTACTGTGTACTAGGCACTACCGTGTACTAAGTACTACTGTGTATACTAGGTACTACTGTGTATTAGGTACTACTGTGTCCTAGGCACTACTGTGTACTAAGTACTACTGTAGACTAGGTACTACTGAATACTAGGCACTACTGTGTACTAAGTACTACTGTAGACTAGGTACTACTGAGTACTAGGCACTACTGTGTACTAGGCACCACTGTGTACTAGGGACTACTGTGTACTAGGCACTACTGTGTACTAGATACTACAGTGTGCTAGGCACTACTGTATACTAAGTACTACTACTACTGTGTATTAAGTACTACTGTGTACTAGGCACTACTAGGCACTACCGTGTACTAAGTACTACTGTGTATACTAGGTACTACTGTGTACTAGGCACTACTGTGTACTAAGTACTACTGTGTACTAGGCACTACTGTGTACTAAGTACTACCGTGTACGAGGCACTACCGTGTACTAAGTACTACCGTGTACTAGGCCCTACCGTGTACTAGGCACTACTGTACTAGACACTACCGTGTACTAGGCTCTACTATGTACTAAGTACTACTACTACTGTGTACTAGGCACTACTGTGTACTAAGTACTACTGTGTACTAGGCACTACTGTGTACTAGGCACTACTGTGTATGAAGTACTACTACTACTGTGTACTAGGTACTACTGTGTATACTAGGTACTACATGTACTAAGTACTACTACTACTGTGTACTAGGCACTACTCTATATTAAGTACTACTGTGTACCAGGCTCCTGCTGGCCTTTTGGTCTGGGGAAGGTGGTGGTGGTCTTCCTCTTTGCATTCCTGAGCGGGGCGCTGGCTCGCGGCAGCTGGTGGAGAAGAGCGACGCAGTGCTGCCTGTGGGAAAGCACCAGGGTGGGGCTTTGTCCAGCCTCAGCTCATCTTCCTCCCATCTGAGGGGCGACCCCACTGTTGGCTGGGCCACGCGTGTTACCCATTTATCCAGTGCGGTACTTGGGAGTTGCTCCAGCAGTGGCTGCTGGTGCTGGAAGGGGGTTTGAAGTGAGCCACGCTGCTGAGAGCGGGCTTCATGCCTGAGCTGTAGAGTCTGGTGGTCGACTAGGGTGGCCTGGAGGAGCAAGGTCAGTACAGGGCGTGTCGGGCTGGGTAGAGATGGTGGCACTTGGTGGGTGACGGGGTTCATGGTCTCGGGTCACAAGGGCTGTGCACACGCAAACCCAGCTCTCAATGGTCTGATCCGCTTGCTCTGAGGAAAGCATCTGCGTCCTCAAACCTTCTCCCAAACCCACTCTCTGTATTCCTTCGTTAGAGCTGCCGTAACAAAGGATGCAGCCCGATGGCTTAGATGGCAGTCACTGGGGCATGGTAATGGGCGCGCTGACCAGCCCCGTGTTCAGAGGGAGAAGTGACTGAGGCCAGCGTGGATTGTGATGGACACTCTGCTACAAAAATGGCACAAGATGAACCCATCCCCATCGCCGCCCCCCCCAGACAAGTTTCCGCTCCCTCCTGGAGCAGGAATGTGAGATGAAGGGACTGGAGCAGTCAGCGTCCATTTCACCCCATCCCCCATCCCCCACCCCCCGGTTTGCGGGTGGCTGCCTCCTTGCTGTCTGTGCCTCATCTTCTCTCTGAACTTCCCTGGTTCTAAACATGTCCTCTTTTTCTCATAAAGATTCTGGTCACAGTGAATCAAGGCCTGTCCCCATGTAACTGGAGTCCACCTCTGGACAAATCGCCTCTTGTGATGTTGTCTCACCAAATGCGCTTGCATTTTGTGGTACTCGAAGTGGGGTTCCAGCGTGTGGATTTGGGCAGGTGGTACCCGCTTCGGTTGAAAACACAAGGGCCCTGTGCCCCTTGGATGGCTTTGGCATTGACTTGTCTTGGCTCATCTGAAGCACCGAGAGGCCGGTGGGTCTTAGGGCCCCTCGTCAGTGAGCTGTCTTTATGCTTCCATCTCCTTCCCAAGCTAAGCCTTAGGACCCCCTCCCCAGAGCCAGTCTGAGCGGCCGGGAACCCCGTTATTCTATGTCCGTCTTTGCTGAGCAGCCGCAGCCACAGGTGACGCCTTGACTTGCTGGCAAGGTTCAGTACCGGTCCGTGTGCCTTTGTCCCCGGCGGCTCACAAGGTACTGGGTAGATGAGCAAGGCCGCGCTGGATTGACAGAAGCCTGGTGTGCGCTGTGGACCTTCCACATGCTGCCTCAGGACCACAGTTATCCCTTTTCCCTTTCGCTGTCGATACTGACCTTGAAGGAACAAGCTCTCCACGGCAAGGAGCCTGAAATAGCTCATCTGCTGCCTGACACAACGGGGCAGCAGTCCTGTCTGTCTATACGATGTCCCCACCATGGCTCCTCAGAGAAGGACAGGGAGATGCTGCCCTGTCGAATTCTATAGTGCACCCTTCTACCCCCCTCCATGTCAGCACATCCATTCAAAAGGCCACGGGCTTGGAAAGGTGAAGCAGTTTCCTCAAGGCCACAAGTGAGGAATGGGGAGAGGAAGAATTTGCACCCAGATCCTGAAGATGAAACCTACCTGCTTCCACCACGACGTGCCCTTCCTTGTCTGATCCAAGGAGTCACCCAGGTGGGTGTGGCATCTCTGAGGTCCCACGGCACTGCAGAGGGGAGGCGGGGAAGACGCCCCTGTGACGGTGCGCAAGGGAACATAATTTGGAAGCTGTCTGATGTAGAACGCTGTGGACAGCATGATCTTCCCAAGTCTCCTCTGGGAAGGGACAGGGAAACAACCAACCAATAAACGAAGAGTCCTCATCCTTGGCCCCGCTTGCCATCTACAGTTCAGACAACGAGGTCCAAATCATTTAGGAAATCTAAGACATTAGGAAGATAGCCTCAGCTATCTGGGGTGAACCGTGCATGGAAGGGGTACAGAGAAGCCAGAAGGGGTACAGAGAAGCGAATGGGAGGGCGCAGCTTGGAAAGTGTCAGCAAATATACACTGACCAAAGGACCGCTTACAACACAGCTCAAAGTCCATGGGGCCTATTTACCCAGTGGGAACTGGGCTGGGCTAGAGCCAAGGCTGCCCTGGACCCAGCTTGCCCAGAAAAGAGGCAGAGGCCGAGCCGCAGGTGAGCCCCACAATGCCATGTCTGCGGGAAGCTGTTTGTCTGTGTAGAGACACAGGAGCGACTGGGGAGCTCGGAAGCTTGGAGCTCTCTCTGCTGGGGAGTCACGCCTGGCTTTAATAAATATGTACAGAATCTATAAATACATACGTAAGAAACTAACACAGGAACACCTAGAGGTGGAAGGGCGGAAGTGGGTACCAGCCGCCTGGGCCAAGCAGACTTTGGTGGATGAGACCCCCATAGGGTTGGACCCACTAACACTCCACAAACATTTACATTGCAAGATTCTAGGTGAGCATGAATTTTGAAGAAGACCCCCTCTGCAAAAGTAGATACTTTTTAAATGAAAGAAGTGCAGCAGTAGTGAAATAAAGCAAAGTTTACATTTCGAGCAAGCAGCAATTATAATTCTTTTTAAAGGCACCCTTCCTGGCCCGAGCAAGCACTAAAGCTAGATGGTATTCCGTTTCATAAATTACTGGGACAGCTCGCAGAGGCCATCTTGCAGTTCGGCAGCACTTACCTGTCTCAGAGAAGAGAGCCACGGGCTGGAATGGATGTATATTTACCACTCCTTGAACACAAAGGGACAGAGTGATGAGCTCATGTTCTTGGAACAAGAGGCCAGTCCCCAGATTTATGCTCGCTTTGTGTTGCACCAAATGGTGATGTTTCTGCTCTTGTCTCCGTAGTCTCTGCTGTGTGCTGAGTGCACACTTCAGGAGGAATATGGCGGTGCTTTGGGGCCCACAGAGGAGGTATTTGGGGCCCACAGAGGAGGTATACGGGCCACTGCAGCTTGCTTAGGACAGACCGACCCACAAAGGCACAAAGAAACCAGTTTCGCTGAAGCAGGCACCGGAAAGCTGGGGCTGCTCTCCTAGGACGTCATTGCCACCACATGACCGGCGTGTGGGCAGGGATGATACCACCGCCGAAAGAAGCAGAACCTTGTGATTTTAAACCAGCAAAGGCCTCATCTCTGCTTAGCATTCTACAGGACTGATCAGAACATTAGTGACCGTGGAGAGTTGGAATGTTGTGGGTCTGGAGCCAAGTTATCTTGAGCTATCTTTTTCCCTCCTAATAGCCATCGATGGTCCGCCTCTGCGCCTGACTTTGCGACCGTTAGCAAGGCACTTTGGAATGTTCTGACAGACCACCCCTTAGCTTTCACCAACCAGAGTGCTAAGAATGTCGCCAGGGGCTGTCGCCAGCCCCCACGTGAAAAACTGGGAGCAAGGGTGCTTACCTGTAAACCTACCTCAAGGTCAAGGTGGTGGGGTGGGGAGAGGAGGGGCTCCTGGGCCTGTGGATCAGCAAGTTTAGCCAGATTAGTAAACTCTAGGTTCTGCATGAGACCCTCTCTCAAGCTACCTGATGTTTCCACCAATGTATGTAAGAAGTGCTTGACTTAGGACTTTTTTCGTTCTGTTACTATGAAAACCGCATGAAACTCTTGCCGCACACTCAGATGTTCTGGGACCAAGGTCAGCTCTAGGATAAGCTCCTCCCTCGCAAGGTGAGGCCTGGGAATCCACCGGAGTCAATGGCAAAGGCGGCACAGCCACTCCAGGTGGCTGGTGGGAATATCACAGCCCGATGCAGATGCAGGATGAGGAGCAGATGGCTCTGAGGCCAAGTGACGGCTGGGGCTGAAGGCGTCGCTTGGGAATGTAGGACGTGGGAGTAATCGGTGTGGAGAGAGCAGTCACTGGTGGCGAGAGGGAAAGATGCTGGGGGGTCCCTAGAAGGACAGGAGCCCCGCAAACACGGGATCTGAGCCAGGCTTCACTCTGCGGGTCTACGGCCGCATAACACCGTAATCCTGATTACACTGCCTGGTTCCTCTGTGCTGAATGAATCCAGGACTCAAGCAATGTGGGGCGCAAGCCCTTTATTCTTGCTCAGAATTCTCATTTACTCTTCAGCATGCCAGCAGAGTTCATACCAACATGGGGAGCTGAGGAAGCTCCGCATGCCACAACCACCCAGAGACCCACATTCTTCCTCACTTGCCAAAATGCCTGCGTGCCCAAAGTACTCCAAAGCACGGACATGTTCTCTCTTATCGCCCTGTCCTGGGAATGGTCCACCCCCTGTGGATGAGTTTTCTCCTGTCAATTAGAAAATCTAACTGCATGTGTTCCACAGATGTGTCTAAATGCACAGCCCCCAATTGTTGAGTGTCCTCATTAACAAAAATGAGGATTAAAAACCAAACCGAGACACTACTGCTAAAACAGCAACAACCGAAAAACCCGAATCTACTTCTTTGGGTTGACTTGGAGAGTAAATGAAACCACCTTGAAATTTAAAGACATGCCTGGTGACATCTTGCAGTCCCAAGGGAATTCCAAAGACATGTCTGTTTGGGGACTCGCAGCTTTTTTTTGTGTGCTTCTTGTTCATTTTAGCTTGCTGTTCTATTTCACATTATCTTTTACAAGCATCCCAAGAGGGCTTAGGTAGTATCCAGGAAGGCAAATTAGTATTCGAATGCACGAGATTTCCTTCATGTTCATCTAATGAAAGACAGTCACTGTCAACTTAAGACGGCTGGCTGTGATTACAGGTCTCAGCACACGCAGGTGCGGCCCAGGTCTCAGCCTGTGCGCTGCCGTGTAAGATCCGAGACAGGCATCCTCAGACGTCTCTACATACCTGTGACTCACAGTGGTCAGTCATCAGGATCCGTGGGCTCACCGGCAAAAAACACAGACAACTGGTTTGTCTGTGGTCAGACAGTCATGATGAATGAATTTGGCCCCAGCTCTTCCCTTCTGTGGAGTCACCGGCAAAAGTCCGCCTTTCTCCACTTTCAAAGACGCTCGGATTCACATGTATATTAAGACCTCGTCATTCACTGGTGTCTGGTGGCCGAGTCCTGGCAGCCAGCCTTCTTTGTAGATTCCTTAAATTTAGGCTGTCTTAGAGCAGCCATGCTAGGATGTTCTCTGAAAGGCTTCAGTTTCCTGGACTTGCCTAACCTTATAAAAATATACATCTCTGATGCTGAGCACCATCTTTGTCTCCTTTGCCCCTCATGGGACTCCGCATCTGGAGTCCATGAGTTCCTATCTGACTCTTTCCCCCCCCCCCCGCGCCTCACCCCCCATGGATTCCATGCTTGGAGCCCCTGAGTTCTCCAGGGCTCTCTTGCCCCGCACAGGTTCATGTCTGTGGGTCGCGTTCTTTTTCTCCTCTAATAAACTCTGCCTTAACCCTCTCTATGTGGTCTGGTTTCAGTCTTTGACTCACAAGAACCCGAACATGTAAGACCCCAGAGGGATCCCGTAACAAAATGACGATGTGACTTGTAGTCTTTTCGCCCCTATCACATATTTATAAAAGTTACTTATGGCATCTTATATTTATAAGTTAATAGGCTACTTATGATAGAGCTACTTATTGATGAGCTTGATAATGGCGACTTTTATTTTACCACTAAAAGTTCAGGCTTTTAGGACATTTTTTAACTGAATTTTTTATTGAATTTTTTTGAGTGTTGTATACATAATACGGTAAATTTATGTTTTCACTCCCTAATTCCCAATCCCATCCCCTCCCTCTCCCCTCACAGCCCTTCATCTCCCCTGCCAAACTCCCTCCTATTTTCAAGTCTTTTCACTTGTGTGGCCCACTGGGTTTCGTCTAGTCTGTCTTTGATGACATGTGTTTGACGTGCTTCATGCTCCAGCAAGTATCACATAGGTCAATAGGTCAATAGGTCAATAGGTATCCCATGGAGGAAGCATCTTTAAAATTAGGAATAGCTTTTATAATAAGCAGTGGGGACAGAATTCTGAGTGGGGCATATTCTGGACAAATTTAAATAGATTCTTGATCTTACGTGTACTAAATGGAGATTATGGTGAAAACCATTTGCTAGGTCTTAATGATAAAAAGTGGACCAAATGTTGCTTCAGCAGCCATTTTTTTTTATAACAAGGTATGTGACATCCAACTCAGCATCAATGTGATTTTCACAAGGCAATAGTGTGGAAGGTTCTGTTTTGTTATCAAAGGTTTCGTTAAACTTCTCAAATTCCTCTCTTAATGCATTAATCTTTAAATCATGCTCTTTAAATGCCCATAACTCGCTCACTTTTAAACTGTTATATTTTTATAAGACATATATATGATATAATTTTATTATAAGAAAATAAAGTATTTTGAAACATTTACTTTAATTGTTTTCTGCTTTGTTGGGCACCCCAGTGTTTTCAAACCACCGAGCATGCCCGGGTCAGGAGAGCTGCCTCTGCTAGCTGCAGCAAGGGTTGATCTTTCCAGGGGCATCAGAGGCTGCTTTTCTCCCATGCACACCTTGAAACCTAACTGCAAACATGCAGATATTATTCACAACGACTGAGAACCCTTGTCTGTGCAGCTTAGTATCCACATATGCAACAAGGATGGGGAAAATATATCTCGGTTAGGACTGCTTTGATAAGTGATTTTTTAAACTTTATTTATTTTGTGTGTGTGTGTGTGTGTGTGTGTGTGTGTGTGTGTGTGTGTGTGTGTGTGTGTGAGAGAGAGAGAGAGAGAGAGAGAGAGAGAGAGAGAGAGAGAGAGAGAGAGAAGGCACTGCGTGTCCCCGTGGAGCACCAAGGGTGACTTTGGGAATCATCCTGGATTGCTTTACCCCTTTCTTGCTTCACTCGGGAATTTCCCACGCTCCACCCACTGGGGCCAGAAGTGCAGGCCACTGTCCTTTCCACCTGGCATTTTTACCTGGGACCTGGGACCTGGAACCTGAACTTAGGCCCTTCTGCTTCTGAAGCAGATTCTTAACCCCTGAGCCACCTCTCCAGATGTTTACTACAACATACTATGCCAAGGTTGTAAGGAAGCTCCTTTTCATATAGACTGGCTCCGAGTGTGGCGGTCCTTCATCTTTCAGTAACTCCAATGGAAAATGTCTCAGATTCTATAATTTAAAAACAAGTTCTTGTGCTTTTCAAGCCTTGTCACAGAGATGGTCTTGCAAAGATGCATCAGACACGCTGCAGCACTACATCTTGTCACAATTGGTCCATGTGTATCCCCTTGGTATTCTTTAAGAGCAAGTCAGATGTTGCGTGTTCTGCACAGGACCTGTCATGGTTCAGAGTCTATATATGGGCTGGTGACTTGCTTCCTCGGCACCTGTTGGCCTGCTCAGCTCTGTAGTGCAGGCAGCGCTAGGACATCTTTTTAAAAATTTATTAATTAATGAGAGAGAGACAGACAGAGAGAGAGAGAGAGAGAGAGAGAGAGAGAGAGAGAGAGAGAGCGAGCTCAGGCACACCAGTGAATATATACCATGGTGTGGGCATGCAGGTCACAGGAAAACTCTTAGAAGCCGTTGTCTCCTTCTAACATGGATGCTCCTCAGGCCTTGAACTCAGGTCTCCAGGCTTGCAAACAGGTGCCTTTACCTGCTGAACCATCTTGCTGCCTCCTATTTTTAAATTTTGCCATCCCAAGCAAACCTAAAAAATTGGGTGTGCCAAAAAGAACTAGTCCTAGGGGTTGGGGTTGCGTCTCAGTTGGTAAGTGCTTTCCTAGCATGTGTAAAGTTCCGAGTTCGATTCCCTGCACTGCGTACACCAAGTGTGGGAGCTCATCTGTCCTCCTAGTGCTTGGGCAGGGAAGTGGAAGCAGGAGAATCAGGAATTCAAGGTCATCCTTGGCTGCACACTGAGGCTGGGCCAGCCTGGGATACGCAAGACTCTGAAAATGAGAGCTAAAATGAATGACACAGAGAAAGGGAGAGGAGGGAGAGGAAGAGAGAGAGAAAGAGAAAGGAAGAAGAGGATGAGGAGAAAGAGAGAGAGAGATAAAGGAAGGAGAGGATGAGGAGAGAGAGAGAGGAAGGAAGAAAGGAAGGAAGGAAGGAAGGAAGGAAGGAAGGAAGGAAGGAAGGAAGGAAGGAAGGAAGGAAGGAAGGAAGGGGAGAGTGAGGGAGGAAGGAAAGAAAGAAACAGAAAGCAGGCCTATCCTCTAGCTGGTGAGACTTTGACCTTGAAGTAACTCAGGCAGTCTGGTCCCAGTTTTGCCCCAGGGATGCAGCCCTTCACCTACCCCTGGAAGACAACTAGAGCCCCGTACACTTCCTACCGCTGCCCCTCTGCTGGCTGGGACATCACTTGGACCAACAGCTGGCCGACCGTCTCCAGCACCTTTGAAGTCCTCTGTCTTCGATGGCTGTTGCAATTCTTCTGTGGTATGTGCTGGAAATCCTTTGCCTCTCAGTAGGATTTTTGTCTCAGTTGAGCCAAGCATGTGACCCAACCCGTGGATGAGGTTCCGGTGGTGATCTTGGCGGAGCATGTGATCATGAACTCTCGCCCTGCCTGACCCTTGGGTTCCTGACCTGACGAACAGGAAAAGCAAACACTCACTGAATCCCAGCGGGAATGAGAGTGTGAAGGAGGTTGGTGTTCATGATCTGTGGGTTACTCATTACTCTGTCACTCGGTTGCCATTTACGGAACACCTGCCATATCCAAGGCTCCCAGAGAGGTAGCCCTGCGGGGCAGGCAGGTGCCCGCGGACGCCACCTAGCCAAGGCCACATCTCCTGTGTCATCAGTGAAACCTGCCAAGGCCCTGGGGCCTCAGTGGCAAGCTGAGTTATTCTACTTGGGGTGCTGGGGGGGCTTCCTGAAGGGGATGGCATTGGAATAGGGTCCTGAAAGATGACAGAGCCCAGAGAGAAGTCTGGGGTGGGGGGGCACGCTTAGGGGGTGGATGTACCAGCGTCTCTGTGCATCTGGAGTGAGCAAGGATTAAGTGCAACCCAAAGGAGCCTGAATTTCATCGGGGCTTGACCCGGGCCGGGTCCCTCTGGGGCACATTCCGCAGGTGGTGTAGGAGCTGGACGGAGAAGGTGGTTGCAAGAACGTAATGATCTCAAGCTGGGAAAACTGGGGCGGTGGGAGTGAGGACAGTGGTGAGTGAGGGGGAGAGACCTTCATCCTCATCCTCATCTGGTGCCGACTGAAGGAGGGCCTGGCCCTCTGTATGAAATGTTCACTGGCTCTTGGCCTACAGAGATAGCTCAGGGGTTAAGACTCTGCCTTCCAAGCAGAAAGACCTGAGTTCAGATCCCGGATTCCATGTAAAAATGCCAGGTGGAAATGGCAGCAGCCTGCACTTCTAACCCTGGAAGATGGGGCCTGGGAAACCCCAGAGCAAAACAGAAGGAGGGAGAAGCAATCCAGGATGATTCCTGAAGTCACCCTGGGTCTCCAAGGGCACATGCAATGCCTCTGATACACACAGGCACAACACACACAGATACACACATTGAAGAAAAAAAAGAAGAAGGAGAGGGAGAGGGAGGGAGGGGGAAGAGGGGAGGAAGAAGAGAAAGAAAGGTTCGCCTGGACTAGAGAGACAACACAGCCGTGAAAGTGCTTGTCACAAAAGGAGAAGGACCGGAGTTCGGAGTCTGTGATCTCACATGCAATGCTTGGTGGGGCACGATGACCTGTGATTCCTGACCTGGAAGGCGGAGCCTCGGAACCCCCAGCAAGCTGGTTGGCCAGACTAGTCCTCATGACGCTTTCTGGATTTAATCGGAGACGCGGACTCACCACGATGCGGCAGAAGGGGGTTAGGATGAGTCCTCGTGTCACCTTGGCCCTCCACATGTACCAGGAGCTCATGGACCTGCCCCACACGTGCCAACACACACATAAAGGAGAAGCAAGATATTCACACCCCATGTCCCTCACCTTCCCCACCACATCTTTCTCCCTCAACACGGCATCTGTCACCTTAGACATTTCCTTTCGCCATGTCATGGTATGCACTGTGTCCCCCCACAGTCTGGTGTGTTTGGGAAGGTCACGGCACCTTTGAGAGGCGGAGGTTTGCTGGAGGAAGGCGGTCACAGAGGGTGGGCCTTGATGTGGTTTAATCTCACCCTACTTCCGGGATATGTCTGCTTGTGCAGCAAGCAGCTAGTAGCTCTCAGCCTCCCAGAGGGATGGATGACGAGGGCCTCTCCAGCCTCTGCCTCCAGCCGTGCCGTGTCTACCGTGAAAGACTGCATCTCTGCTGTGGAACTGTAAGTTGAATAAATCTCCTTGTCTCCCTTAAATTCCATGGCTTCGGGTGCTGTCTCACAGCGACGGAGCAGAGCAGCTAGTGTACTCCATACCTGCTAGCTAGTGCTTCGATGGAGGACCGTGCATAGAGACAGAGCCTCTATGGTCTTCTTTGTTCTGTACTTGGTGCCAGAACAGGAGCCCGGAATGTTGTTGAGGGAATTACTCCTGAATAACCAACTTCTCGGACACGTTAGAGTAGAAGAGAGGAGTTTTTAAAATTTTTTAAATTTTTACAAGCATATTGAGTACTAATCCCTGTTTCTCTCTATCCCCCTCCCTCCCATCTCCCTTCCTTTCCCTCATCAATCCATCTCACTCCCTCCCACCCTACTACCTGGCGGCTTCTAAGGACCCCAGGGTTCCCTTTGGCTTGTCTACTCTTATGGGGGTTCAGGCCTCTGTGGCATACTAAGTTGCCCCTCCTTAGGACACCCGCTAATAGGGGACTTTCCCTTCACCTGTCCAGCTCTAGTTCCTAAGGTTTCCCCTGTGTGTTCTTATCTCTCTTCAGTTCCTCATAGTCTATGGGCACATGTTGGTATATCAGTCATTGTGCAGGTCTGGTAAGGACGCGTCTCACTGCAGTGAGCTCCTGGCTGCAGCAGTCCTGCCTTGAATGGAGTGTCTTGTCCAACAGTGGATCTTCCCATCCGTAGGTGGAAGAGAGGAGTTTTACTCTCTAATAGTCTAGAGCTGAGGTCACTCTCTAAGGACTCCAGGCCCGAGTTTAGCTTGCACTTTCTTTTATTCTAAAGCAGGGCAGGGATAGAGCAAGCAAAGCGGGACTTTCCAGAAGCAGAAGCGAAGGTTGCTAAGCGTCGCAGGGCCCGTGTTACCTGCACCAGATGCGGTGGCTTCTCGGAAATGTCTGCTTGACTGACTTTGGAATTTCAGTTATTTCCATCTCTACTTATGCTGGCAGTAACTCAACAGTTTGCCATTGTTTTTCTCCTTCAGTGGTAACAGTTCAATGTGCGGGGGGCTTCTTTGGGAACCCCCTTCAATGTCTGGCTGAAAATCGTTAGTGGACAGTCCTTCCGTGAGCGCCCTGCTTCTTGTTCACAGATGCACATGACCCTCTGTGTTAGCTTTCAGGGTCTACACGAAATGAGCCTTTGGTAACCTTAGTTACACTGCTTGGGAGCTCAGTCCCGCGTGTACCAAGATGCAATTCATGGGATCCAGAAGCAGCTACGAAGTGTGAGCTAAGGAGATTAAGTGAGCCTCACCCAAGGGGTAAGATTGGGTGGGGAGAGGATGTAAGCCGTTGCTTCCTGTCCTGTGTCCCCTCCAGAGTGTCCCCTCCGAGGCTTTGTCAACCTGGAGGAGATGTCGCACCTCCTGGACGAGGAGGGTCACCCACACAGTGGGCAAAGGTCAGTAAGATCCGCACCCGCTCTTCGTTATTCATTCTCCCTTGATTTGCTCTGCTCCTGTGACCTGCTGTGGGGGGTCCGAGTTTAGTTGGTGGTGCATTTTCAAGAGTAAAATAAGGCAGGAAGAGGAAGCAGAGTTGCCAGATGGTTAAAATAAAATATATGTTTAAAAGGGCGCTGACAAGATAGCTCAGCAGGGAAAGGGACTTGCAACCAAGCCCGAAGACCTGGATCTGAGCTCTGGGGGTCCCGTGGTCAAAGGAGAGAACTAACTCCGGCAAGTTGCCCTCTGACCTTCAGATGGGAGATGTGGCCCCCCACCCTCTCCTACCCTCCAAACGAATAGATAAATGCGTGAAAAATGCCTAAAAAGATTTCTGTGGGCTGGTGAGACAGCTCATCGGGTAAGGCACTTGCTTGCCATCCTGGTGACCCGAGTTCAATTCCCCAAAACTCACTGGGTGAAAGAAGAAAGCGGACGCTGGCAGCTAGTTGTCTTCTGACCTCTGCCTGTGTGGACTGTAGCGTGCAAGTGTGCCCTCTCTCTGTCTCTTCAAAGACTTTTGATAAAACACATCCACGCAGTAAAGTAAAATTCAAACAGAGCAAAGGCCAGCAGAAATTGCACCTTTTTTAGGAATTACAGTCATGGTAGTGTTCCCATACTAACCGGGAAGCCCAAGAAAGGACTCTGGGCTATGCCACTGAGCCCTTACACCTCACTGGGGTGGAGGACTCAGAGGGAGGTTTGGCATTCACACAAAAGGATGCTCCAGGGGATGGGAGGGGGGAAGGGAAGGCACTGGGAGAAGGGGAGTGAGGGAGTGAAAGGAAGGGGAAAAGGGGGGAAGAGGGCAAAGGGGGACTGGGGAGAGGTGGAGGAAGGGAGAGGATGGGGTACCTATGGAGCTTGTATGATTAGGGAAAAAATAAATAAATAAAATTTAAAAAAAGAAATATCCCCCTTTTTTTGAAAATTCTTGTAGAGAATATGTGGATATGTGTGGGCATATGTACGTGTGTGAGTGTTCATGCATGTGTGCATTTGCATGTATGAGTGTGGATACATGTATGTATTTTACATGCACGCATGTGCATGTGTGTAGGGTGTGTGCATACATGTGTGTGCATGCATGTGCCTGTGTGTAGGGGTGTGCATGCATGTAGAGGTGTGTGTGCATGCATGTGCCCGTGCGTATGTGTGTAGGGGTGTGCATGCATGTGCCTGTGTGCCTATGGAGCGGAAAGACACCCTCAGGGGTTTCTCCTCAGGTTCTGTCATCTTTTTTGATGTGGAGTCTCTCACTGTGTGTGTGTGTGTGTGTGTGTGTGTGTGTGTGTGTGTGTGTGTGCGTGCATGTAATATGGAGCTAGAGGATTGTCCCCCCTCAGTTTCTATCTGCTTTTTTTTGATACAGGGTCTCTTACTGGCCTGGACCCTGCCAGGTAGGCTATGCTGGTTGCCTGGGAACCCCAGGGGTCCACTTGTGTCTGAAGCCCAGTGCTGAGATCCTGAGCAGCCCCCACTTTCACACCTTTAACCTCCCTCTGCTGGGCTTTCTGACAAACGTATCTGTCTCTAAGTTCTTAGTGAAGAGCCTGGAGAGGGGCAAGGAGGCAGTGTCTCGGCTTCTCCCCCCCCATTCTTTTCATTGTGATTTTGTTCTCGAGACCAGGACGAAGGTGCAGATGATGGCGTGTTTGCCACGTCTCTTCAGCACGGTGCTGAGGTCTCGACAGTACAATTAGGTAAGAAAGAGAAATAAGCAGCACCAAAATTGGAAAGGCGGAGACAAAACTGAATCTATTTGTAGAGGATGTTTTTTTAAACTTAGTCAATTAGTAGCTGCCTGGGGCTGGAGATGGGGGAAGTGGAGGGAAATGGAGAGGAAATGGAGGGGAAATGGGGGGTGATGGCTAATGGGCGTGGTTCCTTTTGGATGAAGGATGGGAATGTTCTGAAGCCAATGGCTCAGAACTGATCCATTGAATTGTACACTTGAAATGAGTGAATTGTATGGCATGTGAATTACATTTCAGCAAGGATGTTTCTTAAAAGATTAAGTGGCCAATTTCCAGGAGAATTTAAAAATTAACCGAGGAAGAAATTGAAAATCTGAATAATTGGATAATGCTAGAAGAAATTTAAATGGTATTTGAAAAATGTCTTCCCTCTAGCTGAGATAAAGATGCAAAGCCAGACTATTTTAGAGTCGAGTGCTGTAAAAGCTTTAAGCATTTCCACATGTTTTCTTGATCACATTCTGAGCATGGAGAAAGTGAGTGATTTCCCAACTCATTTGACTTGGCTAGCACTACTTGATAATCCAATAAAATGGAAGGGAGGTATCATAAAGAAATGCGAGAGGAAACTATAATCTAATATATTTATGATCTCAGATGCAAATATCCTGGAGAAAACATAATAAATTGAATCCTCAATATAGTTAAACTCCAGCAGAGTTCATTCTATGGCTTCAAGGATGGTTCAACATGAGGAAATGTATTAATGAAATTCTTTTCAGTAATGAATTCACAGAGAAAAAAATTTACGGTTATTTGAATAAACGACAAAAAGTTACTCGATTAAATTTAGTACTGATGGCTAATTTAAAATCTAAGAAGTCCCGAAAAGAATCTACTTTAACTTCATAAAGAATATCTTGCAGAAACCTATACAAAGCCCTCATTCGTGGTGAAATGCATGCTAGGAACTTTTCAGTGGAAGTGGGTCGTCAGAGAGACTGTCTGTAACCACCAGATATATTCAGGGTTTCAAAGGTTTAGGTATACAAGCCTAAGTCTTTCCTTTATGATCTTGGGAACTTTTTAAAATTCAAATTGTATGATGTGTTATTATCTAGAACTGATACCAATCTCACATCTTCTTTATTAGCTTTGTTTCTGGTTGTCTTGTGCTGGCCAGAACATCCTCCTGTAGCTAATTTTGATGACTTTTAATATATCTGGAAAGTTCCTAGCATTTCATCATGAATGAGGAATTTTGCATAGATTTCTGCAAGATATTCTTTATAAAGTTAAAGTTTCCAAGGTCATAAAGAAAAGACTTAGACTTGTGTAGCTAAACCTTTGAAACTCCTGTGTAGGGGTGGTGCGACATCTTGGTGAGGCGCCTACACGCAAACCTGCCACCTGAATTCATCTGACTTGAGTTCATCTCTGGAAACCCATATGGTAGGAGAAAAGCGAGACCTGGCTTCTGAAAGTGTCTTCTTAAAATTTTTATTTATTTGTTTGTTTGTTTGTTTATTTATTTATTTTGTGTGTGTGTGTGTGTATCAGAGGGCACTGCGTGTCCCTGTCGAGGAAACAAGATGACTTTGGGAGTCATCCTGGATTGCTTCTACTTCATTCTTGCTTCACTCTGCGATTTCCCAGGCCCCGCCCACCAGGACCAGAAGTGTAGGCTGCTACCATTTCTACCTGGCTGTTTCACGTGGGATCTGGGATCCAAACTCAGGACCTTTTGCTTGCAAGATAGAGTCTTAACCCCGGAGGCATCTTTCCAGCCCTG
The DNA here is from genome assembly GCA_023101885.1 of Typhlomys cinereus. Classification (NCBI taxonomy): domain Eukaryota; kingdom Metazoa; phylum Chordata; class Mammalia; order Rodentia; family Platacanthomyidae; genus Typhlomys; species Typhlomys cinereus. The sequence goes on from JALPQD010000198.1 coordinate 784,195, forward strand.
AAAGTGTTTTTTTGATCTCTCTCAACGCATGCGCACACCTTCTCATCTCTCTCTGCCTCTCTCTGGTTGGAGGATGATGGCGACTTGTCCGAAGTTCAGGGCTCAGGAGGGAAGCTGGAAGGCGGAGTTCATTTATTCCTCCATTTTCGTGTGTGTGTGTGTGTGTGTGTGTGCGCGTGTGTGCGCATGTGTGCGTTAAGTGGGCACACCTGGGTGTGCACGTGCATTGAGGTGTGAGGCTGAGACTGGGAATCACCTCCCATCTCTCTCACCTGCCCTTTGTGAGGCTGGGATCTTTCAACTTGCTCTAGGGGTTTCCTAGGCAATGCCTTCTGCAGTCGGGATTACAGGTGGGCACCAGACTTGGCCCAGCATGTTTACTATTTTTACATGGGATCTGGGGATCCGAACACAGGTTCTCTCGCTTGTTCAGCAGTCTCTGAGCTACCTCTCCGACCCAGGGGGCTCGGGGGGGCTGCAATCCTGATAGATTTCCCCGACTCCCCCACCTGCTTTACCCTTCCCTGGTGTTAGCTGGACTTGTTTGCAATGGCCCCTGGCACATCTTTGATCTGCGGGCTTCTGGTGGCCTGAAGGGTCCTTTCAGTGTGTGTGATGGGGCGGGAATGCATCCTGAGGCGAGAAGGGTGCGCTGCTCCAGGAGCAAGTGGGCTCTTCCTCGGTTTCCTCCCTCCTTCCCTGGCCTGGACTCCCTGAGCTGTAAATGGCAGTCAGGTCTGGCAAGGCCTGGTCTCCTGGCCAGCCTGCCTGCTCAGGGTGAGGGAGACATTGGCCTCTGCTCCCCACTGCACACACCGGCCTAGGCTCAGTGTTGCAGTCCGCCTGCATGGTGCTGATAAATGACCATCACACAGCTTAAGGGAACAAGGAGTTTACTTTCTTACGATAGTCTGGTTACAGTTCATAGTCCAGCTTGACAGGAGAGCTCACACCAACACCAGGGCTGAGGGAACTGACCGCACCATCACTGCATAACTGGCTGAGAGATGGACAGTCCTTACTTGCCAGACCAGCATGTCTGGCTAAGTGAACAGAAGGATGCCAACTCTCTCAACCAGCTCTCTGTGATTTATCCAGGGCCTAATCCCACCCACTATGGGCTGGGCCTTCCCCAGCAGCTAGACAATCTCCTTCAGGTTTGCTGTGGGCTTAACTCAACCATCAACTCTCCACAACTGTGCCCAGAGCCCAAACCCTCAAGAGTCAAGTTGACACCTGTGCTTAACTATGACACTCAGGCAGTTCTGCTGGATGGCCGGGTGGACAGCTGTGCGTCAGCCTGCCTGGCAGAGCGTGTCGTCATTTCCACCAGCAGATGCAGGCAGGGCTGTCTAACCACGGCTTGTGGCTTGCCCACACCAAGGGGGGGAGGCGGGCCAGGCCACAAGCTGTCTTCTTGACACAGGGCCAACCCAAACTCTTTGTGGGGTCCCCTCAGGTGCTCTGGCAGCCAGGAAGCTGGGGAAGCACCATGGCAGCAGCAGGCTGGCTCTTGAGGACCCACTAAATGACAGTCATGTTGGGAAGGTGGGGAGGGGCGGGGCCTGATGCACCATGTCTGTGACCTCGGTGCGACCCCTCCTGTCCCTGAGAAAAGATTTCAACGGAGCTTCAGAAATGTCTCCCCAGTCCACTTGCTTTAGGTCCGAGTACTTTATAGTGGGAAAAGGCCTAGCAACTTCCTGACAGAACCCGCCTTCTTTCCCAGGGTGGCTGGAGACTTGAGGTGGGGGACTCCCCTAGTCAACTCTCTCTCTCTTCCTCCTCGACCCTGGAGGTAAGTCTTTGCTTGAATTTGATGACTGTCTTTACAGTTAGGGTGATTTTCAATCCTAATATCCATGTTCTATCTCTGACAACTTGATTCAGGAGTCCTGGGGCAAAAATCCAAGAATCTGAATTCTATATAGAATCCCTAGGACTCCCAAAAATGGCGATCTGGGACTAGTGCATATCTGTTGTTGCCAAGGCTAGCCCAAATATACTGGATTGGAATGAAAAGACCAGAGGTCCAAATCTTGATGCGCCATCCCAAATGTATGCCGTCAGGCAAGAGGCATGGTCTCCCACCCCCCATCTCCTGTGCCCTCTTCAAGCCTCAGTTTCTTTATCTGCAAGGAATAACCTTCTCTGTGTGTGTGTGCGCACATGCACATATACCTGGAAATCACTGCAAGACTCTGGACTTAAGGTTCATCCCGCTTAGGCTGGTTGCCTGCAATGAAGATCTCTTTTCTCCCAGAGCACGTTTATTTATGAATCTCTGAGCGATGGATGATTGGTGAAGAGAAGTCTATGCCCCGCCAGGCGTGCTGGCTCACGCCTCTAATTCTAGCACGTGGGAGGCTGAAAGCTGAAGGATCACTGGCTGGCCTGGGCTACAGGGCAAGGATATATCTTAAACAAACTGGCAGACAGAAAAACAAACAGTCAAGAAGGAAGGAGTAAGGAAGGAGGGGAGAGGGAATCTAATCCTTGCCATGTCTGCCAACTGGACTTATTTTGAGCTGTTAAAGAGATTGAGCCCCTACTTGACGGATCAGACCATTGAGTTGTTTGAGACAGTTACAGTCTTCTGAAACCTCCCTTTATCGGTTCTGAGTTTCAGTCACTGACTACTGAGAAGCGCCTTGGTGAATAAGCAGGTTCCTGGAAATCACTGTGTTCCTGCAAAACCAGAGCGGTCATTTTGATGGCTAATAATTCAGGAAAGCCAACTGGCCTCTAGATGAGCACGTCGGGTCTCCTGGCTAAAATAACATTCAGTTTGGCTTGTGCCCACACAGGAAGCCCTGAAGTGCAACTAAATCCCACCAGACGGGTCATAGGAGGCCACGCCCCCTCCCCATCGGCCCTTTGGCTGCTCTTCCAGAGGTTGAATTGAGGGCTTGGAGGAAGCTTCCATTTCTTTTGGACAAACTAAGCAAACTGGGGCATCTGCCCCCATTTCTCCGTGGCCCCCAGCAGCCCTAGAAGACTTCCAGGCTGCTCCCTCTTCCCGCATGGCTCATCTTTCCCAAGAAGAATCCACGCGCATGCAAAGCTGTCACTCACACGAACCGCGAACTGGGCGGATCCAGCTTCCTGCCTGCAGGTGTCAGCGATGCGCATCTTTCAGGGAAGCGGTGGGCGGGCGGCGCAGGCCCCATTTAACCTAATGGAAGGTTCAGAGGGGAATCTAGACTCAGACCTGACGTCGCCTACAGGGAAGTAAGTGCGGCTGCTGAGGAAGGGACCCCACGTGCGTGGAGGTTTTACTGTGGAGGGGCCGTCCCGCCCACCTGGACTGGGTCTCCCTCCAGCGTTCCGACAAGCTCCTGCAGGCTTGCTCAGGTTTGGCTCAACTACTGAGACCTGGCACGCCCCGCCAGCGTCAGAGCAGAGCGGGGATCACACAGAGACAGCGAAGGAAGAAGTAGCAGGAGAGACCACAGGACGCAGATGTGTCTCCCAAACACAGAGGGCTCCCGAGTGAGTGAGGGACTTGGGAAATCCAATGCCACGAGTATGTTATACAGTGGCGGGAATGTTACACTGTGCAGGGTGATCCATTGGGAGGTATTACACCATGAAGTATGTGGAGAAAATTGTATAGATATTACTTAAAGGAGAAAGAGAGAGAGGAGTCAAAACATTTGAAGGAGGTTCACAAGCTATGAGAAGGTTCCCGTGCCAAAAGCCGTGGTTTGCATCACCTGAGTTTCCTCTGGTTGGCAGGAGCCAGGGTGGGCGCACCTTGTGCCGGCCTGACTGGGCATTCAGCTGTCTTGCCCTGGCTGGGCTGGAACCCAGCATTCCAGAGCCTCTGGCATTTTCCTGAAAGCCATTGTGCAAAGCACAAGCCCTCTGTGGTTCTTGGAAATGCCCCCAGGCCGTCCTGAGAAGACCAGCTTGTGTCTGGGTGTTGGGTGTGTCAGCTTTGCTCTTCTCATTGGCAGTGCCCGACCCCTGATGGGATCACGCGGGAGGGTTCCGGGAGATTCCTGGCATGGAGAAAGAGAGCTCACATCTTTGTGCACGCAGTTCAATCACTCTTTCGCTCATTCATTCCATGTGCATTTAGAGGATGGTGGGGAATGCGCAGACGGCCTCGTGCACACGCCATCTATCAGAGGAGAAAGACAAACACCTCATAAGTCAGTGAACAGGGTACATGGAAAGCTGATTGACTGTACTGGGGGAGCCAGGGAAGGCTTCTCAGAAGGGGTGCTTATATGACTTAGTAGATGAGGAATAGGGGGAGCTGGGAGAGAATTCTTTGCGGTTGCTTCTGGTACGGGTTAGGTTTTGCAGCTCAGATGCCTGGCCTGTGATTCAGAAGGCACCTGTGTGGGCTGCGTGCAGAGGGGCATGGCTGGGGTTTCTGCAGCCACCAGCTCCTTAGAGTCACTAGGAAGACAAGGGGCATGTGCTCTCCCTGGATTGGCTCTCGTGGTTTTAATGAATGCTTGACGTCACTGCAAGGGGTGTCAGCAGATGTAGAAAGACTTCTGGGGTTCGGCCTTTCTGATCCTGGTGGCTCCTCGGAAGGCTGGTTCTGCACGGAGCTTACAGGCACTGTTCCCAGGGCAGGGATAGGGCGGGCTCTGGCTCTTTCAGTCACTTCTGTAAGTTCTTCAATGCTTTTGTCCTACAATGCTGATATTCGAACCCAGGGCTTCATGCGTACAAAGTGAGCATTCTACCAACCGAAATAGATGAGCTTTATCCTCAACTCCCACACTCCCATCTTTTTTTGCATTGGGGAAAGACCCCAGAACTACATCCATGTGAAGCAATTGCAGAACTCGTAAACTGTTAATTAACTGGACTATTCTTTTTTTGCTTGAAATAGTTGGGGTGTTTTTCCTTCCTGTTCCTGTGACTTTGCTGATAGTGTCGAGTTCTTGCAGGATGGGTGTGTCCCAAGAGCCACACAGCTGGGCCATGTTGTGACTTTGGCGACATCTTAGGATACAGTTACACACACAAAACAGTCATCACTGGAGATGAACATTTTTAGTGAATGTGTGCTTGGGATGGACCCGGGACTTCTCACCTGCGAAGTGCCTTCCTTCAACTGTGGGGCGCCCCCAGGCCCGGGCCGTAGATCCAACGGGGCCATCATTGACTGCTCCGCAGTTAACCCCAGAGCTGCTGCGTGGCGTACAACTGCCACCAAGGCCCAGCAGGGTCATGTGGGAACTCAGTCTATCCCAGCACCTTCTGTGGACCGGGTGTTAGATCTCATGAAGGTAGTCAGAGGTCTAGGCCTTTGCTATTTATCAAATTATAATGGCAGCTCTCTTCTCTTCCCTTCCTTCCTCTCTTCCTCTCTCCTCTCCTGCCTTCCTCCTTCCTTCTCTTTTCTCTTTGTCTGTCTTTGTCTCCCTCCCTCCCTCCATCCCTCCCTCCCTCCCTGTCTCTCTCCCTCCTTCCCTCCCTTCCTCTCTCTTTCTTTCCTCCCTCCCTCCCTCCTTCCTTCCTTCCTTCCTTCCTTCCTTTCTCTTTTTCTTTCTCTCTCTTTTTTCTCTTTTCTTTCTCTCTTTCAGCAAGATTTATGTTCATAACTAAGACAAGCTGCAAGTCTTCCTCTCAGCGTGCTGAGTTGTGAGACTACAAGCGAGAACTGCATAGCTGACTTACGACAAGTTACCTCCCCCCTTCTTCCTCCTCCTCCTCCTCCTTATTCTTTTTTCATAGTACTTGAGTCAAACTCAGGGTCTGGTGGGGATCAGCACTTACTCTGTCACTGAGCAACACCCCTAGCCTGATAAGTACATTCTTATTTTTTCAAACTTTCATTTATTCATTCATTCATTCTGTGTGTGTGTGTGTGTGTGTGTGTGTGTGTGTGTGTGTGTGTGTATCAGAGGGCACTGAGTGTCCCTGTGGAGGACCAAGGGTGACTTTAGGAATCACCTTGGATTGCTTCTACCTCCTTCTTGCTTTGCTCTGGGATTTTCCAGGCTCCACCCACCAGGGCCAGAAGTGTAGGCCTCTGCTCTTTCCACCTGGCGTTTATGTGGACCTGGGATCTGAACTCACGTCCTTCTGCTTGTGAAGCAGAGTCTTAACCCTTGAACTATTTCTCCAGCCCCCTATGATTACATTCTTAATCAGAGCTATTCAATAAAGCAACCACACATGTAATTTAAAATGTTTTAATAGCCACATTGAAAAAGTAGGTGAAATTAACTTCAGTGATATATTCCATTTAATATACCCAAAACATTATCATATTCAACGTTTGATTAATATAATTATGATTGAGATATTTCATGTAATTTTTATATTTCGTCTGGGAAGTCCAGTGTTCAGTTTTTACCCCTAGCATCTCCTGATGTGATTGCAAATTCCCATTGAAATATTTTATCTGCACTACATTTCATGAAGCTTATGGTTGAAGAAGTAGATTTAAATACCTAAGATGGCCCAAATACACTTAAATGTTTTCCATTAATTAAACAAATATATCTGAGTGTAGTGTTGTGTGTCTGCGATTCCAGCACCCAGGAGGCTGGGGCAGGAGGACTGTGAAGACAGAGAGACCATCTTAAAGGCAGCTCCAGGCTGGGAGCTGGAGAAGTATGCCCGTGAAGTGTGTGTCTTGCAAGCAGAAGGACCTGGGTTTGATTCCCAGAGCGCACAGAAACAAAGCTGGGTATTTTGTGATCTCAGCCCTGGGGAAGTGGATGCAGACAGATCTGTGGGGCTCCCTGATCTAGTGAGCCCCAGGCCACGAGACCCTGCCATCAAAACGAGGTGGATAGCATCTGAGCACACGCATGATACACGTGCATGGACATACATGAACACGCACGCACACACACATGCATTGTGCTCATACACAGAACGTAAGAGGCATTTTTCTCTGTTTGTGTGTGTTTCTATGTGTGTCAGAGCGCACTGTGTGTCCCTGTGGAAGACCAGGGGTGAATCATTCTGGATTGCTTCGCTCTGGGATTTCCCAGGCTCCGCCACCACAGCTGGGTGTGTAGGCCTCTGCCATTTCCCACCTGGCTTTTTCACATGGGACCTGGGATCTGAAATCAGGACCTTCAGCTTGTGAGGCAGAGTCTTAACTCCTGAGCCATCTCTCCAGCCCACAAGGAATTTTTTAAACTTAACATTTGCATTCATGTTAGTGGAACTTGTCTTTCCCAGAACAATTGATTTGACTTTGGAACCAAAGTCAGAGGTGCTGTCTACACATGGAAAAGCAAGTCAAGATTCATTCGAGAGAACCAGTGTCCTTCTCTTTGCAGAAGATCCACGTAACACCTGCTGTATAAAGAAAATCATTTAAGCATTAACTCTTGCTAGAAAGATTGAGTTTGGGGTGTGGGCAAGGTCTCATTTGGGTGAAAACGCTTGTTGCATAAGTGTTTGAGTTTGAGTTTGATCCTCAGAATTAATGATGGAAAGCGAGGACAGACCCCAGTAAAGTTGTCTCTGACTCCCACGTGCATTCTATGGCACGTGGACCCCCTGTTCCTCCACGTCACCCACCCACCCCATCAACTAAAAATACATTTAAACAAATTGAAAATTTTAGTTTCAGCACATATTCTGAAGCCTGTCTACTGTATGTCATAAATGAGTTTTTCCTCACTTTGGTATTTCTTTATTATTTTTTTGTGTGCGTGTCTTGTTTATATCAGAGGGCAGGCACTGTGTGTCCCTGTGGAGAACCAAAGGTGACCTTGGGAATCACTGTGAATTGCTCTACCTCCTATTTGCTTTGCTCTGGAGTTTCCCAGGCTCCGCCTTCCAGGACCAGAAGCACAAGTTGCCACCATTTCCGTCTGGCATTTTTATGTGGGATCCGGGATCCAAACTCAGGACCTGCCTGTGAGGCACAAGCTTCACCCTGAGCCTTCTCTCTAGCCCTCGCTTTGGTATTTCGATGTAGCTCATTTGCAGTCACCTGCTGCTGGCTTCACTTTGCTTTATGGAATGTTTGGCGAGCATCCTTCTTGTCTCAATACGCTCTTGAGTTGAAGTTAAACACGGTCCTTGTCAAGCTCTTCCATGCATACTCTGCACAAAGAACACTAGCAAAGAGCAAAGACCACTGGCCGCATCCTCTTTGGTTTTCTCTAGCTGTTCCGTATAGTAGAGATGGCCCATGGTGTCTGGATGCATAAAAAGTAGATTTAACAAGGACATCCATGATGCTTTTCCTAGACTCTCCTCTAGCAAAGCAACCTGTAGCCACAGCTGTCAGCACAGTATCTGCTTTGTAGCTCGAGGACCTGAGTTCCAGATATGACTTAAAGCTATACCGGTACCACTTGGGGGAAGAGGATGGAGGTAGGTGGATTCCTGTTCATTGACAGCCAGCCTACCTGGATCAATGATCGCCAGGTTCAGAAAGAGACTCTGTCTCAAAGCTAAAATAAAATAAGGTGAATGGACAAGTGGGTAAAGCCCTTGCATACAAACCTGGAGACCTCGGGGCTGGAGAGGTGGCTCAGGGGTTAAGCCTGTGCCTTGCAGGCGGAAGGTCCTGAGTTCGGATCCCAGATCCCACGTATAGACGCCGGGCGGAAGCGGGGGCGGCCTACGCTTCTGGTCCTGGTAGGGCGGAGCCTGTGAATCCCGGGGCAGAAGGAGGTAGAGGCGTCCATGGTGGTTCGCGAATTCGCCCGTGGTTCTACACACACACACACACACACACACACACACACACACACTCAATTGAATAAATGATAAAAAAAATTAAAAAAAAAAAAAAAAAAAAAACAAACCTGGAGACCTGAGTTTGATACCGGGAGCTCCCACTGTGGAAGGGAGAACAGATTTCTGAAAGTTGTCCCCTGGGGTTCTCTGTCTTTCAGTTCCTCTCTTTCTCTCAAATAAATAAATTAAAAAAAAATAAAGTGTAGAGTAATAGAGGACAATATTCAATATAGACTTCGGGCCTCAAGACACCTAATAGAGGAAAGAAAATCCCTAAAAACCTAGATTATTGACTTAGTCTGATAGAACTAACATCTGTGGTAGTGGACACACCTTCTTTCTTCTCTGGCTGGAAGTCTTCTTTGACAGAGATAAAAGATTAAAAAATAGCTATGCTACGTGCTCGGTTTTTTTTCTTTTAGGTCATAAATTGACAATGTTTCTTCTCAAATTGGATGTCCATTTGTGACAAAATATACTTGGGTATTAATTGGGCCATATCTGCTATAGTGTGTGTCTCATCTGAAGTTAAGAAAAAGTGCTGGTGATTTTTCAAGTTTATCGATTGGCCTTGGTATAATTAGAAACATCTTTGTATTTTATGGGCAGTTACTTGCTGGCTAAATTGAAGAGCTTTTACTTTTCGTTAAATACTTTTTGTGCTTTTCCTTACAATTTTCCAGCAATATTTCCAGTACTGAAATTGAACATTTTTTGCTCTTTCTTCATCTAAAAATGTTTTCCTTTTATGCATAACCTTTGCTTTCTGGATTTTGCCAAATTTATAAATGCAGACCTTACCTAAATTTATTTTGAAACTTATTTTGGAGCTGGAGAACGGCTTAAGGGTTAAGACTCTGCCTTGAAAGCAGAAGGTTCTGAGTTCGGATCTCGGGTCCTACATAAAAAACACTAGGTGGAAATGATGGCAGTCTGCACTTCTGGTCCTGGTGAGTGGAGCCTGGGAAATCCCAGAGTGAAGCAAAAAGTTGGTACAAGCCATCTAGGATGATTTCTGAAGTCACCCTTGGTCCTCCACAGGGACCGCCCTCTGATTCACACACACACACACACACGCACATGCACACGCACACGCACACGCACACGCACACACTTGCTATGCAAGCCAGGCTGATCTTGGATTTGCCATCCTACTGCCCTGCCCCTGCACACTGGGGTTACAGGTCTGTACCATCATGTTTGGCGGTTCACTTTTGTGTGTGTGTGTGTGTGTGTGTGTGTGTGTGTCTACATGAGAGGGCACTGTGTGTGCCTGTAGAGGAGACCCAAGGATGACTTGAGAATCATCCTGGATTGCCTCTATCTCCTTTTTTGCTTCACTCTGGGATTTCCCAGGCTCTGCCTTCCAAGGCTGGAAATGCAGGTCTCTGCTATTTCCCCCGGGGAATTCCTATGTGGAGTCTGGGATCTGCACTCAAGTTCTTCTGCTTTGAAGGCAGAGTTTTGACCCCAGAGCCATCTTTCCAGCACTGTTCACACTTTTTTAGGCAAGAAAAATTTGATAGTATTATATTTAAAGTAAGAATTTCAATTTAATTATCAATGCCAATTTATATCAAAATCTCTGTACTTCTTCCTGGGCAGCTGAAACATTCATATTTCTTACAGTATTCCATAGGTGCACAGCAGACATCAGGCTGAAGACAGTCACGGATGGGTTTGTGTTCAACGCTCTGAACCCTGTGCCCATACACAGCATATAATCACATCTTATGCAGTGCAGTGTTAAAGCAAAGTAAAGTTTTAGCCAAATAATAAAGTTGTATTAATGGAAAAAACCTTGTACATGTTTTAGGGATATGCTGTGTGAGTGAGTGTATTAGTGTGCATGTACTTGTGAGTGTGCCATATATGTATGTGTTTGTGTGCATGTGTGTGCACGTCATGCATGTGCACGTGTGTGCAAGCCATACAGGTATGTGTGCAGGTGTGTGTGCTGTGCATGTGTGCGCACACGTATATGGAGGTCAGCGGTCATCCACGGGCTCTGTTTCTCAGGTGCTGCCCCCTCCCTGCTGTGAGACAAGTTCTCACAGTGGGACGTGGGACTTGCTGAAGAGCTGGGCTCACTACCAAGCAGCCAACGAGATTCTAGAATTCCTCAGGCTTAGCTTCCGCCGAACTGGGTTTATAAGCACGTGCCACCGTGTCTGACTTTTAATGTGGACTCCGGGACTCAGGCCCTTGTGCTGTGTTCTAGGTGTTTTACCGATTGACCATCTCTCCAGCCCCATCCTTCATTTTCTAAAATTCAGGCTAAAATGACGAAACATTGAGCATTCAGTTCTGCATTCTCTCTAGCCTCATGTCCTGAGCCCCGCAGCCGGCTGGGCCTGTGGCCTCCACATGGGCAGACTGAGCCTGGCCGAGATGGTTTGATCATCAGCGACTTGATGGAAGAGGCCCTGGATGATCTTCCGCAGAGGCTGCTGGGAAGATCTCTTAGTCTGAGGAGGTAAGTTGGCACTGACGTCCCTGCGGGCCAGGGCTTGGGTTTCCAAAGTGCATAGGAGCAGCTGAGAGAAACGGCTGAGGGCTCGGAGGAAGGCTTCGACTTCTCCTGGACAAGCCAGGCCAACTGGGGCACACGTGGTGGTAGCTCGTGGCTTTTAAGGTGCCCGCAGCCAGCAAGTTGACAGCCGTTTGGACTCCTGTGATGGATTAATCTAGGTCTGGCAAGATGTTCCTCTTCCTCATTATTATTTCTCATAGTTCAGTAGAGCTGGGGAAACTCATAAAACTAACGCTAATTAGCTGTAAGCGGGATGACGTCTGGGGAGAGCATTAAACATTTCTCCTCTGTTCCACTGCCTCCGTTCTGCCGGGCCCAGTGACTGCATCTCCCTCGTGGCTTTTCCCTTTAAGACTGATGGAGGCTTGGCTTCTTTCCCTGCCTCGCTTCACATAGCCGTGGTCTTGTGTTTCCTTAATAAAGCTGGTTGCAGTCCACTGTGAGCAGCCACCCCGAGTTTCTCAGCACTCCCGTTCCCCACCTTCCCCGGAGATGGATCTCTCTGGCGCTTCCTGGTTCCGCTGTCCCACCTGCTGTCCCACCTGCCTTCTGTCCCCCGCAGGTTTCATCCACCAATCCAGGCCACCTCCGGGATCGTCCCATCGCCTTTAGGATCCTTCTCTCCCCGTCCCATTCCCAGCACATTATTTTCTCTGCAAGTTTGCAAAGGGTTCAGATCATAACTTAAAGACGGTCTCAGTATAGCTTTGGATTTACAGAATAGCTGAGCAAACGGCGCACGAGTCTCCTCCGGCACTGGCGGATGTCCAGGGGTCACCTGAGCGATCCCCATGTGCATCTTATGGCCCGATGCACGATTAGCGCTGGTCTGAGGCACGCGCGAGGTGTGCTCTTTATGTGGGGGGCACCGCGGTTTGAGTTGAGCTGTCTTGTCCCTCCACAGCTCCTATGTCTTGGATCCTTAGCTGATGTTTAATGTCAGCTTTAGGAGGTGGAGCTTTGCTGATGGAAGGGACATCACAGGGGTGGGCTTTGAGGTGTGGGAGCCCAGCCCTGTTTCTGAAGTTCGCCTCTTGTTCTCTCCGCCTCTGTGATGGCCATGGTGACCGGAACCACCTTTCTGCTTTTGTCTCCAGTCATGAGGCAGAATCTGCTATGAGATTCCCTCCATAATGGACTGTTTCTCCTCTGGAATCATCAGCTCATTAAATCTCTTTGTTAGGTTGGGTCTGAGCGGTTGTCTAATAGTAGCAGAAAGAAAGATAATTGCACATACAGATTATGTTGATGATTGCAGAATCAAGTGGAAACGCTTCACTAATTCCTTCAAACCTTCGTGGGTTCGAGTCAGTGTATATTATCTGTCTTCCATGTATCTTAACCCTTTCCTAGCCAAGGCGTGTGTGTGTGTGTGTGTGTGTGTGTGTGTGTGTGTGTGTGCATATGAAGATCATTTATATTTTAGCCTTTTGTTACTACACCCCAATGTAGGCAAAATTTTTTTTAAAAAATTAACTTTTATTTATCAGTGTGTGTGTGTGAAATTAACTTTTATTTGTGTATGTGTGTGTGTGAGATACAGAGAGAGAGAGAGAGAGAGAGAGAGAGAGCACTGTGTGTCCCTATGGAGGCCTAAGGGTAACTTTGGGTATCATATTGCTTCTATCACTTTATTGCTTCATTTTGGGATTTCCCATTCTCCACCTTCTAAAGCAGGAAGTACAAGCTGCTGCCATTTCTGTCTGTGTTCCCTTCTTCCTCCCCCCTCATGGGATCCAGGAGGCAGAGTCTTAACCCCTGAATCATCTCTCCAGTCCCAAAGTAAGCTATTTTTAAAATTTCCTTTTTCTTCCTTGACAGTTTCATGCATGTATACAGTAAATTGAAGTCATTTCATCCCATATTATCTGATCCAATCCCCCTTCCTTCTTCTAGAGCATTTATATCACCTGCAAACCCCTCAAAGAATATTAAGGAAGAAGGGGCAGAAAAGAATGTATGCATCTAGGTAATTTTTAAAGATTTCACAATTAGAACCAGGAGTCAACTTGGTGGTTGAGGGTTCAAGTTCTGAGTACATTTGTAAAGAATTAGTAGTTGAGTTGGGCCTAAGGAAACCTGCAGATCGTCTAATCGGAGGGGAGGACTTAGCCCAGGATGAGCAGGAGTAGGCCTTGGGCGCGTGAATAAGATGAGGCGCTAGTTAAGGAAGTCGGCCTCCTTCTGTATAGTTGGCCAGACATGCTGGGCTGGCAAGTGAAGACTGTCCCTCTCTTCAGTGCTGTGGAGACGGTGCGGCCGCTTCCCTGGGCCCTTGGTGTTAGCGTGGACTCTCCTGCTGAACTGGAGAACAGGCTGTAATCAGAAAGTCCTAAGAGAAAATAACACCCCTTGTTCCCTTGAACTGTTTGGAAGTGAAGTTATCAGCAACCGTGCAGAGTAACTGCAACACAAGAGTTGAAGCTAGGTCTAGAGTGGAGGTTCAGTTGGCTGAGTACTTGCCTGGCATGAATGAAGGTCTGAATTCTAGCTTCGGAATTACGTAAGAAATGGATGTGGGATTAGAGAGATGGCTAGAGAGAGCAGAAGCTGAAGGTCCTGAGTTTGAATCCTGGATCCCAAATAAAAAAAAAAAACGCTGGGCAGAAATGATTAGGGGGGGGGACTCTAGAGCAAAGCAAATAGGAAGTAGAAGAATCCAGGATAATTCCTGAAGTCACCCTTGGGCCTCCACGGACACATGCACACAGACGCAGACACAGACAAACACATGCATTCTCAAATAACAATAACAAAGTAGAATAAAATTTTTTTTAAAAGAGGATGTAGTGTCTCATACCTGTGATCCCCATGATCCAGAGGTAGAGGAAGGTGGTCAGAAGGCCACTCTCGGCCATAGAAGGAGTCCAAGACCAGCCTGGACTATATGAGATGGTCTGAAAGATGGCCAGCTTCCCCATGAAGGGCTTATGGAGATGAGCCCTAGCCCCATGTAGGCCCAAGAGCAACTGGGTGGGGCCCCAGTGGGAGCTGACCAACGAGAAAAAGCCAGTTTCCCGGGCTTGTCTGGGTGTGCAAATATGCCTGGCCCTGGCAGCCATCTTAGGAGCCCCAGCCCCTCATGGCATTAGTGCCATGAGTCTGTTCCTTGCTTGCTTCTCATGGAGTCCATGCCTGGGGTCCATGAGTTCTCTGGTGCCCTAACCCCTCATGGCATTAGTGCCATGAGTCCATTTCTAGCTCCGTGCCTGCTTCTCGAGGATTCCATGAGTTCTTTCTAGCTGCCCGCTCTCCTGAGTTCTCCAGGACGCCCTAGCCCCTCCTGGCACTCCACGTCTGGAGTCCATGAGTTCTAGCCTTTCTCTCCTCTAATAAACTCTACCTTAATCCTCTACCCGTGTTCTGGGTTCAATTTTCGACTCCAGAACACAAGAACCCTGCAACATTGGGATGGTCGTTCCTGTAACATTTGGCACCTGAACAGGGACCGGGTAATATTTGGCAAGACTGTTTCCTGTAACTTTCGGCGAGCCAGATGGGACTATCCTGCAAGATTTGGTAACCCAGAAGGTACATTTGAACAGAGGGACTGTTCCCACATCATTTGGCGACCCAGATGGGACAGTTCCCATATCACTAATCCAAGATGACTGATGTCCTCATTAAGAAGGACACTTAGAAACAGGCTTCCAGGATGCCACAGAGGGATATGGCTCGGGCCACAGCAGTGGGGGGCCTGCCATGCCTTCCAACACCTTTGTCTTGGGCTTCCTGTCTCAGGGTTGGGCCACCCTGTCTGTGACTCCTGGTCACAGCAGCCCCAGCAGTGGCTCGTGAGTTGGGGACATACAATGTTCTGAATCAAAGCTCAGGGATTCCAGAGAAGTGGCTTTCGGTTTCATGAGACTGCCAGGCAGCGACCGGGACGCGGCTATATACACCCTTCGTGGCAGGAAGGGAGATACACGGTGCCCCTCTCTTTGCCAATCAGATTACTGGGGTGACACACCCTATCATAGTTAAGCACATGTGTCAACTTGACTCTTGAGGATTTGAGCTCTGGGCACAGTTGTAGAGAGTTGATGGTTGAGTTAAGCCCAAAGCAACCTGAAGGAGATTGTCTAGCTGCTGGGGAAGACCCAGCCCATGGTGGATGGGATTAGGCCCTGGATAAATCACAGAGAGCTGGTTGAGAGAGTTGGCATCCTTCTGTATACTTGGCCAGACATGCTGGTCTGGCAAGTAAGAATTGTCCGTCTCTCAGCCGAGCTCTCCTGTCAACTGGACTATGAATTGTAACCGGACTATTGTAAGAAAGTAAACTCCTTGTTCCCTTAAGCTGTGTTCTGGTCATTTATCAGCAACCATGCAGGCAGACTGCAACACACCCTAAGGAAAAGGAATTTCTCCCCGGAGTCTTGAGGGGAGAAGAAAGAAGATGGGAGTCTAGTGCCAGTCGGATGGAACAACCTGTCAGACATGCTTGCAAGAGACTGGGATGAGCAAAGGGAGATGCCCTATCAGTGGGGTGGCTTGAAGAGCGGTAACTTAATATACCACAGAGGCCTGAACCCCCACAGGAGTGAACCCTGGGGTCCAAAGAAGCAGACAGGCAGGATGGTGGGAGGGATAGGAGGGCTTGATGAAAGGAAGGGAGAAAATGGGAGGGAGGGAGGGAGGAGGGAAGCAGGGATGAATACTCAATATGCTTGAAAAAGCAGGGGAAAAAAGTTCATCTGTTCACCATGCTTTGAGGAAAGAATGGCACACTGGGGAAAGCCCAACTTGGAACGTTTGTACGAGAGAGGGAGAGAGAGAGAGAGAGAGAGAGAGAGGCCTGATGACGGGCCGGGCCACACCCAGACCAGGCCTGCTTAGCTAGCAGCCATTTCAGGACATTGAAGCTGGGCTTGGAGGAATTGCTGGACTGCTTCCTTCTTCGTCCCAGTGTGACACATTGACTGGGTCTCCACTGTGTCGTCACTTCTCACTCGTCCTTGTTTGGACTAGTGGGGAACGGTGCTTACAGCTGCCAGGACCAGATAGATACCAGGCAGGAGGGAAACTCAACCCGCCTGCTCCAGGTTGCCCCGGCCACCCTCCTGCGCAGACAGGTAATGCAGGTATCTCTGCCTCACGCATTCAGGGAAGAGTGGCCCAAGGTGACACTCCCAGCAAATACCAGTCGGCTCTTAAATCTTTCTGTTTCCTGCCTTCAGGAAGGTTTCCTTTCTTCCTGGGTTAAGCCAGTCAGGCTGCCTGAGGCCCAGCTGTTTCACTTTTAATCTTTTTGAGCCCATGGGGGATGTCTGGCTCAGTGGTTAGCCAAGCGCCGTAGGTCAGCGACCACGATAGTTAAAACTCAGGCTGCCTGACTTTGAGACCCAATTCCGCCCCTCACAAACTGGGTGCTCTATTAGGCAAGTCACCCAACGAACCTCTCTGGGCTTCTGCCTCCTTCGTGGAAACAAGGCTGATGAAATTCACCCCCATTCGCCTCTGGGGTGGGCGAACCACACTCTGTCATGCATTCGATGTCACATGTGCCACGCAGCAAGCCTTGGCACTCATGATGCTTTATTGGGGGCGCTGGAGATGCAAACGGGGGGCCTTGGCGTGCTAGACATTGCTGTATCACCGAGTACCTGTGTGTGTGTGTGTGTGTGTGTCCATGTGGGTACATGTGCAAACCAGAGACCGACACTGGAATATCTTCCCCCAACACTGTCCATCTTGCTTTTCGAGGCAGGGTTGCTTCATTAAGCCCGAACCTTCCTGCGTCTCTAGATGACTGAGCCTTTAGGACCCACCTGTCTCCCTGAGGCTACATACAGATGCCCAAGGTAACGAACACCTCAGATCCTCATGCTTAGCGGCGAACACCTTACTGACTGAACCACCCCTTAGCCCTGTGATTGCGTCTGAACACCTCAGCTGGGGCTGCATTTCCCACGGTGTCGGTGAGGCAGAAAGCAGGCGATGTGCGCGAGAGGGAAGGGCGCTTTAAGAGTGGGGGGAGCCCTATGGAAAGAAGATACTCTCTTTGGTCTTCTCCTTGGGGGGTGTTTTGTCTTGGAACTAGGGGTAACGTGCAGTTCTGGCTGGTGGTACATCCTTCAAGGACTAGTGTCTTCTTCGGTCAGAGTTTCCAGAAGACAACATCTCTCAGGCGACGGGACTTTCGGTACCTTCGAGACTTGGCAACAGGTCTGAGTCAGTGGGTAATGTTTAATGAGACAGAAGGATCCGGAAAATCCTGACTGCTTAGAGTGAGGATGTTCCTGAGTGGCCTGAGTGGGAAGTCAGTGATCACAGAAGCGCTTGTCCGAGGCTCCCGTGGAAGTCCTGTGTTACCCTGGGACATTTGTGAAGACTGTGGGTGACCCTGGAGTCAGGAACACCTGGTTCCTGTATTTATGTGTTGCGGGCTCTGTGAACCTCTCTTATCACCTGTAATGCAAGGATCCCTGGAATGACAAGATACTGTGATTTCCTTATCATCTCCTCCTCCTTCTCACAGGAGGGTGGCTTGAGGAAGTGGGGAGAGGTAGGCATGCTGGATGCCCTTCCTGCCCCTGGGGCAAATCTCTGTGTACAGGTCCCAGGGGGGTCAAATAACTCCAACTGGAAGATCCCGCCGTCTGAAATTTGCGGTGACCGGCATTCACTCCTAAACTCCCCTCTCCTCACTGGTACGATATGTACGTTGGAGTAGAGCGGCTGCGTGCTGGGAGTGCAGGAGTGTAAGGTAGATCCCTTTCTCAGACAGGTGGTAGCGGGGCTTCCCGTCTTGAGGGAAAGAGGGTTCTCCTGACCTGCATCCCCTCCCAGTGTTTGTCTTTTCTCCCCTGCCCTCTCCATGCCTAACAGGAATCTCAAGAAAGGCACAAGCCAGATCTGATTGCCTGGTCCCAGGTTGGAAAAATTGTGTCTTATCTTAGAGCCTGGAGAAGGACCCAGTACATCTTATCTACCTCCTTCTGGTCCAGAAGTTTTACCTCCAGCAGCTGATCTGTCCTCCCCCTCCCACCGCCACCCAGTCACTGACACTGTAGTGTGTTTCTTCAGCACTATGCTGGCTTTGAGGGGCTCTGTGGCACCTGCTTTGCTAGACCTGTGAGGACCGGAGCAGATAAGGAAGCCCCAGCTAAGGAGTTTCAGGTGAGCATGGGCATCCTGAGGCCTGCAGGGCTTGATAAGAAGCAAGATTAGACTTCACCTGACTCACAACATCACCTGACTCATGAGGGTTGGCTTCCCGGAAGAAGGACCAACCACGCTGAGTCGAGTCGTGTGTGTGTGTGTGTGTGTGTGTGTGTGTGTGTGTGTGTAGAGTCTGTGTGTGTGTGTAGAGTCCTGTGTGTGTGTGTAGAGTCCTGTGTGTGTGTGCGTGTGTAGAGTCCTGTGTGTGTGTGTAGAGTCCTGTGTGTGTGTGGAGTCCTCTGTGTGTGTATATGTATGTGTGTGCGCGTGCATGTGTGCATGCGTGTGTAAAGTCCTGTGTGTGTGTGTAGAGTCCTGTGTGTGTGTATGTAGAGTCCTGTGTGTATGTGTGTGTAGAGTCCTCTGTGTGTGTGTGCGTGTGTAGAGTCCTGTGTGTGTGTGTGTGTGTAGAGTCCTCTGTGTGTGTGTGCGTGTGCGTGTGTAGAGTCCTGTGTGTGTGTGTATGTGCGTGTGTAGAGTCCTGTGTGTGTGTATGTGCGTGTGTAGAGTCCTGTGTGTGTGTGTGTGTGTGTGTGTGTGTGTGTAGAGTTCTCTGTGTGTGTGTGTGTGTAGAGTTCTGTGTGTGTGTAGAGTCCTGTGTGTGTGTGTGTAGAGTCCTGTGTGTGTGTGTGTGTGTGTGTGCGTGTGTAGAGTCCTGTGTGTGTGTAGAGTCCTGTGTGTGTGTGTAGTCCTGTGTGTGTGTGTATGTGCGTGTGTAGAGTCCTCTGTGTGTGTGTGTGTGTGCGTGTATAGAGTCCTGTGTGTGTGTGTGTGTGTAGAGTTCTGTGTGTGTGTAGAGTCCTCTGTGTGTGTGTGTGTGTGCGTGTATAGAGTCCTGTGTGTGTGTGTGTGTGTAGAGTTCTGTGTGTGTGTAGAGTCCTCTGTGTGTGTGTGTGTGTGCGTGTATAGAGTCCTGTGTGTGTGTGTGTGTGTAGAGTTCTGTGTGTGTGTAGAGTCCTGTGTGTGTGTAGAGTCCTGTGTGTGTGTGTATGTGCGTGTGTAGAGTCCTGTGCATGTGTAGAGTCCTGTGCATGTGTAGAGTCCTGTGTGTGTGTGTGTATGTGCGTGTGTAGAGTCCTGTGTGTGTGTGTGTGTGTGTGTAGAGTTCTGTGTGTGTGTGTAGAGTCCTGTGTGTGTGTGTGTGTAGAGTCCTGTGTGTGTGTGTGTGTGTAGAGTCCTGTGTGTGTGTGTGTAGAGTCCTGTGTGTGTGTGTGTAGAGTCCTGTGTGTGCGTGTGTGTAGAGTCCTATGTGTGTGTGTGTGTGTAGTCCTGTGTGTGTGTGTAGAGTTCTGTGTGTGTGTGTGTGTGTAGTCCTGTGTGTGTGTGTAGAGTCCTGTGTGTGTGTGTGTGTGTGTGTGTGTGTGTGTAGTCCTGTGTGTGTGTGTGTAGTCCTGTGTGTGTGTGTGTAGTCCTGTGTGTGTGTGTAGAGTCCTGTGTGTGTGCGTGTGTAGAGTCCTGTGTGTGTGTGTGTGCATGTGTAGAGTCCTGTGTGTGTGTGTGTAGTCCTCTGTGTGTGTGTATGTGTGTGTAGTCCTCTGTGTGTGTGTGTGTGTGTAGAGTCCTGTGTGTGTGTGTGTAGTCCTGTGTGTGTGTGTGTAGTCCTGTGTGTGTGTGTAGAGTCCTGTGTGTGTGCGTGTGTAGAGTTCTGTGTGTGTGTGTGTGCATGTGTAGAGTCCTGTGTGTGTGTGTGTAGTCCTCTGTGTGTGTGTATGTGTGTGTAGTCCTCTGTGTGTGTATGTGTGTGTAGAGTCCTGTGTGTGTGTGTAGAGTCCTGTGTGTGTGTGTGTGTGTGCGTGTGTGTAGTCCTCTGTGTGTGTGTGTGTGTGTGTGTGTGTGTGTGTGGAGTCCTGTGTGTGTGTGTAGAGTCCTGTGTGTGTGTATATAGTCCTGCGTGTGTGCGGGCACGTGTGTGTGTGCATGTAGAGTAAGAGGTCTATGTCCAGTGTCTTCTCATTCCCCTCCAGCTTACTCTTTGAGACAGGGTCTCCCACTGAACCTGGAGTTCACTGACTGGCTCCTGAGGGACCCCAGGGATCCCAGAGAACTGCAGGAGAGCCCCCCAGCACTGGAATTACAGGAATGTTGGGGCCCTCATGCTTGCTCTTCCCATTGGGTTGGATCTGAATGTGACCTCAGCCTTCTGCCAGGTAGAAGAGGGAAAGGGGCTTCTCGGAGAGCGATTCAGATACCACCAGTCATACAAGTCCCTGAGGTCCTTAGCTGTGTTCACAAGCAAAATGCCAGAATTCCGACGTGCTCTCCTTCCCTGGGGTAGAAGGAGCAGGAGGATATGGCAGCAGTGATTTCTTTATTCTTTTGGTGAACCCATCACATGAAAAAGTAGTGTGCATGGACTTACATAGAGACCGCATCTTCCGGCCAACTCCACAAAAACCCCATTTCATAGGTCAGGGATGCTTTGAGAATTGCAAGGCAACTGGAATCAGGCGCACAGCACTTTAGGACTCTATCCTGTGATAACAAGCCGTTCTTCTCTTGGGTGGTGGGGGAGATGGAAGGGGAAGAGGAAGAAAAGAGGAAGAAGAAGGGAGGAGGTAGAGGAAGAGAGGGAAGAAGAGGAGGAGGAGGAAAAACAGGAGAAGGAGGAAGAGGAGGAAGAGGAGGAGGGAAGAAGAAGGGAGGAAGGGGAGAGGAGAGGGGAGGAGGGAAGGAGGACCTGGGAACTGGAGGGGCTGGCGGAGGGGCTGGCGGAGGGGCTGGCGGAGGGGCTGGCGGAGGGGGCTGGCGGAGGGGGCTGGCGGAGGGGCTGGCGGAGGGGGCTGGCGGAGGGGGCTGGCGGAGGGGGCTGGCGGAGGGGGCTGGCGGAGGGGGCTGGCGGAGGGGGCTGGCGGAGGGGCTGGCGGAGGGGCTGGTAGAGGGGCTGGTGGCTGATGAGTGGTACTTTTCCTTCTGCTTCAGTCCTCTTGGACTCTGCCTTGAAGTCTCTTGACTTCCAGTCTTGTGGCTACACTTCAGCCGCCTCCACCCTCAATCTGAGCCTGACTCCGGTTGGTTGGCTCTGATATGGACAGCACTCAATGTCCGAGACTGAAAGCAAATGATCCTCCAGTGCTCGGCCTCCACGAAGCCTGAGTCAGAGTTCAAAGATCGTGATTGTCGATACAAAGAGCACTTCTTACCAACGAGGATTCTCTTGCCTGGTTGGTGGGGTCGTGGTCTGCACTCTTGTCTTCTTAGCAGTCAAAGCAAAGGCTGGGAGCTTGGGAGACATCTCCCAGGGCCGTTCCCCACGTTCTCTAATCACCCCCAGACTTGCTCAGAGGGGAGAGACCACCAGTATGCCTGGATCCTGCTGGTGTGTGTGTGTGCGCATGTGCATGCATGCGTGTGCTTGAGTGTGCGTGTGCGTGTGTGTGTGCGTGTGTGTGTGTGTGTGTGTGTGTGTATGTGTGTGTGTAGTTGTTTTTGCTGCATGTGCAGACAGAGTGGGATCGGGATAATTTCCAGTGCATTCAAATGGCCACGCATTCAAACCTGGTGTTTCTCCCAGAACTCCCAACACTTGGAGAACTCATTAAAACCAACTGTTTCTCCAGACATGTTTCCCTAGTGCCTCAACTGCTCCTGACCCCTCCTTGCTACAGTCGACCAAATCGCACCCCTGCAGCCCCCAGACAAGTTGCCGCTCTGGGGTCAGTGGCTATCAGCTCTATTTATTGCCCTGCAGTTTGGTTTAATGCTGGACTAGTCCTGGCCCGTGACGCACCTGCCACGTCAGAAGGGTGGAAGGCAGGTCGTCGAGGCCACCAGCTTGGACCTTCACCTGCATGTCTCTGTTCACAGGAAAAGGTCATCAAGAGCACAAGTGGGGCCACAGAGCTTCCAGTGCAGGCTTAACAACTTAATGGCCGTTTTGATTATTTCTTGTCAAGAGGATGTAGTGATTGACACATGCCAGGTGGAGTCAAGGGACTGAGTCCTGCCGTGCGGCTGCGGCTCAGTTACCTGCTGCCACCTCTTTTCACTCTTTGGGCTTGGGTTTCACTCTTTGGGAGTTAGGCTATCCCCTCGGGTGTTTAGCACTCAGAACTGAACTCGGGACCTGAAGTCTTGATGTTTGGGTCTGCGGGTTCATCTCCATTTAGTTGTGTCATGATGGCCTAGTGGTCCTCGGGAAGGAAATTTGACTCCAAGGCCAGTGAATGGAGAAGAGAGCCCCGACTTACACACACCTTAAAAATACGAGCTGTCGTGTATCTCAGGCTGGTCTTGAACGCCCCATGTAGCCAAGGATGACTGTGAACTTCTGATCTTCCTGCTCCCCCTCCTGAGTGCATGGGGGGTGTGCCACCACGTGTGGTTTTATGCAGTCCTGGGGACTGAACCTGCACTAGCTAGATGTGGGTGTCCACTCGACAATTCAAGGCTGAGCCCTGAGTGAGCCTGCAGGATTGTCTGAGTGACGTGAGGAAGACCCAGCCCATGGTGGATCTACCATCCCTTCGGCAGGTGGATAAGGAGGGAGGTTCCGTGGTTTGGCCTGCCGCAGCAGACTTCACAGACGTGCGGTCTGACAAGGGAGGTTTGCCCCTCTCTCAGCAATTCTGCGGATATAACATGTCCGGCCCCCTTAGCTCCCGGTGTTGGTGTGAGCTCTCTTGCCAACCTGGACAACGTCTGTTTATTGTAAGTGTTGCAGTCACCTGCCTGGTTACTGATAAGTGACCATCAAACGGCGTAAGGGAACAAGGATTTATTTTCTTATTAGCCTGGTTGTAATCTATAGTCCAGCTTGACGGGAGAGCATGTACCAACACCAGGCCGAGGGAACTGGCCACACCATCTCTACATAATGGCGGAGAGAGGGACGATCCTTACTTGCCAGACCAGCATGTCTGGCCAAGTGTCATGTTATGATTATGTACAGATGTCAACTTGGTGGTTGAGGGTTTGAGCTCTGGGCTCATTTGTAGAGAATTAGTACTTGAATTAAGCCCTGAAGGAGACTGTCTTGTTGATGGGGCAGATCCAACCCATGGTGGGTGGGACTAGGCCCTGAACAGGTGAATAAAATACAGCGAGTCGGTTGAGGAAGTTGGGCATCCTTGTGTACACTTGGCCATGCTGGTCTGGAACGCTCCGTCCCCTGGACTTGGTCCTCCCTGTGCTGAGATGAAGGGCATGCACCCTGGAACCTGGGTTCAAGTTAGGCTGGCTTAAAAAGAGAAGAAATTGGAAAAGCACTTGGTAAACATTTACCAGCACAGCTGACATGATGCCACATGGGAAGCCAGAATAGGAAACAGGGAAAGAAGCAGAAAAGAAGGTTATCTGGGGTGGGTGTTAAAGGATGAGGGGACCTTATGGGGTGATGGCAACGTTCTACAGACAATCAAAAGAACCCCAGTCACACTGATTAGAGTAAACATGTAGTATATAAAGATTTCTTATTTTTAAATGAATTTTAAATATGTTATGTGATGGAGAAAGAGACAAAGAGAGAGAGAGAGCAAGAAAGAGAGACAACATATGCACGCCATGGTGCCTGGGCAGAGGTCAGTGGACAATGTGCAGAAGTCATTTTTTTCTTCCACCCTCCTAAACTCCCATGGAAATACAGTTGCCACCTGACAATGTTAGGAGACAGAATCTTGTCCCAAAGTCTCACAGAAAGAAACACGAACATTAAAAGGAGAAAATATTCTGACTCCCGTTTCCTAGCGGTGACCATCGTTAATAGCGTCCCTGCATATATTTCCAGACTCACATAATGACAGGATGCTCCTAACTCTTTAATGTTGTGCTCGCTAATGGTTCCAAGTGCATCGCATTTCACAGGTCTGGAGAAATTATTTAACCGCAAAATCGTGCTCCTAATTCTTTTCTGTTTTATGGGCGTTACGAGATTTACAAATCTTACTTGGTTTATGGTACCACAGGAAGAGGGCGCACAGAAGTTGCCTAGTTCTCAATTTTTTGAGCCCTAAATCTCCAGCCTCTTAGCGGGCTCCCTGGATTCCAGTCATTTATGAGCCAGGCAGTCTCTGCAGGTCAACAGGAAAGAAGATGAAGTTTCTGGTGGGACAGGACAATTCTACTAGTTACTGTCGTTCCTTCATCCTCTGTAATTCACGCAGTTACCCCCCACTCGTTTTTCTTTGTGCGACTGTGTTCGTGACTGAGTGGAATGCCTCCCTGCGGGGGATCAGAGGACAACTTTCAGAAGTCTGTTCGCCCCTTCTGCCGTGTGGGCTCCAGAGATGCAGTCAGCTGCCAGCTTTACCCACCATCTTGCCAGCCCCCTGCTTGCGCGTCTAATCAGGTGTTCTCTGGTTTGACGTGGAATGGCCTCCCACAGGCTCGTGTGTTTAAGCGCTAGGTCCCCATCTGGTGACGTGGTTTGGGAAGCTGTGGGAGCTCTAGGAGGTGGGCCGGAGGAAGGGAGATGCTGAAGGTTGGGCCTAGTTCCAGCCCATCCTCTTTCTTTGCTTCCGGGTCCTCAGTGACGTGGTTTTTGTTCATTTTCTAGGAAGGGCCCCGTGTCCCCAAGATTGACCTTGAGCTCTTGCTCTTCCTGCCTTTGCCCCCCACGTGTTGGGGTTGTAGCCTGTGGCTTGAGGCCTAGTTCTCATACTTGGAGAGTAACGAGCTGAGCTGTGTTTACGAGCTTTTGACTCTGGAAATAGCACCCCAGGTACCACACCGTCCCCACCATGACCGACGGTGTCCCCTCACTGCCAGAAGGGCAGACCTCCCCTTCCCTTCCACAGCTCCCTCAGATATTTGGTCACAGCAACAAGAAAGGCGATGAATATACCTGTTTGCAAGCTTTGGGGGCCTGAATTTTCTTTTTTGAGACAGGATTTCATGTTGCCCAGGTTGGCCTGAAATTTGCTTACGTAGCTAAGGATAACCTTGTTATTATTACTGTTCCTGTCTCCAGGTTGTTGGGATTAGAGCATGCACCACTTTATCATGACATTTTCATGTATATACATACATGTATATAACATATACTATCTGTTTATTTATATATTTATATAATGTAAGTTATATATAATACTTGTTTTTATATTTGTTATTTTAATTATTTGAGAGAGAGAAAGAGGAAGAGAGAAACTGAGGCATGCACATAGCTCTCTTGTGGAGGTCAGAGACAGCTTTTGGAAGTCGGGTCTCTCCTTCCGCTGTGTGGATTCTGGGGTTGAACTCAAGTGTCTGACTTTGTCCACAGGCACTTTTCCCCACTAAGCCATCTCGAGGTACAATCAAGACACTTTGTGGAGACCGCGGCTCTCGCAGCATCCCCTCACCATGCAGTGGTGCATCCTGGTTTGGTGGTATGTGTGCTGTTGAATCCATAGTTTCCCTCTGGAGATGCACACATCTGGTTACTCCTTTTGTGTTTCTGGTAAACTGGTGCCCAGGTCAGATTCGGCTGCACAGTTCCCTAAAGGTGCCTTCTGCCCCTTTCGTTCTGGACTTGGATTCCTGTGCTCCCTTCCCCTCACTGGGAAATCGCTGACACCCCTGTAAAGCACACATCCTTCTCTAGGTTTTTGGGGCCTCCCTCAGTCTACGTCTACTGCCCGTGCTGTTGGACCTTAAGTTCCGCCAGGGTTAGGACCATGCGTCGTTGACCTAGCAGCCCTGCGGCTGCACCAGGGGCGGAAGGTGCAGCAACTCTGCTTCAGTGCTCTGGGCAGGGTGTGGACATGCGCCTGCGCATCAGAGTAAGTACCCTGGGCTGGGGGTGTAGCTGGGTTGGCAGAGTGTTTGTGCAGCGTGCAGGAAGTCCCGGGTTTGCTTACCAGCACCGTATAACCTAGACATGGTGGCACCTCTACAATCCCATCTAGGGAGGTCAATATAGGAGAATCAGAAGCTCAAGGTCATCCTTGGCTACATAGCAACTTTGAGGCCAGCCTGGACTACATGAGACCCCTGACTCAGGTGAATGAATGAATGAATGAATGATACAGCTATTTCATCCGTCAAGAACTAGTGGTGACAAATGGTGGAATTTCTCCATCAAACTAGGTGAAGTACAAGCCTCGGGGTGAAGGCAATGTTTCCTTCCAGAATTATCTTCCTACTCTCCAAAAAACAGAGGATATGTCGTCTGCTCCTCAGAAAATCAATTGTTAAATTATTCATCGACTCAGAACAGGTCATTTGGAACGCGGCCTTTGCAAAGAGCAAAGCTTTGTCAAAGTTGATACTTTTCCTGCGTGTACAGACTCACTTGTAAATGACTGTGCCCCTTACGCCAGGAGGACAATTCTTGCCAGTGGACCATCGACCACAGAAGGGGAGTGTGTATCTCCTGAGTGGTGCCCACTACCTAGTGGGGGCCCAAAGTGTAACAGATGAACAGAACGAACGGTAAAACGAGGAACGGATCCCCCCCTTTCATAGGCTCACAGTGCAGAGTGTATTTACATGTCCACAGCCTTGTGCAGCCCGAAGTGCTTCTCGGCGCTGGTAAAGACGGCTGCATTTTGGAAGCACGTGGATCCACTCTCTTTGGCTCCGGTATATTTCACGACTCACCCTTGATTGGACAGTTAGAGGAGATTCGGGGAAAATGTGTGGCAGGAAGAAAGCCAATTAAAGGCCCAGATGGAAAGACTGTAATGGCGCGCAGTAACTCTGGACCGGGGTGAAGTCCCAAGTCTCCCACTTCCCGAAGCCAATGCTTGTTTTTCTAACCTCGGAGAAACTCTGGTAATGGGTTTTTGCTGTTGCTGCTACGGCTGAAATTTCTAGTGAAATACTGACTATTCAGATAACTGTTCAAGCACTTACTTTAGCAAATGAGAGAATCTGGTAAATGTCTCTCTTCCTGTTAATTTTACCAGATTTATACCTTGGGAGGCACTGGGTGGAATTGGAATGGTTGGAAAATCAAATTCACGGTGGTTGGGAGCAGCCCCGTTGTTATTACAGCGTTAAATCACTGGGACCATTACGGATGGAAATATATAGGAAAATCTCAATTAACTGAGCATCAACCTTTCAAGAACTTCAAGTAATCTGACAAAACACAACCCGTCACAGTGCTTAACTGGGTTCCCAGAAGGGTCTGTAGCGGGCTCTGTGCTCGCTGCACATTTGATCTACACTTGCATTTTACATATTGGTGCTTAGCTGCTGAATTAAACGATGAGAAGCCAGGGCTTGGGGTACAGCTTTGGGGGTACAGGTTGGTGGCAGAGCTTAGGATGCATGAGGCCTTGGGCTTGATCCAGGACCAAAGAGAGAGGGAGGAAGGAAGGAAGGAAGGAAGGAAGGAAGGAAGGAAGGAAGGGAGGGAGGGAGGGAGGGAGGGAGGGAGGGAGGGAGGGAGGGAGGGAGGGAGGGAGGGAAGGAAGGAGGGAGGGAAGGAAGGAAGGAAAGAAGGAAGGAAGGAGGGAAGGAAGGAGAGAAGGAGGGAAGAAGGGAAGGAGGGAAGGAGAGAGGGAGGGAGGGAGGGAAGGAGAGAAGGAGGGAGGAGGGAAGGAGGGAGGGAGGGAAGGAGGGAGGAGGGAAGGAGGGAGGGAGGGAGGAAAGGACACAAGGAAGAAAGCACATAAGAAGCAAACCAGAGGTCTAAAGAGATGGCTCAGGGGTTGTGACTCTGTCTCACAAACAGAAGGTCCTAAGTTCGGATCCAGGTCCCATGTAAAAGCGCCAGGCAGAAATCCCAGGGAACTGTACTTCTGGCCCTAGTGGGTGGAGCCTGGGAAATTCCAGAGGGGAAGCAAGAAGGTAGAAAGCAATTCAGGATGATTCCTGAAGATGTCTTTGGTCCTCTACAAGACCCTCTGGTACACACACACACACACAGAATAAATTAAAAAAAAAAAAAAAAAGCAAACCAGAGACAAGGAAGGGGTGGAGGTGGGAGGAGCTAGTGGTGAGGTAAGTAAAGGTGCCCACTTGTATGTAAACCTGGTATTCCGGGTTCAATTGCTGAAAGTCAATATGGTAGAAAGCCAATATGTGAATCGTGTGCTGTGTGATGTGTTCACTGAATTAATCTTTTTCTAAATTTTTTTTATTATTTATTCAATTGTGCAATTATTTATTCAATAAGGTGTGCAAGTGCTTTCTGTGTGTGTGTGTGTGTGTGTATATGTGTGTGTGTGTGTAGGTGGGGTTGTATCTCTCTCTTTCCCCTCTCACAAATAAATTAATTTTAAAGGAGAAGTTCCCAGAGGAGCTTTTATTATTGCTAGTGTGCTCATAATTTTACAGCCAATATTGTTTGCCAACTTCTTCATTAGTTTCTTGGCTTCCTGCTAGCCTTTTGCCTTCCATAACTCCTTTCTGAATTTGGTTTCTTTCTTACCAACCCCCACCCCCAAAAAAAACCCAGGTATCATTGCTATCCTGTTTGGTAAGGAGATATGAACAGTCTAATTGGTAGGTGTTTCTATTTTGAGGAGCTGTTTCTGCTCACTCTGCAGAATGCCCGACTCCTGTGACATGCAGCTGTTTGTCTTTCATCTCTCTACGCTGCAGCCCTGAGGCTTTCTCAAGTCTACCCTTCAGAAGTTCATTTGTATTTGCTCTGTCTTGTGAATTGTGTGCTGTGTGCTGTGCTCACTGAATTAATCTTAATGATGCTACATTTTCCTGAAATCCAGTTTAGCACCCCCTCGCCTCCCATCTCACCTTAGAATAGTGGGCTCTTGTTTTCTTTTCTGTTTTGCCTTCATGCATGGTATCCCTTCCATCACTCATGTTTGAATGAGATGGCTTTTCGGATTGCTTTAAGAATGTGATCAATGTATTAGCTACCTTTCTCGAGGCTCAGACAGAATACCCGGCAAAAGCGACTTAGGGGGCAGGTTCATTTGGGCTTGTGGTTTGAAGGGATAGTCCATCGAGGTGTAAGCTGGGGGCAGGAGCGTGAGGAGACTGTCACCCTGCGTCAGTCAGAGGTAGAGGGAGATGGGTACGGGGTGTGTGTGTGTGTGTGTGTGTGTGTGTGTGTGCAGAGTGGGTCTTCCCTTACCTAAACCTCTTGGGGGGCTTTGTTGGCAGGGTGTCAGCTTGGAAGTGGGGGCCGGAAGATAAGAAGTTTAAAGTCATCCTTGGTTCTGTAACGACTTTCAGGCCACCCGGGGATACAGGAGACTGTCTTCAAAACAAAACAAAGAAAGAAGGGAAGAGTTGCTTTAGCTGGAGACGTAGCTCAGTTCGGGGGGGCAGCATGTGCTGGGCGTGGGAGCCCTGGGTTCCACCCCACAAACAAGCAAAGAGAAGCTGGCTCTTTCTCTGCCCTGCATTGTCCTGTGTGAAGAACACGCACGGACAAGCCTCAGGCACGTGAGTCACTCTTTGCAGTGCTGAGTGATGTGTAACAGACGCATGAAGGCTTCGCTGAGCTGTAAATGGAGGTGCGCTTGCTCAGCCCTACCTGCTGCGTCGTCTCTCAGCCACCTGCGATGGGCATCCTTCCTGCGGTCTGCCCCGCCCTGTGTCCTGTCTCCACCTTCTCTCCTTTTCCCGGAGCTCCTGTCCTGCTCACTGCTGTGGTCCCTCTGCTACGGCATTAACGTGACCAGTGGGGATGTCCCTCCCCCACCCCTGTGCAACCGGAATGGGGCCACCGGGTAAGAGTGTCTCTGTCCTTATCAGGAAGTTGTTTGAAATAACAGCGTTCCGTTGTCCTGTAGATGCCAGGCAGGACGACCGCGTGGGAAACAGTCGAGGGCCTGTTTGCTAATCCCTGCTAAGTCGGGTTTCATGCCCAACCAAGCAGGACCGATGCACAAAGTGAAGTGTGACGACTAAATACCGATCATCTCAAAGTTCAGTTAAAATTCTTCTGAGGTCGGGGGAACGTGTGTCCGCCATCCGTGTAGGCAAGAGACTAGCCTGGGCTGCATAGGAAGATCCTGGCTCAACTCGGCCCATTTGTTTCTCCTGATGATTGATGGACGTGAAGGAGCTGAAGCGTATCGTGAATAAGGCCCGGGTACCACCTATAGCCCCCCTCCCTCATCTGCTTGAGTTGGGTGCACGCCTGTTTCTCCGCTAATGCTCACCAGTGAGCGAGATGTCGAGCAAAACTGCGATGAAATGCTTCACTCCAGTCAGAAACCAAAATGCGGGAGAGGAGATGAAGAAAGCAACTCTGATATGCGGTTGGTGGGAAAGTGTGGAGATTCCTGAAACTACTAGAAATAATCGTACCGTGTGATCCAGCCTCTGGGCGTGTAGTCACAGGAAATGAAACTGAGGTATGAAAGAAGAACCTACCAGGCTGTGTTTATTTATAGTATCTAAGATATGGAGTCATCCCAGGTGTCTATGAGCTGAGAACACACAATGGAGTATCATTCAGCCATAAAAAAGGAGGAAATTGTGCCATCTGGGGCAAAATGATAGTTTGTTATGGTACATGCAGTAAACTAGACTAGCAAAGCAAGTGCCACACATTCTCTCTCGTATGAGGAAGTCAAAAATGTCAAGCACAACACAGCAGGGGTGGGAAAGGGTGGTAAAGAAAGACTGGGCTTGATTAGTGCACTGTATGCGTGTGCTAAATTATGGCACTGAACTCCATTAATGAATGTAATTTATGCATGTTAATCAGACAAAATAAAAATATTTAAAATATAGGCGATGGAGTTCAGGAAAGATACAACCGTAAAGGAGAAAACCCCACCAGTATATCAGAAAGAGGCTTTTGACTTTATTTATAACCAAGGGAATTAGGAATAAAACCACTAAAGACACGAGTTTACTCTTAGCAGAAAGATAAAATGGAAATTGAAAGATTCGGCCTTGTGTCCACATGGTTTTGGGGTCCTGGTGATTCCCCCCACCCCCATTCTGTTGTGGAAGTGGTGGTTAATACACACTTCCTGTCCTGTTTGATATTATCTGGCAAAGCAGAAGCGCCTGTCCTTTGAGAGAAATTGTCACACGTGTGCACCTGGCAAGTCGTGGAGACTGATTCACACGAGCTGCTTGAATAAACTCTCCATGGCTTCTCTTCTCTCCCTCACCTGGGAGCTGGGAGGACTTCGGAATTCATTTTGTTTGCTTTTCTTTTTTAAATTTCTGTTTAAAACTATTTTGGGGGAGCGGGGGGGGGGGGAGAGAACTGGAGTGATGACTCAGGGGTTAAGACTCTGTCTCACATGCAAAAGGTCCTAAATTCTGGATCCCAGATCCCACGTAAAAACACCAGGCGGAGATGACACACTTCGGATCCTGGTAGGCGGAGCCTGGGAAAGGAAGGTAGAAGTAATCCAGGATGACTCCTGAAATCACCTTTGGTCTTCCACAGGGACACACACACACACACACACACACACACACACACACACACACACACTAATAATAATAAATAGTTTTAAAACATTTTTTACTTATAAAAGAGAGAGAGAGCACCTGTTTTCAGAAGTCATCCCATTCTTCCCCCGTGCGGGCTCTTCTGGGCATTCTACTCGGTGTGGTCTGCCACACTGCTGACCTGTCTTTGCAGCCCTTCGTTTCTCTGAGACAGGGTCGAGCTCCGTCCTCCAGGCTGACGTCTCGCATTGGCCTCCTAATCAGGTTCCCAGCTCACGGGCCTGCGCCCCTCAGGGGTGGTGAGCTGACTGTGCGCTTCCGCTTCGGAGGTAGACTGGAGGTCCCCACCTCTCCTGGGACATGGAGACGGAGGTAGGCTTTGCCAGGAGCATACATTAAAACATTTATCTCTTGATGATTTTCACTATTGTTACTTTTATTTCTTTTCTTTTTTCTTTATTTTTCTTTTTGAGACAAGGGTCTCATGTAGCCCAGGCTGGCCTCTACCTGCTTGTGTAGCCAAGGCTGGTCTTTAAATTCTTATCTTCCTTCTTCCACTTCCCACGTGCTGGGATTACAGGTATATGCTACCACACCTGACTGTTAGCCGTTTTTCCATAAGCAGCCCTTTCAATGTTTGTTTTCCTTTAAATAAGCCAAGATGCTGGAGGGAACTGGAGTATCTGACCTCTTTATCGCCTTGAGGAACAGATCATCAGCCCTTATGCTGGTTGGGGTACCTTTGAAAACTCTGCAGACTGCTGGAGGATGCTTTATGGTGCCGGGGGCTGTTGGGACAGCTCTAGATCCCCAAGAGGCTGTGCCAGCCGTGACTATTTCAAAACAGCTTGGCCAGACTTTTCCCATCACTACCTAAGAGTATGTAACTCTAGGACCCTGCAGCCATTTTTACCCAGGCCAGGGAGAGAAGCTTTCCCAGTGGCCTTGGACGAAGCGGGGGTGAGGGGTGAGGGAGTGTGGGGGCGTGGGGGGATGTACACAGGGTTCTTTATTTGCATGGATTGCTATGCCTGCTGCAGGCACAGTTCTTTTTTTATTAATTAATTTTCTTCCTAGTTTTACAAACATATTGAGTACTTATCCCTGCTTCCCTCCATCCCCCTCTCTCCCATCTTCCTTCCTTCCCTTCTTCAATCCATTCCACTCCCTCCCACACTCCTGCCTGGCCACTTGGGTGGACCCAGGATTCCCTCTGGCTTGTCTACTCTTGTGGGGTTCAGGCCTCTGTGGCATACCAAGCTGCCCCTCCTCAGGCCACCCCAACGATAGGGGCATTTCCCTTCACTCATCCAGCTTTAGTCCCCAAGGTTTTCACGTTGTGTTCTTATCTCTCTTGATTTCCTGATAGTCCATGGGGGCATGTTGTTTGTCAGTCATTATGCAGGTCTGGTAAGGACAAATCTCACTGCAATGAGTTCCCGGATACAGCAGTCCTGCCTGGAATGGTGTCTTACCGTGGACCTTCCCATCTTTAGGTTCTTACAGTCTTACTGCCCTCTCTTCCACGACGTTCCCTAAGCCTTAGGATGGGGAGAGGTTAGGTTGGCTGGTTCTGGGTGAGCACTGCAGGGTCTCTGGTACTCTGCTTTATGGCAGCCATTGTTCAGACACAGGTCTTCATTTGCATGGGCGATTGTGATTGGTGTAGACACTCTTGCTACACTGCACCCATGGGAAACATTTTTTTTAAATTCATCGCTAGCTTCATGCATGTACACAATGAATTTTTGTCCACCACACACGACTATCTTATCCCTCCCTCCTTCTCCCTGACACCCTAGACCCCAAAATTATCATACGGTCACTACGAGGCTGAAGGTCCCAGAGTCCGTCTGCTTGAGCGATGTAATATCAGCAGGTGCTGCCGGAAGTTGGGGTTCTGGTAGCTACCAGGTGTCCAGGGCTGAGGGTGTAAAGGCAGAGGGACAGCCCTCCGACAGGAGCGCTGTGTTGAGTGCCGGCTGTCTTCTGAAGCCCAAGGCAATGGATCCCAAGCCTTTGGAGCATGGGGCTGTAACCTTCTGGGCCTGCTAGTCTGGCTCTAGGCCTTGGGCCGTCATGCGCTGGAACCCCGCTGGGCATGGTGCTAATCCACCATCTTCAGCCTCTTATGAGCCTGAGCTCATGAAAGTTTGTCTCAGACACCCAAAGCAAACACACCCCCAAAGTCTCAAAATGCCTCTGGTTCATCTGCAGTTTGGACAGAGCCGAAGGCACCGGCCGATTGGCTGCCCAGGTTGGGTGCAGATGACCACACCACAGACACACAGGTCTGCAGGTCCCGGGCACACTCTTTTATTAAAGGGGGGCATGCATGTGCGGAGGTCAGAGGACAGCTTCCAGAAGTCAGTTCTCTCCTTTCTCCATGCGGGCACCAGGGATGGAGCTGAGATCTGTGTCTGCACACAGGTGGCTTTACCACTGTCACCTCAGAGGTCCCCTGAGGCACAGTCTTGTCAGCCACTATTTTAGAAGCTGAGGAACAAGAAGTCTTTTTTTTTTTTTTCTAAATTTCCCTTTCTTGTTAAATGGTTCTTGTCATTCTTTTAAAGTTCTTTTGTGTGTGTGTGTGTGTGTGTGTGTGTGTGTGTGTGTGTGCGTGTGTGTGTGTATTGGAGTGCACTGTGTGTTCCTATGGAGGACCAAGGGTGATTTCTGGGAATCATGCTGGATTGCTTTTACCTCCTTCTTGCTTCCCTCTGGAATTTCCCAGACTCGGCCCACCAGGGCCAGAAGTTTCTCCCTTGGGTTTCTATGTGGAACCTGGGATCTGAACTCAGGACCTTCAGCTTATGAGGCAGAGTCTTAACCCCCGAGCCATCTCTCCAGGCCAGATGCTGTCTTTATAAGCAAGTAAAAAACTTCCTGTGCTTGGGAGTCAGAAGGCTCATGAAGGTGCAATTGTCAGATGGAAGAGTATCTAAAGGCTGGAGAGGTGGCTCAGGGTCAAGCCTCCGCTGTGAAAGCAGAAAGTTCTGAGTCTGGATTCTGGATCCCACATAAAAATGCCAGGAGGAAATGGTGGCAGCCTGGTTAGGCGAAGCCTGGGAGACCCCAGAGCAAAGCAAGGAGGAGGAAGAGCAATCCAGGGTGTTGCAGTCCGCCTGAATAGTTGCTGATAAATGACCAGAACACAGCTTAAGGGAACAAGGAGTTTACTTTCTTACGATAGTCCGGTTACAGTTCATAGTCCAGCTTGACGGGAGAGCACACACCAACACCAGGGCCGAGGGAACTGGCCACCATAACGGCTAAGAGATGGACAATCCTTACTTGCCAGACCAGCATGTCTGGCCAAGTATACAGAAGGATGCCAACTCTCTCAACCAGCTCTCTGTGATTTATCCAGGGCCTAATCCCACCCACCATGGGCTGGGTCTTCCCCACCAGCTAGACAATGTCCTTCAGGTTTGCTCTGGGCTTAACTCAACCATCAACTCTCCACAACTGTGCCCAGAGCCCAAACCCTCAAGAGTCAAGTTGACACCTGTGCTTAACTATGACACAGGGTGATTCCCAAAGTCACCCCTGGGCCTCCACAAGCACACATAGTGCCCTCTGATATACACACACTCAATAAATATAATAAATAAAAATTTAAAAAATTTAAAAAGAAAGAATATCTGAAATCACATCTTGCTTTTCATTAGTGCCTCTTAGATCACTGGGGGTTTAGTTCTGTCACTCTGGGGTCTTGTTTTACTAGGTATAGAAACGAATACCCACTTTGGAGGCTGGAGACACAACTCAGTAGATACAGGCACGTGGTGTACAATACCGAGGGCCTGTGTTCAGGTCCCAGAGCCGTAAGATGCCAGGCCGGGCCACGTGTGCGCTCCAGAGTCCCAGCACAGGTGACAGAGCATTGGAGGGGAGGATTTCTGTGGCTGGCTGCCAGCTTTGCTGAAAAAATGGTGCCGTCTAGGCTCAATGGGACACTTTATCTCAAAGGAATGGGGGCCAGAGCTAGAGGAGGATGTCGTCGGGCCCCTACAACTATGCATGAGACACGCATGCTCACATTCGTGCACATGCATGTAACACACACACACACACACACACACACACACACACACACACACACACACAAAACAACACCACCTTGACATTTTATGTTGAGGACCAGAAGAATACATGTTCAAGTTTTGCGTGACTTTCAGTGGGGTTTGAAATTTGACCGGAATTGAGTTTGACTTACCACATTTTATATCTTCCTGTTCAATTTCTGATATATTTATTTATTTATTTTAATTTTATTTATTCAATTGTGCGTGTGTGTGTGTGTGTGTATGTGTGTGTGTGAGTGTAGAACCACAGGCAAATTCGGGAACCACCATGGACCATCTCCACTTCCTCCTTGTTTACTCTGCCCCGGGATTCACAGGCTCCGCCCTACCAGGACCAGAAACGCAGGCCGCCCCGCTTCTGCCTGGCGTTTATACATGGGGTCTAGGATCCGAACTCAGGACCTTCTGCCTGCAAGGCAGAGGCTTAACTCCTGAGCCACCTCTCCAGCCCCCAATTTCTGATATTTATAAAAGGTTTATAAGCTAATTTCAAAAGCCAGGTGTGGGAGTGCATATCTGTAATCCCTACACTGAGGGAGCTGGATAGGATTTCAAGTTCCAGTCCAGTCTGTATTGCATAGTGATATCTTGTGTCAAAAACAACAGAGGCTGAGTTTGTAGCTCAGCTGGTAGAATCCTTGCCTAGCATGCCTGAAGTCCTGGGT
Organism: Typhlomys cinereus; assembly: GCA_023101885.1. NCBI lineage: Eukaryota > Metazoa > Chordata > Mammalia > Rodentia > Platacanthomyidae > Typhlomys > Typhlomys cinereus. Next base: position 820,584 of record JALPQD010000198.1, read on the forward strand.
TCAAATCCCAGCACTGCATAAACTGGACATGGTGGTGCATACCTGGGGAGGAGAAGGAGGCAGGTAGTCAGGAACCCCAGGACATCCTTGGCTACACAGCAAATTCAGGGCTAGTCTGGGCTCCATGGACCCTAAAAAATAAAATAAAAATAAGCTTGAGTTTCTAGCTCAAAGCCTTTTATCTTTCCAGCTCTTGTGAATCACATGTGACAAAGAATGAACAGATTCTCTTTTTCTCTGTGCCACACCCACTGTCTTTCCCTCCTTTATGTATCTGCTTTATTTTTTTCATTATTCTTTTATTGTTTCTTTTGTGATTACCACATCCACTCTTACTGCTGGCTGCAAAATCATTTATCTGTGCTCTCATCTTTAACATTTCACACTCTGTGTGGATTAATATCTTTGATTAACACCCATATTATTTTAGTCAATTAGATTAGGCTAATTGAAACAATAAAAATAAAATAATGATAGTATACTAAGTGATAAGTCTAATGTCTTGTGTTTGCCCCCTTCGTTTCTCTAGAGATCATGTCTGATAATGTCATTTTAGTGACTTGTGTTTACTAAACTAGCAAACACACACACACACACACACACACACATACACACACACACATGTATGCATGTAAGTCTATATGCACAGGATATCCATGTGTGTCTTCATATACAGTTATATTGGAAAACTACACCTTGTGCATCTGAAATGCAAATTTTCCTGAGAAGTCTTATCTTGTTCAAAGCCCCCTGACTTTAGGTGCCAGGGGGAGGTAGTATGGCTGGGGGTTCTTTCGCTGGTGTCCCTGGCGTCATCTGGCACATCCGGGTCACCCTGTCCCTTCTTTCCGCCCCTAGAAAATCCAGCTGGCTCAGTAAAGTTTTGGAGACATAGGCTCAGACTCAGCTGCCATCTCTTCTTTTAAAGGCCCTCACGATGTGCAACACGTTGCTTAAGTTTTATGACACCTGCTCCTCATTTGATAGACAGAGGGCAAAACCCACAGAAACACACACACACCCAAACCCCCAAGGTTGTGACCTTTTGCATCAGGTGAGTTTGAAATGTACTTTCTAGTGCAAATCCCTAGATGCCCCCCAAGGGTTGATGTACGTAACTGTGCTTGAGATTCGTTTCAGTGTTGCTGAGAGAAGCGACAGCAGAGTTGGGGGGGCATAACCTGAAAGACCAGGAATTCTGGGCTGGGCTGGCACAGACTAGCACAGGTGGCATGAGGAGACCTTTCAAGGAAAGATTTTTTTCTGTCTTTCTCCTGCATCCATTCCTGTGGGAATGAAAGGAATTCTGCAGGAGCCGGGCATGCGCTCTACGCTTTGAGCTGCACCCCAGCCTGACTTTGTGCATTGCAGGGGGTGAAATGGGCCAGCGGGGGCAGTTGTAAGGTGCACCCTCGGCTCAGTGGTTCCTGGGGCTCTCCCTGCCCTCCCAGTCCACCCTGCTTTCCCAAGTTGGAGAAAGATGTCCACGTGCTTTTCTCCTGGGACAAACAAAACCCTTGACCAGGCTTTCAGAGAAGTACTTCTCGTGATTCAAATCTTATTGAAAGACTCAAAAGTGAGTATTCGTAAATATTTGCAAGCAGGTGCAGCCGGCCTGGTCATCCTCTCTCCTCCGTCTCCAAGGGTCTCAGGGTCTTGGCCAATTTCCTGAAGGAGCTTGTAGGCAGTGAAGTGGGAGTCATCTTAAGGGCTCAGAGAAGCAATGAGGACTTCCGGCTGCCAGGATCTGTTATTCAAGAGTTCCTTGCTTCTGTGCTCAACTCAGCTGGCAAGTATGGCCTATGAGGGTTTCTTGCATCCTCATCTGTAGATTGGGATGTGGCAATGGCTCTTCATCCTTTCCCGAGAGCATGGTGCTGACCCCGGAAACAGCGTTTCTTCACAGAAACTGTGAAGAAATGGACCTGTGAGTGGGAGAACAGAAAAGACAGTCACCAGGGCTGAGAGATGGCTCAGGGATCAAGACTCTATCTCACAAGTAGAAGGTCCTGAGTTCAGATCCCAGGTCCCACAGAAAAACTCCAGGAGGAAATGGCAATAGCCTACAATTCTGGCCCTGGTGGGCGGAGCCTGGGAAATCCCACAGCAAAGCAAAAAGGAGGTAGAAACAATACAGGATGATTCCCAACGTCACCCTTGGTCACACACACACACACACACACACACACACACACACACACACACACACACAAAATAAAAAGTATTTAAGAAAAAGTATAAGGTGGAATAATGATCACGATAATTCCCAATATCAGCCTCAGGCCACTGTATGTACAAAGACACACATGTGCACGCAAACATGCATGTGCTCCTTCACATACATGCACATGAAGTGGAGAAAAGATGACTTTATGTTTTTATCTTAAGTATCCTCAATCGAGACAGCAGGTACCTGTCAAGGAAACTGTGGGGAAAGCCCACCTCCCCTGCTGTGATTCCATCGGGAATATGGTGATAGTTACCCCACAGGACGAGAAGGGAGCAGAGCATCCCCCCCTGTCTGACGATACAAACGCTGCTGGAGAATCCTGGGGCATGTGTACCTACTGGCACTGGTGCCAGCCAACCTCCTGCTCTGCCAGCCGAGTCATGGCAGACATATTTACTATATCATATGTGCTTTGATTTGTCTCTATCTCTGTAGTAGGGGCTGGGCCCCAGACCCTCAAACATGCTAAGCGTACCTGGACCAACCAGCTAGCTGGCTTTGATTTGTTTTGAGAAGGGGTCTCCCTATGCTACTGGCCTCAAACTCACAATCCTCCTAGCTCAGCCTCTAAATTCTGTTAACAGGCATGCACCCCACTTCTGGGCCTTTTTATAATCATTATATCAACATTAATCCTTACCTATGTTAAAAAAAATAAGCTTACTACAATATGGTATGCTGAGGACAGCTTTGGGATCTCATGTTCACCTCATCTATTGATGGAGCCTAGCTCATGTTCTGTGCTCTTCAAGGCCAGGAGCCATAGTCTGAACTTTATGTCCCTATCTGACCCAGGCGCACAGCAGGATGAATGAACCAGCCGGACTCGTGATGGGCATTGGCAATGTCCCACAATTGGACTCAGCTGATGACACACTTCTCTGAACACGGCTCTGTCCTTAAGGGACCCTGATGGCATATGACTGCTTTCTTCCGTGTGTTTATTTTTTAAGCACACATCTACAGATTGAGAAATACTAGTCACATGACCTTTAAATCACCCCCTATGTGGACTTGCAAGATGGCACAGTGGGTAAAGATGCTTGCCACCAAGTTTGACAGCCTGAGTTCCAATCTTGGAACCCACATGGCGAAAGAGCTGACTGCTACAAGTTGTCCTCTGACTTTTACATGTACATACACACGCGCACACACATCATATTTATATCTACATCTATATCTGTACCCGAATCTATCTATATCTATATCTATATCTATATCTATATCTATATCTATATCTATATCTATATCTATATCTATATCTATATCTATATCTATATCTATATCTATCTATATCTATATCTATACCTATACCTATACCTATACCTATATCTAATCTATATCTATATCTAAATCTATATATTTGTCCAAAAAAGCATCTCGTGATATGAGCTAATGTGTTGAATCTTCATGGAGGATAGCGAGGGAGGAGAAGAGAAGACAGTTTGTGCTGATTTCTGAGGCTGCAGAGGGCCAGCTGGTTGGTGCTGGCAGTATTTCAATGATCACTCAGCTTACTGGCTATTCGTCCCCTGGATGCACAAGGCCAGTCAGTGGAGAGATTGGTGTTCAGAGAGGACAGGAAGATGGGGGAGCTGCTGCATGGAGCCTGGGAAAGGATGGTGGGGCAGGATGCTGGACACAGCCTCGGGGGGAGACTCTATCTCGCCAGAGCAGCTCCAGCTGCTCCTGTTTTGAACAAAGGCTCTGACGAGGAGCTCTTTGCTAGAATAGTCTACGTGCCTGGGGTCTCCTGAAGCCAACTTCTTCTGAACATAGACAATGTCTGTTGATCCAAAGGAGGTTGCAAATCAACTTTCTGATCTGTAAAGGAACTTTGAGCACCCTAGAGGCCTCATCTATCTACAGGGTGAGCATCCCAACTCTAAAAATCCTAAATGGACAATGCTTCAAACTGAAAGTTTTTGAGTGCTGACATGGTAAGCAACGAATGATTCCATACCCGTCTTCATGCAATGGGCCACAGGTAAATGAAAAATTAGTACATAAGATCATCCTCATGTTACATGGTTACAGTATGTCGAAAAGTTAGGCCTTTTCTCTCAGACCAAAGTGCATTCATTTTGGCTCTGGTCTCTATCTCCTAGGAGAGTTCTGGGAACTATCTATCTCCTCTGGTTTATCAGAACTCAAACAAAGGGACCTTCCAACTTCTTTGACAACTGCTAGAAACACACCATTTCTTCATCTTTTTTAGGCTATGCATCGTTCTTAGTTTTTTAATCAGCAGAAAATAAACAGAATGTAAGACCAAGCTACAGGTCAATGAAGTTCAGATCAGAACGGCCCCTCCCACACATTAGGGGTAAAGTAGTGAGAAGGCTATCTGTTCGGTCTGCTTGCTAACTTTACTTCTGGAGGTTACTACCCTTCTGCAGAAGTACGAATTTGCTTGTCCAGGTGTCCTTGAGTCTGGGATCTTTTCAACGAGTGTATGAGATATTCAGAACTTTTCTTGTTGCTGGACCAAAATGTCTGCTGTCATGGTTTGAAATGTGTCCCCCACAGTCTCATGTGTTTGGCAAGGTCATGGCACCTTGAGAGGTGGAGCCTTGCTGGAGGAAGGCAGTCACAAGGGGTGGGCCTTGAGGTGAATTAGTCCCACCCTACCTCCAGGAGAAGTCTGTCTTTGCAGCAAGTGCTCTTGCAGCTCTCAGCCTCCAAGAGTTCTGCAGTGATGTAGCCTCCTTCAGCTTTGGCCAGCCAGTCATGCCACATCTACCATGAGAGACTGTTTTTCCCCTCTGGAACCATAAGCTGAATAAATCTCCCTTTCTCCCTTAAGTTACTTGACTTTGGGCGCTCTCTCACAGCAACAGTTAAGAGTAACTGTGACACCTGCCAAAGTCATTTTAGTAAGCAAGAGTCTATTGTGACTCATAGTTTGAGAATACAGTCCATCGTAGCAAGGAAGGTGGCAGGAGCCTGTGGGGATTGATCACGAATGTCTGCAACCAGAAAGCAGAGGGACATAAATGTTAGTGCAGAGCTGACTTTCTCCTTTCCCTCTTTTTATTCAGTCTGGAATCCCAACATGTGGGATGGATGCTACCACATTTGAGGTGCGACCTCTCTTCCTCAGCTAAGCTACTTTGAGGTTAGGCAAGGGGGGCACACGTTTGCCAGTTGGCCATCTCAGCACTCTGGGGGCAGAGGTTGGAGGATTGCTGAAAGGTAGCCTGGTCTTCCCAGTCAGTTCCAGGCCAACAAAAACCAAAACGAAACAGCTTCACCTTGTGGTACCAGATGCTCTTAATCTCACAACAACACCCCACTCCTGGCACCAATTTGTGTTGCAGTTACTCTTAACTGTTGCCGTGAGAGAGCACCCAAAGGGAAGCAACTTATGCTTATGAGGGTGTGTCCAGAGAGATGAGATTTTATTTTGTTTTGATTTTCTGTTGTGTTATGTAGCTGTGATTTGCTTTGTTTTGTCTTGTTTTGGTTTTTCTTGGACTTTTGCATGCTCAGCTGAATCAGAGAGTCTTAAAAAAAAATACAATAACTATGTGACATTCAGCTCAATCTCTTGACCGGATCCTCTCACTGGCTGGCTCTAAGTAGAGATATGATGTTGGTCAAATTTGTTAGCAACCTCTGCCTCTCTCTGAATTACTGGCTTCTAGAACTCTCCTGGGAACTGTTGTCTCTTGGAGAGTCCTATACCCTGTGTCTTCCACAGTGGCCAGGAGTGTGTGAGGGATGCCCACCCATGAGCCTTCAGATAGAGTCATCCAGTTCTCAGAGGATGATGCCCAGGATGACGGAGGCTGAGGGATCCCAAGTCACACACATACACACTCTCTCTCTCTCGCTCTCTCTTGCTCTCTCTCGCTCTCTCTCTCTCACACACACACAAGAAAAAAGGAAAAGAAAAGAAAAGAAGAAGAGAAAAGAAAAGAAAAGAAAAGGTAACGATGGGCTGAGGATTTTTCACCTAACTCAACCCTTCCATTGTCGCGGTTGGTAAATGCCATCTTGAGATAGTGCCACTATCTGCCATGCGCTACTCAACAGCATTTCTCCATTTTTCCCTATGATAGTTTTAAAATTTTTTATTTATTATTTAATGTTGCATATATGGATATTGTGGATTTTTCATATTTTCAACCCTTAGTCTCCAAACCCAAGACCCCCCTCTTCCCTTACACCCTTAATCTCCTCTGTCAGACTCCCTCCTGTTTTCAAATCCTTTCTCTCATGCAATCCACCGTGCTTCATCTAACCTGTGATGACTTATGGCTGACCCGATTCGTGCTCCAGCAAGCATCCCAGATCAGTGGGTGTACCACAGAGGAAAGCACCCTCTTTTCTTCCCCATCAGCATGAGTCCTCATCAGTCTCTCAGGGATGTGTAGAGCTTGAGATCGTTCTGGCATCATGGTGAGATGCTGATAAGTGCATGGTGACATGGTGAGATGCTCCTGTGTAATTCTTGTGCAAGCACACACATCTGCCATGAAACCCTGCATATCTCGAGCTGTGTCATGTCCAGGAGGTAATGTCTGGTCCACCACTTTCCCACTTCAGGCTCTTACAGTCTTGCCTCCCCCTCTTCTTCGATGTTCCCTCTACCATGGGGTGGGGGTGGGAAGACTTTCATGTCCAGTTTAGGGACAAGCAGTCCACAGACAAATTATTTTCTACATTTTAGCAAGTCATGCTTCTCAGGAATAAAACTTCTGTTGTGGAAGGGGGCTTCTAGCTGGGTGCTGAGGGGGCTCTACCAGTATGCGCTGTGGGACTGCACAACCCTATGTCGGTTTTCATGGCTGTTGGAGAACAGGGTGGGGGGGGTGAGCATTGTGTTTTATTGTCTTGCCTTTTGCCTTTTTAGCCTTGTGTACTCCTGACTAGTCCCCCTAGGCTACATATGCCTTGGATGATAGGAACATTTCCTGAGAGTCAATGATTCTCCAGGCTGTGCACACCTCAACAGTATCTCAGGACTGAGCCCCTCCAGCAAGAAAACCTCGGAGACGGGCTGAGTCCTTCCCAGTGTGTGGCTTTAGCAAACACCTCTGGCGCATTTTCTGGAAGGTTCTGTTAGCAGAAAGTAATCAAGCCCTGAGTTCTTCCTGAAGGAATGGGCTTTAGCTTTGTGTCCTGGTGGCTGTCACTTGGCGACCTTTGGGAGGGAATGAAAGAGGATTCTGACTCACTCGAATGCTGCTATGCATGAACTCTTGTTGCTATTGTTATCATCAGAAGCACTGGGGATTGAACCCAAAGCCTTACTGCTATTATATAACTTGAGGGGAAAATAGGGTCACATGATCATCTCCATAAGCCTCCTGAGTACGGTAGAGTCCCCAGAGTCCAGGTTCCACCTCTGTCCTGCAGACTTCATCCAGTCATTCCCCGTGTCCCAATCCCTCAGTTTACCCTCTCCCTCTGTGAGCTGTCCTCGGCCTGGCATGATTCGATGCTCTTTAAATACTATGAAGCAAACGTTGGAAGAGAAAAAAAGAATCGTCAGGGTGTGGGGCCAGCATTTGTGATCCCAGAACTCAGAAGGCTGGGGCAGGGTGGTCTCTGTGAGTTCAAGGCCAGCCTGGGCTACAGCATGAGACTTTCTCTCTTAAGGAAAGAGAGAGGGAGAGAAAGAGAGAGAAGAGAAAGAGAAAAAGAGAGAGCAAGGGGGAAGGGATAGGATGGAGGGAGGGCAGGCAGGAAAGGAGGTGTCTCATTTGGATATCACTACTTTCTCTTGGAGAGTGTGTTCACCTTGCTTTGGTTTAAGGTTTTTGTTGTTTCAAGTCAGAGTCCTGCTTTGGAACCCAGGCTGACTGGGAATTCAGAGTCCAACTTCCAGCTCTGGAGTGCTGGAATCTCACGTGTGTAGCCCTAACGTCTCAAGGTAATCCAGCGCTGGAGCATCCTAGTTAAACCCCTGCTTAGTGACCACTGATTCTCTTCCTTCCCATGACCCGTGTGGTTACTAGTTGATGGAATATTTATGGATGGATTTGCTGCTGTGGACACAGCATTGTGCTATGGCAGTGGGTGGTTTAGAAGATGGAAAAGTGACTCTTTCCGGGACTCTGTAGCCCAGCCTGGCACAGACGGATGGCAATCCTCCTGCCTCAGCCTCCTGAGTGCCGGGATCACAGGCGGGAGCCCCTTTTGAAGTTCCTCTTCACCCTCAAGCAGGACAGGTGTGAGGCTCGGTGGCTAAGGGACAGGAAGTCCGGTGCGCGCTGGTCACTACTGATTGGTGTGGGACTTCAGGAAGTCACTTGAACTCTCGGCTTTGGTTTCTGGTTTCTTCTCTGCAACGTGGGGACAAGGACCGTCCCTGCTGTGTGTGTTTGACTGTGGCTTACCACGGAAAGTCCTGATCTCAGCTATGTGAGCTCAGTGGTTGTCACCGAATGGCATCATGAGGAGCGGGGAGGGACGCATCGGTGAAAAGTCAGCAACAGCTGGACATGGTGGCTCATGCCTAGCAGGCGTCTAGCTCTGGGGAGGCTGAGGCAGGAGGATTGCCTTGACTGCCAGGCTAGTCAGGGTTACACAGCAAGCTCTTGGAGAGAGAGAGGTGTTCACATGTAGCTGTACAAGGAAGGTCTGCCAGTCATAACAGAGACAGCCTGTGCTTTCGGTCTGGCTGTCTAGTTGAGGAAGACATACTGTATCGTCCTAGCTCGGAGACCTTTGAGCTAGTCACCTGACCTGTCAATCTCAGACCACCTGATCTGTCACTCTCAGGTTCCCCAATCCGTCAACCCCAGGCCATCTGATCTGTTGATCTCATTTGAGCACTGTGGACTTAGAAGTTCTGCTCACCAGAGTATTCCAGAAAACTTACCCAGTGTTTGGGCGACCTTCTTGATCAGGCCTGTGTTGAGAACTCCCGATGGAAAGGCAAAGATGGTTTCCTGGAGCTGGGAAATGGACAATGGTCAGCCCTGGCCCTGACTGATCAGAAAGATTCCCGATGGTTTGAGTTCTGAGTTTTAAAAAGCCAAGAGTCCACGGCGCTGCTTTCTCTTCCTCTCACAGCGCCATGCAGCCTCTGGCTTTACGGCTTCTTGTCTCTTTATATTAAAAGTTGCTTTGACCGCACTGGTTTTCATTTGGAGCATTTACGGAATGCTCGTTCACAAAAAAAAAAAAAAATAGAAAGAGTTCTATGAGGAAAAAAAAAGCAGGGACTGGAGAGGTGGCTCAGGGGTTAAGCCTCCGCCTTGCAGGCGGAAGGTCCTGAGTTCGGATCCCAGATCCCACGTATAGACGCCAGGCGGAAGCGGGGGCGGCCTGCGCTTCTGGTCCTGGTAGGGCGGAGCCTGTGAATCCCAGGGCAGAAGGAGGTGGAGGTGTCCATGGTGGTTCCCGATCGTCCGTGGTTCTACACACACACATATACACATGCGCGCACACATACATACGCACACACGCACAATTGAATAAATAATAATAAAAAAATTATTAAAAAAAAGCATAAAAATTCATTCTGTGAAAACAGGAAGTGTAAGGGTTGGATAGTGTTTTGTCAAGAACGTGTGAATCTCCCTATTATGATGACCAATCAATGTCATCGACTGCTGGGACCCCAAGTCTGAAGGGAACCGGAGCACATTATCCCTTCAGTGTATCCCCTCTCGCACAGGGAGCTGTACCCCATCTCTCACAGGGTCCCCCAGCCCTCCAGGAATGCCAGTGTATGTTGGAACCAGGTGAGCAATTTGGCTCATGATCCTTTCAGCGCTTTCTGAGATCTGCTCCAAATCCTTCCTGTGTTTGCCTTCTTTTCCCTAGTCTCTTGCCAAACAGCAGTCACCTGGTTTGCTCTGTGACGTGGCCCAGCTGGATCTTAATGATCATCCACAGAGTAGGGCACTTTACGATCGTTGATAACAAGTCCATGTTCAGGCAAATCAATATTAGTAGCAGTTTAAGCTTAAAGATAAACCAAGAATTTCACCAAACATCCCTCTGTGGCCTTTGCGTGGTCTCATGACAGTCTGCTGTGTGGCATGGGGCAGGGTGGTGGCAAACGGAGTGACCACTGCTAATAACAACAGAGATAGTACGTTCTTTAGTTAGAACTGGGAGGGGTGCTCTTGCCTGCAATTCCATCATGGGGGAAGCTGAGACAGGAGGATTGCTGTGAGTGTCAAGTCAACCTGGGCTATACAGAGAGACCTTGTTTCAACAAAACAAAACAAAAACTCTTAAAAAGGGGTAGTGATGTTACTTGGTGGTATAGCACTTGTCTAGTTTTTGTAAGACACTGGATTGAATATTCAGCACTGAAAAAAATATTTTTTTCATTTTATTTGTGTGTGTGTGTGTGTGTGTGTGTGTGTGTGTGTGTGCGCACGCGCATCAGAAGGCACTGTGTGTGGTTGTGGAAGCCCAAGGATGACGTCAAGAATCATCCTGGATTACTCTATCTCCTTTTTGCTTTGCTCTGGGATTTCCCAAGTTCTGCCTTCCAGAGTTGGAAGCACAAACTGTTGCATTTCTGCCTGACATTTTACATGGAATCCGGGATCCAAACTTAAGTCCTTCTGCTTGTGAGGCAGAGTCTTAACCCTTAAGCCATCTCTCCAGCACCTGAGTTTGATTCCCAGGAAATACATGGGGGAAGGAGAGAACCAACTTCTATAAGTTGTGCTCCTCCCTCTGTGTTCCATGTAATGCATCTCTCTCTCTCTCTTGCTGGAGAGATGGCTCAGGGGTTAATCGAGAATGTCCTGGATTTAGATCCTGATCCCACATAAAACATTAGACAAAAATGGCAGCAGCCTGCACTTCTAACTCTAGAAGGTGGAACCTGGGAAATCTCAGAGGTGGTAGAGCAATTCAGGGTGATTTCTGAGATCACCCTGGGCCTCTATAGGCACACAGAGTGCCCTCTGATACACATGCATGCACACAGGCAAAAAAAGGAAAAAGCGACTCCTTCCCCTAAACAAAAGAGAAAAAAATCTTAGGAAGCTAGTATCAGTGTAATCCCAATACTTTGAAGGCTGAGGCAAAAGATCTCAAGTTCAAAGCCAGCTTGGCTATGGAAAAAAAATCCCAACATATTCATGAGATAGAAGAGTGAAACCGCATGGCTGGGACTTTTAATCAAGTGACCATCAGCTGGTGGGGAAGGCAGTCTGCAGGCATGGAGGTATCTAGGGACAGCCTAAGAGATCTTCACCCTCACACCCTTGTCTCCATGACTTCTTGAGGTAGAGCACTTAGTGACTTGGTGCATAAAGTTGAAATGTGTGGCCTTGAAATTCACCTCCCTGGGAAACTTCCCTTTGACATGCTGTTTTTACTCAGCAACCTTTCTTGAGAATGACTTTCGGAACTTGCAAGACTTTTTTTTTTTTTTTTTTTTTTTTTTTTTTTTGATTTCCATATAGCTTTAGTGATGGTAGGTCTGACTCTCTTCGAGGCAGATTTGATATTTAGAAACAAACACACACCACGAATGGTTTAAGATAAGAATGAATAGAGATCAGGGACTCTGGGATGTAGCTTGGTGATCGAGCACTTGCTCAGCCTAAGTGAAGCCTTGGATTTGATCCTTAACAGTGGAAGCGAACCAACAAAACAACACGGGAGGAGGTTAAGCATGGAATACTTTTTGGAATGAAAAACAGATTTTTCAGATGCCTTGTAATTTGTAATTGTAAAATGTAATTTGGCCTTGAAGGCAGGCAAGCTTGCAAGAGGAACTGCCGGAGGTGTTGGGAGTGACAGAGCCCTTTTGTCACAGTTAGATACTGGCGTCACTTGGCAACTGAAGGCTCTGAGCTCTGGGCACAGTTATGAGAAATTAGTAGTTGAGTTAAGCCCCAAGCGAGCCTGCAGGAGATTGTCTGATTGATGAAGAAGACCTTGTCCACAGTGCGTGGGACTAGCCCCAGGGTAAGTGCATAAGATGGAGGGAGCTGGTTGAGGAAGTTGGCATCTTTTGGTACACTTGGCCAGACACACTAGTGTAGCAAGCAGGGATTGTCCCTTCCAGTAGTCCTGTGGGTATCGTGTGGCAGTTCTCTCGGCCTCTGGTGTGGTGTGGGCTCTCCTGCCAGCTGGATAAGAAACTGTAACTGGACAATGATACAGCCCAGAATAAATCCCCTAGCTCCCTTACGCCGTGAGGTCTTGAATGTGTCAGCAGCAGTGCAGAGCAACTGCAACACCACTTGCAATTTGGAACCCATCTCAGAAGGCAACAGCTCTGCAGTCCATACTTGACCCTCTGTGGAAGTTTCAGGGAGGGCTAGAGAGATGGCTCAGGGGTTAAGACTCTGCCTCATAAACAGAAGGACCTGAGTTCAGTCCCAGCGATGCAGGACAATCCCTTTGTGGTTTCCAAATGTAGGACAGTCTCATCTGGGTCGCCAAATGTTATAGGGTCCCTGTTCAGGCGCCAAATGTTATAGGAATGATCGTCTCAATGATCATCATGCAATGATGCAGGTCTGGTGTTCCAAAATCAAAGACTGAAACCAGAACATGTGTAGAGGATTAAGGTAGAGTTTATTAGAGAAGAAAAAGGCTGGAACTCATGGACTCCAGACGTGGAGTGCCATGAGGGGTTAGGGTCCCTGGGAGAACTCATGGAGCTAGAAACGGAAGTGCCATGAGGGGCAGGGGTCCCCAGAGAACTCATGAGAAGCAGGCAGCTAGAAAGAACTCATGGAATCCACGAGAAGCAGGCACAGAGCTAGAAACAGACTCATGGCACTAATGCCGTGAGGGGCTAGGGCGCCAGAGAACTCATGGACCCCAGGCATGGACTCCATAAGAAAAAGGCAAAAAACAGAACTCAGGGCGCCTAAGATGGCTGCCAGGGTCAGGCATATTTATATACCTAGACGAGCTGGAAATTAGCCTTTTCTCGCTGGTTAGCTCCCATTGGGCCCAACCAGTTGCTCTTGGGCCCACATGGGGCTGGAGACCAAGATGTTTGTGGGATATGGAGGGCCCGTCTCCATAATCCTTTCATAGGGAAGTTGGCCATCTTATCTCTGGGAGGCTTGGAGTCAGTTCCTCAGCAGGAGTGTTCCTTCAGGATGAGTCCAGCTGGTGGTGGTGGTGGGGGGGGGATGACCTTCAAGAATTCCAAGGCCTTCCAAGGCCTTCAAAGGATTTAGAGACCCACGGCCTGCACTTCCCATCTTGGTGGGCAGAGTCTGGAAATCCCAGAGCAAAGCAAAAAGGAGGCAGAAGCGATCCAGGATGATTTCCATGGTCCTTCACAGGGACACACACAGGAAGGAAGGAAGGAAGGAAGGAAGGAAGGAAGGAAGGAAGGGAGGGACGGAGGGAGGGAGGGAGGGAAGGAGGGAGGGAGGGAGGGAGGGAGGAAGGAAGGAGGGAAGGAGGGAAGGAAGGAAGGAAGGAGGGAAGGAGGGAAGGAGGGAGGGAGGAAGGGAGGGAGGGAGGAAGGAAGGAGGGAGGGAGGGAGGAAGGAGGGGAGGGAGGAAGGAGGGAGGGAGGGAGGAAGGAAGGAAGGAAGGAAGGAAGGAAGGAAGGAAGGAAGGAAGGAAGGAAGGAAGGAAGGAAGGAAGGAAGGAAGAAGTTTCAGGGAGTTTTTGAAAATTCACTCTTTGGCTTTCTGTACCCTTTGGCTTTGTACTGTTGGGTTATAGTAAATAGAAACCATGAGACTTACTTTCAACCTTTTTGTTTAAAGATGGGCCGTCTGCAGAGCTTATGTAAGAACAACTGATTAAGAAATAACGGGTATGTTTGCTCTCTGAGTTCAGGAGTTAGATCAGATGAGAAGTTCAACAGAGCTAAGACCCCTCAAGTCCCCTCTTAACTTCCCCAGTACCTACTTTTCTCATGTGGTTCTATTCAAATATTTAGTCGTGGGAAAGTGCAAGGGAAAGAGTCCTTCTTGCTCCATGGCAGCAAAAGTGTCCTGGAAGGTCCTAGACCCATTCAGAGGCTCCTTCTGATCTCTCCACTGCTGATTTGAATTGCTGCGGCTGGCAGAGAACGGAAGCAAGAACTCAGGCCTGGCCGTGCACCAGTACGCCTCTGGGGACGGTTCCAAGAATCCAGACGGGTCGGCTTCTCTACTGTCCTGACCAAAGTTCTAAGAACAGAACTCTGGAGTGCTAGTCCCCCCGATACTGCCTGTGGTGCCGGCCTCTTGCGTCTGAACATTTCTACCCACTGGCTCATCAGTCTTCACCCCTCCAACTTCCTAGAACACTCTTGATCATGGTGACAGTCCTGGGGCTAGGCCTTGCTGAACGTAGGTCACTTCCTGAAGAAGACCTGACTTCTACGGATGGGGTATTACTTCCAGGTGTTTCCAGGAAATCCTGGTGGATAAGCGTTCAAAGAACTCCTGACCCCTCTCCTCCGGACAAATGCCTGATAGCAATTACTACTAATTGTTTTATGGGTCGTCAGCTCTGTGTGGTGGTTTAGAACTGGTTGCAGTCCAGGAGCAAAGACTGGTCAGGCCTGGCATAACCCAGAAGTGTGAAAGGCAGGTCCAAAGGTTTATGCCTGGAAGATTGGATCTTGTCTTCCACGGCGGTCCTGTGTAGTTTCTGAGTACATAGAGCATTGGGTTTGAAGATTTCTGAATAGATGTCTGGCCCCTAAATAGCTCCACATGCCATGTCCACAGCTTTATCTTTGTGTAACTGGCCATACCTCCCCTAACCCCCATGAGCATCCACTGTGGGGCTCACCTTGTCATGTGATTTCTCTGCTGAACTCTGTCATCTATGGCTCTCGGGGATCAAGGATGCGGTCTCCTTTTTGATAGAACAGAGCAGAGACCCGGAGAGGTTAAGAAATGAGGTGCGGTGTGCAGAAGGCTCTGGGTTCGGCCCCTAGCATTGCCAAAGTGTGTGTGTGTGTGTGTGTGTGTGTGTGTGTGTGTGTGTGTGTGTTTATTGCAGCTCAGCAGTAGCACTTGCCCTGCAGTCAAGAGGGTTTTAGCCTTCAGCAACCAGGAGAAAAAAGTGAACCAAGTCACACAACTGCAGCAAGTCATCTTGACTGAGAGTCCCTGAGGCCTGGACCTGAAGGAGGTGGGAGGAGGGAGGGGAGAGCTGGTCGGTGGACAGAGAGGACATGAAGTGGTGTCAAGCTCAGAGTCTCTCTGACTTTCGCAGATGGTTTGAGAGAGGAGCCGAGGGAAGAAGGTAGAAAGCAGAGGGAAACGCTCAATTCCTCACGCGGGCTCCTCATCCTGCGAACACCTGCGAGCCAGGCTTGCTGAGTGCCAGCGAGGGCCGGCTACGCGCAGATAAAGCTGCAGGAAGAGAATCCGAGTTCTTTAGAGCCAGACCCGGTGGCTCATGCCGACCTGGGCCACAGAGCCAGACCCTTTCTCTAAACGAATACAGCAATAGCTACACTGCGGGGAGTGAGGGGAGGTGTCACCGTAAGGACGCCCCTCCCACCCCAGCAGTTCAGATCCGTGCCTGCCCATCCCGGACCGTGTGTTACCTGAATCGGTGGCTTAGCTGGCTGCGATGCTCATGCCTGGGATCCCCGCATCCAGAAGCCGAGGCAGGAGGCTGGCTGTGAGCTGCAGGCCTGGCCTTTCCCGCCCGTGCGCTACTGTGCCTTGACACCCCTCCGCCTCGGCGATGCTGCTTCCCTTGAGACGCTCTTCCCTTAATGCCACTTTCTCGGGGTCACCCCCAGCCCCTCTCCGCTGACTTCCTCAAGATGGGAGGCGGCACCTGCTCTGTGCTGCGTGGCGGCCGCTGGGCACAGTCTCCTCTCAGGACGGCTCAGCTCCCTTCTTTACCTGTCTGTCTGTCTGTCTTCCTTCGAGACTGCAAACCTGAAGGTGGGGCTGCCCGTCGCTCTCACGCCCGTCACACCTGGGATGTTGAGCTGCCAGGGGTCATCTTGGGAACACCTGTGGAACCCACCCAAGTGGTGAACTGGGTGGGCCTTAGGGACTGGAGTCCAGAGATGGGCTAGAATTGTCCAGAATTTCAGGGCAGAGGGTGGAAGGGGGGCGCACAGCAGAGACCACTGGGTGCCTGCTCCTCAGGACCCCTGCCTCCTGTCACTTCCGTCCTCTCTCCTGCCCACCGAATGTCTTTGGCTGCACAGCAATGTGCGTGCTGTGGCATATTTGTTCTTTGGGATTCCCAACCTTGATGTACGTGGTGGGAAGAAAGGCTGGGCGCAGTGGCTCACACCTGTAACCCCGAGGCAGAGGGATTGGATGGTAACCAGCCTGCACTACACCAGACCCCCCTGTCTCCCTAAAGCCCAAACCAAACCACACCCCAATGTCTCATGGAAAGGTAAGAATGGGGGTACAAGAAGGGGATGAGACCCAAAGGCAGAGTGTGAGGCACCTGGATCCTAGATACTACCCAGAGGGCCAGGCGCGTGCCTGTAATCCCAGCGCCTGGGAGGCTGGGCAGGAGAGTCATGAGCTCAAGATTGGCCCGGGATATCTAGGGAGACTCTGACTTAAACAAACACACACAGTTAAAACAATGGGAGGAAGCTCTAGGATCTTCGGGGATGAACCCTCGACACAGGGCTCTTGCGTCTGGCCCTACTCGTCTGAGAGGACGCTTTGTCAAGACGTGCAGCTGGGCTTGGGGGCTAGGTCAGTATTGGAATGCTCTCCAAAGATCTGTCGAGCCCTAGATTTCACCCCAACCACTACTCAAGATTAAAACGAGAATGAGAAGAGCTGACCCGGCACATTGTGCTCTACTAGGCTGCGACAGACCTCGGGGTAGCTGGCAGATCCCCCCCCCCATAGCTGCTTTTTCCCAGTCAGTTATGTGGCATTCACAAGGGGCAAGCAGAGGGACCAGTCGATGGGCCTGGAACCCACACACACCCCCACACCCCCGTGCAATGCCTCTCCTCCCTCCTGGGACCCTCTCAGAGGCAAAAGCCACCATCTGAAGTTCCCTGATGCAGTCTTGGGTCTCATGCCCAAAACCCAAGGTTGTAGCATTTATCACTCAAGACAAAAAAGAAATCTCACCCAAGAGCCCTGGAGACGGATGAGGTTCTTTATGTGAAATAGTTTGGGCTCCTGTGAAACAAGGTATGGCAATAATTTAGGCTTTTTTTTTTTTTTAACTGGATGGACCCTATTGCAGTTCGCCTGCATGTTTGCTGATAAATGACCATCAAACAGCTTAAGAGAACAAGGGATTTATTTTCTTACTGATAGTCTGATTACAGTTTGTTCCAGCTTGACAGGAGAGCACGCACCAATACCGGGGTCGAGGGAACTGGCCACACCATCTCTACATGACGGCTGAGACAAGGACGATCCTTACTTGCCAGACCAGCACGTCTGGCCAAGTGTGCACAAGGATGCCCACTCCCTCAGCCAGCTCGTCGTCTTTTATTCCAGGGCCTAGTCCCACCCACCATAGGCTGGGCCCTCCCCGTCAGCTAGACAATCTCCAGCAGGTTCGCTCTGAGCCCAACTCAACTACTAATTCTCCACAAAGGTGCCCAGAGCTCAAACCCTTAACCGTCAAGTTGACACCTGTGNGGTGTCATATATCACGCTACATGTACATGCATGATTAGCTATGTAGTAAACTGGAGAGCTTTTATATTTGGATTTGTGGTAGATGTATGCTTCTGTGCCTTCAGATTTTTCCTATGGTCTCCATTCATCCATGTTGCTGAGAAGCAAATATCTAAGCAAAGGATTTATTTGGAAATTACATGGAAGAATTGTAGTTTAGCACATACAGATCAGGATGGTCTCCAATATGCCTAGAAACAAGAGAAAATGCCAGAAAAATAAAAGGATCAAAGAGGTTATACAAGTTGACTTCAAATAGAGTTCATGGTCAGGTAGCAGCTGATTGGAGCTGGTGAATTCTGATTTGTGAACCTCAACAGTTGCTAAGTGAGAATTGTAATCTTACAGTAATAGCTAAGGCCTTCACAGTTTTGAATTGGGTTTGCAAGATGGCTTTGGAAGAATCATGTGTGACGTGCATGCCTTTCTCTGTGATATCTTGACTCCTATTTAGTTAGATGTTTGTATCATCAACTTTCAAGAGGCCTTCATCATTGTCAAACCCTTGAGCTCAGTGCACAGCAGACCCAGAAATGGAGAAACAGACCTTCATGGGCTCAATGATTGACCTAAGGATGAAGGAAGTTTGAGAGGAAACTTAGGGTTTCCATGATAGAGGAGCCTTTATACACTTCTGAAAAACACTTTGGAGGTAAAGGGTATATTATTTCAGGACTTAACTCCAGTGTTATAGACAGAATTGTTTCCCTTAAATTCTTATGTTGAGATCTTAGCCTCTTACTTAACTGTGTTGGAACATGAGGCCTTTACAAAGGAAATTAAGGTTAAATAAGGCAATAAAGTAATCTGATAGGCTTGATATTCTTAGAAGACGAGGAAAGTGGGATGTTAAAGGGGTGATACCTATGAAGAAAAGATCTTGTGAAGATACAAGGAAGGCACATGCCAGTTAGTCAAACAGACACTGATGCCTTGTCCAAGGCTTTTCCAAGGCTTTTCTTGGCTGCATATCAGAGAGTTTGATCAACTTGGAACCGAAGTGGTCCAATCTCATTAAATAAGTCTCACTCGTAACCTGTAATGTGTGTGAGTATCCATTTTCTTTAGAGAGACTGCACGACTGTACAACTTGGGCATCAATACAGAGCCAAGAACACATACCACTTTTCTCTTGGACCTTAGTATTAGCTTTGATTTTTGCTTCTTTCTGGATTTAGGATTTGTACTAGAATCCCTTTCTCAGTGACCCCTTCCTTCATGATTGGCTTTTCAATCTCATTCCCACTTGCATCTATTTGCTGCCTTCTTTCAAGAATGCTCTGAAACCCATGACTGGACTGCCACATCGATGACACAATTCTTTCACTCACATGGTTCTCTTTAATAACTTAGAATGCTATTTCCTGTTGTCTCTGCAAATGTACTTCCTGTGTATCAGCCAAGTTCTATCTCATGCAACACCTTCCTACAAAACCTCCCTGGATTCTAAATTTTTACTCACACCTCTGTCCTCAATGAATGAATGTCTTATGCAACATCTTGGTATAAATTTAAACTCCTGGAGTAGGTGAAGGGTATTTCTGAAAAAGCACAAGATACTTCTATGTCAAGTGTGGCAGAAAATAGATGAGTTGGCCTAGAACTTATGATTGCTGCAGTGAATTTTCATGGAAAGAAACAAAGAGTATAAAATAGACCTCTCTTAATGAAAATTTCATAAAGAGCTGTTCTCTTGGATGGTTGCAAAACTATCTTTAATGAAGCCTTCTAAATTTCAGGACTTTGATGAAGAGATCAGTCCCATATATTTTATTTGCCTTTATAATTCTACACCCAGCAAAAGTCTCTGGCACACAGTTGGAGTTTAAATGTTTGTTGAATGAATAAAGATGTCCTTGAAGGTACATCTATTCTTTCCATATGCTTTATTTCTGGTAAATCTTCATATAAGAATGACATTAAATTTTTTAAAAATAAATCTTCTAGTTAAGATATACTTTATAATTTATTGCCTATCAAGGAGCACTGAGTTCAGACAGAAAAAATACCAACATTGATGTAAGCTGAAGTGCATAGTGCTACATTAGTCAGAATGAGGAGGACGCAGGCATAGGAGACAATCTCCCCCTTGCGCCCACTTTGTTTATATAATGTGGGTACCTAAATGATTGTTCCAACTCAAATGCTTTGATTCTCTTAACCACTCTGAGATTCTGTATATCACAGAACTATGTGTGACTAGGGCGACGGCTTTCTGGAAGAGTGTCAAAGTATATTTGAATTCAAATCTTTTTATTGTGTGTGATCTTAAGAGATGCACTCTAGTTCTTTTAAAAATTACATTTGCAGAGTTCATGCCAACCTCATTTATTCAGTAAATCTGAAAATCAGTCTCAGATAGAACCAATGCAGTCAATAGAATGCAAGAGTACCCACATTGTTCCCTCTACTCAAAGAGGCTGGGCTTCAGATTCTTGTAATGTCTTATTTAGTCATGTTTATTTTGACTATCACTGAGGTATTTAAGTAAAGATTAGAAATATGTCGAATGCTTTTGAACTGCAGTAATTGAAGTTAATAATTATATAAAGCATTAATCAGAACTGAACATTTCAAAGTTGAAAGGAACTGGGGTACCTATTGAGCTTGTATGATTGGGGAAAAAATAAATAAATTTAAAATAGGTGGAAGGAATTTTTTTTTTTCAAGATGAAAAATGTTTTTTTTCCATAGCTTGAAATATATATATATATATATATATATATATTTATTTCCGCTTATACAAGCTTAATAGGTACCCTGGTCCCCTCCCTCCCTCCACCCCTTCCTGGACACTCTTGCTCCCTCCCCCCTCTTCCCCTTCCTTCCCCCCTTCCCTCCCTATCTCCCAGTGCCTCCTCCCCCCCATCCCTGGAGCATCCTTTAATGTGCATGTCAAAATTTAGTCTGGATCCTCCTCTCTGATGAGGTGTAAAGACTCAGTGGCATTTCCTAAAACTCTTTCTTGTGTTCCCCTTAAATATGGGAACACTATTGTGGCTGTTAATCCCTAGCTTCTAAGGATCCTAGTGTCTTTAGTCCATGCTAGACTTTTTTTTTTTTAATTTTTTTATTTTATTTTTTATTTTTTTATTTTTTTTATTTCAGCTCATACAAACTTATTAGGTACACCAGTTCCTCCCTCCCTCCTCCTCCCCCCGTATCCCCTGCTCCCCCTCCCCACCCCTCTCCCTCCCCATCCTCCAGTGCCTCCCACCCCAATTCCCAGAGAGTCCTTTCTTGTGCATGACTGATTTTCCTCTGGGCCCTCCTCTCCGATGACGTACAAGGACCCAGTGGCCTTTCCCGAACCCTTTCCCGTGTTCCCCTTAGGTATAGGAACACTGCTGTGGCTGCCAATCCTTTGCCTCCAAGGATCTTGGTGCCTTTAGCAGATGCTAGACTTTGTGAGGTCAACAGTGTGTTGGACAATGCGCAGGGCATGCAAAGTCCAATTAAGTCCATGCTAGACTTTGAGGGGTCAATAATGTGTTGGTCATTGCGCAGGTCATGCAAAGTCCTATTATGATTGCTTCAGCCCTAACTTGTGTGTAGTATCTTGCTCCTCCCCATCTTTAGGCTCTTACAATCTTATTGCCCCCTCTTCTGCAAATTTCCCTGAGTTTCAGGATGGGAAGAGATTAGGCTGGCCTGGTTCCAGGTGGTTGATATAGAGTCTCTGATGTTCTGAATTATGGTTTGTTGATTTTTTTTTTCAATTTTGCTGTTCCTGCAATGCCCTTGGCTCCATCCTGATGGGTATTGGATGTCACCCCCTGGCCAGAGATAAAAAACTATTAAGTTAGAGTCTTACTATAAGAGTATATTCAAAGGTAGATGGAATAAAAGTAGGAGACCACGGTGGGGGGGGAACTTATTGCAAAATGGTTATTTTCTATCTGTCAGACTCTATGCCCTTCCCTTCTGGTGAGATCATACCCCATCAGTTGCAAATGATCAGGAAGGAAAGTCTGTGAACTTTTTGAGAGACCATAGAGATAACTGTAGCACAATCTGTTTGCACTCAGCCCACATAGGTGGAAGAAATGAGAGATGCAGGTAGCAGGCTGGACTTTGGAACGGAAAAGGATCATTTCTGAGCTGTTCTTGGTCTTGTCAACCTAGTTGGAACTCCCAGATCCCTTCTTTTTTTTTTTTTAAACCTTTTTTATTATTATTTTTGCTCATACAAACTTAATAGGTACACCACTTCCCTCCCTCCCTTCTCCTCCCCCGACCCCCCTGCTCCCCCTCTCCCACCCCTCTCTCCCCATCCTCCAGTGCCTCCCTCCCCCAATCCCCAGAGAGTCCTTTAATGTGGATGCCAGACTCTCTCTGGGCCCTCCTCTCCGATGACGTACAAGGACCCAGTGGCATTTCCCTGAACCCTTTTCTGTGTTCCCCTTAAGCATAGAAATACTACTGTGGCTGTCAATCCCTTGTCTCCAAGGATCTTGGTGCCTTTAGCAGATGCTAGACTTTGTGAGGTCAATAGTGTGTTGGACATTGCGCAGGGCATGAAAAGTCCAATTATGATTGCTTCGGCCCTAACTTGTGTGGAGTATCTTGCAAATCATTGCTCCTCCCATCCTTTTGCTCTTACAATCTTACCGCCCCCTCTTTCGCAAATTTCCCTGAGCTTCAGGATGGGGAGAGATTAGTCTGGCCTAGTTCTAGGTGGTTGATATAGAGTCTCTGAAGTTCTGGATAGTGGTTTGTTGATTTTCTTTTGCAGTTTTGCTGCTCCTGCAATGCCCTTGGCTCCGCCCTGATGGCCATTGTATGTCACCCCCTGGCCAGAGACAAAAAGCTGTTAAACTGGAGTCTTGTTATAAGAGCACATTCAAGGGTAGGTGTAATAAAAGTAGGAAACCACAGTGAGGGAGGGGTCAATCACCCATTTGCAAAATGGTTACTTTTATCTGCCAGACTATATGCCCTCCCCTTCTGGTGAGATCATACTCCCTCAGTTGTAAATGACCAGATTCCTTCTTTTCAAAAATAATTCATTTTTTTAAAATTATTGCATATCCCCATAGACTGTTGAGGAACTCAGGAGAGATAAGACATACAGTGGAAACCTTGGGGACTAGAGCTGGAGAGTGAAGGGAAATGTCCCCAGTGGGATGGCCCCAGGAAGAGCAACTTGGCATGCCACAGAGGCCTGAACTCCCACAGAGTAGACACGCCAGAGGGAACCCTGGGGTCCATAAAAGTGGACAGGCAGAGGGTGGGAGGAAGTGGGGTGGATTGATGAAGGGAACAGAGGGGAATGGGAGGTAGGAGGGTTGGAGGGAAGCAGGGATAAATACTCAAATGCTTGTAAAACTAGGAAAAAATAAATTAATCTAAAAAAACAAATAAGCATGTATGAAATAAAAAAATAAAAGCATTGCATTTATTTACTGCATTATTGCTCTGAGTTACACAAGGTCTGTTTCTCAGGGCAACTACTTAGATTGTCCTTACATTGAACGCATAAAGAAGCATAAAGAAGGACCAGCTTATTGTAGAACAAAGAGGATCTTACAGAGAACTTCTGTGGAGAGCGTCTTTATCATTTTACCTTACTACACCAAAAATCTGCTAAACAATTCCCAGGCATTGTTTAGAATATATAACCTTATCCTTTCATTTCATGACACTTGCTCATAATTCAGTGCCTTGATTAAGCAATTTGGCTTTTTTTAAAAAATTGAAGTTAAAAGGATGATTCAGCAGTTCTGATTTGCTTCTGTCAGTTTTTTACAACTTTTTTCTTTTCTATAATTTATGCTCCTAGTCAGCTCATAAGGTGAGTCAACAATGTACACCGATGATTCCTCTTCCATTAGCAGCTTGGCTCTAGAATGATCAGCTTGCATCTTGGCAAGTCTCAGACATCTGTTACTAAAATGCCAGGCACAATCAAATAATTGTAAGCTATTTTATTACATCATGAAGATACGAATGTTCACAACAAACTCTGGTTTTCTATTACCAGGAATATAATTAGTCTCTAGACAACATACTATTCTCTCACATAGAAGGGACTGAATCTTGCGTACTGGTGCTTCATGAGATCTGTGGATTGGGTTACATCTGTCTCAGATTCATGTTGACATCATCATCCTCAGTGCCTCAGAGCTTGGCCTTACATGGAATAGAATTGTAATTAGGTATGGCAATGTTATCTTAGAGTAGTCTAAATCTAGGGATAAATCCATTATCACTGTTGGAAATTTAGAGAAGAGAGAGAGAGAAAAGAGAGAGAGAGAGAGAGAGAGAGAGAGAGAGAGAGAGAGAGAGAAAGAGAGAGAGAGAGAAGTCAGTCTCACAGATAGACACGAATATGTATATACAGAACACAATATAAAGAAGGTAAAAATTCATTCTTCTAGAAACCGAGAAAAAACAAAAATTGCCTGTAAAGTTCTGGAGGTGTGTGTATGTGTGTGTGTGTGTGTGTGTGTGTGTGTGTGTGTGTGTGTGCAACAGATTATTACAGTGTCTAGGAAGAATCAACTCTGCCCATACCTTGGTTCCATGCTTCTAGCCTCAAAATCAGGTCTTAAATGAATTGCCTTGCTCACAGGCTCTGTGGTGTCAGATATTTGGCACAATGGGCTTATGAATGAGTGAGCTTATCACTGACAGGGGATTGCTTTGGCTACTCGCATTGTTGCACATGCCTTCAGAATTCAGTCTCATCTTTTGCTTTTAACTGATGGCAACTTATCTTTCCTCATTGGAGAAATTGTACAGGGCTTCTCATACCCAGAATGAAGAGCTATTTGATAGAGTAGTATGGCCTAGCTATATAAGGACCAAGAAATGTACTTAAGATATTTAACTCCAGCAAGAGTGAGAAATTTCAGATTGCTTTCCTACATTTCCATAATTTGAGGAATAAAGGCATTATCTAAAAATGATAGACAGCTTAGTGTATTCCATAAACAAATGAATGTGCTTTATTCTGTAAACAATGAGAGCTTCAGATGCATAAGGAAGGGATATAAACAATTTTTAAATCTTTACTTAGATGCATAAAACCAACAAAAAATAAACTTTCTACTAAGATGACTATAGATTTACAGGAAGATGTGAGAAAAATGGTCAGGGAGGTCTATGGTTCCCTTTGCCCATCTTTCTCAATGTGATTATCGTGCTTAACTCATATCAGATCAAAACAAGATCAATCCATTAATGAGAGAGAGAGAGAGAGAGAGAGAGAGAGAGAGAGAGAGAGAGAGAGATGTTAAAGCATATGGGAGGATGTCAGAGGACAACCTTTGGAAATCAATTCTGTCTTTCTATCATATAGACTTCTGAAGATTGAACTAAGGCCACAAGTTTATTAAGCAGGCTCCTCACCTGCCAAGCTATCTCTGTAGTGACCTGTAAACCACTAGACTGCTCAACATTTGTACAATGCCATCGTTTCATAAATGTTTCACAGATGGAAGCATGTAGCATGCATCCTTTGGACTATTCTTTTCATTCAGCACAGCTCCTTGACCTTCGTTCAAGCTGTGTGCATCAGTGGTTCATCTCCTTTTAGTGATGAATGGTATTCCATGGGGGGCATATGTTATAGTTTCACCAGTCATGCACTGACAGGCATTTGGGAACATTTAGCTATTACAAATAAAGCAACGATAACATCTGTGTACCAATTTCTGTGTGAAAATAAGCATTCACCTCTCTGTGATATGTGTTCTGGGTTTCATGCTAAGTCTATTATTAGTTTTAAAAGGAAATGCCAAATTATTTTCTGAGTGGTTGTACCATTTATAGTTTTACGGGTGATTCAACTCCTCCAATCCTTGCCCATCATTTTATTTTAGCCATTCTGAAAAATATGGTTATGTCTTATTATAGATTTATTTCTATTTTTTTCACGTTTATTTTTTCATTTTTGGAACTTGAAGACCATTTGAGTAGAGTTTAAGAGAAGACAAGCTGAAAAATCCAGGAATCTGCTGGAAGGAGAAGACAGCACAGGAAAAGGGGAAGTCACACCCTTTGAGATAAGCTTGGGGCTCAGCAGGCGGCTTTAGAAGGATAGTGGCGGAGGGTCTTCAGAGAAACAGTGAGCCTAGAGAATCAGGGAAAGTATGCTCAAGTTTTTGGAAAATACCAGAAAAAAAAAGAAGAAAAAGAAAGAAGGTGGGTTTAGTAGACAGAGATTGAAGATTCGTATGACAGTACACTTGGTGATGTGTGAAGGTGAATGATACAGTCCTTGAAGTTGTTTGGGTTTTTGGGTGGGCTACGTGGAAATCTTAAACTATGGTGACTAACAATTGAGAGTAACAGGAAGGTAAAGGGGTTTGCTTATCTTAGAGCTGATGTGAAGATTCCCGTTTGACAGGATGATTTTAGAAGTCCCCAGATGTGTGGCATTGGGTCCCCAGCCCATTGCTTGGGTTTTCTCTGGACTCTGTTGAATTCTTGAGAACTTTAAAATTTGCAAGGAGCAGGAAGCCCACTGGGGGCTGGAGTAGAAGAGCCAACTGACCTGTGGAATCTGCAGATGACCTGGGGCCTGAGGTGTGGCCTAGGGGTCTTCCCGATCTTACTGCAAGGGGCAGGGAGCGGTCATTGCAGCATTCTTTACAACAGCAAAGTCACGGAATCAACCCAAATACCCAACAGGTTATGAATGGATAATGAAAATGTGGTACATTTATAAAATGGGATACTACTGAGTCATCAAAAAAGATGAATTAATGAGATTTTCCAGGAAATGGATGGAATTTGAAGAAATTATATTGAGTGAAATATGTATTAAGTTAGACTCCATATGTATACTTCCTAATAAGTGGATCCTAGTTACAAACCCACTTAATGATACACTCAAAAGTAAATCTCTGTAATACCCTCTATAATCATAAAGGATTATAAATAGGAAAGAAGAGGAAAGAAGACCTCAAAAGAAAGGAGACAAAAGAACACACTTCAATAGAGAAATTAGGCTATGGTCATGTACTGCATGTACGTAGCAAGACATCTAATGCAGCTCACTCTTACTTCCCTTCCTGTTCACTTGGGACTGAACAGGTTTGATCTCCCCAGTCAGGGAGGGATAGGGACTGGCAGATGGTAACCATCCAGCAAACAGGAGACTGACCCCTCTCACTGCTGTCTCCTACTCTTATTCTTCCATCTACCTTTGAGTCTCTTTTTATATGAAGAGGCTCAACAGTCTTTTATCTTTGGTTAGGAGATGACCTCAACAACCAATCGGGATGCAGCCAAGGGCAGTGCAGGAACAGCAAAACTGAAAACAACAACAAACCATAATTTAGAACACCAAAGACTTTACAATATTCACCTAGAACCAGACTAGCCAAATCTCTCCCCATCTTAAAGTTCCGGGAACCTTGCAGAAGACGGGGTGGCAAGATTGTAAGATCCTAAAGATGGAGAGGACCAACAATATGCAAGATACTCCACATAGGGCTGCAGCAGCTGGGATGTAGCCACAATGTGATTGGACCTTGCCTGACCTGCACAATAGCTGACATGTCAACAACCCTCCAAAGTCTGGCACGGATCACAGGGGAGAAAACTTCAGGCAGTAGGATACTTAGAGGCAAGTGATTCAACAGTCATAATAGAGTTCCCATACTAGCAGGCAGCTCAAGAAGAGGCCTCAAGTTACCCACTGAGTCCTGACCCTTGCTAGTGTAGACTACTCAGAGGGAAATTCAGCACCCACATAAACAGATGCTCTGGAGGATGGGAGGGAGAAAGCAAGAAGCATCAAGAGCGGAGGAGGGAAGGAAAAGGGGTGAGAAGGAGAGGAGGCAGGAAGAGGGGAAGTAGAATGGGGGACAATGGGGGAAAAGAGGGGGGAGGGAGAAGGGGATTAACTATTGAGCTTGTATAATTAGGCAAAAATTGTAATAAAAATTGTAGGCAACATGTAATAAAAATTATACAAATAAAAAAAAGAAAGAAGAACAAGGGTGGAGAAGATGTGTTTTTAAATTAGAACTCAGAAAAGTGGGCGAGGCTAGCAGGGAAGATCTGCAAGCTTTGGTTTGTGTTTTTCCAGTAGTTAATGGTTGAATATCTTTTCATTTGGATGTCTTCTCTGCAATGCCCATGCCCATTTTTTCTGTTCTATGCTAATGTTAAGTTTTGAGAATTCTCTATGCATTTTCCATATAGGCTCTTTGTCAGGCACCGGGGTCCTCAGTGCTTTCTCTTAGTCCACGGATCATCTTTCCTTCCCTTGCCAGGGCCTGTGAACCAAAGATTTCAGTTTTGATGAAGTCCAGTTGGTCAATTTTTCCTTTTCCATCTAGTGATATTATTTGGGGACACGACCTGGTTTATATTGTTCAATATATAATGAGTGTGAGGGGTGAAGGGAATGTAGAGCAAGGGTAAAGAGACCGTTACAAGGCTTCTCAGTAGTTCAAGAAGAGAGGTCAGGTGAGCAAAGTCCAGGGATGCTACCACAAGGCAGTAGATCTAGTAGACTCAGAGGTCAATTGTATGTGAAGGGAGGTTAATCTGGTGGAATCTGAGCAGTTGGATTTATGTCATAAACCCTGCAGTTTTGTAGTAACCTCAATAATTATATGAGGAATGAGAAGGAGGCTTGAGATTTGGCACAGGGAGGCTAAGTAACTCATGGGATACTGTGGAAATAGTGTGCTGTCGGAGAGATGGAACTAGGCTTCAGGGAGCATTCAGGGAGCAGTCAAACCTGAACAGACTCGGGAGTCATAACCACTCAGATGCACTTGAAGCCAGGGGATATGGCAACCCCTGCGGGGGAGGGACAACATGTGCAGATGACAGTTCTGTGTGTGACAGCAGAAGACATAGATTCAAGGATCGACTCAGAAAGTCTGAAAACTGGTCAGGGGTTGAGAAATCACAGTCTACTTTGGGCAAGGAGTTGGAGAAGCTAGGACTAATGAAATGCTTTCAGCAAAGCACTTAATGTCTTCCTTGGGAAGGTGGAATCAGGATGCTCCTAATTTATTACTCGTTGAATCGTGAAAGCAGTCTCCAGATGGTCCCTTGCTTTCCTATCAACCATATTCTCCAGCCCACCTTTGTATTCCAAACTTGAGGGGAAGAAATGGGGGTCCAGGTAGGAAATGGAGACCCTGTTCAGATAGTGCCTTTATATAACAGTGACACGGAGTGGGGGGGCAGTGAATAAAAGAAAAAAGGAGAGAAAAAGTTGAAAGGTATAATGGCTGATTGGCTGATGGAAATAAGCATTTAAACAGCAACTTTCGGTCAGCACGCTCCATTTAAGCCTTTAATTTTTAAAGTGCTCAAGCGCGGGGGATTTACTTTCATGCTGTGCGTGAAGGAAAGGGGAAGATTGAATTCTTTTTAAAAAGAAAGACGGCCACCCGCAGTCAGGGAAAATAATGGCACTGTGTTCTCAAGGAAGAAACCTGCGTGCCCTGAGACATGCACGCTGTGTTTGGAGAAAAATAGACGCACAGGGAGGGATGCACTTAGCTCTATTATACGGGATTTCAGATGCTTTTTTTTTTAATTTGGATGGTGGTCCCGAAGCATTGAGGACTCGGAGGTGTTGACAGCTGAACCTGAGCGCAGGGGGTCCTCCCAAGCAAGCCGCCTCCAACGACTCCTTTCTGCACGCCCTCCCAGGCTTGGTTCCCATGTACAGCGTTGCCAGAGCATGCATGGCTTCTTATCCGGCTTTCCCTGGAATCAGGGCGAGGAGACTTTTAGCTTTTGGTTAAAAAACAGATTTAATTCGCCGTGACATTGACGAAACGCGAAAAGGAGGTTGTAGAGTGAGAAACAGATGACGGTCTAGAGGTGACTGCAGAGGAAGCGAAGGTCTAAGCGCACCACGTCCAGCAGGGGGCAGTGTGAGCACGTGCAGGACTCCGGGAGCACCGGGACCTGGAGTTGATTTTGCGCATCTCCAAAGGTGAATTTCCAGTACGTACCACCCACCTCTCACATTCTGGACAAATTGCGCGTGAACTTTCCTGTTTGATAATGTATAGAAACATCGCTTCCTTCTTTTCTGTCCACTTGCTTATTCTGGAAGGCTGGACCCCTGTAATATATCAGCTACCTACCAAGGATGACCTGGACAGACAGGACATAAAATGCCTCTTGACTAAGTGTTTGCCTTAAGCACTTCAGTGACAGAATGACAAAGAAGACAAGATTGTGGCTTTGATCTTTGCAGAGGGGTCAATTGCTTTGCTCTCTTGTGTGGGCAGAGGTCTTGCCTTCAATGCGTTTAGCCACCTGAAAGTGCCTGTTTTGCAGATGGGGGTGTGTGTGTGTCAATGGGAGGTGGTGTTCAGTCAGAGAAATTCACTAGGGGTCTCAGAGTCAAGCAGATGTGGATCCAAATCCCTGTTCTGTCACTCGCTGGCTGCACCACCTCAGGTAAGCCAAGTCTTTCTGCATTCTCCCATCTCTGCAGGTTCACTGTGAAGGTGATGGACAATGTAAATGAAGGCAGCCAGAAATAATAATGCTAAAGATTAACTGACTGCTCCTATGACCATTCCCTTGGATTCTCTGTACACCAAGAGAATGTGGTCATGTCCTATGTCCTTTGGAAATGCAGTGAAGCTTCTCTCCCCTGGCTGGTCTCAGGGTGTTGAGAAGGGTCAGAGGTAGAGGAAGATTTGGGAATAAGGAGCTGATATCGTGTACATTCTTATTTCACTGCCTTTGCAGCTGCACATGACTGTCAGATGATGTGCTCTTTTCCTTATACACAGATGCACAGGTCACATGACTCTTTCAAGGGGAGCACACCCAGATCCTCTGTCCTTGGATTATTCTCACATGTGATTGGGAAAGGTAGTCACCTTTTGGTTCATCTCATTTTGCCTCACAGTCTGCCTTCATGGTGCTTCCTCTCAGTGCTTGGCTCAACCATCCTTCCAATTGTATGAACCAGATTCTGAGGATTCCTGATGGACTTCTCTCAGCTTCTTGCCTTCTCATCAAATCTCATCAGTTGTTTTTATTATTTTTTTTTAGTGTTTACAAGCATATTGGGTATTCATCCCAGTTTCTCCCCGCCTCACTCCCAGTCCCTCCCACCCTTCCACCCATATGCTTCTGTGGACCCCAGGGCTCACGCTGGCTTGTCTACTCCTGTGGGGACTCAGGCCTCCGTGGCATATCAAGTTACCTCTCTTCAGGCCACCCCACTGATATATGCATTTCCCTTCACTCATCCAGCTTCAGACCCAAAGATTTCCACTCTAAATTCCCCTTCTGTGGGTATAATAACAGCTACCATAGAGCAGTTCGATGCACTGTCTTTTACCTATAGGCTTATTTGGCTGTCTTCCCTATTGATCTATTTCCTTCCCTGTTTTTGGAGGGAGTGCTCATTCCAGTTTACAGTAACAGGGATGTGTGTACCATTCTGAGCTGTTGGTTGTCTCCTTGGCACTCATGCCACTGTTATACTAGTGGTCACCTGTTGCCACAAATCTCATCAGTTTTATCCTAATCCTGGGAATCTGTCCTCTTTCCTGATTCATACCATCAACCCACTTACCTGCATGGTCCTAGCTTCTTCCATCTGGTACACTCCATCTATTCTCTTCTCCACTGTTGTCTTTTTTGCTCTGAAGTCAGAGTGAGGCTTTAATTTGGTTTCTCCACAAGATTGCCTGACAGTGGGATCATTAATACGTTTCATGTAGAGTGTGGCAAGTACTTTACTTTTAAGAGCTATTCTTTATACCACATATGGGAGTGGAAGGAGAGTATTTAGGCTGCACTGGAACACACAAAAAAATAGCCCCAGTGTCAAGAAGCTCATATTCTTGTTGCAGAGGTGAATATATATGATCAAAATGTCTCACACTGACATATGTTGGAGGGAAAAGTGGAGGGGCTTCAGGAAAGTTTCAAGAAAAACCTCTGCTAGAAAGACACTTGCACGGGGATTGGGATTTTTTGCTAAGGACAAAGGCCTTCACAATCTAGGAAGTGTTGGGGTTCAGAAAAAAGACATCTGAAAAGCTGGTACTTTGGCATGCGGAGTATTTTGACTGAAGGATGTTTGGAAGGGCTCAGAAGCAAACATCACTTTCTGAATCGCCACCCTTCTTTCTTTTGCTTTCTTTTCTTCTCTGAGGGAGGTCAAAAAAAATGAGAATCCCTCTTTAGAATGCATCAGAGAAACTAGAACCTTTTTTTTTTTTGAACACAACTCACAAATCCTGGATATATTACTCTCACTTTCCTACTTTGAGTGGTAGTGGACAATAAGACTTATTCAGAAGGGGTCCTTTCCACAGTCAGGAGGAATAATGTAGAGAGGTGGGGAAGAGTCTGAAGAAACAGCCTTTCTGAGTTTCTCCACTTGGTCTTCCATGTTGTCTCATCTCTTTCAGAGCAGTTTTCACACTATTGTCCATGCTATGTTGAATAGGAGCTAAAAATAGTTTCTTCATTTATGAGGGCACATGTATCACCACACACTCTGGTTATATAGATAGACATCATGCTTTTTTTGTTCACCTATATTTTGTCATAGAAATGTGTTTTTGTGCAAAAATGTGTATGCAGTGTAACCACCAATGAAGTAGAATTGTAGTATTTGTGATGAAACAAAGTTGGCGACATTAGGGAAAAAACAAAATAAAAACAAACATTGTTTTTTGTGACTAACACTATTCTAGAATACACAAAGCAAGCTATTTTTATTATGAAATTTCCTCCTTGCGATCAGTTCACAGCTATTTTTGGTATGCGAAGTTGCATAGAGATTTATAAAGTCCGTAGCAAATCAATACTGTGTACTCACAATTTTGGAAAGAAGAGTTGGTATGATGCTTAATCGTGGGTGTCAACTTGACACACCTAGCATTAACTAAGAAGAGCTGAGACCACCTGAAAAGATCAATAGATTTACAATACAGAGACCATCCCTTGATCAGATTGGAACCTCCCAGTGGTGGACCAGATAAAAGGAACTCTAGAGCAGGAGACTGGGAAGAAGACTCTCTAGGAATCCTCCAGCTTACAGTCACCATCCATAGCTTACTGGATGTCTGCTGTAACTTAGCCTGCCTCCAGCTTCAGCCACCAGCCATGTCACCTCTGCCGTGAAAGTCTATTTCTCCCCTCTGAACTGTAAGTTGAATAAATCTCCCTTTCTTCTTTCAGTTGATTGACTTTGAATGCTTTCTCACAGCAATAGTTAAGAGTAACTGTTACAGTTGGATATTCTCATTTCTCACTATTTGTGTATTTATTGCTTCATGCCCATGAGTATTGGGCTATGATATTGATTCTTTATCTCATGTAAATAAAGACAAAACTTTTGATTTGCAAAAGAAAAACATGTTCCTGATCCTTCTGAAGCAGAAGAAAGGAGTTATACTTGTAAGATTGTCCCTGAAATAGAAAGAAGTTCATTAAGTAAAAAACATAAGTATGTAAAGAAATAGAAAGAGAGGGTGGCAAGATTGTAAGAGCCTGAAGTGGGCCAGTGGTGGGCCAGACATTATCTCTTGGAGATAACAGGACTGTGATATACATGGTTTCATGGTAGATATGTATATTTTCACCAGAATTTCACGGGAACTGTCTTATCAACATCATACCATGAAAGCAGAAAGATAGTTCTACACCTCTCTGAAAGAATGATGAGGACTAATGCTGATAGGGAAGAAAGGAGGATGCATTTTTCAATGGTATAACCACTGATCTAGGATGCCTGCTGGACCATGAATCATGCCAATCATATGTCACCAAAGACCAAACAGATGAGGGAGTCTGGCAGGGGAGATGAAAGGTCGGAAGGGGAAAAGGAAGGGCAATGGGAAGGACTGGGGATCAAGGGGTGAAAATGTTATAAAATCACTATATTCCTGTATGCGATGTTAAAAAAAAGAATAAAAAATTAGGAAAGGACTCCCAGAAAAAGTCGTCCTGGGACTGAACCAGGAAGATTGAGCTGATGGCTGGAGCCTGTGGAGGTCAGAGGAGGGAGCCTTGTTCTGTGCTGGTGAAGGGAAAAGAGCTTGGGATCAAGGAGTTGTGTTGCAGTTCATCTGCATGGTTGCTGATAAATGACCATCAGACAGCTTAAGGGAACAAGGGGTTTATTTTCTTACTGATAGTTCAGTTACAGTCTGTAGTCCAGCTTGACAGGAGAGCATGCACCAACACCAAGGTGAAGGGAATTGGCCACACCATCTCTACATAATGACTGAGATAGGCACGATCCTTACTTGCCAGACTAGCATGTCTGGCTGAGTGTACAGAAGAATGCCGACTCTCTCAACCAGCTCTCCATGGTTTATTCCAGGCCTAGTCCCACCCACATGGGCTGGGCCTTCCCCAGCAGCTAAACAATCTCCTGCAGGTTTGCTCTGGGCTCAGTCATTAATTCTCCACAAATGTGCCCAGAGCTCAAACCCTCAACATTCAAGTTGGCACCTGTGCTTAACTATGACAAGCTGCATAATAGAACCATAGGCCAGGTGGAGTATTAAGGGTCAGATATGAAGGTCTTGGAGGTCACGATCCAGGTTTAACTTTACTCAGGGGTAAGGAGAAGAGAGCTACTGAAGGCTATTATGACGTTTACATGTAAACATCTGTCTAACTGCAGCTTGGAGAATGGTTCCAAGAGATGCTGGTAAAAAGCAGAGAGAGCAATTATACTGTGTTGACCAGGACATGAAGGCGGCTGGTGTGTGGATCCTTGGAGAGTTTGGAACAAAGCAATTCTTGTGGCTTGGAAAAAATCAGTAGAGAAAACTGAATGTCTCCAACCAGAAGGTAGGAGGAATCTCATGTGGTAGAGGCAGAAGGTGCTGGCTAGGAAGCTGGGGAGGAGACGAGAGGCACATCCCACTGCCCACAGTCTGTTCGTAAGATACAGGATTTTTCTTGGAGAAGAAAAATGGGAGGCTCTGATGGGTTTAGAGAAGAATCATAGCTGATCAGCTCCATATTTTAGAGGGAACTAAAAGAACACTGTTGGAATTCAGAGGGGAAGAGAGGAGAGTTCTGTGAAATAGTAAGGACGTGAGGAAATGATGCTTCCCCAGTAGTTGTCCACAAAGGGAGCTAACATTACCAAATGCCTTCCGTATGCTGTTGATGAGCTAGGTGCTTGACATTTGTCATTTATAATCTTCTCATTGGACTTTTCCAGTACAACTCCCCAAAGCGAGACATTCAACTGGTGAGTCCATCAGGAAGGAAGTCAATGGTTTCAATAGTCATTTTCTTTGCCCTCAATTATCTTTTAGCTTCCAGTAGGGGTGTGTTTTGTTGCTATTTTTGATGAAAAAGCAATTTCTCAGTAAAGAAGCTATTCAAAGGCAATGGAGTTGAGCATATTGCAAAAGTGAGATTTGTTGTTCTAAAGTCTATGTCCATTCCATCATATCTGAGAATTCCTCATTATTGTTAGAAAAGACTATGAAGGAGAAATTCACTTACCTATACAAATAATTTCTTTCTTTGTAGAATGTGTGCTTATGGAGACAAAGACTGTATGTTATCTTTTCCTACACTTCTCTGATGTAAAAGCTCTGTAGTTGTCTGTTGACAAGAACTTACAGAATGGGGTAGCAGTTCTCTGATTAAGAATCTGAAGTCTGCTTTCATCTCATTTCCAGTTTGAGTGCTCCATCTTTTGTATGAGGAAAACAGGAGCTATCCTCTCTTGTCTCCAGCTAAATAGTGAATTCATTAGCTTCCATGATTGTGGGGAATACAGGAAGAGACCCTCTGAGTTTCCTTCTGCTCACATTCCAACTTCTTAGAGCCTTTGTGCCTTCAGTTTATAGTCTTTCCCCCTGAAGCATTTGTAAAGCTCATAACTGGTCCTTTGAAAGGCTGTGACTTGCAGGCACCCAATGGAGTCTGAGAATTATGCATATATAATGCCACAGAAAAACAGGGCTGCTGGGAGAAGGGGGATGCTGCTTGTACATCAATTAAAATGCACAGTGCATAACACCAACATTTCCCCACAGTGTTAGCTAACAGTAGGTTTTAATTATGCAGTAATAAAAATGGAGAAAACAGCAGTAAATTACAGTTTGTTTCTATGAGTGATCTTAGTCCAATCGTGAAAATCTACAAATTACATAAAACAAATATTTCAAATTAATCCACAGAGCGCTTGGAGAACAAGGGTTATACAAAAGACAGAAACATTCTTTCCACCACCTGTCTGCTTATGATTGAATAGCATGGCCACTGTGCGGAGATGGAGTGAGAGAGAGTCCAGGGTGGGGCAGGAATGGACTTGGCGAATGTTACAGTCGGCCTGCATAAATGACCATCACACAGCTTAAGGGAACAAGGAGTTTACTTTCTTATGACAGTCTGGTTACAGTTCTCAGTCCAGCTTGACAGGAGAACATGCACCAACACCAGGGCCGAGGGAACTGGCCACACCATCACTGCATAACAGCTGAGAGATGGACAGTCCTTACTTGCCAGACCAGCATGTCTGGTCAAGTGAACAGAAGGATGCCAACTCTCTCAACCAGCTCTCTGTGATTTATCCAGGGCCTAATCCCACCCACCATGGGCTGGGTCTTTCCTACCAGCTGGACAATCTCCTGCAGGTTTGCTCTGGGCTTAACCATCAACTCTCTACAACTGTGCTCAAACCCTCAACAGTCAAGTTGACACCTGTGCTTAACTATGACAGCAGATTAGAAAGAGAATGCAAGGCCTGGGGTGAGGATTTGCATGGTTTTAGGGATGGTGGGGTATCTGCTTTCACTCTTCTTAGCTTTAGGGTTCTGGTAAGAATGGGAAGTTCTGTTCCTTTGGCCAGGCATGAAGGGGAGAGGGTATTGTCTGTGTCTATTCAGAGCATATCTTGTTGGTGCTGAATGGCTCTCCTTCTGTAAGGAAGGCATGACTCTTGGAGGGACCTCCAGACCAAAGTACTGCTAAATTTTGTGGCGCTTACAACTTATGAAAATTTGGGAAAATAAAAAGAAAATCAGAAATCTCCTATTTTTACAAATTATAGAAAACCAACTGTGTAACACCTAACCCTGTGAATGCCCTGCTAGGGCTGGTGTTGAATAAACTTCATGTACATTTGTCTTTAGCTATGATTCTGGGGGACTGCATATTTATCACAAGGCACATATGTTATAATGTGCACAAGTGTGAAGAGCAAACAGGCAACAAAGAAAACTGTAGAGCAGCATCTCTAGCCTGTCAGTCTGTGTACATATTTTCATTAAGATTTATGCAAACTGGGCTGGAGAGATAGATCAATTGGAAGGTACTTGACAAGCACCCGACTTCCATCCTCAGAGCCAATATGAAAACTTAAAAAGCCAGGCATATGTCACAGGCATGTATGTCAGTAATCTCAGTGCTTTGGAGGAAGAAACAAGCTGGTCAGTCATCCCAGCCTACTTGGTCAATTCCAGACCAGTAGAGGATGAGTCTGGATTGGAACAACAGTACATGAGAGTGCATGTGTTTGATTTGTGCTGAAACACAACCCAACCCTGGCAAAAGATACAGTGTTCAACTTTGGAGCTGGATGGAATTCTTAGAATGCTTCCCTGTCTGCAATGGCAGCCAACTAACAAGGACATTGTTGGTATAGGTCTATATCAAGGGTATGATATCTCTATGCATCCAAGGCAGCTGGGAGCTCATGAGCATATGATTATGCTTCAGGTGTGGGACACTATGGGGCTTTCTGTGGATTGTGCTAATGCTTCTGGTCAAACAAGAGGGGACTGTGAGATTGGATGAGAGAGGCATCTGCATGCAATGATGGTATGTGTCCATCCACTCAGTGTGGAGGTAGTTAGTCACACAGTGTAAGAGAGCGAACATGAGATTCACACAGCCTAGGATTGTTCCCAGCCTCTGACTTTACCTCATAGTCCCTGTGTGACTGCATTTTTTTATCGACGCTATAACAGATTGAATAAATTTATGCCTTATTGATTAGGTCAATCTTTCAGACAATGGACGATAATTTCCCAATTTTAAGGTCAGCTGAGGAATAAGCTTATGCACATCTATGATTTTATTATGCAACTGTTCACAGGTACAACATCAGAGCAAAGGTCATGGAGGCCCAAATTCTGCCCAACACACTGGCTCTGGCAAGATCTGTTGGACTTAGAGGCTTCCAGCCAACAACAACTTTACAGATACATGATATTTCCATAATCCAAATTTATTTTGCTCTAATGTAAGAAATGATATATTAGTCTGAAATTCTGTGCTTCCTTCAAAAGTAGCATATATTTTCCAAAGGATGGCTTGCTTGAGAGATAAGAATAAAGCTAAAGTAATTTCTTTTGGAAAAGTTACAAAAATAATACTCAGAAGCAGCATGCCCTATCTATTCTTCTCTGTCCTCCACCTACCCGTCCACCTCCTCTCTCACCATGCTGCTCTGAAAGTTTTCTATAATGCTTTTCATTAAATTCTGGAGCATAAGGCTAATGGACACCATTAAGCCCAGTGAGAATGCTAGGCTACACTTTATTCTATGCTTTTTCCCCCTTGAAAATGCATACCTTCAAGCAATGACATTTTAAAGAGTATTTCAACCAATGTCTAATTTGAAGAAAATGAATACCTTAAGAAATAACATGGATACCTTATAATTTTCAAGTCAAAAACTGTCAAACAGGAGTTTGCACATACTGCAATTTTTTTCCCCACAGTAATTCTCTCAAAAGTACTTCCCTTTCACTGTGTCCTTTGTAAAGACTCACTGAGATTCCCATTCTCCTGTAAGTTATTGGAAATGGATGTGATGTTTCAGTCTGTATACTCTTTAAAGAACATTGTTGCATTGGACCATGACTATGAGGATGGAAGCCTGAGAAACTAAATCCAGTCCTATTGTTTTGGTGACTTTGAAAAAATGCACCACTTTTCAAAATGTGTATGCTAATTCTTCACAGTACAATGGCAGACAACTAGAGCCTTAATTTTTCTGAAAGCAAAGGAAAGGATAAGGAAAATAATTTATTTTTCATTATAGGCAGATATGAATGATTAGAGCAGTGCAGGCTGTGTGTTTTATTTGCATTATTTTTCCAGTTGCAGAAGACTAAATTGCATTGAATTTTGTGTGACAGATGAATCTTTTAATCAACTTGTGTTTGGATAACCAATTGATTTGAAAATTTTGCTAGCATAGTCCACTCCTTGGGACTGTAAGTGCCAGTTTCTTCCTATGGGTTTTTTCACATAGATCTACTTAGTGACAAATACAGCTTCTGCATGGTTGTTTCACATAACATTCTAATTCCTCAGAGTTTAAATTTGTCATGGTTGTTTTGGTTTGATCTTCATGCTCCACAAAGGCCCAGATGCTAAAGTCTTGGTCGCTGGGCTGTGGGAGTGGATGGAATTGTTAAGAAGCAGAACCTACTGCAAGGAGTGATATCACTGGGGGGCATGTCCTCCTCCTCCTTTTTTTTCTTGAATTCTGCCTGCAATGGGGTGAAGATGTTTCCTCACTGTATTTCTACTCTGATGATTCTGCCTCTCTGTAGACCTAAAGCAATGGGAACAAACAATTGTCAATTGACACCTCTGAAACTGTGAGTTTAACTTTTCTTTTTAAAACTGATGTTCCCTGGTATGTGTTGCAGCAGTGGAAACCTGATTAACAGCACAGTTTTATGTGTTTATTTCAGAACAACTAGAAGATACTGATAAACAAAAGAGATGACCTAAGACCTCTCATGTGTATGCATGTGTCTGTATTCACATTTTAAGAAATGCATTTGCAGTTTATATACACATAGCTCTATGCTCTATGTATATGTATATGTGTGTATATATATATATATGCTGTGGCATGCATGTCTATGGAGAGTAGCTAGAGTTTATAGTGGTGATATTTACTGTGATCATTGACTATTAACACAAATCTGGAAATCCTTGGTGTTTTCAGGTTTCTTCTGGCTATGAGCTTTTGAGTTGAGTATTTTATCTCTTTTCCTGTTCGTCCTTATTCTAGCACTTCCCAAAGAGGTTGAAGTGCAGAGAATGGGTCAGAGTATAAAAGGGACCTAGACTCTAATTATGGGTTAGTCATAGTATTTTTAGATCTTCTATTCGGTGCTCTGGGAATTTGTCTCTGGCTATAACCTGATTCCACAGGACTTTCAAAAGTCACTTCATTTAATTCCCATAATCTTCAGAAGTTGATAAACATCACTGGTGGAAAAACAAGGAACTAGAGTTTATGCTCCTTAGCTCCAAGGGGCTTTGTGTGGTCTAGAGAATGATTTACAACAACCATCCTCTTGATTTTGAATGATGAACTTGTTAGTAGAAGTAAAAGAATAAATAGCACACAATGGAGAGAGAAAAGGAGCAGATAACAAAACTTCTTCAAATTGGATGGTCACGACATCCAGAAGAGATGACAGGAGTGGAATGATTCAGAGAGCAAACAAAAGGTAACAGCCTCGAATCGGAAACATATGATTGAAATCAAATGGGGAAGCAACGTTGGGTTAGTCAGCTGCAGTTTCTGATCAAGAGACCTGGCTGGAGCAGAGTGTTCCCTCGGGTGAAATTTCCGAGTCGTGTGTTCCATTGTAGCAGACAGTAACAACATCAAATAGGATGTTCACAATCATCCAGTAGAAATGACCAGGGAAACCATGCTGGGGCTGTCACACTGGAGGTCTTGATTGAGACAGAACATTTCTCCATAGGCAAAGATTTCTGATATCCTGTTCCCTGCAGGCATTTTTTAACTCCATGGGATAAACGATAGATAATAATATCTGTTGGAGATGGTTTACCTTCTAACTGCTCTCAAGAACACCCTATTTTTATTACCTTTAGGAAACTTGACATAGATATGCTTGGGTCTGGAGTGAGGGGGCCAGACCTGTTTCCAGAGCCAATTTCTCAGCGAGCTTAGACAAACCATGAGAATTTATGAATATGCTGTAAAACAGAAGCTGCCACGCTTATTATTTCACCCTTTGTGGCTCCGGGAAAGGGAATCTGGTTCAATATTTGCATAGTTTTAGGGTACACACTTGCAATTATGAAATAAACTAGTTCATCATGGTGTACTATAGATTTAAAATGTTCTAATTTGTCTGAAAATCATTTCATTATGTTTATGTTTATCAAGACATCAGATTGTATATCTTGAATATGTACATTTTTGCCAATTACAGCTTTATAAAGTTGAAAGAAGTGGATATGATTCTCTAATATGAATGGGAAATACTGAATTTATTAAGAATGTACTATATGGAATTAAATCCTAAATAGCAGAACTTACAAACATGTTCAGGTTTCTTTGGCAGAATAATTTTGATGTCTCTGTGATATCTTTTAGCATACTACTAAATTTTTGAGAAATTTAATAAAAGGCTTAAAATTAATTTTTTGCATGTTTTATGAGATCAGAGAAGCATCCTCTGAAACAAATGCCCCCCATCATTAGATCATTATCTTAGTTTCCCCCCAGAAAACATTTAACTTCCTTAAATAATGCTAAAGCTTATTTTGGAATAAATCTTTAATTACATCACCTGCAAGATAAAAAAATACTTCCAGAAAATATCTTTAGAGATTCTGAAGGAGAATTAGCACATGAGCCATGAATGGAAAGTAAATTCACACAAGAAATATAGCAACACCCGTGGTATTAGCAAGAGACTCTTGCCCTTAGAAGTGACCATGAGTGGACCTGGTTTTGTTGCCTCCTTGTTGCCTCAACTCACATTGAAATACACCATAGCACCAGGACCAGGTTGTTAGATGCTCTAGGAAAAGACCCACAATATCTGCTAACCTCACTACCTGATATCTGAGCCAAATTAGATTATCCAGTTTGAATATTGATTTCAGTAGGCTACTGTTGAGGATAGGAGTAAGAAGTTCTGTTATGCTCTTCATGATAGGATGGCTATAGATAACTATTAAGTGCTGTAGATTTCAAAAGGTTAAAAAGAAAGACTTTGAGTGCTTCAATGTAAGGAAGTGATAGTTGTTTTAGGAACCAGATGTGCTTTATTAAATGATACACAATGTAGCTATGTGTCTCACTGAAACATACACAGTTTTTATGTTTCATATATCAGCAAAACAGAAACTTAATTTAAATTAAAAATGGTTTTAAGAAAAAAAAAAAGAACAAGAACAACTCTTCCAAGATAGCAATTTGCTACACAGAACCTATCTAAAGCAAGATGCAATAGGATTTCAGGATGCATGCCTGTAATTATATCAGTAAGGAGGCTGAAGCAGAAGTGTTGCAAGTTCAAGGTCAAGTTGGGATACATAGAAAGACTGACTCAATAAAGAGAAATGAGATCCAATGCGGCAGAATGAAATAACATTAAACGTGGTGTATCAGACTTAGACACAATTTTGAAAGAGAAGCTCCGAAGACCTCCTAACAAAGGTAGCATGGGCTGTGAAAGTAAGTGAATATGCATTCTGCATTGACAGTTTTTTTTTAAAGTTAAGAATACGTATTTAATATATTTTTTAATATTAAGCATTTTTTATTATTATTTCTGCTCATACAAACTTAGTAGGTACACCGGTTCCCTCCCTCCCTCCTCCTCCCCCCGACCCCCCTGCTCCCCCTCCTCTCCCCCCTCCCTTCCCACCCTCCAATGCCTCCCCCCAATCTCCGGAGAATCCTTTAATGTGCCTGCCAGTCTCTCCTCTGGGCCCTCCTCCCTGATGACATACAAGGACCCAGTGGCGTTCCCCTGAATCCTTTCCTGTGCTCCCCTTAAGCATAGGAACACTACTGTGGCTGAAAATTCCTTGCCTCTAAGGATCTTGGTGCCTTTAGCAAATGCTAGACTTTGTGGGGTCAATAGTGTATTGGACATTGCGCAGGGCATGCAAAGTCCAATTGCTATTGCTTCAGCCCTAGCTAGTGTGGAGAATCTTCAAATCATTGCTCCTCCCATCCTTTGCTCTTACAATCTTACTGCCCCCTCTTCCGCAAATTTCCCTGAGCTTCAGGATGGGGAGAGATTAGGCTGGCCTCGTTCTAGGTGGTTGATATAGAGTCTCTGAAGTTCTGGATTATGGTTTGTTGATTTTCTTTTGCAGTTTTGCTGCTCCTGCAATGCCCTTCACTCCATCCTGATGGGTATTGTATGTCACCCCTTGCAGTCCTTGATGGAGGCCTATTTTCTCTGCTGTAACATGGTCCCTTCTCTCCTTGTTTCTGGTGTGGCTCTCCTATACCATCTCTCCTGTTCATAATCCTAGTGATTACTGTAGGTATTACAGAGATTTATCTTTGAGTGTTTCTAGGTGGGCTGGGTGGGTTTGGTACTAGGAGCCACCTATTTGGGAGTACATACAGCACTTAATTTTCTGGGTCTGGGATACTTCACTTAATATAATTGTTTCTAATGACATCCATTTCCTGGCAAATTCCAGTAATTCATCATTTTTGATGGCTGAGTAGTACTCCATTGTATAGATGTACCACAGTTTCCTTATCCACGCATCAACTGTTGGACATTTGGGTTGATTCCATGACTTTGCTATTGTAAACAGTGCTGCTATGAACATGGTCGTGCTTGTGCTATCGAGATGATTTTTTGCTGTATGTGGGGTTATTCCCAGAAGTGGAATTGCAGGGTCATATGGCATTTCAATCTTTAATTTCTTTAAGAATCTCCAGACGGCTCGCCAGAGTGGTTGTATGAGCCTGCATTCCAACCAGCAATATAGGAGAGTTCCCCTCTCTCCGCATCCTATCCAGAATTTGTTGTTGTTTGTACTGTGGATTTTTGCCATCCTGACCGGAGTGAGATGATATCTCAGGGAAGTTTTGATTTGCATTTCCCTGATGGCTAAGGAAGT
This sequence comes from Typhlomys cinereus, assembly GCA_023101885.1. Taxonomy (NCBI): domain Eukaryota; kingdom Metazoa; phylum Chordata; class Mammalia; order Rodentia; family Platacanthomyidae; genus Typhlomys; species Typhlomys cinereus. The sequence goes on from JALPQD010000198.1 coordinate 864,182, forward strand.
GGAGCATTTTTCTAAGATATTTGTTCGACATTTTAATTTCATCCATGGTAAAGTTTCTTTTAAGTTCCAGGGCCCATTTTTTAATTGGCCCATTTGTTTCCTTGGTGTTTAGTTTTCTAAGTTCTTTGTGCACTCTGGATAGTAGAGCTCTATCAGATATGTGGTTAGTGAAGATTTTCTCCCATTCTGTGGGTTGCCTTTGAGCTAGTGTTACAATCTCTTTATCTGAACAGAAGCTCTTTAATTTTACCAGATCCCAACTGTTGAGAGTTGGTAGTAGTGACTGTGCCATTGGATGTCTGTTTAGGAACTGTTGGCATTCCCTATCCTTTCAACTATGGTTTTTATAATCTCTGGCCTTATATCAAGATCCTTGATCCATTTGGAATTAAGTCTTGTACATGGTGACAAGTACGGGTCCAGTTTTAATCTTCTGCATGTGGAGATGCAGTTTTGCCAGCACCATTTGTTGAAGATACTGTTCTTTTTCCATTGGATTTTTGGGCCCCTTTGTCAAAGATCAAATGGCTGTAATTTTGTGGGCTTATATCTGGGTCTTCAATCCTTATCCATTGATCTGTGTGTCTGTTTTGGAGCCAATACCTAGCTGTTTTTATAAGTATGGATTATAGACCAAGGTTTGGTATGGTGATACCTCCAGCAGTGTTTTTGTTACTCAGGATTGTCTTTGCTATCCTGTGTCTTTTGTGCCTCCATATGAACTTTGAGATTGTTTGGTCAACTTCTTTAAAGAATTGTTTTGGGATTTTAATTGGTATAGCATTGAATTTGTATATTGCCTTTGGTAGGATGGTCATTTTTACGATGTTGATTCTGCCAATCCAGGAACATGGGAGGTCTTTCCATCTTCTGGTGTCTTCTGCAATTTCTTTCTTTAGGGTTTTAAAGTTTTCATTGTAAAGATCTTTTACCTCCTTGGTTAGGTTTATACCAAGGTATTTCATGTTTTTAGGGGCTATAGTAAATGGGATTGTTTCTCTCAAGGCTTTTTCACTTCTTTCATTCTGGGCATATAAGAAGGCCACTGATTTTTGTACATTTATTTTGTATCCTGCCACCCTGCTGAACTTCTCAATTAGTTCCAGGAGCTTCCTGGTGGAGTTTTTGGGATCACTCAGGTATAAGATCATGTCATCTGCAAATAGGGATAGCTTGACTTCTTCCTTGCCGATTTGAATTGCAGTGACAGTTTTGAGGGAGGTAAAAAATCATTTGGATGTTGAATTCTGGCATGTTTCTCAAGGTAAGGGTTTTATTACCATGTATATTTATTTATCCAGCATAAAAGATTTTTTTGTTATTTATTATAGCTGTCATTCTTTTCACCTGCCAAATCAACAAGAGTTCTTATACTACCAGAAAATATATGTGAGGAGTTACTCTTTTGGATTGATCAAAAAGTTTGGATAATTGAACAACAGGGTTGCATTGGAGAAATAAATTTTTTTTTGCTATTTGTTTAAGTAAAAAAAGTTGATTTTCCTTTTAAGCATTAAAAGTTTATAAGTGAGGTTTATCAAGAAAGCCAAAAGTCTATCTAATTTTTTTAAACTAAGATTTGTCTTTTTAGAAATTTTTTGGTGTTATACACAAAAACTCATGTGATACTTAGATACATCTATACATTTTTATTGTTTAAATTAGGAAAACATTTTAAACACTTGTGGTAAAAACAGTCATTTAATCAATTGGTACTAAATTGTGATTAGATAAGAATAAGAAATTCTGGTATGACATTTATTATACAGTGCAGTCATTAGCAGGAATGGACTGTATGTCAAAACAAAAGGGAAAAGATTTTACATGCAATAAGTTTTTAATCCTTTCAGTAACTCTTCACAGGGAACCTTGCAGGAGAAGGGGAGACAAGATTGTAAGAGCCTAAAGATGGGGAGGACCAACGATATGCAAAATACTCCATACAAGTTAGGGCTGCAGTAACCATAATAAGACTTTGCATGACCTGTGCAGTGACTGACATATCAATGACCCCCCAAAGTCTAGCATGGATCACAGGCACTAGGATCCTTATAGGCAAAGGATTAATAGTCACAATAGAGCTCCCATATTAAAGGGGAGCACAAGACAGGGCTCTAGGCAATGCTACTGAATCCTTACACCTCATTAGAGTTGAGGACACAGAAGGAAGTTGGACATTCACATTAAAAGATGCTCCAAAGATTGGGGGGAGAAAAGGGGAACATTAGGAGAAAGGAAGGGAGGGGGTGAAAGGAAGGGGAAAAGGAGGGGAGGGAACAAGGGGGACCAGGGAGGGATGGAGGGAGAGAGGGGACCAGGGTACATATTAAGATTGTATGATTGGAAAATAAATAAATAAATAAAAGAAAAAGAAAAAAGAATTAATGAAATGTATTGGTCAAAAAAAAATTAAGACTTTTAGTACCTTGGCTAGGAAAACATATGAGGCAAGGGCTGATGTTACAAGTCTTGCATGACAGTAGCAACAGCTCATCATTCTGGCTAAGCACTGTGATAGTTTGAATCTTTAGCTGTTTGGGAAGGTCATGGCACCTTTAGGAGGTGTAGTCTTGCTGGAAGAAGGTAGTCACAGGGGGTGAGCCTTAAGTTTGCTTAGCTCCACCCTGTTTTAGTTAGTTAGTCTGCTCTTACAGTTTTCTTTTTTTTTTTTTTTAACATTTTTTATTATTATTTCCACTCATACTGGTAGACCAGTTCCCTCCCCCCACTCCTCCTCCCCCCACTCCTCCTCCCCCCGAACCCCCTGCTCCCCCTCCCTCCCTCTCCATCTCCCAGTGCCTCCCCCCCAATTCCCAGAGAGTCCTTTATTGTGTATGCCTAACTCTCCTCTTGGTCCTCCTTTCCGATGACGTAAAAGGACCCAGTGGCATTTCCCTGAACCATTTCTCATGTTCCCCTTAAGCATAGGAACACTACTGTGGCCATCAATCCCTTGCCTCCAAGGATCTTGATGCCTTTAGCCAATGTTAGACTTTGTGAGGTCAATAGTGTGACGGACATGGCACAGGGCATGCAAAGTCCTATTATGATTGCTTCAGCCCTATCTAGTGTGGAGACTCTTCAAATCATTGCTCCCCCCATCCTTTTGCTCTTACAATCTTACCACCCCCTCTTCTGCAAATGTCCCTGAGCTTCAGGAAGGGGGGAGATTAGGCTGGCTTAGTTCTATGTGGATGATATAGAGTCTCTGAAGTTCTGGATTGTGGTTTGTTGATTTTTCTTTTGCAGTTTTGCTGCTCCTGCAATGCCCTTCACTCCATCCTGATGGGCACTGTATGTCACCCCCTGGTCAGAGACAAGAAACTGTTAAACTGGAGTCTTGTTATAATAGCACATTGAAGGGTAGATGTAATAAAAGCAGGAAACCTCGGTGAGGTAGGGATCAGTCACCCATTTGCAAAATGATCTCTTTTCATCTGCCAGACTATATGCCCTTCCCTTCTGGTGAGATCATACCCCCTCAGTTGTACATGATCAGGAACGAACGTCTGTGAACTTAACCAGGTGTCACATTACTTACTTGCATTCCTTGGAGGTCGATTTTCTCTGCTGTAACATGGTCCCCTCTCTCCTTGTGTCTGGTGTGGCCCTCCAACCCCATCCCTCCTGTTCACAATCCTTGCAATTACCGTATTACATAGGTTTACCCTTGAGTGTCTCAATGTGGGCTGGGTGAGTTTGGTACTAGGAGCCACCTATTAGGGAATACATATGGAGCTTAACTTTCTGGGATTGGGATACTTAATATAATTGTTTCTAATGACATCCATTTCCCAGCAAATTCCAGTAATTCATCATTTTTGATGGCTGAGTAGTACTCCATTGTATAGATGTACCACAGTTTCCTTATCCACGCATCAACTGTTGGACATTTAGGTTGATTCCATGACTTTGCTATTGTAAACAGTGCTGCTATGAACATAGTCGTGCTTGTGCTATCGAGGCGAACCTCTGCTGCATGGGGGGTTATTCCCAAAAGTGGAATAGCAGGGTCATATGGCATTTCAATCTTTAATTTCTTTAAGAATCTCCAGACGGCTCGCCAGAATGGCTGTATGAGCCTGCATTCCCACCAGCAACGTAGCAGAGTTCCCCTCTCTCCACATCCTCTCCAGCACTTGTTGTTGTTTGTATTGTGGATTTTTGCCATCCTGACCGGGGTGAGATGATATCTGAGGTAGGTTTTGATTTGCATTTCCCTGATGGCTAAAGAAGTGGAGCATTTTTTAAGATATTTGTTAGATATTTTAATTTCATCCCTGGTAAAATTTCTTTTAAGTTCCAGGGCCCATTTTTTAATTGGGCCATTGGTTTCCTTGATGTTTAGTTTTCTAAGTTCTTTGTGCACTCTGGACAGTAGAGCTCTATTAGATATGTGGTTAGTGAAGATGCTCTTACAGTTTTCTAGCTCTCTGCCTCCATGATGTCTGCAGCAACTTCTGCCAGTCAGTTATGCCTTTTCTGTCATAGAGGACTGCATCTCCACAGATCTCCCTTTCTTCCCTTAAGTTGTTTGAGCCTGAGGGTGTCTCACAGCAACAGAGAAGAGTAACCATTATACCCTGACATTCCCATTCAGAGAACTTGGAGGTGGCAGAGCAGAAAGATGCTCTACGGGAACTATCCACATGTGATTTAGAACCCAGTTCTCAAAGTGACAAAGCTTGTGCTACCTGCGCACCTTGGAATTTCTATACCTAGTGGTGATGGCAGGAGGCGATGAGCACTAAAGCTTTTTCAGGAAAGGAAGTGCTCATATATAATTACTGTATTTGATCTTACCACAATGCATAGTGATTATATGAAGATGAAACCACACAATTAATATTTTTCTCATCAAAATAACGTTAAAATAACTAAGAGTCAGAATATGAGGACTCAACTAGATAATCATGGAAATTATTAAATGTGTTTTTTTCCCAAAACATGAAAACCACTGTTACTACCATTATTCTCAAGACTAGTAGACATGGACTTACAGAATGAACTACTACCTGTTCTGTACTGACCTTTTCTGATACACCATATTTCAGAATCTAGTTTATTTTTGTCCTTGGTTAGAACACACTGCAACTTAACTCTCAAGGTAAGACGTTATATATGTAAACATACATATTATGTAAACATATACAATGTATCATTCTTTCCCACTTATTTTATCAACCAAGACTTTTTTCTAAAGAGGTCTATGTTGAGATAATATAAATATATCATTTAACATGAAGTGCTATCATCTTATAATGACCAAAGGCATCATTATTTAGAGGAAGACTACAAATGCTATGACTTCCTTTGCACATGAAATTGCATTTTCATTTTCATTTCTGATGGCTTTTATAACAAAATGTCACCATGAGTTCATTTAATTGGGCTCTCTGTAAAACACATCTCCTGTGTTCTAGATTTTGAAGTGCTTTTAATTAGGCAAGTAACTTCACAGAAAGGAAATTGAAATATCCAGTTATTATGCAGAAAACTTCATGAAGGTATCACTAAGTGAGCAAAGGAAGATATATTTTTAGATAAAAAGAACAGTTACTTCCTTGGTATAACTTTAGTTTCTTAAGGAGTAAAAGAATTTAGGAAATGAAAACAGCAACCTATTCAGATCCAAAGAAATGAAGGAATATAGAATATTACAGTATTGCTACCCAAGTGACTGGGCTTTGCTTTTCTTCAAGTGTAGTTTTAAATTAGATGAGTTAGGTAGGGTACTCTAGAGAAACAAAGTGTGTGTGTATGTATATGTGTGTGTGTGTGTGAGTGTGTGTGTGTGTGTGTGTGTGTGTGTGTGTGTGTGTGTAAAGGAATTTATTGGATTGGCTTACATAATAGGGGCTGGGTAGTACTACATGACTACCTATACACCAGAGAGGCAGAGAATCTCGTAGTTGCTCAGTTCACAACATTGGATGCCTCAGAGTTCCAATTCAGTGTTGAAAATTAGGGAGTTCCCTGGAGAGTCAGTGCTATTGAGCCCACATTAGAAGGTTAATGAAGCTGGAGCTTAATATTAGGAGCAGCAGCAGCAGAAAAAAAAAAAGCTAGAGCTTGGTCCAAAAACAGCTAGAGCAGGCAAATGATCATTACTTCTTTCTCAGACTCCTCTTTACATGTGAGTCCCCCACTTTAATGGCCCACCGTCCCTTCTCAGTTAAACCACTTTGGAAGCATCTTCCCAACCTGCACAGAAGTGTGTCTTCTAGATTATTCTAAATCAAATCAAGTTAGCAATCAAGACCAACTACTGCAATGAGTAAATGCTAGAATGACCGAGTGATATTTTGTATTGCGATTGGATAAATATAGCAACTAGGACTGAAATTTATAGCAATGAAGTGAGCATCCTGATATAGATTGTACTCCCTCATGCTACAAACGAATATATTTGTTGGATAAAATGTTTCTTTTTAAATAAGAATAATCAGAATAAAAAAATGAAACACCAAGGTACATAGAGAATCCAAAAACTAGAGTGGCAAGAGAATAAAAAATATGGACTTACTGCTGGGATTTTGAAGGATGGTTTTTGGCATTAAATATGTAGGTTTGATCTATAATCCATGGATGGGTCAGCTTAGTTCCATGAATTGAACTATATTAGTTCATCTGACCATCCATGGATAGAAGTGGGGGAAGCCAATAAACTTTCTGAGCATTCTAAATGAGGTTAAGAGCCATTTATGAGAAATAGTCCTAGAATTCAACTTGTTTTACTATAATAGTATTCAAGCCATAATGCTTTCTTACAAACTTTTTCAGATATTTCTGAGGTTCTTAAACAGATGTTAAAACTATACAGATGCTTGTATAAATCTAAGCCCCTGAGAAATCCTAGAAACACAGTCCTCACTGAAAATGAGCTCATAATGAAAATTATATCAGAAAACTATGCATCATAAGAAAAATTACTCAAGTCAAGATATTAATGTGAGAGAGTTAGTACCAAGTAAGTGGAGAAAATAGAATAATCTGAAAGATTTTATATTGCAAATGTACTTTGAAAATTTATTTACAGAGCTTAATAGAAAAACCATAATAAATGATATAATGGTATAAAAAGGAAAAAAAGGAAAATACATATTTGAAAGAGGAAGTAAAATTTCTAAAAAAAAACAAAACTGGTATGACTGACCAGAAAAGGTGCCACTGTAGAAACAGGAAAAGGACCAGTAACTGCCAGATTAGAGGGGAGAATAGGTGCAAAGGTATTATTCAAGGATATCAGGGCAGTGAAAATATTCTCTATATGATGTCCCAGAGGTTGATGTGTGTCGCTACACACTTGTTCAAGCCCATAGAATGCTCACTGCCAACGGTGAACCACAATGTAAACTCTGTGTTTCAATTATTCTCTCTGTTGCTGTAAGACAGCACTCAAACAACCAGATTAAGGGGAGAAAGGAAGATTTATTTGGCTTAAGGTTCCAGATGGGAGATACAGTCTTTCATGATGGAAGTAAGCAGAAGGTCCTGAGTTTGGATTCCAGGTCCCATGTAAAAACCACAGGCAGAAAATGGCAGCGGCCTGTCGGTTTGGTCCTGGTGGGCAGAGCCTGGGAAATTCCAGATCTATGCAAGAAGGAGGTAGAGGCAATCCAGGATGATTCCTGAAGTCACTCTTGGTCCTCCACAGGGACATACAGTGCCCTCTGAGACACACACACACACACACACACACACACACACACACACACACAATACACACAAATAAAAAATGTTTTGTAAAAAATAAAAATGATTTAGAACACTAACCACATTGGTTTTTTTTATTTATTCAATTGTGCATGTGCGCATGTGTATGTATGTATGTATGTATGTGTGTGTAGAACCACGGGCGAATTCGGGAACCATCATGGACCTGCCTCCACAGCTTCCTTGTGTACTCTGCCCTGGGATTCACTAGGCTCCTTCCTACCAGTACCAGAAACGCAGGCCGGCCCCCGCTTCCATCCAGCATCTATACATAGGGTCTAGGATCCCAACTCAGGACCTTCTGCCTGCAAGGCAGAGGCTTAACCCCTGAGCCACCTCTCCAGCCCCAAGAACACTAACCACACTGTAAGAATTAAATCTTGATGCATTCCAAAGGATGGTTAAGAAATAGATTATGTCATCTGTAACATAACATTAGTTACTAATAACAACAAGAACAATTTAAAAATACTTAAAAATAAATTTTGTTTTCATGTGAAAACCAGAAGAAAGTAAGAAAACCACAGCATGCCTAAACTGAAAATGGTAATACTATGTGTAGCAGTTTTCCTGCATACATGCTGATAAATGACCATCAATGACTTAAAGGAACAAGCCATTTATTGTCTCTTACAATTATCTGGTTACAGCTCTGTCCAGCTTGACTGGAGAGCGCAGCCGGTGCCAAGACCGAGGGTGTGGCACTAGGGATTCAGGGAGGCCCTAGCTCGGGCTCCGGGCTACAGACAAGCCTGATCACATACAGACAACTTCCCGGACATGTCTCAATAGAGAACCATGCAGGCGGAGGGATGAGCAACTAATGGGAAGTGGACATCTAATCTGCCCCTGCAATGGACACCTAGTAAACAGTTAAATGATTGGTGGCTGGGGTGGAGGGATAGTAACACCTGATTGGACCCCCAACCCTATATAAGTCCAAACACTTCCTTAATAAATTTGAATGTGCAGCAACTGGTCCACTGCTGCTTCTCATCTGATTCCCGGGGTTTGGGTGGTGACCCTGTTACAGTCTCGCCCCCTGGCCTTGAGCCCTGAGGCTCCGCTGTTTCCCCCTCCTTTCCCTGGCTGGCCTGGAGGGAACTGGCCACACCGTCTCTACATAGTGGCTGAGAGAGGGACGATCCTTACTTGCCAGACCAGCATTTCTGGCCAAGTGTACAAAAGGATGCTGAACCCCGATTGTCTGCATTTTATTCTAGTCCCACCCGCCATGGGCTGGGCCTTCCCCATCAGCTAGACAATCTCCTGCAGGTCTGCTCTGGGCCTAACTCAACCACTAATTCTCTACAAATGTGCCCAGAACTCAAAACCTCAACTGTCAAGTTGACACCTGTGCTCAACTATGACACTATAGAAGAGCTTTTCGTTGTTTTTGAATAATGGATAAGACCAAAGATACATGAGAAGCATAATAAAATCAGTGTAAATCAGTGTAAAAGTAAATCTTCCAATTATTCTTTTAAAACGATCCTGAGGTAGATACTTTTTAATCTCAAGTTTTATGAATGAAGAAACTGAGTATTAGTCATGTAAATAACTTGTACGGAGTCATATGACTTTTAAGTTGTGGAAGCAGAAGCCACAGCATTCTCTTTCATTCTGAAATAGATATAAATATAACAGGAAGCTTCCTGTAAGGAAAAGGGACAGTTCTTGGACATGCATGAGAAATCCAGGGGAAGGAAGTATAGATTTAGTCATCTCTAGGCCTTCTGGGAAGCAGCATGGAGAAGAGTCTACATGATGTTAGACGATATTAGATGAGGTTAGATGATGTACTTTCCCAGTAGAGAATAGCTCCACCATGTTTCCTCCAGCATTTTATGTATGCATATATGTGTGCATGTATTTATTTGTGTGTATGTGTGTGTGTGTGTGTGTGTGTGTGTGTGTGTGTAGGACAGAGATGGATATGGAGTTCTCTCACTGGACAGGGTCTCTCACTGAACTCCATTGGCTAGACTGTCTGGCTAACAAGTTCCAGGGATCCTTCTATCTCCTTCTTCCAGCTGATATTTAGGTGTCCAACTTTTCACCTTTGTATTGGGAGTCTGAACTCAGATGAACATGCTGGTGCTTCAAGTACTTCACTAACTTAGCCACCTCCTTAAGCCTCCCAAGCATTCTATAAGCCATAAGTCATATAATAATTATCAGAAATTATCATTCATATTATGTATTGTGTGGAAGTTATTGAACTTTAATGAAAGAATTAAATTATTTTAGCAATAAATTTTTAGTTAAAATTTATAGTAAAGAGTAACATTGTTATTAGGAGATTTTTCACCATATCTCTGCACTATAGAATAATATATCACATATTAAACTTCTGCCAGATTCCACTATGCCAACCAAACTGGAATCACTTTAGCTGCTTGGTTTGTGGTATCAACCTACAGTGAGGGAAACTGAAAATGGAGCTGACACTTGGGACGGGAAATGGAACACTGGATTGTGAATTTCCAGGAAGCCTATAATTATCATTATTATATTTTTGTTGCAAAAAAAGCATCCAAAACTTAGATAAAATTGGATTCCCATCTTTCAACACACTCAAAAATCAAATAATTACAGATCATAGATTGAAGTTACAAAGTTCCTGGTAGAAAATATGGGAAAAACTCCTTAGTCTTGGTTGTGATTTCTTGTCTGAGACAACAAAGATACTGCTTGATAAAGGCAAAACTAGATGATTGACTCTGTGTTAATCTGAAAACCTTCACAGTGAAATACAACCAACCAATGATTGTCTAGATCAAGTTAACTGAGGTAGGAAGACCACCTTTATGTAGGTGGCATCGTTCCATAGGCTGAGGTCCTTAATTGAACAAGGAGAAAGTGAGCTGGGCGCAAACATTCATCTCTTCCCATTTCCTGATTCAGCGTGGTCACCTGCCTCATGTTCCTTCCTCCATAACTTCCCTGCTATGATAGGAGATATTCTGGAACTGGGAGCCAGAATAAACCCTTCCTTCTTGAGTTGCATTTTTCTGGTTCTTGTCACAGCAATGAGCAAGTAACTAATAGAGCCAAGCATATTTTAAGTGCCTTGTCTGTGTTAATTTGTATAATCTTCTTAATAACTATATCAAGGTGGTTGGTATAGTTTTTCCACTTCAGAGCACAGAGGACACTTAGGATGGAAGAAGTTTTACTTCTCCTGGAATAGCATGTGTGAAACAGTCTTTGTTTTTAACAATGGAAATTGTAAGGAGACAGTAAAACATGTGATAACATTCAGAATTAACACTGGATTTACCTTGGATTTTTTGCTCAAATTCATATAAAGTACCAAGAATAATTTGTGTTTGAGTAACCATTCTTTTCTAATATTTTATTAATTTATTTAAGAGAGAAAGAGAGAAAAAACCACTTATGTACTTGTGTGGTAGTCAGAGGACAACTTTCAGAAGCTAGTTCTCTCTTTCTATCATGTACGCTCTGGGGATCCAACAACACAGTTTTTATTTAGGGGAGACATGGCCAAAAGCTAAAAAGCAAAAGGTTACCCAGGCCACCAGTGCTGCATGCAGGCACCTTTACCTGTTGATCCCTAAGCAACCACTTTTTATGCTTCTCCAGAGAGAAGTGAGATTTTTTTTTAATGCTCCCGCTGCAGCTTCTCTTTTGTTGTGAGAAAATACTCTGACCTAAACAATTTAGAATAGAAGGGCTTATTATTTGCCTGAGGGCAGGGCAGGGTAAGAATCCATCATGATGGGGAAATGCATGCTAATAGGCAGTCAAGTAGGAAGCTGACTCATTTTAGGGTAGTCAGCAGGCAGCAAAGAGAGGCAAGGAGTGGGGCGTGGAGAAAGCAGGTTATGAGTTACCAAATCTCAACACCTGCCCCCCAGTGACTTGCTTCCTCCAGCAAGACTTTCCTTCTAAAGGTCTCATTACCTTCATGATCAGTGCCATGAGCTGAGGACCAAGTGCTCAAACACAGGAGTTTGTGGGTGCAATTTACCTTCAAACTGTGACAGTTCCTCACATGCCAACTGGACAGAACTCTTTTACCCTATAGGCAGTCCTCTTTTAGCTACTGTTATGGTTGGATTTTGGTGTCAACTTGACAGTTGCAGACTCTTTGGGGCACAGCTGTGGAAGGTTAATGGTTGGAATGGCCGCTGAACAAGTCTGCAGGTACTTGATTGATTGCTGTGGAAAACCCAGCCCATAGTGGGTGGTACTTTCCAGTGGTGGACCAGATAATAGGAGGTGCAAGGAGGAGGGACTTGCTCTTCCCTTATCTTGTATCTACTTGCTGTGGAGTCTACTCTGTGTGCATTGTTTGCTTTTAGAGCATCCTGGCCTTTGTTGCTGTTGCTGCTGCTGCCTCCATCCTTGGTTGATTTCATCTTTTCCACCACATTGTTGCTGTTTCTGCTACCTTTGGAGCTTACTCTCTGGGCCTTGCTGCTGTTCACTGTTCAGCGCTGACACTGGAACCCAGCAACTTTGACTCTCCAGAGAAGTAAAGGCTCTCTCTCCACCCTCAACTCCTGCACATCTAACAGAAAAGCAAATATCTCAGTCACTCAGTCTTGTACTTACAGCTTGGAACTCTTAAAGCAATCCAGGTTCTACATATGATGGGAGGAGTATCCAGAGATTTCTGTGCTTCATTTTCGAAGATTTAGGCAGAAGAAAAGAAATAACAGGAACATTGTCAAATGGTCAAAAGGAAACCAATAAGAATGTCACGTGCTGAAGAGAGTCTGAAATTAAATACAGCACAAAGGAAAGGGAAATAGAATATAAGTATGTTTCGCTCTGGAAAAATATTTAACAAGATTATGAATTTGATGAAACAAGAGCCCCAAGGCATTGTGATAAAACAGTCAAATTAAACACAAGAAATGACAGTAGAGATAACACAATTCCATTGTAGATGAAAATATATTTCAAATAGAAAGTGACAGACTAGACAAAGGTTAAAATCAAACAAGTAGCATGAAGGCATGGCTTGAGGTAGTTTCAATGAATGTGAAAAAAATTATGAGAAGCACTAAAATAACTACAGAGTGGTGCTTTGTTATGGGAGGTAAGCAATTCCCAAGAAGAGACTATGCCCTTGAAATAGAGAAAGCAATAAACGAAAGGGGAAGAAGTGTTTTGGATAGTCAAGAAGATTCTTCTGGATTAAAAAAGAAGCATGCCAGGGGAATTTACAGCAAGATCCGTTCTGCTATACTTTGAAGTCTATGTAGTAATGATCAAAGAAGGAGGAAAGAAAAAAGGAAGCACTTGTGGGCAGAAGTGAAGCATCTACAAGGGGTCAGAATTTGCAGTGTCTTCAGACATCTTCCCAGACATTCAACGTGGGCAGTCAGGGAATGGTATCTACAAAGTTCGGAATAGCTGGAACCCTGATCAAGCCTCGGGACAATTAAGATCCCTTAGTAAAGTACTTCTTCCCAAGGCCGAAGTCCAGTCACAGGAACAAATGAAAGACTGAGGTCAGCAGTGGAGAACATGTGGTCAGGGTGCATAGAGAATCACGGAGTCCCAAGAAGTACTGGACTTAGGACAAAAACCCAGGGCATTGTGGTGGTTGTATAGAATGGAAATGTTAACTTATCTTACTGACAAAGATAGTGAAATAGCAAGGTAAACAGAGAGACACATAAAAATGATTTTAATCTCATTTTTACACAGCAAAAAGTCATTTGCTATAATCTAAGCCTGAAACATAAAGTAGAGGAACATAATGGTTTTGGGGTGAATAGCCATCTATCTGAAGTTTAGCAATACCTTTAACCCTGTTAAATTTGTGTAAAATTCAATTTAATATTTCTAGTTAAATGTTATTCATAGCGTGATTGTAATGCCACAGACTTAATTCTGTTCACCTGCCTGGAAGGTAGTACAGTTCAGAGCCAAGCTTTGCACCTTATTTATATGTAGCAATTCCTTGAGGCTCTATCTTATTGGCATGCAGGTGTGGGAAGAGCAGAAGACTGCATACCTGGTAACCCCATTGGGGCTGCTGCCTTTGCCTATAGATCTCACTTTCAGCATCTCTCTAGTCCTAGACTGCCAAAGTTAGCATTCTGTTACTGTGTTAGTAGTTTTGTGACATAAAGCAAGGAATGTGGGTGATCACTAGGAATTGAAGAATGCAAGGAAATTGACCATAGAGATTACAGAGAGACACAACTCCACAGCTAATATCTGTCAAACTTTTACGCAGTGGAAATATCACAAATGTGCGCATGTGCGTGTGTGTGTGTGTGCATGTGTGTGTGTGTGTGTCTGTATTGGAAGGCACTTAAGTATGTGTGCCCATGAGGGTTGAAAGGTGACATCACTAATAATCCTGGATTACAGAACCTCCTTCTTTCTTTGCTCTGGAGTTTCCCACCATATCTGCCTAACATTTTTACTTGGAATCTGAGCTCAGGTCCTTTTGCTTATGAGGCAAAGACTTTAAACCCTGATCCATCTTTTCTGCTCAAATATGTGTTTTTTGAACTTCCCCATTTGGGATCTTTTGTGATAGCAACAGGAAACTGATGAAACAAACTGCCTCTCACCTTGTCTTCACGGTCCTCCTCGCAGATTCTCAAATCCAGGTAGTTCAAGTTCACGTAGCTGCTCTAGCTATGGCTTGACATCCCAGCATTCTCCCTCCTTGCTTACTACCAGATGTCAGATTTCCTTTCCAAATTTCTAGGCTCGCTCTCTGGTTATTCTCAGTCGTAATGACTAGCATTGTTTGGACTTACCCTGAAGTATCTTTTTGTTGTTCCAAAAGGGCTATAAAACGAGACTGAGGAAATTAGAGGAACTGAAACAGCTTGAGGGAGGATCACAATTCATTCTTTTCAATAAAGAGATTTATTTTCATTAAAATGCTAAAACAGGTGGATTACATCACAGTTGCTACCATCATGATGAAAAGTTGGTAATTAAATCACTCCAGTTCACTCCAGGTTCATCATAACAGAAGACAATGGTTTAATTTTCCGACTTCAACTGTGAAGCTGAGCAAGCAGCATTTAATGAGTTCTATAAATATTCAGTGCAGTCATCTTCTTGGTGTTTTTCCACCATTGTCTAGATTGGTGTGTGAATGAATTGGTGTGTGCCTGTGTGTGTTTGCAATGTTTGTATGCATACGTGCATGGTGTGTGTGTGTGTGTGTGTGTGTGTGTGTGTGTGTGTGTGTGTGTGCGCGCGTGCTGCAGTGTGCCTATGGTAGTCAGAGGATGATGCTGGTGCTGCCCCTCACTTGCACCCTGTTTTGGGACAGGACCTCTTGCTGTTGCTGCTGTTCTTTGGATATGCCAAATCAGCTGGCTTACCAGTTTCCGGGGATTCTCCTGTCTTTTCCCTCCATCTTGCCACAGAAGCACTGGGATTACAAAAATGGCTTTTCACGAGTCTGGGGATTCAAAGTCAAGTCCTAACACTTATCCAACAAGCACTGAACCCACTGAGCCATCTCCTTAGTCCTAGATTAGTATTTCTTAAATGTCTACTGCTCTTCAAGTAGGAAAGAAACATGATCATTTGTATTTATTGTTTGATTGGTCTAATGAGTTTTAAGGGTAAATCGCTTGCAATTTATTCAACAATGTCTCACATTATAAAGCAGCTGTTTATAATTTTAACAGTAGAAGTCAATTTACGGTATTACAATGACTCATCAGTTTTGGTGGGAAGGGCAGGCAAAAAGCAAGGAATTCTGGGAGGTTACTGGATTTCCTAAAGTGAGCAGTGGAAAGTTGAACCCAAGTTGTCTGATTTCTAATTATTAGCATTTTCATCTATTCTGCCAATATTCATGAAAGGCATCATATTATCTATATGTCTGAATGCTACCTTGAGCCAGGATCCATAAGGACTTATAGACATCGGCACTTTGAACTTTCCTCTCAAACTTTTCCAACCATTCAAACCAAGATTTTCCCTTTTTAGGGAATAAATGATATAAACACTTCTGGACTGTGAAATTGTATTTTATTAAGAGTTATAATGATTGCATTTTATTATGTCCTAAGAAACATTGGGATTAATGTTCCCTTTCCTCCATCCAATGTGATTTAACACAGCCAAACTTTAAAAAATGATTTTTATTAACAGTTTCTTTTGTAGAACAGAAGTTTTTAAATCATGAAGTCCCATTTGTTGATTATTGGTTTTTAGTTCTGAGCATTTGTTCTGCTTAGAAAATCTTAACCTAGACCTATCAATTCAAGTATACTTCTTACTCTTTCTTCTAATAATTTCAGAGTTTTGGGTCTAATATTGAGATCTTTGATAATTGTGCAAAAAGACAACCCACAGAATGGGAGAAAAATCTTCGCTAACTATGAGTCTGACAAAAGATTACTCTCCAGAGTACACAAAGAGCTCAGAAAATTAAACACCAAGACAGCAAACATTTCAATTAAAAAATGAGCCCTGGGAAGAAGGCTCCAGGCAGTAGGATCCTTAGAGGCCAGGGATTAATAATCATAATAGAGTTCCCATACTAATGGGAGCCCAAGAAGGGGTTCCACACTGGCCACTGAGTCCTGAACCCTCATTAAGGGGGAGGACTCAAAGGGAAGTTTGGCATTCACAGAAAAGGATGCTCCAGGGGATGGGAGGCAGGAGGGGAGGCACTGGGAGAGGGGAAGGGAGAAAGGGGGTGGTGAAAGGAAGAGGGGAAGAGTGCAAAGGGGACGACTGAGGAGGGGAGGAGGGAGGGAGACGACAGGGGTATCTACTAAACTTGTATGATTAGGAAAAAAAATAAAATGTGGGAGAAAAAAATGGACCCTGGAACTAAACAGGGATTTCACTCAAAGAGCAATTGGAATGTCAAACAAATACCTTAAAAGATGCTCAGCCTCCATGATTATCAGAGAAATGCAAATCAAAACAACCCTCTTACCCCAGTCAGAATGGCTAAGATCAAGAACACAACAACAGAGATTGTTGGTGAGGCTGTAGAGAAAAAGGGACAACTTATTCACTGCTGGTGGGAGTGTAAACTGGGAGAAACTGGAGGTTTCTCTGAAAGCTAAAAATAGAACTACCACATGACCCAGCTATACCACTCCTTGGAATATTCCCAAAAGACTCTATATTTTATTAGTCTTATTATAAAGACACTTGTTCATCTATGTTCATTGAGGTTCTATTCACAATAGTAAAAAAATAGAATCAGCCAACATGCCCATCAACAGAGGAATGGCTAATGAAAATGTGGCACATATACACAGAAAGAATGAGATTATGGAATTTTCTGGTAAATGGATGGGACTGGAAACTTTAATACTGAGTGAGTTATCTCAGGCAGAAAGTTAAGCACCACATGTTCTCTCTTATATGTGGATGATTGAAATGATATTCTTATCAATGTATTTGGAGTGGAAGCATTGTAAGAGCCAACAAATTTGAAAAAGACCTATAAGTGGGGAGATGGGAAGGGATGGTTAGGGTGAAACCTTTTATATATATGTATATTTATTTTTTGTGAAACCCTTTAAAGGGGAGATTTAGGATCTCAAGACAAGGGTGAGGGAAGGAATAATTCGGAAAAATGCATAGTGGGGAATGAGGGGATGGGAGACAGGAGGGACAAAAGGACTTACAGAAAAACCCTAAGATTGTGGAAAGTAAACCCAAAAGAGCATCCTATACCAGTAATAAGTAAAAAAAAAGTCTTTTTAAAGAAAGGAACAAAAATGGGCAGTCTCTATGCTGAGGACTAAAAGGCTTCAAGCTGATCCACTTAGAACTCAGGGGCAAAATTATACTAGAAGTAACAAGAATGTGGTACTTCCTGATAAAATGTTGGTCAGAGAGATCTTAAAGGCTCCCAAACATTATAGGCTTTTGCCATTGCTCTTGATTGCTCTCCAGAAACGATCAGTAAGATCCTATTACAGAAGATGCAACATAAATGGATCACAGGACATGGGCAAAGTATATTATTAACTGGAATTGGTCTGAGGCCTTTCTCCAAGGAATACTGTAGAAGCTGCTGAGGTAGAGAAATATTCACCAGCCCCTCAACAGCATGAGATCTGTACGTTGAAGTATAAATCACCATGGCAACAGGTGACCGCCAGTGTAATAGTGGCATGAGAACCAAGGAGATAACCAACATCTCTTTGATTGGATTCGAGATCCGCTTGTCAGAATGGTACACATCCCTGTTACTGTAAGCTAAAACAAAAGCTGAGAGAGAGAGAGAGAGAGAGAGAGAGAGAGAGAGAGAGAGAGAGAGAGAGAAAGAGAGAAGGAAATAGACCAATAGAGAAGACAGCCAATAAACCTATAGGCAGGAAGACAGTGCATCAAACTGCTCTGTAAGTAGCTGTTGTTATACCCATAGAATGGGAACTTACAGTGGAATCTTTGGGTCTAAAGCTGGATGACTGAAGGGAAATGCATGTATCAGTGGGGTGGCCTGAAGAGAGGTAACCTGATATACCATGGAGGCCTGAGCCCCCACAGGAGTAGACAAACCAGAGTGAGCTCTGGGGTCTGTAGAAGCATATAGGGAGAAGGATGGGAAGGGGTGTGAGGGAATGATGAAAGGATGGGAGGGAATGGGAGTGAGGGAGAAGGGAGAGAAACTGGGATAAATACTAAATATGTTTGTAAAAGTAGAAAAAAATGGAAAAATTGATTTTTATTGATTTGTTTCTATTTTATCTTTTAAGGATGCTGACTTCTAACACTCTTGTCATTTTTTCTCCACGAGTTTTTGGGGCTGCATCTGCTCTGTGGAGAAATTTACATGGGCTTTGTGACATCCTCCATTACTGAATATTGTATATTGTGGAAGGTTCTGGATATCAGCTTGAAAATATAAGTAATGCTCACTTAAAATAGTTTATTTTAGAAAACTTTTCTTAAATTCTTATGTCAGTGTAATGATAATATGGAACGATACACTCTCCCTTGATGAGTGGCCATAACAGAGAGTAAATAACATTACTAAAAAAAGAGAACAAGTTGATGTTAACCTAATAAATTGTACATTTTATCATTTCTGCAGTTTCCTTATCTGACTCTTAATATTCTTCAGTCATGCTCTGCTCTGCCATCATAAAAATGTCTGTCACTTTGATGGCAGATCTATAGTCCTCATATTAGGACAGCACTTCTAATGCATTTAGCTTTTCTTCCATTTGAAGCATTTGCAACTTAACTTTTTCTCATTAAAAACGTTGAAACAATATCATTGGGTGAAATTTTAGCTTTATGTAAGGTGGTTCCTCACACTTATAAAGTAGTTGCAATGCCTGAAAGAATTTTAAATGGAAACATTTTTAAAAGAAAACAAAGACCATGCAAATGTGCAAAGGCAGCCACAGTATTAATACTCATCAAAGCATAATTTCATAACTTAAATATGGCCAGGAAAGAGAACATTTTTTAGGGGGGAGACTTGCCTGATTCCATTCCATGGTCAGAGGGGTAGCAGAACAGAAACTCTCAGTGCCCTTTGATTATAGGCCCTCACACCCTCCTCAGGTGGCCTGTTCTTTTCATCTTTCATCCCCTCTGCTGAGGAATGAAGTGAACAGCAGGATGTTTTCCTCCCTAAACTGTCACACATACCCCAAAGAGAGTACTTGCCCATTTTATGAAGATCTGAGCTTCGCCCACAAAGTTCACTCTATTGTCCCATTGATTTGTATCTTCTTATGTCAGGAAAGAACATCTTTAGGGCCTTATTGCCTGGATTCAAATCCCGGATCTTTAGCTGGGCAGTTTTGTTGCCAAGCAACTCTGTGACCCACTCAAGACCCACGTTCCCTTCTGTCTATATACAAGAGATAATGCCAACCTTGCTATGAAAGTGAGGCAAGCTAATATAGGCAAAACATCTGAATCAATCCCTGACCAACAAATATGGCACATGAATAGCCATCAGCAATAAGAAGTACTAGACTGAAGACTTTTAAGATGTTTCCAAATATACATTTAAAATCCCCACATCCACTCTAGTAACTGGCCAGGCAAGAAGTGATTGCTGATGCAATAGTGACCACCAGCAATAGGGGTAACCAACTACTCTATGATCAGGTTTAAGGTCCTTTCCATACAGGGAAACCATGTCTGGTTCTATTTATTATACTTGATTGAAAGATCATAGCTGGGGAGTAGTAGGGCCTAGTAGAGAAACTACTGCAATTGTTTTGCTAAATGGACATGATATGCCCATTGAATTGCTATCTAAATAATTATGATTATACCTGACTTTGGTCGGAGAAGCTCCTTTTAGCAGTGTAGAGTAGCAGTTGTGAGTTTACAACTTTTCAAAGTGCTGAGAATAAGGGACAGCTGAATGCTTAGTCATAAACAGAACCTCTGTATCACCTCTTCAAGGAATATCACAGAAGATGCTCTTTCCTGACATAAGAAGATACAAATCAATGGGACAATAGAGTGAACTTTGTGGGTGAAGCTCAGATCTTCATAAAATGGGCAAGTACTCTCTTTGGGGTATGTGTGACAGTTTAGGGAGGAAAACATCCTGCTGTTCACTTCATTCCTCAGCAGAGGTGATGAAAGATATCACAGAAAGAATGTAAGGGCCAGGGGGAGAGGAGAGGAAGGAGTGAATCCAGGCTGAATGCACTTATCAGAATGTGACATCGCTGTTGCACTCAATCTCACAGCAGATATGATTACTGGTGCAAGAGTTACACAAGACTGGGCCTGTCAACATCCTGCCATAAAGGGAGAAGGGCAATGAGAATCCCCACGTGGTATGTGGGCAGCTAGTTCTTGCTAGGGAGAGAGGCTCAAGATACTCCCGAGGCAGGTTGCAGGATTTAAGGGGGAGAGTAGGTTTTTGTTCAATGGTTGTAACCATTAGTAAAGAGCCCTTTCTTCTGCAAATAATGCCTCATGCAGGACTTGTAGCAACCCTAATGAAATTCATTTGTTCATGAACACAAAAGCAACCTGATATGAAAGAAGAAGAGGGACTTAGTGGGAAGAGGAAGTGGGAGGGGAGAAGAGGGTGAGGAGGGGGGAATGTAAAACTGAATTATACATGCATGAAAATGCCATAATGAAGCAACTATTACTCATAATTAGCATAATAAAATAAAATAAATTAAAAATGTCTGTTTTTATCCAGAGAAAATAAACAAAAAAGATATATATATATATATATATATATATATTATTTATAAGCATGATATCTATGACCAGACACCTATCTTTAAGTTGTCATCTCTTTTTGGCTCTCTGAGGAATGATGCATTTCTACAGACAAAAAATTGGTGACATGTGTACTTAAAAGATCCCTTCTCAGTAAGTCTACCTTTATAATTTTTTCTCTTTATGAATGCTTTTGCATTTTTCCCTTCTCTAAGTGCTGAGCAACTTTTTACGGTTATGTGGTTTCCTCCTCTGTTGTGTTTATTGCCTGTAGCTAGAAGGTACTTCACTGAAATATTCCAGGTGCTTAGAATAGTACTGGCTTACTACTGGTGGGCATGATAAATGTTCATTAACTAAATGAGTGAACTGGGATCATGTTAGTCTATAATCTTGTTAATCATCTATCAACTACTTATGTATATTTATGTATATTTATCTATCACCTGTCTATTTTATTATCTATCATCTATCTTTTATCCATCTACTTATCTACTATGTATCTACTCACTATCTTTATTCTATGGATGCATTTATCATCTATTATGTAGCCTATTATCTCTATATATCTATCATCTATTATCCATAATATATAATGTGATATGCATATTATCATCTATACTTGTCTATCTACCCTCATCTATTTGTGTATCTATGTACTTATATATCTATGTACCAATGTACCTATGTATGTGTCTATCCATCTATGTATGTGTCTTCTTTCTATCCTTATACACATGCTTGTGTGCTTGTATGTACATTTGTATATATGTATATATAGATATCTATCATCTATCTATCTAGATCTCAGTCATACTAAGTTTCCTATATACAGTAAACTGAGATTATGTCTTCTTTGACAAAAATGAACTTAGAAGATGTTAAGCTTTCATCCCTAACATAATCAGTAATGTTAAAATGATACTGAAATGCAGAATGTTTGAAGTGAGTATGATTATTTAATAGAAGTTTTGGGCCAGCAACATATTAATCTGTAGATTTTTCTTTTCCATGGAAAGTACTAGAACACATTTTCTTTTTGTGTGGGGACTCAATCTGTATAAGACACTCACAAAATGTCTTGACTGTTCATAAATTTCAACCATTTACAATAAACCTAGCTTTCTGAGTTTCCATGTCTGACCTTTGTGCTTCTGAACACTGAAGACAGAATTGAAAATTAGCCTGGGTTAAACTCCTGAATACATTGTGCTGCTGAAATGAAAGCTGTTCACTGATAAGATGGTTACATTTCTCTTCAAATTTCTCCAAATTAAATATTTCAAAGTGTTTTAAATAGGTAATCTCTTTCCTAAATGTCACGGAAAAATTAATCTCCATAGGAGTTAGTAATGAACCATCCAGCATGTTGCTGTCTTTCTGCATAAATACCACTGTAATTTAGAGCCTTCCCTGGACTCACAGACATAAGAAAAATTTAATTTTGCTTCTTTTTCAGGTATGTATTTCAGCTGAAGGTGTTATTATTCTCTAAAAAAACCCAGAAAGGCTTATGATTTTATCTTGTGATTTAAGATAGTCAATAAAACTTTACTATTTAACAGGATCTACAAGATAGTGCCCTTTTATGAATTAATCTTGGCAACCATTTATTAATATTTTAAGTAAAAAGCTTTATTAAGACTAAGTTTAACTTTCACAGGCTTGGTTAAAATAACTAATCCTGTCCAAAGAAAGGAGAAAACTATTTAACTTCTTTTTTGGCCTGCAGCACAGGCAAAAGTTCTGAATATTTACAAAAGGAAAAGAAGATTAGAAGGAGGAGGTCATTAAAAGTGTCTTATCAAAAACAATGACACTTTATTAAAGGCAGGATCTCAGTATGAAGCTCAGGTAAGCCTTGAATTTGTAATCTTCTTACCTTCATCTCCCAAATTCTGGAGTTAAAGGTACGCATCACTGCACCTAATACAGAAAAAAAAAATCACAGATTATATTCAGAAGGAGCCAGCAAAGAATTATAAACTATTTTTCATGAGTATAGGTGCACATTATGTGTGTGTGTTGCACATGTATGTATGTGCAGGATGCACATGCAAGTGTGTTAACATAGAGGTCAGAAGAGAATTTTGGGTGTTTTATCACTTGCCACCTTGTTCCTTGAGGTAGGATTTCTCAGTGAACTGGATCTAGGCTGGTGGTCAGTAAGTCCCATCAATCCTCTGTTCCCCATCCCTTCTCCTCCAATACACTAGGGTTACAGGCACATTCCACCATGCCCACCTTTTTGTGTGAGTTCTGGGGGATTTAAACTTAGGGCCTTACTTAAGAGCTTACTTGCGAGCATACCCATAAGGAATTTTCTCTGGGAAATATTTGCTGTGGGAAAGACTCTCCCTAAATGTGAGTGGTACTCTCTAGTGGCAGCCAGACAAGAGACATACTTTTCCCTCACTTATGCTTGCCTGGCATTTCTTCACAGATACCAGAACCTAGCTTCTTCTGGATGGATGACAAGGAATTCTCAAGGAACCCCCAGGCCTTCAGCACTAGGTTGGAACTGTTGGAGCATCCAGCGTGGTAGATTGAACTTCAACCTTCCCAGGGTGAAGACAGCCATCGGTGGGCTACCCAAACTGTGTCATGTAAGTCAATCTAACGAATCCCCTTTTAATATATGTATTCGTTCTATCTGTTCTGTTCCTCCAGAGAACCCTTACTAATATGGTAGAGGATGGATTTTTTTTAAAAGTAAGCTAAGAGAATGCCCTTGTTTCCTTATTATGATATCACCATCCTCAAAATACAAACTTGCATCTTTTTCCTCATCTCTAAAAATAAAGCTCTGGTGTCATAACATGTGAAGTGAAACATTTCATTTCAGCTGACAAAGGCTTTGGCGAATTGATGCATTGGGATGATCCTGGAGTGGAAAGCTTGATCTGAACTGAACAGCCCTCTTAAAGGAAGAGTAAAAAAGATGTTAGCACATAAACTTGCAGACTTCAGGCTTGCTTAAGGTCAGTATATTTATCTGCAAAGAATCCCCATAAATGCTCTGTTGCCATGGAAGAAATCAAGAACATAAAAACAATCTAATCTTGCCAACTCCCCCTCCTTGGTAGAACTAGACGCAGGCATTTTGTAGAAATAAAAACACTACTTTGGCTCTAAGACAGGAAAAAAAAATCTTTGCCTCCAAAAATAGATCTTATCATAGAGAAGAAAATAAAATCTAAAGACACAAACCTGTATATGAAATATTTTCCCCAGCAACCAAGGAGATGATGCTGAATTGCTCTCAGAGAATCCAAAGCACAGAATATGTAAGACTTGGTCCTGATGGCCTGAAGGGACGGAGCTGAGCTTTCTAAACCTGAAGTCAAGCTCTGCCAGGTCTCTTGGAAGCCAAGTTAGCTCCTCATCAACCTTTGCACTTTCTACCATTTCTTGGTATGCTTCAAGTCCAGCCATGGAGTCCTCTGGCCATGCATGTACAGTATGACTTTGCTTCACTGCATGAGTCCTTTGGTTCATGTAAAATTTACCTGTTTTAAATTATTTTTGTAATTTCCTTTTAAAATTCATTGACAGTTTCAGAAATGTACACAGTAAGATGAAGTCATTTATTTAACCCATATTAACCCATTCTTTCCCTTCTCTCACTGAAATCTTTCTTGTTTTTAACTAGTTTCCCTTTTATTTTTATGTCTTGTGTGTATATATATCTGTGATCCGCTGAGTTTAGTGAGGGTCGTCTGCCTTAGCGTATCTGCTTGAAGCCCTTGCTAGAGCACAGATGACATATTGGTGGTACGATTCTGAAGCTAGTGTTGTCCCTTCCCACAGATGTTGTGTCATGTGCGGATGTTGTGTCATGAGGTCCTCCTCATGAGCCCAGATAAACACAACTGCAGTGAGTTCATGATTGTGACTGCCCTGTCATGACCAGAGGACCACTTTCCCCACTCCTCTTCCCTGTGGCTCTTACCTTCTTTCATCCCCTTCTTTGAACATTTCCTGAGGATTGAGTGGTGACACAAATGCCCTGCTTATTGCCAAGCATTCCACAGTCACTTACTCTCTGTCCTTGGGCCACTTACGGTTTTCTGTACTGAATGTTTCCATTGCAAAGAGAAGCTGCTCAGTGCAGGGTTATTTGTACCTCTCACGCACATGACTTTAGTCAGTTCACATTTCCAAGGATAAATTCTTCAACCTGGAGGAAGGCATCAGCATTGTGAACTGAGCAACTACCATAGTCTCAACCTCTCCAAAATGAAGACAACCATTATTGGGCTACCTAACTGTATTATTTAAACCAACCTAATGAATACCCCTTTCATATACATTCATTCCAGTGGTTCCATTCCTCTAGAGAACCCCGACTACTATGGTAAAATATCAACCTTTTTTTTCTGACTGTCATTAATATCGCTGTCATGGTTTGAAATGTGTCCCCCACAGTCTGATGTGTTTGGAAGGTCATAGCACCTTTGAGAGGTGGAGTCTTAGTTGGAGGAAGGCAGTTTCAAGGGTGGGTCTTGAGGTGCATTCGTCCCACTCTACTTCCAGGAGAAGTCTGCCTTTGCAGCAAGCAGTCTTACAGCTCTCAGCCTTCCAGATGGGAGTGACTTAGCCTATCTCCAGCTTCTGCAGCCAGTCATGGGGCCTCTGCCATGAAAGACTGTATCTCCCCTCAGAACCCGAAGCTAAATAAATCTCCCTTTCTTCCTTAAGTTGATTGACTTTGGGTGCTGTCTTATAGCAACAGTTAAGAATAACCATTACAATTGTACAAAAGGTGATTTGTGAGTTGGTGGCTTTAGACAAAGTCACAATTTTACAAACCTTCTGTTGTGATAGTGATCACATAATTTTCTGTCTAAAATAAAATACATGTGGTTTTTCAATGTTTTAAATGTCATTATCTCAGAATCATAGGTTGTTGAGATTAGACTGTGTTCTGCCAGGTCAACTTTTCCTTTAAATAAGAAATGTGTTTCTTGTGATCATAACAAACACCAAGTAGGAGGACTTTGACACATAGCCTTTCATGTAGTCTTATCAGAATCCTTTGAGGAGGACATCAATGCTTGGAGTGCCAACTTCTAGGTTCAAAAACTTGTCAATGGTGAAAATGGTCTTTAACTGGAAGTCCTTATCAAAGAACATCCATATTTCTTGCTTTGACTTCAATCCCCCATAATTGTCATCTGGGTTGGGCTTAAGTCATAAATGGATGACTCCTTCTCTTGTGAAAGGGTCAAAACTGTTTTTGTTACTTTGTGCATTGGTGGCTTGTAACCTCCACCTGTTTTAGCTCACTTCCCTTTTTGTATCCATTCTCATGTCCAGAATGGTATGAAATGATGCATTTTAGGAAACAACATCAACCTAGAGCTAAGCAGCAGGTGGAAACAATCTTCAAAAAAATTTTTTTTAAATTCCAATTTAATCTTTAGCTGGACCTTTCAGACATATTTTCATTTCTCAACACATAGTCACTAAGTTTTCTGTTTGGATCAGAAAAGAGTTACTAAACTCTTTGTGTGTGCATGGGCAGATGTATATGTACACTTGTCCAACTCTACAGACATGAGTACAGCTGGAGATAGAAGGGGGGGTGGAATAAGCAAGATGTCAATTTTAAAGTGGTTTGTTTTAGGGTCACATGTTGACATATCCAGTCTTATATTTTGCCATTAAATTTTCTCCTTAACTTAATAATGTGATCAAGAATTTAATTCTTGAAGACAAAGCTTATAAATTCTGCCTACTATATTGTTTTTCTAATATCTTACTATTTTTACCTTGGAAACAATTTTTTAAAAAATATACTGCAAAACTAGAAGTATTTGACTTTCTTAGTTTTTCTTCTTCCATGGTTATTTTATGATTAAGTGAAACATTATGTTACTTTATAGTGAAAATTGCCTATGTATTTCAGTTTCTCAGCTAGGTAAGAACACTGGTGGCCATAGATCATTCCCAATAATTTATGCAGAAAGAATGTTCCAGCATCCATTATTTACCAAAAATTTTAGTCAGTCTGAAAAACGGCTGCATACCTTTTCAGATAAGCAATAAAGCAATGCTGCTTGATTTCCCCAGGTGCATTCTCTCTTCAAAGGTTGTCTGAAAAATATACTCGTAATGAGCCAAATACAGCAGAAATAAAAATCATTTTCATTCCTGAGATTGGGGGAGGAGCAATGTTAATTTACTAAAATAAAATATTTCATTGACTATATCATATTCAAAACTTAATGTCATTTGCAGGCAGTATATATATAGAGAGAGAGAGAGAAAAGAGAAGGAGAAAGAGAGAAAGGAATTGTACACTTCAGTATAGGATTTGATGAGCTTTGCCAAATGTAGTCTGTTGTCTGACCAGAACTGCAATCAATATGCTGAACAATTGTGCTCCTTTGTGCTAATTCCCAATTAATTCCTAAACCCATAGCAATCTTTGCTCTGCTTTAGTCACTATAGATTGATTTTCGATGGTTTTGCCTGCATTGTATAATATCTACTCTGTCTGCATTCTTTTCCTATTATTAGGTATAACAGTAATCAGAAAATGCTAATACTATGGCATTTGTTCAACAGACAATTTTTAATTACTATGTAAAAAGCTGCTCTAACAGTTTTTTTAAGGACATGTGTTTTCATTTATCTTAGGTAAGTAGGTGGATATGGACTTGCTGTTTTATAGGCAGATATACAAAAGTAATACCAAACTTTATAAGAAATGTTCAGACCTGATGCCCTTAAATTGCTATACTAATGTGTGAATTTCCCAACCACATCCCACAGTCAGCCTTGTAGCAATTTCCCTTTCTTCAATTAAAAACTTCCAATTTGAGTTTCAGTTATTTGAGTTAATCTAAAAGTAGATTTAATCTAATGAATACTTTTTATATAACAGACTCAAAGTTGAATCTTAACAAAGATAAATAATTTTTTAGTGTGCCAATGTAATATTTAATATTTTGTCCATTCCCAGAGATAACATCATTAAAAAGAGAAAGCAATTAAAGGGATACACATAGGACAGAAAGAGGTCAAATTAGCTTTGCTCGTAAAAAATATGATAGATCTTAAAGATTCTGCCACAAGACTCTTGGAGATGATAAACATTTTTAGTGAAATTCATAAACCAGAAGTTTTTCTACATACCAATACGTAGAAAGAAATCTGTTGAGAAAGAAAATTGGAAAATAATCTAATTCACAATACCTTAAAAAAATCCCAATTCCTGAAGCTCAAACGCAAGCCAATCCAAAAACAACATGAAAAAAGTAAACTGAATCAAGAGTGTAAAAGAGCCTTTATGCTGAAAAATTCTAAAACACTGAAGAAATTTGAAAGACAGAAAATGGAAAGAACTCCCATGCTCATGGACTGACGATCTTACCAAAAACCATCCAGGGACTCAATGTAATCCCTACTGAAATTGCAATTATATTTATCAAAGGAGTAGAAAAACAAAACCAAACAATACAAACAAACAAACAAACAAACAAACAAACAAACAAACAAATTTGCAATTTGAGCCTGGACAGTGCAAACGATCCTAAGCAGAGGGAGTAATGTTGGATCTCTCTCCTTTCCTGAATTTAAATTACACTGTGAGCCAAAGTAACAAAACTAGAGTGGCACAGAAGCACATCTGTGGATACATCTATGTATAAATTTGTGGAATAAAAGCAGGGGACCCAGAATAAGCTCACATGGCTGTTGCCAAAGGTTTCAAAAACATACATTAGAAGAGTACCAAACAATGTGGGAAAACTGAGAATCCAAATATAGAAGACTGAAATTATTTCTATATCTCCCACCCTGCTTAAAAATCAATTTAATAAAAAACTCTTGAAAGTATAGGGAAAATTCTTCAGGACATAGGCATAGGCAAAACCTTCTGAAAATGATTCCCATAGTGCAGAAATTGGAAAATGGAATTACATGAAATTGAAAAGCTTATTGACAGCAAACAAAGCAATCTAGTGAAAAGACACCCTGCACAAGAGAAAATCTCTGCTAACTATACATCCACAGAAGGCTAATTAATATTCAGATTATATGAAGGACTGAAAACTAACATTAAAACACCAAACAACTCAGACAATAAATAGGCCAACTTCAAAAGATGGTGTACAGATGACCAATAAACACAGGAAAAAATGTTTACTGTCTTAACTATCAGAGAAATGTAAGTTAAAATGATACTAAGATTCTTGCTCCCTCTAGTGAGAATGGCTACAGGAAAGCAAATAATAACAAGTACTGGTGAGAATATGGGAAAAAGGAAACATTGTACTTTGCCAGTGGAAATGTAAGTTAGTTTTAGATTCTATAGAAATCATTATCTTCCAAAGTAATTCAGAAATACAACTATCATATTATCCAGCAAATATCATGTTTTCTCATTTATAAATCCTATTTTTTAAATATTTTATTTGTTTATTTTATGTGTGTGTGTGTATCAGAGGGCAGTGTGTGTCCCTGTGGAGGACCAAGGGTGACTACAGGGATCAAGTTCATTTGTATATTTTCAGGTGAAATTACTTTAAATATTTCTTGTGATATCACAATCTCTGTGTATGCTATAGTTCATCTGTGTGTGTGTGTGTGTGTGCGTGTGTGTGTGTGTGTGCGCGTGCACGCATGCATGTGTGTGTGTGTGTGTGTGTTCCTGTGTATGCACATGCAGAGACCAGACAGAGCCATTAAGTATCTTCCTGTGTAGCTCTTTGCCATATTGCCTTGAGACAAGGGTCTTTTACAGAACTGTAAGCTCATCTCTTCTGCTAGGCTGACTGGCACCAGTGAATTCATGGGATTTGCCCGTCTGTGCCTCACCCTCCAACTCTAAGATTGTAGGCATGTGTAGCTACTCCCAAGTTTTACATTCCCAGCTGGAGCTTCAAACTCAAGTTCGCAGATCAAGCTCTCTTACTTACTTAGCCATGTCTCCAGTGCTGTGACATCATAATTTGTATTGTCCTTTTACTAATTTGCACTGTTGAAATATGTAATTAAATATTTAACATATAATGTGTGTGATTTTGGGGAAATGGCTTTGCTTAAGTAGAAGGCAAAACTATAAACTTTATTATGTAATATCACTTTCATTGACAAATTAAGAATGCTTTTCCATGATGCTCAAATAACATGTTGTCTTTTATTTAATAACATTTCTTCTAGTTTCTATGCACAGAATAAAAAATTAGATATCCATTTTGTATCTTAACCTTAATTTGCAATGTATCCCTGAAGT
Organism: Typhlomys cinereus; assembly: GCA_023101885.1. NCBI lineage: Eukaryota > Metazoa > Chordata > Mammalia > Rodentia > Platacanthomyidae > Typhlomys > Typhlomys cinereus. The sequence continues at coordinate 894,291 of JALPQD010000198.1, forward strand.
ATTATAAAATTTGTTATTAATTTTAATGATTTTTTATTGCTAGGGAATATAATGACCTAATAATTGTGCAATGTTGACTTGAGTATATTATTTTACAGGTTTTATGGGTAACACTATCTTTTGAATATTTTTTTCCCTGTTGGGAAGTTAAGTGAGTTAAAAATGAAGGTGAATGCTTATTTAAAAATAACCAAGAAAGCAAATTTTCTTTTCAGTAAGTTTTCAAATGAAGCTACATTCCTTATTACTGGTTTACTACTTTAGCCAGGACAAAGTGCACTGACATAGGAATTCATATAACACTGGAAGGTATAATGATAGGACTATTCAATGAGGAAAACAATGTTCCTTACTTTTGGAACGTGGCTTTATTTTCAGTATTTTTTTTTTTGCCATAAATCTATCAAACAGTACTTTTTTGTGTGTGGCAGAGGGAACTAATTTTTCTCTATTTACCACTCTACTCCTCACATTTTTTAGAAATAGCATCACTCCCTGCTCCTAATTGTAGTTGGGCTCAGAGCTACAACTTAGCTATCTTTTCCAGTCTCTTTATAGCCAGATGTGGGCTGCAGCCATCCTTTAGATCAAAAAGTATTAGTAGAAGGCATGTTCAGTGTTCTGAGAGTCTCCACTGAGGAAGTTCCTTGCTCTTCATCTCTTTCCAACGATCTGGACAGGTGGGATATTGCAGAGGATTGCAGAGGAGGCTCCATTCATGTAGAATATAGCAGATAGGTCCCCAAGGAACAGGAAAACCAGCAGGACCTGGGGTCTTGGTGAGCTCATGGGTCTTCTTTCCTGCTAATTGTACAGTGGGACCACACACCAATAAGGGAGAAAAGAACTGTTGACCAGCTACTGAAATTTTCAGTCTCTGTGTTATACATTTGGGTATATGTTATCTTAGCAAATACACCCTCTGAATGTAGTAAGTGTAACTTGCAGTTATTTGCTGTCTTAGCTAATACATCCTCTGAATATAATAAGTGTAATCTGTGGATTTATACTGTACAATAAGTAACCGGGAGGCTCCATGACTATCCTAAATATATGTAATGTGGTCAGGAATTTCAAATTTTATTTCATTTGAATATGTTTAAATTTAAATAACAGCAAAGGGTAGCTTGAATAACAGAGCACCAAACTTTTATTTTTTTATTGCATGTAAATAGAGATGCATATTTATCCTGCTAAAATTTTACAGACCCTAAAACATTGATGACAAAAACATTTAATCAGGCTCTCCTAAAAATTTAAAATCAAAGATTTTGATTTAAATTTAAAATTTAATTTAATTTGTGTGTGCACACGCATGCACGTGTTGTTTTAGTGTCCTCCATATCACATACATTTGGCAAGTATCCCTATTTTTTTAAATTTTTTTATTATTATTTATTCAATTGTGCATATGTGTGTATATATATATATGTGTGCGCGTGCGCACACGTGTGTGTGTCTGTGTGTGTGTAGAACCACGAATAATTCAGGAACCACCATGGACGCCTCCACCTCCTCCTTGTTTACTTTGCCCCGGGATTCACAGGCTCCGCCTTACCAGGACCAGAAGCGCAGGCTGCCCCCGCTTCCGCCCGGCGTCTATACGTGGGATCTGGGATCCGAACTCAGGACCTTCCGCCTGCAAGCAGAGGCTTAACCCCTGAGCCACCTCTCCAGCCCAAGTGTCCCTATTTTCTGACCACAGTGGTGCGCTGTATTCCTTTTCCGACAGTTCTCATTAATTAATTGCCTTCCTGCTCTCATTGTCCCTTTCGATGAAAGGGAATGAATTTTGATGAAGATCGAAACATTTTGAGCTACTACTTAAAATGGTCAGAAGTAAAGAAAAATAATTCTAGTTAAGACCTTGAGTTCACAATGGTGCCTTCATGTGGAATAATGTTAAACTTCATACCAACTGTGAGTCTTATTATGCCTTTTAAGTTTGTAATTTCTCATCTGTACTTATGAAATTGCTCATCTTCTATTGAAATACCTTTTGTCTAGTCCTATGGGTCTGTTGAAGCCAGAGGTTGATATCACTTTTATATCCATGTATGTATGATTTTTTTCCTCAGTTGTCATGCACCTTATTTTCTGAGACCAGTTCTCTCACTGACCTTGGAGCTCATCGATCTCATGAGGCTGATTGGCCAGGAAGCCAGGGGATCTTCTTGTACCCAACTCCAAAGTACTTGGAATTTTGAGTACACCACTGCTTCTGGCTTTTATTTATTTTTATTTTACTTATTTGGTGTATGCGTGTGCATGTGTGCGTGTGTGTATGTATCAGAGGGCACTGTGTGTCCCTGTGGAAGACCAAGAGTGACTCTGGGAATCATCCTGGATTGCTTTTACCTCTTCCTTCCTTGGCTTTGAGATCTCCTGGGTTCTGCCCAACAGTTTATGCCTGGTGTTTACATAAAACCTGGGATTCAAACTCAGGACTTTCTGCTTGTGAAGCAGAGTCTTAACCCCTGAGCCATCTCTCCAGCCTGCACCTGGATTGTTACAGGACTGTTGGGAATAGAGCTCAGGTTCTCATGCTTGCAAAACACTTAATCATCTCTCCAGTTTCTACATCAGCATTTTGAAGAGAGACAGGTAGAAAGAGGGATGACCCGAAGAATCAGATTTTTTTTTTATAAAAATTGAATGCTAAACTTTATAACTTGCCTTAAATTCTTTGTGTTTGCATATATGTATACATATATGCACAACATAAATATAAGCACAAATCTTAAACTTTTAAAACTCTTCTATTCCCCAAAGTAAGACTTGGATGAATTTTGTACAATTATCTTGGGATGGTTAGATAGATTTGGAGATGGTTCAGACTATTCAGGATCTGAACTAAGACTGAGGATCATGTTGGTCTCCTATCCATGTCTGACTATGAAATGAGAATTAAATCAGTCCCAGCTCCAGGCTGACCTCCATCGCCTTAGGGATTGAAGGGATTATCACTGAGTCTGTATTCAGAAAAGGAGAAAATGTGATGTCAAAGAGACAGCCTGATCTAGATTACTCTGAGATCAATGGAAATCACGAAAACCATCTTGTTCAATTTCCTTATTTATGCAACAGTAAAACAAATTTGGTTTAAATTTTATGGGTCTTTAGATTACTGTGGCAGGCATGAGAATACATAATGATCAATTTGTTCTGCTAACTTTTTAGAGCTGGAATAAAATAAACAACACTGTGTTGTAATTAGATATAAAACAGTTCTCTAAGTGTTATTAGATTTAAAACTTTCTATGTACTATTTTAGGCAACTTCAATTTCAAATTGATACTAGATAAACATAACCAGTGTGTTATATTCATTAAAAACACATTTTGTAATTTTGCCAGAGAGCAGAACTGAGGGGTGAGCATCCATTAGCATCATCATCATATATTTAATAAAGTATGTTTCACATAATAATTTAAAATTATAAGACTCTTATCTCCATCTTTAGTAGAGGTTTCCTCTTTTATTATACTTTGCCATATTTACTTTTCTGGATCACATATCAGAAAGGCTAAATGACTGAGAACATGGTGTTAAAATAAAAATTATTCATTTTTAGACAATTTTTTTATGCAGTAGACTTTGTTTTTACAAATAGCTAGGAAGTTTGTTAACCCAAATAAAAAGAAAGCACATTGCATTGATGAATAATAGCAAGTCCAGTGTTTTGTACAGTCAGTTTTACATACATATCATTAATATCAATATTATGAAGCCACATAGAATATGATAATAATCAATTACGATTATTATTTTAACAGCTCCATTCTTAAACTTAAGGAACAAAGATGGGAGCTAAAGCTTTACTTTAGAAGATGCTCTTTAGAAGCTGTCACCAAGTCAAGACAGTAACTTGATAAAGTCGGCAGTAAACCAGAAATAGAAACTGCTATTTAGCTCCTGGAATAAAGCCCTGGAAATGCAGAGCTACGCAGCTACATTTTATAGACTTCTCTGGGCTATTAGCTTTATTGTGCAGAGCATATTGACTTGTGCAAAATAATCCACAGTCTTAACTATTTCCAGGAAGAAATGAACAGTTATTTCATATTAAAACTTAAGAAAAAAATCACACAGTTCATTTATATCCTCAGCACCATCTCAGTAATTTTCATTACACTAATTTGCAAATCTAATAACTCATGTCTGAAATCCTCTTGTCTGGCACTTTCTTCTCTTTAGCAAAGTTGAACAGTGCAGAATTTCACCAAAGTCTCATGTCATAGCGATCTCTCCCCTTTGCTTAGATGGAGATTTTTTTTCCTTAACCTACTTTTAGGAAGCTGGGAAAACAAAGCGATTGAAGTACATGTAGCAACACAGATTCTTTAGCTTTGCAGCATAAGTTGCTTTCTAAAATCATGTACAAAATAGTCACTGTCAATGTATGGGGGTTTAAATGTGTATCAATTTTAGTGATATTATTCGGAAGTATAGCAAACAGCATCTAACTTTATTTTAGAGTACATCTTTTTTATTATTTTTTTCTACTTTTACAAGCATATTGAGTATTCATCCTAGCTTCTATTCTTCTCTCATCCCTCCCATGTCTTCTCTTCCCTTCACTATTCTCTCCTACTCCCAGCCTTCCACTTGCCTGCCTCACTGGACCTCAGGGTTCACTCTGGTTTGTTTGTTCCTGTGAGGGTTGTAACAAGTTACCTCTCTTCAGGCCACTTTACTGATATATGTGCATTTCCCTTCACTCACCCAGCTTTAGATCAAAGGTTTCCACTGTGAGTTCCTATTTGATGGGTATAATAACAGCTGCTTATAGAACAATTTGATGTACTTCTGCCTATAAGTTTATTGGCTGTCTTCCCTATTGATCTATTTCCTTCCCTTTTTTTAGGTTCTTGTTCTAGTTTATAGCAACAGGGATGGGTACCATTCTGACAAGTGGTCTTGAGCCTAATCAGAAAGCTGTTGATTGTTTCCTTGGTACTCATGCAACTATTATACTGGTGTTGCCATGGTGATCTATATTGCAACTTATAGATCTTATGCTGTTAGTGCGGCTTGTGGTTATTTCTCTCCCCCAGCAGCTTCTACAGTTTAGAATACATCTTTTGTCTTTAAATCTTAAGGTCACAGAAAGAGAGAAAAGCTCAATTTCTCAATGAAAGGAAATTTAATTTCTTTAGTTTCAGTTTTTAAATTTTTTTTCTATTTTTTTATTACCTTTTTTTTTGCCTAGTTATACAATATCTTCTCCCTCCCTGCTCTCTTCCCTTCTGTTTGTCCCCCATTCTATTCTCTTCCCCTTTCCATTCTCCCCCCACCCCTTTTCTTTCCCTCCTCCTCTCTTGGTGCTTCTTGCCTTCTTCCTCCCATCTTCCAGAATATCTATTTATGTGGGTGCTGAATTTCCTTCTGAATTATCTACACTAGTGAGGGTTCAGGACTCAGTGGCATATCTTGGGGTCCCTTCTTGGGCTGCCTGCTAGTATTGGAATTCAATTATGTGTGTTTAACCCCTGCCTCTAAGGATCCTATTGCTTGAAGCCTTCTCCCCTGTGATCCATGCTAGACTTTGGGGGGTTGTTGACATGCCAGCCATTGTGTGGGTCAGGCAAGGTCCAATCACCTTGTGGCTATATCCTGGTAGCTGCAGCCCTGACTTGTGTGGAGTATCTTGAATATCATTTGGTCCTCCCCATCTTTAGTCAGCCAGTTTTTGAAAGGGAGGATTAGCAGATAATTCATATTTTTCTCTTTTCTGATTCACTTGCCTGAGGCCATCAGACTTGGGGAAAGAGTCCATTTCCACGCACCATGGACACTTATTGGTTTCCTTGGGAGAGATTTGCTGTGGTGGTTTCCGGGCTGTTAGTTACTATTGTCTTTTGCTGTTTGCCTTGTCTTGCTGCTGGTAGATGACTGGTGTGAGTCTCATATGTCATTTAGCATGGGTGCTACAGCCTTGAGATTCTTTTCCTGACTGTTTCTACCTTCACCCTGATGCCCTTGTTGGCAGTGGATTCCCTGGTGCAAACTTACATGGGTTTTCTGGTGTCCTTGGGTGCTCCCTCCTATAAGCACTCTGCTGAAGGATCTCTTGCTTTTTTCTCTGAAATAATCTCAGTAGTGAACTCACTAGTTGGACACTCTTCCAGTTATTTTTGCCTCTTCTGAGCTTTGCTGGTGTTCTTTTATCTTTTGTACCCAATACTGACCCAACCATACCATCCTGACTCTTTACCTTGCTTGTCCTAAGCCAGTATAAGTCAGTTTTCAGCCAGAGTTTGAAATGAGATCCTGTCATGATCACCCGTGCTTTAGGCTCTCTGGCTCTTCTTTTTATTTTTTTTTAAATAACGTATTTATTTATTTTTTTCCGCTCATGCAAACTTAATAGGTACCCCGGTCCCCTCCCTCCCTCTACCCCGCCCTGGATCTCTGTGTTCCCTCTCCCCTTTTCTCCTTCCTTTCCCCACTCCCTCCCTTTCTCCCAGTGCCCCCTCCCCCCCATCCCTGGAGCATCCTTTAATGTGTATGTCAAACTTTCCTCCTTATGAGGTGTAAGGACTCAGTGTCATTTCCTAGAACTCTTTCTTGTGTTTCCCTTAAGTATAAGAACACTATTGTGACTGTTAATCCCTTGCTTCTAAGGATCCTAGTGCCTTTAGTCCAAGCTAGACTTTGAGGGGTTAATGATATATTGGTCATTGCGCAGATCATGCAGAGTCCTATTATGATTGCTTCAGCCCTAACTTGTGTGGAGTATCGTGCATATCGTTGCTCCTCCCCATCTTTAGGTTTTTACAATCTTACCGCCCCCTGTTCCACAAATTTTCCTCAGCTTCAGGATGGGGAGATATTAGGCAGGCCTGATTCCAGGTGGTTGACATAGAGTCTCTGATGTTCTGAATTATGATTTGTTGATTTTTTTTCAGTTTTGCTGCTCCTGCAATGCCCTTCACTCCATCCTGATGGGTATTGGCTGTCACCCCCTGACCAGAGATAAAACCTGTTAAACTAGAGTCTTGTTATAAGAGTATATTCAAAGGTAGATGGAATAAAAGTAGGAGACCATGATGAGGAAGGGATCAGTCTCCCATTTGCAAAATAGTTACTTTCTATCTGCCAGACTGTATGCCCTCCCTTTCTGGTAAGATCATACCCCATCAGTTGCAAGTGACCAGGAAGGAAATTCTGTGAGCTTAACCAGATGTCTCATTACTTACTTGCAGTCATTGATGGTGGCCTATTATCTCTGCTGTAGCATGATCACCTTTCTCCTTGTTTCTGGTGCCTTTCTTCCCCTTCTCTCCTGTTTATAATCTTTGCAATTACTGTAGGTATTACAGAGATTTATCTTTGAGTGTGTCTCTAAGTGGGTTTGGTACTAGGAGCCACCTATTAGGGAGTACATACAGCACTAAATTTTCCGTGTCTGGGATACTTCACTCAATGTAATTGTTTCTAATTTCATCCATTTCCTGACAAATTTCATTGATTCATCATTTTTGATGGCTGAGTAGTATTCCATTGCATAAATGTACCACATTTTCCTTATCCACTCGTCAACTGTTGGACATTTGGGCTGATTCCATGACTTTGCTATTGTAAACAGTGCTGCTATGAACATGGTCATGCTTGTGCTATCGAGGCAAATTTTTGCTGTATGGAGGGTTATACCCAAAAGTGGAATCGCAGGGTCATATGGCATTTCAATCTTTAACTTCTTTAAGAATCTCCAGACTGCTCGCCAGAGTGGCTGTATGAGCCTGCATTCCCACCAGCAATGTAGAAGAGTTCCCCTCTCTTCACATCCTCTCCAGCATTTGGTGTTGTTTGTATTGTGGATTTTTGCCATCCTGACCGGGGTGAGATGATATCTCAGGGAAGTTTTGATTTGCATTTCCCTGATGGCTAAGGAAGTGGAGCATTTTTCTAAGGTATTTGTTAGACATTTTAATTTCTTCCCTGATAAAATTTCTCATTTCCAAGACCCATTTGTTTCCTGGGTGTTTAGCTTTCTAAGTTCTTTGTGCACTCTGGATAATAGAGCTCTATCAGATATGTGGTTAGTGAAGATTTTCTCCCATTCTGTGGGTTGCCTTTGTGCTCGAGTTACAATCTCTTTATCTGAACAGAAGCTCTTTAATTTCATAAGATCCCAATTGTTAAGGGTTGGTTTTATTGATTGTGCTATTGGATTTCTGATTAGGAACTTTTGGCCTAGCCCAATCAGCTCCAGGAAGGTCCCTACCCTTTAAACTAAGGTTTTTATAGTCTCTGGCCTTATATTGAGGTCCTTGATCCATTTAGGATTAAGTCTCATACATGATCACAAGTACGGGTCCAGTTTTAATCTTCTGCATGTGGAGATCCAGTTTTGCCAGCACCATTTGTTGAAGATGCTGTTCTTTTTCCATTGGCTTTTTTGGACCCCTTTGGCTGTAGTTGTGTGGGCTTATATCTGGGTCTTCAACCCTTATCTGTGTTTCTATTTTGGAGCCAGTACCAGGCTGTTTTTATAAGTATAGATTTGTAGTGTAGACTAAGGTTTGGTATGGTGATACCTCCAGCAGTGTTTTTGTTACTCAGGAATGTTTTTGCTATCCTGGGTCTTTTGTGCCTCCATATGAATTTTGAGATTGTTTGCTAAACTTTTTTTAAAGAATTGCTTTGGGATTTAAATTGGTATAGCATTGAATCTGTATATTACCTTTGGTAGGATCGTCATTTTTACGATATTGATTCTGCCAATCCAGGAACATGGCAGGTGTTTCCGCCTTCTAGTGTCTTCTGCAATTTCTTTCTTTAGGGTTTTAAAGTTTTGATTGTAAAGGTCACTTACTTCCTTGGTTAGGTTTATACCAAGGTATTTCATTTTTTTAAGGGCTATAGTAAATGGGATTGTTTCTCTCAGGGCTTTTTTGCTTCTTTCATTCTGGGCATATAAGAAGGCCACTGATTTTTGTATGTTTATTTTGTATCCTGCCACCCTCTGAACTTCTGTATTAGTTCCAGGAGTTTCCTGGGATCACTCAGGTATAAGATCATGTCATCAGCAAATGGAGATAACTTGATTTATTCCTTGCCAATTTGAAATCCTTATATCTCCCTCTCTTGTCTTCTGGCTCCAACTAAGAATTCAAGTACAATATTGAATAGAAGTGGTGAGAACGGACAGCCTTGTCTAGTTCCTGATCAAAGTGGGAATGCTTCAAGGTTATCCCCATTGAGTATAATCCTTGCTGTGGGCTTCTTGTATACAGCTTTTATTATATTGACAAAGGTTCCTTCCATTCCAACTGCCTTTAGGGTTTTGATCATAAAAAGCTGTTGGATCTTGTCAAAAGTTTTTTCTGCATCTATCGAGAGTATCATGTAGACTTGGATTTTGGACTGGTTTATATGGTGAATTACATTTATTGATTTGTGTATGTTGAACCAAACTTGTGTGCCTGGGATAACGCCAATTTGATCCCAATGAATGATCTTTTTGATAAGTTTTGGAATCTGATTTGCTAAGACTTTGTTGAAAATCTTTGCATCTGTGTTCATCAAAGAGATTGGCCTATAGTTTTCTTTTTTTTTATAATACATTTTTTATTATTATTTCAGCTCATACAAACTTAATAGATACACCAGTTCCCTCCCTCCCTCTTCCTCCCCCCAAACTCCCTGCTCCCCCTCCCCTCACCCTTCCCTCCCCATTCCCCCATGCCTCCCGCCCCAATTCCCAGAGTCCTTTCTTGTGCATGCCTGACTATCCTCTGGGCCCTTCTCTCTGATGACATACAAGGACCCAGTGGCCTTTCCCTGAACCCTTTCCTGTGTTCCCCTTAAGTATAGGAACACTACTGTGGCTGTCAATCCCTTGCCTCCAAGGATCTTGGTGCCTTTAGCAGATGCTAGACTTTGTGAGGTCAATAGTGTGTTGGACATTGCACAGGGCATGCAATGTCCAATTATGATTGCTTCGGCCCTAACTTGTGTGGAGTATCCTGCAAATCATTGCTCCTCCCATCCTTTTGCTCTTACAATCTTACCGCCCCCTCTTCCGCAAATGTCCCTGAGCTTCAGGATGGGGAGAGATTAGTCTGGCCTAGTTCTAGGTGGTTGATATAAAGTCTCTGAGGTTCTGGATAGTGGTCTGTTGATTTTCTTTTGCAGTTTTGTTGCTCCTGTAATGCCCTTCACTCCATCGTGATGGGCACTGTATGTCACCCCCTGGCCAGAGACAAAAAGCTGTTAAACTGGAGTCTTATTATAAGAGCACATTCAAGGGTAGATGTAATACTTATACCCAAATGTGGAATCGCAGGGTCATATGGCATTTGGCAATGGGAGGGGTCAATCATCCATTTGCAAAATGGTTACTTTTTAATCTGCCGGACTATATGCCTTCCCCTTCTGGTGAGTTCATACCCCCTTAGTTGTAAATGATCAGGAACGAATGTCTGTGAACTTAATTAGGTGTCACATTACTTTCTTGCAGTCCTTGATGGAGGTCTATTTTCTCTACTGTAACATGGTCACTTCTCTCCTTGTTTCTGGTGTGGCCCTCCAACCCCATCCCTCCTGTTCATAATCCTTGCAATTATTGTAGGTAATACATAGATTTACCTATGAGTGTCTCAAGATGGCCTGGGTGGGTTTGGTATTAGGAGCCACCTATTAGGGAGGACATACGGCACTTAATTTTCTGGGTCTGGGATACTTCACTTAATATAATTGTTTCTAATGACATCCATTTCCCAGCAAATTCCAGTAATTCATCATTTTTGATGGCTGAGTAATACTCCATTGTATAGATGTACCACATTTTCCTTATCCACTCGTCAACTGTTGGACATTTGGGTTGATTCCATGTCTTTGCTATTGTAAACAGTGCTGCTATGAACATGGTCGTGCTTGTGCTATCGTGGTGAACCTCTGCTGTATGGGGGGTTATACCCAAAAGTGGAATCGCAGGGTCATATGGCATTTCAATCTTTAATTTCTTTAAGAATCTCCAGACGGCTCGCCAGAGTGGCTGTATGAGCCTGCACTCCCACCAGCAATGTAGGAGAGTTCCCCTCTCTCCACATCCTCTCCAGCAAATTTGTTGTTTGTATTGTGGATTTTTGCCATCCTGACCGGGGTGAGATGATATCTCAGGGAAGTTTTGATTTGCATTCCCTGATGGCTAAAGAGGTGGAGCATTTTTTAAGATATTTGTTAGACATTTTAATTTCATCTTTTAAGTTCCAGGGCCCATTTTTTAATTGGGCCATTGGTTTCCTTGGTGTTTAGTTTCTAAGTTCTTTGTGCACTCTGGACAGTAGAGCTCAATCAGATATGTGGTTAGTGAAGATTTTCTCCCATTCTGTGGGTTGCCTTTGAGCTCGTGTTACAATCTCTTTATCTGAACAGAAGCTCTTTAATTTCACAAGATCCCAACTGTTGAGAGTTGGTAGCAGTGACTGTGCCATTGGATGTCTGTTTAGGAAATGTTGGCCTAGCCCAATCAGCTCGAGGGAGTTCCCTATCCTTTCAACTATGGTTTTTATAGTCTCTGGCCTGATATCAAGGTCCTTGATCCATTTGGAATTAAGTCTTGTACATGGTGACAAGTACGGGTCCAGCTTTAATATTCTGCATGTGGAGATCCAGTTTTGCCAGCACCATTTGTTGAAGATGCTGTTCTTTTTCAATTGGATTCTTTGGGCCCCTTTGTCAAAGAGCAAATGGCTGTAATTTTGTGGGCTTGTATCTGGGTCTTCAATCCTTATCCATTGATCTATGTGTCTATTTTGGAGCCAGTACCAGGCTGTTTTTATAACTATGGATTTGTAATATAGACTAAGGTTCGGTATGGTCATACCTCCAGCAGTGTTTTTGTTACTCAGGATTGTCTTTGCTATCCTGGGTCTTTTGTGCCTTCATATGAATTTTGAGATTGTTTGGTCAACTTCTTTAAAGAATTGCTTTGGGATTTTAATTGGTATAGCATTGAATTTGTATATTGCCTTAGGTAGGATGGTCATTTTCATGATGTTGATTCTGCCAATCCAGGAACATGGGAGGTCTTTCCACCTTCTGGTGTCTTCTGCTATTTCTTTCTTTAGGGTTTTAAAGTTTTCATTGTAAAGGTCTTTTACCTCCTTAGTTAGGTTTATACCAAGGTATTTCATTTTTTTAGGGGCTATAATAAATGGGATTGTTTCTCTCAAGGCTTTTTCACTTCTTTCATTCTGGGCATATAGGAAGGCCTCTGATTTTTGCACATTTATTTTGTATCCTGCCACCCTGCTGAACTTCTCAATTAGTTCCAGGAGCTTCCTGGTGGAGTTTTTGGGATCACTCAGGTATAAGATCATGTCATCTGCAAATAGGGATAGCTTGACTTCTTCCTTGCCGATTTGAATCCCTCTTATGTCCCTTTCTTGTCTTATGGCTTCAGCTAACACTTCAAGTACAATATTGAATAGAAGTGGTGAGAGTGGACAGCCTTGTGTAGTTCCTGATCGAAGTGGGAATGCTTCCAATTGTTCCCCATTGAGCATGATCCTTGCTGTGGGCTTGTTGTATATAGCTTTTATTATATTGATAAAGGTTCCTTCCATTCCTACTGTCTCTAGCGTTTTGATCATAAAAGGCTGTTGGATCTTGTCAAAAGCTTTTTCTGCATCTATCGAGAGTATCATGTGGTCTTGGACTTTAGACTGGTTTACATGATGAATTACATTTATTGATTTGCGTGTGTTGAACCAAACTTGTTTGCCGGGGATGAAGCCTACTTGGTCCCCGTGAATGATCTTTTTAATATGTTTTTGAATCCGATTTGCTAAGACTTTGTTGAGAATCTTTGCGTCTGTGTTCATCAGGGAGATCGGCCTATAGTTTTCTTTTTTAAGTGAATCTTTATTAGGTTTTGGGATTAAAACGATATTAGCTTCATAGAAGGAATTTGGTAGTGTTCCTTCCTTTGCTATTTGATGGAACAGTTTAAGGAGTATTGGTGTTATTAACTCCTTAAATGTCTGGTAGAACTCTGTGCTGAATCCATCTGGTCCAGGACATTTTTTGGTGGGAAGATTCAAGATTACTTCCTCAATTTTTTTATATGTTATAGGACTATTTAAATAATTCACAACTTTCTCATTCAATTTAGGTTAGTTGTGTTTACTTAGAAATTCATCCATCTCTTTTGTGTTGTCAAACTTCACAGAGTATAAATTTTTGAAATATGATGTTATAATTCTCTGGATTTCTTGGGTATCAATAGTGATAACTCCATGTTTATTTCTGCTTTTGTTAATTTGGGTTTTCTCTCTCTTGCTTTTGGTTAATTTAGCTAGGGGTGTATCAATCTTATTGATTTTTTCAAAGAACCAGCTTTTTGACTGGTTAATTTTTTCTATCGTTTTCTTAATCTCGATTTCAGATATTTCTCCCCTTATTTTGCTAATCTCCTCTCTTCTACTACTTTTGGGATCAGATTGCTCTAGTTTCTCTAAAGCTTTAAGCTGCATTGTTAAGTTGTTTATTTCTGATGTTTCCATTTTTTTGATGTAGGCATTAAGAGCTATGAACTTACCTCTTAGAACAGCTTCCATTGTGTCCCAGAGATTTTGGTAAGTTGTATTTTCATTATCATTCGCTGTCAGGAAATCTTGAATTTCCTTTTTAATTTCTTCCTGAATCCAGTTCTCATTCAGCATTATATTGTTAAGTTTCCAGGAGTTAGTGTATTTTCTCTTGTTTGATGTGTTGTGGATGTCCAGCTTTAGGCCGTGGTGGTCTGATAGGGCACAGGTTAGAATTTCAACTTTCTTGTATATGTGTAGATTCGTTTTGTGGCCCAGTATGTGATCTATTTTGGAGAAAGTTCCGTGTGCTGCTGAGAAAAATGTGTATTCTTTGGTATGTGGTTGAAAAGTTCGATAGAGATCTGTAAGGTTCTTTTCTTTCAGGGTTTGATTAAGTTCCAAAGTGTCTCTGTTAAGCTTTTGACCTGTTGATCCCATGTTGAGAGGGCGGTGTTGAAGCGCCCAAGAATTATCGTTTGGGGGTTGATTTCTTGCTTTAGACACTATAAGGTTTTCTTAATGAATATGGAGGGGCCCGTATTGGGTGCATATATGTTCAGTATTGTGAAGTCTTCCTGGTGAATTGTACCTGTGACTAAAATGTAGTATCCATCCGTGTCTCTTATAATTTTCTTTGGTTTGAAGTCCACTTTGTCTGATATCATAATGGCTACCCCTGCCTGTTTTCTGCTTCCATTAGCTTGTAGAATTGTTGACCAGCCTTTTGTTTTTAGGGCATGCCTATGTTTTGTGGTGAGATGGGTTTCCTGCAGGCAGCAGATTGATGGATTGTGATTTTTAATCCAAATTTGTAATCTGTGTCTCTTGATCGGTGAGTTAATTCCATTAACATTTAGTGTTATAATGGAGAAACTATTTTTAATTCCAGACATTTATTATGTTTAATAGTTTTTATAAGTATATTGTTTCGTTGTTAATGGTGTTATACTTGCCTTCTGCTCTCCTGGATATGCCTGTTTTTTTCTTCAAGCTTGAGTATCATTTCTAGCATTTTTTGAAGGCCTGGTTTGGTGGACATGTATCCCTTCAAGTTGTGTTTGTGCTGGAACATTTTTCTTTCTCCCTTGATCATGACGGGTAGTTTTGCAGGGTAAATCAGCCTGGGTTGACATTTTTGCTCATTCAATACTTGAAGTATGTCTCTCCAAGCTCTTCTTGCTTTTACTGTTTCGACTGAGAAGTCATTTGTTATTTTAATAGGTTTACCTTTAAAAGTGACTTGTTTTTTCTCCCTTGAAGCTCTCAGCACCAGTTCTTTATCTTGAATGTGGAGTGTTTTAACTATTATTTGCCGCGGCGAGCTTCTGTTTTGGTCATATCTGTTTGGGGTGCGGAATGCCTCTTGTATATGGATGGGCCTCTCTTTTTTAGATGAGGAAAGTTTTCCTTGATGATTGTTTGAAAAATTTCCTCAGGGGTGGTATTTTGGGATTCTTGCTCTGGTATTCCATGAATATGCATGTTAGGCTTCTTCAGGGTGTCCCATATCTCTTGGATATTTCTCTCAAGTATCTTTTTGGCTTTAACAACCTCTTCCATTGAGCTGGTTAGTACTCCCACTTTATCTTCAAGGTCTGAAATTCTGTTTTCTGCTTTGTTTCTTCTGTTGATAAGACTCTCTGTGGAGTTCTGGGTTGAAGATAAACTTGTCTTTTAGCTCAGTTTTAAACTCTGCTTGAGTCTGTTTTAACTGCTCTATGCTCTATGTTGTGTTCCTCTTCAAAGCGATTGATTCGATTATGTAATTCCTCCCGGATTTCCTCTTTCATAGTATTGAACATGGTAATGATTATATTTTGAAAGTCGTTATCCTGGGTCAGGCTTTCTTGGCCTTTTTCCGTGGGTTTGTTCTGGTTGGAGTCTAACATTATGGGATTAATTTCTTCAGTGGGAAATTTGTTTACTTGAGTGTTACTTCTCATGGATTTGCACTTTGACTTTGGCATTGTCGTTTTAACTCTTAAGATCTTTCAATTTCACTAAACTGAATTATTTGGCCTGGGGTTCTGGGGGTGGGCAGGGACAGAGCTTACCTAGGTCACGGGTGAGGCCCGGCTGGACCACGTGCGTGTCCAGGCCGGCGGAGCGGAGTGGGGAAGGGAGGATTGGGGCATTGGCATGGAGCTATTTAACCCGAGTGGGAGCTGGGGCGGAGCCCGGGCGCAGGGGGAGGTCCTCCTCGTCCCTCGGCCCTGCGCGCTGCTCCGGCTGGATGGTGGGATAGGAGCTGGGTCCCTTGGGCTGACCTGGGGTTCTGGTGGGAGGGCACGGGCGGGGCTTACCTAGGTCGCAGGATGAGGCCCGGCTGGAGCGGGGTGGGGAAAGGGGTTGTTTTCTTTTTAAAGTGTATCTTTATTAGGTTTTGGGATTAAGATGATACTAGCTTCATAGAAAGAATCTGGTAGTGTTCCTTTCTTTGCTATTTGATGGAACAGTTTAAGGAGTATTGATGTTATTAACTCCTTAAATGTCTGGTAGAACTCTGTGCTAAATCCATCTGGTCCAGGACATTTTTTGGTGGGAAGATTTGAGATTACTTCATTGATTTCCTCATATGTTATAGGACTATTTAAATAATTCACAACTTCCTGATTCAATTTCAGTAAGTTGTGCTACTTAGGAATTTATCCATTTCTTTTGTGTCGTCAAATTTCACAGAGTATAATTTTTTGAAATATGATGTTATAATTCTCTGGATTTTTTGGGTATCCATAGTGAAAACTCCATTTTCATTTCTAATTTTGTTAATTTGTGTTTTCTCTCTTTTGCTTTTGGTTAATTTAGCTAGGGGTGTATCAATCTTATTGATTTTTTCAAAGAACCAGCTTTTTAAATTATTATTAATACATTTTTTATTATTATTTCAGCTCATACAAACTTAATAGGTACACCAGTTCCTTCCCTCCCTCCTCCTCCCCTGTACCCCCTGCTCCTCCTCCCCACCCCCTCCCTCCCCATTCCCTAGTTCCTCCCGCCCCAATTCCCAGAGAGTCCTTTCTTGTGCATGCCTGATTTTCCTCTGGGCCCTCCTCTCCAATGACGTACAAGGACCCAGTGGCCTTTCCCTGAACCCTTTGCGGTGTTCCCCTTAGGTATAGGAACACTGCTGTGGCTGTCAATACTTTGCCTCCAAGGATCTTGGTGCCTTTAGCAGATGCTAGACTTTGTGAGGTCAACAGTGTGTTGGACAATGCGCAGGGCATGCAAAGTCCAATTATGATTGCTTCAGCCCTAACTAGTATGGAGTATCTTACATATCATTGTTCCTCCCATCCTTTTGCGCTTACAGCCCCCTCTTCCGCAAATTTCCCTGAGCTTCAAGATGGGGAGAGATTAAGCTGACCTAGTTCTAGGTGGTTGATATAGAGTCTCTGGAGTTCTGGATTGTGGTTTGTTGATTTAAAGAACCAGCTTTTTGACTGGTTGATTCTCTGTATCGTTTTCCTAATCTCAATTTCGGATATTTCTCCTCTCTGGCCTCTTCTTATCTCTTTCTTTTAGCTTTGGCTCTGTTGCAGTTGGCCTGCGTGGTTGCTGATAAATCACCATCAAATGGCTTAAGGGAACAAGAGGTTTTTATTCTGTTATGATTGTCCAGTTACAGCTCTCAATCCAGTTTGACAGGAGAGCTCACACCAACATCAGGGCTGAGGGAACTGGCCACATCATCTCTACATAAAGGCTCAAAGAGGGATGATCCTTATTTGCCAGACCAGCATGTTTGGCCAAGTGTACACAAGGATACCGACTCTCTCAACCAGTTCTATGTATTTTATTCTGGGGCCTAATCCCACCTTCCATGGTCTGGGCCTTCTATATCAACTAGACAATCTCCTGTAGATTTGCTCTGGGCTTAACTAAGCTACTAATTCTCTACAAATATGCCCAGAGCTCAAACCCTCAACTGTCAAGTTGACACATGTACTTAACTACGACAAGCTCTGATGCCAAGGGCATTTTGGGCGTAGAGTAGGACACAGGAAGACCTTGCAAGTACCCTCCTGTCTTTTTTTTTCTTGTGGTTCTCTTTCCTTGGTTGGAAGAACTTTTATATTTTCTCTTCTTGTCTGTATGGAATATCCTGTATTTAAATTGTTCTATTCATGATTTCTTATGTAGATATGACCTTCCAACTTTGAGGTAGAAAATAATTATTAGTTTTGATAAGTAACTAGGAGATTGAAAAGGAAAATATTTTATTTTAAAATATTGTTTAAAACATTCATTTTTTGATATCCTTAAAATGTATGTGTGTGTGAGTGTGTGTGTGTGTGTGTGTGTGTGTTGTGTGTGTCTGTGCATGTGTATATATGTGTCTGTGTGTACCAGAGAGTACTGTGTGTGTCTGTGAATTCCCAAGGATGACTTTGGGAATCACTCTGGATTGTTCTACCTCCTTTTTGTTTTGTTCTTAGTCTTCCCACGCTCTTCCTTCTAGGACTGGAAGTAAAGGACTCAGCCATTTCCAGGATCAGAACTCAGGTCCTTCTGCTTTTGGAGCAGAAGCTTTATCTCTGAGCCATCTCTCCAGGCCATCCTGGAATGTTTACGGAATACTGTTCCTATGTTATTGGGAGAAATCAAGGGCAGGCATCAGGAATCAGGCCCTCAAGTTGAGGCATCCATTGTCATACAAGCAATCGCGCAGTGACTACTGGTTGGAGGCACTTTGTCAAGTTTGAAGTTTTGACAATATCTTTAAAACCTACAATGTTGGACTGTCCTTAAGGAATTTAATATCTCATTAGGGAGAAAAGACTGATGTACTTTTGATGAAAGATGCTAAGTGAATGTTAAAGGAATCAGCACTGTCACAGTTCATAGGCAGAGTGATTGATTGAGGCTGGGTTGGTGAAAGAACATTTCATAGAATTGGCAAGTGTGGAATGGCTTTATCATTACCGAGTGCAGGGACCCTTTCAACCTTTCAATGTTGTAGCATAATATTGTCATCTATAAAATTCATGCTCGAGTGCCAAAAAAGTTTAGGAAGCATTCTTGTAACATTTTAAGTAAGTTTATTATTTTGTTTTAGGTTACATTCCTATCTCACTTTGGCTACATGAGGTCTGGGTTTCATGGGTTGGACATGCTTGGAAGGAAATGACTGCAAGAGATGTATGGAGGAGAAACAAGACACATTTATTTTAGTAGATCATCCACATAAGTGATACTAATGAAATAATATTGGACAAAGAGTTGGGAAATACTTCATCTTAATAGGTTCCTGTAAAAGGATGTGGAATATATTCTGCATGCAGCAGATGACTGCTGTAAACATTTACACAAGTCCTAACAGACATGGTTGGTCAGTACATTGGCTGCAAAGACTGTCAAAGTTGATTGACGTTTTAGCAGTGGTCATAGATGAGTAAGTCTTGTAGGGAGCCAGGTAACTTCATAAGGAATAGAATGCAGAGCACCCATCTGTGGATGAGCTCAATGACTGCAGGGGCTGGAAAGGCTCTGACACAGAAGAAGTCTTCACTAGCAAGAGAGGAATTGACAAAGCCCTAACCCCCCAAGGAATCTTTGATACATCCCTGATTACTCTCTGGCTTAAGGCTTCCAACCTCAAGGCATGCACCATTTCCTCTTATGGATGCTATGGGAATATACATGATGTGTTTTAGGCAGCACAGTTTATTAGAAAGACTGGATTTGGCAGTCAAGCAGAAAAAGAAATCAGACTATGTCGATGTAACATTGACCTCTTGCATGATCTTGATGTAGGAACTACAATATTCATTAAAAAAATCAAAGTGGAGGTTATGCCTCTTAATTAGTTATGTTGAGAATTATTTGTAAAGAGACAATATTTGCAGGCAATCTAGAATGAAAGAGACAGTAAATGCATTTTAATTTTTCTTCTACTTGCAGATATCAGTGTTCTATTGTGATATGCTGTGAAGCTCATTTGCCTGGCTGGCAGGAAAGCATCTCAGATCGATGGCTGCTATTGCATCCATCATCCTTACTCCCAAGTCTGCTTTTCATCATTCTTGCTCTTTGAATTTATGATGTCTTCATGTTCTCTACCAGTGAGCCTGCAACCCAGAGACCTACAGGGAGGCAGAGCTGGAAATCAGGTATAATATTTTGCTCTTAATGCATTTTAGTTTTACTTACAAAATGCTGAATCAAAATGTCATTTATCTTGATTATTGGGCATGAGGTCAGTGCCTCAGCTGCCCAGCCCTGAAATGATGGTCTTGCTGCAGGCGCATTGTCTGTCCTGCCTACTTACTAAGACGTGAATTCATGTGCTCTCATTTAAAAGTGGGAAATGTCACACAAGAGTCCTATCTCTTTTATGAACAGAGGGTTGGGGAAAGTTGGCAAAGGGCGTGTTCCTTCAGGGTAATCCCAGCAGTGAGGGATGACCTTCCAAGACTTTCAGAGAATATCAGCATGGTTGCTCTAAAACTACCATGTGGCCTCTGGGATCCAACTCAGGTCTCCAGGTTTTCACACACGTTCCTTTACCCGCTTATCCATCTACAGGGTTATAGAAGTTCTCTTAAATATGCCTCAAAGGCCTCCATTTAGAAGATTTGTTCCAAGCCTGTGGTATTATCCAGAAGTAAGATGTAGGCATAATGTAAGGAATCAGGTCATTAGGGGTGTGGCCTTGAAGAGGACACTGGGATACCATCTCCCCATCTCTGTTTAGTTCCTTGCCATTGGCCTCCTCTGCTATTCATTTAAGCCATGACGTTCTGTCTCGCCAAAGGTCCAAAAGCAATGCAGCAATCAAACATGAACTCAACAAAGTCAAAGGATATGGAGATTAATTTTCCTTTGTAGTTAAGCCCTACTGTGAGGTCGGGCACAAGATCAACTGGCTTGGGTCCCAATATGAATAGACCAATGAGCTATAGAAGACCACAAACTCCATTTAAGTTTAGAGAAACTGGAGCTAACCAATGAGGAAAAGCCATTTTTCCCTGGGGCTTGCCTAAGTGCATAAACATACCTGACTCTGGCAGTTAGCCATCTTTGGTGCCTGCCCCTCATGGCACTCCATGTCTGGCATCAATGAGTTCTTTTTCACCTCCTTGCCCCTTATGGCTTCCATGCCTGGAGTCCATGAGTTCTCCGGGGCATGTTTGCCCCTCATGATATACCTCATCTAGAGTCCGTGAGTTCCATTCTTTCTCTCCTCTAATAAACTCTGCCTTAATCTTCTAAGAGTGTTCTGGTTTTAATCTTTGACTCCTGAACATAAGAACCTGGACAGAGACAAACCCCAGAGATACCCTGTATCAGTAGAAGAAAACTGATTTCTGGAAAGTGTCCTCTGACTGCCACATAATTCTCTGTGACTTACCAGCTCTCTTTCCTAGAAATTAATAAAATAATAAAAAGCTGTAGCTCTTCTACTGTTTCTCTGATCAGCTGTCATCCATGTTATGTTGCTTCCATGTTCATAAGACCAAAGGGGAACAGAATTATAAGAGAACACAATGACAAACCTGCCACCCTAATGCAGCCAAGGAGGCAAAAACACAGGAAGATTAAGATATTTGCCAAAGGTCATAAAATAATATAATAAGTGAAATGATCATCAAGCTCAGTGTTGTTGAAGACATATTTCACTGCTTTATTCTCCTTTATTAATCAAAAAAGTTTTATTCATTTACTGTGAGAACGAGAAAGAGAAAGAGAATATGCACATGGGTAGGGGTCAGAGGGTAACTTTTGGAGGTCAAGTTCTCTCCCTCTGACATGTGGACTTTTGGTTCAGAATCAGGTTGTCAGGTTTGTGATCAGATGCTTTAGCTGCTGAGTTATCTCCTTCACTAACTTTTTAGCTTTTTTCCCTCCAGTTGCCCAATTCTAGAAAGAGATCTAAACATCTCAACAATTGCCATGGTAGATTCTCAATCTTTAGCAATCATCACTCTGTACCTTCTCCAAATTGCAAAAACTTGGACTATAATTTATGCTGGGATGTCAAGGAGACCCATTAAAATGCATCATCAGTGGAGTTTAAATATCCCAGATAATTCACGTGGCTCTAATTTAATGATCTAATGCCTTTCTCAAGTAAGTGTTTTCACAGATATCTTTTAGTGGACTGTTTCTTGATGGTATAGAGGGAGGGTAGAGAGGGAGCTAAGACTGTGGAATCTTGAGCACACTAGAGCTGAGTGTGTTTACAGAACAGAGGGGTAGACAGTCTAGATGCTAGATCTTTTATAAAGCCAGTGAGAAGTTTCCATCTTGGCTACATGAAGAACCATGACATGAGATTTGATAAGGTGATAAACATATTGCATGTTCCCAGTGTCCAGAATGACTTACATTTTACAGTTCTCATACATCACACACCTCAGGTTCAGCTGAATTTCTTTTCTAACTCTGATAAGAACAAGTGTGAAGCAATCACACATCTGGGGTCTGTCCATGGAGGTTGGTGACCTTCATTGTTCTCATCTTGGAGATTTCATTTAGAAGGCAAGAAACACTCTCAAATGTCTAAACACTTCTCAGCAAATGATCCCATTTTTCCAACTTCCTGCATTCTGTCCCAGCTCCTCTCCCTTATCACTGTCCTTTATAGAAGGACATCTCTGCTTTGCCTAGGAGGAGAATGTTACTGAGTAGGTGAAGATTTTCAGCTCTGTCAAAGTAATTGGTAAGTGAACAATGTCTTCCTGCTTCTTTGTGTAGCTGAGGTAGCAGAAAAGAGTTTATGAGGCTCACAAGTCACTTCAGAATTTTAGTAGAAGCAACATTTACAAAGAAATAGGTAGGAGAGTGAGACCAAATATATTAGTTAACTATTAGAAATGCACAAGCACTGAAATAATGAAGGAGGGATAGATAATGCACCAAAATGAACAAACTTCATTTAATCAATACCACGTGGAGATCTAGAGTTCTGAATGTTTGTCTCTTTAGTTTTTTCTGTTTGTGATATTTATAAAGAAATACAAATCATGTCTGAAGTCAGCGTTCCAATCTCACGTGATTTTTTTTTACAGAAGATATTCCTTAATCTCTTATTTCTATAACAAGTGTAATTTTTTCTAGACAATAGTCCATCAACAAGTCAGTACTGAGGGAATGTAATGTAAATTTTAAATGAGAAGACAAAAAACCACAACACAGATAAGATTAAATTTTAGTTACTATAACACAAAACCCAAAGCAACAAAAGTTTAAGCAAATAGAAGTTCTTTTTCTCTAGTAAAAGATGTCTGGAGGCATGATGTTAGGGAGGAGTACTTGGTGTGATCGTGATACCAGTGAAATGAATCTGGGAAGACTTGTTCATTAACTGCTTGATTGTGCTGAGGGAAATTGCAACATGAAGGATGCAATACATGCCATATATCTCTATTTAAAAATAATGTAGAAATAGTTTGTATTCTGAATTAAAGAGAGGGAACCAAGGTTAATTTCCTATAATTCTGATGCCTATCATCAAATAACTGTTCTATCAGTTTGTCATGATTAATTGAAACATTTGGAGGACTTCATGGTGAGCCCCTTCTATCTGGCTTTGAAAACAGGAGTGTGATGGAGGCTGAGAGAGGAGATCAAGTCACTGGAACAAATGTCAGCATATCCACATAGGGTATGTGTCACAGTATATGAAATGGCACTGTGGGGGAACAAACATGGATGATTGTTGAACAGCTAGTTACGGAATGGAACTTCCCTGGTGAGCTAATGCACTGCAAACTGAAACATGCTGATTATACTGTGCAGATTGAAAGGCAGGCCTTTGTTTTTCACTCTTTTTCTCATTGGGAAACCATGTTTCTGTGAAGCTTTGTGTAAATTTCCATTCTCTTTTATTTAAAAGCACTTTATAGTCTCCTTTTGTGATGGGAGTAGATTTATATAGATTAAGCTGGTGTTTGGAGAATTTATGGTCTTGATGCTGGCTAGAAGAGATATTAGGAACCAAGCAAAAATCTTTATGTTAAGATATTGAGACTTACAAAACCCATTGTGGATCCTTTTTTTCTTCGTGCTAACAGGACATGTAGCTTATCATAGAATTTTTAAGGCTTCCATGAAAACATTCAGAACTGTAAACAACATGTAGAGGGGATGCATTTCTAAAATAGGGAAAACTTTGTGATTTCTGTTTTCTCTAGTTTATCTTTTCTGACAGCATGTTTTACTCTCACAGAGGTGTGTGTGTGTGTGTGTGTGTGTGTGTTTTGTGATAGGGGATATATGGATTGTGAAAAATAAAATGTTCCTTACTTTTACACAAATGAGACTACTTAACTACTTAACTGTCTTCTACACTTTCCCAGAACCCAAGGGAGGTCACAGTTATTGGGGAATAATATTTACAATATTAATATTTAAGCAATTCTTATGTTGTGTCTACCTTTAATAATTTTTAGACCAATAAAATAAACAGTATATAATAATCCTTCAAAGGTAGCATGTTATTTAGAGTTTTAAAACCAGCATATATTAATTATATTAAGAAATATATTTCGTTGTGACATTTTAATACATGAGTGTAATGTGTTTTACCTCCTAAATTACCCCTCTTAACCTTACTACATCTCCCTTTAATCCCCTTTCATTTATATATTGTCTCTCTGTCCCTTTCTTTCTTTCTCTTTCTCTCTCTGTCATTACTATAAAAGCAGGAAACTTTTGCCTCAGCCTTGTGATTGCTAAGTTTATAGAGTTGTTCCATCATGTCCAGCTATTAATAGGCTTTCTATGCTTCCAAAAGTTGGCAGGTGGATTCTCTAATTTAGTAGATTTTCAAAGATCTTTATTATGATATTCAGTAATGTCACAAAGTTGTTATAGCTCCAAGTCTTGCTTTCGGAACACACAAAAAAGTTCAAAGGACTTTTCTCTCAGAAATTCATCAACGCTTGAGGGTAGCTAAGAAAGAAAGGAATCACTTAATAATTAGTCTTGATTGTCAATTTGATTGGATTAAGAAGTACCTAGGCCAGTAATAAAGCACAACTCTGCATATGCCTGTGAGGTGTTTCTGGAGAGGATCAACTAAGGAAGGGGAAACTATTTCCTGTGTAATTGGTACCATCAGGTAGGTTTGGTGCCCAAATAAAATAAAGGGAGAGGGGAAAGAGAAATAACCCTTACCTACCCTGGCCAGGTAGGTTTTAGTTGAAGTGCTTTTGCTTCTATAGTGACTTTGCAATAGAATCCTCCTTCACTACGTAGCAGACTTTCTTGTCTGCAGGTGAAAGAAAACCCCAAGATGGACACCATCTGGGTGTTACAGAGAATGACCTCCTGTGCTGACAGTCTTTCCATTCAACACACAAATGTCTTCTTCTAAGGTAAGATTTTTCTGAAATGAGTACTAACTCCAGAGTTGAATATCAAGTCCCACTCATTTAGAAACAAGGAAATACTCAAAACAGAACTTCCATCATTATATCAGATGCTTACCTCCACTTCCTGTCATATCTGTCACTGTGGCAGGATCACAATTGCCAACTCCCCTACCAGCTGTTTATGAACCACCACACTCAGTAAATATAATTATCAGGTATTTCTAGATTCCTCTACATTCCTCTGGGAGAACAGAATGCACACGTTAGCCATCCCACAAACACAGCCTGCAGAATCCTGTGCCAGGGCAGAATTTGTTATTTGGTATTTTTTTTTTCCAGAAAGCTTGGGCAAAAAAATTGAAACAATTCTTCTCTTTGGATTTTTTTTCCAACTGGCCTCAGCCCTAAAGGGGCTTTCTTTTTCTCTGTGACAGAAATGTAACCTCCCATCTCTCCATCAGTTGGACCACCATATGTACCCTGGTGCATTTTAAACCAGGCATCCAAATTTCTCTTGCCAATCAGTCGTCCACAGTCACGCTTTTTGGCTTAATTCAACCAGCCAGAGGTTTAGTTAATCCCTTTGCTTGTGGGACCAGGCATGGCAGTAGAAGTGGGTACAGTGACAGACAGCCTTGGATGAGTATCCGTTGACCATCAAATCTCTGGACTGAACTAACAGCAGGTCTAGATTACATTTTGATTTCTTTTGGAGCATCAGGAGACTATACTGATTCATTGGCATCCATAGTCCTTCAAAACTGCTGTGTTCCTGATTTACTAATGGTCGTCTAGAAAGACATTTGTCTGGTTTGGAAGATGAATGCTATGCCTGTATAAATCTAGACAGTGGAAAGACTCAGAGACTTAGTTACTAAACTGAAAGAGAGAGAGTTCCCATATTTGAGTGTCTTGGGAATAAATTTGGGAATAAAATTGTCCTTGTCATTCCTTTGTTAAGACCTCTTAATACTACCTTTCATATATTTAGAGTTTCATACATGAATAAAATGTCATTCTCGCATCTTATTAGCCAATCCATCCTTTATGTTCCCATTGCAGACTTTCTCCCCTGCCAGTTTCCATCCTAATTTCACATTTTTTTCTGTGTGTGGCCCACTGAGTTTCATCTGGGTTGCCTTTAATGACATGTGCCTAAGCACTTATTGAGGTATTATTGATATATATCAGTGGGTATACCATGGGAAAGCATGTCTTCTTCCTCTCCATCCAGAATTAATCCTCAGTAAGTCTCTCAGGAAGGTGTAATTTACTTGTGAAGTTTAATCTCTCCTCAGATCTTACAATTCCAGGCACAGATGATATTTGAACATGGATTCCAGTGAACACCACCAGATAATTCATCACCCCAGCATCCTTTAGAAGAAACTGTTAGGTGTTTCTGTGCCAGCTGTTCTTAACCAAATGTCCTTTCACAACATCTCTCTATGGATCTGTACATAGCAGAAAATGTGACTCGATTCAACCTGCAAGGAGTTTCAGAAGAAACACTCGTTCAAATGCTTCAGATTGGCCTTGCTGCTCTGGAAGAGGAGGGCGTGGAGGAACAAGGAATTGAGGATCACGGCAGGAAATGTCTGTCCGGGTATAGCCAATCAAAACGAACCACCTTGTGCTGCGGAACTGGCCAGTCCCTGCTCAGAGTCAAACATGGTTGCCCTCACTTGCACGCTGGGCACTAGAGATTAGGCTGTGCACGCCTAATCTCTCCCCATCCCAAAGTTCCTGTATGACAGCCAACTGCTGACTCCATAGTGAAGAGCATTTGTCTGCAATCATGAAAAGGGGGAATTGAGATCACAACGCCCACTTAACAAGCTGGGTGTCCCCACCAATGCCTGTAAGCCCAGCTCCAAAGGAGATTGGAGGATCGCTGAGCTTGCCTGCTTCCAGCTCAGTGGAGACAGACGCCTCTGGTTCAGGGAGAAATTCTGCTTCAAATTACAGAAGATAAGACGAAAAGGCGAAAGCTTTATGCGATCTGAAGAGAAACCAGAGTATAAAGAAGAAAAAAAAATAACAAACCATAATTCATAACATTAGAGACTCTACATTAATCACCAGGAACCAGGCCAGCCTAATCTCTCTCCATCCCAAAGCTCAGGGAAATTTGCGGAAGAGGGGGCGGTGAGATTGTAAGAGCCTAAAGATGAGGAGGAGCAACGATATGCAAGATACTCCACACAGGTTAGGGCCGAAGTAATCATAATAGGACTTTGCATGACCTGTGCAATGATCAACATATCATTGACCCCCCCCTAAGTCTAGCATGGATCACAGGCAAGGGATTAATAGCCACAATAGTATTCCTATACTGAGTCCTTACACCTTATCAGAGAGGAGGATCCAAAGGGAAGTTTGACATGCACACTAAAGGATGCTCCAGGAATGGGGGGGGGCACTTGGAGAAAAAGAGGGAGGAAGAGGAAAAGGGAGGAAGGAGCAAGGGGATCCAGGGAGGCTGAAGGGAGGGAGGGGAACGGGATACCTATCAAATTTGTATGAGTGGAAAAAAAACCTAGAAGATAAGATACCCCATGCCTTCTCTGTCTTCCACTTCTGTGAGTAATCCCCAACCCACACATGTGCACATACACACAACAAACAAACAAACAAACAAACAAGCAAGCAAGCAAGCAAAACCAATCTTTATGTATAGACATGACTCACTGCTTCCTTGCAGTGTCTCCAATAAACTTGTCTTTTTCTACTTAAAACAAAACAAATATCAGCACTGGTGATAATTTCTTTTATGTCCCTAATGTAGTAGCTTGGGAAACGAATTAAATGATCTTTAGCTAATTTATACTTACACGCATATGTAATTTTCTCCTTGGTATCCTGAGTAATTTTGTTATTAAATCAGAGCTCTGCTCACAAAAATATTGCCTTTGTATTACAAGAATCATTAATTGGAACAAAAGTTGGAATTGTCCTAGTGGGCCTATGATCATCATTTAAGCATTGTTGCTTTATTTATGAAAAATGAGCATCTGAGAATTATTTTTTATTGCAAAACACAGACATTCTGATTGATCAGTTTGAAATACAAATAATGCATTAAATAAATATGTGATGGGAGATAAAATATATTTGCTCCTCTCAACTATGATTATGTTCGACTTTTGCTTATTCATATTTACAAATGGCCACCTTATATCACTGAAAGAAGAACTTTAGATACATTAAGTTATTTTATTTTCAGGATCATGTTTATCTTCTTCTTTGATTTACTTAGACAAGAACTAAAATTAGCGTGCATTTCCTGCATATATAAAAGCTCTTTTTAGGGAGAAAAAAATTCAGAAGCTTTTTAAATGACAGCAAGGAATTAAGGATTGAATTAAAAATCATCTGGGTATAATCAAACTCTTGCTTAATTGACTCAGTGACAGAATTTTGAGCTTTGTTTGTATGCCTTGCTCAGATGGTCAATTTAGGGCATTGAAAGTTTCAGAAGCGAATGCAGGGCAGGCATTCTGCATTGCTTAAGAAGCAAGAATCAATTTGGACTGAGATATTCTAGAGTTCTCAAGAACTTTTGCTTCTATTCAATTTTTACTTCTTTTTTTTTTCTCCTTTTTTCCCATTCCCTATGATTCTCAGGCCATTTTGACCACCTGCTTTTGCAAACCTGATGATTGCATGAACTATTTAAGTCTTCAGAAAATCACTCAGACTAGCCTGAGGGGGGAGAGAGAGAAGCTCAGATGAATACTCAATATGCTTGTAAAAGTAGAAAAAAATTTAAAATTTAAATTATTCCGTAATTGCTCAAATAAAAAAAATTCTGTCATGTATAAATTTCTAAGTATGCGCTCCAAAGTTAATTCCTTTAAGGTACTTTCAATAACTATGCTCGGTAAAACATTTTATTCTTTATCCTGTGGCAGGAGAGCCTTGTTAATTATTTCCTATTCATGATTTAGTACTGCTCAGTCTTTTCTCCAAAGAGAAGCATGGCTGTTGTAACCTCAATATATTAAAGCACATATCCTATCTCAGGTTCATCTTTCAGACTGAGAAAGAGAGCAAAGACAAATCATGATAAGATAAGACACTGCATTTTATTCCACTCAGTTGGTTCCAAGATCTTAGTTGTTTATATATTAACATGTTTAGAACTGGCCTATACCATCAATTGATGGGTATGATGACTAATTTTATTAAATGTTTTCTTTGTAATGAATAGGGCATTAGACTGAAAGAATATGTTATCTTTAAAATGCGAAGAATGCAAAAATACCCCAGAAGTAAAAACTAAAGAGATTCCTATATTTACATGTTTATTCCAGTATAATTTATAGCAGTCAAGATATGGAATGAATCAACATGCTCATGAATGGACAAATAAAATGGCATTTTTTAAGCATGAGAAAAACGAAATTTTCATCTGTGAAAACATGAATGGTACTCGAGGACATTATGTTAAGTGACACTAGCTAGGTACAGAGAAACAAATGCTCATTTTTTTATGTGGAGCTGTCTACTCCCACAAGATCTGGGCAAGTTTAACCATGGAAGGAGGAAGAGCTTAAGAGGCGCCGCAACTCCCTGAGAGACTATTGAGGGTTAATTCTGGGTAGGGAAAGGGGGGCTACTTTCTTCAGTGATTTGCCCATTGATACATGGTTCAGGATCTAGCAAAGGCTCATACACATGCTAACACAGACGAAACTCAGCAGAAGAGAGACCGATTGTGAAGAAGAAGATTTCTACTAGGAAAAGAAAAGGGATGGAATTAGATACTATGTGACAAAATGACTGAAATTCATTGTATTTATGTATAAAAGTTTATTTTTTCCTTATTTATTTTTAAATTATATCAATTATGAGTTTATATGTTTTCATTTCCAATTATTTGCCCTCACCCTGCATACTTTCTCAATTCTCCTGTTCTCCCCACCACCCATTTCCTCCCTCCCCTGGGTCCATGCATGAGCCCTGGGTTATCTTCAGGATACTTGCTTGGGCATCTGTCAGGGCATGAATGAGAATAGTATAGGAGCTCTCCCTTTCTTCTGTCTAGCATCAGGCACATATAGTCTTTCAGGGTACTGTTATGTCTGATGTCTCTGTTCCAAGCTATGGTGTTGCTAGGCCATTTATTATAAAGGTCTAGTGGAAGGAGACAGTGTTACACTGTTCCTGGGTACCACAGTCATCCTGATATGAACAGTAGCTACTGTCTGACATTGCTTCTACCTGTTCTCTGGCTCTTATGATTCTTACTACTTCTGTCTTCAGTAAAGTTCCCTGAGCCTTAATCTCACAGAATCAGAGAATGCAAGAATGCCCACTCTAGGTTAGGAAAGGTTGGAAAAGGGGAGCAAATAGGGGTTAGGTGACCTATATTAGACAGAAAGAATGAGCTCTGAGGAGCTGTAGCCAAGTAGGGTGACTATTGTTTGCAACAATTTAACATATTTCAAAATAATTACCAAAGAGAAGTTCAAAAATTCTCAACACTAAGAAATGTTAATTGCTCTGATTTTATAATTGCACACGATAACATGTATTAAGTTATTTATTGCAATGCATCTCAAATGTGTGTGATTATCATGTGTCAATTAAATTAAGACTAAAGAGACATGAGGAAATCAGAAGCAAGCAAGCAAGAAAACAAAAATGAACAGTTCTAGAAGTTTCAAGTCTTTTGTTGGCAATACTAAATAAAAATCACAATCACAGTATAACTTTAGCTTAAACATGCAGATCAACTTGCTGTGTCCAAACCATTTGCCCATCATTCAAGTGAGTACTTAGTAGATCCACAGTCTGGTTCTGTGTTAGTCACTGGCCTTATGATAGAAGATGAATGCTGCATATTCTGAAACAAAACATAACACTTGAACACTTGAATTAAGAATAGGTTTACATTTCCAACTATATAAAATTATGCTATGTTAAGTGAAATAACCCAGCAAAAGCAATTTAATGGGGTCTGAGAAAATGTAAATCAGTTACATACTGTTTTTTAACTTGGAATCAGCACTGTGGGTTTAACAGGAATGGACATATGACTCATTAGGAATAAGAAAAGTTGTGATTTTAAAAAGAACATGACATTTAAGTGACAATTTAAAAGGCATTGAATTACTGTGCTCAGCTTTGTATTTCAAATAAATCTTTAGAAGGGGAAACAATGAATATTTTCAACAATGGGACTTGCTCCGTCTTCCTTACTTGTAAGAACTTTTAATTATCATTATGCTAGGGAATTAAATATAAATGTATTGATCAAAGGCTATGTCAATAAAAAGCTTCCAAAGGACTTGAGGCAGGGTATTCTTACAGACTCTTGAACCTTTCTATTATTACCACCTTTTGTTTTTTCTGGCTGGGAGCTTTGCTTTTAATATCAAGAATTGTCAGTAGCCATGATTTATTTAAAATGATATCTCTAACTGTGATACTTGCTGAAGTAAACTGTGACAGCTGGGTAAATTTATTCAAAGTGTAGGTTGAGGGTTTGTAAAATGCCCATATTTAAATTGCAACCAGGGATGCAATGAAGCAAACTCTCCCTTGTTCTTCACATTGTTTTTTTGATGTTTCCTGTTCCTATAAAATTGGCACTTCAATTTGGCAAACAATTGCCTTTATGTTTATCTCTAATCACATCTATACTTGTTCATTGGTTATACATGGGGAAGAACTGGTAATGTGGACAGAGGTTTTCTTGGGTAGTTGTAGTCTAGATAGAGGCTCTTTATACTCTGTGCATAAGTATGAGGCCAGCAAAACTTTCTAGCATCCTTGAATATATTATGATGGGAAACAGTGGGTACTACCTCTGTTTCTGTGGTTTCTCAAGATGTTCTTTTGGGTCTTCCTGTTTCAGAAGAGCTTTAGGTCTGGATCAGAATATTGCTTTTGTCAGCATCCATGCATGATGTCTGCGAGACTGCAAGGCCCGAAACATGGCGGTGCAACCTCCCCCTGCCCCCCAACATGAGTGTCCTAAGAAAGTGGATACTGACTTATTTCTATGTTACAGAGAAAACCCACATGCCCTATTGGGAGAGACTGAAGGAGAGACACATAACCAAGAATTTAGAGTCAGGAAGATATATCAAGGATAAGGAAATGAGGAAAACAGATGGTGAGACGGAGAGATAGGCAAGTCTTTGTTCAAATAATAATCTTAATTTTTTTATTTTGAGATGGAAGTATGAGAACTCAATGGACTCAAAATTATCCTGAAAATGGAAGTCTTGATAAAAATCATAGCAAGCTCTCCCTTGTTCTTCACATTGTCTTTTTGATGTTTCCTGTTCCTATAAAATTGGCACTTCAATTTGGCAAACAATTGCCTTTATGTTTATCTCTAATTACATCTATACTTGCAGATATATATTAATGGCATTTTTTGAGGTGAAGAAAAGACTATGTGTCTATTGAAAATGTAGTTAGATTTTGTGTTTGGACAGATGGTCTGATATTGTTAATTTTTTTGACTTTAAAATTGTGGTGAAACAGATGCATTTGTAACCTTTATAATTTCAATGATCTGCAACTATACAATCTAGTAGCTCTGAGTATATTCACAATGCTTTCTTTTATTACAACTTGAAAATAAAAACATTATAGCCATTGTTTCCAAATTAAAAATAAAAAACTCGTGCATTCATCTACTGGTAAAAGGAAAATATGGCGCAACAAGATTAAAAGTCAGACAAAAAGCAAACTGAGTGGAGAATTCAAAAATAAGCCAAGTTGATTAAAGTTCAAGTAGCATTTTTTATATCAGTACTATGATTTTTCTGTTTTGATATTGGTTTCATAAAATCATAAAGTACTATCTTAAAAGCAGATGGAGTGAAAAGCAATTACATTTTCTAGATACAAATGCTTTTTGAAATTGATATTTCTTCACTTTTATGACTAAGCTCTGGGTTAGACAAATGTTGCAATAACATATCAGATATATGCTGTGTTTAAGAGGGTATTTCATTGTTATACTTTTTAGTCTTTAGACTGGATCGTACATTAGTGATCACCTCTTTTGAATTCCTTGTTTCACTTATAAGTTTGAAAATGAGGTCGAGAAGGGTTTATCTCTTCACCTACGTATAACGTGCTCTGTTCTACAAAGGAATATATTTCTGCACAGATATATAACAGGTAGAAGGATACCATAAATTGGAAGTAGGCGAAAGAGGCAAGGGCAATAAAAAAAGTAAGATTGTAAAAACCAGAAAAGTATATCCTGAAGTTTGTGGCATAGCCATAGATTAGACCTTGTACGTTCTACTGGCCAATGAAAGGGAGGATATACGATTAGTGGTTCAACCCATTTACTCCAAGTATAATTAAAATCATGTAATTGTTCATAAGATGGAAAAAGTATGTTTTGAAAGCTTTACTAGGAAAACATATTTTCCAAACCCACAATGTTTTTGAAAGTTTTATTGCAAGAGCCAAAGCAACAAATTCTTAGGTCTTTTTTTTTTTTTTTTTTTTTTTGGTGAGGGGATGGCATTTTGTCACCACAAGTTTGGGAGTCGGTAAATAAAAGATGAATATTCAAAACCCGTCTCTGTCAGCTGCGACTACTTGGGAAAGACTGTATTGCATCCCATACAATTCCAGCAGAGCTTCTTTTTCAATCGTTAACAATTAGAGCTTCTGACTGTTTTTCTGGGTAGTTGAGAAGACAGTTGTGACATGGCAAAGTGGTACCTCTTGGATCTAGATTCATTGAAACCAATGCTTCCCAAGCATTCTGGGTGTGAGACTCTTCTGAAGTGCTTGCTAATAATGCAGACATCTGCACCTCATGTTTACTGGTTCAGATTCAAGAAGCAGGAACTGGGGCATTTGCTTTTGTGCAGCTGTGAAGAAATACACTTTGATATTATCTCTCTTGAAACAACATTTTTGTACCATTCCCTTAAGGATAGTTCATATGTCCTTCAAGAAAAGTCTTGATAAGAGGCTTCTCTTCTTGTTTTCTGCCTGCACTTTTATTTTTTTAACATTTTTATTATTATTTCTGCTCATACAAACTTAGTAGGTACACCGGTTCCCTCCCTCCCTCCTCCTCCCACCGACCCCCCTGCTTCCCCTCCCCTCATCCCTCCTTCCCCATCCCCCAGTGCCCCCCCCCCCAAACCCAGAGAATCCTTAATGTGCCTGCACTTTTATTATGGGCTCTCAAAAGATTATGTCTTCAGGACTGTTCCTACACCTACAAGTCTTTTATGTTGCTATCAACATGAGATATGAATTTCATATCCAATCATGCTCCTTTTCCAATGCGAATGTTTTCAGGTTTTGTGTTGTATCTAGAAGGAATAAGCACTTACTTTGCAAGACATATAATACCCTTTGCAATCCTGGCCTTTACCTAAGAGCTCTGGTCCTTCTTCAATGACTATGCCACTCAAACCATTAGACTATGACAATGTGGATGCCTTTTTCTCAAGGTTAACAGCAGAAATCCTCTTCATCCTCCCATTCCTGGCTAAAGGCATCACATTCAACATTATTTAAACATTGATTGTAATGACTAGATTTAAAGGCTATGAGTCTGCCTTTATTTTTACATCTGGTATGTGACACTGTGACAAGCATATAGCACTGAGAATATACTTACTGAATAAGATGCAAAACCCTATAAATTGATAAAATGTGACAAAATAGAAAGGAATATATGAAGCTGAAGACATAGAAAAGTGGTAGGTCAAATTGTTGGAATACAGAATGATTTGAAAAAATTCCTCTGTCTTCTATAATTTGTAAAGATCATCTTTATAATGTAAAAAAGTATATATAACTCAAAGAGAAAAGATACAGAAATTTGAAGGTAACTATTATAAAGAAAATATCTTCTGGGGGAGAGAAACAATCACAAGCCTCATCAATGGCATGAGATCTGTAAGGTGCAATGTAAATCACCTTGGCAACAGGTGACCACTAGTGTAATAGTGGCATGAGTATCAAAGAGACAACCAACAGCTTTCTTTTTTTTATATTTTTTTATTATTATTATTTCTGCTTATACAAACTTAACAGATACACTGGCCCCCTCCCTCCCTCCATCCCCCCAACCCCCCTGCTTCCCCCTCCACTCCCCTCTCCCTCCCCATTCCCCAGTGCCTCCCCCCAGTGCCCCCCCAATCCCCGGAGCATCCTTTAATGTGCATGCCAAACTCTCCTCTAGGTCCTCCTCTCCGATGAGGTGCAAGGACCCAGGGGCATTTCGAGAACCCTTTCCTGTGTTCCCCTTAAGCATAGGAACACTACTGTGACTGTCAGTCCCTAGCCTCCAGGGATCCTAGTGCCTTTAGTCCATGCTAGACTTCGTGGGGTCAGTAATGTGTTGGACATTGCGCAGGTCATGCAAAGCCCTATTATGATTACTTTGGCCCTAACTTGTGAGGAGTACCTTGCATATCATTGCTCTTCCCATCCTTGTGCTCTTATAATCTTACCGCCTCCTCTTCCGCAAATTTCCCTGAGCTTCAGGATGGGGAGAGATTAGGCTGGCTTAGTTCCTGGTGGTTGATATAGAGTCTCTGATGTTCTGAATTATGGTTTGTTGATTTTTTTTTTTTAGTTTTGCTGCACCTGCAATGCCCTTGGCTCCATCCTGATGGGTATTGGATGTCATCCCCTGGCCAGAGATAAAAACCTGTTAAATTAGAGTCTTGCTATAAGAGTATATTCAAAGGTAGATGAAATAAAAGTAGGAAACCACAGTGATGGAGGGGTCAATCACCCATTTGCAAAATGGTTACTTTCTATATGCCAGCCTATATGCCCTCCACTTCTGGTGAGATCATACCCCATCAGTTGCAAATGATCAGGAAGGAAACTCTGTGAACTTAACCAGATGTCTCATTACTTACTTGCAGTCCTTGATGGTGACCTATTTTCTCTGCTGTAACATGGTCCCCTCTCTCCTTGTTTCTGGTATGGCCCTCCTTCCCCATCCCTCCTGTTTATAATCTTTGCAATTACTGTAGGTATAACAGAGATTTGTCTTCAAGTGTCTCCAAGTGGGTTTGGCACTAGGATCCACCTATTAGGGAGTACATACAGCACTTAATTTTCTGTGTGTAGGATATTTCACTCAATATAATTGTTTCTAATTCCATCAATTTCCTGGCAAATTGCATTAATTCATCATTTTTGATGGCTGAGTAATATTCCATTGCATAAATGTACCATATTTTCCTTATCTACTCGTCAACTGTTGGACATTTGGGTTGATTCCATGACTTTGCTATTGTAAACAGTGCTGTTTTGAACATGGTTTTGCTAGTGCTATTGAGGTGAATTTTTGCTGCATGGGGGGTTATTCCCAGAAGTGGAATAGCAGGGTCATATGGCAGTTCAATCATTAACTTCTTTAAGAATCTCCAGACGGCTCACCAGAGTGGTTGTATGAGCCTGCATTCTCACCAGCAATGTAAGAGCGTTCCCCTCTCTCCACATCCTCTCCAGCATTTGTTGTTTGTATTGTGGATTTTTGCTATCCTGACCAGGGTGAGACGATATCTCAGGGAAGTTTTGATTTACATTTCCCTGATGCTAAGGATGTAGAGCATTTTCTAAGATATTTGTTAGACATTTTAATTTCGTCCTTGGTAAAGTTTCTTTTAAGTTCCAAGGCCCATTTTTACTTAGCCCATTTGTTTCCTTGGTGTTTAGTTTTCTAAGTTCTTTGTGCACTCTGGATAATAGAGCTCTATCAGATATGTGGTTAGTGAAGATTTTTCTCCCATTCTGTGGGTTGCCTTTGAGCTCGAGTTACAATCTCTTTATCTGAACAGAAGCTCTTTAATTTCACAAGATCCCATCTGTTGAGTGTTGGTTGTAGTGA
Source organism: Typhlomys cinereus (assembly GCA_023101885.1). Taxonomy (NCBI): domain Eukaryota; kingdom Metazoa; phylum Chordata; class Mammalia; order Rodentia; family Platacanthomyidae; genus Typhlomys; species Typhlomys cinereus. The sequence goes on from JALPQD010000198.1 coordinate 931,007, forward strand.
CTGTGTTATTGGATGTCTGTTTAAGAACTGTTGGCCTAGCCCAATCAGCTCAAAGGAGTTCTCTACCCTTTCAACTATGGTTTTTATAGTCTGTAGCCTTATATCGAGGTCCTTGATCCATTTGGAATTAAGTCTTATACATGGCGACAAGTACAGGTCCAGTTTTAATCTTCTGCATGTGGAGATCCAGTTTTGCTAGCACCATTTGTTGAAGATGCTGTTCTTTCCATTGGATTTTTGGGCCCCATTGTCAAAGATCAAATGGCTGTATTTGTGTGGGCTTATATGTGGGTCTTCAACCCTTAACCATTAATCTGTGTGTCTGTTTTGGAGCCAATACCAAGCTGTTTTTACAACTATGGATTTGTAATATAGACTAAGGTTTGGTATGGTGATACCTCCAGCCGTGTTTTTTTTACTCAGGATTGTTTTTGCTATCCTGTGTCTTTTGTGCCTCCATATAAATTTTGAGATTGTTTGGTCAACTTCTTTAAAGAATTGCTTTGGGATTTTAATTGGTATAGCATTGAATCTGTATATTGCCTTTGGTAGGATCGTCATTTTTATGATGTTGATTCTGCCAATCCAGGAACATTGGATGTCTTTCCACCTTCTGGTGTCTTCTGCAATTTCTTTCTTTAGGGTTTTAAAGTTTTCATTATAAAGGTCTTTTCCTTCCTTGGTTTATACCAAGGTATTTCATTTTTTAGGGTCTATAATAAATGGAATTATTTCTCTGAGGGCTTTTTCACTTCTTTCATTATGGGCATATAGGAAGGCCACTGATTTTTGTGCATTTATTTTGTATCCTGCCACCCTGCTGAACTTCTCAATTAGTTCCAGGAGCTTCCTGGTGGAGTTTTTGGGATCACTCAGGCATAAGATCATGTCATCTGCAAATAGAGATAACTTGACTTCTTCCTTGCCGATTTGAATCCTTTTATGTCTCTTTCTTGTCTTATGGCTTCAGCTAGGACTTCAAGTATAATATTGAATAGAAGTGGTGAGAGTGGACAGCCTTGTCTAGTTCCTGATCGAAGCGGGAATGCTTCAAATTTTTCCCTGTTGATTATAATCCTTGCTGTTGGCTTGTTGTATATAGCTTTTACTATGTTGACAAAGGTTCCTTCCATTCCAACCTTCTCTAGGGTTTTGATCATAAAGAGCTGTTGGATCTTGTCAAAAGCTTTTTCTGCATCTATCGAGAGTATCATGTGGTCTTGAACTTTGGACTGGTTTATATGGTGAATTACATTTATTGATTTGTGTATGTTGAACCAACCTTGTGTGCCTGAGATAAAGCCTACTTGATCCCTGTGAACGATCTTTTTGATATGTTTTTGAATCCGATTTGCTAAGACTTTGTTGAGAATCTTTGCATCTGTGTTCATCAGAGAAATTGGCCTATAGTTTTCTTTTTAAAGTGTATCTTCATTAGGTTTTGGGATTAAGATGACATTAGCTTCATAGAAGGAATTTGTAGTGTTCCTTCCTTTGCTATTTGATGGAACAGTTTAGGGAGTATTCGTATTATTAGCTCATTAAACGTTTGGTAGAACTCTGTGCTGAATCCATCTGGTCCAGGATATTTTTTGGTGGGAAGATTGGAGATTACTTCATCAATTTCCTCATATGTTATAGGACTATTTAAATAATTCACAATTTCAGTAAGTTTTGCTTTCACAGAGTATAAGTTTTTGAAACATGACGTTATAATTCTCTGGAGTGAAAACTCCATGTTCATTTCTAATTTTGTTAATTTGGGTTTTCTCTCTTGCTTTTGGTTAATTTAGCTAGGGGTTTATCAATCTTACTGATTTTTTTCAAAGAACCAGCTTTTTGACTGGTTGATTTTCTGTATCGTTTTCCTAATCTCCATTTTGGTTATTTCTCCCCTTATTTTGCTAATCTCCTTTCTTCTACTGCTTTTGGGATCAGATTGCTCTAGTGTCTCTAAAGCTTTTAGGTGCATTGTTAAGTTGTTTATTTCTGATGTTTCCATTTTTTGATGTAGACATTAAGAGCTATGAACTTACCTCTTAGGACAGCTTTCATTGTGTCCCAGAGATTTTGGTAAGTTGTATTTTCATTATCATTCGCTTTCAGGAAATCTTGAATTTCGTTTTTAATTTCTTCCCGAATCCAATTCTCATTCAGTATCATAGTGTTAAGTTTCCAGGAATTAGTGTATTTTCTGTTGCTTGTTGTGTTGTGGATGTCATTCTTTAGGCCGTGGTGGTCTGATAGGGCACAGGCTAGAATTTCAACTTTCCTCTATATGTGGAGATTCTTTTTTTTTTTTACTTTAAAACATTCTAATTTATTTTAAAATCATGTAAACTTAAACCAACAAATAAACTACAATGTAGGAGCCTCTGGACATTGGGTGAAGTTGACAGAACACAGAAATTTGTTACTCAATTTACAGCTGACCAAGCAAAGCAGAGGTATCTCACGTTCCCTCCATCGACCAGCTTTGAAGAGCTTAAAAACACCAAGTTTGGGAGAAGCAGAGCCTATGCCCATCTCCACAGTGAAGCTGGGTATGGCTTTCAAAAGAAAACTCACGTCATTGATACACTACATAAATAGATTTGGTTAGCAAGATTCTTATGGGGGAAGTTCTCAATCTCCACACAATAGTGCAGGCTTATCTAGCTTCATCTCCATCTTTCAACATGCCTAGATCTGACACCACCGGGCTGCACAGGACGCTTTCACACCCATCAATCAACCCTCCTGTCCACATAGACCAGCTACATGCCTGGCACGCTTGATCTGTCTGTAGTCGGCCACCAGATGCTGGTCCTCACCTCACTGACCAACAGCTTTCCCAGCAGGATGCACCAGGCTCTCCCTGCCCTGTGCTGGACCTGCCCTTCCGTAGCACGCTGACTTTACCAAGCCTCGGGTTGGATGTTAGTTGCTCCTGATCACCCCTTCATGTCCTGGGCTAAGCTGTCATACCATACCCAGATCAATGTGCATGTCTCTCTTCCAAAGATTCCACTCCAGAAAAAGGCATGGATGACCTTTACTTCACAGCCCCAGGATGTGGTGCAGTTTTGCTCCAAAATGTTTTATTGCACATAACCCTTTAAAATGATGGAAGTATGGACTACATCCTATATGCAACTTTAATCGCCATGTAGCTATAAATATTTAACCATCTTTCAACTTTGTGCTTTATGAAACACTAAAACAGGACTATCCAACCCAACAGGCCTATAATATACAATGCTAAGTTATACACCTGCAGCCACCCACATTGTGGGAGGGTGAGTCAAGTGTTCACCAAGGCTGAGCATGGAGACGCTGTGACCCAGCATTTCACGAATTGTGCCTAACAGAGTGCAGGTTTGACAGCACTGTTCAAAACAGCCTTGACCAAGGACAATTCCAAAGGCTCATTCATAAGAAATGGCTGAAAGACTTACCTTTTTTTTTTAACAGAGAAAATGAAAACAAACTTTTGGTACTCACAGATACAAACATACAATATTATGAAGTTCAAAACAGGATGAGCCAACTAACCATGGTAGAGTAAAAGGTGTGACCTTAGGGGTGATGCAGGCACCGAAGGGCAAGTGACACTATATATTTCCTGGGTAGTGAGGAGGTGACCCGGGACACCAGCTCATCCTGGGCAGGTGGAGGTGACCAGGGATGCCGGCTTGCCAGATACTTGCTGAGTCACATCCATCCTCGTGTCTGCATATCCTGCAACTAAGGCAAGAGAACTGGACCAAAGCCCTGAGCACTGTCAGTTAAAGGTTCACCAGAGCTTGGGATGCTTCAAAGAGAATTTCCCAGTGAACAAAGTGAGCCTATGAGCTTCCTGTGACAATCCTACCTCCACAACTCTTCTGCCTGTGGGTGAACTAGGCAACTCTATGAGGTCCTAGATAACAGTTACTATTTAGCACCAAGTTTTAACTACTTATTCTGCTGACATCTGAGGGAAAAATAACACACTTGCTGTTCTTGCTTGTTCTCCTGAGCTGCTGCCATCATTTGTAAAGATGGAATAGGAAAACCTTTTTAAGGAAGTCTCATTGTAGCCCAGGCAAGGCTGAGTTGCAAGTCCACAGCAATCCTGCCTCTGCTTACTAAATGCTGGTATGTCAAGTGTGAACCACAATGCCCAGATAGAAAAATTGTTCAAAATATAAGTTCTTTAACATACAGAAAGTTCTTTGGAGTCTGTTGCCATCTTTTAAGAAAGGTAAAACATATTCTTTATAGCTTTAACATAAATAAAATTCTTTAAAATTTGCTGCCCACTTTTTAGTAAAGGTAGAAGGCTCCTTAATTTTCTTTGCTGTTATTTTGGGAGAACAGTTCAAGTACCCCTCAGGCACTGCCCTGTTCTGCAGACTGTATCTGTGCATGTAAATCACTGTCAGCTCAGACAATGGGTTTTAAGCCATCAAAACTCAACAGATTAGACTATTCTGAGGGGAATATTCATATAAAAAGATAGATTTAAAACCATCAAGAACCAGAAAGAACAAAAGGGACTAAATCATGCACACACAGAGAACAAGCTGGCTGCAGCACTGTAACACATGTGCACACGCAGGGCGAGCTGGCTGCAGTACTGTAAGGCTTGTGCACACGCAGGGTGAGCTGGCTGCAGTACTGTTAAGGCATGTGCATGTGCAGGATGAGCAGGCTGCAGCACTGTAAGGCTTGCGCGCATGCAGAGCGAGCTGGTTGCAGCACTGTGACACATGTGCACATGCGGGGCGAACTGGTTGTGCCACTGAGGCATGCACATATGCAGGAGGAGCTAGTTGCAGCACTGTGAGGCTTGGGTAAGCAGCACCTGAGGCATCACTCCTGCTGGCAGCATGCCACTGTGCTGGCCCTGGGTCACGAGCTCAGCAATCCTGCCTCAGCTCTCCAGTAGCTGAGAGCATCGCCATGCCTGATGGAGATGTAAAGACATTCCATCTACTAGGAACAGCACCAGATTCTAACCCGCAGCCCCTCTGGACTGGGGGGGGCATCAAGAGATGAGATAAAAGGGGCTTGGGTCCTCTTCAGACTCTTCGGGGCCGAAGGCTGGTGCTAATAGTATCCAGGCAGCGGTCCAAGTGTGCTCATTAATATGCGACTGCAAAACTATCCGCTGACAGACTGGACAGGTGACCAGATGCCGCTGACTGCCTGAACTCTTGGAGCTGGTGGCTGCAGGGTGTGAGCCACTCTGCAGACCACTGCCACCACTCGGTGTTTGCTTCTGAACCAAAGTATTGTCCAAAGCACTCCTGTCCTCCAGCCGGGACCGCTTGTTTGGGAAGGAGTCTTCAGATCCCCTCGCCTCACGGGTCACAGTTGCGGAAGCTTTGGAGGCATTTCTCAGGGAGGCACTTGAAGACGGAACCCTCTTCAGAGAGCCTGAGGAGCCTGTGGGCTTGGTGCTGGCGTCAGTAGTCCCACTCTTAACTGGAGACCCATTCACACTTCGGAAAGCCTTCTGGTTAGCGACAGACACTCTGGGGAAGTAGGTGCTCAGGACGCTTTGGTTACTGTTACCGAGAGCAGGGGAGATCAGAAGAGGCTTCTTCTTTGGAATTTCACCTGGATGTGAGACTCAGGCCTCTGGGCACTGGCGGAACGGTCTGGACTCAAAAGACTCTGGGCTTCACCAACCATGCGCGAGTCAGAAGACTGTGCAGAGGAAGGGAAGGTGTGTGTATCTCCAAGAACATACCCTTTCCCGCTGAATGGGATGGGTGGCTGGGCCTTCCCTCTGCAGGGCTTCTCTGCAAGGAAGCAGAACCTTTCCTCAATGCTGGGTGAGCACAGCAACAAGCTCTGAGCCAATGATGTATCCCCAAAATACTGAGACTCTGATCTTTGTTGCCCACTGCCAACGATGGTGTCTTTCCCGCCTTTGTCTTCCTTCTGCCTTTCTTTGAATAGTTCTCAGGCTCCTTGATTTTGACGTAAGTGCCTCCGCAGGTCCTCTGGTGCTCAGCCCACCAGTAGTCGTGAACAGAGGGTGCCCGGTTGGTGGCACGCTTGACGTAGCCATAGTAGGGCTGTTTGTGCTGGCAGGGCCCATTGCAGCACCACCAGTGCCGCCGATACTCATCAACCTCATCATGGAAAGTGTGGTAGACCGTTATGTTGGCTCCAGTCAGATTGTTGATCCGATACATGTGCCTGCAGAATTCAGTACCATGTGCTTCCCGGTCTTTATCATTATTGGTGACAAAAAGGTAGGCATGTATCATTTCATGCAAAAGAGTCTCTACCAGGTCCTTTCGGGGTCTCAGTTTCAGAAGCGGTTCGCTGAGCCTGATGGAACACATTCCACCTCTTCCTTCGTAGGTGCAAATGCCAGCACACAGGGTCATGCGCGCGCTCCACTTCACCTCCACCGCCTCCAGCTGGCTCCAGAAGAAGCGGTCGTTGAACTGCACGAACAGCGCCTGCAGATCCGGGGTGGGGTCCACCAGCTCCTAGGACGCGTCCACCAGGGACAGGGGCTGCCGAGCCGCCTCGCGCTGCGCGGCCTGCCGGTCCCACTCCTCCTGCAGCCGCAGCGCCACCACCAGGTCCTCGTCCATCGCGCCGCCGCGGCCGTCGCGGTCTTCCCAAGGCGCCGGTCGCTCGCCCGGCGCGCCGCTCTCGGGAGACCTCGCGGTGCGACTCCGTGGGCGCAGGCTAGCCGGGATCGCCGGAGCGCGCCCACAACGGAAGGCGGCTCGCGGACCCGGGCTCGGGCTGAGTCGGTCGGCTTCAGGAAGCGGGATTCCGCGGAGGCCCCGGGACGCACATCACGCGAGCCGAACGCAACTCACCTCTCTGGAGATTCGTTTTGTGGCCAATATGTGATCTATTTTGGAGAAAGTTCCGTGTGCTGCTGAGAAAAATGTGTATTCTTTGGTGCGTGGATGAAAAGTTTGATAGAGATCTGTAAGGTCCATTTCAGTAAGGGTTTGATTAAGTTCCAAAGTGTCTCTGTTAAGCTTTTGACCTGTTGATCTATCCCATGTTGAGAGGGCGGTGTTGAAGTCCCCAAGAATTATCATTTTACGGCTGATTTCTCGATTTATTCATTGTAGGGTTTGCTTAATGAATGTGTGTGTGGCGGCCTCCATTGGGTGCATATATGTTCAGTATTGTGAAGTCTTCCTGATGAATTGTACCTGTGACTAAAATGTAATATCCATCGGTGTCTCTTATGATTTTCTTTGGTTTGAAGTCCACTTTGTTCAAAAGCATAATGGTTACCCCTGCCTGTTTCCTGGTTCCATTAGCTTGCAGAATTTTGGACCAGGCTTTTATTTTTAGGGCATGCCTATCTTTTGTGGTGAGATGGGTTTCCTGCAGGCAGCAGATTGATGGATTGTGATTTTTAATCCAAGTTTGTAATCTGTGTCTCTTGATCAGTGAGTTAATTCCATTGACATTTAATGTTATAATGGAGAAACTGTTTTTAATTTTGGACATTTATTATGTTTAGTGGCTTTTGTAAGTGTATTGTTTCTTTTTTAGGTTTTGGTGGTATTATACTTCTGTTCTCCTGGATATGCTTGTTTTTTTCTTCAAGCTTGAGTATCATTTCTAACATTTTTTGAAGGCCTGGTTTGGTGGACATGTATCCCTTCAAGTTGTCTTTGTGTTGGAAAATTTTTCTTTCTCCTTGATCATGACGGATAGTTTTGCTGGATATATCAGCCTGGGTTGACATTTTTGCTCATTCAATACTTGAAGTATGTCTCTCCAAACTCTTCTTGCTTTTACTGTTTCCATTGAGAAGTCCTTTGTTATTTTAATAGGTTTACCTTTAAAAGTGACTTTTTTTTTTTTTTTTACCTTGAAGCTCTCAGCACCATTTCTTTATCTTGAATGTGGAGTGTTTTAACTATTTTTGGCCAGTGTCGAGTTTCTATTTTGGTATTATCTGTTTGGGTTGCAGAATGCCTCTTGTATATGGATGGGCCTCTCTCTTTTCAGATGAGGAAAGTTTTCCTTGATGATAGTTTGAAAAATTTCCTGAGGTGTGGTATTTTGGGATTCTTGCTCTGGTATTCCATGAATACGCATATTAAGCTTCTTCAGGGTGTCCCATAATGCTTGAATATTTCTCTCGCGTATCTTTTTGGCTTTAACAACCTCTTCCATTGAGCTGGTTAATATTCCCACTTTGTTTTTCTATTTTCTACTTTGTTAGTTCTGCTGATAAGACTCTCTGTTGAGTTCTGGGTTGAAGATAACTTGTCTTTTTGTTCAGTTTTAAACTCTGCTTGAGTATTTTTAACTGTTCTATGCCTGTTTTCGTTTCTTGAACTGTTTTTCTCAACTCCTCCAAGTGTCTGTTGTTTTCCTCTTTAAAGTGATTGATGTGGTTATTAAATTCCTCCCAGATTTCCTCTTTCATAGTATTGAACATGATAATGATCATATTTTGAAAGTCGTTATCCTGGGTCAGGCTTTCTTGGCTATTTTCCTTGGGTTTGTTCTCGTTGGAGTCTATCATTATGGGATTAATTCCTTCAGTGGGAGATTTGTTTTCTTGGGTTTTGTTTCTCATGGATTTGCACTTTGACTTGGGCATTGTCGTTTTAACTCTTAAGACCTTATTTCAATTTCTGTATGTTTTTCACCGAACTGAATTATTTGGCCTGGAGCAGCTCCTGCTCCAGCTGGCTGGTGGGAAGAGCTGGGATCAGTGGGTTGCCTGGGGTTTGGGGGGTGGGTGGGGGAGCTTACTTAGGTAGTGGTGAGTCCTGCCTTGACTGTGTGTCCTGAGGCTGGTGGGGAAAGGGACCAACAGCTTTCTGATTGGATTCAAGACCTGCTTTTCAGAATGGTACCCATCCCTGTTACTGTGAAATAGAACAAGAACCTAAAAAAAGGAAAAGGAAATAGATTAATAGGGAAGACAGCCAAGAAACTTATAAGTAGGAGGACAGTACATCAAAATACTCTGTAGGTAGCTGTTATTTTACCTACAGAATGGGAACTTACTTTGGAAATCTTTGGGTCTAAAGCTGAATGAGTGAAGGGAAATGCACATATCAGTGGGGTGACCTGAACTTGATATACCACAGAGGCCTGAACCCCTACAGGAGTAGACAATTCAGAGTGAGCCTTGGGTTCCATAGAAGCAAACAGGTGGAAGGGTGGGAGGGAATTGGGAGAGAATGGTGAAGGGAAGGGAGGAAATGGGAGGACGGAAGAAAGCTGGATAAATAATCAATATGCTTTTAAAAGTAGAAACAGCTCCCTCTTTCGCCCCACCCCCGCTCCGCCGGTCGGGACGCGTAGGCGAGATCCAGCCGGGCCTCAACGCGCGCTCTAGGACCCCAGGTCAGCCCACGGGGACCCGGCTCCGACTCCCGCCATCCAGCCGGAGCCGCGCGGGGGCCGAGGGAACGAGGAGGACCTCCCCCTGCGCCCGGGCCCCGCCCCAGCTGCCCTCGGGTTAAATAGCTCCACGCCGACGCGCCCATCCTCCCTCTTTCGCCCCACCCCCGCTCCGCCGGTCGGGACGCGTAGGCGAGATCCAGCCGGGCCTCAACGCGCGCTCTAGGACCCCAGGTCAGCCCACGGGGACCCGGCTCCGACTCCCGCCATCCAGCCGGAGCCGCGCGGGGGCCGAGGGACGAGGAGGACCTCCCCCTGCGCCCGGGCCCCGCCCCAGCTGCCCTCGGGTTAAATAGCTCCACTCCAACGCGCCCATCCTCCCTTTTCGCCCCACCCCACTCCGCCAGTCGGGACACGCACGCGGTCCACCCGGGCCTCACCCCGCTCCCTAGGTAAGTCCCCGTTCAGGCCCCGCCCACCAGTACCCCAGGCCAAATAATTCAGTTTAGTGAAATTGAGAGATCTTAAGAGTTAAAATGACAATGCCAAAGTCAAAGTGCAAATCCATGAGAAGCAACACTCAAGTAAACAAATCTCCCACTGAAGAAATTAATCCCATAATGTTAGACTCCAAAAAGAACAAACCCGCGGAAAAAGGCCAAGAAAGCCTGACCCAGGATAACTACTTTCAAAATATGATCATTACCATGTTCAATACTATGAAAGAGGAAATCCGGGAGGAATTACATAATCGAATCAATCGCTTTGAAGAGGAACACAACAGACATCTGGAGGAGTTGAGAAAAACAGTGCAAGAAACAAAAAGTGGCATAGAACAGTTAAAACAAACTCAAGCAGAGTTTAAAACTGAGCTAAAAGACAAGTTATCTTCAACCCAGAACGCCACAGAGAGTCTTATCAACAGAACTAATGAAGCAGAAAACAGAATTTCAGACCTTGAAGATAAAGTGGGAGTACTAGCCAGCTCAATGGAAGAGGTTGTTAAAGCCAAAAAGATACTTGAGAGAAATATCCAAGAGATATGGGACACCCTGAAGAAGCCTAACATGCGTATTCATGGAATACCGGAGCAAGAATCTCAAAATACCACCCCTGAGGAAATTTTTCAAACGATCATCAAGGAAAACTTTCCTCATCTAAAGAAAGAGAGGCCCATTCATATACAAGAGGCATTCCGCACCCCAAACAGATACGACCAAACTAGAAGCACACCGCGGCAAATAATAGTTAAAACACTCCACATTCAAGATAAAGAACTGGTGCTGAGAGCTTCAAGGGAGAAAAAACAAGTCACTTTTAAAGGCAAACCTATTAAAATAACAAATGACTTCTCAGTCGAAACAGTAAAAGCAAGAAGAGCTTGGAGAGACATACTTCAAGTATTGAATGAGCAAAAATGTCAACCCAGGCTGATTTACCCTGCAAAACTATCAGTCATGATCGAGGGAGAAAGAAAAATTTTCCAGCACAAAGACAACTTTAAGGGATACATGGCCACCAAACCAGGCCTTCAAAAACTGCTAGACATGATACTCAAGCGTGAAGAAAAAAACAGGCATATCCAGGAGAACAGAAGGCAAATATACCATTAAAAGCGAAGCAATATACTTATAAAAGCTACTAAACATAATAAATGTCTGGAATTAACAATAGTTTCTCCATTATAACACTAAATGTTAATGGACTTAATTCACCGATCAAGAGACACAGATTACAAACTTGGATTAAAAATCACAATCCATCAATCTGCTGCCTGCAGGAAACCCATCTCACCACAAAAGATAGGCACGCTCTAAAAATAAAAGGCTGGTCAACAATTCTACAAGCAAATGGAAGCAGAAAACAGGCAGGGGTAGCCATTATGCTATCAGACAAAGTGGATTTCAAACCAAAAAAATTATAAGAGACACGGATGGATACTACATTTTAGTCAGAGGTACAATTCACCAGGAAGACTTCACAATACTGAACATATATGCACCCAATACGGGCCCCTCCACATTCATTAAGAAAACCCTACAGCGTCTAAAGCAAGAAATCAACCCCCAAACAATAATTCTTGGGGACTTCAACACCGCCCTCTCTACATGGGATAGATCAACAGGTCAAAAGCTTAACAGAGACACTTTGGAACTTAATCAAACCCTGAAAGAAATGGACCTCACAGATCTCTATCGAACTTTTCACCCACGCACCAAAGAATACACATTTTTCTCAGCAGCACACGGAACTTTCTCCAAAATAGATCACATATTGGGCCACAAAATGAATCTACACATGTACAAGAAAGTTGAAATTCTAACCTGTGCCCTATCAGACCACCACGGCCTAAAGCTGGACATCCACAACACATCAAACAAGAGAAAATACACTAACTCCTGGAAACTTAACACTATGATGCTGAATGAGAACTGGATTCAGGAAGAAATTAAAAAGGAAATTCAAGATTTCCTGAAAGTGAATGATAACGAAAATACAACTTACCAAAATCTCTGGGACACAATGAAAGCTGTTCTAAGAGGTAAGTTCATAGCTCTTAATGCCCACATCAAAAAAATGGAAACATCAGAAATAAACAACTTAACAATGCAGCTTAAAGCTTTAGAGAAACTAGAGCAATCTGATCCCAAAAGCAGTAGAAGAGAAGAGATTAGCAAAATAAGGGGAGAAATATCTGAAATCGAGACTAAGAAAACGATAGAAAAAATCAACAAATCGAAAAGCTGGTTCTTTGAAAAAATCAACAAGATTGATACACCCCTAGCTAAACTAACCAAAAGCAAGAGAGAGAAAACCCAAATTAACAAAATTAGAAATGAACATGGAGTTATCACTACTGATACCCAAGAAATCCAGAGAATTATAACATCATATTTCAAAAACTTATACTCTGTAAAGTTTGACAACACAAAAGAGATGGATGAATTTCTAAGTAAACACAACTTACCTAAATTGAATCAGGAAGTTGTGAACTACTTAAATAGTCCTATAACATATAAGGAAATTGAGGAAGTAATCTCGAATCTTCCCACCAAAAAATGTCCTGGACCAGATGGATTCAGCACAGAGTTCTACAAGACATTTAAGGAGTTAATAACACCAATACTCCTTAAACTGTTCCATCAAATAGCAAAGGAAGGAACACTACCAAATTCCTTCTATGAAGCTAATATCGTTTTAATCCCAAAACCTAATAAAGATTCACTTAAAAAAGAAAACTATAGGCCGATCTCCCTGATGAACACAGATGCAAAGATTCTCAACAAAGTCTTAGCAAATCGGATTCAAAAACATATTAAAAAGATCATTCATGGGGACCAAGTAGGCTTCATCCCCGGCACACAAGGTTGGTTCAACATACGCAAATCAATAAATGTAATTCATCATGTAAACCAGTCCAAAGTCCAAGACCACATGATACTCTCGATAGATGCAGAAAAAGCTTTTGACAAGATCCAACAGCCTTTTATGATCAAAACGCTAGAGACAGTAGGAATGGAAGGAACTTTTATCAATATAATAAAAGCTGTATACAACAAGCCCACAGCAAGGATTATGCTCAATGGGGAACAATTGGAAGCATTCCCACTTCGATCAGGAACAAGACAAGGCTGTCCACTCTCACCACTTCTATTCAATATTGTACTTGAAGTCTTAGCCGAAGCCATAAGACAAGAAAGGGACATAAGAGGGATTCAAATTGGCAAGGAAGAAGTCAAGCTATCTCTATTTGCAGATGACATGATCTTATACCTGAGTGATCCCAAAAACTCCACCAGGAAGCTCCTGGAACTAATTGAGAAGTTCAGCAGGGTGGCAGGATACAAAATAAATGTGCAAAAATCAGAGGCCTTCCTATATGCCCAGAATGAAAGAAGTGAAAAAGCCTTGAGAGAAACCATGCCATTTACTATAACCCCTAAAAAAATGAAATACCTTGGTATAAACCTAACTAAGGAGGTAAAAGACCTTTACAATGAAAACTTTAAAACCCTAAAGAAAGAAATTGCAGAAGACACCAGAAGGTGGAAAGACCTCCCTTGTTCCTGGATTGGCAGAATCAACATTGTAAAAATGACCATCCTACCAAAGGCAATATACAGATTCAATGCTATACCAATCAAAATCCCAAAGCAATTCTTCAAAGAAGTTGACCAAACAATCTCAAAGTTCATATGGAGGCACAAAAGACCCAGGATAGCAAAAACAATCCTGAGTAACAAAAACACAGCTGGAGGTATTACCATACCAAACCTAAGTCTATACTACAAATCCATAGTTATAAAGACAGCCTGGTACTGGCTCCAAAATAGACACACAGATCAATGGATAAGGATTGAAGACCCAGATATAAGCCCACAAAGTTACAGCCATTTGGTCTTTGACAAAGGGGCCCAAAGAATCCAATGGAAAAAGAACAGCATCTTCAACAAATGGTGCTGGCAAAACTGGATCTCCACATGCAGAAGATTAAAGCTGGACCCGTACTTGTCACCATGTACAAGACTTAATTCCAAATGGATCAAGGACCTTGATATCAGGCCAGAGACTTTAAAAGCCATAGTTGAAAGGATAGGGAACTCCCTCGAGCTGATTGGGCTAGGCCAACACTTCCTAAACAGACATCCAATGGCACAGTCACTGCTACCAACTCTCAACAGTTGGGATCTTGTGAAATTAAAGAGCTTCTGTTCAGATAAAGAGATTGTCGCACGAGCTCAAAGGCAACCCACAGAATGGGAGAAAATCTTCACTAACCACATATCTGACAGAGCTCTACTGTCCAGAGTGCACAAAGAACTTAGAAAATTAAACTCCAAGGAAAACACTGGCCCAATTAAAAAATGGGCCCTGGAACTTCAAAGAAACTTTACCAGGGATGAAATTAAAATGTCTAACAATTATCTTAAAAAATGCTCCACTTCCTTCGCCATCAGGGAAATGCAAATCAAAACTTCCCTGAGATATCATCTCACCCCGGTCAGGATGGCAAAAATCCACAGTACAAACAACGACAAATGCTGGAGAGGATGTGGGGAGAGGGGAACTCTCCTACATTGTTGGTGGGAATGCAGGCTCATACAGCCACTCTGGCGAGCCGTCTGGAGATTCTTGAAGAAATTAAAGATTGAAATGCCATATGACCCTGCTATCCCACTTTTGGGAATAACCCCCCAAGCAGCAGAGGTTCGCCTCGATAGCACAAGCTCGACCATGTTCATAGCAGCACTGTTTACAATAGCAAAGTCATGGAATCAACCTAAATGTCCAACAGTTGACGAGTGGATAAGGAAACTGTGGTACATCTATACAATGGAGTACTACTCAGCCATCAAAAATGATGAATTACTGGAATTTGCTGGGAAATGGATGTCATTAGAAAGAATTATATTAAGTGAAGTATCCCAAACCCAGAAAATTAAGCGCCGTATGTACTCCCTAATAGGTGGCTCCTAGTACCAAACTCGCCCAGCCCACATTGGGACACTCAAAAGTAAACCTATGTAACACAGTAATTGCAAGGATTTTGAACAAGAGAGATGGGTTAGGAGGGCCACACCAGAAACAAGAAGAGAGGAGACCATGTTACAGCAGAGAAAATAGGCCTCCATCAAGGTCTGCAAGTAAGTAATGAGAAACCTGGTTAAGTTCACAGACGTTCTTTCCTGATCTCACCAGAAGGGGAGGGCATATAGTCTAGCAGATAAAAAGTAATCATTTTGCAAATGGGTAATGGACCCCGCCCTCAGTGAGGTTTCCTACTCTTATTACATCTACCCTTGAATGTGCTATTACAACAAGACTCCAGTTTAACAGCTTTTTGTCTCTGGCCAGGGGGTGACATACAGTGCCCAGCAGAATGGAGTGAAGGGAATTGCAGGAGCAGAAAAACTGCAAAAGAAAATCAACAAACCACAATCCAGAACTTCAGAGACTCTATATCAATCACATAGAACTAGGACAGCCTAATCTCTCCCCATCCTGGAGCTCAGGGACATTTGCGGAAGAGGGGGGCGGTAAGATTGTAAGAGCAAAAGGATGGGAGGAGCAACGATTTGCAAGATTCTCAACAATAGTTGGGGCCAAAGCAATCATAATGGAACTTTGCATGCCCTGCGCAATGTTCAGCGCACTGTTGCCCTCATAAAGTCTAGCATCTGTTAAGGGCACCGAGACCCCTGGAGGCATGGGATTGACAGCCATAGTAGTAATCTTATGATTAAGGGGAACAAGAGAAAGGGCTTATGGAAATGCCACTGGGTCCTTATATGTCATCGGAGAGGAGGACCCAGTGGAGAGTTAGGCGCACACAATAAAGGACTCTCTGGGAATTTGGGGGGAGACACTGGGGGAAGGGGAGGGGGGAGGGAGGGAACTGGTAAAAAATTTTAAAATGTATAATTAAATTTTTAATAAAAAAAAAAAAAGAAAAAAAAAAAAAGAAATAACTTCATAGCACACTTCCCCAGAATTGGAGCTGATTTTCTTGGGAAGAAGTTGGAGCGCTGTCAATGTCAATTTCCATGGATGGCCACTTGGGGCTGTCGTGCAGGAGACTGAAGTAGTGGTGTGTCTAAGTGCTATGCCCTTCTTCTCCTTTTACTTTGAAATTTTGACTCCAGAGCAACATCAAGAGGATCAATGACCTGGTCTTAAGCGATGTGTACAAGTTTAGGGCTGTGTTTAAAGGGAAGTGCATGTCCACCATGTCTCCATTCTGTTGCCCAGTACAATGAGACATCCAGACAATGATGACAAGGATCTAATCCTAGGCTGGCAAAGCAATAACGTGCAGAAGCTGGGTCCCTGGCACAGTGAAGCTGTTGCGTTGACCCTGAAGTACTTAAAAGTCTACTTTGACATCGTTCTGTGTTATGACAGCTGAACTGATATGTAGCAGATGTTGGAAAAGTCTGTTAATTGTAGTGCAGTAAGTTTTGCTGAAAGAACTTCGGTGTGAAAGATAGGGGAAGTAAGGAACAAGAGGCTTTCATGGAGGTGCTGGGCTTAACTCCAGTTTGTGATTGCCTCTGTTCCCCCTAGTGCAATGCCCACAGTTGCTGAGGACTAGTCAAATCTCTGCCCTGAGCTTGATTATGCAAGCAGGTTCCTGATGCTCTTCCCTGACTTCTGATGGAAAGCAGAAGGGACTGGAGACAGGCCCCAGAGACCAGAACAAAGAACAAGCCATCTCATCCTAAAAGCCTTGGGGATCAACTCTACTCTGTGCTTGCTGGAGTTCGAACAAGTGCTCTCACCAGTTCCATATGTTGGAAACTTAATTCCTGAAGTCATACATTCAACAGCGAGAGGTCAGGCCTTTGGGAGGTGTTTTGGATTAAATGGGGACAAGAAGGTGGACCCCTTATAATGGTGGTCCTGGCTTTATGAGAAGAGGAAGGAAGATCCAGATTTTCTTTGCTAGTTCTGTCTCAGCATGTGCTGCTTCAGTACATCAATTTGACTATTCTAGGCACCTCACATAAGCAGAACCATGTAATCCTTGGCATGTTGCATTGATCTTGCTTTGCTTGCATAGTGATGCCAGTGCTCATCCATGTCATAGTCGCCCTTCCTCGCGGATGTTGAATAACTCCCCATTGCATGTAGAAACCCATCTCCCTCTTGTCCACTGACTGTTCTTTAGAGACAGAGTGGTTGGGGAGAGTCACTGCCTCACCTGGGGCTCTGGCTTTGTTAGGAGCATCTTTTGGCCTTTAGAATGTGATTCTGCCTTAATTATAGGTGCTTTGGGGGACCAGACTTGAGGTCTGGGAGGGGCATTAGGATATGCAGGTTGAGAAAGGTTAAGTGAAAGAGATTCCATTTAGGCAGCTGATATAGTTAGGCATAGGCATCAACTTGACAGTTGAGGGTTTGAGCTCTGGGCACATTTGTGGAGAATTAGTGGTCGAGTTAAGCCCAGAGCAAACCTGCAGGAGATTGTCTAGCTGATGGGGAAGGCCCAGCCTATGATGGATAGGATTAGGCCCTGGAATAAAATATAGAAAGCTGATTGAGAAAGTTGGCATCCTTGTATATATTTGGCCAGACAGGCTGATCTGGCAAGTAAGGATCGTCCCTCTCTCAGCAGCTACATGGAGAGGGTGTGGCAAGTTCCCTTGGCCCTGATGTTGGTGTGAGCTCTCCTGTAAAGTTGGACAAGGAATGTAACCAGTCTATCATAAGAAAATAAACCCCTTGTTCCCTTCAGCCATTTGATGGTGATTTATCAGCAACCATGCAGGCGAACTACAACCGCAACCTTGGGAAGTCAGCCATGCTGGGGGTAGAGTAGACTTTCAGCTGATATAATTGCCTTTGAATCATCCCTGTGCCTGTAAGTAGCTTTCAATAAACTCATTGGTTTATCACGTAAAAAAAAAAAAAGTAGAAACATAAAAATAATAAAATTTTTTTCTCATAATGTTACTTTGACTTTGGTCTCAGGGACTTACTTAAGAATAAAGGAATTAAAGAATAAAACAGTGATTTCAGAAATACATCTTGAAAATCATTCTATTTAGACTTTCCTCTTTTATTTATTCAAAATGCTCATGTCCTTAATATTGCTTCTATCTCACCCTGTTCTAGGAAGTAAGGCTTTAAATAAACATATAATGAAGCATCTGGAAAAATTAAGTAAATTAACATTATTTCAGAAAGCATGAGGAACAAGAAAAATAAAGTCAAGCAAATAAAATAAAGGGATGAATAATGTTCATCTATCAAGCTCACCCTAGGAGGATTTATGTGCTGGCAGAGATAGCTACATGTTTCACCTTTCTGGTGATTGATCAGATAAAGAAGAGTGAATTGTGACAAGCCTCAGCACATGTGTAACATAAAGCAAAGTCACTTATTATACTTATTAAGACCAGTGAGAATTAAGTGTGATGGTGCATGCCTGTAATCCCAGGACTTGGGAGGCAGAGGAATTAAGATCACTGGAAGTTTGAAGTTAACTTACTGAGTATAATGAGTTTTAGTCCAGACAGTGCTATATAACAAGACTTTTCTCATCACTAGCTCCTCCCACTGAAAAACAAAGTTAAACACATAAAGAGCAGTGGGAAAATTTATCAATGGAAGTAGCTTGAGGCAACGAACTATATACTTACCATATGGTTGGATACATATACCGTTGAGTTTCTGCTTTGATTTTGCCCAAGGTTCCTCAGTATGAGAAAATGGAACAGGTGCTGCAATGTAACTTATTGTGGTCTGTTCTTTAGGCCAATATCATCAGGCCAATATCATTACTTTTGACAATATGAAATGATTGTATCAGAGAGTATAAGAGTTAGTCTAAATGTGAGTTCATGAGTCTCCCCCATCCTCGCTTCCACTCATCTTTTAAAAAAGACTCTACTTAATTGTTTGGAAGTAGATTTATATGATTACCTTGGGGGGCTTTGATGATTCAGGAAGGTTTGTGAGCCACATTTAATTAACATTGCTTTTTAGTCTGTAAAAAAAACACATGGATATACTCAGCCAATCATCTGAAAATTTGTTTTCTCTATGTTGAGTTAAAAATCTCTATGTTGTACATAGATGATTTGAGATTGTATATCTTGGTCAGTTCTTGGAGTATAGTTCATCTGTTTTGCCAGTTAATTGTGAGAATAATATCTTTAATAATTTTTCTACATTGGGACTCAAGAAGTTCTTTAATATTTACAAGACAGTATGAAACAAAGGAATACTCTGTCGTCAGATTTGAGTCTTTAAACACACACACACACACACACACACACACACACACACACACACACACACACACACAGTGTCTCTTTGCAGACCCAGGGTAGCAGGAATTTCTATGTAACCTAGGCTATCCATAAATTTGTGATCTATTTGCTTCAGTCTTTCAAGTGCTGAGATTGCAGGTATGGGCCACTATGCTTAGGTGACCAAACTAATTTGGGACGTACTCTAAAACATGCATTACTAGTAATTTAGAATTTGTGTTTTAATAGCATAAAGTACATTAAAGTTGTTTTAGTTTTGAAAAAATTAGCATACTTAGGAGCCCGGTTCAGAGACAGAACTTTGCTATCTCTATATCCACTTTTAAGCAATATATCCTGGTACATTTTCCATGATATTACTTCCAGTTGTCACTTCTACAATGGCTCAAGAATTCCTGACTTTGTACAAAAACTCCTAGATTCCCATAGTGTTATACTCTGATGAATCAACAATAAACTGAAAGTATTGTAAGTCAAAAAATGTATTCAGTGGAGCCAGTAAGATGGCTCTGTGGATAAAGCATTTGTCACAAACTGTGGAGGTCAAAGTTTAGATTTTTAGCATCCACATGAATGCCACGTGGGCTTGGTGACCTGCTTATCATCTCAGCACTAAGAAAGCAGAGATAGTGGATTCGTAGAGCTTGATGATTCAGCTAGTCTAGCTAATCAGCTTGCTCTGGGTTCAAGTCAGAGACCCTGTCTCTATAAATAAGGTGGGAAGTGATCGAGGAAGACACTCAATGTCAACCTCTGGTTTCTACATTGTATGAATACATGTGCATATACATGTGTACTCACATACCCTCACATGTACCCACACACATGTGAACATGCATACACACATGTATGCACATCACATACATATCATGCACAAAATTCATTTACCCCACCAAATGAGCATTATAGCAATGTGAAGGTAAGGGAAGTAGGCTCTCAGGTAAACAAACATTTATCCTTGTGTTCATGGGGCTGGTTGGGAGCTTCAGGTCTGCTGATGTCCAGAATTTAGACAAAATACCATCTTGCTTTCTAAGAAAAGATGAATGTTTGCTGCACAATGTCCAACACCCTATTGACCTCACAAAGTCTAGCATTTGCTAAAAGCACCAAGATTCTTGGAGGCAAGGGATTGACAGCCGAAATAGTGTTCCTATGCTTAAGGGGAACATAGGAAAGGGTTCAGGGAAATGCCGCTGGGTCCATGTACGTCATTGGAGAGGAGGACCCAGAGGAGAGTTTGGCATGCACATTAAAGGATTCTCCGGGTATTGGGGGAGGGGAGGCACTGGGGGGTAGAGAAGGAGGGGTGAGGGGAGGGTGAGCAGAGGGGTGGGGGGGAGGAGAAGGGAGGGAGGGAACTAGTGTACCTATTAAGTTTGTATGAGTGGAGATAATAAAAAATGTTAAAAAAAAAAAGAAAAGATGAATGTTTGAAATTGAAGGGTAGTTTCTACTGTACGTATCCTACTTTGGCACCATTGTGAAGTTGAAAAATCCATAGCAAATCACTGTATTGGCAACTGTCTGCATTTATGCTTTTGTCTAATTCCCTCCTGCTAAGTGTGGACTAGATTTGTCAATCTAGTTCTAACAAGTTGATAATGGGAGAAATCATGAGAGATCTGTTTCAAGATTGGACTTGGATTTTGCCTTGAGTGTTCTTTCCTGGTATTTTCTGTCTGTCTGTCCAAATGTCTGTCTCCCTCTCTCTTCTTTCTCTTGTTCTTGGTGAAGAAGCTGACATTTTATCATTAGCTCTGTGGAGAGGGTTTCATGGTGAGGACCTGAGTCTCCATTTGACTCCATGGAGGAGCCAAAGCCTGCCTAAGCCCAGCGAATACATTTGGAAGCTAGTTTTTCAGAGACAACTGCAATTTGACAGTGATCTCATGATCAATTGCTTCTTGATTTCTTGTCTCCAGAAACACTGCACTGTAGGTTGAGGCTACAAAATTTCAGGCTGAATATTCATTAGACTGCAATGGATAACTGCAAATCTAAGCTCATCAATGAATTACCAAATACTGATTTTATTTGGAAAAGTCATCAGAAATCCTTTTCTAGCAGTCAGTAGACAGCAAGACCAGCTATGTATTGGTATTATTTCTATTTTGCAAAGATAGAAAGGCTTAAAAGGATGAATATAGTTTGGAGAACAGCTTGTTCAAAGATGCTATAAAATTATTAAGAATATAGAACACAAGTTTTGCCCCTTCAAAAAACACCATCCTGTCATGCCCAATTTCTGTTTCACAGCATGGTAGAATCATTGGCTAGTTATCAAGGTTGACTCTTTTGTTGCTGCTCGTGGTGGTGTTCAATAAAAAGGTCTAATTTATTAGATGATTAATGGCCAAGGGTGTATTCAGCAGTCAAACGGTGAAGATTCAAAGATGAATAACCTTAGTCATTATCCTCATGGGACTTAATGGGGAGAAGTTTTAGAAGCAGGGGAGGGGGGAAGAGGAAGAGAAAGAGGGGAAGACAGAAGTTGCAATGCCATATGGTAGGTAGAAAATATGAGGGAGTTCTACAAAACTCTCCTGAGATGGCGGCTTTTGAGCTGTGACTTGTTTTCAAAATTAATTAGGCATTTTCAGGCAGATTTAATGGCATAAGAAATTTCAGAAACAATGTGGGAAGGCTGAGAACTGCAGAGCCATTTGGCATGCCCAACTGTTGTGAGTATGGGGAAGATGGTGAGTGAGAAGAAGGTGTGGGGATAGAGTTGGATCTTTGCACAGAGCAAGACCAAAGCTCATCCATCAAACACAGTTAATTCTTCCAGCCCCATTCATTTTACTTTAGGCAAGTTTATTTTTAAACTCTGACTTTTAATTTCCCAGCTAAGGTGTTATGATAATGACTAACACACGGTATCTTGTTGATTCTAAGTTATGCAGAAGTATATCCTCTGCCTACACAGTTTCTTGAAACCTTAATGTTAGAGAAGCCAGAATTTAGCATCTTAGGTATCTAAAGTATAACTTATGTTTGAATTGTAACATATATATGTATATATATGTACGCATGTATCTGAGCAATGCTATTATATAAAATCTGATTAAGACTGAAGCTGTGTATTAAGGAAGAACCATATGGACCTTAATAAGTAATAGAAAAGCAAGTAAAAAAATAAGGTTGTAAGGAGGCATGTTGATATCTGTTTCCTATGAAAGATGTTTTCTTCATCTCAGCAAAAACAGAAAACTGGAACTGGATACTGGATAAATGCTCAAGAAGCATTGCATCACTTGTAGATGGGACCAGGAACCAGGGCTACTTGGTGATGGTCCAATGAGGACAAGGAAGCTCCCTGTTAAAGGTGCAGGCTGAGGAACTCCACAGCTGGAAGAAGAAATGACAGTTTAATATGGAATTGAAATGCCCAATGTCCTCCTATGCATCCAAAGGAAAGGTTTTAAGAGGGAGGAGAGTGGAAAATAAAAGCTAAGGGCTGAATGTGTGTCAATGGGATCAGCATGATGTCACAGTATTGTTCAATGACAAAATCAGTGAATGAAGGAACTGTGAGTAAATAAGCCCTTGAGAACTTATTTATGCATATGATACTGCTTTTTTTTACATGCAAAAAAACTAAATAGTTTTAAGTTTTTTAACTTTTCTTGAACTTGTTTTATGACAGTTTCACCATGTATACAGTGGAGAGTCTGATTGTTGCAAGTCCTCTCCCTCTCTTATTTCCTTCCCTTCCTTATTAAACCTCTCCTCCCTGTTAGCCCCATTCCTACATTTGTGTCCCTTTGTTTTGTTCTTAACAAAAGGACATGAATGTGGTCATCTCTGTGATGACCGAAGTCTGGGGGCTCATTGGTTAGTACAGAACTGCAGACAATGGCTGCCCATCTTCCAGCATCCATCAGTAGCAGTGGTTGAACATGGAGAGGTAGGGTCCCATAAGTCCCTCCACAATTCAATTCTTCTGTTGACTGACTGATCTACAAGCAGGGAAAGGAGCTTTGGGACAGGTATAGATTCTAAGAATCCAAACTTCCTTTTATTGAAACTATTTTTCGAAGATGAGCTCCTTATGTGTTTGGCACTGAGAGCTGTCCCCCCTCAGTTTGCCATATCAAACAAGCTGATTCTTGTCTTCTGTATTCCTGATGTTTCTCTGCCAGCCTTTCTGTGCTCTCCTGGACCTCACAGCTTCTGTTCTTCTGACATCTGCAGCTTCTATCTGTGTTAACAGTGGGAAACAACTCAACATGTGCACTAGGGGTGGAAGCACAGCGCATACAGGGCTGAGTCTTACTCTTATTCTCCTAGAAGTGACAGGTTTGCATCAGCCCCAGGCTTCCACTCAGGCAGTGTTATCTTAGGGGGGAGATAGTGCACAGTTTCTTGACATTTACTTTAAATGTATGCTTTGTATAGTTGTATATGGCCCATAGTTAGATAACTGAATTATCAGTCTTCATTAAACACAGCAGTGGCAGTCTATTATGATGGCAAAAGAGTTATGAGAACCTCAGGAGCTGAAGACAGGAGCCATAACACAGCTACAGGAAGAGCTGAGAGGAGAGTCTACATTCTAACTTGCTGCCAAATTGTCAGTGAGTTCTCTCTCCATCTTATCCACTTGCACAGGGAATAGTTCTACCCCTCAAGGTCTAGATCTCCTACATCAATTATATAATCTCCTACAGTTTATTCGGAAGCCTGCCGTAACTAAATAATTCTTCATACATATGCCTAAAGATTCAGTTCTCAACTGTCAAGCATGATACCTACAAGTAAAATGACACAGTAACTTAACACTCATATGTTTGGGAACATACTGACGACAAACAGTGAGTAACAGAAACTTCCCTGTTGTGAAGCTATACACTTTCTTCCAAAACATAACTTTAGGTTCTAAAGTTTAGGAGTAGCCAAGGAAATATCAGTCACAATATAAGCTTAAAGATTGATTTTTCAGGTTAAGTCAAGGGGAAACATTTTACTTGAAAACGTCTAAACAAATTGGCATGGCAACTTGTTTATTTAAAGGAGGGCAATTGAGTATGCTGTATCTATATGTCACGATCCATATTACAACTCCATGAAACAGCTCATATATCACAAAGGAAGTACAAAAGAAAAGGAACCGTGGAGGAAATTTTAAGAGACAAATGTAATAGCACAACCATCAGCACAGAATGTTGAGTTCTCAACAGATCTTAGAGATGCAGCTTTTGCCAACAATAATAGAGGCAAGAAATGCTTTTCGCAATAAATCCAAGTACAGGGAGTATGGCTATATAGCTGTTAAAGAGCCTGCATGGATAAAGTCAGAGAAAACATGCTTTATACTAAGTATGTCACATTGTAAGATCACAAAGGTGCATATATGTGTACAAGTTCTTATGGACAAAGACTAGGAGGCATAGACTTTGTTTTAAACTGTGATTCAGGTCGGTGACAGTGGTGATTATTTTTCATTTTTAGGAGCATCATAGAGTTTGTAACATTTCCAAAGACTGAAAAATCCCAGCAGTTTTTCTAAAGGTAGCTTTTGAACAACTTTTCCTGTGCCAACAAGCACTTTAAAATCTCACTAGCTTTTGTGAAAAAAGAACCATTTCCTTCCAAGTCACATTGCAAGATACCAGCAGATCAACGGGGGCTGCTAGGCTTATCTCCTGGGCCTAGGCCAAAGAGGCAGCATTTATCTGGGTTCTGCCAGGCTCATGGCATTGGGTAGCCCATAAGAAAGACAGAGCTGAATCATGCAAGCATTAGTTGTACTGCTACTGAAGGGGTCTGAGTCATCTTTGCTCACAGTTTTTGATCAAAACAAGTCAGTAGGCCAATCCCACATTCACTGAAATACGAGGTTTATGCTTCCTACTGAGAAATGTCTCAAAGGTGGGAAGGCAATAAAAAAAGTTAAGTGCAAATAAATAATGCAATACAATATTATTAATGCAAATCAAATCTTGGACTGGGGAGACAGCTCAGTGTTTAAATTCTTCACATCATAAACAAAAGGATCTGAGATAGGATCCCCAGAACCCATGAAAGAAAATGCCAGATGGATATGGTGGTGGTCTGTAATTTCAATCCTGAAAGGTGCCGCCTGGGAAACCATAGAGCAAAGCAGTAAGGTAGAAGAACAATCCACTATGGTTCCTTGTATTACACTTGGGCCTCAAAGGCACACACACACAAATGCCCTCTTGTACACATGCCTTGTACACACACACACACACACACACACACACACACACACACACACACATGCAAATTGACATCTTTCTTATTGTGTCCATCCTAATTTCCCCATTACATTATTTCTAGATCATTCCAACCCAGAACTGTGACTTATATTTGTCTTCCCTCCTTCCATCATGCAATCAGTGATGCTAAATTATAAAATGTCTCACCACCATGTTTTCCATAACTATCCACCTTTTTCTTACCACCTCCATAATTTTTGTTTATGTCTTTAACTCATCCCAACCACTTAATAATATATTCTTCTGCACTGTTCTCTCTCTCTCTGTCTCTCTCTCTGTCTCTCTGTCTCTCTCTCTCATAGCTTCCGGATTGTTTTCAAATTTTCTAGGTGAAGTTCATAGAACCTTCTAGTTTTTCTTTGGCTCTAAAGTGGTTACAAATTTACTCTGATGGATATGACCTTCTTCTTCTTTTTTTTTTTTTACAGTATTTTCAACTTATTTTTCTGAAGTCATTTTCTGAAAGGTAATGTTAACTGAAGTCCCCGACAAAGAGCACATTGTGATATTATCACATTTAAAAATTTCTACATATTTGCTGTCTTTCACCGAAACAGTTTTCTTCTGTCTGGAATATGCTCCTAGTTCCAGCTGCTGTCAGGTGCTCTTTTAAGTTCACTCTCAGAAGTCATCTCTCAGCTAGTGCTTAGCTGTTTCTCTTCCACACATAGATTTTCTTTGTATTTCAGTGATTTGAAAAGCTATTTCTTCAATGACAGATTACATCCTCTTGGGACAAAGACCAAACACTATTCATATTTGCAACATCTAATCAAGAACTTTGTGGATAACTAATGGACTAACTGATTGATTAACTGAGTGTTGGGGAATCAAACCTAGGACCTTGTACATATTAGATAAGCATTGTCTAGTTGAGTTATATATCCAGACACTACAGTAAAGTTATGAGGCATTGCTTTTAGAGCTTACCGTGGGAGTCAAACTCTCCAGTAGATAGTAAGTACATCATAAGTGTTAAATACAATTAATTTTGTCACTAAGATTTTAGTAAGTTCTAGTGAAATGTGGCTACATTTACTCAGAAACAATTTTATATTATGTTCTACTTTTTTAAAAAAAATTTTATTATTTATTCAATTGTGTGTGTGTGCATGTGTGCGCGTGTGTGTATGTATGTGTGTGTATGTGTGTGTAGAACCATGGACGAATTCAGGAACCACCATGGATGCCTCCACCTCCTCCTTGTTTACTCTGCCCCGGGATTCACAGGCTCTGCCCTACCAGGACCAGAAACGCAGGCCGCCCCCGCTTCTGCCCGGCGTTTATACGTGGGGTCTAGGATCCGAACTCCGGACCTTCCGCCTGCAAGGCAGAGGCTTAACCTCTGAGCCACCTCTCTAGCCCCTATGTTCTACTTTTTAAAATAAAATGACAAGTAAATGAGAACAAAACCTATGCGTAGACCATTGAGAAGAAATTTCTTTCTCTATTTACGATGAAAAGTTATCATAATGCTTTTTTGTCTACAAGGAGCAGTCATTATAAGACTTTTTTTATTTGTAACAAGAAGTCATTATAAAACTTTTCATGGAGTAATAAGACCCATTCTTTATACAAAGTTAATTGTTTTTACAAAATTAATATTTGTATGGGGTATATTTATGCTTAGATTATGCAGCAAAGAATTTCCTGAAATAAGTTAATTTCCTTCAAAACTTGCAAAAATATCATAAAATGACTATTAATCCTCCTTAGGGAAAAAATACAAAAGGAAAAGAGGTGCTTTGTAGTGTGAGTTGCTCAACAGCTTAAGTTACCTTGATTATTATTCTTTCTGAAATAGTCACCTACCACATAATTGCCTTGTTCCATAGTGAAATTAGAGAACTATTCAAAAAATAGGTCACAAATCAGTGGGTAGGTGTGAGAGTGTGGGCGGATCCACTATTAATTTCAGCTTTTAAAATATAGATGTTAAATCCTGGTATTTGTAGTCAAATAATGAATAAATGTCATGACTTTTAGAGACATTAACATGTCAGAGTCATCACACTTACTTAACCAATTGGGAAATACTAAGAGGATCGTTGTCAGGAAAAGGAAGGGAAAAGATGGTTGTCAAGATTCAAATCACCAGACTCCAAGATGTTTCATTAAATTTGAACTTTGGGGGAAAGAAATACAAACATTTTAGGGTTTCCCACTGGAGTTTCTAGCTATTAAACTTTAAAAATATTTTTGCTTTAGCTACACTTGTTTTTCTCCCTTGACCTCCCCTCTGTCTGGAGAGCATGCCAAAGAAATGAGAGGCTACACTGGATTCTGCTTCCTTGAACCTTTAAATGACACCTACCTAAGTTTTCTGTGGAAAATTCCTTCAGTATAATGAGATTTCAAATTTTCTCAAATACAGAGCTCTTGTCTTATTCTGCAAATTCTTGAACAACTATGCAAATTATTGAGTTTAAAATATTAAGTGTATAGCTATATATTTAGAAAAGCTCATCCTCGCCTCATCTATAAGGCAATACATTTTCAGCTGTGAGAAATCATTTTTTTACTGGCTCACATTGTAAAAAAGGAAATGTAAGAATCACTATTGCAAGTATAAATTTGATGTATATAAAATAATTCAGTTTTAGTAGTGAACAGATATGTGCCAATATTGAATTTATTTAGTCACTTAAAACCTTGAATTTCATACTTATATGTAGGATTTTAGATTTAGAATTCTATTTTTTTTCTGCAAATCATGACTGTTGTGTGAATAGTACCCATAGATGGCAGCACCATATAATGAAAGGAATAGTGAGTTTTTGGAGTTTTTCACATTAGAAAAGCCATGAAATTAAAGCTCCTTTGTTATGGGGATTTCACACAGAAAGTGAGAAATCAGAAACAAAATGGCCATCATCCCTTTTGTTTTATAATATCGTAGTTACATAAAGTCTAGCTGTTTAAGATAGAGAAAAAGTAAAGTCTGCTTATTTCTATATAGATGATACTTTGGGAAAAAGAAAGACAAACCAATCTGCTTACTTTTATATCAGTGATTCATTGAGAAGCAAAACACTTCTGGGGTTTCCTCAAGATGCTTTGAGACTTTGATTCTGATGCCAGAAATTGAATTTCTGAAAAAAAATGCAGCAGAAATGGCATTCTTACTGACGATAGCAATATGAGCAACAAGAACACCAAAACAGAGTAAAATGACATTGGACTATGCCATTAATTTCATTATTTTAGGAAATTTTACCATTGAAAGCATGAACTTGATTTAAAGAAAAATCAGAATTGTGAAGATTTTTTCATCTTCACATGTATATGTGTGTAGGTGCACATGTATGTGGGTTCACCTGTGTGTGTAGGGCACATGTGAGTGTAAGCATGTGTGAGTGGAGGCCTGAGACTGATATTGGAAATTCTTGATTGCTTTCTACGTTAACCCTTTAGAGACAAGGTGTCTAATCAGACCCAGGGCTTTATTACAGGGCTATTCTAGATTGCTAGCTTGCTGTGGTAATTTCCAGTCTCTGCATTCCAAGGCTGAAATGATAAGTGCGTCAGGTTCTCCATTAAAAACCTGAGTAAACTTTTGGACTTTCATATGATTTTAAACTTTCCAAACCTGTCTACTTAAATTTTTTTTGCTGATATTATATGTTCATATTTTTATTTGTCTTTTCTCAAGCATGTTTTTGCTGAAAATTATATACAACTCGTTTGGTTACAAAGATTACTGTCACAGGGGAAAAGAATAAAAAGATCTGAGTGTGGATATTCATGCAC
This sequence comes from Typhlomys cinereus, assembly GCA_023101885.1. Classification (NCBI taxonomy): domain Eukaryota; kingdom Metazoa; phylum Chordata; class Mammalia; order Rodentia; family Platacanthomyidae; genus Typhlomys; species Typhlomys cinereus. The sequence continues at coordinate 960,105 of JALPQD010000198.1, forward strand.
CATCTATTTGCCCCTTTCTCCTCTTTCTGACCCATGGCGCTTAGCACAGTGGCTATGCAGAATAGGTACTGGAAATGTTCAATAAATAAATGCTTAACGAGTTAACAGCAAAGTCATCATTCTGCCATATGTCATTTATTGTGGATAACCCTTTAGAAAAAAAAGTACCATGTTATAATGGTATAAAAGACAAATCTCCTGTTGACTTTGATTTGGTTTCGAGATTCTTGATGTTACTAAGTGTACGATTGCCTTTTAGAGTGGGAGGAGGAGAGGTGGTCAGATGGAGGTGGGAAGAACTGCGGTGGACTCTAGACAATATTTATTTTCAATTCATTCTTTCTCTCTTCTTGAAATTGAGTGATGAAGAATGAAAGGTCCAAAGCGTCTGCTAATGGCTACTTCCTCTCAGTGGCATGATAAGTCTGCAACCATATTAGCCATTCAGACCTCTCAGTTCCTGAAGAGAAGACACGGTGGAGTACTCACTCCAAAGGTATTCAGGACCCAGATGCCAAGGTGGTGCGGAGAAAGGTGGGATTTGAATCACAAAAGGTCAGAAGGAATGAATAAACAAGTGGAAATTGAGCACAATAGAGAGCAGACAAGTTTTCCTACTTGATGCACAGTCTTATTTGTTGCATGTAACTAACTTCTTGCATGTAACTAACCTGCATGTAACTAAGCTTGTGGTTCTTGTTTTCTTCTATTTACTGCCCATTTCTTGGCTCCATTTTTGAAAAGCAAGCTATCTAGAAGTTTTTCTTTGTCCATTATCTTTGATTTTATTCTTGAACTACCTCAAACAAGCTTTTACCCTCAGCACTGTAATGAAACACATCAAAACTCTTTTTGTTGACAAAGCCACCTTTACATCTTGACCTTGCCTTACCTACCAGCAACACTTGAGACAGGGGCTTATTCCTTTATTTTTGAAAACCTTTGTATGTTTGATTTTTCAAAGCTAACCTTTCTTCATGTTCCTACTGTCTTTGCTGCCTACTGTCAAATTATCTTGTTAAATCCCTCATATCCATTCCGCATCTTTAAAGAGTTGGAACACCTCACAGTTTAGCCTTCAGACATTTTGATTTCTCTGACTGTATTGATTCTCATAATGATCTTTTCAATCTATGGCTTTAATTATCACCTCCATTTTTATTACACCTAAATGTACACCTCTTCCCTAAATCTCTGAACTCTAATCGTACATTCAACACATCTCCTTGGATGTCAGACTAGCCATCTTAGACTTAATACACCCAAAAGAAACACATGTTTTTTTTTTTTTTTCTTCCCGGTTTGGTTATCTCCTACTCTTTTCCATTTTGAAAACTGGAAAAATAATCTTTATAGTTTATCTGATAAAAAAATTTGGAGTCCTTTATAGCTTCTGTATCTCATAGCCCTACTTGTGGGCTTTCTGTTCTCTCCCAAGAATCCTTTCCTTCAGATATCTGTATGCTTTGCTCTGATGTCTTTAGGTTTCTGCCTAGTAGAAAATGACAGCTCTGTTGACATCTATTTCTTTGCTCTATCTCTCTATCCCTCATCTCACCAGAATCATTGATCTCTCATTCTTCATCTCTGTTGAGAAACAACTGCCTAGAGGCAAGGAACATTTTTCTTCACATTGTATGTGTAGAATGTTATCTAGTGGGAAGTGTTGTATGGGGACACTGCTGTTTAGAAAAGGAAATCTTCCTGGACAAAATTTCCCAGCCCACAGGCTGGGAAAATAGATGATGAGTTTTCCTGGGAAAATGCAAGTACAGTAAGACTGATTCCCATGGTGTTTTCTGGATCCCCTTAAGGATTAAGATCACAGCCTGAGACTTGAGAGATTTCCATCTATGATGGAGATGTCTCATGTACAAGCTGTTTCTCTGGCAGGCGCTAAACCTCAGGAATGGTGATTCTTCTGATAGCTTAGGTTGGCCAACTTGGACATGCACTGGAAACCAGGAAAGCTCTCTCATTTCCTTATCTTTCCTTTTAACAACTCAGAAGTCTTACTCCCAAATTTACACATTAATTCCAAGCCCCTGATTATCATAGCTGCATAAATAAAATTTGGTGCAAGTGGTGTGGTGGATTTTACTGTTCTTCAGCTGGGAGGATAAGAATCTCCCCACTCGTTTGGACCTAACTTTAGTTCTATTTCTTATGTCTGCGTGATTCTTCCTTTTCCAGCCCAGGACAAGTTTCACAAGTCAGTGTACTTGAATGTGAATTTTGGGTAGGTATAATGGTTGTGAGTCTCATGTATGCATATGTAACTGCTGGAATAGCATTTGGCATGTAATATTATAGTTTATCACTATTTGATAATATCTATTGCTTGGTTTAACTTATAAGGAGTTTAGGGTAAGGATGACTGAAAAGATACAGTAGGGATAAACATGTGGAGCATAGAGTATTCCAAACAGATTTGAGGAAATATAAAATCAAACTAATGAAAGTCTGCCATTTACAAACATCACAAATAGAAAATCAGGAAAAAGAAATGGTTACTGTCAACTTCTAGTGCCTTCCTGTCTTCTTACTAGTCACTACCTCTCTTTTTCAGGACCTCCTTTTCCATTGGGCCATCTCTGTATCTTTGTTCAGGTATATAGCCAGAGGAAGAAAATTTAAAATAAAAACTCATTTTTGTAATTTATAAATGCCTTAGTATAATCCATTCTATGTAAAGTAGTTGCTATCCTACCTATGTTATCAATGGTTTTGTTGTTATTTGAATGTTAATATAATGTAAATTTGGATGCAATTAATTAAAAAAACCCTTAATTTTCTATATATTGGAAGGCGTTGGAAAGGTGCAATTACATAAAGCTCAGTGAAGTAACTAAATACAGGCAAGCAAGAAGAATAAGGAAAGGAGGTTGAGCAAGAAGTGAAGAGAAAAGAAAATGTGACTTAGTTATAACAGCACACCACAGAGTGGAGAGGTAAGCTGCAAAAGGTGAGCTAAGCCCAGCCCACTGTCCACATTACTTAAATAAAGCATTACTGAAATGTGATCGCACTAATTATTTGTGCACTGTCTAGAGCTACTTTGCACCACAATGACAGAACTGAGCCGCTGTGAAACACTGTGGATACCCAACCAAGATGAAAACATATTCCATCTGTCCCTGCAAAAAAATTCCTCTATATTCACCCTGAGTAGGACTCAAATTTGCCTTTAGCCTTTCTAGTTGTAAGTAGTGACCAGCTTTCTAGTTGAAGAACATCTATTTCTAAGGCTGAAGATAAAAAAGACATTTTTTGATGAAAAATATTGCAAGAGCATTTAATAATGCAATGTGTAGTGCTCCTTATAGGATCCTCAGACTAGACGTGGTAGAGAAATTCTAGGATAGTATTGAACATTTTGCTTCATATATTCTGAGGTAATCACACCAAGGTCAGTGAGCACAGGTGGGAAATACCATGGAAATCATTGTATGTGAAACCTTGTATTAGCATCTCTGTTCAAATGTCAGGACTGTTCTAGATTCTTCTTTCATCTCTAGAGGCTTGTTAATACTTCATCTCCTTAAAATTTGTATGATCATGGGGAAATTGCTTTATCCTTCTTTGTTCCATTTGGAAACGTCTGAAAATGTATTAGGAGCAGCACAAATCACATTTCTAGTGGTATGAGGCAGCTGAAGGGAGTGTTAGAACTCCAGTGTGTGGCAGGAAGTGGATGAGACGGGATTGGTGACAAAGCTGAAATCAGATTTTAAAGGGATGTTGCAGCTAATTTTGGTTTTGTCAGTAGAAACAGCACCCCCCCCAAGACTGTCAAAGTTAATATTGACTTCACTTGTTTCACTAGAGAAAATGAAATAATTAAAGAAGACAACGAATGGACCCGCCAAAGCAGCCCAAAACAGATGTTCTATCCCAGTTTGGGGTGATATGGGTCTAATAGATTGTTTCTAGCAGGTTCCTCATTCGGCTGCTCCCAGATTTTTAGTGTCACCTCCTTAGTGTTCATGGCTGTCTTCCCTCAAGGTCAGGCATTTCCCTCTTCCCTGCAGCGTTTTTAGCACAAACACATGCTCTGTCTGTCAGGTACAGTGTAAAAATGACTTTTCTGGAAGGCGTGGAGATTTCTGGGCACCAGCCACACACGGAGCGAGCATCACAAGCAGATGGCCTCATTACCAGCTGCAGCGGGAGCCAGAGAAGCAGTGTTGGGGGTTTGTAGTCCTGATCCTTTGGTCTCCCGCCCTGTGTGCTGGTGGTGTTCAGACCCCCTCCTTAGCTCCTCCGGAACCTCCTTTTGTATTTCTTAGTCTCGCTCGGAGTCCACTCAGCATGACAGAAACCTAAACAAAATTTCTCCTGTAGCTGCTTTGTCTTTTGCCAGTGTGGTTTTCCTTGCTGCTGTTTTTCACTCTGATATGCCCAAATTCCTTGTACTTCACTCTTAGTCAGTCAGCTGGTCTCCTGACTTTTCCATTTTCTTAAGAATCTTCCTGCCGCAGCCATTCTGGATGGCGCTCTGGTCTTGTGAGCCTCGCTCTGCTTAACTTTCCACTGCCTGTCAAACCGTTCTAAAATTAGTATGCCGACACCTCTTCCTGTCTACAGGAAAATATGGTTATAAGACAATTCATACTAAAGTCACGGCAGGGAGGGTATAGGAATTTTTTTACATATTAATATTGAAAAATACCTGCTGATGGGAAGAAAGAAAAAAGAAAAAGAAAAGCCAGTGAAAGCTTATGTGTCTAACATACTCTTTCAAATTTTCATTTTGAAGTTCAGTCAGCTTGGCAGCCTTCAAGCTTGTCTCATAGGGATGAGGCAAACACTCCCTTGTTTTCTTGACTTTGCGCAATGTGGATAGGAGGAAACAATCTACTCATCTTCTAATTGAGTATTATTTTCATAGCTATTATCATGTGTCCCAGTTACTCTGTATGTTGCTGATAAATTCATTATCAAAACCTTAGGGGAACAAGAGGTTTGATTCTGGCTTGCGATTAGTTATAATTCTTACTCTAGTTTGGCGGGAGAGTCTACACAAATACCAGAGGCTGAGGGAACTGAACATATCCTATTCATAAGACTGCTGAGCAAAATTCCTTTCTGGATGGCATGTCTGCCCATGTACGCCAAAGAAGTCAAACTTATATAATCAGCTCCCTCCATTTTAATCTATCTGTCCAGCAACTGGTCTAACCCACCATGGGCTGGGTCACTTCTCATCAAGTAGATAATTTCCTACAGGTTTGCTGGGGGAGTAAATCAACTACTAATTCTCCACACCTGTGCCCAGAGCACCAGCCTTCGACTGTCTAGTTGACATTTGTAACGAACTATAACATCATGTATTCTCAAACAGAAGAGCATCTTAAGGAAGGAGGCATGCATTCCTGCAGTGTACCCTCTAAAGTACTCCACTCAGGGCTGGGACCATCTTTTGCTTTTGTTTCCCTCCAGACCTCAGCCTCAAGCCCTCAGCAGGGAGAAACTGGGTATGAGTTGCTTTCTACTTACATCTTCCCACGTGAAAATTCAATAGAAAAAAATCATACATTTTCCTAAATAGTTCAAAGAAACTATATGGACATAACCATCACTGGCCTTATTTGAATCATGTCTGTTCGTTCCTGCAGTGTTATTGTGACTAGAGGAATGAATTGCCCACCTGGCCGGCTAAACATCGCCTGCCCTAGAGGCATGCGAGATTCAGTGGGAGAGAGATTATCTTCAAAGAAAACCTGAATTTCATTTTCAAACAAATAATCATTGCAATGTTCTTAGTAATAGTAATGTTTAAAAGGGTTGAATTATAGTGTTATGCCCCTGTGAGCCTTGAGAAACAGAGAAAATGTGATTCTTTGAGAGACATATCCCAAGAATGTCTCAGACAACTGTGATAAAATTTTGGAAGCCACTAGAGACAAAGAGAAAGTTATAAGGCAGTCATAGCTTAAAAAGATAGCTTGCTGAGGATCATGGGAGATCTAGTATTGCTTATATAATGAAGAACAAGGTTTTACTAAGCATGATCCACAAAATCCTTTACAACCCAATCTGTTTATTTCTATTTCATCTCTTGTAAATATCCATTATGCCTTTATCATCCAACCCAGCATGATTTATGTCTCTAAACATATAATGCTACTTTACAATTCAGTGATTTTTGCTTCCACTGTTGTCCTGCATTTCTAAAATGAACTTTAAATTAAAGAACTCATGAAAGGGTATGCTCTGCTAGATGACTTTTTGAAAATCTTGCTTCTTTTTTAGGATGTTCTTTCAAGCTCTTTCCAAAATTGCATATTTCCATTTATTCATTAGGATTAGGCCTAAATGTTATTGCATTTGTGTTTGCTTAAAGGTCTCAGGGGAGTTAATTCTCTGGCTTGAATACCTGGGCAAGGTGGCTGTATTAGGCCAAGGAGAAAGAAACAAACATGAGTACAAAAAAAAAATTGGGGAAGATAATGAGTTCTGGAGATTCATGGTCGGTACCTAGTTTTACTGGATCTTAAATCAGTAGAATAGTCAGAATGAAGATACTGATCTGTGTGTTGCTCCATAAAGATGAAGGATAAAATTTCTCAGTGGGAAGATGTCAAGTCAGAGATTTAGATCAAAGAAAATTCAAATGGGCAAAAGCAGAGTATTCGCTAGAGGAGATGGGTGAGAACAAGTGGAGAATTGTGACGAGACCAAGAAAGATTAGCTCTGGCTGTAAAACAGTGGCTAAAGAGACAGTATTTGGAGGAGGAAGTGATTAGTGTCTAATGGTATAAATGACAAAGGATCAGAGATCAGTAAGTGACCAATGGCTTTGGGCGATAGGAAGATTTATATGATGGTTCAGAGAGAAAGCACAAATAGAGAGAGTTCTTCTTTTGGAATAAAAAGTATCAAAAGGCAATGTTCTTGAGCTTCATGTGATGGGAACTAGAGATAGAGAAAAATTTCCAGCACAGATAAAAGAGTTGGAGTTACAGCCTTGACTCTTTATCCTGCATTTGGTAGAGGGCATTCATTACAGCATCACAATAGGTTTCTTTCCAACATATTTCGTTTGAAGAGAGAATTCTATTATGTGAGTATAATAATGGAAAAATACAACTTCTGAACAATCACGTCAATAACTCTTTGGGGACAAAGCTGACCAAATACATTATTACATCCTACCACACAGCACACACAAAAAAATCCACTGATTTGTTTAGAAAAGGAGAAATTATTACCTTGTTCTCACTAAACAAATGTTATTTTTATTATATCCTCAGCATTTCCACTTTTCAAACAAAGATGTTGATTTCATAGTCACTGGATTGCTCTTTGTTGGTTGCCTTGGGATATAAAAATGAATAACAAATATTTAAGGAACAAAGTGGCAGAACATAGGAGTTTTTTTTTTTTAACTTGCTATATGTATAGTAAAATTTCTATGTTAAACTTGTGGCAGTGAGAGGTTGTATGTTCATGGTGTTATTGTTGGTGGTTCAAAGGAGATCTTAAAGACATCAAGAGATTTATTTTGTTGTTGTTGCTATTTCTGGTTGAGTCTTTTGTTCACATATGTGTGTAAATTCAGTCAAACAGGGAATTCCAGCTTTGCAAAAAAGGCATGAAGGATGTATTTCAAATTCAGGAAACCAGTTTTTAGCAAAATCAATAACTGATCACAAATATATCCTGTCTATCTGTCTGCCTGCCTGCCTGCGTGTCTATCTATCTATCTTCCATGTTCCCCAAAGTCTTTAGGTGAGATCAAAGTCAAAATCAGAAGGTTGTTTGAGAAACATCTGGAATAAAAATAATATCCAATACATCTTGTCTCTAAATTTGTATCCCCTGGTCTAGTTAATGTAATAGGCATATTGATACATTTCCCTATTATCTTGCCTTTTCAGTTTATTTGAGACTTTAGATTCCTGTTATAGTGTTTCCCAGCCCAAAGTATATGTGTATAAGCCTTTTCATATATGCTAGTGCTTTCAAAGACTCTCTAACATTCAGACTTGAAATCTCAAGTAAGGCTGCTTAGTTCCAACATTTTATTTTTACTGTGTAATCAAGTTTCTACATTTACTAAATCAATATTTAAGAAGCCCTTGCTTTCTTTGGGTCAACAAATCCTAGTTATTTGTGGTTTGTTTCTTAAAGAATTGCCCCAAACAGGGTGCTTGGTTTACAGGTACCTTTCTCAGCCAGGATCTACAGTCCTACCACTTTGGTACAACTAACAGAAATTGTTTCTTATACTTTTTTTTTTTTCATGTGAAGGACCCATCCGAGTTGGTGGAACTATATAATCAATATCAGTTCTGAGGTAACATTAATACCACTGAAAGTCATTAAGCTTCCTTTGTGAGGGCTCATCTTCCCTGTCATGTCAAACTTCACTTTTAGACTTAATCTTACACTACATCTTAAAGTGTGGTCAGTTTAAAGGACAGTATGCCAAGAACATTTTATTATGGGAGATGGTCTTGGAATTACCTCTTCAGTTCTGTGGATTTCCTCCCTCCCTCCCTCCCTCCCTCTTTCTTTCTTTCTTTCTTTCTTTCTTTCTTTCTTTCTTTCTTTCTTTCTTTCTTTCTTTCTTTCTTTCTTTCTTTCTTTCTTTCTTTCTTTCTTTCTTTCTTTCTTTCTTTCTTTCTTTCTTTCTTTCTTTCTTCCCCATCCCCCAGTGCCTCCCCTCCCCCAATCCCCGGAGAATCCTTTAATGTGCATGCCAAACTCTCCTCTGGGTCCTCCTCTCCGATGACTTACAAGGACCCAGCGGCATTTCCCTGAACCCTTTCCTTTGTTCCCCTTAAGCATAGGAACACTATTTTGGCTGTCAATCCCTTGCCTCCAAGGATCTTGGTCCTTTTAGCAAATGCTAGACTTTGTGGGGTCAATAGTCTTTCTTTCTTTCTTTCTTTCTTTCTTTCTTTCTTTCTTTCTTTCTTTCTTTCTTTCTTTCTTTCTTTCTTTCTTTCTTTCTTTCTTTCTTTCTTTCTCTCGCTCTCTTTCTCTGCTTTTTCTTGTTTGAATCATTCTGATTCAGAATGTACTGAAGAAGCAGTTATAGAATTTTGACCCTGAATCCCCACATTTTGTTGATTTCACTTTAAGATTTTAATAACGAAGAAAAATATAAGGACAAAATGAGGATGATGTCTTTTTTTTTAAACATTTTTTATTATCTCCGCTCATACAAGCTTAATAGGTACACCGGTTCTCTCCATCCCTCCTCCTCCCCCCGGCCCCTCTCCTCACCCTCCCCTCACCCCTCCTTCCCCATCCCCCAGTGCCTCCCCTCCCCCAATCCCCGGAGAATCCTTTAATGTGCATGCCAAACTCTCCTCTGGGTCCTCCTCTCCGATGATGTACAAGGACCCAGCGGCATTTCCCTGAACCATTTCCTGTGTTCCCCTTAAGCATAGGAACACTATTTTGGCTGTCAATCCCTTGCCTCCAAGGATCTTGGTGCTTTTAGCAAGTGCTAGACTTTGTGGGGTCAATAGTGTGTTGGACATTGTGCAGGGCATGCAAAGTCCGATTATGATTGCTTGGGCCCTAACTTGTGTGGAGTATCTTGCATATCATTGCTCCTCCCATCCTTGTGCTCTTACACTCTTACTGCCCCCTCTTCTGCAAATTTCCCTGAGCTTCAGGATGGGGAGAGATTAAGCTGGCCTAGTTCTAGGTAGTTGATATAGAGTCTCTGAAGTTCTGGATTATGGTTTGTTGATTTTCTTTTGCTGTTTTGCTGCTCCTGCAATGCCCTTCACTCCATCCCGATGGGTATTGGAGATACCCTGGCCAGAGATACAAAGCTGTTAAACTAGAATCTTGTTATAAGAGTATATTCAAAGGTAGATGTAATAAAAGTAGGAAACCACAGTGAGGGAGGGGTCAAGGGTGATGTCTTTTAAATGCTAGCTGTTGTCACTACTGGAGATAATTTTTAATAGGTTGTTCCATGTTCTTCTTCATGAAATGGCACCTTGGAAATGGAATTAGTGACTGCTGCAGTTTGGGTGTCAAATGTTCCCTAAATTTCATATATTAAACATGTGATATCTGGCCTGCAGCACTATTGAAGTTGGGTACTGTTATGGTTTGAATATTCCCTTATGGGCTCATGTGTCTAAATTCTTAGTTGATGTTTGGGAGAGCTGTGGCAACTTTAGAAAGTGGAACCATAATGGAGGGAGACATATTAAAGGGGATAGGTCTTGAGGTTAATTAGCCACACCCTGCTTCTGCTAGTAGTTCAGTTTCACAGCTTCTTTTAGCCTTCATGATTCATGTGACCTAAGCCTCAGTCAGCTAGCCATGCCCTTTCCATTATAATTGACTAAATCTCCCCTCTGAATCTGTAAACCAAATAAATCTCCCTTTCCTCCCCTTAAGATGCTTGAGTACAATGGTATCTCACAGCATCAGAAAGATTAGCTGCCATAGAAATTGGTACTAAGATTGGGGTGTTGCTGTGAGACTAAGAGAATTTGAGCCCCCAAAGTGAAGTGTTATTGTGAAGCTCAGAGAACTTGGTTGAGAAATATTGTCATTGCTAGGATATGGCTAATGGGACTTTGTAAATGTTTGTTGGGAGTTTGGAACTTTGGGCTGGGAAACACTTTGCATCTTAGAGACAGGGTCGAAAGGGTCATTCTTTTGGGAGTTTGGAAGAGAGTAATACTGTGAGCGATGTGGACAGTGGAAGCCTATCTTGTGATAGTTCAGAGGGGAACAGAGACTGTATTGGGAACTGGGCAAGGGGCAGAGAGTTTGGCCAAGTTTTGCCCTTGTCCTGAGAGCTTGCCTGAAATTAAATTTGAATGTTTGGCAGAGGAAGTTTCCAGGCAATATAGTCTTGATAGTATGACATTTCTACTTCTTATCAATGTTGTTCAGAGTTAGGAATTAGGCAGAAAAGGAATTAGGCAGAAAGAAATGAAAACTATCATATTTGATGAGAAAAAAAATGGGAGAGCAAATTTAAAGGGGTGATAAACAGCAACATGGCTATTGTTAGAGATTAGCTTCCATGAGTGAACACAAAGCCTGTCCTTCATTTGGGCTCCTCTAAAGCAAAGGTCCAAGAGAAATTCTTCCCAACTTCAGAGAAGCTGAATTAGTCAATCTTCACCTACAGGTTATAGCAGAACTTGGCAAAATTGTTCATGTGGTACTGATTTTAGAGACATTAAATATTCAAGATTGAGGAAGGTGTGAATTCCTCTTCCAAGGTTTCAAAGAGTGGCTGAAGCCAGGCAATGTGTGACAGGACTGGAAATTCTGCAGAGAGGCTCAGGAAGGACATTTTGTGTTGTGGAGTTGAAGCTTGGCTTGTCATTGACAAGTGAAGACATTAGGGATCCCAGCACTAACCTGGGACAACTGCTAAGGAGAGTTGATATGATGGAAGGAGCCAGCCCAAGAGAGTAATGTATTTTGCAGGCAGCTGTGCTGGAGGGATGGAACCAAAGCCCTTTGAAACTGAGATAATTTCAACAAGAGGCTCAACTTTGAACTTGGAGCTACAGGTTTTAGAGTCTGTCTTGCTGGTTTTTGGTCTTGTTATGGACCAATCTTTCCTGGATGTGCCCCCATTCCTCCTTTTAGGAATGGAAATGTTTATTCTGTGCCGTTGTAAGTCAGAAGTATGTAACTTGGGTTTTGAGTTTACAGGAAGCTTTGAGCTATACATTTTTAGCTTATAGTTTACATCACAAGATGACCATGAACCCATGGGGCCAGGGGTGGAGATGTCATGGTTTGAATATAAGTTGATCCCCACAGGCTTATGTGTCTGAATACTTAGGTGATGCTTTGGGAAAGTTGTGGCAACTTTAGGAGGTGGAACAGGGGTTGGGTCTTGAGGATGGCTAGCCCCACCCTACTTCCGCCAGTAGTTCAGTTCTTGCAGATAGCTCTTTCAGCTTCCATAATGGATGTGATCTAAGCCTCCTCCAGCTTCTGCAAGCCAGCCATACCTTTTCTATCATAATGGACAGATCTCTCTGGAACCATAAGCCAAACAAATCTCCCCTTTCTCCCTTTAAGTTGCTCGAGTATCAGTCCTAGAGCAGCAGAAAGAAAAACTGTGGCAGGGACATTAGAACCTTTAGGAGGTGGGACCTAGTAGAAAGAAATGAGGCATCAGGGTGACCCCTTATCTGAGATGTTGGGGACCCCATCGTCTTTTTCTCTTTGCCATTGCTTTGTGGCTTTTCTCTGCCACGTACTCCTGTTCTGATGCGCGACCTTATCATAGGTCCCAAATCTGGGCCAAGTGATTGTGGATGAAAACTTTTGAAACTATGAGGCAAAAATAAATATTTCCTTCTTTGCACAGCAACAGAAATGTCATCCATCTAGTGACCGGATAAGTCAGGATCTCAACAAGAAAAAGATGAAGTACTCAAATTAAGAGAACCCGAAAGATCAGTAAGAGATTATGTTCTAAGACGGGAGACTTCAAATGAAACGCAGGCTTCAGAGCTGTTATCTCTGCTACAGTGATTAGGGTGAGAAGTGTAAACACAAGGACAGTGCTGTGTAGAGGGACCAACGTGAGTGAGCACTAAACTACGCACGAGAGAGCCAGACCCGTGTTATTCTGACAGGGTATGAGTATCACATCTACCTTTTGCTCCTTACTTCTCTTGAATCTTTTTCTAGCATCTGGTATTGGGCCAAAGAATCCAAACAGGTCGGTTACCAGCACAGGTAGCAAGATCAAGTATGGTCAACAGTCCTTCAGTGCAAAGAAAAACACTTGTCATTCAGCTATAAATTCTGAGTTCAAATTCTAACCCTATCACTTTGTCACTATTTTGTCTTTGAGCCAGCCATAACCTCTCTAACTCAGTTTTTTACCCGTTAGGATTTCTAGCTAAATTAAATGCATAATATACATGACATCATGACTGGTATATCATATGACATAGCAATGATTAAGAGACCTACTGAATGTGTAATGAATGAAGGACTACCAAAATAGCATAAAAATGGTGAAAGTATAGCCAAAACCACGATCTCTTCTTATGTCTGTAGAAAAGTTTGTAAGTGGGTCCATCTGAAAAATATGTTGTCCTAAAACAATTTTATAATTCTGTGAGGACAATATTCATTTAAAAGCTAAAGCAATTATTACAGATAATGTTTGACTATAATGTACTAAACAGATAAATTTTTATATTCATAGGCCTTTGATAAGACAGAAATTTCTGTTATTTTTCATTTTGTAAATGAAAACATAAAACTAAGCATCTCTAAAAGCTATAGATTTTAGATCTTGGAATGATTTATGTCAACTTCTTAATTTGAAGTTGAGAAAACTGATGCCCAGCAATGTGAACTGATCCAAGGCTATGACCTCGAGGGAAGCAGAGCTACTGCCAGAGCCAGGAGTTCCAGTCTTAGTCTGAACCACTTCTTCATAGACTGTGATTAATAACTCCTTAAGAGCAGTACTGACTAAGAGTTCCATAGTTTGTAAATCAGTATGAAACTTGCCCAGTGTGCAGAGTGATTTTCTGTTATTGTACAGATTCTGACAGAGAGGATTAAATTAACAGAAAGCCCTAAAGTTTTGCAATTTATCAAAGAAACTCTTACCATAGGTTACAATCAGTTACTTACCATAGGTTACTGCCTTCTGTTGTGGATACAAGCTATCTCAAGTAAATTAACAATATTTCCAGAAAACTTGAAATTAGGAGGAAAGTAGCAGATAAATATAAATGTTTGATACAAAAGGATGATTATGGTCTTCATAAGATCAAAAATATAAAAACTAATGATCTGAGTTCATGGTGAAGAGTAACTCACTAGCATCTCCTGATGTGATAGAATTATTTTCCTTATCACTTCACAGGAATCTGAGCAATAAGATGGGAAAAATTATACTTTATAACTATGTAAGATTTTATTTACTGGGAACTGGGAAATAAAAACGAAAACTAAAAGGAAAAGGAAAATTTTAAAGTAAATAGAATATCACCATTTGCCATTAGAAAAACAGATTTTGGCAGATAGTAAACAACATCCGTCTTCCTCATTATGTCTTTTATAAGAGTAACTCATTTTAAGATTATTGGAAGCTTTTTGAAACTCTGAAGAGAGGAGAACAAATTGTTTTTAGGGACTGAGACTAAAACTATGCTTGTGTCGATATACCATGTGGAGGGGTTATAGAACCTCCTGAGATGATTCTTTCTTTAATCAGAGCAAGCCCACTCCCAAATGCAGTGGGAGGAAAATCCTATTTGAACCTCAGGGAATCAGTTGCAATTACTTTCCAATTAACTTCTGCTTTCATTGCCCCTCATGGATGGATGACCTTTGAAGTATGTTTCCATTAACATGAAATTTGGAGTCAAAATATCTCTATACTTTCAAGCTTCAAAAATGTGATCACACTATCCAAAATGATTTTGAAGAACAAAATTAGCAGGTACAAGTATTATTGTACACAAATCAAATAGGAAAATCTTATGAGATGCTGTGTAGCATGGTGGTCATGAGTTCAGGGTATTTGTCAGCTTAAGTCTCTCATTCTTTATCTTGCTACTTAAATATTATTCTTATTATTTTTAATCCCATATTATTTTTCATTTCTTTTGTTATAGTTCCTCATTAAATTCGCACAGCAGTCTTTCACTTCAAAGGTGTATATTATTAGTGTGAGTTTATAGCAGTGGTGACTCAAGTTGAGAAGGCCTAGGAAATTTGCTGAAGCACACAGTTCCAAAAGTTATCTGACCTCAAAACCCATCTTTTTTATGCTGCTGCATTAAATTCTGATTTTATCATATTCGTAGTGTCTCCTAACTTATAATCACTATGGGAGATTGAATGAAAGAGGAGACCTTTTGTAATTATGTTGTGGATTGAAGCCTACTTGTGTGTTTTAAAAATTAAACACCTTTTTATTGCTTATAGTATTTTAAAAAGAAATATATGCGTTTGTTGAAAAGTTATAAAACTCTACTAATAAAAAGAAAATAAAAGTGCACATTCCCTTCATTCAAAGAGAATTACTGTTAGCTTCTTGGTATATGTTATTACCCATGTCCTGAAGATCATACAGTATAGTAATTTGTTCCTCATTTGTCACAAAATCTTTGTGACTCACAATATTTCCACAAAATAAATGAAGATCTTTCTGTGCATAAGATATTTTCTTTATATTGTCTTTGAGTGTCAGAAAGCCTACATTGTGGTTAGCCAATAGAGTTCCGCTTGGAATCTTTAATGATTATAAAGGAAATCAAGGACTCACAAATGAAACACAATAGCTGCAGAAGCCCTGAAGGAAAAAAGAAAATCAATGGTGGTTGCAAAGTCTTTGCTCCTTGGTGTAGGACTCACAATTATCCAATTTTAATCAGTCAGTGATAATGAAAATCATTCACTTATTCTGTTTCCAGCTAAATCTCTAGCCTGACTTCTTTCTGAAATGTAGGATCCTTATTCTCTTTTTCCCTTTCTCCTCCTTTCTCCTTGCTAAAATAAATAATAAAAAGAGCCTGTTAACTTCAAGACATTTGGAATGAATAAGTAGAAAGTGATAATAGCTAAAGATTACTCTATGCTATATCAAACTTCATGATTTAGAAAGACCGAGTGGACTGCAGATAGATACTATTTAAAAATTCTAAATATGGTGAGTTTGGGTTAAACATTCAGTGTAATTTCTATTGAAAAAATCAAAAAAGGAAGCAAACTAAATCAAGTTACTCAGTGGAATAGAGAAATGTCATGCTCCCATCGTCACTATTATTTTACTTCACCTTTCAACTTTTTAATAACATTTTCAATAAGTCATTGCCGTTGCTATCTTTTTTTTGAGTGTAGTGCTTACAATGAAATAAAAATCTAGGAAAGAGTGCAAAAAAAGAATGTATAAGGGAAACATACTTCTAAAATAAAATATTGAGGGTGCCTGCTCCTCGTGACACTCCACCTCTTGAGTCCATGAGTTCTTCTCCAGCTCCTTGCCCCTCACGGATTCATGTCTCTGAGTTCTGTTCTTTATCTCCTCTAATAAACTCTGCCTTAATCCTCAAAAAATTTAGAGATTTAGAATACTAACTTTTCAGTGATGAATTTAATATTCTAGTTTTATTTCTAATAGGTTTTCATAAGTTTAGAACAGAGATAAAATTAAATGGCTTGATAGAAACTCAGTTTATTACTTTTTCATTCATGTGGAACATCTTGAATTGCATAAATTTTGTGTGTTTTAAAACTTAATGATATTATTGTTATTATTTTTGTGTGAATGTGTGATGCATGTGAGTGAACATGTGTGGAGGTCACAGGACAACTTTGTGAAAGTGGTTCTTTCCTTCTGCCTTTATGTGAGTTCACAGTATTAGATTCATATTTTCAAGCTTGGGTGTCTTTACTTTTTGAGACATCTTGCTGGCCCAATTTGTGTGTGTGTGTGTGTGTGTGTGTGTGTGTGTGTGTGTGTGTGTGTGTGTTTAATTTGAAAATTGTAATTGATCCTTAGGCAAATCACAGGTAATCTAATGATTTTGTTCCAAATATAATTTTGGTGTGTGACCATTTTCTGATTCTTTTTGATGTATCTGTTGATTCAACAAGTAATAACTTTTGTAGGAGATAGTAATTTAAATGATAGATTCCATTTTTATTTCAGTATAATCCTATCACAGAAATGCACATCCAGTATAGAAGAACAAAACAAGTACTCTGGTTAATATGAACTAATCTTTTCATTGTGATATTCAGATATCATAGCTCCATATTTAACACATCAGCACCAATGTATTTCAACGTCTCTGTATTCCTTCATTATTCTATGACTATATTTTTCCTAATTTTAGCAATATCTATTTGAGTCAAAAGCAACTTATGTTTTATACTTTTATAGATCCCAAGCATAGAGGAAAGAGGGTTTGTTATTTACATTCTTTGGATAAAATAATAACTATACTGTTTGAACAGAAGAGACCCCCACATTCACTTTTATATCAACCAGATTTGTTTTGCTAACAGAAAATTGGTGAGTTCCATTGTTTTGAGGACTGTTTCATATTTGAGGTAATATTCAATTCTTTTTATTCTTTCTGTGTGTCATATACAATATGATACCTGTATGTTACATGATATTAAACATTGTCCACACCCTTAATCTCTTATCCACTCCCCCTCCTCTTCCTATTACAACTTTCTTCTCCCCTGCCAGAATCCCTCCTGTTTTCAAGTCTTTTCACATTTCCTGTCACTCAGTGCTCACGCATAAACAGTGCCTTGCTTGTGTGTGTTAAGGTATCAGTGGTGCCCACAGCAGGCTGGAAATCTCCTCCTGTCACCTCAGACACTGGTGTGCTTTGTTCTTGCCAGTTTTCAAATGACGCTGCCAGCCCAGACCTCCAAACTGAGACAAGCAGAGGTGACAGTTGAGAGACAATTTATTTTTCTTTCCTCTGCTAGTAAATGAAAAGAACCAATGCCCAGTAGAATGCAGTAAGCACAGGATCCTTCTCATTTTTGGTGTACGGTTTTAATAGAGAACAAAATATTCCCACATCTATAGATACTGAGGTTCTGGCTATACACAGTTATCAAATATCCCACATGCTACATGAAAATTCCAATGCAAGACTGGACATTCCATCATTGAACTCCCTGTTTTAGTATTTTTGTAGAAGCTGAGCTGTAGCAGTGATGTCATGCATAATGATATCATATGATGACTTCAAAGAAATCCATAGATATTTTGTCTTCTGGCTAGAGCACTTATTGGGGATGGAAATAATTTTGTCTACAATTACTGAAATTGGTTCATTTGCTATTTAGATAACATGTTCCTATTTTCTTTAAAAGTATTAGTTTGGGATGCTTTGACATTAAACAGGGAAAAGAATGTTCTGGGCAGTCAGCCATATCCTAGTGGGCATATCCGTACCTTGAATAGTCTCTCTGAACAAATATAGCAAGTCATCCTCTCATCAGAAAGTCCTACTTCATCAGCATGTCCTGGGATTTTGTCATATTTGTACTTACCCATCATCTGTTGTCTGCTCTCTTTGTACTTGAGAACATTGACTTATTATTGTAGAAATCAGATCTCAAGTTTTCAGTAGCACCCCCCCCATCACTAAATGTACCTGTACATCACCATCAAATACCCCAGAAACTTTTGCTTCAGTCGTGAGCAATGCGTTGAAAAAAATTTGGTGCTTAGCTTTATTTTGCTAGTAAGGGATGACAGTAGCAGCGTGAATTTTGAAATATGTCATATTTTCAAAGTTCAAAATATAAAAAGAAAATTGGAAAATGCATGCATCTTGAAATATAGGAAATGTAGCTTTGCATTGTGATTGCATTAGCTATTTTAGTACTGCTGCTACAAAGTACCTGACAGAAGAACCAAAGGACTTTTGTACTGAGGCATGAAATGAGCATCTAACCTAAAATCCTTCTGAAGTAGAATGGCAAAGCAGAGCAGTTCCATCCACAACACCAGGAGCTTGAGGTGGCAGCTGTTCACATGGTGGCAGACCAGGAAGCAGAGGTGTGGACCAGAACAGCAGTGGGTGTGGTGGTTGGGGAGGTATGTATCAATAGTCCATCCCTGTGATTGTTTTTGCCAGCCAGGTCCTACCACTTTAAGATTCCCCAATCTTCGAAATGCACCAGCTGGGAAACAAGCACTGGCCACATATGGATGTTTCAAATTCACACCGCAACAACAGTCTAAATCATTAGTAATTGGGACCCTCCCCGGGGTTGGCTGTTGGCTTAAGAAGAAGCCTTGCAAATTGAACCAGTTTGCATTTTTAGTAAAACAGCTAAAGGACAGACTATTACTATTAAACTTGTAATTCTTACCAGAACTTTCTGTTTATCTCTCAACTGTGTTAAAGTTATACATTTGGGATTTGTTCATGAATATTGAGTTCATAAGGAACAGACATCAGATTAACATTTGGAAACCCAGTCTATGTTTACGTGTATGGTTTTATTCAAGTAAAACTTTCTTTTAGCCTTTATCCATTCAGCAGGAAATAATAATTTTACTGTGTTCTGATATGCAAAGTAATATATCCTTTGATGACTATATACAAATATTCTGTATCTTGCTGGCTGCCTTACGGAAGCAAATATTAGAAACATCATTGTGTTCCTATAGTAAATGCATGCTTGGTACATGTATAAGTCAATAAAATGAATATAATCAATAAAACATATTGTGTGTATGCATGTATGTGTGTGTGTGTGTGTATGGAGCTATGGCCTGAATAGCCCGCAGCTGTCAAGTTGGCATCTGAATCTATCACAGTATGTTAATTCACATGGAAAGAAACTACAAAAGTTCAAAGTTTAGGTTTTTCAAAACATTCAATTGGAATCTCTGTAGGGATAGCTCATCACTTCAGATCAGTATCCATGTAATTGAGGGTATCTAGGAAGATAGAGTCATAATATGTATATTCTCACTTGATGACTTGGTGGCTTCATGGACTAGATCATCAAGGATCATTTAGATAGATTTCATTCAAATGCTCTTCCACAAAATTTTCACAGAAGGGCCATTGGAACAAGAATTATTATGAAAGAGATGGTCACTTCATAGTTGAGTTGGTATTCCTTTTTTTTCTTAAACTTTGGCAGTTGTGCAGGCAGGTGACAGATCACAAAGAAATAACCCAGGAGGTGCAAACTTGATTTCCCAGAAAGGCTAACGGTATTCCTGCCTATCAATGATTGTCCAGGTAAATGCAAACAGAAATGGGCCACACCTGTAGACCTTCTTCTATAGGTGTGGCAATATCAAATATGCCTTAAATGGCCAGAAAAGAAACTTAAGAGAAAAGGATGGTTTTGGGAAATCATTTGGGCTTAAAAGAAATCATTTTTTTCCTTAAATTAATATGGTAGTTATATTCATCATTTTTTACAGATTTTGTACAAGATTTGAAGGGTTAATAACCAATATCAATTTTTTAACATGTTTGTGGGGGGGGGTGTACATGT
This sequence comes from Typhlomys cinereus, assembly GCA_023101885.1. Lineage (NCBI taxonomy): Eukaryota > Metazoa > Chordata > Mammalia > Rodentia > Platacanthomyidae > Typhlomys > Typhlomys cinereus. Next base: position 980,091 of record JALPQD010000198.1, read on the forward strand.
ATGTGTGGAAGTGTGTACAAGAGAGTGTGTGTGTGTATGTGCCTGTGGCGGCCCAAGTGTGACATCAGGACCTATCCCGAGTTGTTCTTTCATCTTACTGCCTTGCTCTGGGATTTCCTAGGCTCCACCTTCCAGTGCTACTCCCATTTCGGCTTGACATTTTTTTGTGTGGGATCTGGGATTGCTTGTGAGGTAAAGACTTTACTCACTGAGCCCAACTCCCAATACTGAATTTCTAAATTTCTAAATAAAGGGAATAAAATGAAAAAAGCCTAGAGAAATGAAATCAATGCAATTTTCAGGTTACTGATCTTTTGATGGTAATTTTGTTTATTTGAATGAGCATTCATTGTTATCTACTATATGTCAAGCCTAATGCTAGTACAATGATGCAGGGCATAGGATGCCGTTGGTCAAACTCCTCATACTTATGAGTCTCAGAGACTAAGGCACAGGTAACATTGCCAAAATTCAAGAATTAATAAATCCATGATGAAAATTTATTTTGATGAAAATTTATCTTTTAGCAAAGGATCAGGATATTCACAGTAAAATCAATAATGTAATATATATTAGTGTGTGTTCACAGCTCCTGAGTGACCACAAATTATATAAAGTGATGTTAAGAATGGCTACTCAGTAAAGGTAAAATAAGGTACGTGTTCAGCTGTGCTTGCTGTGATGAAATATTATCTTTTCTTGTGAATGCTTAAATATTGATCATCATGCCAGCTCACATTATGTGATGATTGAAAGTGTTCCATATAAATGTACCCTGGGACACAGGATATTTGTGTGAGGTTTTAGCTGATGATAACTGATTTTACTTTGAATAGTTTGCCCATACCACAGATTCACAGATGCAAAGCTAGTTCTCTAGGAATAGCACATAGCACTAACCCTGAAGTGGCGCAGTGAGGACACAGCTTTGTGCCATCATCCTGGAGAAGAGATTGGGGATTCAAGATGATGGTCACGGCCATGACCACCATTGGCCATTTTACTTTTTCATTGGGAACTCAACCTTGCTACAACATTGGTGTGTTTCATAACTGTTGAGAACATATGATTGTAGAATATGATTGTCGCCAAACCATGGGCTTTCCCAAGAGAAGGGGAGTTATGACTGTGTGTTGGGAAACTGACCTGGCCATTTGGAAGTTCCCAACTTTCAGACCTGAGGATGGTTGGGGTAAAAGGTAACGTAGGTACCAAGACTTGTGCAGAAATATGAAAATTGGTGGATGAATGGAACAGAAAAGAAGACTGAGTGGAAAGAGAAGATTTTTGTTTCAAACTTTAAGTAGATATCTACAAAATGCTAAAATGTATCTGCTGTTACATTAAGACATTATTCTTTTTTATTAATAATTTTTATACAAATTTGATAGGTACCCATTCTCCTCCCTCCATCCACCTCTCCCTGTATCCCCTTGCTCTTTCCCTCCTATTCCCCTTCCTTTCTCCCCCTCCCTCCCTTTCTCCCAGTGTGCCCTTCCCCCCCATTCCTGGAGCATCCTTTAGTGTGCATGTCAGACTTCCCTCTGGGTCTTCCTCTCTGATGGAGTGTAGGGACTCAGTAGCATTGCCTAGAGCTCTGAAACAAAGATTATTCTTGAGCATTGCCTTGTCTTTAGATCAGAGATTGTATTTGAGGGTCATTTTTAATAGAAAAGATAAATAAGCCAGGTCTATAAGGATCATGCAACAGAACATTCCTGCTGATTTCAATACCAATGATTTCATTTCCGCAAAGAATTTTCTTATGACTCATTCATATTTGTTCATTCAGTTGATGAATTCAGTCTAGTTTAAGGTCTACAGAGTGAGTCAGGCAGCTTTAAGAATGAAGAGAATGATGTCCTTTATCAGCAGATCTCCCAAAGCTCCCTTCTGCTTGTTCTTTCCCTGTATTCTTGGCCAGAGTGGGTGAACATGAACTCGCTCCCTCCCCCTTTACACGCTTCTTCCAGAGAAGTCTAAGTTTTCATTATTGTTATTTTGGGATAAAGATGAAGGTAAATGATAAATAGGTTAGTTTGGGTTGGCAAGGCAGTTCGGCAGGTAAGGTGTCTGTTTCTAAACCTGGTGAACTTAGTTCAGTCCTTCAAAATACACATAGTGGAATGAGAGGACTGACATCCAAAAGTTGTCCATTGATCTCCACCATTGAGTCACCACTCTCTCCTTTCTCTCTCTCTCTCTTTCTCTCTAGTAAATAAAACATACATTAGTTGAAAAGTTGGGTTTTATTTTCTCTATTGAAAAGTTTTCACAAAATCATTTGTGCTAGTAAAAGAATTATATCAATGGAATAAGTTGAATCCGTTTGTACATTATCAGAATATTTATCAAGGGACAAAGTAAAAGACATTTTAACAATGAGAATTTGGACATCAAAGCATTTCCTGCAACCTCTAAAATAAAAAATATCATCAAAGAAGTTTGTGATCAACATATTTTTATGTCCATGAAACTTATTGAAAAAACAATTTGATGTTTGCATTTATTGGGATAATAAAATCATTTGGAAATTTGCATTATGGATATAATTTATAATATTAGGAAGTGTTTTTACTGACTATCTTAAATATCATTTTTTCTTTCACTTAATGAATTTCATCATTAAGTTCATCTGATTTTTTTTTCAGACATAAGTATGATTTTCCAATGGTGACATTGTTCATTTGGAGAAATATGGCCCATTTAATAATAATTTGCTTTATGATAATTTCTAGGAAAACACTGTGATAAGAATTAGAAGCAGAGTATTTGTCATTACTTTTAGCCTCTTGCAACAAGCTGGACACATAAAAGAACTTTAATGAATACTCCAAGGTACAGTGAGTGAAAAAAGTTTAATGAAGTTAGGTAATTACAACCAGATATGGATTTGCTTCTTTTTTATGGGAATAGATTTATTTATTTATTATTTATTTATTTTTAGATTTTTTCTTTTTCCCATTTTTATTTTTTTTCTATTTTTACAAACACACTAAGTATTCATCCCAGCTTCCCTTCATCATCCCTCCTTCCCATCCCTTCCTTCCTTTCACCATTTCCTTCCCCTCCCTCCTACCCTTCTGCCTGTATGCTTCTATGGATCCCAAGTTTCACTCTGGCTTGTCTCCTCTTGTGGGTACTCAAGTCTCCGTGGTATATCAAATTACCTCTCTTCAGGTCACCCCACTGATATATGCATTCTCTTTCACTCATCCAGCTTTAGACCCAAATATTTCCACTCCAATTTCCCATTCTATGGTATAATAATAGCTGCCTACAAAGCAGTTTTATGTACTGTCTTTGTATCTATAGGTTTATTGTCTGTCTTCCCTATTAATCTATTTCCTTCCCTTTTTTAGGTTCTTGATAAAATATGATTTTAATAATAGTCAGAAAAATGTCTGAGGGAATCATAACTTTTTCTTAAATGTTCTAATATATTTTGGTTATATAGAGTTGACTTTGGAGTTAAAAAATGAGCTTGATTTCCCTAAAATATATGCTTTACCCTCAAAATTCAAAGCTGAATGTGTGTGTGTGTGTGTGTGTGTGTGTGCATGTGTGTGCATGTGTGTGCATGCGTGTGTGTGTGTGTGTGTGTGTCAGAGGGCACTGTGTATCCCTGTGGAGGACCAAGGGTGACTTTGCTTCTACCTCCTTCTTGCTTTGCTCTGGAATTTCTCAAGCTCTGTCTCCTAGGATTGGAAGTGTTGGCTGCTGCTCTTTCCTCCTGTTTTTTTTACATGGGACCTGGGATCTGAACTCAGGACCTTCTGGTTGCAAGACAGAGTTTTAACCCCTGAGCCATCTGTCCATAACCCAAAAATTGAATTTTAAACAATTGCATCATCATATTACTTTGACTTTCTGTCTAAAATATTTGACTTCTCCCAGACACAGAAAATTAAGCACTGTATGTATTCTCTAATAGGTGGATCCTAGTACCAAACCCACTTAGAGACACTCAAGGATAAATCTCTGTAATACCTACAGTAATTGCAAAGATTATAAACAGGAGGGATGGGGAAGGAGGGCCACACCAGAAACAAGGAGAGAGGGGATCATGTTACAGCAGAGAAAATAGGCCACTATCAAGGGCTGCAAGTAAGTAATGAGACATCTGGTTAAGTGCACAGACTTTCCTTCCTGGTCATTTGCAACTGATGGGGTATGATCTCACCAGAAGGGGATGGCATATAGTCTGGCAGATAGAAAGTAACCATTTTGCAAATGGGAGACCCCTTCCTCACCATGGTCTCCTACTTTTATTCCATCTACCTTTGAATATACTCTTATAATAAGACTCTAGTTTAACAGGTTTTTATCTCTGGCTAGAGGGTGACAGCCAATACCCATCAGAATGGAGTCAAGGGCATTGGAGGAGCAGCAAAACTGAAAAAAAATCAACAAACCATAATCCAGAACATCAGAGACTCTATGTCAACCACCTGGAACTAGGCCAGCCTAATCTCTCCCCATCCTGAAGCTCAGGGAAATTTGCGGAAGAGGGAGTGGTAAGATTGTAAGAGCACAAGGATGGGAGGAGTAATGATATGCAAGATACTCCACACAAGTTAGGGCCAAACAATCATAATAGGATTTTGCATGACCTGTGCAATGTCCAAGACATTATTGACCCCTCAAAGTCTAGCATGGACTAAAGGCACTAGGATCCTTAGAAGCTAGGGATTAACAGCCACAATAGTGTTCCTATACTTACGGGGAACACAAGATAGAGTTTTAGGAAATGCCACTGAGTCCTTATACCTCATCAGAGAGGAGGACCCAGAGGAAAGTTTGACATACACATTAAAGGATGCTCTAGGGATGGGGGGTGGAGGCACTGGGAGATAGGGAGGGAGGGGGGAAAGGAAGGAAAAAAGGGGGAAGGGAGGAAGGGGGTTCACGAAGGGGTGGAGGGAGGGAGGGGACCAGTGTACCTATTGTTTGTATGAGCGGAAATAAATTAAAAAAAACTTCTCCTATAGTTTATGAGCAACGTTTTTTAGTTTTTTTTTAAAGTTTATGTTATATAAGATTGTAACCATAATCGAAAGTAAGAAGTACTGTCTTCATACCTATATATAGGTTTATTGAGTGTCTTCCCTATTGATCTGTTTCCTTCCCTTTTGGGAGGGGGGCATTGTTCTAGTTTACAGTAACAGGATGGGTACCATTCTGACAAGTGGGTCTTGAGTGGATTAAAAAAGCTGTAGGTTGTCTCCTTGATATTCATGCCACTATTATACTGGTGGTCACCTGTTGCCATTGTGACTTATACTGCAACTTACAGATCTTAGGTTGTTGATGGGGCTAGTGAATATGTCTCTCCCCCTGCAGCTTCTCCAGTATTCCTTGGTACTTGCTATCCAGCAAGGAGAAAGTCCTCAGACCAGGTCCAGTTGATATTGTAAGTTGATATCTTTTGTCCATCTCCTGTGATCCATTTGTGCTGCATCTTAATTAATAGGGTATTACTGGTAGTTTTTGGAGAATGACCAAGAGGAATGGCAAAAGCCCAGAATGTTTGAGGAACTTTAAACCTCTCTGACCAACATTTCATCTGGAAGTGCCACATCCTTGTTACTTCTAGTATAATTTTGTCCCTGGGTTCTAAGTAGATCAGCTTGAGGCTTTTGCTCTTCATCATAAGGATGGCCCGTTCTTGTTCCTTTCTTTAAAAGACTTTTATTTTTTTGACATATTACGGGCATAGGAAGTTCTTTTGGCTTTATTTTCCGTAATCTTTGGGTTTTGTGTAAGACCCTCTGTCCCTCCAATTTCCCATGTTGCGTTTGCTTCTTGATGAATAAAAATCCTTTGTAAGGGTATACAGACACAAAGTAGGTTCCTCTGAAGCTGTGAATTGGGGGGCAGAGCCAAAGAAGGAAGGAAGGAAGGAAGGAAGGAAAGAAGGAGAAAGGAGGAAGAAGGAAGGACTTTGGTGACTAAATTTAAATTTTTTTATTATTATTTATTCAATTGTGCATGTGTGTGTATGTATGTGCGCGCGCGCATGTGTGTGTGTGTGTGTGTGTGTATAGAACCACGGACGAATCGGGAACCACCATGGACGCCTCCACCTCCTTCTGCCCCAGGATTCACAGGCTCCGCCCTACTAGGACCAAAAGCGCAGGCCGCCCCTGCTTCTGCCTGGCGTCTATACGTGGGATCTGGGATCCGAACTCAGGACCATCAGCCTGCAAGGCAGAGGCTTAACCCCTGAGCCACCTCTCCAGCCCCTGGTGATTAAATTTAAAAAAAGCTAAAGAAACATGTTTATTACATTCAGAGGTTGTTTTTTGTGAAATCATTTTTTTGTTTTAATAAATTTATTTATTTATTTATTTTTAATCTATCAAAAATTTTTAAAAATTTTCCACTCATATAAACTTAACAGGTACACCAGTCCCCTCCCTTCCCCCACCTCTCCCTGTGTCTCTCCTTCCCCATCCCTCAGTGCCTCCCCCTCCCATCCCCAGAGCATCCTTTAATGTGCATGCCAAACTCTCCTCTGAGTCATCCTCTCCCATGAGGTGCAAGGACGCAGTGGCATTTCCCAGAACCCTTTCCTGTGTTCCCGTTAAGCATAGGAACACTACTGTGCCTTTCAATCCCTTGCCTCCAAGGATCCTAGTGCCTTTAGTCCATGCTACACTTTGTGGGGTCAATAATGTGTTGGACGTTGCTCAGGGCATGCAAAGTCCAAATATGATTGCTTCGGCCCTAACTTGTGTGGAGTATCTTGCATATCATTGCTCCTCCTATCCTTGTGCTCTTACAATCTTACCGCCCCCTCTTCCGCAAATTTCCCTGAGCTTCAGGATGGGGAAAGATTAGGCTGGCCTAGTTCCAGGTGGTTGATATAGAGTCTCTGAAGTTCTGGATTGTGGTTTGTTGATTTTTTTTCAGTTTTGCTGCTCCTGCAATTCCCTTCACTCCATCCTGATGGGTATTGGATGTCACCCTCTGGCCAGAGATAAAAAGCTGTTAAACTAGAGTCTTGTTATAAGAGTATATTCAAAGGTAAATGTAATAAAAGTAGGAAACCGTGATGAGGGAAGGGTCAATCACCCATTTGAAAAATGATTAATTTCTGTCAGTTAGCCTATATGCCCTCCCCCTCTGGTGAGATCATACCCCATCAGTTGCAAATGATCGGGAAGGAAAGTCTGTGAACTTAACGACGTCTCATTATTTACTTGCAATCCTTGATGGTGGCCTATTTTTTCTGCTGTAACATGGTCCCCTCTCTCTTTGTTTCTGGTGTGACCCTCCTTCCCCATCCCTCCTGTTTATAATCTTTGCAATTACTGTAGGTATTACAGAGATTTATCTTTGAGTGTCTCTAAGGGGGTTTGTTATTACGAGACACCTATTAGGGAGTATATAGGGCATTTAATTTTCTGTGTCTGGATACTTCACTCAATATAATTGTTTCTAATTCCATCCATTTCCTGGAAAATTGCATTAATTCATTATTTTTGATGTCTGAGTAGTATTCCATTGTATAAATGTACCACATTTTCCTTATCCACTCGTCAACTGTTGGACATTTGGGTTGATTCCATGACTTTGCTATTGTAAACAGTGCTGCTATGAACATGGTCATGCTTCTGCTATCAAGGAGAATTTTTGCTGTATGGGGAGTTATTCCCAAAAGAGGAATAGCAGGGTCTTATGGCATTTCAATCTTTAATCTCTTTAAGAATCTCCAGATGGCTCGCCAGAGTAGTTGTATGAGCCTGCATTCCCACCAGCAATGTAGGCGAGTTCCCCTTTCTCCACATCCTCTCCAGCATTTGTCGTTGTTTGTATTGTGGATTTTTGCCCTCCTGACCCGGGTGAGATGATATCTCAGGGAAGTTTTGATTTGCATTTCCGTGATGGCTAAGGAAGTGGAACATTTTTTAAGATATTTGTTAGACATTTTAATTTCATCCCTGGTAAAGTTTCTTTTAAGTTCCAGGGCCCATTTTTTAATTGGGCCATTAGTTTCCTTGGTGTCTAGTTTTCTAAGTACTTTGTGCACTCTAGATACTAGAGCTCTATCAGATATGTGGTTAGTGAAGATTTTTCTCCCATTCTGTGGGTTGCCTTTGTACTCCTGTTGCAAAATCTTTATCTGAAGAGAAGCTCTTTAATTTCACAAGATCCCATCTGTTGAGAGTTGGTTGTAGTGACTGTGCTATTGGATATCCCTTTAGGAACTGTTGGCCTAGCCCAATCAGCTTGAGGGGAGTTCCCTACCCTTTCAACTAAGGTTTTTATAGTGTCTGGCCTTATATTGAGGTCCTTGATCCATTTGGAATTAATTTTTGTACATGAGACAAGTACGGGTCCAGTTTTAATGTTCTGCATGTGGATATCCAGTTTTGCCAGCACCATTTGTTGAAGATGCTGTTCTTTTTCCATTGGATTTTTTGGGCCCCTTTGTCAAAGATCAAATGGCTGTAGTTGTGTGGGCTTATATCTGGGTCTTCAACCCTTATCTGTGTGTCTATTTTGGAGGCAGTACCAGACTGTTTTTATAACTATGGATTTGTAGTATAGACTAAGGTTTGGTATGGTGATACCTCCAGCAGTATTTTTGTTACTCAGGATTGTCTTTGCTATCTGGGTCTTTTGTGCCTCCATATGAATTTTGACATTGTTTGGTCAACCTCTTTAAGGAATTGCTTTGGGATTTTAATTGGTATAGCATTGAATTTGTATTTTGCCTTTGGTATGATGGTCATTTTTATGATATTGATTCTGGCAATCCAGGAACATGGGAGGTCTTCCCCCTTCTGGTGTCTTCTGCAATTTCTTTGTTTAGGGTTTTAAAGTTTTCATTACTTCCTTGATTAGGTTTATACCAAGGTATTTCATTTTTTTAGGGGCTATGGTAAATGGGATTGTTTCTCTCAGGGATTTTCCACTTCTTTCATTCTGGGCATATAGGAAGGCCACTGATTTCTGTACATTTATTTTGTATCCTGCCACCCTTCTGAACTTCTGTATTAGTTACAGGAGCTTCCTGGTGGAGTTTTTGGGATCACTCAGGTATAAGATCATGTCATCTGCAAATAGGGATAGCTTGACTTCTTCCTTGCCAATTTGAATCCCTTTTATGTTCCTTTCTTGTCTTATGGCTTCAGCTAAGACTTCAAGTACAATATTGAATAGAAGTGGTGAGAGTTGACAGCCTTGTTTTTTTCCTGATGGAAGCAGGAATGCTTCCAGTTTTTCCCCATTGAGTGTAATCCTTGCTGTAGGCTTGTTGTAGACAATTTTTATTATATTGATAAAAGTTCCTTCCATTCCAACTGTCTCTAGGGTTTTGATCATATAAGACTGTTGGATCTTGTCAAAACTTTTTCTCCATCTATCGAGAGTATCATGTGGTCTTGGACTTTGGACTGGTTTATAAAGCTTACTTGATTCCCGTGAATGATCTTTTTGATATGTTTTTGAATCCAATTTGCTAAGACTTTGTTGAGAATCTTTGCATCTGTGTTCATCAGAGAGATCGGCCTATAGTTTTATTTTTTAAGCGTATCTTTATTAGGTTTTGGGATTAAGATGATAATAGCTTTATAGAAGGAATTTGGTAATGTTCCTTCCTTTGGTATTTGATGCAACAGTTTAAGGAGTATTGGTGTTATCAGCTCCTTGAAAGTCTGGTAGACAAAGGCAATATACAAATTCAATGCTGTACTAATTGAAATCCCAAAGCAATTCCTTAAAGAAGTTGACCAAACATACTTCACTTAATATAATTCTTTCTAATGACATCCATTTCCCAGCAAATTCCAGTAATTCATCATTTTTGATGGCTGAGTAGTACTCCATTGTATAGATGTACCACAGTTTCCTTATCCACTCGTCAACTGTTGGACATTTAGGTTGATTCCATGACTTTGCTATTGTAAACAGTGCTGCTATGAACATGGTCGAGCTTGTGCTATCGAGGCGAACCTTTGCTGCTTGGGGGGTTATTCCCAAAAGTGGGATAGCAGGGTCATATGGCATTTCAATCTTTAATTTCTTTAAGAATCTCCAGACGGCTCGCCAGAGTGGCTGTATGAGCCTGCATTCCCACCAACAATGTAGGAGAGTTCCCCTCTCTCCACATCCTCTCCAGCATTTGTCGTTGTTTGTATTATGGATTTTTGCCATCCTGACCGGGGTGAGATGATATCTCAGGGAAGTTTTGATTTGCATTTCCCTGATGGCGAAGGAAGTGGAGCATTTTTTAAGATAATTGTTAGACATTTTAATTTCATCCCTGGTAAAGTTTCTTTGAAGTTCCAGGGCCCATTTTTTAATTGGGCCAGTGTTTTCCTTGGAGTTTAATTTTCTAAGTTCTTTGTGCACTCTGGACAGTAGAGCTCTGTCAGATATGTGGTTAGTGAAGATTTTCTCCCATTCTGTGGGTTGCCTTTGAGCTCGTGTTACAATCTCTTTATCTGAACAGAAGCTCTTTAATTTCACAAGATCCCAACTGTTGAGAGTTGGTAGCAGTGACTGTGCCATTGGATGTCTGTTTAGGAACTGTTGGCCTAGCCCAACCAGCTCGAGAGAGTTCCCTATCCTTTCAACTATGGTTTTTAAAGTCTCTGGCCTGATATCAAGGTCCTTGATCCATTTGGAATTAAGTCTTGTACATGGTGACAAGTACGGGTCCAGCTTTAATCTTCTGCATGTGGAGATCCAGTTTTGCCAGCACCATTTGTTGAAGATGCTGTTCTTTTTCCATTGGATTCTTTGGGCCCCTTTGTCAAAGACCAAATGGCTGTAACTTTGTGGGCTTATATCTGGGTCTTCAATCCTTATCCATTGATCTGTGTGTCTATTTTGGAGCCAGTACCAGGCTGTCTTTATAACTATGGATTTGTAGTATAGACTTAGGTTTGGTATGGTAATACCTCCAGCTGTGTTTTTGTTACTCAGGATTGTTTTTGCTATCCTGGGTCTTTTGTGCCTCCAAATGAACTTTGAGATTGTTTGGTCAACTTCTTTGAAGAATTGCTTTGGGATTTTGATTGGTATAGCATCAAACCCAGAAAATTAAGCGCCGTATGTACTCCCTAATAGGTGGCTCCTAGTACCAAACTCACCCAGCCCACATTGGGACACTCAAAAGTAAACCTATGTAACACAGTAATTGCAAGGATTATGAACAAGAGAGATGGGTTAGGAGGGCCACACCAGAAACAAAGAGAGAGGAGACCATGTTACAGCAGAGAAAATAGGCCTCCATGAAGGTCTGCAAGTAAGTAATGAGAAACCTGGTTAAGTTCACAGACGTTCTTTCCTGATCTCACCAGAAGGGGAGGGCATATAGTCTAGCAGATAAAAAGTAATCATTTTGCAAATGGATGATGGACCCCTCTCTCAGTGAGGTTTCCTACTCTTATTACAACTACCCTTGAATGTGCTATTACAACAAGTCTCCAGTTTAACAGCTTTTTGTCTCTGGCAAGGGGGTGACATACAGTGCCCAGCAGAATGGAGTGAAGGGAATTGCAGGAGCAGCAAAACTGCAAAAGAAAATCAACAAACCACAATCCAGAACTTCAGAGACTCTATATCAATCACATAGAACTAGGACAGCCTAATCTCTCCCCATCCTGGAGCTCAGGGACATTTGCGGAAGAGGGGGCGGTAAGATTGTAAGAGCAAAAGGATGGGAGGAGCAACGATTTGCAAGATTCTCAACAATAGTTGGGGCCAAAGCAATCATAATGGAACTTTGCATGCCCTGCGCAATGTCCAGCGCACTGTTGCCCTCATAAAGTCTAGCATCTGATAAGGGCACCGAGACCCCTGGAGGCAAGGGATTGACAGCCATAGTAGTGATCTTATGCTTAAGGGGAACAAGAGAAAGGGCTTATGGAAATGCCACTGGGTCCTTATATGTCATCGGAGAGGAGGACACAGTGGAGAGTTAGGCACACACAATAAAGGACTCTCTGGGAATTGGGGGGGAGGCACTGGGGGAAGGGGAGGGGGAAGAGGGGGGAGGGAGGGAACTGGTAAAAAATTTTTAAAATGTATAATTAAATTTTTAATAAAAAAAAAAAAAGAAATGCTCACATGCAGCAAGATAGCACTGCTAAAAAAAAAAAAAAAAAAAGAAGTTGACCAAACAATCTCAAAATTCATATGGAGGCACAAAAGACACAGGATAGCAAAGACAATCCTGAGTATCAAAAACACTGCTGGAGGTATCACCATATCAAACCTTAGTCTATACTACAAATCCATAGTTATAAAAACAGCCTGGTACTGGCTCCAAAATAGATATACAGATCAATGGATAAGGGTTGAAGACCCAGATATAAACCCACAAACTTACAGTCATTTGGTCTTTGACAAAGGGACCCAAAACATCCTATGGAAAAAGACCAGTATCTTCAACAAATGGTGCTGGCAAAACTGGATATCCACATGCAGAAGATTAAAACTGGACCCGTAGTTGTCACCATGTACAAGACTTAATTCCAAATGGATCAAGGACCTTGATATAAGGCCAGAGACTATAAAAACCATAGTTGAAAGATTAGGGAATTCCCTCGAGCTGATTGGGCTAGGCCAATGTCACAGTCACTGCTACCAACTCTCAACAGTTGGGATCTTGTGAAATTAAAGAGCTTCTGTTCAGATAAAGAGATTTTAACACGAGCTCAAAGACAACCCACAGAATGGGAGAAAATCTTCACTAACCACATATCTGATAGAGCTCTATTATCCAGAGTGCACAAAGAACTTAGAAAACTAAACACCAAGGAAACTAATGGCCCAATTAAAAAATGGGCCCTGGAACTTAAAAGAAACTTTACTAGGGATGAAATTAAAATGTCTAACAAATATCTTAAAAAATGTTCCACTTCCTTAGCCATCACGGAAATGCAAATCAAAACTTCCCTGAGATATCATCTCACCCTGGTCAGGATGGCAAAAATCCACAATACAAACAACGACAAATGCTGGAGAGGATGTGGAGAGAGGGGAACTCTCCTACATTGCTGGTGGGAATGCAGGCTCATACAACTACTCTGGCGAGCCATCTGGAGATTCTTAAAGAGATTAAAGATTGAAATGCCATAAGACCCTGCTATTCCTCTTTTGGGAATAACCCCCCATACAGCAAAAATTCTCCTTGATAGCAGAAGCATGACCATGTTCATAGCACCACTGTTTACAATAGTAAAGTCATGGAATCAACCTAAATGTCCAACAGTTGATGAGTGGATAAGGAAAATGTGGTACATTTATGCAATGGAGTACTACTCAGCCATCAAAAATGATGAATTACTGGAATTTGCCGGGAAATGGATGTCATTAGAAACAATTATATTAAGTGAAGTATCCCAGACCCAGAAAATTAAGCACCGTATGTACTCCCTAATAGGTGGCTCCTAGTACGAAACCTACCCAGCCCACCTAGAGACACTCAAAGATAAATCTCTGTAATACCTACAGTAATTGTAAGGATTATGAACAGGAGGGATGGGGTAGGAGGGCATACCAGAAACAAGGAGAGAGTGGACCATGTTACAGCAGAGAAAATAGGCCTCCATCAAGGACTTTAAATAAGTAATGAGACACCTGGTTAAGTTCACAGATTTTGGTTCCTGATCATTTACAACTGAGGGGATATGATTTCACCAGAAGGGGAGGGCATATAGTTTGGCAGATAAAAAGTAACCATTTTGTAAATGGGTGATTGACCCCTCCCTCACTGTGGTTTCCTACTTTTATTACATCTACCTTTGAATGTGCTCTTACAACAAGACTCCAGTTTAACAACTTTTTGTCTCTGGCCAGGGGGTGACATACAATGCCCATCAGGATGGAATGAAGGGCATTGTAGGAGCAGCAAAACTGAAAAAAAAATCAACAAACCACAATCCAGAACTTCAGAGACTCTATATCAACAACCTGGAACTAGGCCAGCCTAATCTCTCCCCATCCTGAAACTCAGTGAAATTTGCAGGAGAGGGGGCAATAAGATTGTAAGAGCACAAGGATGGGAGGAGCAATGATATGCAAGATACTCCACACAAGTTAGGGCCCAAGCAATCATAATTGGACTTTGCATGCCCTGCACAATGTCCAACACACTATTGACCTCACAAAGTCTAGCATCAGCTAAAGGCACCAAGATCCTTGGAGGCAAGGGGTTGACAGCCACAGTAGTGTTCCTATGTTTAAGGGCAACACAGGAAAGGGTTCAGGGAAATGCCACTGGGTCCTTGTACGTCATCGGAGAGGAGGCCCAGAAGAGAGTCTGGCATGCACATTAAAGGATTCTCCGGGTTTGGGGGGGAGGCACTGGGAGATGATGACAGAGGGGTGAAGGGAGGGGGAGCAAGGGGGTCAGGGGGAGGAGGAGGAAGGGAGGGAACCAGTTTACCTACTGAGTTTGTATGAGCGGAAGTAATAATAAAAAATGTTAAAAAAAGAAATGAAAACATAACGGGAATATATCTGAAAGCACATGCTTCACAAGTTTTTAAATATATATATGGGCAGAAAATATATGTGCATAGTATGCTTTTATATATTTATGCTTATGAATGCTAGAAATAATTAAACATATATTTACTTATATTAGGTACTTTTAAAAATACTTTTGTATGACCACTATAAATAATGTGAGGAATATTTCTGTTGTATAGGGAATAGCTCATTCAGACTCACTGGGAAAATTTTGCTGGGATGGTGGTAGGAATAGCTAGTGTATTCATGGAGATGCTTTTAACTTAACGTATCAGCATTCATTTAAAATTTTAAATTGTAATTGAATCCACTTCTCATGTTTTGATTATAATATTAGTAACTTAATGAACTTTACAATTAAACCTGGAATTAGTGTGGCTGAATTGGGTTTGGGATAAAGAATGAAAATGTTCTTCATAATGGAAAACTACACAAACACAAAACAAATAAACATTCTATTAATTGTCAGAAAAAAAAAAAAAAGGTCTGGTAGAACTCTGTGCTGAATCCATCTGGTCCAGGACATTTTTTGGTGGGAAGATTCGAGATTACTTCCTCAATTTCCTCTTATGTTGTAGGACTATTTAAATAATTCGCAACTGGGGCTGGAGAGGTGGCTCAGGGCTTAAGCCTCTGCCTTGCAGGCAGAAGGTCCTGAGTTCAAATTTTAGACCCGATGTATAGTCCCCGGGCGGAAGCGGGTGCGGCCTGCGTTTCAGGTCCCGGTAGGCAGAGCCTGTGAATCCCAGGGCAGAGTAAACAAGGAGGAGGTGGAGGTGTCCATGTCGGTTCCCGAATTCGTCCGTGGTTCTGCACACACATACATACATATACACACATACATATACACACGCTCACACATGCATACACACACAATTGAATAAATAATAAAAGTAAAAAAATTCACAACTTCCTGATTAAATTTATGTAAGTTGTGTTTACTTAGGAATTCATCCATCTCTTTTATGTTGTCAAATTTCACAGAGTATAAGTTTTGAAATATGACATTATAATTCTCTGGATTTCTTGTGTATCAGTAGTGATAACTCCATTTTCATTTCTAATTTTGTTAATTTGGGTTTTCTCTGTCTTGCTTTTGGTTAATTTTGCTGGGGTTTATCAATCTTACTGATTTTTTCAAAAAACCAGCTTTTTGACTGGTTGATTTTCTATATCGTTTTCCTAATCTCGATTTTGGATATTTCTCCCCTTATTTTGCTAATCTCCTCTCTTCTACTGCTTTTGGGATCAGATGCTCTAGTTTCTCTAAAGCTTTAAGCTGCATTGTTATTTATTTCTGATGTTTCCATTTTTTTGATGTAGGCATTAAGAGCTATGAACTTATCTCTTAGGACAGCTTTCATTGTGTCCCAGAGATTTTGGTAAGTTGTATTTTCATTATCGTTCAGTTTCAGGTAATTTTGAATTTCCTTTTTAATTTCTTCCTGAATCCAGTTCTCATTCGCATCATAATGTTAAGTTTCCAGGAGTTAGTGTATTTTCTCTTGTTTGATGTGTTGTGGATGTCCAGCTTTAGGCCATGGTGGTTTGAAAGGGAACAAGCTTTTTTTTTTTTATTAAAAATTTAATTATACATTTTAAAATTTTTTACCAGTTCCCTCCCTCCCCCCTCCTCTCCCTCCCCTTCCCCCAGTGCCTCCCCCCCAATTCCCAGAGAGTCCTTTATTGTATACGCCTAACTCTCCATTGGGTCCTCCTCTCCGATGACATATAAGGACCCAGTGGCATTTCCATAAGCCCTGAAAGGGAACAAGCTTGAATTTCAACTTTCCTCTATATGTGGAAATTCGTTTTGTGACCCAATATGTGATCTATTTTGGAGAAAGTTCCGTGTGCTGCTGAGAAAAATGTATATTCTTTGGTGCACGGATGAAAAGTTCGATAGAGATCTGTAAGGTCCATTTCTTTCAGGATTTGATTAATTTCCAGTGTCTCTGTTGAGCTTTTGACCTGTTGATCTATCCCATGTTGAGAAGGCAGTGTTGAAATCCCCAGGAATTATCGTTTGGGGGTTGATTTCTTGCTTTAGACGCTGTAGGGTTTTCTTAATGAATGTGGAGGGGCCTTTATTAGGTGCATATATGTTCAGTATTGTGAAGTCTTCCTGGTGAATTGTACCTTTGACTTAAATGTAGTATCCATCTGTGTCTCTTATAATTATTTTTTGGTTTGAAGTCCACCAAAGGGTAGCATAATGGCTACCCTTGCCTGTTTCCTGGTTCCATTAGCTTGCAAAATTTTGGACCAGCCTTTCATTTTTAGGATGTGCCTATTTTTTGTGGTGAGATGAGTTTCCTGAAGGCAGCAGATTGATGGGTTGTGGTTTTTAATTCAAGTTTGTAGTCTGTGTCTCTTGATTGGTGAGTAATACCATTGATATTTAATGTTATAATGGAGAAATTATTTTTAATTCTGGATATTTTTTATGTTTACTGGATTTTGTAAGTGTATTGTTTGACATTCATGTTTTGGTGGTATTGTACTTCCATTCTGTCCTCCTAGATACACTTGTTTTTGTCTTCAAGTTTGAGTATCATTTCTAGCATTTTTTGAAGGCCTGGAAGTTGTCTTTGTGCTGGTAAACTTTTCTTTCTCCCTCAATCATGACAGATAGTTTTGCCGGGTATATCAGTCTGGGTTGGCATTTTTGCTCATTTAATACATGAAGTACATCTCTCCAAGCTCTTCTTGCTTTTACTGTTTCCATTGAGAAGTCATTTGTTATTTTAATAGATTTACCTTTAGCAGTGACTTGCTTTTTTTCTCTTGAAGCTTTCAGCATATTTTCTTTGTCTTGAATGTGCAGTGTTTTGACTATTATTTGCCATGGCGATTTTCTATTTTGGTCATATCTGTTTGGAGTGCAAAATACCTCTTGTATTTGGATGGGCCTCTCATTCTTTAGTTGAGGGAAGTCTTCATTTATGATAATTTGAAAAATTTCCTCAGGTGTGGTGTTTTGGGATTCTTGTTCTGGTATTCCATGAATGCGCATGTTAGGCTTCTTCAGGATGTCCCATATCTCTTGAATATTCCTCTCAAGTATCTTTTTGGTTTTAACAATCTCTTCCATTGAGCTGGTTAATTCTCTCACTTTGTCTTCGAGATCTGATATTCTATTTTCTGCTTTGCTAGTTTTGCTGATACGACTCTCTGTTGAGTTTTGGGTTGAAAATAACTTGTCTTTTAGTTGGATTTTAAACTCTGTCTGAGACTGTTTCAACTGCTCTATGCCTATTTTTGTTTCTTGAACTGTTTTTCTCAACTCCTCCAAGTGCTGCTGTGTTCCTGTTCAAAGTGGTTGATGCGGTTGTTTAACTCCTCTCGAATTTCTTCTTTCATAGTATTAATCACTGTTATGGATCATACTTTGAAAGTCGTTATCTTGGGTCTGGCCTTCTTGGCTGTTTTCTGTGAATTTGTTCTGGTTGGAATCCATCATTATGGGGTTAATTGTTTCAGTGGGAGATTGGTCTTCTTGGGTTTTGTTTCTCATGGATCTGCACTTTGACTTGGGCATTGTTGTTTTGTGTTTTAGGACCTTTCAGTTTCTGTGTGTTTTTTTTAATTTTATTATTATTATTATTTATTCAATTGTGTGTGTGCGCGCACGCATGTGTGTGTGCCTACAAGGCAGAGGCTTAAGCTCTGAGCCATCTCTCCAGCTCCCAGTTTCTGTGTGTTTTTGACTGAACTGATTTAGTTGTTGTTACTACACTTGGGCAGTTATTACTAGTGCTTGCCTTGGAGTTGGGTATGTTTGTCTTTTGTTATTGTCATTTCCTAGATGAGGCTATTAGGCTGTTAGTACATCAGTTAAGTCAGGTTAAGTAGACAGGGGGTGAATATTAGTATGGTAATGCACTTTTATGATTTAGTATCTTGGTGATATGTGAGGGTGAGTGGTGTACTCCCTGGAGTTGTATATGTTTTTGGGGTGGCTGTATGGAAAAGTTAATCTACAGTGATTAATACTAGAAAGGAACAGTAAGGTGAAAAATGGAGGTTTACTTATCTTTGGGCTGGATGTGAAGAATCTCTCCCATGTGATAGGATGATTGTAGAGATCTTGAGATGTATGGCCTTTGACCATTAGAACTTTAGTTGAGTTTCCTTTGGACTCTATTGAATTGTGAGTAGCAGTGTGTCTTCCATGGACCACATATGTGGGTCCCCGGTGGGCCGTAGAGACAGAGGGTCTGATGTTGATGGCAGAATTCTTCACCTGTGACCTGGGACTTGGCTTAGTAGCCCACCCAAACTCTAGGGATGGAGGAATGTGAGCAAGTCCTATCCGGTAGGGTGGACAGGTGGGCGGGAGGAAGAAAGGGGCTGGGACCCCGGGCGTTGCCCAGGCAAAACTGGAGGCAGCCTGGGTGCCGCTGGGACACGGGGCGACCTGGGGGCTGGGCGAACTCACCTGGGATGGAGGACTGGGAGTGCGGTGGGGCTGACAGGCGGGCAGGAGGAAGAAGGTGAAATCATTTTTATCAACAATATAACTGTAATTCTTTTACATCCCCTGAACTCATGTTCTTTATGCTCGAGGCTATCTAAATAACTGAAGTGCAACATCTGGGATATAAATTTTGAATAAATTTTACTGTAATTACTTTTGGTCAACAATTCACTTGAAAGTCATAAATTTCCTGTGGATACTCATATGTTCAACTTTATGGTCAATAAATCTGATGGCTTTTGCAGAAATGTTGGCCTCAATTGCCCACAGAGGAAGAGAGGAAATGTTGAGGGGATTAAGAATTAAATGAAAGGGAACATGCAAACATAAACCGCAAATGTAAACCTCAGATTTTTTTTCTAAATTTGTTATTTATTTGCTTATGTGTTTATTTTTTTCTACAAGTGTCAATATCTTTGGGAGCTTTTTGTTTTTTCTGGTGGCAAGGCAGAGTGAGTACACCTCTAAATCATGAAGGTTTGTCAGACCCTCTGTTCAAACTACTGAATTGTGTGGTCTACACTCTTTCACTCCTACCTATCAGTCATTTTATTGTAAGGACGATGATGGGAATGGGGAATGTCTGTGAGATGGGTCAGAAGGTAAAGTACTTGCTGTTCAAGTCTGATAACCTCGTTTTTATTTTTGGAACACATATCATAGCAGAGGAGAACCAATTCTACTAAGTTGTCTCTGCAAGTGCATTGTGGTACACATGCACTCCTCTATTCCAATTATATGAATAGATATTAAAGTTGGAGAGATGGCTCAGGGGTTAAGACTCTACATCACAGGCAGAAGGACCTGAGTTCAGATCCCAGATCCCACGTAAAAACACCAGGAAGAAATGGTGGCAGCCTGCACTTCTGGCTCTGAAAGGCCGAGCCTGGGAAATCCCAGAGCTAAGCAAAAAGGAGGCAGAAGCAAAAAGGAGGATGATTTCCCTTGGGATTCCACAGGTACACACAGTGTCCTCTCTGTCTCTCTCTCTTTCTCTCTCTCTCTTACACACACACACACACACACACACACACACACACACACACAGAGTAAACGCAAAATAAAAAAAGAAATATATAGGGAATCAATATATGTCCTTTCAGAACAACCTTTAAAAGCTTGATGTTGATTAGTATGACCACAGGAGTCTATGCAGTCATCTGTTCTCCTTAAACATGGAAAGTATATTAGCACATCACAGGATGACCTAGTAAATAGAAGGAAGCACTTCCTGATGAGATGCATGTTAATTAACAAAGTACATTGTCAACTATGGACTTCTCTAGAAACAAAAATCCCTAGATAATTTAGTGAATAATTCAATGTTCATTGAATATTCTCATAGATCATTGAAAAAGTGTTACAAGTAAATTACTGCTCAATAAAAAAGTTGAACTTTCTTCATTATGGGAATTTTTAAGTTTTTTTAAGTTTTCATGTCTTTAAGTGGTGGAACTCATTTTTTATACTAGCTATTATATTCATAGTATTTTCCTTGATTAGTTTTAGGAATGTCACATTTTATGTTTGTATTCAATGCAAATGAGAAAAAAGTCTGTATAATTAGAACAATTGATATTTCCTAGTTTACTTTGTACCTGCCTTACTTTTTCATTGCATCATATGCCTTTATAATCTGTAACTTCCTTGATAACTCTTATTATCTCTGACATTGTGCCAATATTTGGGGGAAAAACTAATCTTGTAGTCAATCCAATAGAAAACAATGTACATACACATTAACACACGGCTCAGCTAAAATATCATTAGCATAAGATAACTCTTAATCTGAAACAGTCAAAAATAGGTTTTAGATTTTGATAGTATTTTTTCTTTAATCCATTGTTATTAGAATAGGCTTTTGTGTTAAATTATTTTCAGAAATACTTAATGTTAGCACAAATTAACTACTGTACAAGTATGCTGGCCCATATTCTGAAACTTTAAGTGTTTTGTAGATCAAAAGTAATATTTTATTTTTCTACATTGTTCTTTTGACTTTCTAAACAATTACAAGACAATAAATATCCTTGAAGTAAATTAATAATCACAGATTACAAAGAGGGAGGGGAAACTGAGATGTTAGCTGTCACTTACATATTGCTTTGAGTAATTGTGACATCTGATTGTACCAGAGAGTTATAACGTCTCTTCACTGGGAGATACTCCACTTGTTCTGAAATAATAGCAGTGTTTGTCAGTCTTTAATATGAAATGTAGTCAGTCTATGTCTTGGATTTTATTTTTAGAGCTAGATTTTCACTTATTGAGAGAAAAAACTAAATCATCTTTTACTTTAATTTTTTAAATTCTGAAACATTTTTAAGACTAAGGAAGAATTGTCCCCTCCTTATCTGTGTATTTGCTTTCTGTGATATGTTAATTCTAGTTAAAAAATATTAAGTTGATGTCATAGTTCAATTCTATTCAATTCTATTGAGTTCTTGGCACAGTTGTGAGAAATAATTCACTGAATTAAACCCCTAGCAAACCTGCAGAAGATTGTCTGATTGATAAGGAAAACCCTGAGCGGGTGAATAAGATGGAGGGAACTGGTTGAAAAGTTGGCATCCTTCTGTATACTTGGCCAGAAGCATTGATCTGATAAGTGAGGATTGTCCCTGTCAGCAAATCCCTGTGGATTTGATGTGGCCAGTTCTCTCAGCCCGTGATGTTGGTGTGCACTCTCCTGACAAGCCGGACAAAGAACCCTAACTAGGAATTGCAAGCCAGAATAAAACCCCTTCTTCCCTTAAGTCATTTGATCATGAATTCATCGGTAACATGCAAAGTAATTGCAACAATGGAAAATCATTGAAGTGCTGCGTAAGTTTTAAATTGTCCAGACTGGCAAAATGAAATTGCAGTTTGTCACTTCTTGCCAGAGATGTAAATCGTTCTTTAGACTAGGGTGTCCACAATGAGTACTCACTCATTAGTTTGGGGCTTCAGGACTCCTGGAAACCAGACAGACTGTCATGGCATCACAATGTTTGCGATCAAGAAACTCTTGTTTCTCTTTAGAGTGGCTTTAAAGCACAAGGATAGGGATGATGGAAATTTTCTTATGGTGTGTTATAATTGTTCTAGCTTAATAAGTTTTCTTATAAACACGTATGAGTAGGGAAAAGACCCAGTATATTTAGGGATCAACAATATCAGTGGTTTCTGACATCCATTGAGATCTTGGAACACACACTTGGAAACACCATTGTAAATATTTTATTAAATTATTAATAATTTATCAAATGCTTGCCCTTCCTTCCTTCCTTCCTTCCTTCCTTCCTTCCTTCCTTCCTTCCTCCTTCCTTCCTTCCTTCCTTCCTTCCTTCCTTCCTTCCTTCCTTCTTCTTCCCTCCTTCCTTCCTTCCCTCCTTCCTTCCTTCCCTCCTCCTTCCTCCTTCCTTCCTCCTTCCTTCCTTCCTTCCTTCCTTCCTTCCTTCCTCCTTCCTTCCTTCCTTCCTTCCTTCCTCCCTCCTTCCTCCCTCCGTCCCTACCCTTCCTTCCTCCCTCTCTCCTCAATACCTTCCATTTCCTTCCCTCCTCAATACCTTCCCTTCCCTCCTCAATACCTTCCCTTCCCTCCTCAATATTCCCCTCCTCTCTCCTTCCTTCCCCTCCCCTCCTCATCACCTTCCCTTCCCTTCCGCTCCTCAATACCTTCCCTCCTTTCCCTCCCCTCCCCTCCTTTCCTCCCTCCTCCTACCTTCCCTTCCCTCCTCAATTCCCGTCAATACCCCCCGCCCTATTTTCCCTCCCCTCTCCTCTCCCCGTCCTTCCCTCCCCTCCTCATACCTTCCCTCCCGCCCTCAACCTTCCTCCTTTCCCTCCCCTCCCCTCCTTTCCTTCCCTCCTCAATACCTTCCCTTCCCTCCTCAATATTTCCCCTCCCCTCTCCTTCCTTCCCCTCCCCTCCTCAATACCTTCCCTTCCCTTCCCTCCTCAATACCTTCCCTCCTTTCCCTCCCCTCCCCTCCTTTCCTTCCCTCCTCAATACCTTCCCTTCCCTCCTCAATACCTTCCCTTCCCTCCTCAATATTTCCCCTCCCCTCTCCTTCCTTCCCCTCCCCTCCTCAATACCTTCCCTTCCCTCCTCAATAACTTCCCTCCTTTTCCTCCCCTCCCCTCCTTTCCTTCCCTCCTCAATACCTTCCCTTCCCTCCTCAATATTTCCCCTCCCCTCTCCTTCCTTCCCCTTCCCTCTTCAATACCTTCCCTTCCCTTCCCTCCTCAATACCTTCCCTCATTTCCCTCCCCTCCCCTCCGTCTCTCCCCTCCCCTCTGTCTCTCCCCTCCCCTCCTTCCTTTCCCTTCCCCTCCCCTCCTTCCCTCCCCTCCCCTCCTTCCCTCC
Organism: Typhlomys cinereus; assembly: GCA_023101885.1. Classification (NCBI taxonomy): domain Eukaryota; kingdom Metazoa; phylum Chordata; class Mammalia; order Rodentia; family Platacanthomyidae; genus Typhlomys; species Typhlomys cinereus. The sequence goes on from JALPQD010000198.1 coordinate 1,003,415, forward strand.
CCTCCCCTCCTTCCTTCCCTTCCCCTCTCCTCCCTCCTTCCCTTCCCTCCCCTCCCTTCCCCTCTCCTCCCCTCCTTCCCTTCCCTCCCCTCCTTCCCCTCTTCTTCCCTTCCCTTCCCCTCTCCTCCCCTCCCTTCCCTCTCCTCCCCTCCTTCCCCTCTTTCCCTTCCCTTCCCTTCCCTTCCCTTCCCTTCCCTTCCCTTCCCTTCCCTTCCCTTCCCTTCCCTTCCCTTCCCTTCCCTTCGCTTCCCTTCTCTTTCCTTCTTCCCTTCCCTTCCCTTCCCTTCTTCCCTTCCCTTCCCTTTCTTTCACTTCCCTCTTTCCCTTCCCTTTCTTTCACTTCCCTTCTTCCCTTCCCTCTCTTTCCTTCCTTCTCTCCCCACTCCTGAAATCCTAAAAATAAAGACATTGTTGCACATAATGCTTACACTTTAATGTTAATTCAATAACATCTATTACATTATTTTTGCATAACTTTAATAACTTTAAAAATAAGATCAAAGTTTTTACATTACGTTTAATTATATCATTTCAATTTTACTGAAGCTGGAATATTTCCTTGGCCTTTTATTTGTTTTTAATGACTTTGACTTTTTTTTTTCTGAAGAACATAGACATGCTGTCTTATAGAATGTCCTTCATTGTGAAATTTTAAAACTATTTACTCATGAATAGAATTAAGCTGAATGCTTTTGGCAAGACACCACATAGATGATGTTTTTAGTCCATATTGTATCATACCGAGATGGCTGTCCCCCATTGGCAATGTCAAGTGTGTATGTTTGATTAAAGTCTTGAATGGGAAATGACTCCATTGAAAAGCATAGTTTTCTGTTTGCATTTAATATGAGATGAGAATGATCATCTCATTATCTTTGTACCTTTTACTGAACTGTTCTGGAATCTATTACACTGGTGAGAAAAACGTATAAGCCCAAGCTTATGGTGCTGTGTTCACACTCGGTCTACTACCTGGGCTCTGCTTCAAGGACATCGGTATAATTTTTCCTTTACTGTTTCCTAATACTATGTGTCAGTGGCACCTGGGAACCAGGGCACATTGTTGGGATGGTGCTGTACAGATGTTTCCAATTTAGGAAACAATTTATCCAAATTTGTGTATCATCTTCTTATGTGAAAGATGACATTATTATCACAAAGCTCTATGTTTTCCACCTTATTTCTTTAGGTCATATTTACAAAAATAAGCACCTGAAAATTTTGTTGACTTGCCTTCGATGGCAAGCATTGAAGATCAGTTGCTCTAAATAAAACTGCTGAAATCAATTAGATGAATGAATATTTTTATTGCTAGCATAATATAAGCTGTATTCTCGGAAATGATATTCTCAGATTAAAAATAATTTAAGAGCCCTATTGCCAAAAGTCCTTTTCTTATGTAGCTTCAAAAATCTTTTAAATAGATATTTATTTTTAGCCAGCTGGATAATTGGACATATTTAAGAGATACAGTATGACTTTTCAATGCATGTGACAGTGTATAACTAGATAAAGATGCTAACCATATTTGCAACCTTAAGCATTTATGAGATTTTGTGTTAGTTATGCTCAAAAGCATTTCTACAATTTTGTGAAATAGAAACTTGCTGTCAGTTACTGCTATCCTATCATAGTACAGATCAGTGGAAGTAATTCCTTCTGTCCAACAATATGCCTGTTTCCATTAACCTCTGATTTTCCTGTTTCCACTTTCTCCAACCCCTTGCTTGCAAAGCTTTACTATTCTACTTTTTGTTTTTACAGTACCAACTTTTTAGTTTATTTACATAAATGGCAAACTGATGTATTTGTGGTTTGGTTCCACATTTGTTTAATCAAAGTCCAGAATATTTTCAAGAAAAGATGCCAATGATAGAAATAAAAAACTGGACAACCAAAATTATGTGTATAAAATAAGGACAATACTATCTTATTCGGTGAGCTAAAAGAACAAATTTGAAGTAGCGGGTATCCACAGTGTATAAATGAAGAAAGTGATTTTCAATGCTAGCATGGTTTTAGGGCCTTTTATTGTTCAGGGTTAGTTTTATATTATACTTCATTAACCTGAATAGATAAGGCAAAATGTTAAGGATAGTCAGAAGAAAAATAAAATTAGTATATATAAATTCCAAATTAATGTATGGAAAATATTGCTAAAAAAGAAAACAAAAATCTCAATAGAAAATTAAGAAAAAATGACAAAAATTAGAAATATAAAAGGAAGTTCATATATGCCAATTATTATAATACATACAGATTGTCTGAACTCACCAATTGAATGACAGAGATCGAAGATAGGATATATTACTCTGATAGATATTTAGGGAAGACAAATCTAAAATAAGAAGATATCATAGAAAATACTGCTTAGGGCATTACTAATGAAGGAAACCTGGTATGACTATCAACAATATTGGGAAATGAAGAATTTTAAAACAAAAAGTTTAATGTGTTTATGTAGTCACAGTGTAATAAGAAAGGTTTTTTTTTACAAGAACATCTAAAGTTTTAAATATGTAATCAAATAGTATTCAAAAAATTATGAACTAAAATATCTACTACCATCACACAGAGAGATCACTATACATTTCCCATTACTAATAGGAAAAATGAATAAAGGTAAATATTTTAAAATGTAAGTGCAATTATGATTTAAAGGACATATGTAGAGTCTTATGTTTGTCATTAGAAAGTACATATTCTTATTAAACTTTCATAAATTAGATTTTTACAAAATGTATATCATGTAAAGAAGCAAATTGCATCCAATTTATGTACTTTTCTACCCTGAGGCGCTGATCACAATGAAATTAAACCAGCGTTTGAAAGAAAAGGTAAGGAAGGGTGTGAGGAAGTGGGTCAGTGGCAGATCACTTGCTCAGTGTCAAAGGCCCTAGTTCACCAAAAGCAAACAAGAACAAACAAACAGAAGGATAACTAAAAATATGTCATTAGTATTTGGAAATGAGGATAACCAATTTTTAAATCATATGACAAGAAGAATTCATTAAGATAATTAAAAATATTACACTATTGGTGGGAATGCAAAGTTGTTTAGCCACTATGGATGTCAGTTTAGAGGTTCTTTCAAATTCCTAAACATAGATCTACCCTACAATCCACTTACATCATTCTTAGGTATTTGTCCTAAGGAATTTAAGTCAATGTATCACAGAGATTTTTCATATAAATGCTTATTATGTTATTATGCACAATTGATAAGCTTTAGAATCATCTAGGGAAACAAATAAAAAAATGTGGTACATTTTTACCACAGAGTGTTTCAATCATAAACAACAAAGTTATGTCATCTATAGGAAATGGATAAAACTAAGTATGATCATATTAAGTAATCTAAGCCAGTTTCATAAAGACAAGTACATATTTTCTCTTTTATGGTTCCTATTGACCACAATAGCATCTTCCCTTCCTTAATTGTTTCCCCTTGTGATCTTATATTAGGGAATGTTTTTATTGTTTTGTAGTTATGTAGTTATATATATATGTATCTATATAGTTATGTATTTATGACATGAAAATAGAAACAAAGCTGCCTAGGGGAACAAAGGGGATTAATGGGAGGTAGAGAAAGGAAAGAGTGAGGGATATTGTGAGAATATGTTCAACACACATTACACTTGTATATTAAAATATCCTTATGTTACACAATACCATGTTCAGTGAATATACACAATAAAAATTAAGAAAATAAAATACTGAGAATTGAAAGATAGCAAAATACTTAAGATAAAACTTACAGAAAGCAATAAAAATACAGCCAACTTACAAGAGGAAAGTACTCGGAGCCAAATCCATTATCATAGGAAAATATTTTAATGAACTTCTGTTAGTAAGTGAAAATAACATATGCTATCAAGTAAAACCACTTTTTAAAACTATTGGCATTTTAAAGACTTGTGCTAACCTCATGACTCAAGACTTCCATTCCTTAAGAGAAATTCTTGCACATGTGAACCAAGGTGGTTATACCAGCAGTGACTGTAACAATAAAAAATGTTTCAGACAATGCACAAATTGCTAGTGGCTATTTAGAGTGCTGAAAGCATTTTGCCACATGGTCGTAATACAGTTATATGTAATACAATCACAAAGAGACGCATGAGATGAATAAAATCCCTACTAGTGTGTTCTGAGGTACAGAGGATTATGAACACCAGGGAAGGCACAAAAACATGATAATGGATGTGCCTTATGGTCTAAGATGGGAGCTAGTGGTAGTATGAGACTTCACTGAGAATTCTGAACATATCATAAATAATTTTGTGTCCTTGAGTAATGAGTGGGTGGATAATTCATCCTGTGTTTCTCCTGGGTTTGTGGGAATCACTCTTTTTGTTTTAAATATCAGACCTCCAGAACACATAGAGATTATATCCCTTGATTCTGAGTGTTGGTTAGTTATTTGGAGATAAGGGATGTGTGAACATCTGCAGTGAAGATGGGAATAAGAAACAGGAGGTGGAGTGTGAAAGTGTGTGTGAAGAGGGGGTCCAGGGAATAACTAGAAAAGTCAGAGTAGGAAGTAATGACATAGACAAGAAAGCTGCTCTGGATATATTTGGGGGAATGGAAGGCAAATATGGAAGATATTCCATAGACCCCACTGCTGTCTATTAGGAGTGAGAAAAGCTCATTTTGCAGCGATCAGAAAAGAACATTTCATTTTCTGCTTTGTCTTTTTAGATACTGTGTTTGTTTCGTCTGGTGATTTCTAAATTCACTATTTTACTTATCATTTATAACAGGAAATTGCTTCGACAAGGTGATCAACAGCTGACCACCTTCCACAACAGGGACATGGCTGGACTGAAATGGAAAGGGGAGGATGGGAGAGGAGAGGGATGAATGAGGAGTGAGGGAGAGTACGGTGTGGGAAGGGAGATATTGAGACAATGACATAACTTCATTTTATTTGTATATAAAAAACTCTCAATAAAATGTATAATTTTGACAAACAGCATGTAATACTCCATTGATTTTCTTGCAAAAAGGGAGACTGAATCTTATTTCATAAAATCATTTTAAACATAGAGCAAAGGCTATAAGTTGCATTAAAATGAAAGAAACGGGCATTAGCTTTTTTCACTTTGGGTTGCTTGATATCAGTCATTTCAATTCCAGTCCGTATGTCACTAATGTTTTGCAGACCATATTTTTTTATTCTTAAGCCAGAGAAATGCGATAAAACAGGTCACCTTTTTCATATGGACAAATAAATAGCATGCATACTTGACTGATTCAGGGCAGTATAGAACTACTTGGGCTACAGAGCTTTTTCTGCAAAAATATTTACCCAGAATACCTTCTAGTGCATATTAAGAAATGAACAAGAACATGTGGAATTTGTTTTTTTTGAATCTTGTCTATTTTACTTTTAATGTAAATGACTTCCAAGTTCATCGATTTTCTTGTAATTGGCAATATAGCTAAATAATATTAAATTGTACATATATACTACATTTTCTTTATCTTTAGTGAATACCTGTTGATGGATGCCTTGATTGATTTCATATCTTGATTATTGTGAAAAATACTCCTTGATAAATATGTAAGTGCAAGTATCCAAAATTGATACAATTACTTAATTTCCTTTAGAGATAGTTAGTGACAAGCAATATTAGGTCACATGATATTCACATTTTTCCTTTTAAAATGTATTTTCAAACTTTTTCTGTAGTGGCTTTATTATTTGACATTCATACTAACAGAACATAAGTGCTCACTTATTTGCATTCTTGCCAGCGTTTATTTTTGATCTTTGATAGAAACAACTCTACCGTGGGTGAGATGCTGTCTTTTTTTTGCCCTCATTTGTATGTCCTCGGTTTTCTGATCATTTTTCAGATGATCAGATGTATTTTGAGAAATGCCTATCCAAGCTTCTAGCCCATTTTAAAAAATTTTTGTCATTTTAGGTATTATGTGCTTTTAATTCCTTAAATGTTCTGATATTAGTTCCCTGTTGAATGACTAGTTTGCAAATATCTTCTTCCATTCTGTAGGCCAAGAAGGCATTTAGTTCTAAGTAGTCGCAGCTCTGCCTTTGAAATTGCTTTGTACAAGCTCTATTTAAGTGTCTTCAACAGATTCAAAGCAGAACAAACTCACCAAAATAATGGGGAATTCTGTGGTAGAGCTGGGAGCAGCTTGACTTATTTGAGATAAGAGTATATGTGTTTTCAACTCCTTTAAGATACTACTGTTGGAGGACTGTGGAGATTCCTTCAGGTCTCCAGGTTAATATTCTTTGTCATACCGAATAATAGTTTTCTTTCTGTTTGAGCCTGAGGAGACATTTTATCTACACTGAATATTGAATGGTCGTATCCTCTCTGTTCTCACTCACAATAGCATAACTTGGTTACATATTATCTTGCCTGAAGTCACACCAAATATTTTCCAGGTTTATTATCTTCTTTGAAGTAGGTAACTATATGTATGACATTGGTTTAAATGATGAAAAATTGATGAAAGAAATAATGAAGGAATCCCAGCATAGTAAGAATGACCTAAGTAAAAATGTGCTGTAATAGGTCAAGTGAGAATTGTGAACAAGATCCAATTAAGGTAAAATAGGATGTATTAATTTCTTGTAGTCGACCAATGGGAAAGCTCATGGAGTTTTCACAAAAAGAGAGATTTCTTTCTCTTTTTTTCTTTCCTTTTTAAAAAAATTTAAAGGAGAACATTTGAAAGAAAGTTCTTTAGGATTTCAGAAATGCAAGGATGTCATTTTCAGCAGAGAAAACCACTGTCATTTTTGGCTGGCATCTGATTCACATGAAATCAAGCGTAAGACTCCAGTAATGAAAACAAAAAATCTGCCTAGAGAATTTATAGAGCTTTCTTAGGGTTTATTCAAGCTCACAAAAATATGCCAGATGACAGAAATTCAACTCTTCATTATCATGAACCACTCCTTACCCTTAAGTAGCCCACGATATAGCTTTATAAATTTGTTGGATGCATGTTAGACAACAATGAAGGCATTAGTCTTAACTATTAAGTCACCAGGCAGCTGTACCAATCACACTATGATTTTCCCTCAGTGTTCATAAACTTTTTATTCCAATCTGCAATTAGGTATTGGCCAGATATGGTAAATTAATGGAAAGGGAATAAGAATTTCTTTTCCCCCCTTTGAAATCTATTGAACCACAAAGCTGAATCACTTCTTAGTCATTAGAGAAGAAGAAAGTCCTAACCATCCTTGATCCCCAACATAGTTGTCAGCTGAGAATGTATATGTCTGAAGGACTAACCATCTGATTGTGACAGATTTGCTGCCAGCAATGAACCTTAACAATAGGTGTCTTAACTGGGACCCAGCATAGATCTAGTAGATAGTCTCTTTCTGGAATGTCACTGTGAAGTAAAGTGCTGTGTCAGAAAATTTCCAGTGACCCATTTTTTTTTATAAAGTTAGTGTTGAGCTTAGAGCCATAGGAGGATAGAATATTTGCTCAGAAGAAAAATTATACAGCTCTCCTATGGAGGAGAGGTGGTTTGGGTATATTACAGGAAAAAATTTTTTGTAAGAGATGAGAGGGCTGTCAAACTCTACTCAGTTTCCTACACCAAAAATTCTCATTTTACTGTTGTGTTAAGATCAAATAATGACTAGCTTCCTGAAGTCATCTGTCTTAAGCAGGTGTGCCTATTTGTTGAATACATTTGTAACTGACTAGTAAGAACTTTGTTTCTAGAATGGTACCTGCAGGCGTGAGACAATTCTCATAGGCCGTAGTGTTTTCAGTCCTCTTCTTGTTTAATGCATATGGGACTGCTGTTTAACCAAATGTGATTTCCAGAATGCAGACTGCTTCAACAACAATAACAGCAACAAAAGACTTCTCTGGAAATAGCTTCTTGCTTCCATTACAAATATAAACTGTTAAAAATTTTAAGCTGCTAACCCATGCTGACTGTCACTGTTTTGTTGAGGATGTGCTCCATCGAGGGAACCAGTGCCTCATCTCTCATCTCTCACCTTTCCCCTTATGTTCTCGTGCAGCTGACTACAGAGCAGATTATTAGAATTCTGTTTATGTTTTGGTGCATAGATGAACAAATATTTCTGTTGTTTCCTCCAGCGATTTCATAGATTAAATAGGAATTTATCAACAGTTAGCTAAAACTGAGATTATGATGTGGAAAGACCATTCCCTAGCCCAGAACTGTGCAAGGATGGAGAGAGTGCAAGCATGCACTGATTCATTGCTTTCTGCTTTTGATGAAGATGCAATGTGTCCAGATACCTCAAACTGCTGCTGCTCTAACTTCCCCACCACAATGGACTGTAACCTGGAGTTGTGAACAAATTCAAACCTTCCCCCCTAAATTTTTTGGATCTAATATTTTGTTGTAGCAGTAATGAAACTGAAACAAATAGTATTAAGTGTAATATAATGAAACTGTCTAGAAGTTTGATTATGTGCTACAGATTTATATGCAAAACACCATTAAAAAACTATTATGTGCTAGCACATTTCCCCATAGATCACTTAGGATTGATATCACTCTGAGAGGTGGAGTTGAATTACCATATGCCATAGATTAAGTAACTGAGGCTTAGCAAAGTAATAGACCTAACATTTCACACCATGGATCTAGGAGCTAGACGCAGGTCTGCCATCCTTGTAAACCCATATTCATTCCAGGACTTCCAAAAAAAAAAAAAAAACCTGTTTCTGCACATGGTTCTTTGCACATAAAATGCATCACACAATTTTCAAAAGGTAATTTGCAACTTTGGAAAGGTTTCCCTGAGAGTGTGACTATGTGCACTGATGAGAAGAGAGCAGCATATTGAAAAACAATGGAGATGTTTCTATTCCAAATAGTTGAAGGGGCACTGTATTTCACCTTTTCCCTAGATTTTACCATAGATTTTAAAAACAGCAACAAATAAATATAATACTCCAAAATGACTCATATTGATTCAAGTTGATGTGCTGAAGTCTTATAAAATGATTTCATGCCATGCTTTGTTCATTGTGGCTTCTGATAAAGGAGCTTCTCACAGGGTTCTTAGTTTTCTTAGAGTAACAGAATTTTGCATTTTTGTGTTCCAAATTGTGCAATAGACCTGGAGTAGGGGTGATGATAGTGATGCTTAAATGTGTGTGTCTACATGCTTATGAGTGTTTGTTTGTGAAGAAGCTTGACCAAGATAAAGTTACAACATTCTTTCTGAAAATTGAAAGTTTGCCATCATCTAAGGAGATTTCTGTTTACTTATATAATGTGAAGGTGTTAAAAAGAAAATACATAGACGATTTTTAAATGCAGATTACTATACTCGTGACATGATTAACTACAAAGATTAGCATGGTTGCTAATCTCACATAATAGAAATTATGCATAGTTATGAGGTAAGAACTATTTGTACAGAGATATACACTGGGTTGCATGGTAGTGAATCAGAAGATAGAAAAAGCCTGGGACCAGGACTTCACACTCGAGAGTAGAGCAGTTGGTGTTATGGTTAGTATTGTCAGTCTGAAGCAAGACCCTGGGCTACCTAGGGATATTCTCTGTATTAAGGTTTATCCTTCTGGGTATGCCTATGGTAGTCTTAACTGCATAACTGATGTAGGAAGACCCAATCCAATGTGGGCAGGACCATTCCCCTGATAGATGATTCTGAGATGATAGGGTAGACAAATAAGAAAGCCTGCATTTACTTGTTGCTTTCTGTTCCTGGTGGTGGACACAATGTGACCAGATCCCTTGGCTCCTGCTACTGTGACTCTTTTGCCATGATGGACCATAATATGCAATTGTGAGTTGAAATAAACTTCTGCCCCTAAATTGCTTGGGATGGTTATTTGTTGGAGCAATATGTAATGAAAAACTGAAGCAGTTGGGGTATCCCTTATTCTTGACAAAGTTAGCAGCTAAGAAATTGGAAACCTCTGACCAACCAAACAGTTTCTATCATATAGGAAATTACCACAAAGTTCATAGCGAAGGATAAAACTATGACAGCAGATGTTCAAGCCACCCATATCTTAGGTAATGTTTTATCACTTAATCAGCTTTGGCTGAACTCATCTGCCTTTATACCTCTCTGGCCTGGAAAGCATCTCTGAGTGAATCTGTCTTGGAAATTCTGAGTGTCAAGAACAAACATATTGTTAATTTCAGGATTAGGAAATGGGATTAAAAAATGAGTGATGTCTGAAACACATGAACCTATTTTATATATATATATAATACATCAAAAGAATAATATTTGAAAATAAAGTATCATTTACAGTTCCTTCTCTGAGGAGAGACCCCAACATTTTTAAAAATTAACTAATTAATTAATTAATTAATTTCTGCTCATACAAACTTAATAGGTACACTGGTCCCCTCCCTCTTTCCGCCCCTCCCTGGACTCCCTAGTTTCCTCCCCCCTTTTCCCCTTCCTCTCCCCTCCCTCCCTCCCTATCTCCCAGTGCCTCCTCCCCCCTATCCCTGGAGCATCCTTTAATGTTATGTGAAACTTTCCTCTGGACCCCCTCCTCTCTGATGAGGTGTAAGGACTCAGTGGCATTTCCTAGAACTCTTTCTTGTGTTCCCCTTAAGTATAGGAACACTATTGTGGCTGTTAATCCCTAGCTTCTAAGGATCCTAGTGCCTTTAGTCCATGCTAGACTTTGAGGAATCAATAATGTGTTGGTTATTGCACAGGTCATACAAAGTCCTATTATGATTGCTTCGGCCCTAACTTGTGTGGAGTATCTTGCATATCATTACTCCTCCCATCCTTGTGCTCTTACAATCTTACCACCCCCTCTTCCGCAAATTTCCCTGAGCTTCAGGATGGGGAGAGATTAGGCTGGCCTGGTTCCAGGTGGTTGACATAGAGTCTCTGATGTTCTGAATTATGGTTTGTTGATTTTTTTTTCAATTTTGCTGCTCCTGCAATGCCCTTCACTCCATCCTGATGGGTATTGTCTGTCACCCTCTGGCCAGAGATAAAAAGCTGTTAAAATAGGGTCTTAAAATTATAAGAGTATATTCAAAGGTAGATGGAATAAAAGTAGGAGACCATGGTGAGGAAGGGGTCAGTCTCCCATTTGCAAAATGGTTACTTTCTATCTGCCAGACTATATGCCCTCCCCATCTGGTGAGATCATACGCCATCAGTTGCAAATGATCAGGAAGGAAAGTCTGTGAACTTAACCAGATGTCTCATTACTTACTTGTAGTCCTTGATGGAGGCCTATTTTCTCTGTTGTAACATGGTCCCATCTCTCCTTATTTCTGGTGGGTCCCTCCTTCCCCTTCCCTCGTGTTTATAATCTTTGCAATTACTGTGAGTATTACAAAGATTTATCTTTGAGTGTGTCTCTAAGTGGGCTTGTTACTAGGATCCACCTATTAGGGAGTACATACACCACTTAATTTTCTGTGTCTGGGATACTTCACTCAATATAATTGTTTCTAATTCCATCCATTTCCCGGTAAATCTCATTAATTCATCATTTTTGATGGCTGAGTAATATTCCATTGTATAAATGTACCACAGTTTCCTTATCCACTCATCAACTGTTGGACATTTGGGCTGATTCCATGACTTTATATTGTAAACAGTGCTGCTATGAACATGGTCGTGCTTGTGCTATCGAGGTGAATTTTTGCTGTTTGGGGGGTTATTCCCAAAAGTGGGATAGCAGGGTCAAATGGCATTTCAATCTTTAATTTCTTTAAGAATCTCCAGACGGCTGCCAAAGTGGCTGTATGAGCCTGCATTCCCACCAGCAATGTAGGAGAGTTCCCCTCTCTGGACATCCTCCCCAGCATTTGGTGTTGTTCGTATTGTGGATTTTTACCATCCTGCCTGGCGTGAGATGATATCTCAGGGAGATTTTGATTTGCATTTCCCTGATGGCTAAGGATGTGGAGCATTTTTTAAGATATTTGTTACACATTTTAATTTCGTCCCTGGTAAAGTTTCTTTTAAAGTCCAAAGCCCATTTTTTAATTGGCCCATTTGTTTCCTTGGTGATTAGTTTTCTAAGTTCTTTGTGCACTCTGGATAATAAAGCTCTATCAGATATGTGGTTAGTGAAGATTTCTCCCATTCTGTGGGTTGCTTTTGTGCTCCAGTAACAATCTGTTTATCTGAAAAGAACTCCTTTATTTCATAAGATCCCATCTGTTGAGTGTTGGTTGTAGTGACTGTGTTATTTGATGTCCATTTAGGAGCTGTTGGCCTACTCCAATCAGCTCGAGGGAGTTTCCTACCCTTTTAACTATACTTTTTGTGGTCTCTGGCTGTATATTGAGGTCCTTGATCCATTTGGAATTAGGAATTAAGTGTTGTACATGGTGATAAGTATGGGTCCACTTTTAATCTTCTGCATGTGGAGATCCAGTTTTGCCAGCACCATTTGTTGAAGATACTGGTCTTTTTCCATTGGATTTTTTGGGCCCCGTTGTCAAAGATCAGATGGCTGTAGTTGTGTGGGCTTATATCTGGGTCTCAACCCTTATCCACTGATCTGTGTGTTTATTTTGGAGGCAGTACCAGGCTGTTTTTAACAACTATGGATTTGTAGTATAGACTAAGGTTTGGTATCGTGATACCTCCAGCATTGTTTTTGTTACTCAGGATTGTTTTTGCTATCCTGGGTGTTTTGTGCCTCCATATGAATTTTGAGATTGTTTGGTCTTCTTTTTTTTATAACATTTTTTATTATTATTTCCACTCATACAAACTTAATAGGTACACCGGTTCCCTCCCTCCCTCCTCCTCCCTCCTACTTCCTTGCTCCCCCTCCCCTCACTCCTCCTTTCCCATCCCCCAGTGCCTCCCCCCCAATCACAAGAGAATCCTTTAATGTGCATGCCAGACTCTCCTCTGGGCCCGCCTCTCCGATGACCTACAAGGACCCAGTGGCATTTCCCTGAACCCTTTCCTGTGTTCTCCTTAAGCATAGGAAAACTACTATGCCTATCAATTCCTTGCCTCCAAAGATCTTGGTGCCTTTAGCAAATGCTAGACTTTGTGGGGTCAATAGTGTGTGGACATTGCACAGGGCATGCAAAGTCCAATTAAGGTTGCTTCGGCCCTAACCTGTGTGGAGTATCTCGCATATCATTGCTCCTCCCATCCTTTTGTTCTTACAATCTTACCGCCCCCTCTCCCGCAAATTTCCCTGAGCTTCAGGATTGGGAGAGATTAGGCTGGCCTAGTTCTAGGTGGTTGATATAGAGTCTCTGAAGTTCTGGATTATGGTTCATTCATTTTCTTTTGCAGTTTTGCTGCTCCTGCAATGCCCTTCACTCCATCCTGATGGGTATTGTATTTCACTCTCTAGCCAGAAATAAAAAGCTGTTAAATTAGAGTCTTGTTATAAGAGTATATTCAAAGGTAGATGTAATAAAAGTAGGAAACCACAGTGAGTGAGGGGTCAATCACCCATTTACAAAATGGTTACTTTTTAATCTGGCAGACTATATACCCTCCCCTTCTGGTGAGATCACACCCCCTCAGTTATAAATGATCAGAAACGAAAGTCTGTGAACTTAGCCAGATGTCTCGTTACTTACTTGCAGTCCTTGATGGAGGCCTATTTTCTTTGCTGTAACATGGTCCCCTCTCTCCTTGTTTCTGGTGTGACCCTCCTACCACATCCCTCCTGTTCATAATCCTTGCAATTACTGTATTTCAGAGATTTATCTTTGAGTGTCTCTAGGTGCGTTGGGTGGGTTTGGTACTAGGAGCCACCTATTAGGGAGTATATACAGCACTTAATTTTCTGGGTCTGGGAATACTTCACTTAATATAATTGCTTCTAATAACATCCATTTCCTGGCAAATTCCAGTAATTCATTATTTTCGAAGGCTGAGTAGTACTCCATTGTGTAGATGTTCCACAGTTTCCTTTTCCACTAGTTAACTGTTGGACATTTGGGTTGATTTCATGACTTTGCTATTGTAAACAGTGCTGCTATGAACATGGTTGTGCTTCTGCTATCGAGGTGAATTTTTGATGTATGTGGGGTTATTCCCAAAAGTGGAATAGCAGGGTCAAATGGCATTTCAATCTTTAATTTCTTTAAGAATCTCCAGACGGCTTGCCAGAGTAGTTGTATGAGCCTGCATTCCAACCAGCAATGTAGGAGAGTTCCCCTCTCTCCACATCCTCTCCAGCATTTGTTGTTGTTTGTATTGTAGATTTTTGCCATCCTGACTGGGGTGAGATGATATCTCAGGGAAGTTTTGATTTGCATTTCCCTGATGGCTAAGGAAGTGGAGCATTTTTTAAGATATTTGTTATACATTTTAATTTCATCGCTGGTAAAGTTTCTTTTAAGGTCCAGAGCCCAGTTTTTAATTGGGCCATTAGTTTCCTTGGTGTTTAGTTTTCTAAGTTCTTTGTGCACTCTGAATAATAGGGCTCTCTCGGATATGTGGTTAGTGAAGATTTTCTCCCATTCTGTGGGTTGTCTTTGAGCTCCTGTTATAATCTCTTTATCTGAACAGAAGCTCTTTAATTTCACAAGGTCCCAACTTTTGAGAGTTGGTAGCAGTGACTGTGCCATTGGATGTCTGTTTAGGAACTGTTGGCCTAGCCCAATCAGCTCGAGGGAGTTTTCTATCCTTTCAACTATGGTTTTTATAGTCTCTGGCCTGATATCAAGGTTCTTGATCCATTTGGAATTAAGTCTTGTACATGGTGACAAGTACGGGTCCAGCTTTAATCTTCTGCATGTGGAGATCCAGTTTTGCCAGCACCATTTGTTGAAGATACTGGTCTTTTTCCACTGGATTTTTTGGGCCCCTTTGTCAAAGATCAAATGGCTGTAATTTTGTGGGCTTGTATCTGGGTCTTCAACCCTTATCCATTGATCTGTGTGTCTATTTTGGAGCCAGTACCAGGCTGTTTTTATAACTATGGATTTGTAGTATAGACTAAGGTTTGGTATGGTGATACCTCCAGCAGTGTTTTTGTTACTCAGGATTGTCTTTGATATCCTGCGTCTTTTGTGCCTCCATATGAACTTTGAGATTGTTTGGTCAACTTCTTGAGGAATTGCTTTAGGATTTTAATTGGTATAGCATTGAATTTGTATATTGCCTTTGGTAGGATGGTCATTTTTACGGTGTTGATTCTGCCAATCCAGGAACATGGGAGGTCTTTCCACCTTCTGGTGTCTTCTGCAATTTCTTTCTTGAGGGTTTTAAAGTTTTCATTGTAAAGGTCTTTTACCTCCCTGGTTAGGTTTATACCAAGGTATTTCATTTTTTTAGGGGCTATTGTAAATGGGATTGATTCTCTCAGGGCTTTTTAACTTCTTTCATTCTGGGCATATAGGAAGGCCTCTGATTTTTGTACATTTATTTTGTATTCTGCCACCCTGCTGAACTTCGGTATTAGTTCCAGGAGCTTCCTGGTGGAGTTTTTGGGATCACTCAGGTATAAGATCATATCATCTGCAAATAGATATAACTTGACTTCTTCCTTGCCAATTTGAATCTCTTTTATGTCCCTTCTTGTCTTATGGCTTCAGCTAAGACTTCAAGTACAATATTGAAAAGAAGTGGTAACAGTGGACAGCCTTGTCTAGTTCCTGATCGAGGTGGGAAAGCTTCAAGTTTTTGCCCATTGAATATAATCCTTGCTGTGGGCTTATTGTATGCTTATTATATTGATAAAAGTTCCTTCTACTCCAACCTGCTCTAGGGTTTTGATCATAATGGGCTGTTGGATCTTGTTAAAAGCTTTTTCTGCATGTATTGAGAGTATCATGTGGTCTTGAACCTTGGACTGGTTTATATGGTGAATTACATTTATTAATTTGTGTATGTTGAACCAACCTTGTGTGCCTGGGATAAAGCCTACTTGATCCTTGTGAATGATCTTTTTGATATGTTTTTGAATCCGATTTGCTAAGAGTTTGTTGAGAATCTTTGCA
The DNA here is from genome assembly GCA_023101885.1 of Typhlomys cinereus. Lineage (NCBI taxonomy): Eukaryota > Metazoa > Chordata > Mammalia > Rodentia > Platacanthomyidae > Typhlomys > Typhlomys cinereus. The sequence continues at coordinate 1,019,357 of JALPQD010000198.1, forward strand.
TCTGTGTTCATCAGAGAGATTGGCCTATAGTTTTCTTTTTTATGTGTAACTTTATTAGGTTTTGGGATTAAGACGATATTAGTTTCATAGATCAATTTGGTAGTGTTCTTTCTTCGCTATTTGATGGAACAGTTTAAGGAGTATTAGTGTTATTAGCTCCTTAAATATCTGTTAGAACTCTGTGCTGAATCCATCTGGTGCAGGATTTTTTTAAACATATTTTTTATTATTTCTGCTCATACATACGTAATAGGTAGACCAGTTCCCTCCCTCCCTCCTCCTCCCCCCGAACCCTTGCTCCCCCTCCCTTCCCTCTCCATCCCCCAGTGCCTCCCCACCCCAATTCCCAGAGAGTCCTTTGTTGTGCATGCCTAACTCTCCTCTGGGTCCTCCTCTCCGATGACATACAAGGACCCAGTGGCATTTCCCTGAACCCTTTCTCATGTTCCCCTTAAGCATAGGAACACTACTGTGGCTGTCAATCCCTTGCCTCCAAGGATCTTGGTGCCTTTAGCTGATGCTATACTTTGTGAGGTCAATAGTGTGTTGGACATTGCGCATGGCATGCAAAGTCCTATCATGATTGCTTTGGCCCTAACTAGCGTGGAGAATCTTGCAAATCCTTGCTCCTCCCATCCTTTTGCTCTTACAATCTTACTGCCCCCTCTTCCGCAAATGTCCCTGAGCTTCAGGATGGGGAGAGATTAGGCTGGCCTAGTTCTATGTGGTTGATATAGAGTCTCTGAAGTTCTGGATTGTGGTTTGTTGATTTTCTTTTGCAGTTTTGCTGCTCCTGCAATGCCCTTCACTCCATCCTGATGGGCACTGTATGTCACCCCCTGGTCAGAGACAAAAAGCTGTTAAACTGGAGTCTTGTTATAATAGCACATTCAAGGGTAGATATAATAAAAGTAGGAAACCTCAGTGATGGAGAGGTCAATCACCCATTTGCAAAATGATTACTTTTTATCTGCCAGACTATATGCCCTCCCCTTCTGGTGAGATCATACCCCCTCAGTCATACATGATCAGGAACGAACGTGTGAACTCAACCAGGTGTCACATTACTTACTTGCATTCCTTGGAGGCTTGTTTTCTCTGCTGTAACATGGTCCCCTCTCTCCTTGTGTCTGGTGTGGCCCTCCAACCCCATCCCTCCTGTTCATAATCCTTGCAATTACTGTATTGCATGGGTTTACCTTTGAGTGTCTCAATGTGGGCTGGGTGAGTTTGGTACTAGGAGCCACCTATTAGGGAGTACATACGGCGCTTAATTTTCTGGGTTTGGGATACTTCACTTAATATAATTGTTTCTAATGACATCCATTTCCCGGCAAATTCCAGTAATTCATCATTTTTGATGGCTGAGTAGTACTCCATTGTCTAGATGTACCACAGTTTCCTTATCCACTTGTCAACTGTTGGACATTTGGGTTGATTTCATGACTTTGCTATTGTAAACAGTGCTGCTATGAATATGGTCATGCATGTGCTATCAAGGTGAACCTCTGCTGCATGGGGGGTTATTCCCAAAAGTGGAATCGCAGGGTCACATGGCATTTCAATCTTTAATTTCTTTAAGAATCTCCAGACGGCTCGCCAGAGTGGCTGTATGAGCCTGCATTCCCACCAGCAATGTTGGAGAGTTCCCCTCTCTCCACATCCTCTCCAGCATTTGTTGTTGTTTGTATTGTGGATTTTTGCCATCCTGACTGGGGTGAGATGAATCTCAGGGAAGTTTTGATTTGCATTTCCCTGATGGCTAAGGAAGTGGAGCATTTTTTAAGATATTTGTTATACATTTTAATTTCATTCCTGGTAAAATTTCTTTTAAGTTCCAGGGCCCATTTTTTAATTGGGCCATTAGTTTCCTTGGTGTTTAGTTTTCTAAGTTCTTTGTGCACTTTGGACAGTAGAGTTCTATCAGATATGTGGTTAGTGAAGATTTTCTCCATTCTGTGGGTTGCCTTTGAGCTCGTGTTACAATCTCTTTATCTGAACAAAAGCTCTTTAATTTCACAAGGTCCCAACTTTTGAGAGTTGGTAGCAGTGACTGTGCCATTGGATGTCTGTTTAGGAACTGTTGGCCTAGCCCAATCAGCTCGAGGGAGTTCCCTATCCTTTCAACTATGGTTTTTATAATGTCTGGCCTTATATGAAGGTCCTTGATCCATTTGGACTTAAGTCTTGTACATGGTGACAATTACGGGTCTAGGTTTAATCTTCTGCTTGTGGAGATCCTGTTGGTGCAGGTCATTTCTTGGTGGGAAGATTGAGATTACTTTCTCAATTTCCTCATATGTTATAGGACTATTTAAATAATTCAAAACTTCTTGATTCAATTTAGGTAAGTTGTGCTTACTTATGAATTCATCCATTTCTTTTGTGTTGTCAAATTTCCCAGAATATAAGTTTTTGAAATAAGACATTATAATACTCTGAATTTTTTGGGTATCAGTAGTGATAACTCCATGTTCATTTCTAATTTTGTTAATTTGGGTTTTCTCTCTTGCTTTTAGTTAATTTAGCTAGGGGTGTATCAATCTTATTGATTTTTTCAAAGAACCATCTTTTTGACTGGTTGATTCTCTGTATTATTTTCCTTTTGTCAATTTTGGGTATTTCTCCCCTGATCTTGCTGATCTCTTCTCTTCTACTGCTTTTGGGATCGGATTGCTTTATGAGACCCCAACATTTTTATGTGAAATATTTTCTTTATCTCAAATATTATACCACTAAAAACTTGGGGAATTGGATACAGATGAAGGTAGAAAAATAAAAACCTTACATAAGAATCGGGTTTCTTGTCCAAGAAGTACCTTGACTGGGCTCTTCTTGCTGAGAATCTTTTTAAGCCTAAGGAGGGAAGATAGGACCTCAGAAACTGGCTAGCAAACCAAGTAGGTAAACCTTTACTTGATTTTTGATTAAAGAGCCTGGTTCTCATCAATAGATCAGGCATTCTTAAATTAGACCACTGATGTGAACCAGTGTATTCTAGAACAGTCATTTAATATGTAGGATATGAATGCGAGGTGTAAACTCAAGTCAGTCTTTGCTGACACAAGCCTAGGCCACCTTCCCTTCATAGTCAGCCCTGCTTCTTCTAGTATTGGCAGGACACTTTAAGCTGAACTCCTTTCTACTGCATTCATACAACCCAGAAAGAACATACACACTGATCAGTTCAAAGAGGAAAGGACTTCCGTAATCCCTTTCCTTGTCTAATCCACCCTCTCCATGTATTCCCCTAGTTGCAATGGAGGAATGGGGATATTGCTTCTAAAGATCATTGAGTAGGCCATACATCCCTTGATAAATGGAAACTTGAACTATTCTTCACTTCCTCCCTTTGAATAATTTCCTGGGAGGATTCTTTTTCATTAAGATACTACTATTGAAGTGTGCTGTAATAATTTGTTCACATTCTTCTCCATCACTGCAGTACAAATTCCTTAGGAAAAGTTCATGTAAAATATCCATCTATCTAGTCTTCAGTACTTGTAAATCCGAGTTGATATGAAAGTAGATGTCTCTATGATTTTATACCTTTATCCTCTGTGTTACCCGCCTCCTGTGGAGACTGGAAAGACATTGAAGGACATGACCTTCCTAAGCCACAAACACCTACCAGTTATGCCTCCTTTATGTGAAACCATGGCAGAAAGGACAAACATATTCCACACATGAGTAGCTAGCATAACCATATATTCTTGTTTTCTGAGAACTGTTCCTGTCAACATGTTTTGTCCCAGAACTCCATGTGACTTAGGGACTCGCATTATCAAAGGTGTTCTGCTTTGGTTGAAAAGAATCTCCTGTTCCTCATTAGTAGTTTTTCCAAGCAAAATTTTCCCAAGAATATTTATGTCCCAAATCTGGCAAAAGGCAAATACTTTGTAAGGAAGGTTCTTTCAAGCACTTCATGATCATTTGTTAATTTCTTTCAGATGCTAACCAAAATCATAGCCCTGGGAGTGATCACCATTGGAAAGACTTTTACATTAATATGTAAATGGAAAGTTATATTTTGAATCCCACTGTGTTTAAGTAACAGCTAGAAACATTACTTGAAACCATTTTTGTATCTTACAATACTAAATTTGTGTAATGCATAGAGATTATTCATAGAGAGAGAAATAAATACAAAAGAGACACAAGTAGCATTGTTTAAGTAACATGTAAAAAGATAATTTTTTTACCATTCATTCAAAAACTGAAATAGTTTTGAAATAAGACATTTATTTTGAGTTTGGTAGAAATTTGCGTAGGAAGCATATTCTCTAGTATGTTGATGCAGTTATAAATGTATTATTCCAAAACCAAGTGTAGGCAATAAGAATTCACGTATATGGTACAATATCTAAGAGTAGATTCAAAGGTAGATGGAATAAGAGTAGGAGACCATGGTGAGGGGGGTCAGTGTCTCATTTGCAGGATGGTTACCATCTATCTGCCAGACTCTATGCCCTCCCTGACTGGTGAGATCAAACCCCCTCAGTCACAAGTGACCAGGTAGGAAAGTGAGTGAGCTCTAACCAGATGTTTCACTACTTGCTTGCATTACCTGATGGTGATCTATTTTCTCTGCCGTAGCATGATCCCCTCTCTCCTTGTTTCTGGTGGGGGCTTTCTTCCTCTTCCCTCCTGTTTATAATCTTCGCAATTACTGTAGATATTACAGAGATTTATCTTTGACTATGTCACTAAGTGGGTTTGATACTAGGATCCACCTGTCCACTTATATTTTGTTGATGGGTCCAATCTTGTATAGGCCATGCTGTGGTAAACATAAGTGCCTTGAGTTCATAGATGCAATGACTTTGCCATGTCTAGATGGCTTGAAGGCACTTCTCCCCACTTCAGATTATTTCTGTCTCCTCTTCCATGCGGGTTCCCTGAGATTTGATGATGGGGTAGTGGGGAGGAGAAGGAAAAGAGTTAGATGCCCTCCTTAGGGTTGAATTCTCCAGTCATTTATTCTCTGAACTTTGACCAGATGTGATTCTCTATATTAGCCATGCTCTTCTGAAAAAGGTTTGTGGATGAAGACTGAGAGCTTCACTAATGTAGGGATTTAGAAGACAATATATTACCATGTCTCAGTTTTCTTTTATGAGCCATAGACTGGTTGCCGAATGACATTAGCAATGGTTTACAGAGATGACTATCACAGTTCTTGATGTCATCATTCATTAACATTTTATCATTTTTCATTAAACTTAATTCACGTTGTTTTAAAAATTTGGATTAGTAATTTTTTTCTTTTGGTTTTCATATGGTATGATTACTTAAAAAAATCTGAAAGAATCTGAGTCTACCCAGAGAATCTAACAGACAATGATAATGAACTAAATCTTTATTTGGTTAGCACATTCCCCTGACATTTAGCTCACATGGTTGCTTTTCATAAGATGCACGTTTATAATATGCAACAGATTCTTTTCTTTTTTCTTATGTTTTTAGTGACATTTTAAAAAAGGTTCTTAAATGGAACTTCATGAAAGGGTAGATCTAATCACAGTATATACTAGGGAAGAAGTGCTCAGAACCTCCTCTTGATATGATGCACCACATAGAGAATTTGTGAGAACAATAAGGAAGTGTTAACACAAGGTTCCTCTGGTTGGGTGTCTAGAAAAGAGAGAATATGGACACATTTACATTCTTATGCAAGGACTGGAATGAAGTTATTATGAAAAGTCAAGGAATTAGAATAATAATATGACATACATCAGAATTTGCATTAGATAGAAACTGGATAAACAGACAAAAGAACAGAGGAAGAGAAAAATCTTAATCCCAAATATTTTCTGAGAAAAGTAAAATCCAATGTCAATATGGTCTGTGGAATGGCATTTGTGGCTATTTGAAATAAAAAAATAATAATTTTGAAGAAATCATGAGGATTAATATCTGGGTTACAGTTTCATGTAGTTCTATTTAGTTTATCTTATTCTTTTTTTTTAGGTTAGCATACAAAACAATAGTTTTTACCACAGCATCTTTATATATATGCCATACTTTACTCTTAGAATAGTTCAGTGGCTCACAGAAAAAAATTAGAGGAGAACTCAGATATTCCCCTTGTACATCGCCCACCCCCAAGAAACAAATTCTCACATTATCAACACTTCACATAGGGTGTACACTTGTTGCAGTTGATAAACTTATACTGACACATACTAATCACCTAAAGCATATGGTTTAAATTAGAGATCTTTCTTGTGTTCACACATTCTATAAGGTTGTACGAACAGATGACACCCATATTTCAGTATGTGTTTGTCACAATTAGGTACAGATGTCAACTTGATAATTGATGGTTCAAACTCTGGGCACATTCATAAAGAAGTAATAGTTGAGTTAACCATGAGCGAGCTGCAGGAGACTAATGACTAATTGGTAGGAAAGGCCCATGGTGGATGGGACTAGTCTTTGAGCAGGTAAATAAAATGGAGGAAGCTGGTTAAAGAAGTTGGCATTTTTCTGTATATTTGGTCAGACGTACCGGTCTGGCGAGTGGGGACTGTCCTTTTCTCAACAGTCCTTTGATAACGGTGTGGCCTGTTCTCTCAAGCCCCTGGTGTTGATGTGAGCTCTCCTTCTAAATTGTACTGAGATGTGGCTGGGTCATCATAAGCAAAAATAAAACACTTTGTTTCTTCCTAAACTCTTTGGTGTGAATTTATTAGCAGTATGCAGTCAAATTATTTCAGTGATAGGTTATAATTTACTGGTCTGAAAATCTGCCTCAACCTGTTCATTTCTCTTTCCCCATCTCCATGTTTCCAGCAACATTTGGTTTTAAAATATTGGTATAGTTTTGTTTTCTGTGAGGTAAGAGCATATTTAGTTTAGTAAGAAATTGTTCAACTGTCTTCCACAGTGTTTGTTCCATGTTCCAGCATTTTTTGTGTTCCATAGCCTCTTTAGCCTTTGTTGGACTCTGGTTATTCTGTCAGATATGCAGTGGTATTTCATTATGGTTTTAATTTAAATTTGCTTGATGACATATTGCTATGGCCTGAATGCTTATGCTGTCTTAAGATTCATAGGTTTAAGTCTGGAGAAATGGCTCAGGGGTCAAAGCCTCTGCTTTGTAAGCAGGAGGTCCTGAGTTTAGATCCCAAATTCCACGTAAAAGTGCCAGGAGGAAATGGTGGCAACCTGTACGTTTGATCCTGGAAGGGAGAGCATGGGAAACTCCAAAGCAAAGTAAAAAAATGGTAGAAGCAATCCAAGGGATTCCTGAAATTAGCCCTGGGCTTGCACAGGCACACATAGTGTCCTTTAATACACAGACATACATATATACATAGAGAGACATACACAGGCTTACACATCCACAATAAAAAAAGATTCATGAGTTTAAATTCTGATATCTAAAATTATGGTATCTTTTAAAAAATTTCTTACACATAGTTATGGGACAAAGTACAAAGATTCGATATATATCTATAGTGTATAATTGTTTAATCTGAAAAGATCATCCTTTCTATGTGTTGAGAGACTTGAGATTCTTCTTTTCTAGTTATTTTGAAATATAGCTTACATCATTGTAGGCTGTGATATGCAATAGTTGACAGGCATTTAGGTTGATTTCATATGTCACTTATTATGAATTGTGCTGCTATAAACATGCAAGTGCATATATTTCTCTGATATGTAATCTTTTCCTTTTGAATGTATATCCAGTAGTACAGTAGTCCTATTTTTAGTATTTAAATGAGATACTTTCCTATGTCCCACATGGTCATGCCAATTTTTGGTAAAGGAGGAAATACAAATGGCCAGGAGTAAATGAAAGCATTTTGATATTACTAACCATCAGGGAAATGGAAACTACAACCATAAGGAGATATGACTTCACTATTCTATTGAGTAATCAGGCAAAAAGATTAATAACTAGCCTGATGAGAACTCCTGTTAGGAATGTAACAGGCTTTTCAAAAAATGTGTTGTTTACATTGTCTACTTTTGTCTAGACTTCTGGGGCGTGAATTTGACATTAATTTTGTAGACATTATCTGTTTTACTGCTTCAAATTTCACTTTTTTCTCTCTCTTTTTCTTTTTGTAATCATTACACTTTTTAAGGTTATTCTGCAATCTTTGTATATTCTTTTTTTCCCCAGTCTTTGTTCTCTTTGTTTTCCTGTTTTGGAACTTTCTTGTGGTTTACTCTCCAGATCAGAAATTCCTTCATTAGCCATTGACAATCTATTAATCAGCTTGTTAAAAGTATTCTTTGTTTTAATCTTTAGCATTTCTATTTGACTCTTTATAAAATTTCTGTCTCAATGCTTATACTATTCACCAACTTTTGTACACTGTTTGCTTTACTGTGTTGATTCTTTTATACCTGAATATTGTGTGAATTCCATCCAGTATTTCTGCCATGTCTGTTTTTCAGGTTCACTTAGTCTTTTCATATGATATGCTTTGCCTTTTAGAGTGCCTTGTAAATTTTTTTTCTTGACAGCATGACATGGTCTACAGGGTAAAATTATTTCCATTCACTAGGGCATGAACTATTTGAAGGGAGATGGGATTAAGAGAAAAGGGAATGATAGGGTGATAAGGCCAATCAAAACCAAGGTTGTTTCACATAGAAGCATTACTTTGTAACCTAACCAAAATATGATTATTTTTATTATTTGCATGTGTGCAGTGTGTGTGTGTGTGTGTGTGTGTGTGTGTGTGTGTGTGTGTGTGTGTCTGTGTATCACAGGGCACTGTGTGTGTCCCTGTGGAAGACTAAGGGTGACTTCAGGAATCATCCTGGATTGCTTTATCTCTTTTTTGCTTTGCCTTGGGATTTTTCCAGGCCCTGCCCTGCCTGGCATTTTACATGGGATTTGGAATTTAAGTTCCGAGCCTTCTGTTTGCAAAGCAGTGTTTTAACCCCTGAGCCATCTCTCTAGCCCCTGCTTTATCTTCTTATTGCTTCGCTCTGGGATTTCCCAGGCTCTGCTTTCCAAATGTGAACATGCATGTTGCCACCATTTCTGCCTGATGGTTTTACATGGGATCTGGTGTCTGACCTTAGGTCCTTCTGCTTGTAAGGCAGAGGCTTGACCCCTGAGCTAACCCTTGAGCCTCCCAAATATGATTTTTTAAAAAAAATTAACTGGAAATGAAGTATTCTGCACGGGCAGATCAATGATGCTTTTAGCTAGTGAAATCATACACTTTTCAAACCAAAATCCCAGTAATAGAAATAGGGAAATCTTAAGAGTTGTTGACCAGAGGCAGTCCCCCATGACCCCCTCCAGAAGCTCTAAAAAATATGGACTATTGCTACTACTCTTGGATGCACACTAGAGTTAGACAGATCCTATTACTGAAGATACCAACATTTTGGATTCAAGACACAGAGAAATTAACCTGGAACTGAGCTATAAACTTTCTCCCCACTGACTAGCATTCACAGTGCTAGAAGGTGCTATGTAGGTGATTGGGGAGCAAGTTATCAGCATTCATATCTAGCTGTAGACCCCGAATCCTATAATATTGAGCACCCTGGTAATATATACTCAATCCATAGGTGGGAATGCAAACTCATACTGCAGAACAGATCAAATGTCCATGGTTAGTGAGATCACAGTCCTTACGAATAAATCTTTTTTTTTAACATTTTTTATTATTATTTCTGCTCATACAAACAATAGGTACACTGGTTCCCTCACTCCCTCCTCCTCCCCCCCCGACCCCCTGCTCCCCCTCCCCTCACCCCTCCTTTCCCATCCCCCAGTGCCTCCCCCCCAAATCACAGGAGAATCCTTTAATGTGCATGTCAGACGCTCCTCTGGGCCCTCCTCTCCGATGACGTACAAGGACCCAGTGGCATTTCCCTGAACCCTTTCCTGTGTTCCCCTTAAGCATAGGAACACTACTGTGGCTGTCAATCCCTTGCCTCCAAGGATCTTGGTGCCTTTAGCTGATGCTAGACTTTGTGAGGTCAATAGTGTGTTGGACATTGCGCAGGGCATGCAAAGTCCAATTATGATTGCTTTGGCCCTAACTTGTGTGGAGTATCTTGCATATCATTGCTTCTCCCATCCTTCTGCTCTTACAATCTTACTGCCCCCTCTTCCGCAAATTTCAGGATGGGGAGAGATTAGGCTGGCCTAGTTCCAGGTGGTTGATATAGAGTCTCTGATATTCTGGATTATGGTTTGTTGATTTTTTTTTTCAGTTTTGCTGCTCCTGCAATTCCCTTCACTCCATCCTGATGGGTATTGGATGTCACCCCCTGGCCAGAGATAAAAAGCTGTTAAACTAGAGTCTTGTTATAAGACTCTAGTCAAAGGTAGATGTAATAAAAGTAGGAAACCACAGTGAGGGAGGGGTCAATCACTCATTTGCAAAATGGTTACTTTTTATCTGCCAAACTATATGCCCTCCCCTTCTAGTGAGATCATATCCCCTCAGTTGTAAATGATCAGGAATGAAAGTCTGTGAACTTAACTAGATGTCTCATTACTTACTTGCAGAAGGCCTATTTTCTCTGCTGTAACATTGTCCCCTCTTTCCTTGTTTCTGGTGTGGCCCTCCTACCCCATCCCTCCTGTTCATAATCCTTGCAATTACTGTAGGTATTACAGAGATTTATCCTTGAGTGTCTCTAGGTGGGCTGGGTGGGTTTGGTACTAAGAGCCACCTATTATGGAGTACATGTGGCACTTAATTTCCTGGGTCTGGGATACTTCACTTAATACAATTGTTTCTAATAACATCCATTTCCTGGCAAATTGCATTAATTCATCATTTTTGATGGCTGAGTAGTATTCCATTGTATAGATGTACCACAGTTTCCTTATCCACTCATCAACTGTTGGACATTTGGGTTGATTCCATGACTTTGCTATTGTAAACAGTGCTGCTATGAACATGGTCGTGCTTGTGCTATCGAGGTGAATTTTTGCTGTACATGGGGCTATTCCCAAAAGTGGAATCGCAGGGTCATATGGCATTTCAATCTTTAATTTTTTTAAGAATCTCCAGACGGCTCGCCAGAGTGGTTGTATGAGCCTGCATTCCCACCAGCAATGTAGGAGAGTTCCCCTCTCTCCACATCCTCTCCAGCATTTGTTGTTGTTTGTATTGTGGATTTTTGCCATCCTGACTGGGGTGAGATGATATCTCAGGGAAGTTTTGATTTGCATTTCCCTGATGGCTAAGGATGTGGAGCATTTTTTAAGATATTTGTTAGACATTTTAATTTCATCCCTAGTAAAGTTTCTTTTAAGTTCCAGGGCCCATTTTATAATTGGGCCACTAGTTTCCTTGGTTTTTAGTTTTCTAAATTCTTTGTGCACTCTGGATAATAGAGCTCTATTAGATATGTGGTTAGTGAAGATTTTCTCCCATTCTGTGGTTGCCTTTGAGCTCGTGTGACAATCTCTTTATCTGAACAGAAGCTCTTTAATTTCACAAGATCCCATCTGTTGAGAGTTGGTAGCAGTGACTGTGCCATTGGATGTCTGTTTAGGAACTGCTTGGCCTAGCCCAATCAGCTCTAGGGAGTTCCGTATCCTTTCAACTATGGTGTTTATAGTCTCTGGCCTTATATATAGGTCTTTGATCCATTTGGAATTAATTCTTGCTCATGGTGACAAGTACGGGTCTAGTTTTAATCTTCTGCATGTGGAGATCCAGTTTTGCCAGCACCATTTGTTGAAGATACTGGTCTTTTTCCACTGGATTTTTTGGGCCCCTTTGTCAAAGACCAAATGGCTGTAATTTTGTGGGCTTATATCTGGGTCTTCAACCCTTATCCATTGATCCGTGTGTCTATTTTGGAGCCAGTACCAGGCTGTTTTTATAACTATGGATTTGTAGTATAGACTAAGGTTTGGTATGCTGTTACCTCCAGCAGTGTTTTTGTTACTCAGGATTGTCTTTGTTATCCTGTGTCTTTTGTGCCTCCATATGAATTTTGAGATTGTTTGGTTAACTTCTTTAAAGAATTGCTCTGGGATTTTAATTGGTATAGCATTGAATTTGTATATTGCCTTTGGTAGGATGGTCATTTTTACGATGTTGATTCTGCCAATCCAGGAACAAGGGAGGTCTTTCCACCTTCTGGTATCTTCTGCAATTTCTTTCTTGAGGGTTTTAAAGTTTTCATTGTAAAGGTCTTTTACCTCCTGGTTAGGTTTATACCAAGGTATTTCATTTTTTTAGGGGCTATAGTAAATGGAATTTTTCTCTCATGGCATTTTCACTTCTTTCATTCTGGGCATATAGGAAGGCCACTGATTTTTGTACATTTATTTTGTATCCTGCCACCCTGCTGAACTTCTCAATTAGTTCCAGGAGCTTCCTGATGGAGTTTTTGGGATCACTCAGGTATAAGATCATGTCATCTCCAAATAGGGATAGCTTGACTTCCTTGCCGATTTGAATCCCTTTTATGCCCCTTTCTTGTCTTATGTCTTCCACTAAGACTTCAAGTACAATATTGAATAGAAGTGGTGAAAGTGGACAGCATTGTCTAATTCCTGATCGAAGTGGGAATGCTTCCAGTTTTTCCCCATTGAGTATAATCCTTGCTATAGGTTGTTGTAGACAGCTTTTATTATATTGATAAAGGTTCCTTCCATTCCTGCTGTCTCTAGCGTTTTGATCATAAAAGGCTGTTGGATCTTGTCAGAAGTTTTTTCTGCATCTATCGGAGAGTATCTTGTTGTGTTGGACTTTGGACTGGTTTATATGATGAATTACATTTATTTGCATATTTTGAACCAACCTTGTGTGCCGGGGATAAAGCCTACTTGGTCCTCGTGAATGATGTTTTTTATATATTTTGGAATCTGATTTGCTACGACTTTGTTGAGAATCTTTGCATCTGTGTTCATCAGAGAGATTGGCTTATAGTTTTCTTTTTTAAGTGAATCTTTGTTAGGTTTTGGTATTAAGACGATATTAGCTTCATAGAAGGAATTTGGTAGTGTTTCTTCCTTTGCTATTTGATGGAACAGTTTAAGGAGTATTAGTGTTTTTAACTCCTTAAATGTCTGGTACAACTCTGTGCTGAATTCATCTGGTCCAGCACATTTTTTGGTGGGAAGATTGGAGATTACTTCCTCAATTTCCTCATATGTAATAGGACTATTTAAATAATTCACAAGTACCTGATTCAATTTAGGTAAGTTGTGTTTACTTAGAAATTCATCCATCTCTTTTGTGTTGTCAAACTTCACAGAATATAAGTTTTGAAATATGATGTTATAATTCTTTATTTCTTGGGTATCAGTAGTGATAACTCCATGTTCATTTCTAATTTTGTTAATTGGGTTTTCTCTCTCTTGCATTGGTTAATTTAGCTAGGGGTGTATCAATCTTATTGAATTTTTCAAAAAAACCAGTTTTTTGACTGGTTGATTTTCTCTATTGTTTTTCTAATCTCGATTTCAGATATTTCTCCCGTTATTTTGCTGATCTCCTCTCTTCTACTACTTTTGGGATCAGATTGCTCTAGTGTCTCTAAAGCTCTAAGCTGTATTGTTAAGTTATTTGTTTCTGATATTTCCATTTTTTTGATGTAGGCATTAAGAACTATGAACTTACCTCTTAGGACAGCTTTCATTGTGTCCCAGAGATTTTGGTAAGTTGTATTTTCATTATCATTTGCTTTTAGGAAATTTTGAATTCCCTTTTTAATTTCTTCCTGAATCCAGTTCTCATTCAGCATCATATTGTTACGTTTCCAGGAGTTAGTGTATTTTCTCTTATTTGTTGTGTTGTGGATGTCCAGCTTTAGACCGTGGTGGTCTGATTGGGCACAGGTTAGAATTTCAACTTTTTTGTACATGTGTAGATTCATTTTGTGGCCCAATATGTGATCTATTTTATAGAAAGTTCCGTGTGCTGCTGAGAAAAATGTGTATTCTTTGGTGTGTGGATGAAAAGTTCGATAGAGATCTGTAAGGTCCATTTCTTTCAGGGTTTGATTAAGTTCCAAAGTGTCTCTGTTAAGCTTTTGACCTGTTGATCTATCCCATGTTGAGAGGGTGGTGTTGAAGTCCCCAAGAATTATCGTTTGGGGGTTGATTTCTTGCTTTAGATGCTGTAGGGTTTTCTTAATGAATGTGGAGGGGCCCGTATTGGGTGCATATATGTTCACTATTGTGTAGTCTTCCTGGTGAATTGTACCTGTGACTAAAATGTAGTATCCATCTGTGTCTCTTATGATTTTCTTTGGTGTGAAGTCCACTTTGTCTGAAAGCATAATTGCTACCCCTGCCTGTTTCCTGGTTCCATTAGCTTGCAGAATTTTGGACCAGCCTTTCATTTTTAGGATGTGCCTATCTTTTGTGCTAAGATGAGTTTCCTGAAGGCAGCAGATTGTTGAATTGCGGTTTTTAATCCAAGTTTGTAATCTGTGTCTCTTAATCGGTGAGTTAATTTCATTGACATTTAATGTTATAATGGAGAAATTATTTTTAATTCTGGACATTTTTTATTTTTAGTGGATTTTGTAAGTGTATTGTTTGATATTTATGTTTTGGTGGTATTATACTTCCCTTCTGTCCTCCTGGATACGCTTGTTCTTTTCTTCAAGCTTGTGTACCATTTCTAGCATTTTTTGAAGGCGTAGTTTGGTAGTCATGTATCCCTTCAAATTGTCTTTGTGCTAGAAACCTTTTCTTTCTCCCTCAATCATGACAGATAGTTTTGCCGGGTATATCAGTCTGGGTTGGCATTTTTGCTCATTTAATACTTGAAGTATGTCTCTCCAGCTCACTGTTTCCACTTAGTAGTCATTTGTTAATCTAATAGGTTTACCTTTAGAAGTGACTTGCTTTTTTTCTCTTGAAGCTCTCAGCACCTTTTCTTTGTTTTGAATGTGGAGTGTTTTGACTATTATTTGCTGTGGCGATTTTCTATTTTGGTCATATCTTTTTGGAGTGTGAAATGCCTCTTGTATTTGGTTGGGCCTCTCATTCTTTAGCTGTGGGAAGTTTTCATTTATGATGATTTGAAATATTTCCTCAGGTGTGGTATTTTGGGATTCTTGTTCTGGTATTCCATGAATACGCATGTTAGGCTTCTTCAGGGTGTCCCATATCTCTTGAATGTTCCTCTCAAGTATCCTTTTGGTTTTAACAATGTCTTCCATCGAGCTGGTTAATTCTCCCACTTTGTCTTCAAGATCTGAAATTCTATTTTCTGCTTCATTTGTTCTGCTGATAAGACTCTGTTGAGTTTTGGATTGAAGATAACTTGTCTTTTAGTTCAATTTTAAACTCTGTCTGAGACTGTTTTAACTGCTCTATGCCTATTTTTGTTTCTTGAATTGTTTTTCTCAACTCCTCCAAGTGTTGCTGTGTTCCTGTTCAAAGTGGTTGATGTGGTTGTTTAACTCTTCTCGAATTTCCTCTTTCATAGTATCAGTCATGGTAATGATCATACTCTGAACGTTGTTATGTCGGGTCTGGCTTTCTTGGCTATTTTCTGTGAATTTGTTCTGGTTGGAATCTATCATTATGGGGTTAATTCTTTTGGTGGGAGATTGGTCTTCTTGGGTTTTGTTTCTCATGGATTTGCACTTTGACTTGGGCATTGTTGTTTTGTTTCTTAGGACCTTTCAGTTTCTGTGTGTTTTTCACTGAACTGATTTAGTTGGTATTATTACCATTCCCAGTTATTACTAGTGCTTGCCTTGGACTGGGTATGTTTGTTTATTGTTATTGTAATTTCCTAATGAGGCCATTAGGCTGTTAGTATATCAGTTAAGTCAGGTTAAGTAGACAAGGGGTGAATATTAGTATGGTAGTGCACTTTTACGATTTAGTATCTTGGTGATATGTGAGGGTGAGTGGTGTACTCCCTGGAGTTGTATATGTTTTGGGGGTGGCTTTATGGAGAAGTTGATCTGTAGCAATTGATACTAGAAAGGATCAGTAAGGTGAAAAAAGGAGGTTTACTTATCTTTGGGCTGCATGTGAAGAATCTCCCCGACGTGATAGGATGATTGTAGAGGACTCCATATCCGCCTTTGTCCCTTAGAGTTTTGCTTGAGTTTCCTTTGGACTCTGTTGAATTGAGAGTAGCAGTGTGTCTTCCCTGGACCACGTGGGTAGGTCCCCAGTGGGCCGGAGAGGCCGAGGGTCTGATGTTGATGGCAGAATTCTTCACCTGTGACCTGGGACTTGGCTTAGTGGCCCACCCAAGCTCCAGGGATGGAGGAATGTGAGCAAGTCCTGTCTTGTTGGGCGTACCAGTGGGCCATAGGAAGAAAGGGGCTGTGGTCCAGGGTCGGGCCCAGGCAAACCCAGAGGCCACCTGGGTGCCACTGGGATACGGGGGGGGGGGGGACCTAGCGGGTTGGGGGGGCAGCGGGGCAGAGGCGTGGGCAGGGAGGATGCAAGGGGCTGGGGTCTGGGGCGGGGCCCAGGCAAAGCAGAAGGTTGCCTCCTTATGAAGAAATCTATTGACATTTTATCAAATATACATGGGAAACCTTTTTCTAACTATATTTTTACTCATAGACTAGTTCATCTTTCAGCCTTGGCAGAGAAGCCTTTTTTGGCAGTGGGTACTTGGCAAAGCGGGGACTCATAACTGGTCAAAGTGCTAAGAATAGAAGACTGCTGAGTACTTGGCTCCAAACAGGATATTTATGTCAACTCCTCTGAGCCCCAGGGAACATCATGGAAGAGTGGGTAGAAGAGTGTGTAGAACCCAGAGGATGAGAGGAGTGTGTTGGGTTGTTGTCTACTGGATATGACATGGCTGTTTCAGTGAGCTGCTGTAACTGTCAGCACTTACCAAAAAAAAAAAAAAAAAAAAAAAAAGGAAGTGACATTGGACCTGAGGGCAGAAGAGGAACTAACTAGGAAGACAAAGTGAGACTAGAGGGTGATGCGAGATGGTCATGGGGGTGAATATGATTACAGTCAACTTCATCCAGATACAATATTATAAAAAAATTTGTTAAAAATTGCATGTGTAACTCTTCAGTAATGTGGTGGAAGGTCTTAGGGGCATGAAAGCATCCTATAGTTCTATGATCTCAAGATTAAACTTCATGAGTGCTTTTGCTTTTCAGTCTTATTTAGGTGGAGCAGAGTGGTTAGAATGTTCTGGAATTGAGCATTTCTCTTTCCTCGTGTCGGTAATACTCTCATAAAACACACCCAACTTCAGCTCTGATTAAATGTTTCTACCTTTTAAAGAACATAATGTTCTCCCTTATTTTAAAAATGTTTCCTTCCCCATTTTTCTGATAGACGGTGAAGGGGATTCTTTTTTTCCAAGCTGTTTACTGTGAGAACCTGGTTGAGTTCTTGGTGGTAAAACTCAGAAAATGTGTGAGACCTTTATGACTTGGAGTACTTGACATTCAGATTTGTTCACATGTGTTCTCTGACAACCCATAAATTACAATTCAGGTTTGCCTGCCCCAGGACAGGTTCCTGCAGAGGTTATTCTCTTGTGTGAAAGGATTCCGACTGTTCTGCCTGCCCCTCCCAACTTGTTTCAATTGTGAGCAACTTCCCTGTGTTCTCACATACGCATACGCGAGGTCCAAGGAGGGTTGTTGATATTACTGTGTGTTCAACTTTGTACTGGTTTTTAGGACACAGTGGCAACTTTCAAGCTTCTTACATGTTGTGATAGTTAGATACAGGTATGGACAAGTGAAAGTTTGAGTCCTGGGCACATTTGTAAAGAACTAGTAGTTGGTTAATACCAGAGTAAGCCTGTAGGAGATTATCTGATTAGATAATCATAGACCCCAGCCTTTGATGGATGGGACTATTCATTGGACAGATAGATAAAATGAAGGGAGTTGGTTAAGAACACTTGGCCTTCTTTGGCATATTTGGCAGACATGTTCTCTGGCAGTCCTATGGTGTTCCCTCTCTCAGCAGTTCTGTGGATATGATATGATCAAGTCCCTTGGGCCCTGGTGTTGGCTTCTTCTGTCAAATTGGATTAAGAACTGTAACCAAACTTGGATTCGGAGAGTATGAGGAAAGGGACTATAGCAATTAAAATAAAAATAAGCAGATCTATTATTTTGGGGGTAATAAAAGGTAGTAAATCAAAATAAAATTCCTTTGCCAATTCTCATAAGCCATTTTGTTGTAAATTTATTGGCAATATGCAGAGTAACTGTGACACTTGTGGAACCTGAATCTAGAAATTGAATTTACTGTCATTACAAAATCTCCATGTTCATGATATAAACCTTCCACACTGAGAAGCAGATTAAAAAGAGAGATGAAGGCTATAAGCTCTCATCTCTGGAGTAGACAGGGCTGTTTTCTAGTGCATCCTCTTGAATTTGTTAATATACATGTGAAGATATCTTTTTACTTCAATTATTTTTAAACATATTAATAAATAGAGGTTAATTGCCACATTAAGAAGTTTCTGGGAAGAATCCCAACTAGCTTTCAGTATAAGGAATTATATTAAGAACCATATGCTGCTTTGTCATGGTGACATGGAAGCCCTGGAATTAAATATTCTTTCAGGTGGCACATGTAGCTAATGATACACTCCCTAGTTATTAGAGACCCAGGCTGATGACTGTAGTGGTTTAGTAGTGGTTTACTTTCCTTCAGGGTCTTAGGCTATCTCAACAGGTCAACACAACAACAACAACAACAACAACAACAAACAAAATGAAACAAGCAAAGCAGAGCATAACCCCCCACAAAGCAGTTAGGGGTTTAAGATTTTTTCAAAATTGCAATAATAAAATCAACAACTGATGACATTATATTTATGTTCATTTTGCTCTTTCTTAAACTCATCTTAAACTTATCTTAGAGAGCATATTAAGAGAGAAGAATGAAACGACTTAGCAATTGGTGACAGAACTTGTTCTGAATGGAAATGGAGGGCAGGAAGTGTGCATATAGAGAAAATTCAGGCATTGGTGACTCAACAAAACTAGTCACTGGAGTTTTCTGGTATGGATTTTTCTCAGTAAACTTCCTCAAATTTATCCATCATTACAGTAATATACTCAAGAAACAATTTAGACATAATGATGCTGTATTCATCCTGAATACCAAGTAATCCTTCTTGAAATAAACTTCTGAGGTGAGGAGAACTTTGTAATTACAAGAGCATCATTAGCATTTTTCTCTTCAGGAAAAATAAGACTTAGTGCTAAGTTAACGATAATTTCTTAAACATCTGTCTTGCTTCAGGGGCAAACAGTGGTACTTAATACTTTCTTATTTTTATGTGGCTTTAAAATACCACAGAGCACAGAGCAATGGATATTTTTTGACTGCCAGGAAAACAGTTCACATGAACATAAAAAAATCAAGAGAGGTTGAGAATCTGTGCAAAGGCCCTACATGAGCATTTGCATCAGCATCGACAGCTTTCTCCGTGACTCATCTTTCCTTGGATGTTTTATTTCTATTTCTTTTTTTCCATTTTTATTTATTTTTTCTGCTTTAAAAGCACATTGAGTATTCGTCCCAGCTTCTCTCCCTCTCCTCTCTCTCCCATTCCCTCCCTTCTCTTTATCTTTCCCTCCCATTCTGTTATACCCTTCTACCTGTGTGCTTCTGTAGACTTCAGGGTTCACCATGGCTTGTCTACTACTGTGGGGATTCATGCCTTTGTAATATATCAAGTTACTTCTCTTCAAACCACTCCACTGATATGTTCATTTCCCTTCACTCATCCAGCTTTAGACCCAAAGGTTTCCACTGTGAGTTTCTATTCTATGAGTATAATAACAGCTGTCTACAGAGCAGTTTAATGTACCGTCTTCCTATCTATAAGTTTACTGGCTGTCTTCCATATTGATCTATTTCCTCCTCTTCCCCTTTTTAGATTCTTGTTTTAGTTTATAGTAACCAAGATGGGTACTATTCTGACAAGTAGGTCTTGATCCTCAGATTTTTATGAGCTAAGTAATTTTGTTGATTAAAAAGGAAATATTTTTGATACAGTAGAACCTGAACTTTCAAGAAGGGGAAGCCTCATCTTTTGCTGTTCATTTCTTTCAAAAATTTAATGTGTTCATTAATCATAAAAGAAAGCCATAATTTGAGGAAACCAGATATCCTGATAAGCCCAAAGGAATAAATCCAACAGAAATGATGGCTTGCACCTGGAGACAGGAAGATTGCCATGAGTTTGAAACCAGCCCTGACTAGAGTGAGACCCTGGCGTAAAAAACCAAACAACCACTCAGTCAACTGGCCTACCACCAAGCAAGCAAGCAAGCAAGCTGACTGACAGATAGACAGAACAAAAACCAACTAAACAATTGAATAACAAAAAAAGCCACTTAAAGAACTGAGATCTCAGCTGAAAGAACCGAGTAATACAAAGCAATCAAATATTAAATTGTAGTTTTCAAATACTTTGTGTAGACACTAGGGGTATTTACGCATAATAATAAAAACCGGCAAGTGGAAAATATTTCTGCTCTATGTTTATAGTATGTCTACATTTTTGGACAATACCTGGGAAATTCTGGTCTGTTTTAAGGACTGAAGCTTGAAGGACTTGTATTGTCCAAAAGTTAGCTTCGTTATTGATGCTGGTTTTCTTTCTCTCCCTCATCTTTTCCTACTTCCTCTCTCTTTTTTCTTTCTTTCTTTGGTAAAAGGGCTTTTTTGTTGTTTTTGTTCCCTACCATCTTATGTGCTAGGGATTGAACCCAAGGCCTAATACAAGCTAAGCAAGGATCCTATTACTGAGTTGTATCCAGTTAACCCACTCATGTGCTGCTTCTTATAAATTTTGAATTCTACTCAACAATTTTTTTTTGGCTGTGACTTCTTTTACAGAATCTTAACGTATAATGTATAGATTTGGGTTGTTGTTATTAGAATATCCTTTGTGCAAAGGTTCCTAACAAAACAAAATAAACATCTCCTGCCTGCACATAAAATGTTTATCAGCTGTCAAAGGCCAAAGAAGGATGGATTTGGTGGCCATGAGCTGCATAAGGGAATGCAGCATTTTTCCTGGGTTGTGTCTGACATTTTGTTTTCATTGTACTGACATAACATGACATGGTTTCACTCTGGTTAATCCTATTTCTTTTAGGACCAAAAACGTCTCTGCAAATTGTCTTGACTAATTGGTCTTACAACAAGGGCAGAAAAAAAAGGTGAAAAAATACTCTTTCAAATAACCTTTTCATGGTAGATTTTTTGCCATCATGCAGCCAAAAAGTAAAAATCAACCAACATTGACTCTTGCCTTAGAAGGCTCACATATTTGGCATTGATTTATAAATCAAACATTTTTGTGTGATGAGCATGACAGGGTTTTATTCTTCAACATTTAATATTGTCAGAAAATATCCACATCAGAAGAGTTTACTTTTGAAAATCTTCAACTTCAATAAAAATCTGAATAAGGACTAAAACTTAATAAGTAAGAATCAATGTTCTATTAACAGTATTTTCCATTCAATGCCCTGAGAAGACCTTTTGGGTTGGGAAAGTCCTCCTTTTTTTATGTACTTTTCTAAGAAGAAGAAAATCTCTATGAATAATAAATGATGTCAACACAGACAAGCCGTAGAGTGGCAAGCCCAAAAAGTGTGATACTGGCATTGTTTCTGACCTTTGCCACTGCATGTGCATGAAAATTTCAGATGCATAAATAATGTTTAGCAATAAAAGCTAAAGGGAACTACACCAAACTTTGAACTTTCAGAACCAGAGGATGGAATTTGAAAGAGTACCCGAGCAGTGGCCCATCCTCCAAATTGTCATTGGGCACAATTGCTGCTTTGGGCACCTGGTTGTCATAGTGACTGCTATGCCAGGTGCCAGGTGCATCCAGGTGTGTTAGTGCTCTGTATCCCTTAACTCTTAAAGAGTCGCTTTGAATAGGAAGAGACTGAGCCTCCTTAACCATGAAGGATTCTCTTCAGGCCTCAGGGCTGGTAGAGGAGCAGAGGACCACGTGCTTTTCTTTCCTCTGTATCATCTCTCAGATCCCACAGGCTTACTCAGGTGGAGCCTTATTTTTCCATAGCAAGGGTTTGAGGACCTTTTATTTTGTTTCCATAAGTGTTTGCTTCTAGAACAAATCATCAAAACGCTCTATTTAAATAAGTATGATGGGCTGACTCACTAATTGAAAAAAAGAACAATAGGAAAAAAATTAATAGTCGGGTTTTCTAAAAGAGAAGGGTGTGCTAGTTTAAAGCGAGAGTGAGTCAGTCAAGCTGCATTTTGGGAAAAAGGTCATTAGACTTGCAGACTCACATGTGTTGTATCTGCAGTAAGCATTGCTATGCTCAGCCTGAAAAGGCTTCATGCAAAGAGGCTGAAATGGTGACTGACCCTTCCATATGTGCTTGCCCTCAGCCCAAACTTTGCTGTGAGAACTGTTTTTCTCATTCAGGTTTACTGCACTTGGGTGCTGGATATGCTTGGGGGTAAATCTACGTGTGACAGCTTCAGAGGTGCGGCCTTTTATGTTGTCCTGGGCTCATGTTTTTTAACTAGAGGCAAGGCATTTTGGTAGAATGGGCAATCGGGTTGGATCCCCCTGAGGATTAATCATTGTACAGGGGTGCAGCATAGTACCCTCGTGCCTTTGCCAACAGTATATATAATCTTCTTTTGAACTTTTGATAAAGAGAGCTATTCACTTTCAGTTATATGAAATATCTCAGTGGAAGAGGAAATGAAATACCACAAAGAGTTCTGGGAGCTGTGGGCATGTTCTGCTCTCTCACCATCTTGGCAGTAAAGGAGGAGGAATAATGCCAATCCACTAAAACCTCAGAAGTTTAGGATATGACTTAAATGTTAATGTAGTATTAGAACCATTTGTTTCCTGTAGACTATGGCTTATGGAGAAAATGCAGTGGTGGGATATGGTCTGTGAAGAAATTAATCATCCTGCTTCAATGACTCTAGCAAAGGTTGTACAACAGTCAGATGTTATAAGCAGATGATAATCATCTCATAGACAGACAGTTGGTTTAACATTCATCATTAGGTATTGCTCTGTCTAAGCACTCTATTTTAAAAATCTCAGGTTCTTTTCCAGAGCATTTCAATATGACCTTAAAGGATAAAATTACAGTATTTCTTTTTTTTTTGTTTTTTGAAAGTTAATTCTTTTAATACAGAGTATGTGTAACAACAGAAACTGTCATACACTGCTGATGGAAATAAACATTGAGAGCCACTGTAGAAATCAATTTGGCACTATCTACTAATATAAAAAGTGTATTTACCATATTACCCAATAATCTTGTTCCCAGGTATTTTCTATATAGAAACTTTGAACATTTATACAGGGAGATTATACTAAAAGTATGTATAGGACTATGATAATGTAAACATGGATAATATATGTATGTACTTGAACAAAAAATACATATCTAAAGTGAGGTATGTATAGTCCTACAATCAAATACTTTGTGGCAGTTATGTGAATTGAATATATATTCTCTCAACAGTTAAGTGTAAAAAGCAAATGGCACAATTAAAATGTAAAATGTATGTAAAATTACATAATATTATATATTAGATATGTATATGATATTAAACTATTCTTTTACAGTTGAAAAGCAAAACATTTTTTTATAGTGTATTTTTTTTTCCACTCATACAAATCTGATAGGTACCCTATTCCCCTCCCTCCCTCCACCCTTTCCTGGATCCCCTCTTTTCCCCTTCTTTCTCCCCCTTTTTCTCCCAGTGCGCCCCCCCCCCCAATTCCTGGAGCATCCTTTACTGTGCATGTCAAACTTCCCTCTGGGTCCTCCTTTCTGATGAGGTGTAAGGATTCAGTAGCATTGCCTAGAGCTCTTCTTTTTTACCCTTTTATTTCTTGACTTCTATTTTGTTTATGCTTTCTACCATGAGAAGAATAACTTTTATGCTGTAAAAAAGTACAGTAACTGGGAGACCCCAAGGCACAAGATAGCTTGTCCACACAGAGGTTCTCAAGGATTTCTGGACAGTGAGCACAAGTCATTCTTCCTTGGGTCATGAAGCAACAGTAGATGTGGTTGGGTCCAGCCAATGTGAGACCTTGTGGGAAAGTCATACAGCTGGAGCAGTGCCAAGGGAGTGCAGAACGTGTCTTCTTTTTGATCCTCTTCTTCCCAAAGATGAGGCTTTAGGGGAAGCTGGTTAGGGAAGCTGGTTGGGAAGTGTGGAATGGGACATAGGGAACGAGACTGGTTGGGAAGAATCCAAACCAATGACACATTGACTATTCAATTACTTTGTGGAAAATTTGGTTCCTTCCACCTGGATTCACCTGAACAACTGTAGGACATGCCTAAGAATTGACATGTTGAGGGGGAAATTAGCTGGTGTATTGCTACAATAAGCCTTAGTTCCATCTTGGGATGCCTTGAGGAGTCTAGGTTTGCTCGAGTGACTAGCAGGCTCCCTTGGCAGAGAATGTTCTCCGATAGATATGAAGGAACTACATGTGTCTTCAGAAAAGTGTGGACTAGTGTTTTCAGATTTTAGGGGAAGGAATACTCTGCTGCAGAGAGATAAACTTGCTCCTAATTTTTCAGAATATGAGAAAATGCAAATTCTAAATCCTTTATACTAGGAAAATGAAAATTAACTCTCAGAAAATTATAGTTGCTTTTGAAATATTAAGAAAATACAGTGATAAAGTTATACTAAAGTATGCCTTATTAACTTAATTTTAGACACATAATTATTAAGATGATTTATTAGAAACAGTATCTACATAATCAACATTATTTTCCATATCTTATCAGCAGAATAGAAGGAAGGTACATATGACTGATTAGTCAACAGTATCTGACAGGTTGATGAATTATTTTTGGCCATCTTAATTCAGTGTGTATAATCATTTAAATCTAATCTGTTTTCTTTTGAAAAGTGCATCTCAGGCTGGAGATACAGTTCAGTGGCTAAAGTGCTTATCTTACTAGCACGAGAGACTGAGTTTGATCCTCAGAACCCTTGTGAAAATGCCAAGGGTGGTAGTGCCTGCTTGTGCTCCCACAGCTGAGGAGTTGGAGACCAGAGGATACTTGTCGCTGGATGGCCAGCCAGTCTAAGCTACTTGGTGAGCCTCAAGCTGATGAGAGACCACGTCTCAAAGGACGTGGGTAGTATTTCTGAGAATGACGCCTGAGGCTGTCTTCTGGCCTCCACACACATGCACACTGGAGCATGTGCACTGTACACATGTAGGCGAGCACGGAGCCCAGGCTTGGATAGCAGTAGTGGCTGAGGCACAGGTGTGAGCAACAGCTGCCCTGTTACAAGCCAGAGAAGTACACTTCCTGGTGACTCCCCTATGCTTCTGCCAGATATCCCATGCACCTGTGCAAACCCCCTGCCTCTTGGTGTCTTAATCACTCCATAGAATGGTATTCGGAACTTGTGGCCCCCGACAAGCTTCTGCACACATGTCCCTCTTTATATTGGCACACGTGTCCCCTGTGGCTGTGCCAGCAGCTGGATTGGCCAGCTTCCCATATATAAGTTTTTGTTCCTGAACAATAAAGCGGACATCATCTTTCCCCTCATGGTGTCTCCGGTGCCTGTTGTTTCCTTTTCACATCGTCCTCACCCCTGTCGTCCCCGCCCCCATCGCTCTGCAGAGGAGCGGTGACCACCAGAAGTTCCGGCTGTGGCTGCAGCGCCTGCTGCTGCAACATACACACATGAACACACATACTAAAAATACACATATTTTACACTTACTTAGGAATATTTTTTTTCTGGTGAGACTGCTCTTTATTCTTTGTTGAGATAGACTCATATTTAGCTACTTCGGATTTTCTTTCTTTTTTTTATCCTTTGAAGCTTTCATATGCAAATACAATGAGGCTGAAGGTTTTCATTTTCTAATACCCAGCTCCATCCCACATCCCATCTCAACCGCACAGGTTTTCCTTCCCAGCCAGTCTCCTTATGACTCCCATGTCCCTCTGTATGTGCCTTCCATTGTTACCCTGGGATTTTGATGTATTCTTTTATTAGGACTTCCCTCCACAACATGAACATCATCTCCCTGAAAGTGTCTAGTGTTCTGAGATCTGTCTTTTCATTTGTAAAACATTGTGGATGAAGGTATGAAAGGCACATCTTTCAATTTTGCATCACAGAGAAATGGCTGCTGCAACAGGTGATTCAGTGCTTTGGATAAAAATCTTAACATGTTTGGATGATGAGCTGAAACCAATAATTGGTTTTATAGGGATAAAGTACAGGCTACTATATCAGTGTAGGATGGGAATTTCTGTTTTACAATAGTTCTTATAAGAACTTTTAATTCATTACAAGTTCAAGATGAGCCAGTTTATTTTAGCTGCCAAATCCCCTAAGTTGTCTTGGACAGAAAGCATAGAATCATTGTGACTAGAACAAGGAGATTTCACTGTTGGTCTTAGAGCTCAGTTGTGTCTGACAATTCACTCCATTCTGAGAGTGTGACATCTTGAATCTGGTAAGAGTATTAGTTCATTTTAAGTTGGTATTCTAATTCCGATGCCAATGTCTTGATCCACAATAGTGAGGTAGGCACGACTAACATACCAGAAGTCACGTGATAAATAAATAATGGAATGGGGGTTAGGCAAGAGTTGGATTGTTTGGAGTTAGTCACATCATTGAAAATATTAGAAAATTAAGCTGAGAGTATTTAATGGTGTGGTGGTGGTGGTGATGTGTATGTGTGTGTATTGCACATATGCCAGCATACATATAAGTGGGCTATAATATCTGATTGCTGAAACATTCTAGAACATTTTGAACTTTTTGACTTTTGGGCTCTGAAATAAATTACCATGTACACAAGAAGATGATTGATTCAGAGACTCCTTAATGCAAAAAAAAGTATGACTGATGGTGTTTGGTCATTGCATTCTGACTCTGCTGCAGAGAAACTGCAACACAGTTTCCCATAAACACTGGAAAGTTATGAAGGCCTCAGGGAGGCAAGCACACACTATCTTTCCTTCTAGTACTTTGTGGAACAATGAACATTGCCCAGGCTCTCTCTGAAGGTCAGAATGTTTTCATGGTGTGGATTACATGAGCATCAGGCATTCCAAATTAAGATTCAGAACTCATATCTAAAACTCTAGGCTGTGTACCATTCCACACGACTGATTTTTCTTCCTGATACATCGGATCTTCTTTTTCCAGTGCAATTAACACCAACCTGCTAACGTCAGCAGAATGTACATGGAATTCTAAATGAATATTCCACTATACTTAATGCTTCATTCTTATCAAATGTCGGGAAACAGCAAGAGCACAATAACCTTCTCTTCTACCAGCAACTGTTAATGCAGCATATGAAATTTCAGAAGGAAAATATTTGTGTTCGTGAACTCAAATGTTCATAAGTCTGAAGATCAAGAAAGTTCTGAAACTGGAGAACTTCAGAGTGCAGTTACAGAGATATTAGAGGACCCAATAATCATGCTACAATATATTTCCTATATTACTAAATTTCCTTTGCACGATTTCTATTTAATATTTTTATAGTTTCTAACACCCTTGGACACATGCTTCCTATAGATTTGGACTCATAGATTGAACTAGTCTGATGCATTCTTAAAAGTGGTCACCTAGTTTCCTAAACCTCTAATAAACATGTCTTTCCTTTTTTTCCCCGTTCCTCCCTTTCTCCCTTCTCTGAACTTCTCAATTTTGTCTTGACATTATTTGTCTTACAGCCCTGTTTTTCTCATCACAGATTTCATATTTCATAGGTCAGGAGTCAGAAATACAATAACTTAATAGAGCCAGGGATGGGTCTCTCATCATGGTTTCCCTTGTTCTCAGGAACCTAAAAGTGGACGAGCCTCTGTTGCTGATGAGCCTTAAAGGTTTTCATTTTTGTGGTCAGTGTCATGTTTAAGCTCATGACAAGACTAGTGCATGTTCTGCATTTCCTTGGATATTTTGGTTTTGTGCTTCTCTTTCACAAAGGTTGGGAATGCCCATTGCTGTCTTGAATTATAGACACTCATGACTTATGACATCAGTATCATTGATATTCCTTCTCGGATGATCCTAGAGTTCATGAAACTCATGAGGCTGACAAGACTCATGGACTTTCATTAGATCCTCACAAGGCTTCTCTCCTCGAGGTTATATAGAAGGTAGAAGGTTAAGTGGGTTTGAATTCTTCAGGGGTGTGCCTGCCTGCTGGGCCACTCTGAGGAACTCTTAGTTGTATTGTAATTTGTAGCTTCCTATCCTAAGTCCATGACTGCATGTGAGGATCTGTAATGACACCTTTATAAATAGTCAGTGCTCTTCCCTTATGGTGGTACCAAAGGTCAGCTTACAGGTAAAACAGGGAGCTGATGGTCATTTTAACATCAAGAAAAATCATAACATTAGGGGATCTCTATGGTGTTTTATATGCTGTTAATGGCGTCATTGTTGCTATATAAGGAAAAGGAAGAAATCTAAGACTGTTAAAATTATGGAACGTAGAAGGTAGACACACACTCTGTGTGCTGTGTGTGTGTGCGTGTGAGAGAGAGAGAGAGAAAGAGAGAGAAAGAGAGAGAGAATACACAATTGCATGCTAAGGTGTGAAGTTAGCTCATTTGTTGAAGTAATTCATACAAATTCAATGAGTGACACCATTTTAAAGTACTCTAAACCCAAAATTTATGAAGAATTTTAACTCTCCCATGCCATTTGCAATTAATTTAGCTTTAAAATTGCAAAGCAACATAACTTGCAAAGCATTTTATGTGTACATCATGCACAGTATTACCTTTTCTTCAACCTCATTTGCTCTTTCCTTTCTATAATTTGTCTCCAACTACCCTAACTGCTTACTGCTCATAGAAACTACTCAGTATGGAACAGCCTTTTCCTTCAAGCTTTCCTGTCTACAATGTCTTCACATAGGCATTAACATAGTTTGCTCATCACCCAGCTCTTCTCTTGCAGATCAGTTCCTCGAAGAGACTGTCCCTACTTCTATCCTCCCCACCAAAGAAAGAGATTATATTGCCATTTGTTATCTCCTTACCCTGGCTTCCTTTTCTTTATGAGCATTAACAACCTCAGAGGGGACAAAATTTATCTACTTATTTAATTTCTGCTTGTATTTTTTGCCTGTGCATAAGATCTAGGAGGGTTGAGACTTTGCTTTATGTACAGTTATGTCACTGATGAATAGAACATTCAAAAAGGATATTAAAATAAATGATTAAATGTATGAATTTGATTATCTTATGAGTCAGGTTAGGTGCAATGAAGAAATTGTGTCTATGAGAGTTTGAGTGATTTGCCCCAGGTAAGAACTTGAAACCAAGGTCACTTGGTTCCAAGTTCATAGATGTCATATTTGATCACTTATGTGTCCTCAAAAAAGTGACCCTGGCAACTCTTTAATCTTAGACAACTGGAATGGATTTAATTTCATGCATACTTTTGGAACTTTGCTTTGAAGCCAAAGATTTATCCAGCTATTAAAAAAACCTTCTTTTAAAATTTGCTTTCTTGTTTCTCTGGAGAAAACAAGTGAAAAAGGGATTTCATATTTTTTGCTGTGTTCAGCAAGTCTCCATGGTGCATACTTATGAAGAGTGGAGCTGCAAAAAAAAAATGGGTTTGTCTTTTTAGCATAAAGCAAACAATTCTTAGTGCTAAAGGAGAGACAAAAAGATTTCATGCTCCTCTGAGCTCATTCTATCACCGGGCTCTGAATTTAAGGAGAATTCTGTGCTTCGATCAACCATCTAAGGTTTAGGAACAAAGGCCCAAATAGATTATGAATACAAAACCTTCATACTTGTTGCTATAGTGGCAGTTTGAACCATTTACAAAAGGAGATAGTTCAGTCCTTTACCACTCATTTTTTTTTGCATGTGATCAACATTTAATGGTACATTCTCCCACACCATCCTGGGCTTGGTGTGGTGTCCTAACATGTCCCTGTGGTCCTGGGGACCTGTCAGGCTTTCAGGTCCAGAAGTCCTCGTGGGCTGTGGGCAGCATCAGCCTCACGAGAGCTGCCTGAGTGGCTGGGCAGGACTGATAGAGGCAAGAGAGGAGGTTATGTGCAGCCTAAGAACCTGCCATTATCAGCACATGACAGGAAGGAAACGGAGACAGAAGAGCAAGGGTCACCATACCTGGACTGACTTTGGGGCTGTAACCCTTGGTCCCTGTTCTGGAGGGGGTGTGGAAAAGGTGCTGGCCGCTGGACCTTCACTGAGCCTTCCTGGTCGCCTTCTGTTTCTTCAGCATCACATAAAGGATGAACAACCCTGCAAACAGAAGCACAGGAGGTTTGCAGCCAGAGGGCAAGAACAGCACAGGCGCAGGACAGGAAGAACTTGTGGGTGACATGCGACTGTCAACGACAAGTAACATGATCACCCAGGTGGTGAAGATGATCAGGCTAACGGCGACGAGGCCAAATCCCACCATCCGCTCTGTTCTGGTGGCCATTTCCCCAGCCTTCTACCAGAGTGACAGACTACATCCGGTTCCTGATCCAGGGCCTTTCTGGTTGTACCATTCATTTATTATACCTACTTTTTTGTCTTAACAGCTTTTTGTTCTTTTCTGTTATATTCTTTATTTTTTTGATTCTCACCAATTATTTTTATGATGCAAGAATATGCCATATTTTTGCTCATTGAACAATGATTCATTTCCTCTGTTCACCATAGATTTTTAATTGCCTGTTTTCTGTTAGTGCATTAAACATTTGAAATTTGAAATGTAATGAAGGTACAGCCCTAAAAAAACAACCTTGCTCTTTAGATTTTAAATCGTTAATTATGAAGCACTTGGCAATTCGTGTTCTACTTCTAAGAGCACAGCAGTTTTAGGAGCCTACCTGGGCTCTTGATACAGGTTTAAAGGTCAGTTGAACTTCTTGAGGAAGTAATTCTTGTCTTGATTGCAATAAGATGAGAGAAACCAATGCTAGACCACAGAGATATTGACACAGCACACTGATTTCTTTGTTTAAAAATATGGTTGACTTGGGAAGGAATTTTAATAGGAAATGATGTGATTGCATCTCTTTGATAGGTAAAATTAAACAAAGCTCAGAGAAAAGTGATGATTGTGGTGATAAGTATGGAGAAGCAGTCAGATTCCAGATAATTGACTGACAACATATACTGATGAATGTAGGGTGATAACTGACACTGTGGAGTCATGTGTGAGTTTGCCCAAGTTCCTCCCTTGAGCTACATCTAGACAGTACTTTGCTTTTAGTGATTGGAAATTCCCATAAGGAAATCTTTTGATGCGAAGTTAATATCTGGACACATTATGTTTGATGCCTAGCTGGAGATGTACAAATTTAGTTGAGTTACAGATCAGCAACTTAGGACCAAGAATAGCTAAATATATACCACCAGGGAATTTGTTAATGGGAAGAAAGGGAGTTCATTGCTTTGAGAGAGTCCATAAATTGTGGATTAAAGATCTCTGGCAGTCTATGTTTCAGGAAGTTAAGAATAAGGAGGAGGAAAAAGATGAATGGTATTTAGAGAAAAAAGAAAGAAAAATAAAATTATACTATTACCGAAGTCAAAGTAGTTTGTAGGACTAAGCAGTGGTAATAGTGACAAAAGGCAAAGCACGAAGAAATAACCAGGTCATTCACCCACCAGAGGGTCATTGGCGACTCTTTCCAGGGCAATTTTAATGGAAAGATCACTAAAAAGCCAGATTTTTGCTTGTTAACAAACAAAAGAAGAGACAGTGACATTAGACTACTCATTTTTATAGGTAGAGTCTTATAATTAAGGGATAGATGAAAAGGAGAGAGAAATAGAGAGATGCAAAAGAAAGACAGGTACAGAGAGAGAACTAGAAGCAAAAGGAAATGAAGACATGAAAACAGGATAGAAGGAGATGGTAGCTGGATCAAAATGGAAGAATTTGATTGGAGTTCTGAGGAGGTTAAAAAACAATGCTGTGAGATAATGGGTAGAAGTTCTTTAGTAAGGGAAGCTGCATTGAGAAGTAGACATTGAGGTTTAAGATTTCAGAGCCACCAAAGAATGGCATTTCCGGGGGTGGAGCCTAGGAGAGGATAGATAACTAAGCAAAGAAGCAAAGTCAAGGAGGTTAGGGATGGATGTGTCTTGTCTTTCACATACACTCTGGAGTCATTGAAAATAGCTTTAGAGATGAAGGCTGTCAAGCAGCTGTCAGTCAACACAGCTGTGCTAATCACAGTTCTGTCACTGTGACAAAGCACTCGAGAAAAAAGGAGGAAAAATTTATTGTGGCTCATGATCTCAGAGGTTAAAGTCCTTAGAACTCTTGTTTTGGGCCTATGACAAACAATATCTGGGTGGAAAATATGTGGTGGAGGAGAGCTCCCCTCAAAGTCTCTCTTTCAGCACACTCCCAGTGGCCTGCTATTTCCAGGAGCCCCCCACAAAAATAGTTCTGCCACTCCCCAGTTGTATCATCATCTGTGTTTCTCAGTATTTTGACACAGGAGTTTTTGGATGACATTTAAGCATCCGAGTTATAATGATAACAAAATGGTCAGGGTGGTTGATGGACAAAGTGGATTAGTTGGAATGCTGGGCAAGCCTGTGAATTCATGTTATTTTATTTTATTTTTTAATTAATTTTTTTCTACTTTTACAAGCATATTGAGTATTCATCTCAGCTTCCCTCCCTCCCTCCTCCCTTCCCTTCACTATTCCTTCCTACTCCCCCCATCTTCTGCTCATGTGCTACAATGGATCTCAGGGTTCACTCTGGCTTGTCTACTACTCCTGTGGGGGTTCAGGCCTTTGTAGTGTAACGAGTTTCTCTTTAGGACACCCCACTGTTGTGTGCCTTTCCTTTCACTCATCCAGTTTTAGACCCAAAGGTTTCTACTGTGAGTTCCCATTCTGTGAGTATAATAACAGCTGCCTACAGAGCAGTTTGATGTACTGTCTTCCTACCTATAGGTTTATTGGCTGTCTTCCCTATTGATCTACTTCCTTTCTGTTTATAGATTCTCATTCTAGTTTACAGGGATGGGTACATAAGTTTAAAGGAAATTTCCTGAGAGGGTAAGAACTTGATGATATGACTGCAGGAAGTAGAAATCTATAGGCTGCTTGCTGTCCTCCAAGTTGTAAGAAAGTCAGCCAAGAAGAAAAGGGTATTATGAAGATGGCTGAGGAATGTAGAATGTTTAAGTAGAAATTGGATTACACAGAAAGCTTTTTTTTTGTGTGTGGTTGAGGCAAAACAGGGTGCCTAGTTGGAGATGTTTATAAGGAAACAGAGCTTCAAAGCATAAGAGTCACTCAACATGGGGGGTAGACAAGGGGGTCTAAAATGTGCAGACATTGAATGAGAAGAAAGTATGAACCTATTGTAGGAGTGTGGAAATAGCAACATATGAATGGTCTGAGCTACTAGTAAGCTACCTCTCTTCTAGTAAGACTCCCTAGTCAGAAAAGAAATTTGAGAATCTTTGGAGTTGCATCAAGTTGAGCTTCACAGCCAAGGCTGGTTTCTTGTTTTCTCCTGGCTTCTCATTTTATTCACTCATTATTTTACCCATTCTTCAATGTTCTATGATAATATAGTTATTTTTCTACACTGACTCATTTGAACCCTTCAAATCATGGTCCATTGTATTTCTGAAGAATTTTAAAGAAGTCATCCAATTTATTACTTGTAAGAGAGGACAAAAGTATGCATTTATCACATCCAATGACAAATCTGGAATATGCGAATGCAAGCAGGTAAGAAGTGATCTGTCATCTTGAAAGGAAGTTTACTGTTATTTGAACTGTTCAGTTTGAAATATGAACCTGTCTAGAACTAAGGTGGCATTTTCAAGACTGAAATGATGTGGCACTTAAAATTGAACTGCTATGTGGTCCAAGAATTGCATGATTTAAGACAGGTATTAAGTTGATCTTGGATCAGAAAAGTGTACCCTGTGCAAAGCAAAGACAATATGAGGTAGTGGTCCTTTGTTTATTCAAAGATAACAGAGATAGATATGAAATAAGTTCTAGATGTCTGTTTTGTGTGTTAACCAAAGGCATTTTGAATACTTAACATTCTAATTTTACTGGTTACAAAAGTCAATTAGGACTACTATTAAATAATCTTGTATATTCTCTTTGTGTTCTAAGTTTAACAGTTGTGTCAAATGTCTATCCTTGAGTTGATTGTGGATTCGGAGAAAAGGGAAAATCAAATGGAAAAGATCAGTTGGGAATTGGAGTAGGGCATGGGATCGATTGTAGGAAATATGGGAAAGCACATACTGATTCAGTTCATAAATTCTGATTCTTGTACTAACATTTGTAATGACACGATAACAGATTAGGAGATGTTAGCACATGTTTGTAAGTGCATAGGACTTCAAGTACTTCAAGAATAAGTAACAGACAAGATACAGTAGTTGGGACAGAAAACCATTCTATAAGACCTATACAGAAAAATGTAGAGGAGTGTTAAAGTTTGAGACATGCATGAAGTGAGGCGTGAGATGTAGTTCTCAATGTTGACATATAGTTACATAGGGGAGCCTTCTAAACATTAATTAAGTTATAGAGATATCAAACTTCCAATCCTTTTTCAATCTGTGATTTAATTTCTGATATCTAGAATGCAAGTAAAATATTTATTCTTATGTGGCTTATGACTTTGCTTTTCTTTTGATTCATCTTTGAAAATCACATTGAGAAATAAGTTCAACTAATAAAAAAGAGAATATTTTGGTTGAAAGGCATAATATTTTAAAGAAGATCCTATAAAGTTCTCTGAATTCATTATAATTCATGTTGCTTTTCAATGCAGTGTATCTTTATGATTGCCTTTAATTATCAGAGAGTTTTTTGAATTATGGTTCCACTATCTAATAAGGCAGGCAAGCAACTGTACATGCACATTTTAAATTTGAGATTTTTAAGCTATAAGACTTTGTAATTAAAATAGCTTAAATTAATAAAGATGTCTTCCTAGAGCATTCTGATTTGTTGCAGTTGTCATTCTATGTGCTATTCAAATGTCGTATGGAGAATTAACCTTTACTGACAATCAGCAATTGGAGAGCAATTTAAATGCTCTTTTTTTTTTTTTTTAATGTGAGACCATTTTCTGGGTAAGTTTTTTTTTTTTTTAAAGGTGGTACCTCTGCTCCAAATAATGAAGGCAAAATTGAATGATAACTTTGCAGTACTTAACATGCTCAGTTGGTCCAAGATCTAGTACCATGAAGATGAGGAGGTGCATTCAGTAATAGTTGTAATAACTTGTAAATGATGTTGATACTATTTTCTCAAAATTTCCCTATTTCTACCTTATTTGTTTTAGATAGAACAAGATGTGCCATCAAAGCTATCTATGGAGACACAGTCCTAATTTGACTTGGTGTGGAGGTTTTTAAAGTTGGTGAAAATCTCCGCAGTTACAGTCATGAAAGTTGTGAAGTCATAAAGGTATTTTACCTTGTATTATTTATGTCTGCTTTTGGAGAATTTTCTGTAATCTTAATATGTTGTTCTGAAATTTTACTGTGAAATTTGTTTTTTATTTTAACAGGAAAATCACTAGATAGAAGTGAAGTAGTCAAAAAAGGGTCCTGCGCACTTTGAGGTTAAGGGCCCCACAGCTGCTTCACCATGAAGATGTGCGCCTCACTAGTGCTGGTCTGAATGGAGTTGCTAGTACCCACTCAGAGTTCAGAAGAGGCTGGAATCTGATGGCAGCCGAGGATGGCAGCAGTGGTGGCAATCGTGATGCACTTGCTCAGGAATTAGTGAGGGGAACCAGGCAACATTGTCTTTTCCTCAGACCTGTTTATAGCTCAGTCACCCAATGAAAGTGCTATCTACTATGATGGTAGGTCTTTTCCCTGCACGTGTGTGTGTGTGCGCATTTGTGTGTCTCTTAGGTTATTCCAGATCCCACTGAGTTGGCATTCAGACTCTCTTTTCACCATTGCAGCTACTTTATTCATGTAACTTTACTGTCAATACTGGGTAGTCAATAACAGAGCTTGGTGAGGTAAATTGGTCTATTCATTTTTGTCTGGTAAAACCAAAGTGAACACTTCAGATGTATTCTTTAGCTGATATGTACTTTCTTTCAAAAGTCCTCAAATTTGACATGACCCTTATTTCCTTGCTCATTCCCATGAATAAGATATAAACTCCTCATTACTGACACATTTTCTACTAATCCCGAGTGATGTTTTCAGGTTATGTGTGATCACATAGTTAGACTATTTTATTACTTATCTTTATGTGTATAAAATTTTAAATAGAACAGATTGTTTAAGATCAATGACTACTTTGTTATTGAACTATAATTAGTAGATGATAAAAACCATCCTTTTGAAGTATATAAATTGCAAGTTTTGTAGTATATTCTGAAGAGCATAGAATGGTCATAATCATCTATTTCTGGAATATTTTTGCCTCCCCAGGAAGAAACCTTGTGCCCATTAGACTTCCACTTTATAAAATTTCTGTTAATCCATGAAATGGTAGAGATGTGCAATAGTTAGATAACAGGGGTAGCTTGACAATTGAAAGTTGGAGCTCTGGACACATTTGTAAAAAATTGGTAGCTGGGTTAAACTCTGAGAAAATCTGCAGGAGATTGTCTAATTGATATAGAGTCCCTCCCCCCACATGAAGGGTGAGACCATTTTCTGGGCAAGTTAATTAGATGGAGGGAGCTGGTTGAGTAAACAGACATTTTTTTTTGCATACTTGGACAGACATGCTGTCTCACAAGTGTGGTTTGCCTCTCCCTCATCAGTCCTGTGGATGTGATGTGGCCAATTCCCTTAGTATTTATTGTTGGTGTGAACACTCTTGCAAAGATAGATTAAGAACTGTAACTACATAATCTTAAGCAAGACTAAGATATCTGTATCCATAAGCCATTTTGTGGTGAATTTATCAGCAACATACAGTGTACCCATGATAGATGTGTGTGTGTGTGTGTGTGTGTGTGTGTGTGTGTGTGTGTGTGTGTATGCTAGAAGACAAATGCCAAATGTAAACTCTACTGACTGTCATACGCATGAGTTCCATTATATATAGCATTTCTGTAAATCTGTTGATCTTCAGGAAAGGTTTATACATAGAGAAGGACTGGATTCAATATATGCATACTGTTAAAATAATGTTAATTTTGTATGTAAATATAAGCACCTATACACTTATTATGCTTATATGTAGTTAGTTATATAACATTTCTATAATCATGAGCTATGACTTAGGAGAGTTATCATTCGGGGCCATCATAGGCTATTTTGGTCTTCTTAGATAATCTCCACAGTGCCTTGTGACTGATATAGATGCATGTGACCTAATGGTCTTGTTCAAATAAGATATTTTAGGTAGGCTGAAGAAGGTTTGGGATATAGCTGTTGATGTAATGCTTACTTGCCTAACATACATTGTGGCATGCACAGGGTCCAAGGCTTGATCACCAGCACCATCTTACCATAAGAAAGAAAAAATGAAGGAAGAAAGGAAGGAAAGAAGGAGAAAAAAATGAATAACAGATATTATCCATATGGAATATTTTATTTAGGCTTTGATTATCTAGGAAAGAGCAATCCAGGAAAATATTAGATGCTTAATATTTTGTGAAATGGGGGGAATTGTTCATAAGTTTTTGTCTAATCTAATTTGGTGCTTAATGAATGTCTATCATATGCTTTAAACTATCACACTTAACTTTGGCTAAACTGAAAATTAATTTTCAGGTAAAAAATTGGAAGGGCTAGTTTACTTATTTCATCCATTAGATTCTCATTTTCTAGACAGTATCTGAAAAACTGGCTTTCCTGGAGCCCAACCTGAGTCTTTTGTAATAGCCTCCTAATCATCATGATGGGCCACAATGATCCCTGCTGTTTTTTCCTGCCATGGGACTACAAGTTAAAATGCCTTATGTTTTCCTTGATCGTACAAATAGAATCTTGACTTACTCAAGTGAGAAGATGATTCTCACTGCCCTTTCCTGGATGTGAAACCTCAACATCTTTAAGTTCTTCAGGAATAGGACTGGTGTCCTTGTAAGCATTTTAAACAAACAGAGGAACACATGGTTGAGAAAATAAATACAATTCACAATCTAAAAATAAAGTGACACCACTAATGGAGAATGAGCTAAAAATGAATGAAATTTAGAGAGAGAGAGAGAGAGAGAGAGAGAGAGAGAAATCACCATTGTTCAGTGATAAACAGGGAAATAAGTATTTTCACAAGACAGATATCCTATTTATCTTGTTAATTTTAAGTACATTTTTATATTGTCTCTGTTGACTCTGCATTTTATTTGCTGGATAATTCACCATTTTAGATGATTTGTTTAATCATAAATTTGAAATTATAGCACAAATATTTCACTTGAACTGACCGTGATGCCAAACAATAGCAAAGAGAAAAGTAATCATTCTTAGGAAGTTGGGGATTATGAATTCTATTCTATACTTTATTCAAGGAACCTCTATTACTTCATTAGTCTAGAAACACTTATGAAAGTATATTACAAAGTATAAAACAAAATATCTATATATTCT
The DNA here is from genome assembly GCA_023101885.1 of Typhlomys cinereus. Lineage (NCBI taxonomy): Eukaryota > Metazoa > Chordata > Mammalia > Rodentia > Platacanthomyidae > Typhlomys > Typhlomys cinereus. The sequence continues at coordinate 1,057,852 of JALPQD010000198.1, forward strand.
GAACAATGGAATCCATATACTAAAATATATATTTGGCTAGAGAATGATTAATAAAGGGGAGCATTACTTTCTAAGATATATTCATAATTTCAATATTTTATCTTCCTATACAATTATGTCTTACACTGCTTAAGAGATGCTTATTTCTAATTTTTACTTTTCTTGCCTCACTGGAACTTCAGATAATTATCTTGGAAGTTCGCTTCAGTATCATAAAAAATTCTGACAAAGACAGTTATTTATAGAATCCTAGTAAAGAAGTCATTAGAACTGGACAAATGCAATTTATAATTACATAGAGTATACAAATAAAATGCTAATGTGATTTTAAGTAACTCTGAAATGATTAATAATTGAGTTTTTACCATACTTATGTAAGGCTTAATAAGGCAATGCAAAAATCTATAGACCATTATGTGATCTTTTATAAATAGGGCTACTATATAATTTTTGTAATATATGATATGTAGCATAAATAATAATAATTGTAAAAGTGGTACTACACGTAATTATGCTGGGACATCATGTATATATTGAGATGGTAATGAAAGTTCAATTGAATTACACAGTTTAAAAATAAATGTGGCAAATCATCATTGCCCAATTGGAAAATCGATGATGCTGGCAATAATATCTTAATACCAAATATATCCACGAGAAATCCATCTTAATGGTTAAAAAATGATAATCCTTATAGTAAGAGATATACATCATCCAAAATGGGAAGCATGTGGGTCTGGTGGAGGGTTGCCAGGTCAGCTGAGTTGGACATACGAGTCAAGGGGAAATAGATTCTTCTACCAGTGGATTGTTAGGACCAGAACATATAATAATAAAACTTCTCATCCCTGTCTCCTTCTCCTCATTGCCTGTGATCCATAGCATTTCTTTCAAAGCTTTCACCTAAATAAAGTTTTAGGATGAATTACATAGATTGTTTGAATTTATCTGAATACTGTTTGGGATTGGTCAAAACATTTGATCATTATTAAGCAAACATTATGGCCTTTCTTTGCCATAACTTGTGCCCCATGTCCTTCTATCCTTCATGGACAGAATATACTTCCTTCATTGATTTTGGGCGGGGCCATGCTATGGATAATAGAATTAATAGGAGTGCATGAGCAAAGGCTTGTGTGGTTGAGCTTGTGCCATCATGGTGAAGAACTTCCTCTTCCTGTTCTATTCAGGGACTCCTCTTTCTATCTGTCTTTCTATCTCTCTCAGCTTACATTTAAGAGCTAACCAGGTCTGTATTCTGTTGCCATTGCTCATTTATGTCCAGCACACATCAACCAACTATAGTCAGCCTATAGTCTTGTAAGAATAAACACAAAAGCTTATTAGTGTATCTTATAAAGTTTGAGAGTAGTTTATTAAGTATTGCTAAGACAATAGCTAAAATAGTCATTAATACTGTGCTATCACTTTGTCATATCAAAAGTCTCAGACATCTTTGATTCCTGTTTGGTTTTCTACAGTAATTCTAAGACCAACAATTCTAATAAAATTCTTGAAATGTTCTTACAGCCACTCAATGAACCCTTTTCATATGGTGTTTAGCATTTCCAAGCAACACTTTAAGTATTATCTAAAGTTTGAGACACATTAATACTTCATGTTTATCAAAATTCTTAGTAGTTTCTCTTCTTCTATGAATGTTTAATTTGAACATAATGACAGCATAACCTAAGGATTTAGCAATGTGTTCACTGGTAAGGACCTTGCTATGTAGTTGACGCTGCTTTGTTATGAGGATCTATAAAACTAGTTGCTAATATGAAGACATATAAAGTGAGTTTTATTGTTTGTGTATCTTTTAAATATTTTAACAAATAGTACTGAACATGGTTTTGATCCTAGAAGGTTCATTTTACTTGGGAGATAATATTCATGTATAAAATGTTCAGGTTATTAACTTAGTTATATATGTTAAATAGTAAATAATAATTATTGACACTAGATATAAATTCCACACAGGTAAAAATCGTATCTTTCTTGTTTATCTCCATGAACTGTAGCATAATGATTAGATAAAGACTAAATGGTTAAAGGAATTTATCAAAGGAATAATTGAAAACACATGAGAAATGAATATTATAATTACTATACTGGAGCAATCAAAAAAGGAGAGAAAGATAGAGAAAGAAAAATGGAGGATGAAAGAAATGAAGAAGAAAGAAAAGAAGAAAGGGTGATTAAGAGAGTAAGCTATGGGAAAAGCCTTAAACATAAGTTTAAGATCATTTAACATGATCATTATTAACATTGATTCTTTGCATGATTTTGTATTTTGAAGGTCTTATATTACATCCAATTGACTTTTATACCTCATACACTTCTTTTTTTTAAATTTTTATTATTATTATTTATTCAACTGTGTGTATATGCGTGTGTATGTGCGCGCGCGTGCGCGTGCGTGCGTGTATGTGTGTGTGTGTGTGTGTGTGTGTGTAGAACCACGGACGAATTCGCGAACCACCATGGACGCCTCCACCTCCTTCTGCCCCGGGATTCACAGGCTCCGCCCTACCAGGACCAGAAGCGCAGGCCGCCCCCGCTTCCACCTGGCATCTATACGTGGGATCAGGGATCCGAACTCAGGACCTTCCGCCTGCAAGGCGGAGGCTTAACCCCTGAGACACCTCTCCAGCCCTCATACACTTCTTAATGCATTAGAAATCATTTAGAGTTTACTATTGTTGAAGACATCATGTATTGATAATATGACATGGAAAAAACAAGCTGGAACTGATCTGGAAGCTTCCTCCTAGCTAGTCAGTTCTCATAGTACCAGAAGGTACTGTGCAGGTTGCTTGAGGAGAAAGCAGTCGTAGTCTCAGCCTGCTGTGAAATCTCAAGGTGCAGTGACAATTGCCTGGCAAGAGGTAACCATCAATGCAATGTAACCAGTTGATTTCTGATTGGATTTATTTCTTGCCTTTCAATAGAGAATTCGTTCCTGAAAATCAGGTCAAGAAATTACAGAAGGGAAGGACATAGCCTGGGGTGGGGGAGGGCACAGACGAACTACTAAGATTTTGCTTTAAGGATATGATATCAAAATGCAAACTAAACACTTGCCATTATGGACAGAGATAAGAGAACTTCTCATTCCTTGACTGAGAAACTCTTTTGCACTGGAAGATGTTTAATACAGAGAATCAACTGGTCAAAGCGAAGTGAATAAATGACTATGGATTATTAGGCACTAAACTGTGCATAGAGATTACCCCTACTCTAAGGCTCAGAGACCATCACAGAGAAGGGTCAGTAAAAATGTATGAGTCTGAACTTGGGGAGAAGTGCTCCCAGAGAATCCTCTGGATATGACAGGCTGCTGCACCCATGAACTCATTGTAGCTGTGTCCACTTCCATAAGGTCTCCCCAAGATTTGGCTTTGCAATATTTCATCATAGATATGAGAAGATGTGAAGGAACACATTTTCCAGAAATATTATTGCAGGTTAATTCTGGATGGGGGAAGGGAAGCTACTTTTCCAATAGTATACTCACTGATAGATCCTCCATGTTCCAGCAAGTGCTAAAGCACATGCCAGTAGAGACAACTCATGAATTTCAGTGGGCCATGTATGAAAAATGAAATGAAAATAGGGACAAGATTAGCTGGTATGAAGGTTTACATTGGGAAAAGGAATGCATTGTATAGTAAGGGGTAAAAATGACATAAATTCATCACATTCATGCATGAAACTGTCAAAGAGTAAAAATAAATTAGAAAGAAAAGAACTCAAATTCTGAATAATATGGCACTTTTATTGATATGTATTTAATGCTATAAAATTTGTTATTTAAAAACACTGAAGGGGCTGGACAGGTGGCTCAGGGGTTAAGCCTCCGCCTTGCAGGCGGAAGGTCCTGAGTTCGGATCCCAGATCCCCCGTATAGATGCCAGGTGGAAGCGGGGGCGGCCTGCGCTTCTGGTCCTGGTAGGGCGGAGCCTGTGAATCCCGGGGCAGAAGGAGTTGGAGGCGTCCATGGTGGTTCGCGAATTCGTCCGTGGTTCTACACATACACAGACACACACACACACAGACACGCGCACGCACACACACACGCATATGCACACAGTTGAATAAATAATAATAAAAAAAAAACACTGAGTTGGCTCACACAAAAGGGTCTGTAAAGCTTATTTGAATTAATACAAGGAATGAAAAAATGCCAGGTTTTATATATATACCCATGTATTATGTATTTATATATGAATATACACATGTATATGTGTGTGTGTGTGTGTGTGTGTGTGTGTGTATTTCCATATATTTGGAAATATCCAAAATGAGCAAGGTCAAAGTATGCTCGGAAAGGCAGAGTAGAATAAAGAGAAGTAGGAGCTAATAGGAGATAAGGTAAGACTGGATGAGGCAATTGCTGGACCAGGATTTCTTGTAGTTGCCCTAGAAAATCTCTTCTGAAACTTGGTTTCAGGACCTGAGACAGATCCTGGTTCTCAGTAACTTCCCAGCAATCTACTATAATAAATAAATAATATGTAGAACAATTTCATTCATTTAAATTTCTCATTTTCAAAAGATGAGTATTTTTAGATTTCTCTTCTCAATGTGTCAGCTCCATGTGTCAGTGTTAGTGTGAAGGATTCTGAAATCAGAGCCTGGTAACTGTGGGATTAAAAGATCAGGAACCAAAGGAAACATGAAGGGTTGCTGCTTAGAGAAAGAGCCGACCAAAGGCACTTAGGGTCCTTTCGCAAATCACCTCCTTCATATAATCTTTAACAGATCTTGGTTGATTCAGTTGTGATAAGAATACAAAGTTACTGGAAGGACACATGGGTGCATTTTTACAAGGTCCTTGTTGCAGTTTATCTTTACATTGCTGATAAATTCATGACTAAATGACTTAAGGGAGCGAGGGATTTTATTCTTGTTTATGATTTTGGTTGCATTTCATATAGCCCAACTATGTAGGAGATTTCATACCAACACCAGGAGCCATAAGAACTGACCATACCATCTTCACAGGAATTTCTAAGAGGGGCTAATTTTCTCACTTGTTAGAATGTCTACTTGCCAACGTGACAAAGTATGCTAAACTACTGAACCAACTACTCCATCTTATTCACCTGCTCATAGAATAGTGCTAATCACCATGGGTTTGATCTACCTACACTAATTATATAATATCCTGCAGGTTTTCATATGGCTTGCCTTAACTGCTAATTCTTCACAGATGTGCCCAGACTCAGCCTGCATATATCTATTTATATCTATATTTAAGTTGCGTCATACTCCTTCATTGTTCATTTGCACCACATCCTCTGAGTCAATCACAAAACTTTTTCAATGATGGCTTTGACGTCATGTGGTGCACGGAAAGGACTTAGTATCTGTATTTAGGCATTGTTGTGATCACACAGCAGCTCCAGTACTAGCTTTGTGAGAACAGTCAAACTGCTAACATCGTGAGATTCATTTTCTCCACTATTAAAAGGGTCAGTACCCATTTGTGGTAAGTGTCTGAGTGGTCTGGATGACATGGCTCTAAATGCTCGATGAATTGTTTCTGCTCTTTTCTCTTTTCTCCTTACAGGATCGGCATCCAAGGAACTTATTTCATCCTGGAGACTTGTTTTTCCTTTGCTACTGCAGCTTGTTGAGAATTCATGACCATTAGAAAGATCATTTACAGAACTGAAACCTGTAAAAACATGCTGTTTAAACAATACTCATTAGAAATATCAATCACTTAATGTTTTAACCAAGCAGCAATTAAAGAATTGTATGTGACAAGAACATTTTTCCCTTTGCTAGGCAACACTCCATTATGCTTTGTATTTGTAGTTAGTTCAGATAGACTTGCTGTTTCTTCATGTGATCACAGAATGCTCCAGTAGGATTAATTATCTTCCCTTTCCCTGGGATTCCTGAAAACTTTGTTGATGTGCGATATGGTCTCGTCTGTGATAGTTGGAGCTTATTCAATTGGCAGATGTCCTTATATCATTGGTACTTTATTTTACAAAATGTCATGGCTTAAAGTAGCCAAAAGAGTTATGGGAAATTTCCCTTCCCCATTGCCACTTGGTCTGGAAGCAGGCAGTTACTAGCCTCAGCTGTTATATGTAGAAAATGAATGAAGTATCCTCACATAGGAAGCCTTACCTGTGATACATAAATATAGTTTGAAGTACCTCACATAGCTCACTTGAATGATGTAGTTATGGGTCACCAAAGTCCAGAAGAGGCTCCATTGCCTTGCACTCTTAGCCTTCTGAACCGTTCACCTACTGCACCACCGCTCAGGTCCTCAACATTAGAAAGAAAATTCAATATATAAACCAGATCATATAATTCCTTTGTTTAAATTCTTTAGCTGGCTTCCCCTTGTATTTGGAATAAAACCCAACTCCTTCCAGTTTTAAGATCCTACCGTGTCTGACCCTGGTTAGGCTTCTGATTGTCATTCTTCCTACCTTCAGCACATGGTCACTCTGAGCTTCTTTAGGTTTCTTGAATGTGCCAGTTTCTTTTCACCTAAAGATGAGACATCCTGTTTTCTCTGGAATGCTGTGGGCTTAGTAGTGCCTAACTCAACTCCAGCTCAGTGCCCTTCACTTTGAGAGCTGTGCCTGACCCACCTAGGCTCGGCATCCTCACTCCTCCCTTCTCAGTGTATCCTTATGCATCCTTCTCTTCATTTTCTGAAATGATATTATTTATCACTTTGAGTTATTGACTATGTCACCTTCCAGACTGGTCATTTGAAACTATATTAATTTTTTTATGGAATCTATTAACTTTAAAAGCTTCTCACCAAGTCAGAAGTTTGATTTTCATATTTGAAAGAATGAGTTGTGGAAATAAAGCAAATAGATGTGAAAAACAGATAGAAACAAAGTTTGAACTGATAATTATATTCAGAGAGGTAATACAGAAACTTTTCTTAGTTATTGATTTTATGAGGAGATGCAAACTTCAGATTGTATTAGCAGGAGATTTCAAATTTGTTTTGTCATTACCTGACAGGAGCATTGACCAATACTGAGAAATAGTATGTGTGTGTGTGTGTGTGTGTGTGTGTGTGTGTGTGTGTGTGTGTGTGTGTTTAAGCACATGTGTGAATGCATGGGCATGTATGTGTGTGCATGCATGGGCACATCTAGTATACACCTATATTCTGAATAATTCAGATCCTATGTCTAACATGTTAGTTTAGAATTGACTTTTAAAAATTCTCAGGCAAATGAACTCGAATATACACCCCAAATAAAGCACTTTTTAATGATTAGATTTTTTTTTGCCATGAAGTAGTTGGGGCTAAATGATAATGATTGTAATTTTAAAACTCCATTCAATTATGTGTGTCAGTAGAAAATCTTTTTAAGGGTGGTCTCTAAATCTAGATTTTCAAATGAACTAGAGCTGCTCAACTTTAAGCAATAAGCATACCTTTGACTGGTTAGACTGCTTTATTCGAAATAACCATCGCAGGATGAAGTTATTTGAATATGATCTCTTCTGCAAAGGACTGAAGGAAACAAAGGAGAACCTTTGTCCCAAGGTTATCATTATTCCTTGATGCGTGACTGTGAAGTGAGTAGGCAGACAGTTGCTGCGTCCCCAGTGGAAATGTCAGTGCCATAGACCTCCTGAGGACTCAGCCTTCTGAGTCTGCTTCAGGGTCACACCCTGAGGAAATAACATGGCAAAGACACTTATAGCCTTCCACGATCAAAGCCTGTAGGCAAGATTAAATTCTCTACTAAATAGGAACGTCAGAAAACCTCATTTAGTGTTTACTCACTGTGGAAGTGGAATTAACTTTATTCTGTACCCTTCCCAGAGCCTGCAGAAGATAGCACATGTAAAGAGATTTGCCATGCTTTTCATAGAATTTAAAATATGTGGTCATGTTAAAAACTGGCTTCTTAATATAAATGAATAAATTTGGGATGAATAGTCTATGGAGCATAACATTTGCTTGTGACCGATGTGTATGCAGGATTACTAAAATCCAAGTTAAAACACATAGAAAAATTAATCCTTCAAGAACATTTAATTTCACATAACCAAATGATTGTCAAGAACTCTGCACTGTAATGGGAAAGAAATTACTGATCTTTTCTTATTGCTTTTGAAATGTTGAGAGTTTAATAATATATTTTTGCATGAGCTTAAGTGCTGTCAATTCAAGCTATGGATGGTTGAGTTTTGTTTGTTTTCCATTGATGTTTCCTTTTCACCATTTTAAGAATTGAGATTTTATGACATACTCTTATTTCATTTTAGCTGGATTTATGTTTTCAGAATAATAGTTAAATATCAAAACTCACAGATCTAATTTAATTGGAAAAGCACATTAATTTGATATCTTTGAGGAAAAATGCAAAAGGCCAGTCTGAATTCATCTGTTTTCTCTATAGTATCATATTTTTTTGTTTTGTTTCTTTATATTTAGTTATCTAAGATGCATACTTACCATGCAATCTTATAAAATACTCTTTTAGCAACACTCCAAACATATTGCTAAAATGAACTATTCTTTTCAAAGTATAAATAGGTCAAAATTACTTTATTTCTTTCCTTTATTCTGATGAAGTAGATGAAAAATGAATATCTTTGTCACAAGACAGAGCTACAACAGGAACATACCAAACAATACTGTTTATTTTTGTGGCAGAAAAGCACTCATTTGATGTGAAAATTTTTTAACTTTGTTAAGAATTTTTGGATTGAAAAGGCTCTAGGTCAATGAGTTTCAAGAACAATTTGTTTTTTAGGTTTAGTCCATGACTGACATTATTGAAATATATCTGTGCCTGTTCATTTCCTTAATTCTCTGCACTGTGTGCCCCTTGAAAAAGAGACTTTATATTGTTTTCAACAAATCTACATGAAAAGCTAGAAAGAATTCTTTGGAAGGTTTATTTTTTTTGTCTAGGAAAAGAAAACAGTGTCATAGTTAAACACAAGTATCAACTTGACTGCTGAGGGTTTGAACTCTGGGCACATTTGTAGAGAATTAATGGTTGAGTTAAGCCCAGAGCAAATCTGCAAGGATTGTCTAGCCGATGGGGAAAGTCCAGCTCATGGTATGTGGGACTAGGCTCTGGAATAAACTACTGAGAACTGATTGAGAAAGTTGGCATCCTTTTGACCATACACTTGGCCAGGCATGGTGGTCTGGCAAGTAAGGATCATCCCTCTCTCAGCCATTATGCAGAGATGGTGTGGCCAGTTCCCTCAGCCTTGGTGTTGGCATGAGCTCTCCTGTCAAGCTGGACTGAGAACTGTAACCAGGAATTATAAGAGACAATAAAGTCCTTATTCCCTTAAGCCATTTGATGGTCATTTATCAGCAACCATAGTGATGAACTGTAACACATAATAAACATAGCTTCTTGCTAAAAGAATGAGAACAGGTTTCATTCCCCATGTATCTCATCCCAACTCCAGGGTCAGATTTCAAAGGGAAATGTATAATGTGACAATAGTTTGGGACCAGAGAAAAGGAAACCAATGGATACTTGGTTAAAAGTAGAAAATTCTTAGTTTTGATCATTAATTTGATATACACTAACTCAAGGGGGGGCACCTTTGAACATGCCTTTAAGGGAGTGTCATGGTTTGAAATGTGTCCCCCACAGTCTCATGTGTTTGGTAAGGTCATGTCACCTTGAGAGGTGGAGCCTTGCTGGAGGAAGGCAGTCACCACGGGTGGCCCTTGAGGTGGATTAGTCCCACCTACCTCTGGGAGAAGTCAGCCTTTGCTGCAAGCAGTCTTGCAGCTCTCAGCTTCCAAGATGTCTGTGGTGACTTAGCCTCCTCCAGCTTTGGCCAGCCAGCCATGCCACCTCTGCCATGAGAAACTGCCTCCTCTGGAACTGTAAACTGAAACCTCCCTTTCTCCTTAAGTCGATTGACTTTGGGTGATCTCTCACAGCAATAGTTAAGAGTAACCGTTACAGAAATTGGTACTGGGTACTGGGGTATTGCTGTGAGATTAAGAACAGCTGGTACCACAAAGTGAAGTTGCTTGTGAAGCTGATAGAAGTTGGTACCCAGAAGTATGGCCAATGCTGTGATTTGGCTAGTGTGCCTTTGGAACTGTGTGTTGGGAGAAATATGGAGAACTTTGGGATTTTGTGCTGGGAAAGTCTTTGCATTTTGGCGGTTGGGCCAAATGAGCCTTTCTCATCAGAGCTCCATGGCGAGCAATGCTGTGAGAGATACAGGCAGTGGAAGCCCAGCTTGTGATGGTCCAGAGAACAGATACTGTGTTTGCAACTGGACAAGTGACACATGGAGCCATGTTTTGGCCGAGAGTTTAGTGAAGTTTTGCCCTCGTCCTGAAAGCTTGCCTGAAGTTAAACTGGAGTGCTTGGCGGAGGAAATTTCAAAGCAGTGTAGTCTTGGCAATGTGATATGGCTACTTTTTAGTTGTCTTCAAAATTATGAAAAAGAGCAAAGAATCAGGCTGGAAGAAGCAGAGAACAAAATGGCTGTTAAAGAGATAAGCTCCATTTGTAAGTCAAAGCCTGCTCTCCATTTGAATATGAGAGGCCCTAGCTTGAAGGCAAGATCCTCAAAGAAGTCTCCAACCCATAAGAATGCAAATCCTTTTAGAAGAAATGAGCTAAAGGGTGGAGTTCCAAAGCAAGGATCCACTTCTACAAAACAACTGTCCAGATGTGAAGAGCTCTTCCCCAGGGTCAGCATAGAGAAGCTGAATCAGCTGTGATTCAAGGAGGCCAGTCTTGGCAAAGTCGTCCGCGTGGTTCTGGTTTTAGAGACATCAAGGATGCAACAGGAAGATCGTGGAGTCCTCCTCCAAGATTTCAAAAATTGGCAGAATCCAGGCATCATGAGGCAAGAAGCCTGCAGTTTAGAGGCCCAAGAAGGGCAGTTTGTGCTGTGGAGTTAAAGCCTGGTTTGCCACTGAGAAGTAAAGAGGTCAGAGATGCCAGAGACAACGTGGGACACCTGCCAAGGACAGTTGTATACCCTGGGAGGAGTCAGCTCAAGAGACCAATGTATTCTATGGACAGCTGCATTGGAGGGGTGGAACCAAAGCCCTTTGGAACTGAGATGATTTCAACAAGAGGCTCACCTGTTGGACTTGGAGCTACAAGATTTGGGGTTTGTCTTGCTGGTTTTCAGTCTTGTTATGAACTGATCTTTCCTGGGTATTCCCCCATTCCTTCCTTTTGGAATGGGTATGTTTATTCTGTGCCATTGTATGTTGGAAGTATGTAACTTGTCTTTTGATTTTTACAGGAAGCTTTGGACTTTGGACTTTTGGATTGTTGGGACTACTGATGTAGTCTATGGAGACTTTTAAAGTTGGACTGAGTATGTTTAGCATAATGAGATGGCAATGAGCCTGTGGGGGCCAGGGGTGGAGTGTCATGGTTTGAAATGTGTCCCCCACAGTCTCATGTGTTTGGCAAGGTCATGTCACCTTGAGAAGTGGAGCCTTGCTGGAGGAAGGCAGTCATAAGGGGTGGGCCTCGAGATGGATGAGTCCCACCTACCTCCAGGAGAAGTCAGCCTTTGCTGCAAGCAGTCTGCAGCTCTCAGCTTCCAAGATGTCTGTGGTGACTTAAGCCTTCTCCAGCTTTGGCCAGCCAGCCATGCTGCCTCTGCCATGAGAAACTGCCTCCTCTGGAACTGTAAGCTGAATAAACTTCTCTTTCTCCCTTAAATTAATTGACTTTGGGTGTTCTCTCACAGCAATAGTTAAGAGTAGCTGTTACAGGGAGTATCTTCATTAGTTAGGTTAATTGAAGTGGGAAGCCCCACTTTCAAAGTGTATATCATTATTTCCTGGGTTTGACTCCTGAACTGACTAGAAAGGCAAAAACTAGTGGAGCATCAACATTTATTGCTGTCTGCTTAGTAACTGTGGATTCAATGTAGTAACCAGCTCAAGCTGTTGGTGCCTCAAAGCTGTTGCTTCCAGGACTTCCCCATCATGATGGACTACATCCTGGAACCATGAGCCAAGTTAACCCTTTCTTCTTCATTTCATTTCATGGCATTTTTTTTTTTTATTAAATCACAGCATCAGAAAAGGCGACTAAGGCACTTAGAACTATGAAGTCTTCAACTTTTGCTTTCTACTTACTTTTTTAAGTTCTAACAAGTACAACAACAGTTCTTTGCAGTGACTTTGATACATGTTAGAGTCAGTCTCCTAGCATATCAGAATGGGAGCAATCCCAATGCACACGGCTTGGTGTGCTCTTAATCTGCTCCTAAAAGGAATGACTCTCATCAATTTGGTTCACTGATAGCTTCTTGAATGTAACAAGTGAGTCTTGTTCAATGCTTGAGTTGTTCGTGTTCTTTCATCCACAAGTTACATAAATTTACTTAGAAAGTCAATTCTGTCAATTCCACAAAGTGAAGTAGATAACGACAGAACAGTAATCCCTGAACCTTTGCTCTTACTATGGTGAGAGAAATGTCCCCATTTCTCTCCAAGAGGTCTTTGCTCTGACATGTTGTCAATAATCTTCAGGTAGAATTGGAACAATATGGTTCATAGCAGCTCCTTTCTGCAATAGATATCAGAGTTTAGCAGACAGTTTTCTCTGTCATGGTTCTCTTGTCAGTCCTAAGATGGTGATACTGTCCTTTTTAACCTTTATCTGCATATGAAGCTATCATCTTTCCCACAAGAAGGCCACTGGTTCTGACATTCCTCATAAGGAATCATTCTTGCAAAAAATAATTCCATTGAAAAAATACCATTAATTGTGTTAGGAAAGAAAATTATAGATGAAAGAAATAGATACATAAGTAAAATAAATAGAAGCTCCACTCAAGGGATGGAATAGTGTTTTGTTATGAAAGATAAGTAGAGCTAATTATGAAGTTTCAATCACACCTGGAGTAAGAGTACCAAGAGAGACCAAGGCACTTTCCCTTCTGTTCTCATAGGTCCTGTCTCTTCTGTGCCATAGATAGGACTGTTTCTGATTCTCATTACACATTGATCAAGCTTTTAAGTTTGTGGAGACATATGGATATAAAGCCACTTCTTGGGGCTGGAGAGGTGGCTCAGGGATTAAGCCTCTGCCTTGCAGGCGGAAGGTCCTGAGTTTGGATTCTAGACCTCATGTATAGACGCTGGGTGGAAGCAGGGGCGGCTTGCGCTTCTGGTCCTGGTAGGGCGGAGCCTGTGAATCTGGGGCAGAGTAAACAAGGAGGAGGTGCAGGCAGTCCGTGGTGGTTCCCGAATTCTCCGCCTGTGGTTCTACATATGCGTGTGCACACACACACACACACACACACACACACACGCACACACATGCACACATGCGCAATTGAATATATAAAATAAAAAATGTTGCTTAAAAAAAAGCCACTTCTTAAGCTTCCCCATGCTTTTATGTTACTGTTTGAAGTCCTGAAAAAGAGAGAATTTGTTTCAGCTCTTAGGTCAGAGGTTCAGAGCTTCATTCCATCTAATGTGATCAGAACAGGCAATGTATGATAGAAAGATGACAACAGGGCTCAACCCTGTTGTCTGGGGAGGTTGTTTTCAGAAAAGAAAATGTGGAATGGGCAGACTGAAAGTGTGTTCTCTGAATATAATTTAGCATTCTGATTTTTGATATATTAGCATATTTTCAAACAAAGAGACACAATTAGCCAATTTCTCTTACCTTACGGAACATTACTAGCCAATCCGGAACATAAAAATTGCTTTCATATTCCTGTCACTTTAATATGAAGAGGTTTTGCCAAAGGTACTAATTTCTTTTTAAACTTTCAATCAAAAAAAATGTGGACCCTTGCCAATCAAAGGTATAGAGTCCCAAACAAAATTATGCAAAGTAAATTCCGATGGACATCCAGTATAAGAACATAAGACTGTTATGATCAGAAAGCTTGGTATCAGAATTTCCATTCCAATGTGGTATGAGTCTAATTTCTATCTTCTGAGTATATTGAAGGAAATAGTTTTCATTTTATTCGGCTGTCATAATAAAGTACCATATATTGGTTGGATTAAAGAAATATACACTTGCGGGTACCTGCCCCTCATGGTACTCCAAATATGGCATCTATGAGTTCTTTTCCAGCTCCATGTCCTTCATGGATTCTATGCCTGGAGTCCATGAGTTTTTCAGGGCCCCCTTAACCCTCATGATACCCTATGTCTAGAGCCCATAAGTTCTGCTCTTTCTTTCCCCTAATAAACTCTACCTTAATCCTCAAAATTAAAAAAAAAAACTTGTATCACAGTCACTGAGGCTGAGTCCAAATGAAGACATTGTCAGGGATGATTAGTAGAGACTCTGAGAAAGCCTGCCCCTCCTTAGTGATTAGAAATCCCAGTCCCACTCCTGGTCTTTGCTTCTTGGCCTGTATCCTCTGATCTGGTGTGTGTGGCAGAGCCTGACTACATTTGACCCAATGTTTGCATCGCTCTTCCTTTTTCTTGGATAATAGAAAATACCTTTCTCTGGATAATTGTACTGCCTCATTTTCTGCCAATAGAACTCAGAAGTCAAACAGCTTTTCTTCATTTTATCTTTTCCATCCTCTTTTGTTCAAGCTGGCAATATTTCTGTTGAAATGGTTGAATGGAGCTTCAATGGGTTTCATGCTTATTCGCCTTCCCCAGCCATGACATGTTATTACTATTCTTACCGGATACCGCTTTAATATCCTGTATATTATGATCAAAACAAACATTTCCTGAGTCTTTAACTCTTCAAATATTTTTCCTTTTTTTTTTTATTAAAAATTTAATTATACATTTTAAAATTTTTTACCAGTTCCCTCCCTCCCCCCTCCTCCCCCTCCCCTTCCCCCAGTGCCTCCCCCCCAATTCCCAGAGAGTCCTTTATTGTATACGCCTAACTCTCCATTGGGTCCTCCTCTCCGATGACATATAAGGACCCAGTGGTATTTCCATAAGCCCTTTCTCTTGTTCCCCTTAAGCATAAGATCACTACTATGGCTGTCAATCCCTTGCCTCCAGGGGTCTCAGTGCCCTTAACAGATGCTAGACTTTATGAGGGCAACAGTGCGCTGGACATTGCGCAGGGCATGCAAAGTCCCATTATGATTGCTTTGGCCCCAACTATTGTTGAGAATCTTGCAAATCGTTGCTCCTCCCATCCTTTTGCTCTTACAATCTTACCGCCCCCTCTTCCGCAAATGTCCCTGAGCTCCAGGATGGGGAGAGATTAGGCTGGCCTAGTTCTATGTGATTGATATAGTCTCTGAAGTTCTGGATTGTGGTTTGTTGATTTTCTTTTGCAGTTTTGCTGCTCCTGCAATTCCCTTCACTCCATTCTGCTGGGCACTGTATATCACCCCCTGGCCAGAGACAAAAAGCTGTTAAACTGGAGTCTTGTTGTAATAGCACATTCAAGGGTAGATGTAATAAGAGTAGGAAACCTCCCTGAGGGAGGGGTCCATCACCCATTTGCAAAATGATTACTTTTTATCTGCTAGACTATATGCCCTCCCCTTCTGGGGAGATCAGGAAAGAACGTCTGTGAACTTAACCAGGTTTCTCTTTACTTACTTGCAGACCTTGATGGAGGCCTATTTTCTCTGCTGTAACATGGTCTCCTCTCTCCTTGTTTCTGGTGTGGCCCTCCTAACCCATCTCTCTTGTTCATAATCCTTGCAATTACTGTGTTTCATAGGTTTACTTTTGAGTGTCTCAATGTGGGCTGGGTGAGTTTGGTACTAGGAGCCACCTATTAGGGAGTACATACGGCGCTTAATTTTCTGGGTTTGGGATACTTCACTTAATATAATTCTTTCTAATGACATCCATTTCCCAGCAAATTCCAGTAATTCATCATTTTTGATGGCTGAGTAGTACTCCATTGTATAGATGTACCACAGTTTCCTTATCCACTCGTCAACTGTTGGACATTTAGGTTGATTCCATGACTTTGCTATTGTAAACAGTGCTGCTATGAACATGGTCGAGCTTGTGCTATCGAGGCGAACCTCTGCTGCATGGGGGGTTATTCCCAAAAGTGGGATAGTAGGGTCATATGTCATTTCAATCTTTAATTTCTTTAAGAATCTCCAGACGGCTCGCCAGAGTGGCTGTATGAGCCTGCATTCCCACCAACAATGTAGGAGAGTTCCCCTCTCTCCACATCCTCTCCAGCATTTGTCGTTGTTTGTATTGTGGATTTTTGCCATCCTGACCAGGGTGAGATGATATCTCAGGGAAGTTTTGATTTGCATTTCCCTGATGGCGAAGGAAGTGGAGCATTTTTTAAGATATTGTTAGACATTTTAATTTCATCCCTGGTAAAGTTTCTTTGAAGTTCCAGGGCCCATTTTTTAATTGGGCCAGTGTTTTCCTTGGAGTTTAATTTTCTAAGTTCTTTGTGCACTCTGGACAGTAGAGCTCTGTCAGATATGTGGTTAGTGAAGATTTTCTCCCATTCTGTGGGTTGCCTTTGAGCTCGTGTGACAATCTCTTTATCTGAACAGAAGCTCTTTAATTTCACAAGATCCCAACTGTTGAGAGTTGGTAGCAGTGACTTGTGCCATTGGATGTCTGTTTAGGAAGTGTTGGCCTAGCCCAATCAGCTCGAGGGAGTTCCCTATCCTTTCAACTATGGTTTTTAAAGTCTCTGGCCTGATATCAAGGTCCTTGATCCATTTGGAATTAAGTCTTGTACATGGTGACAAGTACGGGTCCAGCTTTAATCTTCTGCATGTGGAGATCCAGTTTTGCCAGCACCATTTGTTGAAGATGCTGTTCTTTTTCCATTGGATTCTTTGGGCCCCTTTGTCAAAGACCAAATGGCTGTAACTTTGTGGGCTTATATCTGGGTCTTCAATCCTTATCCATTGATCTGTGTGTCTATTTTGGAGCCAGTACCAGGCTGTCTTTATAACTATGGATTTGTAGTATAGACTTAGGTTTGGTATGGTAATACCTCCAGCTGTGTTTTTGTTACTCAGGATTGTTTTTGCTATCCTGGGTCTTTTGTGTCTCCATATGAACTTTGAGATTATTTGGTCAACTTCTTTGAAGAATTGCTTTGGGATTTTGATTGGTATAGCATTGAATCTGTATATTGCCTTTGGTAGGATGGTCATTTTTACAATGTTGATTCTGCCAATCCAGGAACAAGGGAGGTCTTTCCACCTTCTGGTGTCTTCTGCTATTTCTTTCTTTAGGGTTTTAAAGTTTTCATTGTAAAGGTCTTTTACCTCCTTAGTTAGGTTTATACCAAGGTATTTCATTTTTTTAGGGGCTATAGTAAATGGTATTGTTTCTCTTAAGGCTTTTTCACTTCTTTCATTCTGGGCATATAGGAAGGCCTCTGATTTTTGCACATTTATTTTGTATCCTGCCACCCTGCTGAACTTCTCAATTAGTTCCAGGAGCTTCCTGGTGGAGTTTTTGGGATCACTCAGGTATAAGATCATGTCATCTGCAAATAGGGATAGCTTGACTTCTTCCTTGCCGATTTGAATCCCTCTTATGTCCCTTTCTTGTCTTATGGCTTCAGCTAAGACTTCAAGTACAATATTGAATAGAAGTGGTGAGAGTGGACAGCCTTGTCTAGTTCCTGATCGAAGTGGGAATGCTTCCAATTGTTCCCCATTGAGCATAATCCTTGCTGTGGGCTTGTTGTATACAGCTTTTATTATATTGATAAAGGTTCCTTCCATTCCTACTGTCTCTAGCGTTTTGATCATAAAAGGCTGTTGGATCTTGTCAAAAGCTTTTTCTGCATCTATTGAGAGTATCATGTGGTCTTGGACTTTGGACTGGTTTACATGATGAATTACATTTATTGATTTGCGTATGTTGAACCAACCTTGTGTGCCGGGGATGAAGCCTACTTGGTCCCCATGAATGATCTTTTTAATATGTTTTTGAATCCGATTTGCTAAGACTTTGTTGAGAATCTTTGCGTCTGTGTTCATCAGGGAGATCGGCCTATAGTTTTCTTTTTTAAGTGAATCTTTATTAGGTTTTGGGATTAAAACGATATTAGCTTCATAGAAGGAATTTGGTAGTGTTCCTTCCTTTGCTATTTGATGGAACAGTTTAAGGAGTATTGGTGTTATTAACTCCTTAAATGTCTGGTAGAACTCTGTGCTGAATCCATCTGGTCCAGGACATTTTTTGGTGGGAAGATTCGAGATTACTTCCTCAATTTCCTTATATGTTATAGGACTATTTAAATAATTCACAACTTCCTGATTCAATTTAGGTAAGTTGTGTTTACTTAGAAATTCATCCATCTCTTTTGTGTTGTCAAACTTCACAGAGTATAAGTTTTTGAAATATGATGTTATAATTCTCTGGATTTCTTGGGTATCAGTAGTGATAACTCCATGTTCATTTCTAATTTTGTTAATTTGGGTTTTCTCTCTCTTGCTTTTGGTTAGTTTAGCTAGGGGTGTATCAATCTTGTTGATTTTTTCAAAGAACCAGCTTTTTGATTGGTTGATTTTTTCTATCGTTTTCTTAGTCTCGATTTCAGATATTTCTCCCCTTATTTTGCTAATCTCTTCTCTTCTACTGCTTTTGGGATCAGATTGCTCTAGTTTCTCTAAAGCTTTAAGCTGCATTGTTAAGTTGTTTATTTCTGATGTTTCCATTTTTTTGACGTGGGCATTAAGAGCTATGAACTTACCTCTTAGAACAGCTTTCATTGTGTCCCAGAGATTTTGGTAAGTTGTATTTTCGTTATCATTCACTTTCAGGAAATCTTGAATTTCCTTTTTAATTTCTTCCTGAATCCAGTTCTCATTCAGCATCATAGTGTTAAGTTTCCAGGAGTTAGTGTATTTTCTCTTGTTTGATGTGTTGTGGATGTCCAGCTGTAGGCCGTGGTGGTCTGATAGGGCACAGGTTAGAATTTCAACTTTCTTGTATATGTGTAGATTCATTTTGTGGCCCAGTATGTGATCTATTTTGGAGAAAGTTCCGTGTGCTGCTGAGAAAAATGTGTATTCTTTGGTGCGCGGGTGAAAAGTTCGATAGAGATCTGTGAGGTCCATTTCTTTCAGGGTTTGATTAAGTTCCAAAGTGTCTCTGTTAAGCTTTTGACCTGTTGATCTATCCCATGTAGAGAGGGCGGTGTTGAAGTCCCCAAGAATTATCGTTTGGGGGTTGATTTCATGCTTTAGACGCTGTAGGGTTTTCTTAATGAATATAGAGGGGCCCGTATTGGGTGCATATATGTTCAGTATTGTGAAATCTTCCTGGTGAATTGTACCTGTGACTAAAATGTAGTATCCATCCGTGTCTCTTATAATTTTTTTGGTTTGAAATCCACTTTGTCTGATAGCATAATGGCTACCCCTGCCTGTTTTCTGCTTCCATTTGCTTGTAGAATTGTTGACCAGCCTTTTATTTTTAGAGCGTGCCTATCTTTTGTGGTGAGATGGGTTTCCTGCAGGCAACAGATTGATGGATTGTGATTTTTAATCCAAGTTTGTAATCTGTGTCTCTTGATCGGTGAATTAAGTCCATTAACATTTAGTGTTATAATGGAGAAACTATTGTTAATTCCAGACATTTATTATGTTTAGTAGCTTGTATAAGTATATTGCTTCGCTTTTAATGGTGTTATATTTGCCTTCTGTTCTCCTGGATATGCCTGTTTTTTTCTTCACGCTTGAGTATCATTTCTAGTAGTTTTTGAAGGCCTGGTTTGGTGGCCATGTATCCCTTAAAGTTGTCTTTGTGCTGGAAAATTTTTCTTTCTCCCTCGATCATGACTGATAGTTTTGCAGGGTAAATCAGCCTGGGTTGACATTTTTGCTCATTCAATACTTGAAGTATGTCTCTCCAAGCTCTTCTTGCTTTTACTGTTTCGACTGAGAAGTCATTTGTTATTTTAATAGGTTTGCCTTTAAAAGTGACTTGTTTTTTCTCCCTTGAAGCTCTCAGCACCAGTTCTTTATCTTGAATGTGGAGTGTTTTAACTATTATTTGCCGCGGTGTGCTTCTATTTTGGTCGTATCTGTTTGGGGTGCGGAATGCCTCTTGTATATGAATGGGCCTCTCTTTTTTTAGATGAGGAAAGTTTTCCTTGATGATCGTTTGAAAAATTTCCTCAGGGGTGGTATTTTGAGATTCTTGCTCCGGTATTCCATGAATACGCATGTTAGGCTTCTTCAGGGTGTCCCATATCTCTTGGATATTTCTCTCAAGTATCTTTTTGGCTTTAACAACCTCTTCCATTGAGCTGGTTAGTACTCCCACTTTATCTTCACGGTCTGAAATTCTGTTTTCTGCTTCATTAGTTCTGTTGATAAGACTCTCTGTGGCGTTCTGGGTTGAAGATAACTTGTCTTTTAGCTCAGTTTTAAACTCTGATTGAGTTTGTTTTAACTGCTCTATGCCACTTTTTGTTTCTTGCACTGTTTTTCTCAACTCCTCCAGATGTCTGTTGTGTTCCTCTTCAAAGCGACTGATTCGATTATGTAATTCTTCCCGGATTTCCTCTTTCATAGTATTGAACATGGTAATGATCATATTTTGAAAGTCGTTATCCTGGGTCAGGCTTTCTTGGCCTTTTTCCGCGGGTTTGTTCTTGTTGGAATCTAACATTATGGGATTAATTTCTTCAGTGGGAAATTTGTTTACTTGAGTGTTGCTTCTCATGGATTTGCACTTTGACTTTGGCATTGTCATTTTAACTCTTAAGATCTCTCAATTTCACTAAACTGAATTATTTGGCCTGGGGTACTGGTGAGCGGGGCCGAACGGGGACTCACCTAGGGCGTGGGGTGAGGCCCGGGTGGACCGCGCGCGTGTCCGGACCGGTGGAGCGGGGTGGGGTGAAAAGGGACGATGGGCGCGTCGGCGTGGAGCTATTTACCCCGAGGGCAGCTGGGGCGGGTCCCCGGCGCAGGGGGAGGTCCTCCTCATCCCTCGGCCCCCGCGCGGCTCCGGCTGGATGGCGGGAGTCGGAGCCGGGTCCCTGTGGGCTGACCTGGGGGTCCTAGAGCGCGCGGTGAGAGCCGGGCTGGATCTCGCGTACGCGTCCCGACTCGCGGAGCGGGGGGTGTGGCGAAAGGGGAGGATGGGCGCGTCGGCCTGGAGCAATTTAACCCGAGGGCAGCTGGGGCGGGGCCGGGCGCAGGGGGAGGTCCTCCTCGTCCCTCGGCCCCCGCGTGGCTCCGGCTGGATGGCGGGAGTCGGAGCCGGGTCCCTGTGGGCTGACCTGGGGTCCTAGAGCGCGAGGTGAGAGCCCGGCTGGATCTCGCGTACGCATCCCGTCCGGCGGAGCGGGGGGGGGGGGGGGGGGGGGCGAAAGGGGCCAAATATTTTTTCTTAATAGCTTCTTTCTTAATTTCTTTCTTCTTACAGTTTACTATGATAAGCAAGATGAAATCCTTCTACACTTTACTTGAAATTTCAGAAGTAAACAAACTCATTACTTATTTTTATTTCTCAACAATGAAACAAAATTTAGTCAAACTCTTTGCTGCACTGTCGTGAGGATTCTCCTGTAAGGGTCAATAACATCCTTTCCATATCTACTTATGACTGTGAAAAGCACCATCAGTATTTAGTTCAAATAAAAGTTGGTTTATAGCAATGTAGGATCTTCTATCATATCTCTCAAAATTCTTCCAGCTTTTAGCTCATCTAATTCTTCAGGGCCAGTTGCACATTTTTTTTTTTTTTTTTTGTATTTGTTGTAGCATACCCCACTTCCCAGTATTAAATATACATTCACTACAAACCCAATGGCTTAATACAGCTCAAATTATATTATCTTATAGTTGTGAAGGGTAGAAATACAAAGTGTCAGGATTGGTTCTTTCTGGAGGCACTGAGGGGAAGCCATGGACTTGTGTTCTCCAAAATTTATATGTCAAAAAATTATCTCTCCCCTTTGCCCCCTTTCTCTTTTCTTTCTTTACCTTTATCCTTCTATTCCTTTCACAGAAAGAAGGTTGTGCAGAATACAGACCCCTACCAGAAACTGTCTATCAGCACATCGATCTCGAACTTATCATGCTCCAGAATTTTGAGCACTTAAATTTCCACACTTCTGCATTTTATGCTATTGAGTCTATAATATTTTGTTATGGCGTTTCAAGCTAAAACAGGGAAACTTGGTTCTGTTTCTTCTGTATATTTTAGTTAATGTTGCCAGTAACCCTTAAGGTTTAATTTGCAAGTGAATTAGTCTTCTCTCTGCCTTATTCATATGCTATGTGCTTCTGTTCAACTTTTATACCTTATAACGATCCCACTTAATGGACAAAGACTATTTTAATTAGAGATGTCTTTATCTTAACTTGGATATATCTGTAAAGATTCTATTATCAGATATTAATATATTGTCAAGTATCAGAGGTTCAGGATATGCACATATTTTTTAGGGATATGTAGGTCTCAAACCTACAGCCTACAGAAGATCTTATTGCAATGGAACATGCATACCTTGTGATCTGATGGAAAGATGGTCCATTAAAGGCTGTAGCAAGCATTCTTTCTGAATATGTTAAAATAGAAGTCTAATGTGCTCTGCCAAGTTTTTAATCCCTTAGTTCCTTAACTGTGCTATAATCTGTTATATTTTTAGCGTTTGCCTGGAGATTCTGTATAAGTGGAGGCCTTGAGGGCAGAAAAATGGTGTTGTTACATTAGTATTTTTGTTATCTATTTCTTTATTAGTTGAAAACTCCCTTTCTCTGATCAATGGAGTCTCATTGTCTATTGTGGAGTTGTGACAAACCAAAGTGCTTACTTATCTTATTGCTGTTCTCTATGAGATTAGATTCTTGCTGCAACTGGTTTCTTTTCTACCATTAACTCCTTTTGTAATCCTCGTCTTTATATATCTTCTGTTTTTCATAGAAGACTCTTTCCTAGGGCTTTGTGTTTGTAATTGCATAAGGGCCCACATATTCATGTTCTCTTCTGGTCAGCTTGAGTTTTTAACAAATTTCAAATAAAGGACTTCTCATTTTTATTTTGCACTGAATTCTACAGTTTATGAAGCAATTTTGCCTTTTCTTTTGATTAGCATATGCTTCTTGAAGACCTACCCTAGAAACTGTTGTCCATACATTTTCCTTTTTTCATCATATTCAGATTTCTTACATCCATTATGGTTAGAAGATGATTGAGGTTTATTTCCCTAATATACCACATTTATCTTAATCTTTAAAGTCTCACTTGGAAAATATCTAGAGGTTAAAAATAATCCACTTGTTCATGAAGCAAATGTCAGTTTTCTCCTCTATTTTAAGGTTCAGCAGTGGTCATACACCTCTCAACAACTGGATATGGAGTCAAGAAGTGTATTGATAAGTGCAGAAGTTGATCATGGAGATTGGATCAAAGGGTGACTCATTTGTTGGCTGTAACTCTATGGGTAGATCAAAGAAAATGTTAGATGTCTTTTGTTTGTACTTATTTGTATAATTTATCACTTTGATGTTTAAAATCATTTTTAGCTCTGTGCATAATTGCTATTTTTTTCTTTGTCTTCTTTCCCATTCCAACCTACCACCTCTTGTTCACCTTGTTACCCACGCATGGACAATTCTTAAGTTCTTGTGTTTTGTTCTGAGGTCACATGCTATGAACGTATATTATTGGATTTCTTGGTTGATGAATTTAACTTTACTGGGCTCATCCTGAGAGCCAACATGCACCTTTGGCATTCAAGAACAGACATCTGCTCAATGGATCTTTTTGTATTAGTGAATGGAAGAATAAGGCAGCTGTGCACTGCTTATACAACTTTGGCCACCACCTACATAATGGAAGGGAAAATACTGGCACTTGCCAAAATATAAAAGACCTGGAAGAGGAAAACACAATTTAACCAAACGAATCAGAATAAATGGGTATTCAGAGAGGAAAGGCTTTGGGGATGTTGAAATTCTGTTGAGGATTCTTGTTAACTTTGTCTTACCTGGTAAACTTTAACTTGCATTATATATTATATATGAGGCAACCTAACCTGTCTATCCTTACTTCATGACATTACTGGCGCAAGCTGCTAACATCACTACGACCTGAAGAGGTATTAAAGAATAGTTCTAGTACTATAAATTTACTTCAACATTGATAAAAGAGGCAGATCCACATGCTATTTCTTTCATGGAATGCTCCTCATATAGAATGATGTTTCTAATTGAGTGACTTAGTATGTATGTGAGTCTATTTTCAGTTTTAAATTCAGTGGTATCTTTTGGGTCAATTTCTACTGGCATTTTTATGTTCTTTAAACACACACACACATGCACACATGCACGCACACACACACATACACACACACAATTAATTGGTTCCTAATAAGTTTAGCATTTTGCTTTTTATGTTGAATGTGACATTCGGAATCAGAGTTGTACCATTTGAAAGTTTCCAAGCGTACAAGTGTAACCTGGGCTACTTAATATTTAGATTTCACTTTGACATAGATACAAACAAGTTTGAAATCATTAAAGATCATTTTTGAAATTATAAACACTACATAAGATTCCAGAAATCCCCAAGAATCCACATGAAAATGAACATTATTTATCTTGTTACTATTAAATGTAGTTAATTTGGACAATAATGAAGTCAGAATAGAGAAAAGTAAAAATTCAGTGGTAGAGTGTATGATGCGAAGTATTTGAACCGCAAATACTCATTGGTCCCTGCCACTAGTGCATTGTCATTATTGAAATAGATAATGTGAAAATAACTAATGAATATGTCGCCTGGTACCCTACTTGAAGGATGAGAAGTTGAAGTTTAAGAAAATGGTAATAATTGACAGTAAAAATTTCCACTGAATTATTGGTCTCACTCTTAAGCCTCTCTCTATCTCCAGCTCAACTCTATGGCCCATATGGAGAAAGCTCATCACCACAGAGTGATGTACTCAAATATCTGGTAGCGGCTATTGTCTGAAACCTATTTAATGTCTTATTTGCATTTTATTCAGTTATATAACAAGGAGAAAAAAAACTAGGAGGACCTCAATCTTTAATGGGACAATCTTTTCTTTTCTTTTTTTTTATATAATACAATTTTTATTATTATTTCAGCTCATACAAACTTAATAGGTACACCAGTTCTCTCTTTCCTTCTTCCTTCCCCGGAACCCCCTGCTCCCCCTCCCCTCACCCCTCCCTCCCCATCCCCCCATGCCTCCCGCCCCAATTCCCAGAGTTAATGGGACAATCTTTTCTATAGTTGATGGTTAATGTCTTAAGTTTAACATGAGTCAGATGAAAGAGAAATAATATCTACTCCTTTCCACTCCTTTCCGCTACAATTCACCTTTTGCTTATATGTAATAGTTCTTTAATTTTCCACTTTAAAATGAATTTTTCTTCTACTCTTAGAGTGTAAGCTAGTATTTTTATTTTTTTCTTTCCTAAGCCATCATTTGAAAAAGAAAAGCTCAGAGATTTTTGTGAACTTGATCATTGTCAACTGCATGTGCTAAATGAAAAAAAATGACCTTTACATTTATACTTGCTTTCCTGAAATAAATTTCTTTTTAAAGTTTTCTCAAAATTCATTTTAACACCATTCAAAATTAGATTTTAAGACACTTTAAATATATTCTCTGATATGACCACATTATGAAATAATATTAATGTACATATTAATCCTATACAGTGTCAAACTGAGTTGATTTGGTAAAAATGACATCAGAATGGATGTAGCTCCATTTTGTAAATATCAGAAATGTGACTTTTCTCTTGTGAAATTTGTTATTAGGGACTTTGACTTTATCTTTGCTCTACAAAGTAAAGGGGGATGACATACCATCAGATAAAGACAATGCAATGTGGTTAATGGTTTCCAAATTGTGGAGCTCAAGTGTAGGTTTCAGTATATTAAGTCATTTCTTTCCTTTGAAATTTCTTCTAAAGTATTCCTGATAAGAGAAGTGAATCAACAACCGCCTAAGGGAACAATCCTTATACATAAATGAATTTTTTTCATTTATGTCAATACTTCAAAATAATTTTTAGTTTACAAAGTATTATACTTTATGATCAATACACATTTCTAATGCAATATTTTTATAATGCTATGCTATGCAGACTACAATTACTGCTTCCTGATCTTTTATCACATCTATTACATACTTAAACATATTGTTTTCTTTTTTCTTTTGTTTCTTTAGTTTAATCAAACAAGGGTATAAAAATAGGTTTGCAGAATCAGGTCAACAGAATCTATACAATATTTGAGTAACTGGGATCAGAATGAAAGAAAATAGAAGTTTCCTCTACCCTGTGAATTTATTCTTCTGAAAACAGTTGCTGATTTCCAAGCATAGCTGGTCAAGAGGGACACCTGAGTCTGTGGAGAAATTCACAATACAAATTTAAGCTTGGAACATCACACTAAGAGGAAATATTCAGCTTTCTTAAGTTCATGAAGTCAGAGAGGGAAGAAGAGAGAGTAGAAAGAAGGCAGGAAGGGAAGGAGGGAGAGACTACCATATGAGAAAATTTGAAAAGGACATTAACTTGCAGTTATCATTGTCTTTCTTATATATTATCAAATCCTATTTGTAAGAAAAGTCTCAAAATTTTAAGATGTTTTATTACAAAACAACTTTGTTCTGTATTATAATAAACATAATAAAATAAATATAATAAATATTCTAATCTAGTTTCTGATAGGGGAGATAGGTAATGCATGCAAGAGTATATGCTCTCTGCGAAAGAACACACTTCATATAGAAATTAGGCCACAGACATGTATTGCATGTTAAGTAGGAAGACATCTGATGCAGCTCGCTCTCAGTTCTCTTCCTATTCATTTGGGACTGAACAGGTTTGATCTCCCCAGTCAGGGAGGGTATAGGGACTGACAGTTAAATAGGAACAACTGGTGAATGGGAGACTGACCTTTCTCAATGCTGTGTTCTACTCCTATTCTTCCACTTACCTTTCAATCTCTTCTTACATTAAGATCGTCATTTAAAAAATCTTTTATCTTTGGTTAGGAGATAACCTCAACATCCAATCAGGATGTAGCTAAGGAAAGTGTAGGAACAGCAAAAATGAAAACAGCAGCAAATCATAATTCAAAACACCAAAGACCCTACAATATTCACCCAGAATCAGATCAGCCAAATCTCTCCCCATCATAAAGTTCAGAGTACCTTTCAGAAGAGGGTGGGGACAAAATTGTAAGAACCTATATATGGGGAGGACCAATGATATGCAAGATACTCCACACAAGTCAGGGCTGCAGCAGCCAGGATATAGCCACAAAGGAATTGGACCTTATCTGTCCTGCACAATGGCTGACATGTCAACAACCCCCCAAAGTCTAGCATAGATCACTGGGGAGAAGCTTCAGGCAGTAGGATCCTTAGAAGTAAGGGGTTAAATAGTCATAATAGAGTTCCCATACTAATGGGCAGCCCAGGAAGGGACCCTAAGCTATGTCACTAGGTCCTGAACCCTCACTAATGTAGACAACTCAGAGGGAAATTCAGCGTCCACACAGATACTCTGGAAGATGGGAGGGAGAAAGCAGGAAGCACCAAGAGAAGAGGAGAGAAGGAAAAGGGATAAGAGGAGGGGGAAGAGTAAGAAAGGGGCGAGAGTGCAATAGGGGACAACAGAGGGGAAGGGAGCAGGGAGGATAAAGAAAGAAGGTACCCACTGAGCATGTGTAACTAGGCAAAAATGTAATAAAAATTACTAAAAAAAGATTATATGGTCTCAAGTAGTGAAGTACTTCCAGTGGAAATGCAACTGTTGAATTGAATGTTAGGCTTGGAATCCTTGTAATTACATATTTTTATTAATAAACTCCAGTGGACCTATCTTTGTGGAATATAATACTTATAAAAATCCAGCTAGCCAGAAAGCTATGAATGAATGATGAGAAAATCTGAGATGTCAGTTCCTTAATTGCCCAGTTAGATTTAGTCTGAAGTCTGCTTAGTTGCTAAAGTTTACCTTCTTTAGCCAATAGACTAAGTACAGTTTATTCTTTTTTTTTATTTCCACTCATACAAACTTAACAGGTACACCGGTCCCCTCCCTCCCTCCAACCTCCCACCGCCCTGTGCCCCCCTCCCCTCCCCCTCCCTCCCCATCTCCCAGTACCTCCCCCTCCCATCCCCGGAGCATCCTTTAATGTGCATGCCAAACTCTTCTCTAGGTCCTCCTCTCCGATGAGGTGCAAGGACCCAGTGGCATTTCCCAGAACCCTTTCCTGTGTTCCCCTTAAGCTTAGGAACACTACTGTGGCTTTCAATACCTTGCCTCCAAGGATCCTAGTGCCTTTAGCCCATGCTACACTTTGTGGGGTCAATAGTGTGTTGGACATTGCGCAGGGCATGCACAGTCCTATTATGATTGCTTGGGCCCTAACTTGTGTAGAGTATCTTGCATATCATTGCTCCTCCTATCCTTGTGCTCTTACAATCTTACCGCCCCCTCTTCTGCAAATTTCCCTGAGCTTCAGGATGGGGAGAGATTAGGCTGGCCTAGTTCCAAGTAGTTGATATAGAGTCTCTGAAGTTCTGGATTATGGTTTGTTGATTTTTCTTAATAACTGAAAGGGCTACAGAAATTAGTTAATTTTACATTGAATGGATGAGGACACTGAAGTGAAGAGGTAGTAAGAGCTTTGTTTGAAGTACAGAGTTGTTTGATACTAGAATTTGTATATAAAAAAAGATCCAATTGCTCTCTCAGAACTATTCCATGGACACCTACAGTTTTTGAAATGAGAATTTAATGTATTTAATATTCAAATAAAGAGGGGGGGTCTCCCAGCCAGTTTCTGATTAGTTCAGAGAAATTTGTTTCATTGCTCTGAATGTGAGGAGCTTTATGTTTTAGGTGAATTCCACTGGGGTAGAATTGCAGGTATATTTTTCTCCTCCTTGCAGAATGACACATCATTTTAGGAAAACGAGAAGTTCTTTTCCCCATTGTCTTCTAGGGAAGCTTATCACTGTTCACATCCACTGTGGAATGTTTGTGGGATTTCTGTTCAGGTTCTTGATTTCTGGAGCTTAAGACTGAAACCAGAACATGTATAAAAGATTAAGGCAGTTTATTAGGGGAGAGAAAGAACCAAACTCACGGACATGAATTCTCAAGGGGCAAGAGAGCCACCAAGAGGGCCAAGGGAGTCATCTGATGACTGGCAGTGTCAGGGACTGTTGCAGTTCATCTGCATGGTTGCTGATAAAATCACCATCGAACAGTTTAAAGGAACAAGGGGTTTATTCTCTCATGATAGTCTGATTACAGTTCTTAGTCCAGCTGGCAGGAGAGTATACACCATCTCCAAAGGACCGAGGGAACTGACCATGCCATTTCCATGTAACAACTGAGAGAGGGACAATCCTTACTTACCAGACCAGCATGTGTGGCCAAGTATACACAAGGATGCCCACTTTCTCAAACAGCTCCCTCCATTTTTATTCACCTGCCCAGGGACTAGTCTCACTCACCATGAGTTGGGCCTTCTCTATCAACAACACAATCTCCTGCAGGTTTGTTTTGTGTTAACTCAATTACTAATTATATACAAATGTGCCCAGAGTGCAAACCCTCAACCATCAAACTGACACCTGTCCCTAACTGTCCCTCCCTCCTCCTCCCCCCAAACCCCCTGTTCCCCCTCCCCTCACCCCTCCCTCCCCATCCCCCCCGTGCCTCCCGCCCCAATTCCCAGAGTCCTTTCTTGTGCATGCCAGACTCTCCTCTGGGCCTTCCTCTCCGATGACTTACAAGGACCCAGTGGCATTTCCCTGAACCCTTTCCTGTGTTCCCCTTAAGCATAGGAACACTACTGTGGCTGTCAATCCCTTGCCTCCAAGGATCTTGGTGCCTTTAGCAGATGCTAGACTTTGTGAGGTCAATAGTGTGTTGGACATTGCGCAGGGCATGCAATGTCCATTTATGATTGCTTCGGCCCTAACTTGTGTGGAGTATCTTGCAAATCATTGCTCCTCCCATCCTTTTGCTCTTACACTCTTACCGCCCCCTCTTCCGCAAATGTCCCTGAGCTTCAGGATGGGGAGAGATTAGGCTGGCCTAGTTCTAGGTGGTTGTTATAGAGTCTCTGAAGTTCTGGATAGTGGTTTGTTGATTTTCTTTTGCAGTTTTGTTGCTCCTGCAATGCCCTTCACTCCATCGTGATGGGCACTGTATGTCACCCCCTGGCCAGAGATAAAAAGCTGTTAAACTGGAGTCTTATTATAAGAGCACATTCAAGGGTAGATGTAATACTTATACCCAAAAGTGGAATCGCAGGGTCATATGGCATTTGGCAATGGGAGGGATCAATCACCCATTTGCAAAATGGTTACTTTTTAATCTGCTGGACTATATACCCTCCCCTTCTGGTAAGTTCATACCCCCTTAGTTGTAAATGATCAGGAACAAATGTCTGTGAACTTAACCAGGTGTCACATTACTGTCTTGCAGTCCTTGATGGAGGCCTATTTTCTCTACTGTAACATGGTCACTTCTCTCGTTTCTGGTGTGGCCCTCCAACGCCATTCCTCCTGTTCATAATCCTTGCAATTACTGTAGGTAATACATAGATTTACCTATGAGTGTCTCAAGATGGGCTGGGTGGGTTTGGTACTAGGAGCCACCTATTAGGGAGTACATACGGCGTTTAATTTTCTGGGTCTGGGATACTTCACTTAATATAATTGTTTCTAATGACATCCATTTCCCAGCAAATTCCAGTAATTCATCATTTTTGATGGCTGAGCAGTACTCCATTGTATAGATGTACCACTGTTTCCTTATCCACTCGTCAACTGTTGGACATTTGGGTTGATTCATGACTTTGCTATTGTAAACAGTGCTGCTATGAACATGGTTTTGCTTGTGCTATCGAAGTGAACCTCTGCTGTATGGGGGGTTATACCCAAAAGTGGAATCACAGGGTCATA
Source organism: Typhlomys cinereus (assembly GCA_023101885.1). Taxonomy (NCBI): domain Eukaryota; kingdom Metazoa; phylum Chordata; class Mammalia; order Rodentia; family Platacanthomyidae; genus Typhlomys; species Typhlomys cinereus. Next base: position 1,088,730 of record JALPQD010000198.1, read on the forward strand.
TGGCATTTCAATCTTTAATTTCTTTAAGAATCTCCAGATGGCTCACCAGAGTGGCTGTATGAGCCTGCATTCCCACCAGCAATGTAGGAGAGTTCCCTTCTCTCTATATCCTCTCCAGCATTTGCTGTTGTTTGTATTGTGGATTTTTGCCATCCTGACCGTGGTGAGATGATATCTCAGGGAAGTTTTGATTTGCATTTCCCTGATGGCTAACGATGTGGAGCATTTTTTAAGATATTTGTTAGACATTTTAATTTCATCCCTGGTAAAATTTCTTTTAAGTTCCAGGACCCATTTTTTAATTGGGCCATTGGTTTAGGAAGGTGAGCTTTGAGGCTGGTTAGCTGCTCCTCATTTCCACTACTAGTCTGCTCCTGCAGTTTGAAGTTTGCTCTCTCAGCCTTCATAATGGGTGTGGCATGACTTAAGCTGCCTCCAGCTTCTGCTGCCTACCGCCCCCCCCCCTTTTTTTTTTTGGCTATAATGGACTGTACCTCCCCTCTGGAAATGTTAGCCAGATAAATCTCCCTTTCTCCTTTAAGCTGATAGTTTGAGTGTTGTCTTGCAGTAACAGCAGAGAGTGGCTGCTATAGAGCCTTTACATCCCTGAGCCTTTATGGGTAGTATATAAACCATGCTGAGGACTGAAAATACTTATTCATGGCATTTTGTGCACCTGTGGTTCTCTGCATTAATTTTTGGTCATGGCAGTGAGAGTGTTCTCTGTGTAAGACTGAGGATAGTGTTGCAGTTACATTGTATGTTGCTGATAAAATCATGGCAAAACTGCTTAAGGGAACAAGGTTTATTTTCTCTTATGATGTTTGGTTAATGGTTGTTTTTCCAGCTTGGCAGGAGAGCATGCATCGTCAAAGGGTCAAAGGAACTGGCCACCCCATCTTGACATAATGGCTGAAAGAGGGATGATTTTTATGTGCGAGACCAGTATGTCTGCCCAAGCATATAAGAAAACCTCTAAAACCAGTATTATATGGGTGCCAAGTTCTGCCATATCCTTTAGGTTGGAAATTGACTCCCTAGAATCACAGCTGGTTCAACTTCTCTGTGCTGACTCTCAGAAGAATCTCTATGTGGGGCAGAATCTCAACTCGGTGATATTCACTTCTTCCATTGTCCCAGTGCAAAGCACTAGGTGTTTTTTGTTCAATAATGTTTATTTCTGTAATAGTCCTGCTCCCCTTCTGTAAGCCCTTTCTTCATTATAGACTTCAAGACTGCCAACACAATTCTCTTCTTCCAAGCAAACCAGTCCATTATCTTTAAATTCAACTTCTCCAAAGTCCTTGTTCCCTTCATCACAAACCAGCTCGAAACAATTCTCAGCTCTCTCAGCATTTTCATTCTCCAAGTGGCCCTTAATTTCTGTTCAAATGTTTTTGCATCTACAAAAGTCTTCAAACATTTCTAAGTTTCTTCAACGAAATGTTTGGAATCCACAAAAATCACATAGCCAAATTTATCACCAACATCTTGCTTCTCCGGTACCAAATTCTGCTAACCTCCATTTTATTCACCTGTCTGGGTGAATACTGTTAAACTAGTGTTCCACCCACCATGGACTGGGTCTACTTAATCCACTAGGCAATCTCCTGCATGTTTGCTCTGGGCTTAACTCAACTACTAATTCTCTACAAATGTGCCTAGAGCACGAACCCTCAACTGTCAAGTTGACACCTCTACCTAACTATGACATAGTGTGATTCCTGATTATCAAGCTTGGATCTTCACATGTACACGTGAACCCCCACACATGCAAAATACCTTTCTATACACAAGTGCACACCACACACACATTTGCATGGGAAAAATTGCTTTTTCAGGATACTTATTTGGTGACACCATAAGCATGTTCTGATTTTTTGTTTCAGAAGTTTAGAGGTTCAGATTGTTTTCTAGTTAGTTGCTTATCCTGATACATTTATTCTGTATCTCTCTTCCACGTTCTAAGATACTGTTAAACTTGAAGCGATGCCTCTGTAAGATTAATTAGGACTAGCTCTTATTCACATTATTCTCTCATATTCACTTTTATTCTTCATTTAAATTCCTGAAATACTACTTTATCTTTTTGTACCACTTACTCTGCTAGGACCTGTTCTGTAGGTTTATACTCATAATTTGAATAGTTGTTCTATTATTATCTTTAAATGTTATGCATTCCAAGTGCTAACATTTTCTTGATAGCTATTCCAATCTTTTTCTTTGTGCTGAACAGAAAATTTTCATTTGTAACTCCCATTAGATGCCAGTGGTTCATTGTCTTCGGTCTTCCATTGCCCTCTTTATGTTCTCTCTCATCCATAACACTCAATACATCACCATGTCACATATAACCAACCGCATAAATGTCACTCAAACACATCCATTTCTTTCTCTTTCCATCATCTTAACAGTAGAGCCTCATACTTGGAATGTTGAAATGGTTTTTCAACTGTATCTCATATATTCACTCTATTTGTCTGTCTACACTCCAGGAATTAGATTTCCTTTTTTAAAGACTTTACAATGGCTTTTCTCTTTAGTGTGGCATCACTTATCATGCTAGTGATTTGATTATGTTGAAGATATTGAATATCTGAGTTTCAGGGCAATAAGAAACTATGCTGGAATTGAGCTGGAAGCCTTGCTTCTAGTGGTTAGCCTTCATAGTGCCAAAAGTTATTACACAGGTACCTGGGGTAGAAAGTTAGCAATAATCTTTGGATCAGCTTTTAGCATGCAAACTCAGCTTTGTACTGTGCATGCTACAATACTAATTTGTCAGGCAAAAGATACTTACTGGTGCAATAAAAAAACAATTGTTATGAGGATAACCAACTAGTTTCTGACTTGATCTGAATCCTGTATTGTTAGGTAGGAGATTATGTTTGATTCTTTGGGGCCTGGGTTAAAGGCTCATTATTGATGAGGTCATAGAAACTAGATGTGAACCTATTACTTTTGTTTTGCTAAATGGATGCATTATCAAATTACCACCTAAAGTTTTTGCTTATGTCCATATGCTAGTGATACACTCAGCCATGATCAATGAAGGTTTTCTTTGCAGTAAATGGTGGTTAATGAAAAGACTTATGGCAAGTCAGGGAACTGAGAGCAAGAGAATTTTGAGTACTCATTTTGAACCAGGACACTCATATCACTCCCTTCAAAGTCCAGAAAAGGTGGAAGAAGGGGGCAGTACAAATGTTGGAGCCCAACAACATATAGGAGTGTCATGAAGTTACGAGCATGTCATATTCTTAGAATTCATGAACTCATAGCATTTCCTGAACTAGACTGAGCTTGAAAACATTTAATCATAGATAGGTGAGGAGCTTTTGGAGCCCCATCCAACCCAAGAGAGCTAATAGCAGTGGAGGGCTAGAGGAAATCACTGTTTACAATGGTAGCTCTGGTGAGTTACTTGTGTTCTTGTGGATAGCTCCATACCCATGCCTACATGATTGGCCCTAGTTAAGCCCAGTGGGTCACAAACCAAAACCAAAACCAAAAGTAAAGGTCATCAAAGTAGATGGGGATTTGGTTAGGGATGGGAGGGCTGTTAGAAGTAAAAGGAGGATACGAAAGGATAGAGGGATCATTGTTACCAAGATGTACTATACATATATGAAACTATCAAAGATGCATTATTAGTGAAAAAAAGATTTCTACTTGTTTCTCACACATATATGTATTCATGTTTCTCCTGTTCAGTTTTGTAAGCCCACTTGCATCACATCTATTTCTATGAGAAGCTTTGATTTTTTTGGCCCAGATAAAGGTACCTTCTCTATAACTCCAGCACCCTGAAATTCCCTAGTCCAAACAGTGGTGGTCCTTTTTTGTCGTTTCTTGTATTTTGACCATTACAAAATTTTTCATCATCTTCACTACTACATTTCTGTGTCATAGGAGGCTTTTCTGATTCAATGCAAGGGACTGTTAGCCAAGAGACTGAGAGCTGCTTAGTGAACGGCTGTTTAGCATCATATCACTCCCTTTGCAGAATGCATCTTTGCATCTTTGCAGAATGAGCTTGGGCTTACACAGAATGAGCTCACTTACACACTGGAAAATTAAGTTTTCTTACTCTTCATGCCTAGTTCCCCATCCATGGTGGTGACTGAAACTTATCCTATGGTTTTGTTGTTAGATTAAGTGAGTAGTATTAGAACAGGACTCAATGTACCACATAACTGACACTTGTTATTAACGACAGATCACATCTTAGCTCACATTTCAAAGCTGAAATCTCTCTCCCTAATCTGCTGGACTCTTTTCCAAGGCCCTATGTAGCTGATGCTTTCAATATACCTCTAAGACATATCCTGTCTCTTCCCTTTACAAAAATTAATATTTTAGATGGTTTGTTGAGGGTTCAAGTTTTATATCTTGTACCTTAAATCTGATTAGCTTGTCTAGGCAATTAAAATCATACACTCTTTTTTCAATTCAATGTATTTTTGACTAATGAATAAAAACCACTTTCTATTTTTATATCTGGATATGTGCAGTAGCTAATAATCTATAAGTTATTAAAAAATCTCAGATTTTGGTGGCAGGCATTTAAATATTGTTTTTAATGGGGAAGAAGGAAGACTATCTAAGGTTCAAAGTCTGCACCAGGAGGTCTCCGCATCAGCTTGGTATTTAATAAGAAGTCTCAAATCAAGTTATTAACAAAGGAAAAGTAGCATTTTTAATTTAAAAATTTCTAATTTAAAAATCTCTGGACAGATTCAAATTCTAATTGGTATTCAAGAGATAATATACAACAGAGTGGAATTTTTGCAAATATTCCCCATATGAACTCATGAAACTTAGCTAAGATGCTGATACTGCTAAACTGGTAAATATCTGCTCTGCCTTCCATGCTTGCTGGATTTCATTCAATTGGCTAGACATGAAGGATGAGTACAAGTGATGTCTTTACAAGATAGAATCCTTGGCAGATAATGGATCATGTCCATTTGTTCACTGAATTATTATTCCATATAGGGAATATTTCTGGGCAACACTGATACGCAGAATCACTAATAAAAGGAAAGTTTTTCTATTAAGATGAGTTTATTTTTTAAGAAAATAGTCTGATAAACAGACAAATGAATAAGGAGGCAAATAAGATTCAGTGCAATTAGTTCTACAACAAGAGAACACTACAGTTGTCATAAAAGTTCATGGCAGGAGGTATGAGTCTTGAGGTCATGAGGTATAAGTAAGACAGCATATTTAAAGCCGAAGAATGACATGAGGTGAGTTTTATTTTTGGCAAGTTCACTTTGGCTACCATCTGGGGAGCAGATGGAAAGGGGTGAGGCTAAGGGGACAACAACCAGTTTGGGAACTGTTTCTCACTGATAATTGCTCTCGCTTACTGGATACTCAAGATGTTCAGGCACAGCACTTTACCTATATTAATTTGCTTAATTCTCCCAACATTTTATTGAAGTAACTTGCAATCATATTTTATTTTTCTAGTTTACAAGTAAAACACAGAGAAATTAAATAGTGTAATAGTGTAATTTGTTCACTGAATTCACTGTAATATATAATATGTAATAGTGTAAATAGTGTAAGAGGTAGTGCTGGGATTAGAATCCAGACTCTCTGGCTCTAGAGCCCAGATTCTAAATCCAGAAGTAGAGTAATCCAGAAGAGAGATGAATGCTATGAATCCAGTGGTGTAAGTAAGTATGGAAATGAGAGAACCAAGTTTAAAAAAGTTACAATCAGTAGAATTTGGTGACTGATTACGTTAGGAGCCTCATGGGATGAAGCCATTAAAGTTCAAGTGTTGGGTTTGAAAGATTTGGTATACAGAAATGCTTTATCAGAGTGGGATCTCAAAAAGAGGGTTGATTCTTGTGGAGGAAGGTGAAAAAAATTTTTTGCTTATTATTTAAGATCTCTTTGGAAGATCGAAGTGGTGTAATTAAGCAGGTCATTTAGAATAGACACACGGAGATGACTTGAACATATAGATCTGAGAATTGTTGGTATATATTTTATAGATAAACTTAAAGGATGGAAAATGGGTTCATATCAGGAGGTGTACAAGAGACAAATGACAGCTGAGGGGAAAACTGTGGAAGCTTGTAAATTTTGGGAGATTGATAGAAGAGAGGATGACAGCTTATTCAGTAGCATGGAATAGAAAAGGGAGAGGAACATGAGAAGAACCATAGAATTTCAACAGGAAATGATCAAAGTATCTGGGAAATCAATCTGAAACTGGAAAATTATCCAGTGCCTTTGGTAGGCATAATGATTCTAGAAACCCTTATCAAACTGGATTGAAAAGAGAACATCTGAGACAGCAGAGGCAGGTACGGTCAGAGGGAGAGGGGCACACAGGCACTGAGCCTCTGTACGACAGCACAAGCTTTATCTGAGAATAAAACCTGTGGAGAGTGTGTGTGGGGGTCCTCTGGCATCCAGTGGAAGAACCAGAATCCCAGATCTGTTTACAAACTGTGATGGACAAAACAGGAAAGCGGGGTGGGGTGGGGAGCTGAGAGAGTTTAAACCACCTTCTCCCTCTCCCCCTTTTTTTTTACAGGCCATTAGATATTGCTAAGAGAGTGTCAGAGAGATAGAGGAAATGTCAGGTGAACAATTAAAAAAAACCTATGGTGGTTTGTCCCTTTATTGGACTAATACTGTTGCTAAGGGGTTTTCAAGGGTATAAGAAGAGGAATGAACAGAGATTGATGGATGACTTTTGATGGTCAGACTGACTATGGGTGAAAAGGTAGGAAGGACAAGAATGCAAAAAACCCAATTACCTAAGCTTTTTAAGTCAAAATGAAGGGGTTTCACAATGTGGTGTGACTATTGCTCACAGGAAGCAAATTCACATATATATATATATTTTAAGAGTGGTTTTATATGTTTTCAGATACTGAATATTAGTTAAGCTATGAAGTCATGAAGAGATCAGACTAAATTACTTTCCAGTCTGAGATTAGCAAGAATCTATGTTTTAGGAGATTTTTGAGATATTATGATTTCTTGCTTGTTAGTATATCATTTACAAACAGTAGACAGGTTGTAGTTACTCATAACACCTTCTGTAATCTCAGAAAGGGATGCTCAGGTTATTATCACCTAAAAAGATAACAAGAATATATTCTATGAATCCTATTGTTCATAAGTTTTTTTAAGGTTTTCTCTCTTTTTTTTAACATTTATTATTATTATTTCCGCTCATACAAACTTAATAGGTAGACCAGTTCCCTCCCCCCTCCTCCTCCCCCTGAACCCCCTGCTCCCCCTCCCTCCCTCCCCATCTCCCAGTGCCTCCCCCCCAATTCTCAGAGTCCTTTATTATGTATGCTTAACTCTCCTCTTGGTCCTCCTCTCCGATGACGTACAAGGACCCAGTGGCATTTCCCTGAACCCTTTCTTGTGTTCCCCTTAAGCATAGGAACATTACTGTGGCTGTCAATCCCTTGCCTCCAAGGATCTTGGTGCCTTTAGCAGATGCTAGACTTTGTGAGGTCAATAGTGTGTTGGACATTGTGCAGGGCATGCAAAGTCCTATTATGATTGCTTCAGCCCTAACTAGTGTGGAGAATCTTCAAATCATTGCTCCTTCCATCCTTTTCTCTCTTTTTTTAAAATTTATTTTTCCACTCCCTGGACCTCTCTGCTCCCTCCCCCCTTTTCTCCTTCCTTTAGTGTTAATAAGTTTAGGTTTAAAGATAAACTTTTGACTTTAGAAATTGAATAAAATGCTTATTCCTTATCGCTAATGCTTGTAGCCATTAGAACTGATGCCATTTAGACAAAACCGATGGAGTAGATGTCTTAAACATTGAGAACAATTTTATTTCTGGCTAGCAGTTTTCAGGTATCTGTATGTGTTTTAACTTTTGTTCAGTCCCCCAGTATTTGTTGGGGGTACTATAGCTGAAAATCCTCATCTGTTCATTTGCTACTTACAGGCCTGCAAGAGCTGAAGAGAACTGCTTAATTCACGATCATACCGCTTCCCAATGCACCCATAACTCAGTTAACAAGTGCCTATTAGCTGGGTCATATATACCCAGCCCTTTTGCTTAAAGGCAGGTAAGAGAATTCATTCTGTCTCAGCTTTCTCCAAGAGCTGAGCTTCTGGGTTTCATAGGGCTTTTTTCTCCTTTCTTTAATTTATTTTTCTCCCATAGGTGTTGAGCCACAAATCTTTTGCAATTAACACTGGGTGTGATCAAAACCAACCAACTTAGTTGGCTTTCTGGGAATCTCATCTACAGCACAAGCTTGTAATTCACTGGCTCACTATCCTAATTCTTCCAATTAGCCTCTTAGAGCCCATTCTTAGAGTTATGAGGCACCTTAGGCACTTTCCAATCCAATTTGTTAATTTCACTGCTGTGAAAATAGAGGCCTTGGCAGGTTGTACTACTTTCCTGAAACCGTGTTTAAATCTGGATATTCCAGGAACCAAATGCAGTCTATTCTTACGTGAGGCAAGAAAATTATGGCGTTTCCCATTGTACATTTTCCCCATGAAGGGTCTGTGATATTGTTGCTGGGTGTTCCTGGAACAATGAAGCCAGTTTTTGTCTGAGGTCTCCTACATGTCACTGTTTGAAATGTTTAACCTTGTGTCGATAGAATGCAGACTTCAACACACCTTCCAAGAAACCCAGAAATATGATTATATTATAGTCATAGAATTGTTCTTCTCTTTTTAATCAGAGAAGTTCTGGAAGACCAGAAAGATATGTTCTCTTCGAGAACCTTTTTTTTTTTCCTTTTAGTAGAGGTGCTGTTGCTTAATCTGTTGCAAGACATTCCAATTTATTCTTTTGTTTTTACTTGTTTTTATTCTGAGACAGATCCCACTGCAGTACTTGAAATATATTATTGAACAAAATACAGAATTCCCCGTCTTAATGGAGTTTACTTAGTTCAGAAAACTAGTGAAAGAAAAAAGCAAAGCAGGTTAAATGGATTTAAAGGCTCCCAGGAAGTAAGGGGTAGAAGGAAGGTTAGCCAGTTTATTTTGGTTGGCCAGTAGAAAGGCAAACTGGAAGTAAAGTTTGAAGGGGACGGATATAACTTTGTCAACTCTGGGGAATTTTTTTCCCCCAGAAGGAAAGGCCAGTTAGTAGGGGTGCTCACTGAGATATGACACTTTTATCTACATACATGCTTGGTATTCATGACTGTCCTGCAAGGCTGCAGGTCTGTGCACTGCAGGATGGACATAACAGATAAAGCAATGATGTAAGATGAGAGGAATCTGGAGAGCCTGAGAAGTCAGCAGAGAAATGTGACTGGTGTGGGAAGTACTAAGGGAGGAAGCGTGGAAAGAAAGGGCAAGTTTATGAAAGTCCTTAGCACTCAAGGCCTTGGGCTTTCCTTGAGAGTGGAGTGGACAGAAACTGGAGGTTTTGAGAAGGAGAGTGAAATGATCAAGCTTATATTTGAAATGACTGTCGTCACTATTTGATTCTAACTAAGAGAATGGAAATGGGACTATTGTAATAATTTAGATGGAGGACGGCAGTGGTATAGTATAGATCAAGAACAGATAACATCAAGGAAACCATGCTAACTGATAGGATCCTAGGGATATTTTCAAGGTAATGATAAGATTGATTATTGAAGAGAAAGAGAGAGAGAGAGAGAGAGAGAGAGAGAGAGAGAGAGAGAGAGAGAGAGAGAGAGAGAACAAGTTTTATGGCCTGAGCAGATGTTATAATGCAGTTTTCCATCAGCTGAGCTGAGTACGGCTGAGGGTGCAGAGTTTTTGTACTGGGAAATATTAGGAATTACACTTTGGATAGTAAAGAGAGAATGTGATATAGAACCAGAAGGATCTAAAACAAAGAAAAGCATTTGGGAGTTACCAGCACATGGCTTTTAAAACCAGAGGCCTACCTATGTGAGATTATGGTAATGATGGAAAGTGGAAAGTGAAGCTGAACCCGGAGGGTCTGGGGTCTTAGGCAAAAGGAGGAAGTAGCACAAGGTCTGGGGAGAAATGATTGTGACCAAGGAGGGAACCTGTGTTCATAGCTTTGTCCTGGGAGTCCAATGAAAGTGTTTTGGGGAAGAGAGAGCAGTCAATTGTGTCTACTCTTTAATGAGCTAAAGGGATGAAGATGAAAAATTGAGCTATGGGTTTATTACTACTGTATCAAACAGAATCTAATCAGGAAAGCAGAAAATTCATGGGTTATTTATAGAATTTTGAAAATTATCTAGTGAAAAAAATTTGGATGAAGAGTTGTAAAAGAAGTAAAAAAGAGAAGATGAAAGAATTAGCTACCCCAAGGCAGTTACTTCAGGAAACATTTTTCATTCATCCACAGGTTTGGAAATATTTGTTAAGATCCAGAAACTTATAGGAGGAACTCAAGGCTGGTCATGGATCTTAGAGGGAGAGCTGCCATCTCCCCTGTGTTGGCATCTCTGGAGAGGCATGGCAAGGAGTGTTGTGGGCTGTCTGGCTCAATTTGGCAAGATAGAGAGGAACAAGTCCATTCTTTCCACAATATCAGTCTTTGCTACCCTTGTTAGAGAATCAGAAGGTGCAAAAAGGTGGTTTTGGGTATCCTAGCCCCCAGGATCACAGAACAGAGACTACAGAGAGATTAAGTGTGGTGCCGAGACAGTTGTTTGGAAGTAGCACAAGCACAGAGCTCTATGGTGACCATGACCTAAGAACTTTTGGTAGAATGGTGATAACCAAAGTAGCTACAAGTGAGAAGAGAGCATGGAAAAAGGAGATTCTTTGGATATCCCCCCACCCTCTCATGGCTCACGAGTATGGGTTCTAAGGGGAGATCTGCTTGGCAGATATACTTGGAAGTCAAGCAAGTATATTTCAGGATGTGAGATATGGTGACAGAATGCAGGTTTTTGGCTGAATTTGTGCTATAGATTAAATAATTTGGTAAGGAGGATAAATTTCATGGGGTAGGAAATCCACCAGAGAGGTTTTGCTGTAATGTTATTTTTTTCAATAAAATGGAATGTATACAAGCTATTCATAAAAATGGTCTAATGTAGAGAATTAGTTAAAGAGTTGCAACAGAATAAGAAATGCGTGTGGCAGGCTGAGATTGCAGAGTGGCTTGGCTTCTGACTGGCATTGACTCACTATTGCAACTCCTGTGCCAGGTGGTGAGTTTTATGGAGAGGATGAACTATGTCTAGAATAGCCATTGTCATTTTACCCTGTATGATTTCTCCGTTGTTGATTTGTGTGAATCAGCAACATTCATATCTAAATTAGTTTTCTGACGTGTATCTAATATTTGCATCATTGTTGCTTTTTCTGCTGTACTGAGTATAGAGAAACAAAAGTTTGATAGCATGTGCTTCTGACAGAGTAATAGAGAAAAATCTTAAAAACAACTTGGGAAGAGAGAGCTCATTTTATTCACTATGATACATTGCTCTTGTACCAAGATGTCAGGTATCTTAAAATGTTTTGCAGTTATTTCATCTAAATTAAAACATTCTATCCCAGAGGGATGCTCTTTAAGGAATGAAAAGATCAACAAAATTTTCAGGCATCAGGAAGCAAACAAAACTCATGAGTGTCAGAACTCCTATTGGTCAGCTATGATTCTGCAAGTAACCTCTCTTTATACTCTTATAAATAACCTCAATAAACTCACTGGTTCATGAAGCTAGATTGGGACCAAATCACTAGTTTGGCCTGGTTTTGATTTGAATGGTGTCTGATCTTGGATGAATAGATGTTTGCTTACATCTTCTCAGGAAAAGTCACATACCATATTAAGGGCTTTACAAAAAATTCTCTTATGATGATGACATTAAGAGAATTATGTATATGGAAGAGTCTCTTTAGACAGATCTCATATGTAGTCATTTTTTTCTAGATATTTAATACTTTTGATTTCTGTGTACTAAGCCTTTAAGTAAGTCTTTTCAAAACTTTCTTAAGCTTCTTTTCATAGTTAAGGAAATAGTTGCTAAAAGTATGTGGCTTGGTAAAAGTGCTTATTTAGGCACAAGATGAATACTGATAGACAATCAAGAGAATTCTGGATAGCTTTTTTGGGGGGGAGGCATCACAAATGATGAGGCAGTTACAGAAATACTCCAGTCTATGAGTTTAGAAGTTAATGGTTTTCAGAGTGCTCTTTCTCTCTTTCTCTCTCATTTTACTTACCTCATATACTCTGTGTGTTTTTTGATATGTACTTTTGGACGGCCAGGTAAGGATCTCTATCCATTACAGAAATTCACTGCTATTGGTTATCTCCTTGATATTCGTGCCACACTGATGGTCACTTGTTGCGAGGGTGATTCTTATTGCAACTTGTGATCCTGTGTCTGAATATGACAATGGTGGAGATAACACAAAAAGAAGGAAGTTGATAATGTAGAATCTCCTTCTACCTCAAACTTTTCCTGCTATCTGCTAGATAATTTTCTCTTCTCAAATATACTTCTATTTTCGTGTCATTCACATATTAATTTGCATTGCAAAGATAAGAGAAAACATGACCTTTGTCTTTCTGAGTTGGGCTTATTTCATTAAATATGATAATCTCTATTTCCATCTATTTTCTTACAAATGAAATAATTTTGTTGTTTGTGGCTGAGTAAAACTCTAGTGTTACAGGAGAAGCAAAGGGGTATTTATGGAATTGTAATAAAGTCAAATATTTTCTTATCCATTTATAATAAACTTAACTAAGGACCTCTATAGGGAAAAATTTGAAATTCTAAAAAAAGTAATTGGATACACTAGAAAGTAGAATGATGTCCCTTACTTGTGGATCAGAAGATTTCATATTGCACAAAAAATCTGTGCTACCAATAGTGATCTATGGAATCAATGGATCTCTATCAAAATCTCAATGAGATTCTTCATAGAAATACAAAAAGTCCTAAAAATTACTATGGAAGCACAACAGACTCTAAATATCAAGAGCAATTCTAAGCAAAAGATGATGCTAGAGGTATTCCCACAACCAACTTTAAATTATATTATATAGGTATAATAGCAGAAACACCATGGTATTGGAATAAAGCATAAACAGATGCATGGAACAGCACTATAGAAAACACCCACATTATTCTGAGCTTTCATGTTGATAGAACCATGGGCTAAACCTCAGTGGCTCTCAAGGTAATTATCTATATTTTTGCTTTTTATTCCTTAAGGTTAATCTGGACATATAAGGTGTTCATCAACAACAGACACTATTAATAGCCATCAGTCATTATCCTTTTCTGGGAACATATTTCCTTTTTTTTTGGCTGGTCAGGTCTGACTTTATTTTTTTTTTCATTTTATTTCTCTCCTTTTACAAGCATATTGAGTATTCATCATCCCTGCTTCCCTCCATCCCTACTCTGTCCCATCCCTTCCCTTGCCTTTATCAATTCCTCCCACCCTCCTTCTATATGCTTCTATGGACCCCAGGATTCGCTCTGGCTTGTCTACTCCTGTGGGAGTTCAGGCCTCTGTGACACAGGAGCACACATTTCACTTTTGAAAAGCTTTCTTGTCTAATTAGTATGCTTTGTGCATTTTATTTTGACAAAGACCATCAGATTAAATATGAAAAGGCCAAACCATCCTAACAACTTCTTCCAGCTAAGTCTGAGGAAATCGCCAGAAGTACTTTTGCACAGGTGGAGTTTTATTATCTCCAAGGTCAAATGTCTTGTGGTCAGTACATTTTTCATATAAACAAAGATCGACTATTATAGCCCTAAAGCTTTAGGAGACCTAGTCTAACATTTGTTTACATGTGTTGGAGAACTGATAACATGCTTAAAACTTTTCTTATTTCTGCGATGTGAAATTACTTAGTTTAAGTAACATTTTTGATTCATGAGAAGTGTTTTTAAATATACATAAAACACTTAATAATATATAACTGATATCTGCAGATCTCAGTTAAGAACTCACATCCATGAGCCATGAGGGGCTGGGGTGTATCATTTTAAGTCAGAGTATCTCAAATTCCTGTCACTTTTTTTTAAACATTTTTTATTATTATTTCTGCTCATACAAACTTAATAGGTAGACCAGTTCCCTTCCCCCCTTCTCCTTCCTCCGAACCCCCTGCTCCCCCTCCCTCCCTCCCCATCTCCCAGTGCCTCCCCCCCAATTCCCAGAGAGTCCTTTATTGTGTATACCTAACTCTCCTCTTGGTCCTCCTTTCCGATGATGTAAAAGGACCCAGTGGCATTTCCCTGAACTCTTTCTTGTGTTCCCCTTAAGTATAGGAACACTACTGTGGCCATCAATCCCTTGCCTCCAAGGATCTTGGTGCCTTTAGCTGATGTTAGACTTTGTGAGGTCAATAGTGTGTTGGACATTGCGCAGGGCATGCAAAGTCCTATTATGATTGCTTCAGCCCTATCTAGTGTGGAGACTCTTCAAATCATTGCTCCCCCCATCCTTTTGCTCTTATAATCTTACCGCCCCCTCTTCCGCAAATGTCCCAGAGCTTCAAATTCCTGTTACTTTTTTTCTCTGTTCTCCTCCTTCCCCTCCTCCTCCTTCTTTTTCACCAGTTTGCTGAGTTAATTCACATAAAACATTTGTGTGATCTTTAGGCATCTAGCTTTGACCTCATCATGAACATACTATTGGAAAATGATATTTGTTGTTTAAGTATATTTAGTAAATAGGGTTTTTCTCTACCTAATAAACAAAAATAAGCAAATTTTGAGGATCTACTTCTTTAAAGGATAATTTGACATAAAATTGGGATATGCTGAATTCACATATCCATTTGAAAATATCTTACTATTTAAAATTATTAATCATATGATGTGTTCTGATTACTTATTCAATAAGAATAATCTAACAGTAGGGCTATAGCTAAGCATCTAGTTCATTAGTTACATATCTCCCTTAGAACATAAATTCAGAGCCCTATAGATGTAAAATACATTGCATAATGAAGTATTTTTCTTGCCTGTGCTTGGATGATAAATAAAGCAATGAAGCACTATGGTTTGGAGTCCCAGAGGATTTTCTTCAGTAGAAACGACCTCATAAGGTTCTCACTTATTCATAAAAGCTAAGTTTTGGTGCTATTGCATTTTAACGGATTTACAAGAAGGTTCGTTTTAAGGAATGAAACCCAGAGACATATACTATGCCATTGTTAGTGGACACACAACTACTTTAGCAAGTACTATTTTTTTTTTGTGAGACATGCTTGAATGTTCAAGCCCCAATTAACTTTCTTCTCTTAGTTTTAGACTGGATAATATATTTTTTAATTTAGTTTTGGGCTGTTTTGTGTGTTTGGTGTTGATTTTTTTTGTCTGGTACAATATTAGTCTCATAGTAGCTATTAATAAATAATTTGACTTTGTATAGCTTTAAATACTTTAAAAAATGAATTTCATCAGGTAGAGGATCAGTTAAATAGGAAATACACTAGTTATGGCCTTTTAAGAGAATAGGTGGACCTCTCTCCTCACCCCATTCATGTTTTCAGTTGTACAATTGTCACTTCCCCATTTAAGGGGAACACCACCAAAATGTTGAAAGTGAAGGTAACATACCTGCTAGGCATGCCGCCCTCTCTGTGCTCTGTCTCTGTCTCTGTCTCTCTGTCTCTCTCTCTTTCTCTGTAGCTGCCTTTTCTCCTCTGTTGGTAGAAAAATAGTGGATTAGTTACTTTTCTTGTTATTCTGAAAAAAATGACAAAAACAACTTAAGAAAGAACAGATTTATTTTGGCTCATGGTTGGAGAGTATAGTCCATCATGGCAGGCAAGACAGAAACTTGAGACAGCTGGTCACGCTGAATCCACAGCCAGGAAACAAAGATAGAAGAATGTTGGTGCTCTGCTTGATTATTCCTTTTAGTTCATTCTGGGACCTCAGTTCATGTTGTGGTGCTACTTGAAGTTAGGACATGTTGTCTCATTTTAATCTAACCTAGAAACTCCCTCACAGACATTACTAGACTTCTAGATGATTCCAAATTCTGTAAAGCTGACTGTCAATTTTAACCATCATATCGAAGTCCACATTACTTAGCCACAGACCACATTACTGAATGGAGTGTCAGATTTACTGAGTTTTTCTCTTTGATTGTGAAGGTTATGGGGCATGGGGATAGAGTGTGGGAATTGTAGTCTTGCTTCACTGTTCTACCTCCAGCCCTCATTCCTAAAGGCTGAACAGATGGCAGTGATAGAGGCTTGTTATAGCTAGACGTTTCTGTGATCTCCTTGCAATCTCTGGAGAGGAATTCTCACTTCAAACTTCAGCAGTTCTTTTCAAAATGTGAAATGTGCATTTGGTAATGTGTGTGTATGTGTGTGTGTGTGTGTGTGTGTGTGTGTGTGTGTGTACATGTACTCAAATTCGTACATGCATGTGAAGTCAGAAAGCTATCCTCTGGATCTTCAGGTATCATTTTTTGGATGTTATCCATCTTGCTTTTTGAGATGGAGTTGCTAGCTGAGACCTGAAATTCATCAGTTAAGCTAGACTAACTTGTAAGTAACCCTAGGAATTTGCCTGTTTCCATCTCCTTGGTGCTGGAATTACTTACAAGTGCACACCACCATGTAGGTTCTTTAAAAAAATGTGTGTTGGGGATTGAACTCAGATCTTTATGCTTGCTTGGCAAACACTTTACCAACTGACCTATCTACCCAGCCCTCTTTGTTAACTCTCAGCCCTCAGATTTCGGTCTTATTTCTGTAACTTTGGGAATGGAGTAATAAAACTTGCCCCATGTTTGATTTTGAGTTGAACCAATATTTTTTAATGCTTTAATGATTTTTTAAGCAAAACACTTTTTGATTTAAGTTAAAGTGTTAGAATATCTCTTAATGTTTTCTTGGGCTGCTTTTATCACTGTTAATTAAAACCTTCATTTATGATATGCTGGGAATAGCTTTTACTGAGATAATATGTAATACTATTTCATGCGTCAGATCATTAATATGATGACTGGGTTAATCATTTTAAATTGATGACTAAAATTAAGAGGGAGGAGATTAATGCCTCTGATGGCTTTCTATCTGGATACTACATACTATTATATAAACAATCCTGGGAGAGGTTTGCTCCTCTTCCTTTGCACTGGTAATTAGATACTATGTTGAAATCATAATAGGCCTTCATAGGTAGAGGGTGAGTTGAAAATTTAGGATTCCAGAAATAGTTGAAGGTTATGAAAAAGGAGTTAGGGTAGGCCAAAGTTAAAATAATTCAGCTACACGGACAGTGGGAAATCCACAGTGATGCTAAATGGGTGTTTAGGGGGGAGTCAGGGCCACATATCAAGATGCACACACATGCATAGCACCTCTCTCTTTCCTCTCTTCTCTTTATCCTTATTTGTCTTTCTCTGTCTTTTTCTCTCTTTGTATTTGTTTTCAGTTTATTCCCAAGGAATTTATAAATGATATATATAGATCATATTGAGATTTATTCTTGGCTGATAAAGTCATTCAAGTTAGGCTACAAGGAATAAAATTTGACATATTTTATCTGTATGACTTTTATACAGACACAAATAGCAAGCAATACTTCCAAGACAGAAAATTACATGAATAATGTTTAAATGAAAAATAAAACTTATTCTGAAACTGATTTACCAGTTATTGATCCAGACATGATCACTGCCTGAGGAATGCCCATGCTTTGGAATTGAATAAACTGGCTTTGGATCCTGGTTGTGCCAATTAACATTGTGTGAACTCAGATAATTTGTAAATTCTCAGTTTATTCATCTATAAAATAGGTATAAAGAGTTATTTTTTAAGTGCTGTTTATTGAAAATGAAGAAGTAAAAAATACAGAGCTATGGAAGGAATTCAGTAAATGGCTGCCCATTAAAATAGTATTCCAGGACAATGATTACTTTTGATGTTTCATTTGGGTTAAGCATTGTCTTGCAAATTGCCAGATAATTTATCCCTTAATTTGTGTAATATAAGCTTGAAGAGATTCCTGTGAAAGGTTTTAACACTTTCAAAAACTTTTGATAAGACTCATGCTTTCAACCTAGATTTGTAGCTGTCAGAGGAGAAAGGTGTCCTCAGTATGTACATTACTTGCTGCTCTTCGCTTCTATGAAAGATGAAGGTAATGACTATTCCAGGCAGGATGATAGGTCTCCCTTGCTAGCTCTTCCTTGTACCCACAGTAAGACCATCAAGCTTCTTTTCCTTATCATATCTGTCTTTCCAGTTACAATGGTTTAGTATGTTTGCATTTATAGGCTTAACATCTGTTTTGTCTCTTCTAGATTAATATCCATAAAGCTTCCAATGTGGGGATCTCTGGACCATCCCAGACCATTGACTGTTCACACTTCCTTTACCCCAACACAGTAGGAAGTAGTTAAGATTGGTCATTGTTGTGCTCTTATAATAAGACTCCAGTTTAACAGCTTTCTGTCTCTGGCCAGGGGGTGACATACAGTGCCCATCACGATGGAGTGAAGGGC
Organism: Typhlomys cinereus; assembly: GCA_023101885.1. Lineage (NCBI taxonomy): Eukaryota > Metazoa > Chordata > Mammalia > Rodentia > Platacanthomyidae > Typhlomys > Typhlomys cinereus. The sequence goes on from JALPQD010000198.1 coordinate 1,107,166, forward strand.
ATTACAGGAGCAACAAAACTGCAAAAGAAAATCAACGAACCACAATCCAGAACTTCAGAGACTCTATATCAACCACCTAGAACTAGGCCAGCCTAATCTCTCCCCATCCTGAAGCTCAGGGACATTTGCAGAAGAGGGGGCGGTAAGAGTGTAAGAGCAAAAGGATAGGAGGAGCAATGATTTGCAAGATACTCCACACAAGTTAGGGCCAAAGCAATCATAATTGGACATTGTATGCCCGGCGCAATGTCCAACACACTATTGACCTCACAAAGTCTAGCATCTGCTAAAGGCACCAAGATCCTTGGAGGCAAGGGATTGACAGCCACAGTAGTGTTCCTATGCTTAAGGGGAACACAGGAAGGGGTTCAGGGAAATGCCACTGGGTCCTTGTACGTCATCAGAGAGGAGGGCCCAGAGGAGAGTCAGGCATGCACAAGAAAGGACTCTGGGAATCGGGGTGGGAGGCACGGGGGGATGGGGGAGGGGTAAGGGGAGGGGGAGCAGAGGGTTCGGGGGGGGGGAGGAGGAGGGAGGGAGGGAACTGGTGTACCTATTAAGTTTGTATGAGCTGAAATAATAATAAAAAATGTATTATATATAAAAAAAAGATTGGTCATTTTCCCTCATCTCCTGAAAGATCAAGTCCTCATAAGGATTAAGGCAGTTTTACAAGGAGAGGAGACCACGTTACAGCAGAGAAAATAGGCCTCCATCAAGGACTGCAAGTAAGTAATGAGACATCTGGTTAAGTTCACAGACTTTCGTTCCTGATCATTTACAGCTGAGGGGGTATGATCTCACCAGAAGGGGAGGGGAGTCTGGAAGATAAAAAGTAATCATTTTGCAAATGGGTGATTGACCCCTCCCTCTCTGTGGTTTCCTACTTTTATTACATCCACCTTTGACTAGAGTCTTATAACAAGACTCTAGTTTAACAGCTTTTTATCTCTGGCCAGGGGGTGACATCAGGATGGAGTGAAGGGCATTGCAGGAGCATCAAAACTGCAAAAGAAAATCAACAAACCATAATCCAGAACTTCAGAGACTCTATATTAACCATCTAGAACTTGGCCAGCCTAATCTCTCCCTATCCTGAAGCTCAGGGAATTTGTGGAAGATGGGGCGGTAAGATTGTAAGAGCACAAGGATGGGAGGAGCAATGATATGCAAGATACTCCACACAAGTTAGGGCCGAAGCAATCATAATTGGACTTTGCATGCCCTGCGCAATGTCCAACACACTATTGACCCCACAAAGTCTAGCATTTACTAAAGGCACCAAGATCTTTGGAGGCAAGGGATTGACAGCCACAGTAGTGTTCCTATGCTTAAGGGGAACACAGGAAAGGGTTCAGGGAAATGCCACTGGGACCTTTTACATCATAGGAAAGGAAGGCCCAGAGGAGAGTCTGGCATGCATATTAAAGGATTCTCCGGGGATGGGGGGGAGGCACTGGGGGATAGGGAGGGAGGAGTGAGGGGAGGGGGAGCAGGGGGGTCTGGGGGAGGAAGAGGGAGGGAGGGAACCAGTGTACCTATTAAGTTTGTATGAGCAGAAATAATAATAAAACATGTTAAAAAAAGGATTAAGGCAGTTTTAGAGCAGCCAGGCAGAGGTGGTCTCTGAAGGTCTTTGAAGGTCATCCCCAGGGCTGGGATAACCCTGAAAGAACACACCCTTAACCAGTTTCCCCCAATCCTCTGTTCATGAAAGGACATGGAAATTAGTTCTTCACTGTAGGTAAGCTGTACCATGAGGTCTGACAGAAGATCAACCAACTCAGTTGATTCTCAACATGGACAGACCAATGAGATGTAGAGGACCAAAAGCTCCAATCAGGTTTGAAGAAACTGGAGCTAATCAATGAGGAAAAACCACTTTTTCCTGGGTCTTCTTATGTCTATAAATAATTCTGACAGGTAGGCTCCTTTGCCCCTCATGGGACTCCATGTCTAGAATCCATGAGATCCTATCTGACTTTTCTCTTTCCTCTTGTTGCAGTTCGCCTGCATTGTTGCTGATAAATGACCATCAAACAGTTTAAGGGAACAAGGGGTTTATTTTCTTACTGATAGTCCGGTTATAGTCTATAGTCCAGCTTGACGGGAGAGCATGCACCAACACCAGGCTGAAGGAACTGGCCACACCATCTCTACATAATGGCTGAGAGATGGATAATCCTTATTTGCCAGACAGCATGTCTGGCCAAGTGTACAAAAGGATGACCACTCTCTCAACCAGCTCTCCCTGATTTATTCTAGGGCCTAATCCCACCCACCATAGGCTGGGTCTTCCCCATCAGCTAGACAATCTCTTTCATGTTCGCTCTGGGCTCAACTCAACTATTAATTCTCCACAAATGTGCCCAGAGCTCAAACCTGCAACAGTCAAGTTGACACCTGTGCCTAACTATGACACCTCTCATGGATTCCATGCCTGGAATCCATGAGTTCTCCAGGGCTCTCTTGCCTCTTTTGGATTCATGTCTGTGAGTTCCAGTCTTTCTCTTTTCTAGTAAACTCTGCCTTAACCCTTAAAAAATAGAGTCATACTTTCATAGAAATGATTAGCCTAGAATAAATGATTCTTAATATTATTTTGATGGACAGTTTTCTAAAAGTGAAATGTATTTTCCTGATTCTGAAACACTGAAAATGCAGAACCATTCATTATTAGAGTCACTGATTATGTACTGAGAGGCTTTGCCATGATGCCTCAGATATTCATTCCTTAGGTGTGGAAGATCTTTGTTGTTCCTAGTACTTCTTGCCATATGGTTTCCGTATTTATCGTGTTCGTCAATGTTCTTAGTGAACTTTAACACTTCAATCTTGCTGTTTTTGGCTGAAACTCTCAAAACACAAGATGAAGAGGACCCAAATTTTGAATAGGTCATGCAGAATTGCTTATTTATTTATTTTTAAAGTCACTTTTTTATTATTTATTCAATTGTGCGTGTGTGTGTGTGTGTGTGTGTGTGTGTGTGTGTGTGTGTGTGTATGTTTGTATGTGTGTGCGTGTAGAACCAGGGGCGAATTCCGGAACCACCATGGACTCCTTCCACCTCCTCCTTGTTTACTCTGCCCCGAGATTCACAGGCTCCGCCCTACCAGGACCAGAATGCAGGCCGCCCCCGCTTCTGCCCAGCGTCTATACGTGGGGTCTAGGATCCGAACTCAGAACCATTCGCCTGCAAGGCAGAGGCTTAACCCCTGAGCCACCTCTCTAGCCCTCAGAATTGCTTATTTAATCTTCATCTTGCAGTAAGCCAGTATTCTTGGACAACTGTGGACAACACAGTCTTAGACTGCCTTTCCAGAAATGTGATTTTCAAACCTGGTCAGTCTTCTGACAGTCAAGATGCAGAGTCGTTGAATGGAGTTTTTGGGGCAACCTATTTCTATTCATCTCAGAGGGCTGTGACAGATGCCAGAAATGGTTGCATACAGGTCCGCTTTGGTAGTCAGTGAATTTATTGGGTGTAGTTACAAAAGCATGAGTTAGGAGGTAAGACCATAAGTGACACAGGCAGCCATATCACCCCCCCACACACACAAGGGGAATGATTGACAAAAGTTACATTATCAGTGTCCTTGTACAACTGACAGACAGCTATACCACCAAAGTCTCCTGCCTCTGCCATGCAAATTGCTTAGTGCTTATATATCACTAAGTGACATATATATGTATACATATATCTCCAGGCCGAGACTTCTGGAGAGTTCTGAGTTTCTTGTGGGTTCAGGAACTTTTTTTTTTTTTTAAACAGGGAATGCTTCAATTTGGAGGATGCAGCTGTATAAGAGTGCATCTAGTAAAATACTGGTACACTGACTCTAATATGAGAGAGGTGACCAAGATGGTAAGAGCTGAAGAATTTAATGGACACTTTTTAAAATAGAACTGAGGATGCTTTTCTGGCTGGAGAACTCACTAACAAGAACATGGGTACAAATCTGAATGGTTGAAGGGTGAAATCAGGACGATGGTCAGAGAACGAATAAAAGAACATCTGCCCTCATGTATGGTGGTGATGTTATCTTGATTGTTTTTTGAGAGCAAACTTCCCTCTTCTATACAAAGGATTATCTTTAAAAAAATGACAGCACAGGGATGAGTGACTCAAAGAAGCAATTGTGTGTGATAGAATAGTCATCTGATGTAGACCTAAAATTTCACGTGCTCTCATTTTTGATGGACCATAAATGTTTTGATTAAGTTTCTTAATTTTTTTTCAGGTTACTGCTATTTTTTTTGAGACATCTGTGTCAAAACATCCATAAATAAGTTCAGGCAAATTGATAACCAGCCTGGTTCAAATTAAAGAAAAATCTGAACTATATTTCAGTCAGCTATGGCTTTCTTATTTTAAACACCCTTAACTGCTTGCACTTCTTATTAAAAACTTCAAGGTAGAGATCCTGCAGACCTGACTTACCTACAAATAAAAAGCTGTCCTTACTAGCAGCTCTTATTTGCATAGTGATAATTAATATGCTAAGTCTTCTAATCTGCAAATTGCTTTATTTGTATGGTGGATGCATTGTACTTCTAATCATCACTTCTCCTCTCCAGGAGACCCAGGCCTATTGAACTTGTTCCTAGTGACTTGTGCCCCTTCAGTGTCAGGTTTTGGTTGCCTGACTTGCTTTCATCAGTCCCATGTAAGTCTAAGTGCTGTATACCTTGTTCCTAAAAATATATTAAGAGCCATTCTGTGGGATTAGGATTGCCTTTTCCTAATTTAGTACAAAAATAACATGCCTACAACCTTTATCCTATACAAGCATGGAATAGAATATCCACAACAGATAGGACATAGAAAAAATAGATATATTTTATGGTAAGCCTCTACAATTTGAACTATCTGATATCACAGCAGAAGTTAGTATTATAATAGACAATTATGCAAGACTTTTAGGCTTGATTATACTCTTTTTTGGATATTTTTCTCATATTTAACTACTGAAAAGGAAAGGCAAATTTTCTCTCTCCAAATTTCTTAGCTATATTAGATAAATATGTAGTAGGTTGGGAATATAATTGTCTCTGCAGAAAGAATTATTAGTGAACTCTTGTTTATCAGCTGTACTAATTACTCATTAAAATTTTAATTTCTGGAATTTAAAATTCAGATTGGGTATAAGGTTAATTATAGTAACATTTTCCTGCTTTAGCTTCTGTTGTGTTCCTGAAATTTAGTTTCAGTGTGCTTTGCTGTGCTTATCAGAAAAGTTAACAAATGTTTGTTAGTATATACTATATGCCAAGATTGCAATAGACGTTTTCATATTTATTATATGCCAGGTATATACTATACTATATATTTTCAAATATATTACTTTATTGAATTCTTTCACGGAAACTGAGCTGGAAAAGCTAAAAACTAACTTGCTAAAAGTCACACGAGTCTGGAGAGTAGCTCAGTTGGTAAAGTCCCTCTTTGAAAACATGATGACCTCAGTTTGATCCCCAGCACTCCACAATGAAAAACTGGCATAATGGTTTGTGCTTGTAATCCCAGTGCTGGGAGGCAGAGATAAGAGGATCCCTTGAGCTCACGGGTCAGCCAGCTTAGCTACATAATGAACTCCTGTCTAGCTTACTTAATGAGTTTCAGGCAAATGAGAGACCCCGTCTCAAAAAAAAAAAGGTATGGAATATAAAGGTAGATGGGCTCCTGAAGTTATTCTCTGGCCTTTACATGCACATGTGCACATATGCACATGCACCTATCTCACACATGCACCCATACACCATGAACATGCATGTGCATATACACACATACACAAATCATACAGCATTTATTGAAATAAATGATAATATTCAGAAGAGAAGACTTGTTCTCTTTACATGGATAGTTAAAAGCAATTGATGATATGCTTCTAATGTTCAATGGTCTTGGTTTCATTAAACACATTTTAGGTAAGTAGGCTGTCACTGTAAAATAAATAATCCCAAATCTATGATAATAGCCTTTACTTCTTGTTAATAGATCTTGCTTATGTCTTGGCTGATGTAGTCTAGATTTAGCTGGGTTTAACCCCAAACTTCATGACAAGCTCTTTCCTTCTCCAGTTCTGTACTCATTTGAGGACTGTTTCTGGGAGCATACATGGTAAATTCAGGTTGGAGGGAAGATGCTCCAGGAAAAGTAAGAACATAGTACTCCTTAAAGTTTGTGTTTGAAGCTAACATGATGTCAGTTTATTAGTTAAAAGTGAATCTCAGGGTTACTAGAACTGGTAAAAATAGTCCATCTGCAATGAGGCACAGCATGGAGTGACCAAAATTTTCAGTCCAAATAAATACAAGAATGTTTTTTATAATTATGAGGCTAACTCTTTTACCACTTCTTTTAAAAATTAATATTGATCTAATAACATGCAAAAATTTGTAGTATTTCCAGTATGAGAGAACATTTTAAATAAAGGAGCATTATTTTAACAGCTTAGGTTGCTAAGATAAGTTCTATTGGACATTTCACATCAGTAATATTAAAATTGACCATACTAGATGCAGAAATATGGTGATTATAAAGAAAAAACTATTTGTTAATTTGTAATTCTGTTGTTTGTAGGCAGACATAGGGTGATCAGAAGCATACAGGATTCTCTAAGAACTGTGAAGTACTACTTGTGTTTCTGTATGTTTATGCATAAGTGGACTTTTGCGAAGAATATATATCTGTTCATTTTAAAAATACCGTGTTGGTTAAGGCATGCAAGATAACTTCCAATGACATTCAAACAGTGATGAGACTTCATGTCAGTGATCAGGTTATAAAGCCTGAACTTTTATTACTCTGTTGTGCTTTTGACCATCAACTTGCTTGGATCAATGAAACTAGCTGCATTTGTGAGTTGCTTTATGGAAAAGCATGCTTGTCATATGAAATGTATGGTGGCTTGCCTCTGGCCAGCACCTGCCAAGAAATAGTTCCTACCACCAGCCCAAATAAGTGGGGTTGGCAATGACTCCTTTTCTAGTCATGTCTTCAAGTGAATTCAGCCCAGGGCAATGCTTTGAGTATACCCTATGTGAAATGCAGCACAAAGAACTCATTTAAGTTGTATCTGAGACCTCAGGAATATTAAATATTTTAAGCCACCAAATTTTCTTATGCATATTTCATTCTTTAAGCAACAGATAACTCTTTCATAGCAGTAGATAACTATTAGGTTTGCTTCTGAAAGTCTTCTTTGATGACCTTCCCAAGGGACATAAGGACTTTATACTATAACTGCAGTGCAAATGTCTTTTATATTCTCACCAAATACTTTCTGATTTCATAGCATAACATTTTGATAATGCTTATTTCCTTTTTAGACATTTAAGCACATATTTACTTAAATACATGAGTTTTTATTAATAAAATGAACATTTGTATTTTTAGTTTATCAAATTTTTTACACTTTCAGATTTTTACGCATGAATACTATGAATTTATGATATTTTTACATCCAATACCCAATTCCATCCCCCATCCTTTTCCCATTATAACCTTTCTTCTTCCTTACCCAGCTTTTTCCTTTTTTTCATGCCATTTTGCATGTGTGGCCCACTGAGTTTCATTTGGGTTGCCTTTGATGATATGCACTTCAGTACTTGATGGAACATCAATCATATGTCAGCTGCACCATTGAGGAAACCTCATAATAATTACTTCTTAAGGATTCTTGATTTTGCTCTAGAAGTTTGAAGTTTATTCTTCTCAATGTTTTTTCTTCTGGCAGATATCATAGTTAATATCTTTCTGACTAGGTAGGGTACCATGTAACTTAACTTTTCCATGGCAAAGGTTATTAAGTCTCTAAATGCTAAAAAGTAAACTCCTGAAAACTTTAGTTTTCTTTAAAGGTCAGTAGCTTGCTTCATTAGGAATATTCCAAATATATTTGAGTATAGTCTACCACTACAAAAACATATACTTGAACAATTTTTAAAGAAACAACACAAATAATTGTTTTCTTGTGCTATCCAAGAAAGAGATCAAGCAAGAAGAGAAAACAGATTTTGTTTTGGGCTACTCTGATGTTCATCTGACCTCTCTCCTTGAGGGATATAAAATGTGCTTTTTGGCAAAAGAAATCACAGAAAGAATTAGATTTGGGCTGGAGAGGTGGCTCAGGGGTTAAGCCTCCACCTTGCAGGCGGAAGGTCCTGAGTTCGGATCCCAGATCCCACGTATAGACTCCAGGCGGAAGCGGGGGCGGCCTGCGCTTCTGGTCCTGGTAGGGCGGAGCCTGTGAATCCCGGGGCAGAAGGAGGTGGAGGCATCCATGGTGGTTCGCGAGTTCGTCCGTGGTTCTACACATACACAAACACACACACACACGCACACACACACACATGCACACAGTTGAATAAATAATAATAATTAAAAAAAAGATGCACAAAAAAAAGAAAGAATTAGATTTAATCTCCTTGGAATACCTCAGTTTCAATTCTGTTATAAATGTCTCACTTCTAGAAAATATGAATTTTCATTTTTAAATTACTATTGTTTATTTCCTCAGTGATATACACATGGATATATGCTCGAGCAAGTGCTCAGGCACCTGCCATCAAAGGCAGCCCAGATGAAACCCAGAGAGTCACTCTTGCAATAGGCAACAACATCATCATCATCTTCATCAACACCACCACCACCAACACCACCACCAACACCACACACACACACACACACACACAGGGTATATAATAAAAAAGAGACTGGTAGAGAAAAAAGGTTGTACTGGGAAAGAAGAAAAGTTGGCACTGTAAATCAAGGCATGAAATACCATAAATTCACTGTATTCATATATGAAACAACAAAAGAAAAATTTGAAAAAGGAAGTAGTCAAAAAATTGCTAGTGCTTAGGCACTATATTTTCTGATTTTTAAGGGAATTTTTATTTCTGTGCTTCACTGCAGGTGTGAAATACACCACCTCCATCATGTTCAGAAAACAATTTCTAGCTGTGCCCCTGTCCCAGTTCTGGCTCCTATACTCTTACCTCTCTGCCTGAGTTTCATTGGTGCCGTCCCCATGAGCACTGATGTGGGGCCATCCATGGGCCATAGGAAATCAGCATGGGAAATCTGAGGAAAAATAACTCGCCCTTTGCCAGCAGCTGGCAAGTGATACGAGTTCCTGAGCTGTGGGCGAAATATCCTGAGTCCCTTTCATTCCATGCTGGACTGGGGACTGCTGGGTCCCACTTTTTGTTCATTTGCTCACTGAAGAACATTTAGGATCTTTTCCCTCTGGGTGGTTATGAACAGAGCTTTCACAAATGTGTTTTTTAATGTGTGAACATGCTTCTACTTATCTAGGGAAAAAGCTCCATACTGGAATTGCTCAAAGTGCTTGTATAACTTTAGCAAAACATGATAAGAAGCCACTAGACTGTTTTCTAGACTAGTTCCATTTGTTTTCTTACCAGCACTATATGAATGAGAAGCCAGGTTGCTGTATATTCTCTCCAGAACTTGGTGGTAATTCAGTTCTTTTATTTTAAAGCCATTTTTCCTGTATATAAGTGATATCTTCCTGTAGTTTCAGTTGTTTCTGTGGTGGTTGACAATATTGAACATGTTTTTGTAGGATTATTTGCCATCTGTTAGTTTCCTCTGGTGAAATGTGTTTTCCTTTTATCTACTTTTTTATTGATAGCTTTTAAAAATATAATTGAATTAATCATTTCTTTCTTTCAATTCATGTGTGAATGTATGCACGTGTGTGTGTGTGTGTGTGTGTGTGTGTGTGTGTGTGTGTGTGTGTGTGTGTGTGTATGGGAGTACACATGCCCATGAACATGTATGGGGACCAGAAGATGGTACTGGGTGTTCTCTTTCATCAACTTCTTCCTATTTCTCTGAGGCAGGGTCTTTCCCCAAACTTGGGGCTCATGTCTTTGCCCAATTGGAAGGCAAACTACAGTGATCCTTCTCCATCCTCCTTAAATGTGATGGACATCCCTGTCATCTTATAAGATTATTGCTCTCTGAGTTCAGATTTTTGTGATTGTTTTGAAAGTACTGTTAATTGCCGGGCGCTCTCTCTCTCTCTCTCTCTCTCTCTCTCTCTCTTTTTCTCTTTCTCTCTATCTGATCATTTCTATGTCATTGGATACTGAGGGTTCTCTTTATTTTTGAAAGTTCTCATATTAGTTTCAGTGCAGACAATTAGATATGTAGAACTAAACCTCCTGTGTATTGCTTCTTATGAACTGTAATATTTCAAATGAAGGAATATCTCTATAATGAATGTCTGATTTTTCTGGTCTATGAGGTATAATAGTTACTATTAACAGTTGCTATGAGAGAACACACAAAGTCAAACAACTTAAAGGAGAAAGGGAGATTTATTCAGCTTACAGTTCCAGAGGGGAGAAACAATTTTTCATGGTGGAGGCAACATGGCTGATAGGCTGAAGCTAGAGGTAGGCTAAGTCACTGGAAACATCCTGAAGTCTCTTTTCATCTAAGTCTTCAGTCCTGTGGTTCCTTTTATCTGGTCCACTAGTGGGAGGTTCCAATCAGATGTAGGGCTGGTCTTTGTATTGTAAATGTATTGATCTGTATAATCTCTTCAGGTAGTCTGACAGCTGATCTTAGTTAATTCCAGATGTGTCAAGTTGACATCCAGGGTTAGCTATCACAGGAGGGCAAATTGCTTTAAATACAATTTGAATACTGATTTTCCATAACTCTGCAGGTATTGATGCTTACATATTACATATGAGAAAACTGAGAGCCCAGAGAGACCAGGATCTTTACAGCATCATTGGTAGTTTAGATAGAAACTGGAAATCAGAAATATGATCCCTATAGAGACCTTCTTGCATAGTTCCAGCACAACTTACAAGTAAACAGTATTCCATTATCTATATCTCAAACGTCTGCTCACAATTTGAAAGGGTAAGAAGTCCTACAAGTAGAGTGATCACTAGCCATCTCTACCAAATACTTCCAAGTGGTGAAAGTTTTGGTCTAAGATACTATGCTCTTGGAAAGGAAGTCCAAATCTTAATGAATACCAACTCCAAATGCACGCATGTGTTATGTTTAACCGCGTGCCAATTAACAAGTGTTTTTCCTTTTAAAATTAGAAATTTTAAACTAATTTCCATAAAAAGAACCATCATAAAACGATTGAACTTTTGTTAAAATGGATGCAGTGTCCTGAGCAGATATTAGTAAGATTAACTGGAAAACCAGTAATAGTTTAAAAATAAAATATAACTCCAATACAGTCTAATAAATGGGAAGCTTGGATGTGAATTAGATAAACTGACTTGAGGAAAATCATATTTTCCAAACTCAGCACATGTTTTTATGCTTAGTAAATCTATTTCCAGATTTTTAAGCCCTCTGAGAACAGATCCCTCACTGGTATTTATGAACTTTGTAAAGTCATTTTGCTGCTCCCAAGAACAGAGGTAGTATTGCAATTTTATGTATCAGATACAAAAAATTCAGTGGAAGAACTGAAGATAGTTCTCCAGGATAGGTCCCTGATTTGCATGAAATTTTTCTGGTTTTTCCAGACTAAAGGAAATATTTTTTCCTTGTTCCTCGCTGGAGAATTGTGGAATTATAGAGGAGTCTTTGCACATGCTTAGACTATGAAATTTGAAGGTGTGTTAACTACACTTGGACTCAAGACAGCTTTTCCAGGAATACTGCACTGGCAGAAATAAGGGTTTTCTTCAGATTTATTATGTAGGAGGAAAAAAATCTTGTTTTAATGTTCCTCCTGGCTCCATAAGTTATTTCTCTTTATCAGCTACAGAGAAAAATAATTAAATTATTGATGTTTGTTGGCCCATATGTACGGCTGCTTTTTCATTTTATATTGTTCACATGCCCAGTGCAAATATTCTAGAGTTCAAGTAAATCAGTGACTCAGGGCTCAAGATATATTAGGGTGACCAGCAATGCCAATGTTTCAGTTCCCTCTGAGGAAAGTGGTATGGACTGATTTCATCTGCCGCCAACATAAATCCCAAGGAGATTAAAATCAGAATATTTAGAGTGTGTGTTTCCAGGGCTTGAAAGTTCTAAGTCTAGTATTGTTGTAGAAATTAAGCTACCATTCCTCTGCTCAATATTTAAGAACAAATACAAGTGTTCACATGTTAGATGGCTTATGTTCTGTGTAGCCTAGGGAGAGGGGGTGATGAGACTGAAAGGATGGAGACAAGTTTCCAGGAAGCCATAATCTAAATACATACTCTAAAAAAAAAAATCCATGCTTTCCATTCCACATTTCAGCCCGGCCCTTCCTGTGGGGTCAGGTGGCTCCATCTGAGAATCTCTGGTAGCCTGACTACATTAAGACTATGTGACATGGACTCAAGACTCATATATATATATATGACACACACACACACACACACACACACATATATAATTGGAATCTTCCCAAAGAGTTTTGACTCTCTGACTATTGTAGAAAAATGATTACCACATTAAATTTGAAAGACACATTAGATACAATGTAGATTTTTTTCCATGCATGCACCACCTGCCTGTGTGTGTGTGTGTGTGTGTGTGTGTGTGTGTGTGTGTGTGTGTGTGTTTATACCAGAGGAAACTTGAGTGTGTGTGTGTCTGTGAAGGCCCAAGGGTGACATTGGTAATCATTCTGGATTACTCTACCTTATTATTGTTTTGCTGTGGGGTTTCCCAGGCTCTGTCTTCTAAGGTCAGAATTGAAGGTCACCCCCATTTCCACCTGGCATTTTTACAAGGGATCTGGGATCTGGTCTCAAGTTAGTTTTGCTTGGGAAGCAGAAGCTTGACCCTTAAGTCATCTCCCTAGCCCACAATGTAGACTTAAAGATTTAAAATTATCTCTTGTTGAAATCTTTTGTTGAAATAAGATTAAAGAATAGTCCTAGAAACATCAGGCAGAACTTAAATAAGTACTATTTTTTTGGTGTTCCCTTAACGGGCAAAGGGCTTATAAACATGGTTATCGACCTATTATAATATCCCACAGTAAAACAGCTTAGTTTGTTGGTTTCCACAGATAACCATTCATTTCTCTTTGCCATTTTGATGGGGTGCAGTCAAAAGTTCATCTCTAAGAGGAGCTACTGAGAGTCACTGACATAATCATTGGAACAAAGCCTTTCATATTTTCATAGGTCTGTGCAAAATTACACTTCTCACGTATTGTGATACCTTTGTGTATCTTTGATTGAGACTATAAAATTTGGAGATCACATTAACCTTGGCTGGGAGAAAGTGTGATGCTTTCTTGATCCTTAGGCAGGTAGTGCCAGCTTAAGGCAACCTTAACATGCTTGTGTGCTTGATCAAGTACTTGCCTGGACCCTTGAACTTACCTGAGGGGAACCTGTTTCATCGTTGAACAAGTTATGCAAGGGGAGCAAAAACCCTGAAGAGTATTTGCGCTTTAACAAAAATGTGCTTGATGTTTTAATCACGAGTCACTGATCACTTAAAATAATTTAAGATGCTTATTTACTGGATTTAGTCATCTCTCAATGTATTCATAGATATTTCAAGTCAATACACAGTATACCACATGTAGCAGTTTGCCTGCATGGTTGCTGATAAATCATCATCAAACGACTCAAGGGAACAAGAATTTATTTGCTCTTATGATTACTGGTTACAGTTCTTAGTCCAGCTTGACGGGAGAGCACGCACCAACACCAGGGCTGAGGGAACTGGTCACATCATCATCATATAACTGCTGAGAGAAGGATGATCCTTACTTTCCAGACCAGCATGTCTGGCCAAGTATACACAAGGATGCCAACTTCCTCAACCAACTCTCTGTATTTTATTCACCTGTTCAGGGGCTAGTCCCACCTACCATGGGCTGGGTCTGCCCCATCAACTAGACAATCTCCTTCAGGTTCTCTCTGGGCTTAACTCAACTACTAATTCTCTACAAAACCATCAAGTTGACACCTGTACCTAACCATGATGCCACACATGCATAGTGTTTACTACAAATAGTTTTGTCAGACAAATAAATTCATTTAAAATTAAAAATATTTTAGGGACTTCATATGAAGACTTGGAATTTAACAGCTAGAAATTGGAATGTTAGTAACTACATAGGCACTGATTACCCCAGAATTATTAAGCAAATAGCACCTTCCTTAGTACACTTAGGGAAGTAGGTAGTGGATACATTTCTTGGCATATTTTTTGTACAATATAGTAAAAAGTGACAAGTGGCCTTTGGAAAAATTCAGGTGCAGAATATTTGGGACAAATGGTTCATGTTCTCGTGCCCCCCCTCCAAGAGTATCAGAAATGTATAAAAGGACAAAGCAGCAGCCTTTGACTTGGGTCACTCCCCTGACCATGTTGTCTTTGATGTCAGTCTTCACAGCCTTAGAGTTTTGATGTTAGGAAAATGTAGTGAACTTTGGAGGATTACTAGATGCTTTTTCCATAAACAAAGGACTGACACTGAGCTCTGAGGTCCACAGTCTCATCAATTAAAAGGAACAATTACTTATTCCTTTTGTGGAAATGTACATTTAGCCAGCTTGAAAATAGTTTTCAGTTAGTTCGTAGTATCCTTTTTAAATCTTGATGTGTTAAAAGACGTGTCCAATTTGCCATGTCAGCAACTCATATAACATACATGAATGCATTTTAGTTTATAAGTTCTTGCCACTTTTGGACATTCTGTCACTATTAGTATTATCATGGGCCAAGTCAATAAGGAAGGTGAGAAATGTATAAAGGAAATTCAATGTCCTTGGGGTGTTTGCATATTGGTCAGGATGCTCACCAGAAATGCCTTTGTACCATGGACCACATTTTCCAAATCCACTCTTGATTATGTTTCCCATTAAAATAAAATATGACTGATGACTGATCTACGAGCCCTCAGATTCTAATTTAACTACCATTAGATGTAATGTACATTAGAACATTGGTGTCTGGACAATGCAGAGTATTTTGTCTCCTTACATAAACACTGTTTTACAAATCACATTTCTATAAATATTTATGTGAGTTTATAATACTTCTGCCCTGATGTGCCTTCTTTGTCTTCCTTCCCCTGTATTTTACTACTTTTAAATCTATTCTTTCTTGGCAAAATAAATTTGATGAGGGTGCTATTTGTTTTCTTTGCCCAGCTTTGAGAAACTTTTCAGGAAATAAAATTTTAATCAGTATGGGGCTTTATAAGAGAAAATTTCAGTAATGGAAATGGTAGGTTTCTATAGTTATACATTATGTTTTCTACCTTTAACAAGAGACAAATTCTCAAGCAAGAAGGAATGTAAATGTTTTTTTATCAATATCCACATAATGTTACTTCCTACTCACAATAAAATAAATTAAAATTTAATCACTTAGTTGGCAAATGAATGCACCTAATGTTAATTTTTTCATCATGCTGTTCATTTTTGGATCTTCTTTTTAATATGTCTTTCTTTGCTTGGAGACTAAAAATAAAAATGCCTGCATTTAGTACTGCATTCCATTTCATAGTCCAATACTTCATGGAACATTAGTTCCCACTGTTATAATTAAATACTTTCTCTAAGCCATTCATTTGATGTTATGATGTATAATTAATATGCAACATAAATTTAGGGAAATAAAATAGCAAATAAACTCAGATGCTCAAACTACCTTAAAATTTAAGCAAAACTTTGTGTATATCTCTAAAATTGAAGAACTTCAATTACTAATAGGATTTATAATGCCCACTGCTGCAAACAAACAAAAATCTTTTGATCAAAGACAATAGTTTCCTGGCAGAGATGATTTTAGTTCCTGTCCCAGAGGACATTTAATAATGTCTGGAGATTCTTCTAACATTTTAACTAGCGCGGGCAGAAGTTGATAGGAGCATCTAATGAGTATAAGGCCATGGATATGGCTAAACTTCTGACACTACTCAGGCAACTGCCCAAAAAGGAGCATGCAGTCTTGCATCACCTCCCTAGTATCAACTCATTAGCAATTTGTGGAGTATAAAAGATTGTGGCTTCATACATCATCATTATTCTTTCTCTCTCTCCTTTCTGTTCTCCCTCTATGTGAACACACTCCGGCAGCTCTGCCCTCTCACCATGTGCATATGGCTGAGTGGAGCCCAAGAGCACCATTCTCGGAGGAAACTCCATTCTACTCCCCCAGGAACCCAAATAAACTTATCGGACTGGGAAGCCTCTGAAAAGAAACAAATATATCACCTGTAGCTTAGCTATAGTTTATAGAAACTATTCCCAAGGAAGCCACAAGCCTCACTCAGGAAAAGGAGGTGACACGGACAAGGACGAGAGTCCAGATACCCAAATACTTTAGATGAAAAACAGAGAGAAGCTTGCGCAAACAAGGTCGTTAGGAGTCTAGATGTCTAGCTGTCCCAGATAAGGAATTGAGTCAACGGTTACTAATAATATTCTTAAGGTTTCCAATTTCTTGCCTGGCAAACATGTAACCTGTAACCAATCAGTTTGAGCCTTGCATGAGAAGCCCCTAGACTCATTTTAAACTATATAAAACTCCCTGAAAGCTTTATTCTGGGCTCCACTTCGCTGGATACTGTGTGAGGCTTTGCTCAAGAGCTTGTAATAAAATCCCTCTTGCTTTTACATCGGAGATGGCTCTTGGGCATTCTTCAGAGATTTCTGAACCATGGGCATAACACCAGCTCTCTCTCTTGAACCAAACATCCAAGAGTTTCTTCCATCTTCTTTAAATTTCAATAAAGCCTGCTACACCTCTCAAAAAATAGAATGTAAGTAGTCTTAAGGTAAGACAACATCTGAGTTATACATCCACTATACATC
The DNA here is from genome assembly GCA_023101885.1 of Typhlomys cinereus. Taxonomy (NCBI): domain Eukaryota; kingdom Metazoa; phylum Chordata; class Mammalia; order Rodentia; family Platacanthomyidae; genus Typhlomys; species Typhlomys cinereus. Next base: position 1,123,964 of record JALPQD010000198.1, read on the forward strand.
TATTATACACAGAGTGAAGTACAGTATCAAAGGGTTCTAAAGGATTTTCCTGTGATTTTAAGAATCAAATAATGTATCATTGATAGTATGTGACTTTCAATTTAACATCTTGTTCAGGGAAAGAAATGCAGAAAATGAAAAAAAGGAAGAAAAATGTCACAATATTTCCATCTTTTTACTAAGCAAGCAAACTCATGTTCAAGTACAAAATGTCCTAAGGTTTCCTTGTTCATTCTTTGTAGTTTCTAAGTGAGGAACAAGTCATATAATTAATGAGACAGAAAAGTTTTCTCAAGATTACTTTTTTAAAGAGAATATGTTGAAACATCATTTCTCAGACTAGGAAGACTTGTCAACATTGAAAAAGCCATTTTATTAGAACTTATTCATCCCTAGAAAATCTTAAAACAGTTATTTTCTCTTGCCAAATAAAATTAATAGATCAATAAAAGCACAGAGTACTTTAGATATTTATTGATTGCCCTATTGATTGTGAAATTAAACATTTTGCTTTTAAACAGGTCTAGTGAGAAACTTGAGATGTTACTGACAAAAAGAATGAAAACTTACTCTGAACAAAAAATTTCTGCGGTGGAATGTAATCTCTGTGTAGGCAGATATCTTGTCTATCATGATGTTAACTGGACTCCCAGTACACTTAGGTGACAACAATCCTTTTTATTATGTAAACTCATAAAATAGTGAAGTCAGCACATGCAAATCAGTCTTGTTAGTCCATAGATTACACAGCAAATATACTTATATTGGGTGGGAGTGGAAATCAGTATTATCATGCTTATGAAGCATGTACAAGGCCCTGGTCTATTCCTACCAGTGTGTGTTTGTACATCATATACCTCCACAACAACATTTAAACAAGCAATAAATAAGAAGCAATGTCAGATTGATTTTATGTGATCTATTTAAAAATCATTTCTAAGATACTATTTCTCAAATCTAAAATTAAAAACAACAACAACAATAACAAAACCCAACACAGGTTCATGTGCCTTCTGCTTGCTTGAGACCACTTATGTGTGATTCTTTTACGCAGAAGCACTGTGAAGGAGGTTGGCCTACCAGTCGTGCAGTGACTGAACTGCTCTTTTCTCACAGGTCACACAAACACACCTTATCCCTTCCTATGTGCCGTAGAGTGCTTGTGTCCACCAAGCTGACATTACTCACAGGAAACCAAGAAGGCCCAGCCAAAACAACCAGTCCTTAAAGAATGGTCTATCCATTAGCATTCATTCCCTTGGTCTTTTCTTAACTTTATTTTGTTTATTTGCTTTTGAAGCTTGTCTAACTGATTTGTTTCATTTTCTTACCTAGTTAAATTGTAACAGAAGTGCATGGATGGTGACACCTTCACCCTTTAACACCCACCTTCAACTGAAAACTCCCAATATAAACTACTCTTCCAACCCTTTGGCCTTTTCGATTCTTATCTTTCTTCCTTTTGACTGAAAAACTACTCAGGCCTTTAAGAGATCCTCAAGTAAACTTACTCTAATCCAAACAAACTTGTCAATTGCATTCAAACATATTTTCTCATCTTTATTTTCTGTCAAATTCCATGTTTTTCCTATTTCCAGAATTATAGAAAGTCTACAAATCATAAATCTGTATTTTTTCAAAATTGGACCTTTGTACTAGTTACTCTTATCTGTTGCTGTGAGAGAACACCAAAAGTCAAGCAACTTAAGGGAAGAGAGATTTATTCACCTTATGGTTCCCATGGTGGAAGTGGCATGGCTGGCTGGTAGAAGCTGGAGACTTAAGTCACATCCATTGAGGAGTCTGAGAGCTGCAAGACTGCCAACTGCCACAGCAGACCTCTCCTGGAAGTATACGGGACTAATTCACCTCAAGACCCATTCCTGTGACTGCCTTCCTCTAGCAAGGCTCCACCTTCTAAAGGTGTCATGCATGACCTTCTCAAATATATGAATCTGTGGGGGACATATTTCAAACCATGACAACTTCTGCTTCTCTAAAAGTTTCAATAGCTTGTGAATGAGCAGCAGATTAAGTGTTTCATGATTCCTTCTTAAGTTGCATTGCTGATTACTGAACACCAGATGGATATCTATGTACCACATAAAATAAAAATTACAAAAAGTACTGTCAGCAAAAGAACCCATAGATCTTTAAGATTGCTTTAAGAATCTTATTTGCTGGTATGAGTAAGGAAATAAGAAAGTTAAAGATTTTGAAGAGACCTTCAATTGAGAATTAATGAGGGTAAAGTTTAGTTAATAATAATGTTTGATATTGGTCAAAGATCCTACCATGTCCTCGGTGCTCTTGAAGTCTTTCTTTACATATGGCTTCTGTGTATGTGTGTGTGTGTGTGTGTGTGTGTGTGTGTTTAGAGTTTTATCTGGATCCTCTTGGCTCATTTCATTTCTTCTAACCTGTAGAGAGTCACCTAGCAGAAAGCGATATGGGATTCTGCCCAATGAATTATTTTTTATTTGAAATATACCCTGATAAATTTAATGGTACTTCCAAAATCTGAGGCCACGCTTTACCAGACTCATGACAAACTGGGGAGAATCAAGTTCAAATCTAGGTTTATAGATTTCTAGTTCAGGATTTCTAGTTCTGGACCTTATTAACTCTTTCAATTATCATTGCTATTTGATCCTACCATGTCCTTGGTGCTCTTGAAGTCTTTCTTTACATATGGCTTATGTGTATGTGTGTGTGTGTGTGTGTGTGTGTGTGTGTGTGTGTGTGTGTGTGTGTTTAGAGTTTTATCTGGATCCTCTTGGCTCATTTCACTTCTTCTAACCTGTAGAGAGTCACCTAGCAGAAAGCAATATGGGATTCTGCCCAATGAATTATTTTTTATTTGACATATACCCTGATAAATTTAATGGTGCTTCCAAAATCTGAGACCACGCTTTACCAGACTCATGATAAACTGGGAGAATCAAAGTTCAAATCTAGGTTTATAGATTTCTAGTTCAAGATCTCCTCTGTTAAACCTTATTTCTTCCCATCTTTAAAAATGAAAATATGCCTTATGAGATTTAAAGATTATGATTGTCATAATTTTGGGCTTGGTTTGAGTTTGAGCAGAACAGTTCAGAAAGAAAACAGAAATGGAGACAATCCTCAGCAGAACCAAACTGCTTGTGAGTAAAATGCAAGGAGGAGCAGCAACAGGTCTTCCGCAGATTAAGGAGCTGTGCGCTGAGGTCAGCAAGGGGTCTTTTACAGGACTCTGTGGGAGTGGTCTTTGAGGGATGAGGGAAATGCCTACATTCTTAGGACAGTGTTTGGGGTTAAGTTTATGGGTAAAAGGCCTGCCATGGTTACCAGGTTTACAGATATTATATACAAACAGCAGCTCCAGATAATGACCTAGGCAGAGAACTAGGGGCTTACATGGGAACTGCTATTTTCTATTGTAAGATGGGAAACAAGCCTGTGTTCTCTGGACCATCATTAACTCTTTCAATTATCATTGCTATTTGATCCTACCATGTCCTCGGTGCTCTTGAAGTCTTTCTTTACATATGGCTTATGTGTATGTGTGTGTGTATGTGTGTGTGTGTGTGTGTGTGTGTGTGTGTGTGTGGGTTTAGAGTTTTATCTGGATCCTCTTGGCTCATTTCATTTCTTCTAACCTGTAGAGAGTCACCTAGCAGAAAGCGATATGGGATTCTGCCCAATGAATTATTTTTTATTTGAAATATACCACCAACATATTTGAAAAGTGTCTTGACTTACTATTTTCTTTGTTTCTGTAATTATAAAATTCCAAGAAACTGTTACCATTGCAGAACATGGAGTTTGGGGCAGCCTGAGTCATTTTTCCCAGGCCATAGTCACTTATATTGCCTCCAGAATAAACTGTACCGTATTCCTTGGAAGTGAGAGTGGCGATTTTTGCATTTACACTTCAAACTTGAGTGAGTTCTTTCTGATTTTTATACTCATGCTACTCAGCCAGAAGTCAGCACTGAAGCACACTTACCACAGGCGTCGCAATGGGTGCTTGCTTGACAACTATGATCACTAATTGCTAAGTAATTCGCGCCTCAGGGGGTGTGGGTCACTAAATGAGGCATTTAACAGAAAACTAGAGAAGACACTGTCCTTATCACTGTGAATGCATTTTATGGTTGAAATATTTTTATTAAACATCTGCTTCTCTGGAAATGGCACCATCTGCTAGAAAAAAATAGAGTCAGGAAATAATTTTTAAAAATGTTGGAATTAATATCTTTGATTAGCTCAACCCATTACTGCCACAGTTTCCATGATTTACATCTGCCTTGGCTCAGGGTCTTAAAACAGGCTGCCATAAATTACCTGGATTAAGTGACAAAATTTTCTCACAGTTCAGAAGACTGAGAAGATTCCAAGACCGTTTTCCTGGTTGCCAGATGGGCGCCTTCTTGCTGTGTTCTCACACAGGGAAGGAAAGGTGAAACAAGCTCTCTCAGTTCTTTTCTAGCAGAGTCCACTTCGCAACATCAATGTTATAATCCCATACAGGCTCATGTTCCAAATATACAGCCCCAAGCTGGTGGAGTTATTTTGGGAGATTGTGAAACCTTTGCAAATAGATCTGGTGGTGGGTTCTAGTAGGTTATCTCTGGCCTCACTTCTGGCCTTGCTTTATGTTTCCTTGCTCATTATTATTAAACCCTACCACATGTTTCCACTGTGGGGCCTCTACTACCATGATAGAATGAAGTCTTCTGAATCCTAGAAGCTAAATCTTTCTTCCTATAAACTATTTCTGTCAGGTATTTTGGCCCCATGGATGTAAAACTAATGCATGTTACTCTTAAAGACCCCAGATATTATAATTTGCATTGATTATTAAGATTTTCAGTGTGATTTTTGAAGGGGCACACACATATTTAGACCACTGTTTTCTTTTTCAAAAGGAATAATTTAGGTCTGGTGAGATAGCTCAGTGGGTAAAGCACCTGATTGCAAACCTGAAAACACGCGTTCAATTTCCAGAAGCCCAAATGGTGGGAGGAAGGACTTGACTTCTGATGTTCACCTATGTGCCATGACTTGCATATGCACACCTCTTCTCTCATTCATTCATTCATTCATTCATTCATTCATTCATTCATTCATTCATTAATTCATTCATTAATTCATTCATTCACTCATTCATTCATTCATTCACTCATTCACTCATTCTCTTTTTCTTAAGTAAATAAATATTTTCAAAGGAAGTTATTCCAATGGACTTGATTACAATGAATGTCTGTTTCCTGTTCACTATGTGGCAGACATTTCCTCCGGTCAAGGTGATGTAGAAGTAAAAACCCTCTCTTGCTTGCAGGAAGCTCATGGACTGAGAGACAGTGAACAATTACTGAGACATGAGTATATATGAGTGTTGTGTGGGCAGAGGGCTGGTGTGGGATTCAGAGTGAGGATTGTGCCAAGCTCTTCAAAGGAAGGAATGCTTACATTTATTCCAAAGAGTAAACATGAATTGACTGCTTATTTCCTTTAGAATTCTCACTGCAGTTTGCAATTATGTGTTCAGGTAATCATTTAATTAATGTTTGTGTCTGCCATTAGGTACTAAGCTCCATGAGATCAGGAACAATGTTTTGCTTCACACCTTATTTCCAGCATTTAGTATGGCATTTGATACACAGAACATACTCATACATGCTTGTATTTGCTTTGCTTAAATATTGAATGGCATATACACTTGTTTTATAATGCCACACCCATTTACGCATGCACAATTAACAGAAATGTGCACACATAGTCATTGGGAAAGTTTATTAAGCAACTCCTCTGTTTAAAATTTTATCTGCACTAAGAATGAATCAAATATCAGTCCTGGAGTTGTTCAATTGTGGTTTGCTTACCCAGCATTTGTCAATGGACAAAAATGTGCACATATACTTCACAAACATAATATTGGGCTAAGAAGCCAGGTACCAAAGGGAACATGGATGAACTCAGTTTAGGGATAATTTTAAAATGGGCAAAATTGGGGCTGGAGAGGTGGCTCAGGGGTTAAGCCTCCGCCTTGCAGGCGGAAGGTCCTGAGTTCGGATCCCAGATCCCACGTATAGACGCCAGACGGAAGCGGGGGCGGCCTGTGCTTCTGGTCCTGGTAGGGCAGAGCCTGTGAATCCCGGGGCTGAAGGAGGTAGGTGTCCATGGTGGTTCCCGAATTCGTCCGTGGTTCTACAGACACAAATACACACACACACGCACATACACACGCACATGCGCACAGTTGAATAAATAATAATAATAAAAAAATTAAAAAAAAGTTAAAAAAATAAAATGGGCAAAATCGACTACTGGTTCTAGAAGTTAGGACTGAGGTTTAGAAGTGTGATATTTTGGAACAGGAAATGTCTGGAAACTATGAGATAGTCCATAAAGCTGATGGTGAGACCTAGTTTTTTTTTTTTTTGTGCGATTTACACAGGGGCATTCATCCTGAGAAGGGCTCCTTGTGAAAGAAATCTCTCTATACATTTCTGTACCAAAAGCTTTTTGACAAATGACAACAGAACTGCTCCCTGCTAAGGGAGAGGGGCAACTCACTGTGTGATTCTTGTCTGAAGAGTGGGTGGGGTGAGGTCAGTATGAAGAGGGAGAGTCTGATCCCCTTCCCTCAGACAGGAAAGCAGAGAGATGTACATTCCTTCAGAGAATAAGCAATGTTTTTTTTTAACTAGGCAAAACTATTCCTCTTTTTCACAGAATCATCATTTCTAAATGATTTTGACCCTTCAGAGTAGCTCTAATTTGCTTCAGGCAAAAATGTGCAAATTACTTTCATTTAAAATTTTTGGAAAGGTTGCAACTAGTTTTGAAAGTGTCTCCTGAGGGTTTTCTTCTTCGTGAAGCCACTTTAATATGGTTAGTATCGAATACAAATATGTTTTTCTCTTTCTTTTCTGCTGTGCATCTAAGGATAAAGATTTGATTGGGAACTCTAGTATTGATATTTGTCATAAGATTGAGTAGTAAATAAAAATACTCTTTGCATGGAATGAAGCACTAATAAGGTTCTAATGCATGCTAGAAGAAATTTATTATGCCCTAATGACTTGATTATCTCCTCTGGAGAGAACGAGCAAGCCCCCTTCTGTGTTCCTATCATGGCTACATATTGCTGGAATGATTTGCGACCTTACAAATGCACCTGAATTGTCCTTATACCTTCTTTCATTCAGCTGAGGCTGTGGGGAATATTTCTTTCAGAACTTGGGGGAAATGAAGTGGACTTCTTTGGAGCACAGAGAACTTAAAGACAAGATATGTAGAAGAACTGAAGGCAGCTCTGAGGAATTTTCAGAAGAAATGAAGGCAACTCTTAGGAATTAGAGCCTGAAAATCACTTGAGAATTCTGAGTTCTCTTGACCGACATCATATCTCTGCTTGTGATCATGTTGGTATATAAACATCTTTTTCTTTAAGAGTCTCCCCTTCCTTAACTTCCCCTCCCTACCCTATCTACCTGTTGCCCTGCCCTCCTTCCTCCCTGCCCTCCTTCCTCCCTGCCTCCCTTCCTCTCTTCCTTCTTTCCTTCCTTCCTTCACTTGCTCTCTCTTTCTTCCCTCTTTCCTTCTCGTTGTAGATTTCTCCTTTCATTAAATTAACCCATTAGCTTTATTTTCTAACAAAGCACACAATGCAATTATGTATAACTAACAATATGTACTCACTCTCAAACAAGTTCTTTCTAAAATTTTTCTTTTCTCTTCTTTTCCTTCCTTTTCTTTTCTTAATTTTGTGTGTGTACACGTGTTCTAAAGTATGTGGGCACATGTGTAAGCAGGTACACAGGCACGTAGGTGCTCATGCACATGGAGACCCCAAGGTAACATCAGGTGTCTTCCTTGGTCATTGCTTTCTCTTTACTGAAACATGTTCTCTCAATCGACACCATATTCAGCCGATTGGTCAGTCTAGTTAACCAGCTTCTCTCAGTCTTTGTGTCTACCTCCTGAGTACTTGAATTATAAGTGACAGCAATACTTTCCTAGCCTTTACATGGATTCTAGGGGACTGAACTCTGGTCTTCATGCTTGTATGACATACTTCTTATCCATTAAGCCATTTCACTAGGCCCTATCCAACTTTTCTTTTCTTTCTTTATTAAATGACTTTGACAATTTCACACATGTATGCAATACATTATGGTTTCTAGCATTCCTACCTTCTCTTACCTTCCTTACACCCTGTTATCCCCTCCTAATTGCTTTTCCACATTCATGATGTTTTTTGTTTTAATTTTTTTATTTATTATTTATTCAATTGTGTGTGTATGCATGTGTGCACGTGTATGTATGTATGTGTGTGTGTGTGTGTGTGTGTGTGTGTGTGTGTGTGTGTGTGTGTAGACCCATGGACGAATTGGGGAACCACCATGGACGCCTCCACCTCCTCCTTGTTTACTCTGCCCCAGGATTCACAGGCTCCGCTCTACCAGGACCAGAAACACAGGCCGCCCCCGCTTCCCCCCCCCCGCCCCCTGGCGTCTATATGTGGGGTCTAGGATCCAAACTCAGGACCTTTTGCCTGAAAGGCAGAGGCTTAATCCCTGAGCCACCTCTCCAGCCCCTCCACATTCATGATGTTTTGTAACCCACTGAGTTTAACCAGAGCCATCTGTGTGATCATGGACTTGGAGCTACCCATTGGAGCCAGAAGGATTCACTGGTGGACACATGAGTAAAGACAATAACAGCCCATCTCTCAGAATCTTTCAGTAGCCAGTAGTTTAGTGATAAGTTGTAGGACCCCATGGGCTCCTTCCACATGCACGGGCTGGCTGTCCACAGGATCAGTCTTGTGCAAGCTCAGTGCCAGTAAGAACAACTGATGAGTTCATGAATGCAATGGCTACAACTTGCCTAGAAGATAATATTTTACTTTCTTTCTAAACTGTCTTCAGCAGTGTTTCCTAACCCCTAAGGGGAAATATAAATGTCTTGTTTAGGGTCAAACCCTCAACCTTCATTTATTTTTAGCATCTCAGACAGTTATGAGTCTATTTATTTACCTCTATTCACTGCAAAGAGAGGTTTCACCAATTAAAGTTGAGAGTAAGATTTGTCTATGGATATTAAGGTTATAGTTTGACACTTTGTACATTTAGTTAAGGAACAGGAATAAATTCCTCCCTGGAGCCTATGAGCTCCACATGCTGGTTTTATCTTCCCAGCACAGATTCTTTCCTATGAAGCAGGCCCCAAATCCAAGATGAGAGTATTTTTGTTCCTAAAATAATCATGCCTCTATTGTGTAGATAGACAGATCTTGACTACCAGATTGGTATTGTAGTTTGAGGATTTACACTGAGGTAGGACTGACTCTCTGTGCCTTTTATTCTCCAGCAGCTTATGTATTATCCTCTAACACTTTGACTGTAGATACCTAGGGACAGTTGAATTTTTCCTGGAGTCAGTAACCTTCTGTTTACTAAGATTATATATTTATTTTTTGATTTCTGCATGTAGAGCATAACTGATGAAAGCCTGGCTTCTGAACACTGCCTAATGTTAAAGCAGTAGAAGTGGCTACATATGTAGACGACACGAGACATAGAAGACTCAGATTCTGGGGGAAGTTGCGTTTAATGGGTACTCTCTCCTGGTCCCCATCAGGAACTCCGCTGGTCTTGGCCAGTACTTCTCAAGTTTGAGAAGGGTGGTTCATTTTGCTCTAGTCAGACATTCCTAGTAGCTAATTGGTGGCTTATTGTTAGGTAGAGTTGTTTGTCTGACTAGACTCCAGCATGAAGTAATGCATATTTCAGTTGAATAGATTTGGTAAACTACATTTTCTATTTTCTAAGACATCATGTATATAACAAAAATATAAAATTTATTATATTTAAAATCATAAAAGTACATGTTAGGGGTGCAGCAGCCAGGAATGGACTTTGCCTGACCTGCACAATGGTGGACATGTCAACAACCCTCCAAAGTCTAGCATGGATCACAGGGGAGAAGGCTCCAGGCAGTATGATCCTTAGAGGCAAGGGATTAAACAGTCATGCTAGAGTTCCCATACTAACGGGGAGCCTAAGAAGGGCCTTTGGGCTATGCCACTGAGTCCTGAACCCTCACCAGGGTGGAGGACTCAGAGGGAGCTTTGGTGCCCACATAAATGGATGCTCCAGGGGATGGGAGGGAGGAAGGGGGAGGCACTGGGAGAGGAGGAGGAAGGGAGAGGTGTGAAAGGAAGGGGGAAAGGGGGGGGAGTGCAATGGGGGATGGCTAAGGAGGGTAGGGGGGAGGGAGAGGAAGGGATTCCTATTGAGCTTGTATTATTAGGAAAAAAATAAAATGTGGGAGAAAAAATAAGAATACCACGAGTAATGCTTTATTTCTGCAAACTTTTTATCTTTTTGATCCAAGTGTATCTTTGATACTGTTCTCTTAAAAAATATTAAATCCCCTGAAAGCCACAAAATAACTAAATAGAGTGTTGTAGTGTCAACAGTAGTATTAACAAGTAACTCATGAACTGTACTACAGAGAGGGGATTACAATAAGCCCTAGGCAGAGAAGTAATATGAGCTACATGGGTATAAAAGAAAATTGCATCTTGAAAAAGAGCAGATTTGAAGATTTTATAGTTCAAATCTTTGACTGACTGAGAGAGAAGAAAGATTAAAAAAGAAGAGAAGGGAGAAATAGGACATTATGGGAACAGATTTGCTGCCTTCTCCAATGTACTAATAGAAGCAAGAAAGATTGTCACCACAAACTAAATAACTAAACTGCATTAGAATGTGCAAACACAGCACAACTTTGGAAAATTGCTACTGAAGAGCTCAATGTAGATGTTCAGGCAGTTTGAAGGCTGCTGAGGACAGCTCAAAGTTAGATGGTTCATTGTGTCATATTTGCTTATTATAAACAAGATAATCCTTTTTCTTTTAGCAAACAATTTAAAAGACATTTATGTCAAACATGAGTATAATAGAAAAAGATTAAGAAAGTAAGAAGGGACAGAATAAAAAAATGAAAGGGCAAAGAAAGACAAGAGTAAAGAATGAAAAAAATAGTTCCTTCTCTAAAAGCATAAAGGATATGTTCTCTCGTGAATTTTCTTGACACTATCTAGAATTCATTAATAAAATGTTGATGAGTGCAATCCAGCATAACAAGTCTGATGTAATCAAACACAAGCATATTTATATTATTTAGATAAATGGTGCAACAACTCTCACCTTCCTCCAGTTGTTTGTGGTGTTGAAATAATTGAGTGATCATTTTCATGTTAAGTCATTTCATTATAGAGAGCTAGGCATGATGCTGCTATTCATTATGCACCGTCCCAGTAACAGGACTTATTTGCTTTTGCCCCTGATCAAGAATGAACTGCATGGGGCTGGAGAGGTGGCTCAGGGGTTAAGCCTTTGCCTTGCAGGTGGAAGGTCCAAGTTCAGATCCCAGACCTCACGTATAGATGCCAGGCAGAAGCGGGGGCAGCCTGCGTGTCTGGTAGGGCGGAGCCTGTGAATCCCGGGGCAGAGAAACAAAAAGAGGAGGTGGAGGTGGTCCATGGTGGTTCCTGAATTCGCCCGTGGTTATACACACACACACACATACACACACATACAGACATATACATACACACACTCGCACACACACATACACACACAATTGAATAAATAATAAAGAAAAAAAAGAAAAAAAGAATGAACTGCATGACTTCTCTGCACCACTGATTTTAGTCAGATGGTCAAATTATCATGAGAGAAACTGTAACAACATTCTAATTTTTTCATCTGTTGCTGGTTTTTCAACCAGTTAAAGGTAAAATGTTATACTGTGGTGGTGAAGCCATATGGGCATGGCTATGATTTTAAGAAATTAACAACAGATGTTCAGAACTGAGAACAAAAGTCTTCACCTATGCCACATTCCACAATGAGAAAACCCACCAACTTTTGCTCAAGCTACTTTCCTGAAAGAATGGCTAAGTGCCTTTTCACCAGAGGCAACCCGTACCTTTCTCCATTTATAAAAGAAAAAGGCAGATGGGAAGTAAGTGTCTTGTGCCTTTTGCATAGAGTCAACTCTTCATGAAGATATGTTGTCTCCTCCATTCTCTTTCCAGAGAGTTGGAGGACCCTCAGCTAATTACTTTCTTTCAAGGCACAGAAACACCAAAGAGAATCACACATATTGTTCTGGCATGACTGCTAGAAGGGACAATGATGACAAGTCTTCTGCAGAATTTCTTCTGAGAAACTAAGCTTGCTAACCTGCCCTGATCACACTGAATCAGCGAAGAGAATTGGCATGGTGGTTCTCTCTCCAAAGTTCTTAGGCTCTAATTGTATGAGGAATGAAATTATCTGTGTTGTTAAGATCCAGACTTGAACCATGAATGTAAGAGGTTGTATTTGTAAGGTGTCTGGGAAATACAATTGCTAGAGTCGATGGCTATGTATCACAATAACACTTCTAGAGTGCTTATAGCAAAGAATCAGTAAGCTTGCATTCGCATAGCAATACATCTGTATTTCTGCTTATCTTCCCATGTTAGTATCAAAGATAACTCAATGGAAAGTGATCAGAGACAGGGGACTGAATGGAAAAGTATTTTCACTTACTGTGTGCTTTATGAATTTTCTCTGACTATAATTCTGAATATTTTTAATGAACAGAAGCAAGTTTTACACACAAACACATAACTGATTTAACTAGAGCATGTTCAGAATAAAAATATACCAGATTAATATGCCATCATGTCCTCCCAGCCCCAAGACAGCATAGTGGATGATTTCTGTGGGAAATTGTTTATATTATCTCTCATGATTTGAGAGTTCTCAGCTTGGAGAGCAACGGTTTGCTTAGTGAACACAGTGGGAGGTAGATAGCCCTAAAAGCTGGGGATTCCTAAAAGCTTTCATCCTTATCTGTGAGTTTTAGTGATTAACCCTGAAAAAATATGATGTGTTTCACCAAGAATCATATACCTTTCTGTTAGAGCAAAAGTACACTAGATAGGTAAGCATGAAAGACAAATTTCAGACTCAGTAGTAACATCTTGAAAAGTTTTTTTTTCTTAAAAAGTTTTATTTTGCTGTTGTTACATTAAATAAAAAAAGATACAATTAATCCAATTTTACCCTTAAGCATATTCTTGAAGGATTGAACATGACAAAAGATAGGAAAAGTACAAGAATTTGGGCTGGAGAGATGGCTCAGGGGTTACGACTCTTGTCTCGCAAGCAGAAGATCCTGAGCTCTGATCCTAGGTCCCACATAAAAACACCAGGTGGAAACAGTGGGTGTCTGCACTTCCAGACTTGGTGGGGGGAGCCTGGGAAATCACAGAGTAAAGCAAGGAGGTAGAAGCAATCCAGGATGATTCCCGAAGTCACCCTTAGTCCTTCATAGGGATGAGCATGCACGCACACAACACATGCACACAAATAAAATATTAAACAAAAAGAACTGTGAGTATGAACATTACTCACAGATACTATAAATCGATTATCGTAATAATAAAAGATTACAAGGGTCTTCTGTGCAATTTATGCACAAAGTACAATGATTTTTGTGTATTTGGAATATATAGTTAGAAAAAAGCTTTAAAATTATTATGTAGTAATTATAGATTTCTAGAGGGTTGTGGTGACTACCCAAAATCATCATTTCTCTATCTTCCAGAAAAGGAAAAATGAACCTTTAATTCACATCAGTAGTACAAAACACACTTCTAATTCACACATTCAGAGAACAGTACAGATTGACATTCTTTGAAAGCAAAAAGATAAACATTTGAAAGTCATTTCTAGTCTCCAGTTTGTAGAATGAGCTATTTAATGGCTTCCAGAGACACAGGCATGGAGTGGGATATTGGCATGGGTTCAGCACAGATTAAGTCACTTTGGATTAAAGTTTTCGTACAGAATGGAAACACTTAGAAACAATTTGAGCCCTAGTAGAGCAGAAGACCAGGTACGGGAGATAAATATGATGGACTTGAAGGATTGTGGAACCAGAAGCAATCAACCTAGAGACAATTAAGGGGTAACAAGAAGCAGATCAGGACAGAAGTTTACGTTGATGTTTGATTAGTAAGGGAAAAAAGAATGATTTTTTTGGCTTAAAAGAAGAATCCTGTGAGTTGTAAATGCCAATTATCTCCCCCAAATGTCTATTATAGACAATCAAATTTACTATACCAGTGAAAACCTTCATCTCAAGCTCTTTCTATGGAGAAACACATGTTATTTCTTGGTCAGGAAAATCCAAGATATCATAAAATGAACAGAAACTGTCAGGCAATGCCCACACACAGCTAATTCAAGAGGAATTTAATTGGAAATCAAAAACATTTCCAACATCCCACATCAGCAGGAAAACACCAAAGGAGAGAACCTTAAAATAGATCCCAATATTCATTAAGTATCAAAAACTCCATTACATTCTGTACATGAAGGAGCATTTTGAGTCATAGATTCTGAAGGAAACTTAGAATGTAAATGCAAACAAAGGAAAAAAGAAAGTGTGAGAGAAAAGATGAAACAGAATATGGAAAATTTAGAAAATAAATTTAGAATCATCTTAGAAATAAAGGCTAAAATTCAACTTACTCAAGAGAGATAATTAGATAGACTGAAAATATGAACAATAGTGTTGGAAAGTACATTCCAAAATTCAAATGAATGAGAAAGTGTTAGATATAGAATACAGGCAAAGCAAATCATCATACATGCAATTATAGCTCTCAAAACAGCAACAAAATAATGAAATGGGATTAATCATGAAAACCACAATGTAATAAAAATCATGACAGTTTAAAAATACAATTGCAGTTATATGAACTACAAGTCTCTGAAAAATAGAATAAACACTGTCACCTCAGGAGCCTGTTTTAGCTAAACAAAGTAAAAGAGTACTCTAGACAGGTCATAAGATCCGCATTTACAAAACAAAGGAAATTTCTTGATGACAGTACAAAACTAAACATTAATAGTGGAGAAACACCCACAGAACAGAAGAAACCAGAATGCAGACTGATAATTTTGAAAACACTGAAGTTAAAAAAAAAACACTAAAGTTGTTTCTCAAGTATCGAAACTGCAAAAAAGCTCAACATCATTTATTTGTGAGAAAGAATGAGAGTGAGGGAGAGAGTGTGAGAAAGGAATAGATGCACACATTTCATTTTTCATAGCAGTCAGAGGATGGCCTTCAGAAGTCACTTCTCTCCTACCACCATGTGAATTCCTGGGATCACGGTCAAGTCATGAAGCTTGTGTGCAGGTGTCTTTATTCGCGAACTATCTTTCCCACCCCATAAAGTGATTTATGTTGAAAGAATTCTGCCAATGCTCTTGTGAAATCTAATGATATACTTCATTATACCAAGATGAGACAGGAAGATAAGTTTTGCTTAAGAGTGAAACAAAGAGGAAAGAATCATAGAGATATCTTGCAATAAAATACCAAAAATGCTATTTTACATGTTAAAGAAAAGTGAAACTAAGAAATTAAGTGGAGTATTGAATAAGTCTGTTAATTGCCATGTAGGAAACATAAGAACAATTAAAACTGCAGTAGAATTGAGGTTAAGTAAAGACAAAAGTTCTGGGAAGATTATAAAAAATATTGGTACAATTTTTGATACTACAGCAAAAATAGTTTTCTAAACAGATAAGAGAAAGAGAAAGAATATGTAAAATTTAGGAGCATATTGGCAAAAACAAATGTGTTATAAAACAATAGTGGACGTTACCCACATAAGTAAGGTTATATAATATGATGTAGTTAAACTATAATGAAAAGGAAAGTATTTTCAGATTAATGCAAAATTATAATTTGTATATAACACATATGCTCTAAAGGATATAGGATGCTGGGAAAAATCTAAAAACAAAGTTGAATATTCCTATACATTGATCTGGAATGAAGTCCAAGGTATTTTGGATTAAATAAAAGAGTACAACAAAGTCTGAAGAATATATGGAGTATTTTACTTCTTTTGGGGTATTTCTTCCATTTCCCTACAAAGCAATCTAGTTCGTCAAACTTTTTACTAGAGAATTAGTAGCTTGAAAATATCCATCAAAGAATTTTAAATGTAAGCCCACCATAGAACTTTAATTCTTAAATATCAAATGAACAAGTATGTTTTATATAAGTGGTATAAATTAATGAAAACACAACATCCAATTTGGAAAAGTGTTCTTGAATGCACTTTTTTATTACTTACATACTGTTTGAGACATATGTGTATTTAATTAGAGAAGACATTTGTAGACTATTTGTTAATGGAACAACTTATTATTACATCTATTGACTACCCTGCTTTAAAAAAAGCAAAAGAAGGACCAATTAGGAAAACACCTTGCTTTCTGTTTAGCAAATAAGCACATCTCATGGTCTGGATCATCCAGCATCTATTTCCACAGAACACATATTGGAATGCTGAAGTTATTTCTCAGATACTATTATGGTCCATAGTCCGTCAAAGAGATGAAAGATGGACTTGTGAATTCAAAACTAAGTGGAAAGAAAGGTAATAATGTACTGATATGGCTTTAGCCATGGTTAATAGCTGTAGTAGCAGATTCTGAATCTGTAGACTAGGAGTGGTGTTAGGGACAGTAGATTCATAACTCAGGAGTTTCCTGGGTATCTGAAGTAACCAGTCACCTGAAGAAGTCCATTTTGGGTGGTCTGAAAGTCAATCTTGGAACATATGAGCAATTAGCTTCCTGTATTAAATATTTTATTTTCACAATAACTAGAGATACTTTTTTTTATTTGAAACTAATCCTAGCCGATGAAATAACTTGAAAATTCAATGTGTGTTCTCTTGAAGTTCCCACATAATTCGTTGTAGAATACACTGAGTTATTAAACTCATCCTGGGTAGCAGCTCTCCATATGCTGAGTAGATTTGTTGTTCATTCTCTAGTCTTCCTTGCTCTGTTACCAGAAAATTCTTTACTCATCATTCTCTGTCCCTCTTAGTCCTCCTTTCATCACCTTTGAACGACTTTTCAATGATTGCAACAACCTTGTTAAAACAATCAAAGCAAGCAGTGGTACTGATTTTGCAACTTGCATTACAGAAATGTGATTTAAAAAGTTTCAGGAAACTACACTCAGTCCTGTTACTTTATTGACTTTGGGAAAACTGCAATCCGCCTTCCTTCCTTCCTTCCTTCCTTCCTTCCTTCCTTCCTTCCTTCCTTCCTTCCTTCCTTCCTTCCTTCCTTCCTTCCTTCCTTCCTTCCTCCCTCCCTCCCTCCCTCCCTCCCTCCCTCCCTCCCTCCCTCCCTCCCTTCCTTCCTTCCTTCCAAGGCAGTTTTACTCTACAGCTCAGGATGACCTGGAATTCACTGTGTAGCTGAAGCTGTCATCTAACTTGGGGGTGATCTTCACCTCAGCCTCCCATGTGTTGTGCTCAAGGCATGAATGGCCACACCCAATTCAAGACAGACATATCTCTATGCATATGGCTTTTTATCTGACCTTGGCATGTAGCAGGGGAGTTGGAAGCTTTGCTATTATTATATCCTGAGGAAAGAGGATCACTGGAAAGGCCTCACAGAAAAAGGATTGCATTGCATTACCAGAAGGACTGGATTGCATTACCAGAATATGTAGTTTGTCTGGATGAAGACCTTAAGGAGAGTTAATGCTTCATTATAGGAGAACTTTGCTAAGTTGAATCTTGAAAATAAAATGACAGCTTGCATTGGTTCCAAGGCAACAGAAGTAATAGGCTAATGGCAGGAACAGTGGTTGGTTGCTGTGTCACCTGGGATAGAACTGGAAGGTTATTTAGCAATAGAAGGTTAACAACATAAATAGAGCCATTTCTGCTGGAAAGTAAAGACATACTAGGTATTTACTTTAGATATTTGTATCTATATAGGAAAAAAATTTCCCCAAAGCTCTATGCAGCTGCTTCCTCTACTCACAGATATGGTATTGACTACTTATTAAGAACATGAACTGTGGGAATAGACTGCTTTGCCTATCTGTTACCTATGGAATAAGATATTGACTTCACTGCTCTATTTTGGATTCTAGGTTTTTCACAAATTTAAGTACTGAACCCCAATCTCTATAGTGACAGTGTAAGGATACAGGAGGTTTGTAAGGCAGTTACTCATAAGTGTATAGCAATCACAAATGGAACGAGCAAAAGACGTCATTTATGAGTCAGGAAATGGCCTTCACAAGACGATGAATCTCTAAACACCTTCATCATGTACTTTCCAGCTTCCACAATTACATAAAGTAAATTTCTATTGTCCATAAGCCACGGGTCTATGGTACTTTGTTACAGAAGTACAAGAAAAAAGAGTCACTGACTTTCTCTGTGTCTTATGTGTCTTGGTTTCTACAACTTTCAACAGAAAGCAGCAATACTTACTTTACAAGGATTTCATGTAGAGTGGTGAGAACAGCGCACTAAGTCATTTCTTAGTCTTGGTCATTTTTTAGCTCTTGATAATAATCATACCCAAGATGTTTTCCTTTTGTATCACCACAGAACCTTAAGCTCCTGTCTTCCCTGCAAACATTTATTACACATGTATCTCCCTGTGCACATACACAATACATTTTCAAATTGAAGATGTGAGCCATTCTTGGATTATGAAGTCAATTTAATATGTCATTTAAAGAAATTAACAAAATGGAAAATGCGAAGCATATTTTAAACCCTAAGCAGTAAATGCTGCTTTGTGAAATTTTTGTCTCATTTATTTAAATATGTATTCTGGATCATTTACATAGTAGAATAAAGGTCTATGAGAAAAGAAAGCCTCCTTTGTTCACAGTATCCTTAGAACCGAGAAGACAACTGCTAAAAAGGGGCTGCTTCATGGACATGTATCAAGTGAATAAGAAAAAAATGGGAAATGGGAAAACAGCCGAGGAATCCAACACAATAGAAATTCATATCTTGGGGCTGAGGAGGTGGCCTTGTAGGCAGAAGGCCCTGAGTTCAGATCCTAGACCCCACGTATAGACACTGGGCGGAAGCAAGGCGGCCTGCGCTTCTGGTCCTGGTAAGGTGGAGCCTATGAATCCTGGGGCAGAGTAAACAAGGAGGAGGTGTAGGTGGTCCATGGTGGTTCCTGAATTCGCCTGTGGTTCTACACACACACACACACACACACACACACACACACACACACACAGAGGCACACACGCACAATTGAATGAATAATAAAAAAAAAGAAATTCATATCTTACACCAAATTCCATGTGGTTAGTCAGATACTCTCATCCTTAACTGACTCATGCTTTCTGCCTTCAACAATATAAATATGGGCAGGAGAAGAGTAAGTGGCAGGGTGTGAAAAGCATATAAGAGATCAAAGCATTCCTTTTGCCCCTGTCCATGTTCCCATCTAAATGCAATGTATTGGAAAACAGGAATTGCCTGACCTGGTATGATTGGCGCACATCACCATCTTCCTGAGTTCAGTGCAAAGGAAAGCAGAACACAGTTATATGGAAACCAAGGATCATCTCAACAAGAGAAGGCATGTGGAAGGCACTCTTAAGTTACAAGCACTGTTGATTAGATACCACTAAGAGAATACATTGGCATCTTTGCAAAGATCCTGGACCAGGAAAGGAAAACTGCAGCTTGGAAAAGTTCCATAAGCCAGCTATGGCTTATGCTGGACAAGGCATAAATTTAAAGTAGGATTAGAGAATGCATCCAGTGCAAAGAACAAAATGAAGAGTGATTAGTAATAGTATGACAGTAGGCAATAGGCAGACAGAACTGAACTCTCCTAATAAGGGTGAAATATAAGGTCATTTTCCTAATATGAGGTGTTTTCTGACTGATGAAGTTCTCAGGAATTTCCATTTTCTCAGACTGATGATGAGATCTGCCCTCAATTTTAACTCAGAAGCCCAGAAGAATTGACTCTGCAGACTTAGGAAAGAAAAGGGGAAAATGACATTATTTTCTGCCTTCTCTCCATGATATTTCACTCTTTCAAGGTGGTACACATCATTTGTCTAGTAGCCACTATGCACAGACTATTGGATTTAAAGACAGAGTCTTATAGGGTCTTTGCATTTTAAGTGGAAAGATAAATTTATGAATAGTTCTACAGATAGATAAAGACAAATCAGACTAACCAAGGAATTGAAAAGTCCAAACGTACTTTCATTTATAGGTATAAAAATAGTCAAAATTGGCGGGGGAAGATGGATCAGTGGTTGAAGCCTTTGCCTCTCAAGCAAAAGGACCTGAGTTTGGAACTCCAGATCCCATGAAAAAATTATGAGTAAAATGGTGGTGGCTTATAATTCCAACCTTGGAAGGTGGAGCTTGAGAGAACCCAGAACAAAACAATGAGGTGGAAGAACAATCCAGGGTGATTCCAGTTGTCACCTTTAGGCCTCCATAGGCATACATACTCAAGTGCATTCTTTTTAATTTTTTCTACTTTTACAAGCATATTGAGTATTCATCCTAGCTTCCTTCCCTTTCCCCTCCCCTCCATTCCCCTGTCTTCCCTTCGCCATTACCTTCCACTCCCTTCCGTCCTTCTGCCTGTGTACTTCCATGGACTTCAGGATTCACTCTGACCTGTCTATTCCTGTGGGTGCTCAAGCCTCCATGATATTTCAAGTTACCTCTCTTCAGACCGCCCTACCGATATGTGCATTTTTCTTCATGCGTCCAGCTTTAGACCCAAAAGTTTCCACTGTAAGTGCCCCTTATATGGGTATAATAACAGCCACCTACAAAGCAGTGATGTACTGCCCTCCTATTTATAAGTTCATTGCCTGTATTTCCTATTTTTTTCCTTCCTTTTTTTTTTGAGGTTCTTGTTCTAGTTTACAGTAACAGGGATGTGTACCATTCTGACAAGTGGGTCTCGAATCCAATCAGAAAGCCGTTGGTTGTCTCCTTGATATTCATGCCGCTATTACACTGGTGGTCACCTGTTGTCATGGTGATTTATATTGTGATTTACAGATCTCATGTCTTTGATGAGGCTTATGATTATTTCTGTCCCCCAGTAGCTTCTACAGTATTCCTTGGTACTGTGTAAGCTATCCTGAAAGGAGAGAGCCTACCAACCAGTTCCAGTTGATATATTTTGCCCATGTTCTGTAATCCATTTATGTTACATCTTCAGTGACAGGGTCTTACTGACAGTTTTTAGAGAGCAACCAAGACCAGTGACAAAAGCCTATAACGTTTGGGGGCACTTCAGGAAGTGCCACATTTCTATTACTTCGAGTATAATTATTTTCCTGGGTTCTAAGTGAATCAGCTCAAGAGTTTTTTCCCCGTTTTTCTTACTCTATGCTCCTTTGTCATGTGTACTCTTGCACACATGCCTGTACACATATGCACACCCAGCCTCATGTAACACACACACACACACACACACATACATGCATGCACACCAAAAATGCCACAATTGTTAGAATGAGAGAGGAGTGCTTTAGGGATGGCAGTAGAATTTTTAGTTTCCTGGAGGATACCCACACAACAGAAACCAATAAGAAATCACAATTCCATGAAGTGATTTTGTGAAAAGAGAGATGTGAAGAAATCCTATAATTAAGGGAAATATGTGGAATTCATTTTTCATACAGAGTGAAGGACATATTATCTGGAAGTGAAGAGTATTATGATCTGAGGAGTAAGACTGCTGAGTAGGGCTGAGCATAAGGCCATGTCCAACCCTTCATCTCAACCTCTGTTCTAATGGGCAGCCCCATAAGCCATGCTGTAAATTGCTTAGGGGAGTCTTTGTTCCTGTAATTGAAACACTATATAAGAATCAAAGGTTTTCTGGATGAATTATCATCTACATCAACAAAATTCAATACACGCTGGAAGTGAAAGATGCAGTCGATTATTAGACATCCACTTTATTTAGAAGAACACATTTGTAATGGGCATAAAGAGCAAGCTTGCACAATTTTATTTGCTGAATCTGTGGACAAATTGGTAATAACCCTATTATTTGTGGTGATAGACTCACCGTAGTGGTTATAGAATTCTTTTACTGATGAAGAAGAAGGAAGTAGAACAAAGATGATTTCCCACCCCCTTATAAACTGTTTAAATCAACTCTAGAATTTCAGTGCTTGAAATAAAAATCTCATGCTCTGTGTGCCTGAGTGTGGTGGGAGTTTTAAATAGATGCTCTTGCTTCTACTTACAGTTCTAAGTTTCTTAACGCCATGAGATAAAGCAAAAACTATGTCGATATTCAAAAATATTCAATGTCTTTTCAACTGAATGTCTCCTAAAGAAATAAAGCTAATTTGCAAACTCTGGGAACATAGCTCATGCTGTTCTCCTCCAGACATCTTTGTATTAGCATCAGACCCATTTTCTGAATCTTCAGTGTCCAATGCTAATTGCATTAATCTTTTATTTCTGATTGATTTATAAACATGCCTATGAATCTATGAGAGCTTTAGGAAAAAGAGAACATTGTACATTAAGAGATAAATATCTTTCCCATTAAGCTCCATATTTGTAATGTATAAATATTTACAAATAAATGAATTCATTTAATATAAATGAGCTCAAAAGTTTGGACAGTGAGATCAATGTTTTTAATTTTATTCAGTATTAAAATCGAAGGAGAAAGCAGTAATTAACTGATGAGGTTTTTAATCTCCATTTGTCCTTTAAGTAGTTATTGTGTTTTTGTTTTCTCCCTCATTTTATTTTTTTCCCAATCATACAAGGTCAATAGGTACCCCGTCCTCTCTCTCCCTACTCCCCTCCCCAGACTCCATTGCACTCTCCCTCCCTTTTCCCCTTCCTTTCACCCCCTCCCTCCATTTCTTCAGGTGCCTCCCCATTCTCCCCTCCCATTCCTGGAGCATCCTTTAGTTGAATGTCAACCTATGGGGGGTTATGCCACTGAGTCCTTACCCCTCACTAGGGCTCCTCATTAGTATTGGAACTCTATAATGACTGTTAATCCCTTGCCTCTAAGGATCCTACTGCCTGAAGCCTTCTCCTCTGTGATCCATGCTGGACTTTGGGGGGTCATTGACATGTCAGCCATTGTGCAGATCATGCAAAGTCTGATTATGTCTACTGAAGCCCTAACTTGTGTGGAGTATTTTGCATATCATTGGTCTTCCCCATTTTTAAGCTCTTACAATCTTGCTGCCTCCTCTTCTGCAAGTTTTTCTGAGTTTTAGGATGGGAAGAGATTTGGCTGGTTCTAGGTGATTAATGTAGGGAGGATCTTTGGTGTTCTGAATTATGGTTTGTTGCTGTTTTCGATTTTGCTTTTCCTGCATGGTCCTTGGCTCCATCCTGATTGGTGTTAAAAGTTACCTCCTAACCAAAGATAAAAGACTGTTTGAGTGAAGGTCTTAATACAAGAGGAGATTCAAAGGTAGATGGAATAGGAGTAGGACACAGAAGTGAGGGTTTTTTTAGGCAGTTATTGTGTTTATAATGATTATGTATCATTAAGTTTTGAGTTTTATAACTATAGAGTCTCCATTAAACTTCTGATGACATATAGTGTGAGTACTTTCTAGCACATGGCCTTTGAATCCTTATGACTTTTTTTCATGCTTAGGAGCGACACCGTTTGTCAATGTCTGGTGAATTTATTTTCAGTTTTTTCCTCTGGATTCTTCTGCCCTTTCCTTTTACCTCCTGCACTGCTCCCTTCGAGCCTTTCAACACCTCTAAGTTCCTTGTGATATGTAGAATCTGTTTTTTTTGTACAAAAGATGAAATCTTTCTCTATTACAGAATGTGGAATTTTTTAAACCTAAGAAAGTACCAGCATCCTGAGAGAAAAAGGAACAAAACAAACTTTTAATGATAAGAGTTTCAGCCAGTGATTTTTCCTGATGTTAAAAAATTCTAGCTATCAGTATGTGAATCTTAAAGTCAGAAAACACTAACTGGTTTATAGAGGAAGTCCTGAGTTTCTTTCTTACCAAAGGATTCTAAAGCTGTTTCATTGATTCATTTCTCTTTTGCCTGAAGTCATTTATTGTTTCTTGTCATTCAGAATTTAGATTTTAAAACCATCCCTCCTCCCCCCAAATGCTAAATATCTATAGATTGAACATACATACCACTCTATTGAAGAGTGATGCTTTGCATTGTTCTGTAAAGAATGTGAGCTATGAATTTTTCCTCCTCATTGGCTAATGCTATATTATTGACCTGTGAATGAGCAGGCCTGTAATATTTTCCTTTGAAAATGGTGACAGATAAATATGAAAAAAATGACATGCCATTTTAGGGACCTATCAATGAGAGTTTAAAGAAAATAAAGTATTTGAGTGGCTTAGATTAGCTGGACAGTCTTCTTTTATAATTTACTGAATGTGCTAAAATGCTTTTTAAGAAGTCTTTTATCTTTTATGTAGACTGAAAGTAAATGTTTTTACTGTGAGTTGAGATCTAACACATGTTTTGTCTACTTTTGAGCAAAATGTCCATCAAATGTCCTATTCCAAAGAGAAAATCACTGTTTTATTTCTAGATAATGGATGCCAATTCTTTGACCTTTGTATAATAATAACAGGCTGGTCTTTCCTAGGTCTAAGTGAAAATTATGGGGTCAAAGGATGAGAGCAACTCTGTCCATACACATGTACTTACTCACCGGTATAAAGGGGTTTTTGGCATTCGTGTCTCAAAAAAGAGAGAAACATATAGGACAGTCTTGAGTGACATTAAGTCTTTCTCTGTCTTCAAAAGAACTTCTCTTTTGATGCTGCACTTCAAATATGTCCTAATTGTAGTACAACCATGACTAATGGAAGATTGTGCGTCTTCTTATCCATGCACTAGGAGACAGTAGTCTGCACAAGTGACTATCCCCCAAACATGCAGAACACTGAGAAGACTGACTCCTGGAGGGTGTGGCAGGTTCTATAAGTACATACTGAATCCTGTGGGATGTAGTAGGTGAAGGGCAGCCCCCTGTGAGCCCAGGTTTCATAAGTACTGTGTGCAACGCCAACTATGAATCTGCAGAAATATGCAGACACTGAGGTCATACCAGTGTGTAGAGGTGGTCAGGCAGTAGAAATTGAGTTTCCATCCTATTGTGTTTTCATTTCTTCCTGTAGTTGGAGGAGCTTTGAGAGGTTTTAGAATTACCAAGAACTTGTGAGTTTGTTGAAAGGAAGATGCTTTTGCCTGAAACACAATTTTCAGTGGAATTTTTCAGAACAATGTTTTTGAAGGTGAGAGAAATAAACACTTTAATTAAATCTGTAATAAACTTCCACAATATTTTCATTAAGGTTATTTTGTGACAAAGAAAAAGATATTTCTCAAATGGCACAGTCTTGCTTCCATAGGATTCCCAGAAATCACTTCTGTTACCTTATTTCTTCAGTCTCAAATAACTAAAGCCTTTCTGTTGTCTGGTCTCATAACATTTCAACTGAAATCTCATCTCCTACATTTCTGCCAATGGAAACTGTGGTCTCAAATGCCTTTTAAAGGACAATTTTTTGAAAAGCCTATAGAATGGGATTCATTTAGTTTTGAAGAACACTGTTTAAATCCTTCTTGAGAAACACTATTCTGTAAGTTAATAGGGCATATGAAATCTTAAAGGTGAAGTCTAAGGATATAATACATGGTAAACATTTATTTTATTACTGCCTTTATTTACAAAAGAACTCAGTCAATCTCTAATGATATAAAAGCAAAAGAAAACAAAACAAGGAAAATAAAACCAAAAGGGAATGGAAAGAAAAAATGAAATTGTAGGTAAGCTTTTAAACCTGGAACAAACTGCATTTCTCACTTATGTTTCTCCCTTAACCCGTAATTGTCTCATTGGTACAAATAAACCTTCTAAACTCTAAGGTCCTCATGAATCCCAGAGAAGTATCTTAGTTTTCCCTTGACATGGCACATGGAAAGCAGGTCAACATTCATCCTGATCTTTTGTAAAGCTGGGTCTTCTCCATTCTTAAATCATGTATACACTAATTGTAAATTCCAGATGTGGCATTTTCTTCTTGATTTATATCTTTGAAGATAATTCAAGTGATAAAAAACATGAACCTAGAATTCTCCAGAGTAAAGTATTCCATTGTCAGTAATCAGCTTTTTTTAACATTTTTTATTATTATTTCCGCTCATACAAACTTAATAGGTAGACCAGTTCCCTCCCCCTTTCTCCTCCCCCTGCTTCCCTTCCCTCCCTCCCCATCTCCCAGTGCCTCCCCCCCAATTCCCAGAGAGTCCTTTATTGTGTATGCCTAACTCTCCTCTGGGTCCTCCTCTCCGATGACGTACAAGGACCCAGTGGCATTTCCCTGAACCCTTTCTCGTGTTCCCCTTAAGCATAGGAACACTACTGTGGCTGTCAATCCCTTGCCTCCAAGGATTTTGGTGCCTTTAGCTGATCAGCTTTTGTTCATAAGTTTCTAATTAGCTGTGAAGGGATTACCCTTGCTGATCATCCTCAACATACACATCCTTGTCAAGCAGTACCTGCCCTTGTTTCACCTGTGAGGAAGACTATGTCTTTACTATTGAATCATGTTGCCATCAAAACACTCACCATTAGAAAAGAGCACCAACCATGTACATGGGTGGAGATTGGAGAACAAATTTTGAAAGTCAGTTCTCTCACAAGCAGAGTATCAGTACTTACCAACTAAAAATGTGAGAGATAATCACACCACACGCTCACCAATGAACATTAATACTATACAACTATATGACCAATGTTTTAAAGACAAACTACTGTATACTTTATACTAAAACTATGAAAACACTAAAAAAGAAAAGAGAAAAAGAAAGAGAAAGAAAGAGAGAAAAACAGCACCTGATTCTGTTTCACTGTGAAAAAGATGAATTGAAAGATTGTACAATTCTTCAAGGTCATACAGGATAGGAGCCACCATCTCAAGCTTAAGGTTTTACTTTCTGTTTAGAATACTATTTAATAAGTGAGTATACACCCATTTCTAAAGACAAATGTGATTTTCACAGTATTCATTTTCTCTGTTATTAAAAAAAAAAAACCATGCATTTTGACAAGCCCTCTGGCTAGAGTCTACAATTCTCTTCAGACAGCAGCCTCAGAAAAAGTCTGATTAAAAACTGAAATGTGCTTCTGAGAAATGAGAATGTGCTCGGAACCTTTGATGCTTTTTCTTTTTCTTTTTATAATTTCTACTCATACAAGTTTAACAGGTACACTGGTCCCCTTCCTCCCTCCAACCTCCCATCGCCCTGTGCCCCCTTCCCTCCCCCCTCCCTCCCCATCCCCCAGGACCTCCACCTCCCATCCCCGGAGCATCCTTTAATGTGCATGCCAGACTCTCCTCTGGGTCCTCCTCTCTGATGAGATGCAAGGACCCAGTGGCATTTCCCTAAATCCTTTCCTGTGTTCCCCTTAAGCATAGGAACACTACTGTGGCTGTCAATCCCTTGCCTCCAAGGATCTTGGTGCCTTTAGCAAATGCTAGAATTTGAGGGGTCAATAATGTGTTGGACATTGCGCAAGGCATGCAAAGTCCAATTATGATTGCTTCGGCCCTAACTTGTGTGGAGAATCTTGCATATCATTTCTCCTCCCATCTTTGTGCTCTTACACTCTTACCGCACCCTCTTCTGCAAATTTTCCTGAGCTTCTGGATGAGAGATTAGGCTGGCCTAGTTCCAGGTAGTTGATATAGAGTCTCTGAAGTTCTGGATTGTGGTTTGTTGATTTTCTTTTGCAGTTTTGCTGCTCCTGCAATGCCCTTTACTCCATCCTGATGGGCCCTGTATGTCACTCCCTGGTTAGAGACAAAAAGCTGTTAAACTGGAGTCTTGTTATAATAGGACATTCAAGGGTAGATGTAATAAAAGTAGGAAACCGCAGTGAGGGAGAGGTCAATCACCCATTTGCAAAATGGTTACTTTTTATCTGCCAGACTATATGCCCTCCCCTTCTGGTGAGATCATACCCCCTCAGTTGTAAATGATCAGGAACGAAAGTCTGTGAACTTAACCAGATGTCTCATTACTCATTTGTAGTCCTTGATGTTGGCCTATTTTCTCTGCTGTAACATGGTCCCCTCTCTCCTTGTTTCTGGTGTGGCCCTCCTACCACATCCCTCCTGTTCATATTCCTTGCAATTACTGTAGGTATTATAGAGATTTATCCTTGAGTGTCTCTAGGTGGGTTTGGTACTAGGAGCCACCGATTAGGGAGTATGGCACTGAATTTTCTGGGTTTGGGATACTTCACTTGATATAATTGTTTCTAATGACATCCATTTCCCAGCAAATTCCATTAATTCATCATTTTTGATGGCTGAGTAGTACTCCATTGTATGGATATACCACAGTTTCCTTATCCACTCGTCAAGTTTTGGACATTTGGGTTGATTCCACGACTTTGCTATTGTAAACAGTGCTGCTATGAACATGGTTGTCCTTTGATGCTTTTTCACTTGCAAAATGCTTAACAACATTTTTACTGTTCACTTTTTTCACATCCCTCAAACAAGAATACAAATTCAGTATCATTCCAATGTGGGAATAGCCATGCCAACGAGCATTACAGAATCCATCAGGAAGCTAGTAACCTACTGGAAAGCTGTTATGTATATCTTCTTGATTGACACATATCTGGTTCTCTGCATCATGCTTTCACTAAGCTTCCTTACAGCATGCCGTGGTTTGAATGCAAGTTGTCCCCCACAGGCTCATGCGTTTGAATCCTTAGTTGCTGTTTAGGAAGGTCATGGTATGTTTAGAAGGTGGAACCTTGCTGGATGAAGGCATCACACAGGGGAGTGGACCTTAAAGTAGGTCCCACCCTGTTCCTGTGAGAAGTCTGCTCTTACAGTTAGCAGTTAGCTGCCTTAGCCTCCAGCATATCTGTTGTGACTTGAACCTCCTCCAGCTTCTGCCAGGTAGCCATACCTTTTCACCATAATAGACTGTATGTCTACTCTGGAACTATAAGCCAAATAAAGTAAAAAAATCTTCCTTCCTCTCATGCACTGGTTGTATGAGCGTTGTCTCAAAGCAGCAGAAAGAGTACTGAGATGCAACCCTATATTTTTAATTCTATTAATGCTTTTTTAAATAAAAATTTTATTGCTGTTCTAAGACCTCTTTCTGTCTTAGTTTTACAATAATCCTATTATATAGGTCAGTACTTCTGGAAACTTGAATTCCACAGAATGTTACAATTTGTTTAAAACCTTTTTAGTGTCAGGTGTCAGAACTATCTTGGAAGCAGTCTGATGTCAGGACCATTGGTTTTGGTTATTAATTGCATCATAATTGCTGATGCCTTCATCCTAGCAATGCTCATGTCTGAGAACTTACAGCTTACAGGTTCTTTTTTTAATAAATAAATATTTTAATTAAATTAAGCTTGTTTTTCCATAATTTAATATGTGTGCATAATGAATTTGCCCACTCTCACCTTTCTCTCTTTCCTGCCTCCTTGTTTGTGATTTGGAAGAACTTTTTTGCTTTCCTACCAGACTTTATAATTTGTTTTGGCAGACTAATCACAAAATACCTTTGGATTGATGATGAAAGAGGTCAATGAATTCTTGTAAGTTCCCAGCTGGAAATATTTAACACCTGTCAGGAGATTCTTCTGGGTCAGTTCTGATTTGATAAGTGGAAAGTCATGCTTGTAGAAATTCTATGGTTGAATACTTAGATCAACTCTCTTTTACCCAACCAAAATCTCTCCTCTCATGACTAATGTGCACACTAGCAGTCAATTGAGCTGGAGACCAAGGCTTAGAAAAACTGAATTCTGAAACAGACTTGATTCAAAACAGAGCGACTGGTCCTAAAGTTTAAATCCCAAATAGTCTTATTTTTAGAAGAAACATATTGAGAAGAAATTTTTTCCCAGTTTCTGAGAACCCCTTTTTCCACCTTTTTAGCCTTTAGTTTTAAAGGTTATTTTTTTTTAGGTCTGGAAATATCGTCAATCTAATTAAAGGCCACAAATGTCAATTATCTTGTGAAAAGATTCTCACAAGGCCTGAGCCTCAAGGGGATATGAGTTTCATTCATGAAAGTGTGTGTGTGTGTGTGTGTGTGTGTGTGTGTGTGTGCGCTGGGGGAGTTCTCCATTTGCTTTAAGGCTTTATTGTGGAAAATACTGATGTCCACTTTATGAAGGGAATCTAAGAGGTAACTTCTGTGTCTATTTCTTGGAACCTGGGCAGCAGGAAGGGACTGTATGTCTTCTGCTTCCTGTGAGGGTTGTGGAGCTGTTGTTCTGAATGTGTCCCAAGGAAGACACGAACAGTTTAACACATAATCTACTAGATGTTTCTGACAGCCACACAGTTGCACCCTACTTCCAAAATATATCTTACACAAAACTCAGGCTCTAAAAAATGGTCAGTTAGGAATTATCGATTTGCATTTTAAGAACATTCTTTGCTTCATGGAAGGTTCAAAGAGGAGGCACTTTAAATAGCTACTTCCCTTAAATGTGCTTAAAATAAAATTTGATCTATAAACGACTCAGAAACATAACAACTACAGTGAAGGAAATATAATTATAACTTTAAAAAGAGGATAAAAGGGGTCTTTAAATGGAATATTTATAAGAAATTGAGTGCTTTTTTGTTTCCTTTATGTACTTGTTTCAAGTGGTTTAGCACTATGATTTCAAATCATACATTTGAATCATCTGATAATAACAAGTTCCTAGTGGCAACTATCTTACATTATGTTCCATATGCCCCCATTTTAACTAAATCCTGTCCACATCCCTGTGAAATCAGCAAAGAAGGTATTAGTAGAAGATTTTTTGTTATTATTATTTCCGCTCATACAAACTTAACAGGTATACACCAGTCCCCTCCCTCCCTCCACCTCCTCTTGACCCTCCTCTCCTCCCCCCTCTGTCTCCATCCTCCAGTGCCCCCCCAATCCCCATAGCATCCTTGAATGTGCATGCAAAACTCTCCTCTGGGTCCTCCTCTCTGATGAGATGCAAGGACCCAGGGGCATTTCCCATAACTCTTTCCTGTGTTCCCCTTAAGCTTAGGAACACTACTGTGACTGTCAATCCCTAGCCTCCAAGGATCCTAGTGCTTTAGTCCATGCTAGACTTTGTGGGTTCAATAATGTGCAGGTTATGCAAAGTCCTATTATTTGCTTCGGCCCTAACTTGTGTGGAGTATCTTGCATATCATTGCTCCTCCCATCCTTGTGCTCTTACAATCTTACCGCTCCTTCTTCTGCAAATTTCCCTGAGCTTCAAGATGGGGAGAGATTAGGCTGGCCTAGTTCCAGGTGGTTGATATAGAGTCTCTGATGTTCTGAATTATGGTTTGTTGATTTTTTTTTCGGTTTTGCTGCTCCTGCAATGCCCTTGGCTCCATCCTGATGGGTATTGGATGTCACCCCCTGGCCAGAGATAAAAACCTGTTAAATTAGGTCTTGTTATAAGAGCATATTTAAAGGTAGATGGAATAAAAGTAGGAGACCACGGTGAGAGAGGGGTCAATCACCCATTTGGAAAATGGTTACTTTCTGTCTGGCAGCCTATATGTCCTCCCCTTCTGGTGAGATCATACCCCATCAGTTGCAAATGATCAGGAAGGAAAGTCTGTGAACTTAACCAGATGTCTCATTACTTACTTGCAGTCCTTGATGGTGGCTTATTTGCTGTGCTGTAACATGGTCCCCTCTCTCCTTGTTTCTGGTGTGGCCCTCCTTCCTCATCCCTGCTTTTTATAATCTTTGCAATTACTGTAGGTATTACAGAGATTTGTCTTAGAGTGTCTCTAAGTGGGTTTGGTACTAAGATCCACCTACTAGAGAGTACATACAGAGCTTAATTTTCTGTGTCTGGAATACTTCACTCAATATTATTGTTTCTAATTCCATCCATTTCCCAGAAAATTTCATTAATTCATTATTTTTGATGGCTGAGTAGTATCCATTTTATAAATGTACCACATTTTCCGTATCCACTGGTCAACTGTTGGACATTTGGGCTGATTCCATGAGTTTGCTATTGTAAACAGTGCTGCTATGAACATGGTCATGCTTGTGCTATTGAGATGAATTTTTGCTGTATGGGGGGTTATTCCCAAAAGTGGAATAGCAGAGTCATATGGCATTTCAATCTTTAACTGTTTTAAGAATTGCCGGACAGCTTGCCAGAGTGCTTGTATGAGCCTGCATTCCCACCAGCAAAGTAGGAGAGTTTCCCTCTCTCCACTTCTACTCCAGCATTTGTTGTTGTTTGTATTGTGGATTTTTGCCATCTTGACTGGGGTGAGATGATATCTCAGAGAAGTTTTGATTTGCATTTCCCTGATGGCTAAGGACGACATTTTAATTTTGTCCTTGGTAAAGTTTCTTTTAAGTTCCAAGGCCCATTTTTTACTTGGCCCATTTGTTTCCTTGGTGTTTAGTTTTCTAAGTTCTTTGTGTACTCTGGATAATAGAGCTCTATCAGATATGCGGTTAGTGAAGATTTTCTTCCATTCTGTGGGTTGCCTTTGTGCTCCAGTTACAATCTCAAAACAATCTCTTTATCTGAACAGAAGCTCTTTAATTTCACAAGATCCCATCTCTTGAGTGTTGGTTGTAGTGACTGTGCTATTGGATGTCCATTTAGGAACTGTTGGCCTAGCCCAATCAGCTTGAGGGAGTTACCTACCCTTTCAACTATGGTTTTTATAGTCTCTGTCCTTATATCGAGGTCCTTGATCCATTTGGAATTAATTCTTGTATATGGTGACAAGTACAGGTCCAGTTTTAATCTTCTGCATGTGGATATCCAGTTTTGCCAGCACCATTTGTTGAAGATGCTGTTCTTTGTCCATTGGATTTTTTGGGCCCCTTTGTCAATGATCAAATGGCTGTATTTTTGTGTGCTTATATCTGGGTCTTCAACCCTTATCCATTGATCTGTGTGTCTATTTTGGAGCCAACACCAATCTGTTTGTACAACTATGGATTTGCAGAATAGACTAAGGTTTGATATGGTGATACCTCCAGCAGTGTTTTTTTTTTTTTTTTTTTTTTTTTACTCAGTATTGTTTTTGATATCCTAGGTCTTTTTTGCCTCCATATGAATTTTGAGATTGTTTGGTCAACTTCTTTAAAGAATTGCTTTCGGATTTTAATTGGTATAGCATTGAATCTGTATATTTCCTTTGGTAGGATGGTCATTTTTATGATGTTGATTCTGCCAATCCAGGAACGTGGCAGGTCTTTCCACCTTCTGGTGTCTTCTGCAATTTCTTTCTTTAGGGCTTTAAAGTTTTCATTATAAAGGTCTCTTACTTCCTTGGTTAGGTTTATCCCAAGGTATTTCATTTTTTTAGGGGCTATAGTAAATGGGATTGTTTCTCTCAGGGCTTTTTCACTTCTTTCATTCTTTTTTTTTTCTTTTTAGTCACTGGTTCTTTTTTTTTTCCACTAGAGCATGTATTTTGCTTTATTTCAAAGTCACTTAATTTTTTTAATATTTTTTATTGTTATTTCTGCTCATACAAACTTAATAGGTAGACCAGTTCCCTCCCCCCCTCCTCCCCCCGAACCTCCTGCTCCCCCTCCCCTCCCTCCCTATCCCCCAGTGCCTCCTCCCCCCAATTCCCAGAGATTCCTTTATTTTGTATGCCTAACTCTCCTCTGGGTCCTCCTCTCCGATGACGTACAAGGACCCAGTGGCATTTCCCTGAACCCTTTCTCGTGTTCCCCTTAAGCATAGAAACACTACTCTAGCTGTCAATCCCTTACCTCCAAGGATCTTGGTGTCTTTAGCAGATGCTACACTTTGTGAAGTCAATAGTGTGTTGGACATTGCGCAGGGCATGCAAAGTCCTATTATGTTTGCTTTGGCCCTAACTAGTGGGGAGAATCTTGCAAATCATTGCTCCTCCCATCCTTTTGCTCTTACAATCTTACCGCCCCCTCTTCCGCAAATGTCCCTGAGCTTCAGGATGGGGAGAGATTAGGCTGGCCTAGTTCCAGGTAGTTGATATAGAGTCTCTGAAGTTCTGGATTGTGGTTTGTTGATTTTCTTTTGCAGTTTTGCTGCTCCTGCAATGCCCTTTACTCCATCCTGATGGGCACTGTATGTCACTCCCTGGTCAGAGTCAAAAAGCTGTTAAACTGGAGTCTTGTTATAATAGCACATTCAAGGGTAGATGTAATAAAAGTAGGAAACCGCAGTGAGGGAGGAGTCAATCACCCATTTGCAAAATGATTACTTTTATCTGCCAGACTATATGCCCTCCCCTTCTGGTGAGATCATACCCCATCAGTTGTACATGATCAGAAATGAACATCTGTGAACTTAACCAGGTGTCACATTACTTACTTGCAGTCCTTGATGGAGGCCTATTTTCTCTGCTGTAACATGGTCCCCTCTCTCCTTGTGTCTGATGTGGCCCTCCAACCCCATCCCTCCTGTTCATAATCCTTGCAATTTTTGTATTACATAGGTTTACCTTTGAGTGTCTCAATGTAGGCTGGGTGTGTTTGGTACTAGAAGCCACATATTAGGGAGTACATACGGTGCTTAATTTTCTGAGTTTGGGTTACTTCACTTAATATAATTGCCGCTAATAACATCCATTTCCCAGCAAATTCCAGTAATACATCATTTTTGATGGCTGAGTAGTACTCCATTGTATAGATGTACCACAGTTTCCTTATCCACTCATCAACTGTTGGACATTTGGGTTGATTCCATGACTTTGCTATTGTAAACAGTACTGCTATGAACATGGTCATGCTTGTGCTATCGAGGTGAACCTCTGCTGCATGGGGGGTTATTCCCAGAAGTGGGATAGCAGGGTCATACGGCATTTCAATCTTTAATTTCTTTAAGAATCTCCAGACGGCTCGCCAGAGTGGCTATATGACCCTGCATTCCCACCAGCAATGTAGGAGAGTTCCTCTCTCTCCATATCCTCTCCAGTATTTGTTGTTGTTTGTATTGTGGATTTTTGCCATCCTGACCGGGGTGAGATGATATCTCAGTGAAGTTTTGATTTGCATATCCCTGATGGCTAAGGAAGTGGAGTATTTTTAAAGATATTTGTTAGACATTTTAATTTCATCCCTGATAAAATTTCTTTTAAGTTCCAGGGCCCATTTTTTAATTGGGCCATTGTTTTCCTTGGAGTTTAGTTTTCTAAGTTCTTTGTGCACTCTGGACAGTAGAGCTCTATCAGATATGTGGTTAGTGAAGATTTTCTCCCATTCTGTAGGTTGCCTTTGAGCTCATGTTACAATCTCTTTATCTGAACAGAAGCTCTTTAATTTCACAAGGTCCCAACTGTTGAGAGTTGGTAGCAGTGACTGTGCCATTGGATGTCTGTTTAGGAACTGTTGGCCTCGCCCAATCAGCTCGAGGGAGTTCCCTATCCTTTCAACTATGGTTTTTATAGTCTCTGGCCTGATATCAAGGTCCTTGATCCATTTGGAATTAAGTCTTGTACATGGTGACAAGTATGGGTCCAGCTTTAATCTTCTGCATGTGGAAGCCAGTTTTGCCAGCACCATTTGTTGAAGATGCTGTTCTTTTACCATTGGATTCTTTGGGTCCCTTTGTCAAAGATCAAATGGCTGTATTTTTGTGGGCTTATATCTGGGTCTTCAACCCTTATCCATTGATCTGTGTGTCTATTTTGGAGCCAGTACCAGGCTGTTTTTATAACTATGGATTTGTAGTATAGACTAAGGTTTGGTATGGTAATACCTCCAGCAGTGTTTTTGTTACTCAGGATTTTCTTTGCTATCCTGGGTCTTTTGTGCCTCCATATGAATTTTGAGATTATTTGTTCAACTTCTTTAAAGAATTGCTTTCGGATTTTAATTGGTATAGCATTGAATTTGTATATTGCCTTTGGTAAGATGGTAATTTTTATGATGTTGATTCTGCCAATCCAAGAACATGGGAGGTCTTTCCACCTTCTGGTGTCTTCTGCAATTTCTTTCTTTAGGGTTTTAAAGTTTGAATTATAAAGGTCTCTTACTTCCTTGGTGAGGTATTTCATTTTTTAGGGGCTATAGTAAATGGGATTGTTTCTCTCAGGGCTTTTTCACTTCTTTCATTCTGTGCCTATAGGAAGGCCACTGATTTTTGTACAGTTATTTTGTATCCTGCCACCCTGCTGAACTTCTGTATTAGTTCCAGGAGCTTCCTGGTAGAGTTTTTGGGATCACTCAGGTATAAGATCATGTCATCTGCAAATAGATGTAACTTGACTTCTTCCTTGCTGATTTGAATCCCTTTTATGTCCTTTTCTTGTCTTATAACTTCAGCTAAGACTTCAAGTACAATATTGAATAGAAGTGGTAAGCGTAGACAGCCTTGTTTAGTTCCTGATTGAAGTGGGAATGCTTCAAGTTTTTCCCCATTGAGTATAATCCTTGCTGTTGGCTTGTTGTATACAACTTTAATTATATTGATAAAGGTTCCTTCCATTCCAACACTCTCTAGGGTTTTGATCATAAAGGGTTGTTGGATCTTGTCAAAAGCTTTTTCTGCATCTATCGAGAGTATCATGTGGTCTTGGACTTTGGACTGGTTTATATGGTGAATTACCCTTATTGATTTGCGTATGTTGAACCAACCTTGTATGCCGGGGATAAAGCCTAATTGATCCCCATGAATGATCGTTTTGATCTGTTTTTGAATCCGATTTGCTAATACTTTGTTGAGAATCTTTGCATCTGTGTTCATCAGAGAGATTGTTCTTTTTTAATTGTATCTTTATTGTATTTTGGGATGAAGATGATATTAGCTTCATAGAAGGAATTTGGTAGTGTTCCTTTTTTTTGCTCTTTGATGGAACAGTTTAAGGAGTATTGGTGTTATTAGCTCCTTAAATGTATGGTAGAACTCTGTGCTGAATCCATCTGGTCTGGGACATTTTTTGGTGGGAAGATTCGAGATTACTTCATCGATTTCCTCATATGTTATAGGACTATTTAAATAATTCACAACTTCCTGATTCAATTTAGGTAAGTTTGTTTAGTTAGGAATTCATCCATCTCTTTTGTGTTGTCAAATTTCACTGAATATAAGTTTTTGAAATACGATGCTATAATTCTCTGGATTTCTTGGGTATCAGTAGTGATAATTCCATTTTCACTTCTAATTTTGTTAATTTGGTTTTGGTTAATTTAGCTAGGGGTGCATCAATCTTACTGATTTTTTCAAAGAACCAGATTTTGACTGGTTGATTTTCTGTATCATTTTCCTAATCTCGATTTCCGATATTTCTTCCCTTATTTTGCTAATCTCCTCACTTCTACGGCTTTTGGGATTGGATTGCTCTAGTGTCTTTAAACCTTTAAGCTTCATTGTTAAGTAATTTATTTCTGATTTTCCATTTTTTTGATGTAGGCATTAAGAAATATGAACTTACCTCTTAGGACAGCTTTCATTGTGCCCCAGAGATTTTGGTAAATTGTACTTTCATTATTGTTCTCTTTCAGGAAATCTTGAATTTCCTTTGTAATTTCTTCCAGAATCTAGTTGTCATTCAGCATTATAATGTTAAGTTTCCAGGAGTTAGTGTATTTTCTATTGTGTTGTGGATGTCAAGCTTTAGGCCGTGGTGGTCTGATAAGGTACAGGCTAGAATTTCAACTTTCCTGTATATGTGGAGATTCGTTTTGTGACCCAATATGTGATCTATTTTGGAGAAAGTTCCGTGTGCTGCTGAGAAAAATGTGTATTCTTTGGTGCGTGGATGAAAAGCTCGATAGATATCTGTAAGGTCCATTTCAGTAAGGGTTTGATTAAGCTCCAAAGTGTCTCTGTTAAGTTTTTTACCTGTTGATCTATCCCATGTTGAGAGGGCAGTGTTGAAATCCCCAAGAATTATCGTTTTGGGATTGATTTCTCACTTTAGACGTTGTAGGGTTTGCTTAATGAATGTGGGGTGACCCGTATTGGGTGCATATATGTTCAGTATTGTGAAGTCTTCATTGTGAATTGTACCTGTGACTAAAATGTAGTATCCATCTGTGTCTCTTATGATTTTTTTTGGTTTGAAGTTCACTTTGTCCTATAGCATATTGGCTACCCCTGCCTGTTTTGTGGTTCTATTAGCTTGCATCATTTTAGACCAGCCTTTTATTTTTAGGATTGATGGATTGTGATTTTTAATCCAAGTTTGCAATCTGTGTCTCTTGATCGGTGAATTAATTCCATTAACATTTAATGTTATAATGGTGAAACTATTTTTAATTCTGGATATTTATTATGTTTAGTGGCTTTTCTAAGTGTATTGTTTCACTTTTAGGTTTGGTGGTATTATACTTCCCTTATGTTCTCCTGGATATGCCTATTTTTTTCTTCAAGTTTGAGTATCATTTCTAGCATTTTTTGAAGGCCTGGTTTGGTGGACATGTTTCCCTTCAAGGTGTATTTGTGTTGGAAAATTTTTCTTTCTCCCTCAATCATGATGGATAGTTTTGCGGGGTATATCATCTTGGGTTGACATTTTTGCTCATTCAATATTTGAAGTATGTCTGTCCAAGCTCTTCTTGCTTTTACTGTTTCCATTGAGGTCATTTGTTATTTTAATAGGTTTACTTTTAAAAGTGACTTCTTTTTTTCCCTTGAAGCCTCAGCACCATTTCTTTATCTTGAATGTGGAGTGTTTTATTTATTATTTGCTGTGGCGAGTTTCTGTTTTGGTCATATCTGTTTGGGGTATGGAATGCCTCTTGTATATGGATGGGCCTCTCTTTTTTTAGATGAGGAAAGTTTTCCTTGATGATAGTGGTATTTTGGGATTCTTGCTCTGGTATTCAATGAATATGCATGTTTGGCTTCTTCAGGATGTCCCATAACTCTCGAATATTTCTCTTGACTATCTTTTTGGCTTTAACAACCTCTTCCATTGAGGTGGTTAATACTCCTACTTTGTCTTCAAGGTCTGAAATTCTATTTTCTGCTTCATTAGTTCTGTTGATAAGACTCTCTGTTGAGTTCTAGTTTGAAGATAACTTGTCTTTTTGTTCAGTTTTAAACTCTGCTTGAGTCTGTTTTAACTGCTCTATGCTGTTTTTGTTTCTTGAACTGTTTTTCTCAACTCCTCCAAGTGTCTGTTGTGTTCCTGTTCAAAGTGGTTGATTCTGTTGTTTAACTCTTCTTGGATTTCCTCTTTCATAGTATTGAACATGATAATGATCATGTTTATCTTGGGTCAGGCTTTCTTGGCTATTTTCCGTGGGTTTTTTCTGGTTGGAATCTATCATTATGGGATTAATTCCTTCAATGGGAGATTTGTTTTCTTGGGTATTGTTTCTCATGGATTTTTACTTTGACTTGGGCATTGTCGTTTTAACTCTTAAGACCTTCTTTCAATTTCTGTATGTTTTTCACTGAACTGAATTATTTGGCCTGGAGCAGCTCTTGCCCCAGCTGCCTTGTTGGAGGAGCTGGGACCAATGGACTGCCTGGGGTTTGGGGGTGGGAGGAAGGGGGTAACTTACCTAGGTCCCTGTGAGTCCCAGCTGGACTGAGCGTGTCTCAGCTGGGTGGGGAAAGGGAGTAGTAGAAGATTTTGCAGAATATCAAGGTTGCATAAATTCTGAATAATGACCTTTTAGGATGTACATGGAATAGAACTTTTCTTTGTATTTATATTTTTTTTGGCAAAAGTTGGTTAGATTTATCATGTGTGAAATGATGTTTTGATATAGACATAGATTCTGAATGATTACATACATTCTACATACACTCTAGAATCACTAAATTCATCTCCTTAAACTTTTGTGACAGAATACAGAAGATATACCTAGTAATTTTAGAGAATGTTAGGCATTATTATTAACTATACCTACTGTGTAGTAGATGTCTTAAACTTCTGTCTGATTGAATTTTTGTTCTCTGACCAGTTTTACCTAAAATACTTGCTTAATACCCCTGACGCCCATCATTTAACTCCCCATTTTAATGACTTTCAGTCACTAAGTGAGATCAGTCACATTTGGGTTTTCTGCCTCTGGCTCATTTCAATAAATATTGTCCTCCAGATTCAACCCTGCTGCTTATAGACTTTCCTACTTTTTATGGCTGAGTAGAATTTCATTGTGCATATAGTTTATTATGTACTTTGTAATCTGTTTCATCATACATTCTATAACATGTTCTTTTATTGATGACTTGTAGATTCTTTCAAGAAAGCTTCAGTGATTACAGGAATGTAGGTGTGTCCTCTCCATGTTGATTTCATTTCTTTTGGATACATACGTAGTAGTAGGAATGGTATAGCACATAGCAGTTCTATTTCTGAATTTTGAGGAAGCTTTCCATAGCAACTGCACTATTTACATCCCTATGAACAATGAGCTAGTGTGCCTTTTTCTCAAGTTTCTTCTCTCTATCTTTCTTATTTAATTGTGTGTATGTGTGTGTTAGTGTGTGTGTGTGTGTGTGTGTGTGTGTGTAGGGGATATGTGTATGCCAAAGTTAACTCAATGTGTCAATTCTCACTTTCTACCTTGTTTTATAATGGGTCTGTTCTTTGTTGGTGTATAGGATAGACTAGTTGGCTGTTGAACTTCCAGAGATGCTCCTGTCTCTGCCTCGTGTCTTACTGTAGGCACACTGAGATTAGAGGTACACTCCACTATGCTCACTCTTAGGTAGGTTTGGGGCGCAAATTCAGATCTTCTGCCTTGTGGGGCACCATTGTACCCACTGAAACATCTTCCTGTCCGTCTTTTGTCTTTTTGACAATAGGCTTTCTGACAGGTTTGGGTTGATGCCTCATGGTGGTTTTCATAGACATTCTCTTGATTAGTAATTTTGAGAATCTTTTCTTACACTCATTGGCCATTTGAATGTTCTTAAAAAGAAACCTCTGATTCGCTTCCCCTTTTAAAAATGTGAGTTAATGCAATATGCTTGTAAAAGTAGAAAAATAAAAAAGTGAGTTAATTTGCTTTATTTTGCTATTGAGTTGCATGAGTTTCTAACATATATTGATATAAACCTTTTTCCAGATATATGGCTTATACATATTTTCTATCATACTTATAGATTGTTTCATAACATTGGGTAGAAACTTTTTTGTTTGATATAATCTTATTGTTTTATTATTTATTTATTTTTTGAGACATTTTAATATTAATCTATGCATGTATGCATGTGTGTGTGTGCGCGCGTGTGTACACACGTGTGTGTCTGTGTTTGGACACACTAGAGGACAACTTATGGGAGTTGGTTCTCTCTACCATGTGGGTTATAAATACCAAACTCAGGTCATGAAGCTTGGAAGCAAGCATGTGTACCCTCTGAGCTATTGCTTTATCCCTCATTGTTTATTTTTTCCTGTGCTTTTATGGTGGTATAAGTCAGTATCACATTTCTTTAAGGAGTCATCTGAGGCAATCAATCCATAAAACTGGTTTATTTTAGAACATAGTTCTCATGATTCCAGTCCAAGATCAAATGGCCCCTTTTGCTTTGCTTTCTGGTGAAGACAGCAGGAGCCATAGTAAATCAGTGACTTCATAAGCCAGGAAAAAAATAGATGAAGGAACTGAAATCTCAAGATCCTCCTCAAGGGATGTATCCTCATGAGCTTCCTCAATGACACTTATGCAGTGCACTTGGATTTTGTATGTACTTATTCACAACTTTCTTCTATGTCACTTTTCAAAATGTAGTTAGAATATTATTCTTTACAGATTTCAGTTTTAAATTTCTACCTTTCTCTTTATTTGTTTAACAAAAGCTCCACATTCATGCTTTGCATTTTGTATCCTGTCCCTGAACAAATTTCTGTTCATGTCTAATTTCAGCTTGAGAACTCGAGGCGAAGGGAAAGAGCTCAAATGAAACCCCATCCGCTTCTCACTCCTGAAATCCACTCATGCGTCATTCTTGGTTCATTTACAGTGGAGCACTGGAGCTAATCAAAACTATATGGGGCAGCTCAGCCTTTTCTCATTCACAGATGGCTTGCCACACACACACACACACACACACACACACACACACACACACACCCCTACACACATACATACACATCTGTTAATGTTTTTGCAAGTAAGAATATTCTGCAGGTAAAGTTCCTACCTACAAACCTTGTGAGCTAAATTTCAAACTCTGGAATCCCACATGGTTGAAGGGGAGAACAAATTTCTTAAACAATGGCATTTGACACTCTACTTATTATTAGAGTTCATTATGAATAACTTCAAGTACACAATCTAGTGAAGAGAATTTTTTTGATTTTCTGAGACAAATCAACCTACTTGTATTGCTTAACTCTTCCAAGTCTGTCTCCTGGGGTACCCAGATATTCTGCCACCAAAGAAATAAATTCCTGTAGCAAAAAATGATAAAATTGTGTTTATACAACTTGGATTTATTTTTATCTATATTCATGAACTTTAACATTTATTTTAAATGTTTTTCTCTGGAATAACATCTGAAGAAGTCTGATAGGATAAAAATAAGATAAATTTTAAGAAGGTTTTAAGGGATAATTATAAAGAATACGGATAATATAAAAACAGAGCAGGATAGCCTTATGAATATGATGAGCTGTTGATGTCATTCATAAATATCCAGTAGAATGTCACTAAGTTCATATGAGTTTCATATAAATACTCTAACAAGTGATTTTTCTGCTAGTGAATGCTATTTTTGGGGTAGTTTAAGAGTTATTTTGGACCCGGCAAATTATTTATAAAAATCTTTTAGTGTGTGTTGTCCATCCTCAGTATGTTACAATGTTTTTTTAAACCATGAATTTATCATGTATACAGATTCATAGGTTAGCTTATTTGATAGAAAGACAATTTTACTTTAATTTTCTCTATTGAACATGCTTTATAATTGATTCCTATTTTCAGATATATATAGAAACTCATCTTTGGGTATTTGAATCTTTTAAACTCACTCAATACCTATGATTATAAATCAGTGAAGTATCTCATAAATTGGGAGACAAGGTCAAAGAGGCATCACTAACTGTCAATATGCTATTTCCTCAGGACTATTTGAGCAATCACCTTTTATTTTTTGATAGGAAGTCTGAAACACGAATGAGATTTTAGGATTTGTATCTGCTTTCCAAGTCAAATTGTAATCTTCATAATCCAGGGAAGGCAGTGGGTAGTAGAAAGAGTAAGAAACATATTTTCATTTGCGTGTATTGGTTATTCAACAATATCCTGAACATCAAATTTTATGGACTTCTAAAAGAAGAGACAGATTCCTCTTTATGTTTAGCTGGATATGGATTTATTCACCATTCATAAGGGAACATTGGCAGAGCTCCACACTTCATAAAAGTGTTATTAAATAATTGTTGCACGAAAAAATGTATCAGCATGCTGACCATCCTGGATTCTATTCCAGTGAATCCAATTGTACCTCTGGAAATTATGATAAATAGGAAAAATTAACAGGGACTCATGGATTGTACTAAATACTGCTGAGAACAGTTAGCATTTTAAAAGATTCTTTCCCAACCCAAAGGGCACTCAGCATCAGATATACTGGC
The DNA here is from genome assembly GCA_023101885.1 of Typhlomys cinereus. Taxonomy (NCBI): domain Eukaryota; kingdom Metazoa; phylum Chordata; class Mammalia; order Rodentia; family Platacanthomyidae; genus Typhlomys; species Typhlomys cinereus. The sequence goes on from JALPQD010000198.1 coordinate 1,167,434, forward strand.
AGGATAATGGTAGCCTTTATTATTTTCAGCACAAGACTGTCAGTATAAAAGTAGAATCTTAGATGCTGTTACTAAGACATAAGTACACCCAGTTCTTCCTTTCGGTGTGATTCACTGCCTTGTGTAGTCAGCAAGAGCATCCCAAGTGAGGAACAATAGTCTGCCATTTGCCTAACTTAATTCACCTTTTCTGTAAACAGTATTAGTTTTTTCCTTCTTCTTTCTTTTTCTTTCTTTCTTTCTTTCTTTCTTTCTTTCTTTCTTTCTTTCTTTCTTTCTTTCTTTCTTTCTTTCCTTCTTCCTTCCTTCCTTCCTTCCTTCCTTCCTTCCTTCCTTCCTTCCTTCCTTCCTTCCTTCCTTCCTTCCTTCCTTCTTTTTCTCTTTTCTTTCTCTTTTTCTCTCCTTCCTCTTCCTTCTCCTCTTCTTCCTCCTCCTCCTTCTCCTCCTTCTCCCTCCCCCTTCTCTCTCCCCTACCTGCCAGAAGGCACTTCTGTGTGTGTGTGTGTGTGTGTGTGTGTGTGTGTGTGTGTGTGTGTGCTTGTAGAAGCCGAAGGGTAGCATCAGACATTATCCTAGATTGCTCTACCTCCTTATTGTTTTACTCTGGACTTTCTCAGGCTTTGTTTTTCAGGGTCAGAAGTTCAGGGTGCTGTAATTTCCCCCTGACATTTTTATGTGGAATCTGGAAACTCATATCCTTTTGTTTGTGATGCAAAGACCTTAGCCCCTAATCCATCTCCCCAGCCCCACTATCAGTTTTCGAACCACTAAAATACCCCATACTAACTTGCTGAATCATAGTCATACCTTCCAGAATTCCAGTTCTACAGCTATTCAGTGTTGAACAGATGTTCTACTTAAACCATTTACATTTAAAGGACACCAACACAGAAATTTCACACATTTAGTTGAAGGAAGTGACTAGATGCAATATATCACTTGACACATAAAATCTAGCTTTCAAATACAAAAGTTTGTGAAAAAGAATAATGGTTAAAGGCTCACTGCTATTAGGATATCAATGAACAAAGAAAATTAATACACAAAATGCAGTCTCTACATTGCTGCCTCATGGAACTTCAGCATGTGGGAAGTCTGAATGCTTTCATTTATTTCAACCATTATATTTCCACTCTCTCCATTATGCAATAAAAAAATCACATCCAATTTTATTTCTATATTATTTTTTATTCTTTTAAAACCTAATACATAGGCATCTAATCTGAAACATACAGCTTAATCATATTTTCTCAGCATTTTTCAGAATGTCTGTGATTATGAAGTAGCTGGGTAAAGGGCAAGATTTTCCTATTTTCCTAGAAAATACTACAAAGTACTACAAAATTCATATTTATATCAAACTATCTGTCTCCATTTCCTATTCATTATAGCAAATTGTTCATCATAGAAAACTTACCATTCTACCATTTTCAATCCAACAGTTTAGCTCATTGAGCGTTATCTTATTATTGTGCTATTACCACAGTCATTCATCCTTAGACAGTCCTAATTCTATACTCTATCAATTGAACAATGTTTCTGCACTTCCCTCCATGCTAATCCCTGTAACCATCTTTCTTCTTCATGTATTGAGGGATGAATAGATTTATACAATTATTCATACTTTTGTAACTGGCTTATTACATTCTGCATAGAGTCTTCGAGGTAATTTTTTTTTAAAAGACAGATATTTTAGATCAAACCCAGTGGGTTACACTTCAAAAAAAGTGAGAAACCAGGAGGGAGCCTGGTGAAAAAGGAGAATGTACAAAATGGGACAGGAGGGAGTTGAGATTAGGTGGTAAAGAATGAAAACACACATCAGAGACCATACATTAGTCACCAGGAACCAGGCCAGCCTAATCTCTCCCCATACCAAAGCTCAGGGAAATTTGTGGAAGAGGGGGTGGTAAGATTGTAAGAACCTAAAGATGGGGAGGAGCAACGATATGCAAGATACTCCACACAAGTAAGGTCCGAAGTAATCATAATAGGAGTTTGCATGACTTGAGCAATGACAAACATATAATTGACCCCCTAAAGTCTAGCATGGATCACAGGCACTAGGATCCTCAGAGGCAAGGGATTAACAGCCACAATAGTGTTCCTATACTAAAGGGGAACACAAGAACGAGCTCTAGGCAATGCTACTGAGTCCTTACACCTCATCAGAGAGGAGATCCCAGAGGGAAGTTTGACGTGCACTTTAAAGGATGCTCCAGAAATGGGGGAGGAGGCACTGGGAGAAAGGGAGGGATGGGAGGAAAGGAAAGAGAAAAAGGGGGGAGGGAGCAAGGGGATCTAGGGAGAGGTGGAGGGAGAGAGTGGAATGGGGTAACTATAAAGTTTGTATGAGTGGGAAAAATTAAAAAAATGAAAACACATTCATTGTATTTATGTATGAAAGTGTCAAAGGATATAAAAAAAGATATAAAGGGATGGAGAGATGACTCAGGTTAAAGCTTTTGCCTATAATCAAAATGACTTCAGTTTGGATACTGGATCCCATGTAAAAATGTTCAGCGGAAGTTGGAATGGTATATAACTCTGGTCCTGAATGGCAGAGCCTAGTAAATCCCATAGCAAAGCCATAAGGAGCTAGAACAATCCAGGATGATATGGAGTTTCATCATTGAAACTCCAAAGTTGCACATATTCCAGTGCCCTCTTGAATACGAACATGTGCACATGCACACACACATGCAAATAAAAAGATTAAAAAAGATTACATCAATAGGACCTGCGGAGTTCGGAGGACAACTTGCAGGACGCAGTTCTTTCCTGCTACCTTGATTCTGGGAATCAAACTCAGGTTATCAGATTTGAAGACCAATCATGATTGATCCACAATTATTAATTCAGTTCATTATTGATTGATGTCTAAGTTGGTTTATTTTTTCCTTTGGCTGCTGATGCTAGAATATTAATAGCTTTGCCTTATATCACTGCATGTGTTACTCTTTCTGATGTGGTGAGACAACACTCAAACTCAAGCAACTTAATGGGAAAAAGAGAGATTTATTTAGCTTATGGTTCCACAAGGGAGGTACAGTTCATGTGACAGAAAAAGCATAGCTGACTGGCAGAACCTGGAAATGGCCCAGGTTACATCCATCATGGAGGCTAAGAAAGCAAACTGAAAAAGCAGGCTACTAACTAAAGCATGGCAGGACTAACTAACCCCAGTGATATGCCTTCCTCCAGCAAGCTTCTACCTCCCAAACAGCAACTAAATATAAACATATGAGTCTGTGGGAGACAAGTCACATTCACCCCATGACAATCACAATAATATGTAATTTAATATAGCTGAATGTTCTAAAATATTCAAGCATAATTCCCTAGACATGAAATTTCTAGAAAAGATTGTGCCTTCATTTGGATAGGTAGCATGATGAATTTCCTTGGCATATGCTTAGAATCATTGAAAACTGTATTTACTTTGAGAGTCTCAAAAGTCCTCTGTAAATGCCACAGAATCAGCATAGAAAACAGTGAGGATGTGAGAAGCAATTATGACATCAAAACTATATTTAAATTAAAGTAAAATTAATAGAAAACAGCAGTATGCCCTGTAGTGTAGCAATTACCATTGCAGATCTTGTGTATCAAGACCACTCTGATCCCTTAACTCTCCCATCACCTATTTCCCACTTCCATCTTCTGAAACCAGGCAATTAGAATGCCATGGAGAAGTTATTAAGTAGAGCAAAAGAGGCCACAGTGTGGTTACAAAGATAACAACGTGATTTTAAAATAATATAGAGTTAAAAGAACTGGTGTTAAACTTAGAGCATGCAGATCCATGGTTCAAATGCTTAGAGTACACATGGACAGATTGAGATAGGTCCAAGGGAATGGTTATTATGTATGAAGTTTTGTAAACTAGATCCACCTTAAGGAAGAATTCAGTCTGGCTCATAGTTTGAGGACATGGCTTATCACAGTGGAGAAATTGTGGAGATTGAAGTTCGAGGCAGCTGGTCACACTTCATGTGTGGTCAGGAAGCAGACAATGATGAATGCTGATGTTCAGCTTGCTTCCTCCTTTTCAAGTGATTTTGGACCCTAACCCACAGATGATTCCACACACATTAAGTAGTGGATCTTGTCACTCCAGTGAACTAAATAATCCCTCACAGATATGCTCAGAACTTCGTTTCTCCACTGACTCTAGGTCCTGTCACGCTTACAATCAATATCAACCATTATTCCTAGAAACAATGTTGATTCCACGAAGAAGGGAAGAATACTGCTGGGGACCACCACACAGCTTTTGCTGACCATGGAGATGCCAAATAGAGCTCCCTTTTTTTCTTGCCAGGGTTATACTTCAGAATGATTTTCTCATGGTCTGCACTCCACTATATATTTGCATCTATATTTTCTCTTCTAGTTTTTTTGAATATTAGTCTGAAATTCTGTGGACTTATGAATGACTTTTTCTTTTAACTCTTATCACTTAGATTTTGACTGTAGGCTGTGGGATAGACTAGAGAAAGGGTAGGAAGTTGATAATACAGCTCTAGTAATCAGGAGTTCATGATGGCCTTGTCCAGGGCAGAGTAGAGAAAGAGAGGGAGTAGAGGGCTTGATTCAATGGAAGCTCTTGCAATGGAAGCTGCAGGGTGGGCCAGAGCCTGGCTCCCTTTATGACAGATTCTGTGCAAGAGTAGAAGTGCTTGAGAAGTAGCAGGGGTGACAACCCTAGAGGGGTGAATTAAAGGAGAAACGATGTGTATTTGGGTACCTCTCAAAGATGTAAAGTGTTTCTGGATTAGGATCTCTGTGTTGTTCTATGTTCTAAGCTCTGATTTAAAGAGATATAAATTCTGAAACTTCTAGAAGATCTCATTCACGTGATCTTGAGAAAAATCTTTGTGGATGCATAAAAGACCAGAAGTTAAAATTGACCAAATGAAGAAGGGTCATGAAGAAGTTTAGATGTTTCCATTTAGAAGGAAAAACAAGCTAATTAGAAGGCAGTAAAAACAAACAAACAAAAAAACCCACATTTTTTTTTGTTATTTATCCCTGAACAATAGGTGCAGGCAGGTACCATTTTCAGGGAGTGATTCAAATATCAAATGTCAATAATTCGAATCAAGTAGAAGAGGTAAGCATGACATGTGAATTTTAGCAAGGAAACATGAAATTATGACAACTAAAATTAAAGCCAAGTTAGGAATATGGCTACATGGGTCAAGTTGGAAAGCCTCATGAACTCCTGAAGCTGAACTTCCTAACTTTTTAAGTTTGTTGGGTGATTCTGAAGGTAATCATGCCATTAACTGTCTTTCCAAGTGCAGGGCAGGTCGGAAATCCAAATCAGAACACCATCTAAAATTCTATTAAGACAAATAGGCACACATATGAAATATTAAAGATGATCATATTTAAGTGAGATACACATCTTAGAATGAAAGTAAAATGAAATAAAGCTATGATATTATTAGCACTTTGGTGGCAAATGTAACCTAGTTTTCTCTTAGTCCTAAGCAGCAGAAACTGCTCATACATACATCGGTCAAAAGATTTTCTCTAGACAATAAGTGAGATGCTGACTTGCAATTGTGAATATCAGGAAAAACTGAAATCATAGACCTTTCAAAGTTTACAATGGTATGAATCAAACAGGTAGCTTACAAATGACCAGGGAACGGTTCTGCTTCTTCTAAAAAGTTATTCATTTTCAACTCCATTTTATTTACTGTTTGAGGAGGGGTGTTTAGAACAACTTTTTAAATAATGTTTTTCTAATTTTAAAGGAGTGACCTTCAGGTAAAACATTCTTGATGAGATTCTTCTTTCTTAGGTTATCAGAGATGCAACAGTGGTTTATATAGAAAAAAATTAACTAAGACTCATTTTGATGAAAATAGGACTCTAAGAGAGTCTACAAGCTTCAGGTAAGATATAAAACAGGTATCTTGCTTCTCACTTTTTGTCTCTCATATCTTTGTGTCAATATTAAATTTCTCCTAAAACTGTTTTTGACACAAGATATCAAAACTTCTTTAAGCCTTTAACTAATCTCTATATTATTCTGCTTATTTCCTTCTCTGGGACTGTCAATACTCAGTTTCTGGACTATTTTCTAGATTTAATTCCACTCCCATGATTTCACCATTAAATTCTCTAACAAATCAAATCATATACTGTGCTCCATGGTGTATTAAGTACATAAGCAATGGGGTTCTATGAAGTGCTTTTTCATCTCACATCTTCTGTAAGTGAGCAAAAGGCACAGGAAAAAGTGTATTCCAAGCTGCTTTGTTTATTCCACCATCGAATGTGGATGGTAGTATTTTTCTACCTTCAGTGACTTGCCTATAGAAGAATTTTAAAAGGTGCCATATAAAATAGTTGTGTTATCTGGTAAAGTCTAGTGTGTGATATAAATCAGAACAAAGCTTCCAAGGGAAAAGAACATTACTCTTCTGAATGATGAAAATGAGCTTTGTGTTATATATAATGGAAAAAGAGAAAGGCATCGAGGTTACAGGCCTGCAGAATATAGATTGCTGCTCAACAAATGGGCGGCCGAACAATGGCTTGAGATGATTATTTACCTAATGATTATTCTACAGCTTATTCTCTGTATGTGAAAAGCATTATTGTAAGAGTCCAGCAAGGCAGAGATGGGAATTATACGGATTCATTGTGGCCATCATGGGCAATTTACAATGGGAAAATCCTTCTACCTGAAATCTATTGTTTTGTAATGGTCAGTTTTGTACCCTTACAAAGCAAATAATAAAATAGAAATATTCCAAGAGTTTATTCAAGTCCTCACCCAAAGAGTTGCATGTTCTGCCTCTACTGTGTTTTTCATCTGGAAAGGTTGTTAAATCTGCAGTCCTGCTCTTCGGAAGATGTAGTAAGGAGTAGCAACCACAAATGTGAATTGCCTTCTCCCTCTCCATTTTTATCTTACTTATTTTTCAACCACGTTCAGTTTACAGGTTTGGGAATAAGGCTATGGTGGAAATTTAATTTCATATAGTCCACAAAAAATGGATGCTAATGGATCTGCTTTCTGTGATGCAGGTTCTGGGGATAATAAGTGTTATGGCGTGGATGTAGAATGTCCCCCTGCAGGTCTGAGTGTTTGGAAATGTGGTCCTCAACTGTTGCTGTTGATTTGTGAGATTGTGTAATCTGTAGGTGTTGAGGTCTGTCTGGAGAAGTTGGATTATGGAAAGCAGACCTTGACAGTTACAGCTCAGCTAGTCCAGCTCCACTCTTTCTGCTCCCTATTACAAGACAGCTTCCTTGTGGCTGTCACATAATAAAGACCGCCTGCAGGCTCTCCTGCCTGGAGACCCCCCTCTTTATCATGTCTTCCCTGCTGTGATGGACTACGTCCTTTCAAACCATGAAGCAGAGCAAATCCTTCATTCTTTAAGTTGTTTCTATCAGATATTCTGTCACAGTGACGAGAAAAGCAGCTCATCTAACAAGCTTCTGGGGTGCTAGAAAAGTGAATTCCACATGGATCATGGGAAGGTATTTTACAGACTGTTTTGCCAAAGAACATGTTTACAAAAGACTCGTGACCACACTGAAATTTATGCCATTGTTAGTTTTTACAATGTGTAGAAATTCAGTGTCAGAACCACCAGAGATTGAGCAGCTATGTCATAGTTAAGCACAGGTGTCAGCTTGACAGTTTAGGGTTTGAGCTCCAGGCATTTATGTAGAGAATTAATGGTTGATTTAAGCCCAGAGCAAACCTGAAGAGATTATCTAGCTGATGGTGAAGGCTAGAAGACTAGGGGACTAGGCCCGAACAGGTGAATAAAATACTGAGAGCTGGTTGAAGGAGTTGGCATCCTTTGTACACTTGGCCAGACATGCTGGTCTGGCAAGTAAGGATCGTCCCTCTCTCAGATGTGTAGAGATGGTGTGGCCAGTTCCCTCGACCCTGGTGTTGGTGCATGCTCTCCCATCAAGCTAGACTGAGAACTGTAAATAGTAATTGTAAGAGATAATAAACACCTTGTTCCCTTAAGATGTTTGATGGTCATTTATCAGCAACTATGCAGGCGAACTGCAACAAGCTAAAATGATGCTGATGTTCTCAAAGTCAAATGCTTTAACTTTAATAGAAATCAGAATTATAATAACTAGGATTTTTTTTTCACTTGAAAGTAAGAACATTGTATCAAGAGCAATATTTAGTGATTGATTTTATAGATAATGCTTTCAGATATTTCAGCGTTTTCATGTCACTTATATGTCTATTTGGTTAAAGAAAGTTAACAAATATGAAAGCAAATATTATCATTTCAAAGATATATGTCACAAATAGGAAACTTCAAATTATTTGCTGTGTATTCAGTTCTGTTTTTTGTTTTAGACAGTACTGCCCTTGCTTATTCAACACATTTTGTTTTTGTGAAAGTTTTAAGCTAAAATTAAAGATGGCTAGAGACAAAATATGACATTTTAAGCTTTTCTTATCTCTGAAAAATATTAAAATTCTCCAAGTTTTTCTTTCTCTCATTTGGAAATTTAGTCTATTAATATATTCAGCATATAACTTTACAAAAGAATAACAGGTAAGCTATTCTAAGTCCTAAATACAGTAAATGGATTAAAGTGATAAATTTCCTTTAATGATGATGATATTAAGTTGGAGAATTCAGTAGATAAATATTTATTTGTAAAGAGGAACCTTCCAAGAAATATGCATGAAAAATTGCGACACTTCATATAAAATAAAACAAATGGATTTGATTGGAGGGGATTCTCATTACCAGGTGTTATCTTTTTCAATATAAAACTTTCTACCATTATAATTAAGACCCTAGAGATTAAAAAAATCTTATAATGCTCCAATAAGTATAGTATATGTTGTACTGGGAATTTTATTGAAATGCAAAGTTTTAAATTGATTCTCTAGTAAATGAGTTTAAACTTTTTTAATATGAGAAAATATTGAGAGTGGATTCAGAATTTATATGTGATAATGTATTTATGCTATTAACATAATTCTAGTGTTAACTCTAGGTATTATTATGAGTGGCTACTTGATGTTCAAATGCAAAGAATGTACATGTGGAAGCAAATTCCATAGGAATTGCCACACAAAATGAAATGAAACAGGAGTATACATTTTTAGAATAACAAAGAAAAATGCGATATTTTTAGGGTTACTATCAGAGTTAACTTAGAAAATAAGATTTTTTAAAGTTAGCTGCTTATTATTTTATTCATTTGATGCTGATTTTTAGAGTGTCATTCTTTTTTATTTAAATTATTTTTCTAGTTTTACAAGGATGTTGATTATTTATCCATGTTTCCCTCCATTCCCCCTCCCAACCATCCCCTTTTACCTTTTTATATAGCATGCTTAATTACACATAGTAAGCTAAAATAAAATTATTAAGAGTAAATTAGAAAATGGGCAACTCAGAGGCAAAAGGAATGTGTTTAAAATAATTATTTTAGCATTATAATATGCATAAATATCTACTTGAAGAGCCAACTGATGGAGAAGTTAGATATGAATCAGTTTTAAAGCTTGCATGGAAGAATGTAGTCATATTTATTTTCTGGTATTTTACTTATGGTGTAAATCATGCTAGTTTTCAATTCATATAATGACATAATTTAACAAGAATTGTCCCCAAGAAATGAATTTATTTATGTTTGGAAAATGACATTTGGAAATGAAATTTTGGCTATATCTGTTGTGAATAAAATTATACCAGTGGCAGCCATAATAAAGATGACTGCTTCCTTCCTCCATTAAACATTTTGCCACTGAGCTTCTCTGAGCTGTTGTGATGGTTAAATAGATGATTAAAAACCAATTTCATATTGTATTACATAATGATTCTATGAATTAATTTAATCAATCTTATGCTGACCTACCTGTCACAATTTTCTTCATGGAGAAGTAAGGATCATGATAGAAAATAATGTACATATATATATCAAAGTAATTTCATATGCATTATCTTAATATTATAGTAACTATAACTTCAGGCAAGCTTCATTCTGTTCGGGGATCTGAGACTTAGAAATTCAATTTTTTGGTTATTATTTTTCTTTTTTTAAATTTTTTTATTATTTATTCAATTGTGCGTGTATGCGTGTGTGCATGTGTGTATGTATGTGTGTGTGTAGAACCACGGACGAATTTGGGAACCACCCATGGACACCTCCCACCTCCTCCTTGTTTACTCTGCCCGGGGATTCACAAGCTCCCTCTACCAGGACCAGAAACGCAGGCCGTCCCCGCTTCTGTCTGGCGTCTATACGTGGGGTGAAGGGTCTGAACTCAGGACCTTCCACCTGCAAGGCAGAGGCTTAATCCCTGAGCCACCTCTCCAGCCCCGGTTATTATTTTTCTTAAGGGTGGACATCTTCAATGAACATTGTAAAGATGTGTATTTCATTATATGATAAAATTGCTTTGATGAAAAAGAAATTTTGAGAGTTGAATTAATTGTACACATTGGAACATTGGCACTTTTAATAAAAGAGGTAAATGCAATAAATATATATGTTGATTTCTTCACCAAAATGTCCATTTGTGAACATTTGCTATTTAATAACAATATATATTGCCTGTTGGGTTTCTTCAATTTACTATTCCAAATATCTTCACTGACAGTGGTCAGAAATGTTGAGCTGTACATCCTCGATCACATTCTAATCAATGATGATGCTAATATTCTACATAAAGCAATAAAACCCTGTACTTTAGAACACAGGTCCACTAGATGTTAGGGGACCTTAGGGAAGAAACTATCCATTCTTCATGGTAAGTTGACCTCTTATATTCTATCAATGATGTGGTTGAACAAAGAGTTCTTTGATGAAGAAACACTTGTCAGTATTCTGACAGAAGGTAATTACATTTTCCATCAGTAACAGCTGAAATCCTGATCTGACTTCTGTTTTATTTTTCAGAAGAAAAAGTTGATATGAGAATGAAAATGATTTATAGATTTGTACCTTCATAGAATCATAAAGCAAAACAACTTAGAAATGATCAAGCCCAACTCTTTCTTTGAAAATGAGTTATTAAAGAAAGGATGGTGGTGTCTCTCCATCACTCAATGTTACAGTTGTGACACCTAATAAAGTCTTCTGACTTTCTTGTGAAAAACCTTTACACAATTCTGGGGTTGTTTTGAGAAATTACCAGTTGAAATAAGGACACACATAGCAGGCAATGCATTATTCTATCTGTACCTCATTTTTTGGATCTGGTTAAAGAGATACGAACTAATAACTTCAGAAATTTCCTGGTGAACTAGGTCTTGGTTTATAGCAATTCCAATATTCACCATGTATATCCTCTACATTGTTTAAGTATGTGGTATAACAATTCTCTGTTGAGTTGCTGTTATTGCTGCTTTACTGGGAGAGTTCCTCAAGACACGCACTGAGTTGTCTGCCTTTGGCTGCAATGAGAGGAAACTCTACAACTTGTAAATAGATAGGGCTTGCAAGGGACCATGAGGTCAAGTGTGTCTATGGAGCCACACTTAACTAACTGCAGATACTATACTGATTTGAGAGAACTTGGCATCAAAAAGGACTGGTGAAATGGTGGAGAAAATTCTTCCCTCCTCTACCACCACCTCACTCTGTCTTTTGGCTTCCATCTTAGTGTCAGAAGATAGTCACCCTAAGTGATAGTAATAGCAATTCCTGAGGAATAAAGCTCATGCACACTGGATGTGCATTAATATGGCCACACTCCATCTCAAGATAAATTAAAAAACAGAATTAAAACACTTATTATATGTACAAGATAATCCATCTTGACTGTATTCTCAACAAAGTATTTCACTTCTATGATTTCAGAGAAAAGATAAGTGAAATCACTACTGAAGATTTTAAAAAATCTTATTTTTTGCAGATGCTGAGATAATCCTGTCCGTTCATTTTGTTGACATATTGTTATTGATCTATATGTATAGGCTGAGCATTCTTCTATCCCTGAGATAAGCCTGCTTTGGATGGGAAATATCGTTAATGTGCTCTCAATTCAATTTGCTAGAATTTTATTAAGGATTTTTGCATCTATAATCATCAAAGACATTATTCTGTTTATTTTCTTATAGTGACTTTTCCTGGTTTTGATAAGTTGAAAGAGGCTACCTCCTACTTTTTGAGGAATTTAAGAAAGTTTGATATTAAGTCTTTCAAATTTTTTTTAGAACTAACTCCTTAGGTTTCATTTGTTATAAGTTTTGATGATTGATTCAAGTTTCTTGTTTGCTATTAGCTCACTCTTTCTATTTCTTTGTAAATCATTTTCAATGCCTTAACGCTTCTAGAAATTTATGCATTTCTTTCAAGTTATCCACTTCATTGGCATATAATTATTCCTAGTAGTCATAAGATTCCAAATGCACAGGATGCTTCCAATTTCTCAAACATACACTTTAATGTTTCCACTTTCATTTTTATGTTTAAAATTTGAGTCTGCTCCCATTTGGTTAGTTGATTTAAAGATTTCCTATCTTTTCAAATTGATCATAGTCTCATTAATGAGCAATGACTTATTCAGAAAGCAAATTAAAAGATAAAAACATTCAAAATGATAATAAAAGGAACAGAATTCTTAGGACAAAGCTTAACCATATATTCAAGTGACTTGTACACTGGAAATTGTAAAATGTTGATGGATTAAATTAATTAAAACACAAATAGATAGAAGCATCTCAAGTCTACATACTAGAAGAATTAATATTGCTAAATGTCCACACTAAGTAACTTCTATATTTATTGTAATTCCTAGCAAAACTCCAGTAGCATTCCTTATATATAGAGAAAGCAACCTGAAATTCATATGGATCCACAAAAATCTCCAACGGAAAAGCAATTTCAAGTAAAAACAAAGCTAAAGGTACAATGCCGCCTGACTTCAAAATTTACTATGTGATGATAGCAATCAAACAGCAGTGCATTGAATGAAAGCATTCACACTGATGAACAAACAAATCCACACATCCAGTGCACTTTCTGAGAAGTGTCATGAATGCAAAGTGCAAGAAATAGAATCTCCTCAAAAAATGATGTAGAAAAACTGGATCTCCACAGCATAACAATGAAATGTTACCCTCGTATAACATCATGTACAAAAATCACCAAAAATAGATTCAAGACCTAAAAGTATGACCTCATACTATATACCTGCTAGAAGAAAGCACAAGTAAATCTGTAGTTATTGTTCTGAACAATGAGTTTTTTATTTGATACCAAAATAATGCATGACAAAAGCAGCAATTGGGAAATGGTACATATTAGAGAAAGCCTACCACAACACTGAAAACAATACTGTAAAAGAAACCAAAATATTCATAGCATATATCAGTAATACAGAGTTAATATTAAAATTCACAATGAAGCTGTGCAACTCTATAGTAAGGAAATGAGTAGAAAAATAAAATAAAAACATCAAAGGACCTAAACATACTTTCTCAGGAAAAGGTAGTGAAAAAGCCAATAAATACCCAAAATTTGCTCAAAATCTCTAATCCTATGGCAATTCAAATCAAAGTTATAGTGAACTAGTAATCCACCTTATTAGACTGGTCATTTTCAGAATGTTTGAGGATAAAAGAAGTTGTGTAAGAGGAGAAAGAAGAACAAATGTGCTCATTTATAGGGATATAAATCAGTATAGCCATTATATGAAACAATGTGGAGTTTTTCAAGAAAATTACATTAAGTTATCTTGTAATTTGGCAATTATGCTTCTTTGGACATATTCAAAGGATATGAAATCAGCACATATTTCAAGAAAAGATCTCAGTACTCTTATTTCATTGCATCTTTATATATGACATGGAAACAAATATTGCTAACAAATGGATAAAGAAAATGTACATACTGATATCTATTTAAGTGTACCTGTCTCTAATATCTATCTCTATCATCAATTTGTATGCATATAAACATTAAATGGAACAGTGCTCAGCTATAAATTGGTAATCCTGTCTTTCATGACAGCTTAGATGACCCAGTTAGTATGCTAAACGAAGTAAGCTAGATGCAGAATACAGTAAATCTCATTTATATATGGAACGCGAAAATGCCAAACCCACAAAAACAGGCAGAATGGTAGTTTCCTGAGGTAGCCATAATGAAGTGTGGGGAAAATGATGGTCAAGGAGTATAAAGTTTCAGTAATACATAAGTTTTGAAATCTAATGTGCAGCAAAGTGATTGTAATTAACAAATTGCAATGGAATACCTGAAATTTGATGAAAAATAGTTGTGTTAAGTATTTTGAAGTGGTTGTTTTTCAGTCTACATGCACGAAGCATCAAACTGTATATACCTTAAGTGCACCCAGTGTTCTGTTAAATATAACTCAACTCTAAAAATGGGAGATATGGTATACATTCTTTAACACCCAAAATAATCTAATTAAGTATTTGGACATTATTCAGACCAGAATACATAACTTAAATATTAAAACCTGAATTTTACCAGCCTTGGAATTGGAAGGACTCCCAAGTTACAAACTGAAAGAAGTTTGGATTGTTCTGCAGGATTTTTTGGCTTGGCAAGATATATGTTAAGAGTCTCAAAGTCAATATGCTGAGCTACAGTAAAAAATGTAGGTAAAATGCATACCTTGAAGTACTGCTACATCCAATTAGTAAGCAATTCACACCTACTTCACCCTTGATACACTAAAAATGCCTTCCAGAGGTCACCTTGCATCCTAAATTTATCTTTTCCACAAAACATTGATTATTCCATCTGTAAAACAGTGTTTTATTTCTCCACAAAAGAGTCTTGATGTATTTTTAAAAACGATTGTCTGTACTTCCAAAGGCTCAGTGATAAATGGGGTTGGATTTAAGACATATATACTTTATGAAGTCAGATGCATCTTGTCAGAGTTTTCTATGGAACATCTTATATCACTATTTAAAGGAAATTGGGAATGTGACTCCTGTTATTTTTAGAGACAGAGCAGGGACTTCTTTGAGGCATCTTTCATGCACACTGACACTATAGTTACAGTAACTTTACAAGTAAGGGCTTGAAAAATCTTCAGAAGAGAGACTAAAAAGTTTAGAGAGCTAATGTATAGTGGGAACTACAGTTAATAATATTCTGAAAAATGCTGGAAATTTTCTAAGCAATACTTTAACACAAAAAACAGCTATGTAAGGATAATGAATATGCTAATTTTTCTTGACTATAGTGACTATTTTACTGCACATATGTACACATGCATGTGTTATACACCTTAAATTTATACAGTACAATGTTTTATAAAGTTGTTGGCTTCATCCAAAATCACACATTTTCTCATTAATATTTAAGAAATAGCAATTAAAGCATTTTGGATCTACTACTTTGATAAAGGGATAAACCCAAATGACATTCCTTCTGTTGAGAGAAATGAACACATGATGTGTTCTCATGACAGTTTGGCAGTGCCTAGCATTAGTTTCAGAAACATGCCTAATTTTAGACTCAGAATGTTCCTCGAAAAAATTAAAAAGAAAAAATCTTGAGAACTGTATGACAGTATTTTCCTAAAATGATTTTCATTTTGTTAATCTTTATATCACTAACAAATACAAATACCTGCTTTACAGTAGAAATTGCCTATGTATATATTTATACAATGAAGATAGAATACAAAATAAAATAATATTCAACTTATAAATATTGTGGAAATGATTGCATTGACAGAGAGAGATGTTTATTATTGAAGGAGCATACATACTGTTAAAAACAGTATGAATCAATAAGAATGTTTAAAATGATACATATTAATGTAAATAATAAATAGGAGATTTTATTCTTTCCTTAACATGTTTTCAGTATGTCTTTTTCTTTTCTAGAATATGGTCCAGGATATTGCATTTAGTAGCCACACTTGTTAGGTATGGCTGATGCATACTGCTTTCTTACTCTTTCTTGTTCTTCATGTCTTTGATACTCCCGTGGAATATTGGCCAGATGTTTTGTAGATGTCCTTAAGTTGGGAATTGTGTGATTAAAAACTCTCATTATTATTTAAAAGGAATACCCTTTTCGCCTCCTCTCAGGAAGGCCTGTGTTAGTAACGTGACTTATTGTTGGTGATGTTACTGGTCACTGTTAGAGTAGAGGGCATCTTTCAGATTTCTCAAGCAGCTTGACTTCCCAACCTGTGCTCTCAGCAACTTCTCTGTTATATAGACACCCAAAATCTTACCTACAAAGGAAGTACTACTTTTTAAAGTAGGAAATAAGCAATGGAGAGTTTTCTTCCCATACAATATAATTTTTTTCCTGGAAACAAAAGAGAAGTGGTAAATATGGTTTTTTTAAATGTGGTCACGTAAGTCATTCTGGACTTCTGCCAGATTTTTCCTGTACTTAGCACTCTGATTCATTCAAAAGAATATTATGAAATGATGCTTCTAACATTGCCTCTTAGAAGTCTAAAAATACCATGAAAGAGGTACATGAAATATTTTATACACCCAAACATGTTAATTTCCTTAGTTTAATGATAATTGATGTAGTTATCTACTATCAAATGGGTGAGTACCAAGTTCAGATGATTCATAGAAGTGGGAAATCCAAATTTTAAACATTTGTAATAATACTTATTAATTGGACAAAGGTAATGAAAGTTTAATGTGGCAACACTTAAAACTTAGAAGAACAAAATCTAGAATATTTGATTATAAACTATTTTGACAATGGTTTGGTGAAAAGACATATCCCAGTATTTATGGAAAAGCACTTTGATACCACACTAATGAGAGTAATCATACACTATCTTTCACATAAAACAAAATAATCTTTTGGAATCAGCATTTTCATTTCCATTTTATATCTTCAATAACTCCATCTGTATAAGAGAAATACTGTATATGTAATAGCATATGTACTAAGTTATTTCATGTGTAAGAAATATTCTTCATAGTAAGAATTTAGTTAAGTAAATTTTTTTGTCAGTTAAGAAAAGGCTAAGTAGTTTATGTGTGTAACGGAAAATCTCCAAGGCTAAAATAAAAGCAAATTGTAGAATAGCATGAATGGATGCTGCTATTTGAACTGGATATTAAGATCACTCTCTGGTTGATTTAGAGTCCTCATGCTTGAGAATCAACAGGCAAAGAGATATACTGTGCTGGCTCAGTGGAGTGATTGTAACTAAAAGGGAGAGTGGATTAGAGCTACACAATTGAGGTAAAGAAGATCATGTCTGGAACATAAGAGATCCCTCAGAGTATCTATCAGCATTACCCTACCTGGTGACATAGGCCAGTACAAAACTACCCCAACCTACTCCAGGCAGAATGATTAGTGATCCAGATCCTTCAAAACTACACATTTGGGATTGGGGATGTTGCTCAGTGGCAACTCTCTGAGTTCAATTCGCAGACACTACACACACACACACACACACACACACACACACACACACACACACACACAAGCTGGAGTTACTCTAACCCTATTTTGTAAATAACTTGAAGATCTAAAATCCATATTAAGATTAAGAGAATATCGAATGGACAATAGAGGAAGGTGTTTAATAGTAGCTATAATCACATGACCATTCAGAAAAATGAGGACTAACAGTCATTATTTATTCTTTACTATAAACATGCATGTTTTTGTACACATATGAATGCATACATTCACTGATACATAGTATATATACTCTTTTATTCTCCTCTCTGTTAAAATGTTGGAGACATTATATTCTTGCTGGACTTGTTTCCCTGAGCCTTCATTTCCATAGCAGGGAGTCACTGTGTACATTGACTTGAATTAATCAGCTGACTAGTTCTAATGACTTCACATTTTTGTTGATTGTGGAATACATTTGATAAGGTGAAATGGTTAAGTGGGGCTCAATCTTGGGATGTCTTAGGGAAATAATTGTAGTCTATGTGTCACAGTTAGCACAGGTGTCAACTTGACAGTTGAGGGCTTGAACTCTGAGCACATTTGTGGAGAATTAATGATTGGGTTAAGCCCAGAGCAAACCTGCAGGAGATTGTCTGGCTGATGGGGCAGGCACAGGCAGGTGGATTAGACTCTGGAATAAATATAGAGAGCTGGTTGAGAGAATTGGCATTCTTGTATACACTTGGCCAGACATGCTGGTCTGGCAAGTAAGGATCATCCCTCTCTCAGCCATTATGTAGAGATGGTGTGGCCAGTTCCCTTGGCCCTGGTGTTCGTACATGCTCTCCCATCAAGCTGGACTATGAATGGTAACTGGACTGTCATAAGAAAACAAACACTTTGTTCCTTTAAGCTGTTTGATGGTGATTTATCAGCAACTGTGCAGGCGAACTGCAACATTATGTGAATAGAAAATTTATGACGTGAAAATGACTTGTATAACTTATAAAAACTTATATGTGTGAGCCCACTCATATGCACTTAGTTTATTGTGTCAATATATATGGGAAGGCCGTGACACCTTTAGGAGGCGGAGTCTTGATGGAGGCTGGCCTTGAGGTTTTGTAGCTTCCTCTCAGTTTATTCTTGTTCTCTCTGCCTGTACAATGTCTGCAGTGACCTGAACCAGCCTCCTGCTTCTGCTTCCAGTCATGCCTTCTGCTGTGTGATTCCTACCAGAATAGACAACATCCCCTCTGGAGCACAAGAAAAATAGATCTCCCTTCTCCCTTAACTTTGAGTCTAACTCTTGTCTCAGCAATATAAGAACCACAGCACTGCCAATGGCACATGCCCAGCACTGGCTAATGGCACATGCCTGGTCACTTGCTAATAGCACATGCCTGGGTAACTGCTGGAACAAGGGCAATATATCAATAGAGGAATAAAGGAGTGTTCCTCCTCTCCATCCAGCGTTAGTCTTCATTAGCCTCTAAGGAAGTGTGAGATTATTTTCCTGTTCTTTGGTATAATGTCAATAGGTCAAATCTTGTGCAGGTTTCATGGAAATAGATATGGCTGCCCTGAGTTCATGGATATACCATTGTCATGTATAGAGGATACCATGAAAGCAGGTATATGGTGGGAAAAGGAAGGGAATTGAGATTGAGCAATGAAGGATAAAAATAATATGAGTTTATTGCATTTATGTATAAACCCTAAAAGAAAATAAATGAATTAAAAATTTAAAAAGTCATGCAGTAATGTTGAATGATTTCACTAAAGGTGTCAGTTATATTTTTGAAGATTAACATATTTATGTATGCACTAAGACCCTTTAGTTAATTTTGGGAGAGCTTACATATTAAATTTATACTTTATGTCACCTGAGAGTGAACTTCTCACTTCTGCTGTCCTGTCTCTGTTCTTCCCTTTCTTGAACTAGGTCATCACTGATAAAGCATGGGGTGTGTGCAAAGCAGAAGGTAATGAAGTTTTATGGAAGCTAGTTTCTGGGTCAGCTTTTCAGTTTCATTTCTAGTACATTTCCAACTTAATGAAGACAATGAAATATGTTTACCTTGATTTTGAGAAGACAGAGAAAATTAATGAGCTATAATTTAGTATGTAGAAGAACATATAGGCCAAAGATTAAAAAATCTACATGTAAAACATTGAAATGGATATTAATTCAATCAAAGCTGAAATGAATGGTTATATTGAAATGGATATTAATTTAATCAGTTTGAAACAATCAGTTCTAAATTTATCTGAGAATAAACCCTTATCATGCTGATCCAAGAGTTATCAAGTTTTAATGTAAAAAAACCCAAACTTTATTCTGGAAGTTCTACATATAAGGTAACAGCTCTCTACATCATGAACTAAACTTTATCAAGTCTCTGGTGTGAACATTGTGTTTTCATCTTTATCAATATTTGACATAGACCTATATATATACAATTTCCAGAGGAAGAAACCACAATGCTGGTTTATTGCATAGTGGTCAACCCACAGAGACTGCATTAAGATTTACTTTTAACGGCTTATACCTTACCATCTTAAATACAAACAGCTGAAAAACAACATGAGTAGAAATGACATATTTAATTAAATGAGAAGAAATGATTTCCCATCAAGGCAGCAATTATGGGATAACAATTCTCAAACATGAATAGCATGCAGATTAAAGGAAAGCTAATTTATGGAATTATAGTGTTGATTTTATACATCCTTGCAAGTTAAAATGTGCAAAGATGAAACTAGGTGTAAATTGTTTATATCATTGGTTATTATGACAAAATATAAATTAAGTACCAACAAAATTATAAACCATAACACCCAATCAAGAAATAGTACATAACATTTAAACCATATTTTGTAGAAATCAATTTGCTCTTGACAGTTATATTTATCTATCTATCTATCTATCTATCTATCTATCTATCTATCTATCTATCTACCTACCTATCTACCTATCTAATCTATAATGTTGAATGCCAGGATTTGTCATTTTTAGATTCAGAGGACTTGCATGCTTTGTGCTGGTGCAAGCTTTCTTATGTGTGCTCTGAAGTTTTATGATTCTTATTTTGTTCAAGAAATGTTATTATTTTTTCTTTTACTTATTATAAGTGAAATATTTTATGTTGATGACAGTTTTATTATTTAATTTAATAAAACACAATCATAGTTTAATAATTCTGACTTATTTTAAGCATAATAATGAATTATAACCAATTCTTATTCTCTGCTTGTAATTTCTCAATATCAGTTCCAAATGCTTTCAAATGTTTTCTTGTTTTCTGGTGTTTATGTCTTATATCAGAAATTACAAGTTGCTAACAGGAGATAACCATCTTTTCTTTCTTTCTTTCTTTCTTTCTTTCTTCCTTCCTTCCTTCCTTCCTTCCTTCCTTCCTTCCTTCCTTCCTTCCTTCCTTCCTTCCTTCCTTCTCTCGCTCTCTTTCTCTCTCTCTTTCTTTCCTTCTTTCCTTTCAAAACAAATGAAACCTTAATTTTGTTAGAGTTGACAATATATCCAGCTAAAACTTAATTTTTGCCTTTCCTTGCCAAAGCAACTCAACCTATACATCATATCTTATATACAAATTAAGTGACTCATGTCTACTTGAGAAACACAATATTATAAACCAGAAAAACACTGGTGATAGCATGTAGGGTTCGAAAAACAATAACTTATATACTATAGTATGTATGTACACACAATAGAATGAATGAATTTTGAAATAAAAATGTATACATTTGGCCATCATCAGAATCTTAAAGTTGAAATGTACCTTGAAGAGAATGAAAAAAAGTCAAATGTAGAGAAAATATTTGAAACCATATATTTTCTAGAGAAATTATATATAGAACATAGAAGAGCACTTAAAATTCACTATTAACAAAATAAATAGATTTTTTTTTATAAAAGGGAAAGGTGATGGGGTTAAAGTGGTTGCCACAGAAGCAAAAGGACTAGAGTTTGGATTCCCATATCCTACATAATGCTAAAAATGCAGCCCACTTGTAATTTTGGCCTTAGAAGGCAAAGCGTGGGAATCCCCAGGGACATTGTTTAGCTAAATTAGTTCTGTGGATGACCTCTAGGTTTAGAGAAAGAGTCTCAAAACAGTAAGGCAGAAGAACAACTGAGGATGATTTCTTACATCACTCTCAGGCTTACACATACACACGCACCATACACACACACACACACACACACACACTCACGCACACACACACACACAAATGCATGCACACATTTACATACTCCTTCTTTCCACCACATACGAATGAAAATGGAAAAACAGGGAAAGATTTTTGGATAATGTCCAAAATTCACACAAACATCAATAAAATCATTATACATTAATGAAGTATAAGTCAGAGGTACAATATAATACTACTGTATCATACTTAAATGTTTTAGGCAGAAAAGACTGACTTCAAACACTTACATGACAATATTAGATGTTGGTAAGGAGACGAAGCAATTTGAAGTTGTATAACTTAATGATAGGACTATACTTTTTAAGATACGTTTGAAAAGAATTTATCAACAAAAAATTAAGTGTATACCTATTCCAAGATCAAGTCATTATAATGGAACAAAGATAAATACATATTTATACAAATACTTGTATAGCAATGTCCATGCCTTAGAATTGTGATTCCATAAAATATATGGAAACAGTCTAAATGAGCATTCCATAGGTGAAATGGATAAACGAATTGTAATTAATTGAAATCTACATATAAGGGAAAGGGAGAAATGAACCATCTTTTTTACCTTATCTCACTGATAAACACAAATAGATGTATTTTGACACAATATATTTGTTTGCATGTTCTAGAAATTTCTATGGCATACATTATGTATTCCAGTATTACTGGTCTCTTTTATTTAACATAACTATTTGGGAAATTATTCGTCGGTCTTAACCCACCTCAGTATCATGCTTTCCCAGTGGAAAGAGTCCAAAGGTATTAATCTACAGTACTGGAAAAAGGCAGACTATAAAAGACTTCCCAGAATTATTTGATTAACTCGTACTAATGTTAATAAGTTCACAGACACTAGCCATCCACTTTCTTTTAACCACAACTTATACACTATCATTTAAATTTATGCTTCATACAAATACTATTTGAAATTTGAAGTTGCAGTAAGAGTCAACCCCAAGGCTCTAAGTGGTCCCTAAGGAACGTTCTAAGAAATTCTGTGTGATAGAATAATGTTCAGGGATTGCTTTGTTACATTTGCTTTGTATTGGCCCTCTAGCCATCTCTCCACAGTTGACTGATTCTGGACAGTCTCTACTGCTCCAAAGCTCAAATAAAAGAAAATAAGAGTTGCCCAAGTTTTCTTAATTGATTTTCATAGCAAATTTACTTGTCTGCTTATATTCTAACTGTAAAATCTACTTAGATGCAATCTCTTAATGCTTGCTAATTTCATGGCTATTAAATATTAGTAAGAAAAGAATGAAAAGTCACCAAATTGTGTCCTTAAATAGCCATGGTAACTGGGGTATTAGTAATTTTTTTATGCTTTTAGCACTTCATACATGGATGTAGTGGATTTATAATATGTATATATCATAATTCCAATCTGCTCTTCCCATTACAACCCTTTTTCTTCCCTCCTATTTTCATGTCTTTTTGCATGTATATACAACTGGGTTTTATATATCAAAGTGATATATGAATATTAAAGTGAGAAAAATAAGTTTCAAATATTTGGAGGGAGGAGGAAGAGAGAAAAAGAGAATAAGAGAGAGTGTAAGAGTATGACAGAAAGAGAGAGAGAAAGAGCACGCGCACATGTGCGCATGAGAGAGAGTCTCCATTTAACAGAATAGCAATAGCAATAGCAGTGGCTTTCCTCAGCTACATCCTTCTGACCAGACTTACACCTCAGATGTTTCTCCGCTGTAGACTAGACCTTATATCTAATCAGGAAGCAGCTGGCTATATCCATAATAACCATTCTTCTACCAATGCACCTGCTGGAATATCTTGTCTTGCACTCTCTACAGGATCTACAGCTCTGTGGAGTTGGTGATGATCCTTGTCTCTCCACAGCTTGCTAGAATCTTCTGGTATGAAAACTAGGCAGCAGAAAGTAAGCTTCCAGCTCAGTCACAGCCTGATTTCTCCATGTTCTGAAGTGAAGTATGTGGTCTCTTCAACATAAACAATATTAATAAGTAATGTTGTTCTAGTGTAAACCAACACCAGTAGGAAGAGCTTATACTGTTTGCTGGATTGGGTGAAGGGGACCCAGGTACCTTGCTACCCAAAGACTCATAGGGACATAACAGACCTCTGGCGATGGATTTCAATTAATAATTTTAAATGTCTGTGAACATCTTTTCCTACCTTTGTTTCCTGCTTTTGTTTCCTTTTTAACCACTGTTGTGGTATTTACAGGCACAATCTACTTTTAAGCATTTTACTTTGTTTAGTATCATTGATGTCTTATTAAATTATAAAGTTCCAAGAATTTCTCATATGTGTCTGGACCTTGAATTTTTTTTTATTCAATTGTGCGTGTGTATGTGTGTGTGTGTGTGTGTGTGTGTGTGTGTGTAGAACCACGGGCGAATTTGGGAACTACCATGGACCGCATCCACCTCCTCCTTGTTTACTCTGCCCCGGGATTTACAGGCTCTGCCCTACCAGGACCAGAAATGCAGGCAGCCCCTGCTTCCACCTGGCATCTATACGTGGGGTCTAGGATCCAAACTCAGGACTTTCCTGTCTGCAAGGCAGAGGCTTAACCCCTGAGCCACCTCTCCAGCTCCTGGACCTTGAATTTTTTGTGAATGGCTTTCTTATTCTTACTATTTTAAGTTAATGTGTGTGTCTTTCAAATGATTTTAGAAAATGCTCAGAGTTTGACACTGTACCATTCATTCAGCGAAGGCTTTTTACAAGGTGGACAGGATTTCTGAAGCCTCACCTATCTCCTATTCCAGTCAAGTGTCAATTGGTCTCAGGAGTCTACAGCTAAGGGAATACTAAAGCAAAGCATGTGGTAGATGGATAGAATATCCTTGTTTGCCCTCATAAGCCGTGGTATTTATTGACTGTCCCACGTAGTTAGTCACAGGCCTGTGAACAACTAACTCCTCCCCTTGAGGGGCTAGCATGCTTGTCTCTGTTGACTCTGACTTTCTAGGGCCACATGTGGACACAGGAGGCAGGGAATGTCTACACAGGGTCCTTGCTTCTGACAGCTTCCAAACAGTGCTACAATCAGCTCTGCTGAAAGTTCTTCTATCTGTATAAGCAATCTCTACCCCTAGAGAAGAAATATGCACAGCATCCCTGGAGTGGAAATTACCCACTCCTGGGTCACATCTAATCCTTTCCACCTGCATTGCTCTGTTGCCACACTCATCAGATGCTCTTGGCTCCTGATGGTCCTGAGGCTACCACGAAACAAGGGACTCCTGGTTCCAGTATCTCCAAAGCCAAAGTATTCTTCAATTTATCAGGGGACCAATGAATATGCAAATCACAGTCCTCACACGAGAAGCCATTGTTACAGTTCTTACCTTCAAAAAGAATTTTCCTTCATAGTAGCTGGGAAAGTGGGGCCCACTTTATCTCCCCTGTGTTGAACATCCACTAAATCTTTGAAAGGTTCATGAACATACTTAACTTCCTGCATTATTTTCCCTTAGTAATTCCAGTTTGTTACAGATCTTACCACATTTTTAAGTGACTATGACAGCCTCCCTTTCTTGCTTTTCTTTTTCTGATCCCTTCTTGATTGCTTTAACACTCAAGTGGGTCAAATGAATGGGTTCTGATAGGTGCATAAATATATGTCATTATGCTTTTTCTTATTCTTTCTCCATCCTCACTACCCTACTTCTTTCCAGAAAGCCAAATACCCATGGCAATGTCTCTATCTCTGACCATGACAAGTTACACATTCCACAAATATCTTGTGTACTTCAGCTGTGCATGAAGAAACACAGGTACTAGACAGAGAAGCTGCCCATTGAAGTGGGATGGTGTGTCAACATCTCTCCTTTCTGAGGACCACATCTTGGGCTTACTAATTGTAGTAAGCCCCTTTTAATTAATTGGATAACTTTCCTCTAGGATTTTAACACCCCAAGTTATTTGGGATACTTGCTACTCCATGAGACCAGATTTCCAGCACATCCTTCACAGGCAGAAAGAACACAGCAAATCAGCAGGTTGAACACAGAGTGCTGTGATTGGCTGATAGCTTGAAGCCTTCCCTTCCCTTAAATGCTGCTAGTCATTGGGTTTTGTTTTTAAAAATGAAATAACACGTGGCTATTAGCTGTGAGCTGCAGCTTAATGTGATGGCTGCTTTCCAGGTGAACTCTGCAGGAAGAAAAAAAAATTCCTGTTGATTTGAAAGCTAGTTTAAAATTAGAAGTGTGCTTGCTTTTTAAAATCAGATCAGAAATGGTGTGGGGTGTTAGGTAAATGGCACATAAAGACTCCATAAGATTCAACAAATCCATCCAGGGACACATACTGTGTCCAATTTATTTAAAATAATTGCCTTCCTGAGGGGGTACTTATTGAGCTTTTATGATCAGGCAAAAAAGTAATAAAAAATAAAAAAAATTGCCTCCCTGAATCTTGTTTCCCATTGATTTTGTTTAAATATGGCAGGATACAAAATTACCAAATTACATAGTGTCTTCAATTCAGAATTGTATAAAATTTCTAATCTTACTTCTCAACTAGATTTCATGCTTTTCAAGTGCAAGGTTTTATAAGAGCTTGTTTTCTTTATATAATAGAATGATAGAATTTCGAAGAAGAGACTAAACATGGAAACAATATCTACTCATTGGGGTAGCCAGTATTTATCACAATTTCTTAAAATCCACGGTTGTTTCCTTGAAAGAATGATAATAAATGATATCTAGCTTAATTCGAAGTTTGTGAGTTCCAGATAAACAACATAATCCAGAGAGAAAATAGGAAGAGTTGCTTTGCTATGAACTAAGTGTTATCAGAACACAAAGGAGAAAATAATATTCTCACTTATTTAGTTGTAATTATTGAGCTCCTGCCACATGCCTGGTCCTTTCTCAATTGTACAGGATAAAGAGATATTATTGGGAGAGACTAGAATCAAAAACTGTCATTCCTGAAGGAAGGACAAGTTTTCTTGGAGAAGAGAAGATTGAATGAAGTCCTCTAGCTTAAATAGATTTTAAGTTGGCAGGAAACTAAAAAAGAAAGACAGAATTATTTATTTTCTTCACTTCTCACTTACAGTAATTGTCTCCTCAACAGTGTTTATAATGAGGGTGAACATATACGATAATATAGTTTTCCTGGACAATTAGGTTCTCAGTGAGCTATGCTTTAGTGACTTTCTGACTTCTTTCCTTTGTATCATTTATTTCCAGACTCAGCTTCTCCCACCCCTGTTTTAAGCATATACAATAATCAAATTCCAACCCATTTCCTGTTGTTTTGTGGGAGGCTTGTTCAATCTCACACTCTTGATGGTGAAGTTAGTGACCCATTTATAGCCAGATAGTGTCTTTGGACTTTGCAGATGAATATGTGCTGAGCAGAGAGCATGGGGTGGAATAAAGATGAAGAGATTAGTGGTGGCTATATTTCTAGAATATGCTCTTCTGTGCAAAGCTAGCAGGACCCACTGCTCTCTGACAGACTCATTCCTGCTGCCAGAGTGATACTAAATATAAAGTCTCAGCAGCATAGATCAAATAGATGAACTTTTTGGAAAATGAGAGATTTTACATTTGTAATGTCAGTGAAGGAGACTGGGAGTTATAAAGTTCCCACTTGTCATTAGAGTCACGTTTCCAGCAGACTTCAGTAATGTGACTGGGACTATCTCCCGGGGGAGAGCTGGAGTCTTGCTTGCTGCTGGATGCTACAGCTAAATGCTCCATTCTTTGAGCCGGCTGATCCAGTAGTAATCCTGCAGGCTGGGAAGTAGGAGACTGCAGGGAATCAGCATGTCTGCTTGGTGCACCTGTTCATGTCTGAGTTCCTGATAGATTCAAGTCATTCTAAGCATCTCAGTTATCTATCAAACACAAAACTGGTGTCCAATTTGGAGGTGAGCCACCTGAGAAGCCCTGAAATTTGAATAATTTCTTTTCCTAAAACAGCAAAGATCCATGTTGTAGCCTCAGTACTATTTCTATCAGTCTCTGTGTTCACTTAGGCAAACTCCTTACCATTCCTAGATCTAATTACTTCTCAGAATGTGAGATTGATACATCCATGAGGAATTGCATCATGAAAACTGGATCTAGATGATTCAATGACAAGATACCTCATTACTGGCAAGTGCTGCATTATTTTCCTCCCTCATTTGAACAGTAACTTGAGATGTATGTATACCTAACAGGTGCTGCTGGAGGAAGGCATATTAGTGCTGTGTATTAATGGGCAATGGGGGCTGAGTGCTAGGAGACCAAGGTATGTTTATTGATTAATTTGGACAAGCCATTCATTCAGTCACCTATTTATTTGCTGTCTCATGTTAATTATTCATTGTACTAAATATAGATCATTTTCCTTTGATGCTTCTGTTTTCAAATCTATAGAAAGACAATAATAATGATAAAAACCAGCAATTGTAGAAACTTCCTAATGGACTCAAATAGGTAAAGATCTACCAACACGAGGACTATCACCTGACAAAGTTATAGCCACAGCAGTTATAGAGAGATGAATTTGAAGTCATCAATGGGACCGAAAGGCTGGAACATGATTGAAGAAGGTCAGTATGCAGTAAAGAGTGAGCCCTCTGAAGTGGTCTTGGGGTCCTGGAGATTCTTATCAGAGGGTGGTTAGGAGCACCGTCATGAGAGACGGTTATTTTAGGGAAGCTCAGTGAATGCTATGCCGCTCACCAGCTCTGGTAGGTCAGTAGAACACTGCAGTGCTCCTAGTAGGAGGTGGAGACACACCTGTATCCACTTCTGTCATAGGAATCTGCTGTATATCAACTGAATTTTGACAGAGCAACAAATGTTAGGAGGAGCAATACAACCAGCACCCATCGATTTATCAGATGCATATTTTTCAGAAACCTTCAAAATACCCATCGTTTTACAGAAAAAATTGTGTCATCTGTTTAATGACAAAATAACTTCATTCTTAGTGAGAGGGCAGGCTTGCTCATTTTCCTTCACAAGCGAAGTTAAATTTTGGAAATAAGTGCATGTTGCTTCATTTAACTTCTCATGCATGTGGAGAATCACGTTCTTTCTTCAGATGGCAAACCAAACACCTATCTCAAGTTAGTATTTCAGCATTGCTACTGAGTCTTATGTCTGGGCACCTATCAAATTGCCTGTGGGATGTGTTTTCACACACTGCTTTAGTTGCTAATTCACATATTCAAGCTCCAGGCAATACATGTTCGTATCACCTGAATGAGGAAATGTGTGTCTGTGAACTTAAAAGTTCTAAAAGAAGAAAATCAAATACACCCCTATAAAATGCTAGAATTGCATTAAAGAATTTGCATCTAAGAATTTTATAGCTTGAAATAAAATTTCTAATTGTTTTTAGAAAAAGATTTCCGGAATACTAATTTGCTTGATATATATATTTAATTATTTCTGAAATAGATACTAGACAATCATTTGAGTATATGACTCTAAATCGACTGAAGACTCATCTCAAAAACTGATGCAGTTGGGTAAGTCCTGTGCTGACTTGAACTCCAAAGTCCCTCAGATTCAATTAAGTAAAGAAGCTCATCTTCAAGGAATTCTATGATATATTGAGAAACTATGATTACAAAATAATACTTATGATATTATGTTTTTATTTATAGCATTCTGCATAGTTTTGCTTCTAAGTTAGTTAAAAAGACTTCAGAAATATATGTTCATCCAAAGACAAATACAAAACAGTATTCCTGTTTTCAATCCAGCAATGACAGTTTTAAGAGGCATTTGAAAATATTCTTCATGAGTTCATGGGAAGTTCAAGATCCAGTTATCCATATCATGGCTCATTCAATACTATGTTCTTGGTTAGACTTCCAATGCAGGATAGTAAAGAGGTGAACACATTATCTTCTCCATAAAACAGCTATAAAATGAAACCATTTAAAAATATAATTATGGTATGGCTCCAGAAATCAATCCAGGCAAATAAAAATTTTTAAAGTATGTGAATACTGGTGAATATTGGGTAATTAGAAACATACCATTTCCTCTTCATCATCTCTGACTGGATAATACAATATTTTCAATATATTAAGAAAAGCCAGGTATGAAAGCCAAACTTGATTTAGAGTTGAGTAAAAAACTCATTTACTTTGTGGTAATAATGTCAGGAAAAGGGACAAAGTTTGTGGAAAATGTGTGAGAAAGATGTCAATCTACTCACTTTAGGTTACACTCATTTGTAGTATCCTTAAATATGGTAGACTGGTTGGAAAATGAGGAAAATATAATATGAAAAATATATATGCATATATATATGACAATTGATGAACAAAATAAAATAACTCAGAGATCTGTGGAATAATATTAATGAAAATCCCACAACATGAGAAAGGAAGAAATCAGAAAGAAGAAAAACAATTAGAGCAAATGCTGACTGAAAAATCTTCAAATTTGATGAAGCATTTTCACCTCCAGTTTGTGAAAATGCACTGACCCTAATACATAGCTCCTGATAAATATACATTTATTCATACATTTTTGAAATTTAAAGACAAAGCAGAAGCTTGATATCTGGAAGAGAAAAATGAATCATCACTTTTGCAATAATGCTAATGGTTGATATTTCATCAAAACACCGGAATCCAGAAGGGAGTCAAATGACAAGCCAAACCTACTAAAGGAATCAGCCAGAGAATTTCATATGAAAATGAAATAATTATCCATAACCCATGTTCACATGCTTACTTGATACAACTCAGAGATCATAAATGTTTGTATCAGTGACATTTGTAAATTTCAAAATCTTGAAGCAATCTGCCTCTTGTGCTGCATAGTTAATTTGTGGTAGATCCATACATGGAACTACTGATAATTTACTGGAACAGTTATGTTAGGGGCTGGAGAGATGTCTTAGAGTTATGTCTTTGTCTCCAAGTAAAAGGAACTGGGTTTGGATTCAATGTCCCAGGTAAAAATGATAAGGAGAAATGGTGCACTTCCAGTCCTGGAAGGTAGAGCGTGTAAAATCTCAGAGCAAAGAAATATGGAGATAGAGGAATCAGGATGATTCACAAAGTTACCCTTGGGCCTCACAGACACATACCATGCCCTATTTTACACATAATTACATACCCACACTTCACTTCCCTCTTCCACATATATATTCACAATTGCACTTGTAAAAGAGATATGCTTGCTAAAGTAAGCTAGAATAAACAAAAATCACATTTAATGCTTAATCATGTTATCATAGCATGTTAAGTTTCACTGAAACTTTTTATTTTCTAGAATATATTAAAATGCATCTTTAATGAGTAGAGAACAGCTAGACTGAAAGAAATGTTTCCATTTTCCTACTGATATTTGTGATGTCTACAATGAGTAAGGTTTCTAATT
Source organism: Typhlomys cinereus (assembly GCA_023101885.1). Lineage (NCBI taxonomy): Eukaryota > Metazoa > Chordata > Mammalia > Rodentia > Platacanthomyidae > Typhlomys > Typhlomys cinereus. The sequence continues at coordinate 1,198,363 of JALPQD010000198.1, forward strand.
CTTTAAGAATTCTAATTCTTTAAGAAAAGCTCATAAAAGAAGCTTAATTCAACCTTTCCAATAGCAGGACTTGTAAAAACATGAAAAAACACTTATCTCCTGTTTTAAAAAAATCTAAATCTTTAGTCCTGTATAGGAGTCACATGGAGCTACAACATTGGCACCTGAAGTGGGTGGAGATTCGGGTAACTGAAGATAACTCCACAGGGCTACATAGTGAGATGATGTTCTTCTCAATGGGCATTAAAAATCAGTAGAAATAGGATTCAAACTTAAGTTTGTACAACACATGTAGGAGGGAAAATGCAAAGAGGAAGGATGTAGAGTGAGAGAACCCCAGCAGTTAGGCTCGCTAGTGTGCCAGTCGTTATTGCTCCTCTTGGGGAAGTCAGGTGCACTGCCTGAGTGTTGAGCTGTGAGGCTAAGACGGCCTCACACCTCTTTTATATACAATAATTCCTTTGTCTGTTTTCTTTTCTGGTCTAAATGTTCCTTTCCTTGACATCTTATTAATGCACCTTTCTGGGGAGTCTTGCAAAGAAAGAAATTCACCCTGAGAAAGATATCTAACCAAGTCTAATATACTAAACTTCCCTGTGGGTCAAAGCTGAGAAGCAAACTTTTTAAGATTTTTTTCCAGTTGGCAGCAGTTTTAATAGGACAGGTTTCTATGGTTAAAGCAAATATTTTCCTTTCTTTTAACAGTAAATTTGTTGATGACCATTGACATACAAAATATTCCCTTTAGAGGAGGCAGAAATTTGAGGTTAGTTGAGTATTGCTAAGTGTTCAAAATAGAGGATGGTTCAGTGTCTTCCCCCTTTAACCTGTGAACAAAGCATATGGAACATGCGAAATGACTCAGCGAGTTAAGGAACTTGCTTCTAAACTTGATGGGCTGAGTTAGATCCCAGGGACCAATAATGCTAGAAGGAGAAAACCAACTTCTGAAAGCTGTCCTCTAACTTTAAATATGACTCTGGGGGCTGGAGAGGTGGCTTAGGGGTTAAGCCTCTGCCTTGTAGGCAGAAGGTCCTGAGTTCGGATCCTAGTCCCTACATATAGACGCCGGGCGGAAGCGGGGGCGGCCTGCATTTCCGGTCCTGGTAGGGCGGAGCCTGTGAATCCCGGGGCAAAGTAAACAAAGAGGAGGTGGAGGCGTCCATGGTGGTTCCGGAATTCGCTTGTGGTTCTACACACACACACACACACACACACACACACGTGCACACACACACATGCACAATACACACACATACACATGCACACACGCACAATTGAGTAAACAATAATAATAAAAAAGAAATTATAAAAAAATGACTCTGGTATGTATGCACACACACACTCATGGTAAATAAGTGAATGCAAAAACTAAAAAAACATCTAATTAAAACAGAGCAGGGTTTTTTTTACAATCATTTAAAATATCTTGAAAGATAAACACTTTCAGTTTCATAGTTTATATGTGATTACAATAGTTCAGAATGACTTTCAAAATTCATATATATACATATATGTATATATAGTCATCAATAACTAAGGAAAAGCTACTGTGTAGCTGAAATACAAACTTCAATAAATGCAATTGCTTCCAAAGTTTCTCTTCAAAAAAGATAACTTTTAATGAGAATAAAGCTTTGACATTGCATTGCTACCAACTCTCAACAGTTGGGATCTGGTGAAATTAAAGAGCTGTTCAGATAAAGAGATTGTAACACGAGCTCAAAGGCAACCCACAGAATGGGAGAAAATCTTCACTAACCACATATCCGATAGAGCTCTATTATCCAGAGTGCACAAAGAACTTAGAAAACTAAACACCAAGGAAACTAATGGCCCAATTAAAAAATGGGCTCTGGACCTTAAAAGAAACTTTACCAGGGATGAAATTAAAAAGTCTAACAGATATCTTAAAAAATTCTCCACATCGTTAGCCATCAGGGAAATGCAAATCAAAACCTCTCTGAGATATCATCTCACCCCGGTCAGGATGGCAAAAATTCACAATACAAACAACGCCAAATGCTGGAGAGGATGTGGAGAAAGGGGAACTCTCCTACATTGCTGGTGGGAATGCAGGCTCATACAACCACTCTGGTGAGCCGACTGGAAATTCTTAGAGAGATTAAAGATTGAAATGCCATATGACCCTGCGATTCTACTTTTGGGAATAACCCCCCAAACAGCAAAAATTCACCTCGATAGCACAAGCATGACCATGTTCATAGCAGCACTGTTTACAATAGCAAAATCATGGAATCAACCCAAATGTCCAACAGTTGACGAGTGGATAAGGAAACAGTGGTACATCTATACAATGGAGTACTACTCAGCCATCAAAAGTGATGAATTAATAGAATTTGCTGGGAAGTGGATGAAATTAGAAACAATTATACTGAGTGAAGTATCCCAGTATACTGAGTGAATATATAAGTGCCGTATATATTTCCTAATAGGTGGCTCCTAGTAGCAAACCCACTTAGAGACACTCAAAGATAAATCTCTGTAATACCTACAGTAATTGCAAAGATTATGAACAGCAGGGATGGGGAAGGAGGGACACACCAGTAACAAGGAGAGAGGGGACCATGTTACAGCAGAGCAAATAAACCACCATCAAGGACTGCAAGTAAGTAATGAGACATCTGGTTAAGTTCACAGAATTTCCTTCCTGATCATTTACAACGGATGGGGTATGATCTTACCAGAAGGGGAGGGCGTATAGTCTGGCAGATAGAAAGTAACCATTTTCCAAATGGGCGATTGACTCCTCTCTCACCGCGGTTTCCTACTTTTATTGCATCTACCTTTGAATATACTCTTATAACAAGACTCTACTTTAACAGCTTTTTATCTCTGGCCAGGGGGCGATATCCAATACCCATTAGGATGGAGTGAAGGGCATTGCAGGAGCAGCAAAACTGAAAAAGAAAATCAACAAACCATAATCCAGAACATCAGAGACTCTATATCAACCACCTGGAACTAGGCCAGCCTAATCTTTCCCCATCCTGAAGCTCAGGGAAATTTGCGGAAGAGGGGGACGGTAAGATTGTAAGAGCACAAGAATGGGAAGAGTAATGATATGCAAGATACTCCACACAAGTTAGGGCTGAAGCAATCATATTTGGACTTTGCATGCCCTGCACAATGTCCAACACACTATTGACCCCACAAAGTCTAGCACTTGCTAAAGGCACTAGGATCCTTGGCAGTAAGGGATTGACCGCCACAGTAGTGTTCCTATGCTTAAGGGAACACGGGATAGGGTTCTTGGAAATGCCACTGTGTCCTTGCACCTCATCGGAGAGGATGACCCAGAGTAGAGTCTGGCATGCACATTAAAGGATGCTCCGGGGATGGGAGGGGGAGGCACTGAAGAATGGGGAGGGAAGGGGGAGGGGAGGGGGGCACAACAGGGTGGGGTGTGGAGGGACTGAAGGGACCGGTGTACCTGTTAAGTTTGTATGAGTGGTAATAAAAAAAATATATATATATTAAAAAAAACCTTTGACATTGGAAAGCAGTTAATCTCTGCTTTACTTCTCAGTCATGGTGTTAGGACAGAAATTATATATTTCTAAAAGTAATAATGTGTTTTTCTTGTTTGGCCCAAAGCTTCTAGAAAGGTAAAAAGTAAAGTGAAAATAACTATTTCTACACCACAAACTTTGTCCTATTCTTAGTGCTGAGGAACATACTGAACATGTAGTTTGGATTTCCATCCCACCAAATGATTAAGTTTGATCAAGGGTCATTGATAAATGTTTTTAAGTATTAAGGATGAATTATTTTAAAAAATTTGACATGAGAGTTAGATAAAATTGTGCTATAAATTTTTTCAAGGAATAGTTTAAGTTGTAGAATTTTAGTTTTGGGTGCTAAGAGTGGGAGTTGTCTCTTCCTTGAATGTCTCAGGGAAATTCAATTTCCATTTTTGGCTTACAAGACCCCAAAGCTGCAATTAAATGACTGGACTTTAGACCCAATTCTTCCTTTCACAGTTAACTGTAGCTTCAAAGACACTTTATTTTATAATATTTTATTTATTTATTCCAGAGTGGGGACAGGAGGGAGGGAGGAAAGAAAGAAGGGAGAGAGAGAAAGAGAGAGAATACTGGCATGCTGCATTGTACTGGTGGTGAGAACCCAACTCTGCAAGTCAGTTTTCTCTTCCTACCATGTGGGTTCTCCTGGCGATCAAACTCAGGTTGGTAGGTTTACAAGCAAGTGCTTTATTCACTGAGCCATCTTACTTGCCTCCCTAAACCATTTGTCATCATATGTAGCTTTTAGCTAAGATTTCATTGCTGAAACAGAAGGTGCTTTCTTCAAAAGGGAGATCGTGAGGTTGATATACTTATTTCAGACTTTTGAGAGTTGGTAGAACTCTATAAAGTTTGGTTCCCAAATTCTATTGCAAAACCTATGTCAACAGAAGATGACAATTTTGAGAATCTTTCAACATTACTTAAAGTGTTTTTGTTCTCTACTGCTATGAGTACCATGATACTCTTTTTTTGTTTTCAAAGGAAATAATAGCCATGATAATATGACTCTTTTCCTTTCCTGTCCTATTTTTATAGATTCAATGGCCCATTGAGGTAGCCTGGGATAATCTCTTTGTTTTTGTGATTATTTTAACAACCTTAATTTGTCTATAATGTAAAGTTCCTTAAATATGTTGCTCAACATATTTACAGGTTTTTCAGGATTAGGATATTTGGAGGAAGGGAGTTTTTGTTTACTACTAAAAAGAGGTGGCTCTGAAGGAAAAAGAAACTTTGGCACTCTGGACTCTGATCACAGGTATGCGTAGTCACTTATAGTTCATTTCATTTGAAGAAAGTGAAAGAGAAGTAGCAGAGAGGAATGAATCTCTCATGTTCAAGGGAATAGAACCATTCTTTCAATATTCTGTTTATTGGAATGCTCCATGAAGATAAACGAATCAAAGTGCCTCTCTGAGTTTTATGAAGTTCTGATTACTGTGTTGATTGAACCTGGCTGGAGAGGTGGCTCAGGGGTTAAGCCTCTGCCTTGCAGGCGAAAGGTTCTAAGTTCGGATCCTGGATCCCATGTATACACGCTGGGCGGAAGGGGGGGTGGCCTGCGTTTCTGGTCCTGGTAGGGCGGAGCCTGTGAATTCCCAGGCAGAGTAAAGGAGGAGGAGGTGGAGGCGGTCCATGATGGTTCCCGAATTCGTCCGTGGTTCTACACACACACACACACACACACACACACACACACACACACATGCATGCACACACGCATACACGCACAACTGAATAAATAATAATAATAAAGATTTTCTCTATATAGCTCAGCATGAAGCCATTTGTGGGGACCAAGAGTCCCATATAACAGAAACATGCACGTTAGAGAAAAACATGCCTATATTTCAGGAAGCACAACTTCAACTCAGACCTAATTTGTTCTCAATTCATAGTCACATAATTTTGTGACCACATGTTAATTCATAAGATAAAAAGTAAATTGTTAATAGTTGCTTTCAAAATCATATTCCTCTTCTTTTCTTTCTTTTTATACTCTTCTTTTCTTATCCTTCAAAACAGTGCTAGGAAAAAGATACCTAAACTTTGAAAATTAGTCAAAATATCTGGCTAATTTCGCATATAAGTGAAGGTCACCCTTCTTTGAGTATGATGTCATTAATTTCCCTGATTACAATTAATTAAATTTCACAGCAGCAGCAGAGATGGTTGTGAGCTTACAGGTTTTCAAATAGCACCAATGTCTAATTAACCTTTAATGAAACACACAGTCCCAAAGATAATGGTCTTGTTGATTAATCAACTTTGTATGTAATATAATAATCTTAACTTCTGAAATACCTTCTTCATTATACTGGTTCTTTCACTGATAATAAGCTATATAAAATTCACATTTAAATACTGAGAGACAGTTCAGGATTTAAACCTCTCCCTTGCAATCAGAAGGACCTGGGTTCAAATCCAAGATTCCCCATAAAAGCAACAGGCAGAAATAGTGGTGTCCTGCTATTCCAGCCCTGGTAGACAGGGCCTGGGAAACCTCAGAGCAAAACCAGAAAGAGGTAGAGCAATGCAGGCTGATTCCCAAAGTCACCCTTGGGCCTCCACAGTTACACGCAGTGCCTTCTGATAAACACATACACACACACACACATGAAAATAAATTTAAAAATTATTTAAAAACATTTTCATACTATTATCATCTTACTATAACTTGAATAGTATGCCCTTGTAGCATGTTGACTCAATTTTATAGCTCCCTTGTCACTAGCAGATAAATAAACTTATTAGTAAAATGCTGATATTGATAATATCTGTTCTGTATATCTTATGACGCATTCACAATGGTATGAAATATTTTATCCAAAACTCATGAGGACCTTATATGAACACTGCTTACTTCAAGTTATACCAATATATGATATTATTATATATCACAGTAAAACAAAAAAAACTCATGCTCACTTATGTGCTATTTATAGTCTGGTTACAACTAGTCTGAAGTCCCCATGGATGAGTGTGAGGAGTAGAGCTGAAATGCAGGCAGTATGGACCTGAGTGGTAGAAGAACATGGTGAATGAGGCCTTCTCCTCTCATGGTGGCCAATAATTAAAAAGAGAGGAGATGCTGGAGTTTCACTATGCCTTTCAGAGTTAAGGTCTCAAGAACCAACTTCCTCCAACTATTCTCTGCCTCTTAAGGGTTCCATCACCTTCCAATAACGACCTGAGCTGGGGTCTGAGCTTTCAACCATGGGGCTTTGGAGAAGTCTCCAGACAAAAGTTAAAGCATCTTTAGTCAAGGGGTGACCTTCGATATCAATTAGGATGGAGCCAAGGGCGGTGCAGGAAAAGCAAAACTGAAAATAACAACAAATTCAGAATACCAAAGATCTTATATTAATCACCTGGAACTAGACCAGTCAAATCTTTCCCCATCCTAAAGCTCAGGAAACCTTGTGCAAGTGGGGGCAGCAAGATCGTGAGAGCCTAAAGATGTGGAGGACCAATGATATGCAGATACTCCATACAAGTTGGTGCTGCAGTTGCCATAATCTAACTGCATAATGGCTGACATGTCAATGACCCCCCAAAGTCTAGCATGGATCACAGAGGAGAAGGCTCCAGGCAGTAAGATTTTTAAAGGTAAGGTATTAACAGATACATTAGAGTTCCCATTCTTACAGGGAGCCCAAGAAAGAACTCTGGGCTATGCCACTGAGTCCTTACTCCTCACTAGGGTGGAGGACTCAGAAGGAAGTTTGGCATTCACACAAAAGGATGCTCTAGAGGATGGGAGGAAGAAAGAGGAGGCACTGGGATAAGAGGAGTGAGGAAGGGGGGTGAAAAGAAGGGGAAAAGGGGGGAGGAGAGTGCAAGGGGGCAACTGGGGAGTGGGAAGGGAGGGAAAAACAGGGGAGGTACATATTGAGCAAGCTTGTATGATTGGGAAAAATGTGGGAGAAAAAAATTTAAAGTATCAATCTTAAGTATAATTGTTTTTGTTTTTAGGAAGTAGCTCTTTGGCATTCTTTTATCAGAGGAGGAGATTCCTTAACCAATTGTAATGAAACCAAACAATACACTTAGAACTCAGAAGATGAGAAGAGCAGCCAGCCCAAGGCTTCTAAAAGTAAACTTGGAGCACCTCAGGAACATGAAGTCAGCAGTATCGTGAAAAACAGGGATGTACTTTAGGAACAAAGCAGAATCCTTTGGGTTTTGTAGCTCTAGTCAGCTGGAGGCTTTACAAATCATGTACTCATAAAGCAGAGCTTTTGCAGCTCAGCAGAATGGAAATAAAAGAGACCATTAGAAGACAATGTTCTTCACTGATTTGTTCCTCCTCTCTCTTCTTGACTGCTTCCTTGTGTTTGTGGCTGTATAGGTGTTTGGAGATAAAGCACTTCATTTTTTTTAATGGTGCTGGCTCCAAAACAGACATATAAATCAATGGATAAGGGTTTGAAGACCCAGAAATAAAGCCTCTACACATACAGTCATCTCATAGGGACTCAGAAAACTCAATGGCAAAAGAACAGTATCTTCAGTAAATGGTGCTGACAAAACTGGATATCCACATGCAGAAGGTTGAAACTGGACCCTTCCTTGTCACCATGCACAAGTTAAGCACTTCAAATGAGGGTTTGGCATTCATGCCTGCCACACTATAAAAGACATTATGCAATCACTCTACGGCACATCACAAATACATGTTATTTCTTTTGCGCACCATATTATTTGAATTTCAATGGTAAATCAATGTTAAGTATGGTATTTCCATTGCAAATTCAACTTTTGACCAGTGGTTGAGCTTCAGTCAGTTAATTTCTTATGTGAGTGCTTAACCCGTGGACAAGTAGCATTTGAGAATTCATTTTCTTTAACCCATTTGATTCCTCCAATTTCCTCTGTGGTCATGACTCATTTGATTGCTGTTTGCCTACACTTGCTATGCTGAATCTCCAATAACTGGTTTAGGTTAAGAACTGTGAAAAAATAAATTTATTCAGTGGTTATCCTCTGAAATAGCAACTTCAGAATGCTAATTTCTGTATTGTATGCACATTTAAAGGGTATTATATAAGGGAAATCATTTTGATATGATTTTGCTCTATTAGTTATTAAAATACATGTTATTTTCAAGCATGAGATTTATTCTATTTATCGTAGAAATGTGTCTGATGAGAAGCATGATATCATCATTTGTGGTACGAGAAAAATCAGTGATTTTGTAATTGCTTTCTCTTTTAGAAAAACTAAGCGTCAAAGAACTTTTGTGTTTTAACATATCTTTTCACTCCTTCCATGATATAATTGGTAAAGATTTGTTTGATAAAAAAAATCTTCAAAATCTTTCACACACTAATTCGCAATCATTTAGATTCTACTTTATTTGAAAGTTTTTACTTTTTAAATAGAATACTCAGAAAAGTTACATTTTATAAATTTGCATTTTATGTAAAGTACAATTTTATTTCTGATTCTAAGTTATTTACTGTGATTCTTGTATATAAATGTTTCAGCCAATGAATTTTTCTTGGGGATGATGTCTGTATTCATATTTCAGCGCATTCTTTTAAGCCTATCTAAGCCTTTTCTCTTCACTTTTCTCATGCTTTTATTTTTCCTAGTAAAGCATTATTATTCTCATTAAATAGTTTACATTAATATTAGGTCTTAATTCATAGGTTATTCAATACTTCACAAAATAATTTCTGTTTTGAGGTGAAAATTAAATATAACAAACATTATAATAAGCTAAGTATTGTTGTCAATACTAGAATCTTCATAAATCTAGATAACAAATTCCTTCTCAACTACCCCTGATACTCACTTATTCTATTGTGAGTTTACTGAGTCTTCTAATCACACTTGCTGAAAGGAATATGTTTAGATTGCAACTGCCTTATTCCATTTTTATTTATCTATTTTCAATGTAGAACAATCATGTGTTTCACCAATTGTATCTTTTGTCTTGAAAGAAGTAAAAAATATTTTCATAATAAGTTAGGCAAAACCCGATATCCATAACATTATGTTAAATTTGTCTTTAGATTTTTCTTTATGTTCTAGATGTGTTTCAAACACTTCCATAATCATGTTGACTTTATTTTGTTATGAGAAGAAGAACATTTGTTAAAGTAATTTTATTTGATGACTATGATAATATTTTCAGTACTTATTTTATTTGGAAATCACCACCTAAAAATAAATCACACCTATTCTTAAAATGAATCTTATCAGGTTTAAAAGTAATAGGAGTAGTGTTCCTTCCTGTTTTGCTAAAAGCTCCACTAAACTTTTTTCTTAGTTTTTACAAAAACTATACTTCAATGTAAGAACAATAATTTCCTGAAGTATAGTAGATATCAATATTACATGTGGACTATATCTTTGCATATGGAATGCTGCTAGAATTATCTAGAAGAAATGGATTTTCTGGTGATTCTCAGATTTAGGAACACATTTTAAATTCTACATTCTATTGATATAAATAAATTTGGGGGATTTAAAAAGTAAAAATGATAGGCATTCATTTTAGTTTTAGGGAATTTTTTAAAAATTTTTTATTTTTCTTCTTTTATCCATCAGGAATGGCAATACTGTCAGAGGAAGGAACATATCTATCCTCAAATATAACTGTGAATCTAGATGGCTTAAACGAAGCTACCAGATACTGAGAACACCTTGATATCATAAATGAAGGAAGTTAAGTTTAGGTGAAACTAAAGAAACGGAAGGTCCTGAGTTCGGATCCTAGACCCCACATGTAGACACCGGGCTGGGCTGGCCGGGCCGAAGCGGGGGTGGCCTGCGTTTCTGGTCCTGGTAGGGCAGAGCCTGTGAATCCTGTAGCAGAGTAAACAAGGAGAAGGTAGAGGAGGTGGAGGTGGTCCATGGTAGTTCCCGAAAATTCCGCCATGGTTCTACACACACACATACATACATACACACACGCACACACACATACATGCACAATTGAATAAATAATAAATCATAATTTAAAAAAATTAAAAAAGAAAAAAAAAGAATTGATAACACTTGAAAGATTTTACTTTTTTTGGAATTTGATGGTTCTATGATAATTCTTTAAGGCAATTGAAAATGTGTGTTGGAGAATAACATGGTTTCTGTTTGTTCTGGCTGCCGCAGGTAGATGGGAAAATCAGCATGAATGGAGAGACGGTCCACAGAAGGAGGAGGAGGGAAAAGAGGCTCCCACTGTGGCATCTGCCCACTCCTTAACCAAGTCCCAGTTGTTTGAAGGCCTGGCCAGAGTGCATGACTCTCCTGTGGAAGTGAAATAACATTGAGCAGCAGCATTGAGATCAACATCAAGAAGTCAAATTCTGTTCCCCAGGAACTGATGATAAGAACCAACCATTCTTTCCTCTTTAGAATAGCTTTGTCATAGAAGATTGTCTCTAACAAGTGGACAATGACAGTGTTTATTTCTTCCTCCTTGAGTTTACAGTAAAACTCCAAGAAAAGATGGTCTTATGGCCCTTCTTCCTTGTAGTCAGAGTAATGCTGGGCAGCTTTGGGCATGTTCAAATTCATGGACAAGTCTGAGAGTTTCTCTGTAGCTCTTGTATATTTCCTTTTTATTTTCCTCTCCCACATTTTATTTTTTTCCTAATCATACAAGCTCAATACGTCTCTCCCCCCCTCCACCCCTGTTCCATTGTCCGCCCCATTCCACTCTGCCCACTTCCTCTCTTCCTTTCATCCTCCTCCCTCCCTCCCCTTCTCTTGGTGCTTCCCCCTTCCCATGCTAACAAAAGGGGCCTCAGGCTATGTCACTGAGTCCTGAATCCTTACTAGGATGGAGAACTCAGAAGTTTTGGTGCCCACATAAACACATGCTCCAGGGGGTGGGAGGGCAAATAGATTATACTTTTGAAGGCAATTAAGCTGAAATTCTTGTGTGTGTGTGTGTGAGTGTTGTTATTGTTAGAAAAGAAGTGTTGGTTTAAAAGATTTTTAAAGGCTTATTATTTTTGAATATGACAATAATTTTAAAATCTGAAGGGTTAATACTTGGGAGAAATGATTTTTTTCTCATCAATCCAGTGTTGCATTTATCAGTCAGGATGTAATCATGAAGTAGATCACATAATAAATCAAAGACACTGATAAGAATTTCAAGTACTGTGCAGAGGTATTGGAAGAGAAGTAGTTCTTATCAAAATTATTTAAAATCTTAGGTAATGGGAGATTGTACTTTTCAGAAGCAGGGGTTAGAGATACTGTATAGACTAGTCAGAGCAGAATCAATGTCCTGATAGAGAACAAAGGGAGAGGGGAACTATCTCTCAGTATCCATTTTCTGAATGTACCTTTCACTAAACAGAAGCAAAGGAATTCATTTTACTGAGCTCAGCCATGTACAATGAACAGGGATTTCAGAAAGTAGATAGGAGTGGTAGGAGGCGAATGGTGGACTGCTTTTCCCAAAAGAACATATGTCAGATTTTTCAAATGTGACAGAAGACAACATTTCCATTTTAGAAAATTAGGGTCATCATGGTCGAAGGGGAAAGTAAGAATGTCATGCAAACCTTACAAGGAAAAGATTATTCCGGTAGCTGTACTAGAATCATAGGATCATTGCTGTAACACTGTGATTCTTCAAAATAAAGTCAACAGTTTTAGATAAGTTTGAGAATTTAATATTCATATTTACTAATCACATGACTTTGGGCATGTATCGGATCTATACTCAGTTGATTAAATAATGACAAATGGTTTGGAACAGTTGATGTGTCATGATATGCATGCAAATTAAGGTGCACAAGAAATTCTCAAAAACTCTTCATTTTAAAGATCTAAGATTATCAGCAATTGTTATGAATCTCTGACCTTCAATCTTGAAGCATTTTATTTGTGACAAAACTGCCTGCTATATCAACTGGTTTCAATTAAAAAATCATTTAGCATAGTTGGGGTCATGCTCAAAGTACTTTATGGGCCACCAGAGAGCTTTTCGGTATTTTCAAACCATGAGCCGCTCTCATCAGAATTTGTGGTTGCATCATTTAGTAATGTATTCTGACTTGTAAAGCACCTTAACTTTATTTTTATGTAAAGAATGATTGATTGACAAGAATAAAAATAACCTCTATGTGTTTGGCATTGAAAATTTCCATCCATTTTGTAGGGCATCACCTTTATTTTTTAATTTAAAAAAGTTAGAATGGCTTTGGAGAAAGTAGAAGTTGTAAATATAGCATGTGTATTTCTTATACATTTTTATCATTTTCTCTAATGTTACTCATTTTTACCCAATTATGCTATATTAGTCAAAGTGAAAAACTAATTTTGGTGGTCAATTGTCAAATTATGATGATATCTTTTTTATCACAGATTTCTCATATTCGAAAATAAAATCAAATCCCACATTGGATTTAAGGTAAAGATGTTTTGGTTTTGTTTTAATTTTTATTTGTGTCTATATCAGGGGCAATTCATACAGACATGAATGTAAAAGAAAAGAAATATACCTTACCATGCTATAATATTTTCTTGGATACTCTATAGCAGCTAACATGAGTTGGATTTCTTAAACCAAATGTACTTTTTGTCTGTTCATGTCTTATGTTGGGAGGTGAAAGAGTTTTTCATGCACATGTACCCCCAAATTCCTTTTGTAAGCAATAGAAAGGCACAGAAACTTCAGTTTGTCTTTTGAAAAAGGAATAATATGACACATACATTATAAGCCATGAATTCAAGCTAAAAATAGAGCTGGAAGTTGAAATGATTTTATCCATTTTGAAAAGCATATACAGTATTTGTAATAGTGAGATGTGTGCTGTTGCTAAAATTTCAGCTTAGTATTTTGTAAGCTAAATGTGATTATTTCATATTGAATATTTCAATATGGAAATTTGAAATTTAGCAAAAGTGTAATCCACGAAGAATATTAAGACAGGAGAAAAATTTGAAGTAAGATAAGTTGCTATAATGCGAATACAATTTGGTGAGGTTATAAAATCTATTCATGGTATATTTAATTTTAGTCAGCGTGACCTAAACTTGGAGGCATATATTACAGTGAAAGAATCATATTTAAAGATTTTCAGTTGAACTTTAGTTCACAGACTTGGGAGACTTGACCAGGAACTAAGATGTAAAAGCTCAGAGGTTGACCCCTTAGGTCCATTGCTATTACAACACCATTCATGAAAGAAGGTTAATGACCAGAGCACTTGATGCAGAGGAAATACAGTGTCAAAGGGACGTGTTTCAGATACAACTGACTTCACTTTTCCGGTCCTCTACCTTGAAAATTTGGCTCTGTTTCATTTCCATCATCTTAATTTATACTGTTGGAAAAATAATTATATTCCATTTAAAGGATAATAAAAGAAATTAAAAATTAGGATTTGATGAAATTTTTCAATTGTGGAGTGGAGAGGTTGCTCAGGGATTAAATGTCTCGGATGCAGAAAGTCCTGAGTTTGGATTCTGGATCCCACGTAAAACTCCAGGTAGAAATGATGGCTGCCTGCAATACTAGCCCTGGAAGGCAGAGCCTGGGAAACTCCAGAACAAAGTAAAGCAGAGGTGGTACTGTCTAGGATGCTTCCTGAAGTCACCCTTGGGCCTCCACAGGCATGCACAGTGCCCTCTGATATACATAGACACAGACAGACACATTAAAAAAAATAAATTGTCCAATTGTGTAAAAGCTCTTCAAATAGCCCTGAAGTAATAATATATTCACAGTAAATAGCTCTACTATATTTAGGAGCTTCACTCTGATATTTAAGGAAGCTGGTTTTGATTCATAATTTCTTTTCATTTTATGTGATATGGACAATTTTTTAGAGGATTAAGGCAAAGTTTATTAGAGGAGAAAAAGAAGAGAATTCACAGACTCCACATGCAGAATACCATGAGAGACTAGGGTGACATGGAGAACTCATGGACTCCAGGCATGGAATCTATGAGGGGCAAGGAGCTGGAAAAGAACGAATGGACTTGAGACATAGAGTGCTGTGAGGGGCAGGTGCTTGTGATCTGGACAGACTTGATGAACTTCTTTAGATTTTGCTTTCTCATTAAAAATAAAAAAGATAATGATTGTATCTATTTTATAGAACTCCAAGGAAAACCTGATGAGCTAACACTTCTGAAAAACAAAAACCCTAAGTGTGTCTGCTCTACTCTACTGTTTTGTTGCTTTTTGATGAATATTCACATACAGTGGTATTAGCAATTAGCTCCATACAACCTTAATCTTAGACAATTCTCCATATGTTGGGGCATTCGATGTTAACAATTGTCATTTATAAACAATGAATACCCCAAAATTTCTTTTTTTGGCATGCATGTCTGCTTGTGTGTGCGCGTGTGTGTATATGTGTGTGTGTGCATGTATGTGTGTGTGTGGTATATGTGTGTCAATGATATTAGAGGGTACTGTGTATGTCTATAGAGAGTGACTTCAGGAATCACCCTGGATTGCTCTACCTATTCTTTGCTTTGCTCTGGAATTTCCCAGGCTCTGCCTTCCAGGAATGGAAGTATAGGCCACCACCATTTCCTCCTAGGGATTTGGAATCTGACCTTAGGGCCTTCTGCTTGTGCAGCAGAGGCTTAACCCCTGAGCCATTTCTACAGTCCCCCCAAAATTTCTTAATGGTTTAGAAGAGTTACTTTAAACAGAAATACAGTGATGAAAAAATGTAGCAGATCATGAGTCTTCTTTTTCATATTTAATTCATGAAGAAAATTTATGCCTTTCCAGGTAATCACCAAGTATTCTACTAAAATTCTACTTAAAGACTATCTTCTCTGAGCTATATGTGTACAAAGAGAAATAAGACTACTAGAAACTGTGTACAGTGCATGAGAGAGGGCTTTTATCTCCTGTACATTGTCAAGTAGCCTTTACTATCCTGTTATAAGTGATTCACTTTTTTTCTCTTTTTTTCAGAAATATGTTGATGGTGCACATGTGTATGTGTGTGTGTCTACATAAATGTGCTGGTATATATGTACAAAAGTGTCATTGAGTGCTTACATATGCCTGTGGAGATGTAAGGGTGATGTTGGGAATCATCTCTAATCATTCTTCCATATTATCATTGTGAACCCAGGTGTAACTCTTAACTGTTGCTGTGAGAGAGCACCCAAAGTCAAGCAACTTAAGAGAAAAAGGGAGATTTATTCAGCTTAAGGTTCCAGAGGGGACATACAGTCTTTCAAAGCAGAGGTGGCATGGCTGGCTGGCCAAAGCTGAAGGAGCCTACATCATTGCAAACATCTTGGAGGCTGAGAGCTGCCAGACTGCTTGCTACAAGGGCAGAGGTCTTTTGGAGGTAGGGTGGGACTAATCCACCTCAAGGCCCACCCCTTGTGACCACTTTCCTCCAGCAAGCTCCATTTCTCCAGGTGCCATGACCTTGCCAAACATGTGTGACTGTGGAGGACACATTTTAAATCATGACACTCCACCCCTGGCCCCCACAGGCTCATTGCCATCTCATTATATAAACCATACTCAGTCCAACTTTGAAAGTCTTTATAGACCTCATCAATAGTCCAAACACAGTCCAAAAGTCCAAAACCCAAAGCTTCCTGTACAATCAAAACACAAGTTACATACTTCCAACACACAATGGCATAGAATAAACATTCCCATTCCAAAAGGAAGAAATGGGGGCATATCCAGGAAAGATTGATCCATTACAAGACCTAAAATCAGCAGGATGAACTCCAAATCCTGTGAGTCTCTTGTTGAAATCATCCTAGTTCCTAAGGGCTTTGGTTCCACCCCTCCAACACAGCTGCCTGTAGAACACACTCTCCTTGGTAGATGGCCCACATTGTCTCTGGCATTTCTAACATCCTTATTTCTCAATAGTAAACCAGTCTTCAGTTCCACAGCCCCAAATGCACTTCATGGGCCTCTAAACTGTAGACGTTCTTTCATATGCTGCCTGGCTTCCATCATTTTTTGAAATATTGGAGAAGGACTCCACAATCTCCTCCCTCTTGCATCACTGATGCCTCTCAAACCAGGAACATGTGGATGACTTTGCTAAGACTGGCCCCCTTGAATCACAGCTGATTTCACTTCTCTATGCTGACCGTGGGAAAAAGCTCTTTCAATTGCTTTATGAAAGAAGTGGGCCCTTGCTTTGGAACTCCACCCTTTAGCTCATTTTTTCCAAGAGGATTTGTATTCTTATAGGTGGGAGCCTTCTCTGATAATCTTGCCTTCAAACCAGGGCCTCTCCTATTATCCAAATTGAGAGCAGGCTTTGATTTACAAATGGAACTTATCTCTTTAACAGCCATTTTGTTCTCTGCTTCTTCCTGGTTCAACTCTTTAAGTTGGGTATTGCATTTTTCATCATTAGGTCTTACAGTTTTTGCTTCTTCCTGCCTGATTCTTTGCTCTTTTTTTATAACTCTGAGGACAACTAAAAAGTAGCCATATCACATTATCAAGACTATACTGCCTTGAAATTTCTTCCACTAACCATTCCAGTTTAACTTCAGGTAAGCTTTCAGGACCAGGGGAAAAACTTCACTAAACTTTCTGCCAATACATGGTTCCATGTGTCACTCATCCAGTTGCAAACACAGGTGCTGTTTCCCTCTGGACCACCATGCATCTCTCAGGGCAATGCTCTCCTCTGAGCTCTCACTAGAAAGACCCATTTGGCCCCATCGCCAAGATGCAAAGACTTTCCCAGCACAA
Source organism: Typhlomys cinereus (assembly GCA_023101885.1). NCBI lineage: Eukaryota > Metazoa > Chordata > Mammalia > Rodentia > Platacanthomyidae > Typhlomys > Typhlomys cinereus. The sequence continues at coordinate 1,215,598 of JALPQD010000198.1, forward strand.
AGTCCCAAACTTCTCTATATTTCTCCCAATAAACAGTTCCAAAGGCACATTAGCCACATAACAGCATTGGCCATACTGCTGGGTACCAACTTCTCTCAGCTTCACAAACAACTTTATGTTGTGGTATCAGCTGTTCTTAATCTCATAACAATACTCCTCTACCTGGTATCAATTTCTGTAACAAACTCTTAACTATTGCATGAGAGAGCATTCAAAATCAATCATCTTAAGGGAGAAAGGGATATTTATTCAGCTTAAGGTTCCAGAGGGGAGAAACAATCTTTCAAAGTGGAGGTGGCATGGCTGGCTGGCCAAAGCTGAAGGAGGCTATATCATTGTAGACATCTTGGAGGCTGAGATCTGCCAGACTGTTTGTTGCAAAGGCAGATTTCTTCTGGAGGTAGGGTGAGACTAATCCACCTCAATGCCCGCCCTTTGTGATCACCTTCCTCCAGCAAGACTCTACCTCTCCAGGTGCCATGACCTTGCCAAACATGAGACTGTAGGGGACACATTTCAAACCATGACACTGGGTGTCTAATTAAACCCAAAGCATGTTACTAGGGCTAGTCTGGATAGCCAGTTTGTTCTGAGGATTCCCAAACTCTACATTAAAGAACTGGAATTGCAAGCAAGCCACCACATCCACCTGACATTTTTAAATGGGATTCGGGAATCCAAATTCAGGACTTTTTGCTTGTGAGGTAAAAACTTTAACCATTGAATCATCTCCCTAGCCTCCATTCTTTTTCAAAAACAAGAAAAAAATTGTTCCAGAAGCTTCAAAATTAAAGACATGTTTGAGCTCAGATTAGACTAAATATAGGAAAATACTGTCAACATTAACCTGAATAACTTATTTTAGAACTTACAAAATAATGCAACATATAGAAATCACATCACAAGGGTTTGTTATAAATACCACTTGAAGTAAATTTACCCTTTACTGTAGTTTTATCATTCCCAAGACTAGTCATTACAGAAGTATGCCTAACATTTTGAACTAGTACTGAATGATAACTGTGAACATCATTTAAGAAAGGGCTTTAAGAGGTCAGACAATAAGTGATGCTACTTTATTAGAGACAATTGATAATTGAGAAATAAGCTCTTGCTCAGTGAAATTTTTCAACTCCCTTTGAAACACTATATAACATGTCTTGCTGTTATCTTGTAGTTTGTGTTGTTAATCACATTTGCTTGTAATTTTAATTAAAATTCTGCACTGCTAACATCCAAATATTAAATATCTGCTGAAAATGCTCATGTATTGAAGTCTTGGTTTTCAGCTAGTTGATAAAACTAGTCTGTGGATCATGGCTGCTATTACCTAATCAGTGGATTAATTTGTTATTTAGCGGTGATAAAATTTTTGGAGATTTAGGAAGAAGTAAGCCATAGATTGGGGAAATGGCTCAGTCTGTGAAGTGCCCAATATGTCAGCATCAGGTCCTGAGTTTAGATCCCAAGCACTCCTGTAAAAGGCACATGTGACCCTAGCATTGACAAAGCAATTAAAGGCAAATCCCCAGAGTTTTCTGACAATCCAGTCTAATAAAATGGTAAGCTCTGGGATCAGTGGGAGATCATGCCTCAATAGAAGAAAGAAAACCACCCAATGTTGACACTGACTTCCATATGCCACAAGTGCATATGTACTCATACACATTCACAAAAAATACGCATGCACATATTCTGCACACGCAAATATCACATCATCATCATAATCATCACCATAAATCATCATCATCTGTATCCCCTGTGATTGCGATTGTACCTTGTCCACAGCCTTGCTCTGCCTCACGTTCTACTTCCTGGAGTCCAACAGATAAACAGCCCTTCCTCCATGATATGTTGATTCATCCCCCCCAAAATGTGATTAGAATACCATGCATTGGAATCATTGAAGTGGTAGGATAAAATAAATTTTTTTGTCTTAATTATCTCATATCTAGTCATATTGAATAGCTAACATGTATATTAAAGTCACTAGCCCCAAATTCATTGCTCATTTATCATCTATTAAAACCTCACTTACATATAGAGAAACATTGACTTTCTAGTCTAAAATGATCTTTAGAGGGGAAAAATAATCTCTTATTGAATATTACAAATCAAGACAAAGGTTTTATGTGAGAAATATATAGGGAAGTAACTTATAAGAAAGTCGTTTTATTATGTCAATAAAGTCATGATGAGCTATTAATTAATTCAATATTTATTTTTCACTCACAATAAAGTATATATCTTTATAAAAATACTTTCTGTGTTAGGTCAAAAAGTTTGCAGTTTTGTACTTTATAGCTTTTATAAGAAATCCTTTCAGAGAGAAGACATAGCTTCTCTTAGAGTGTAATGGCAGTAACACTGGAGGGTTTTTAAGAGTTTTGCCATTTTTTAAAAATTTTATTATTTATTCAATTGTGCGTGTGGTGTGAGCGTGTATGTATGTGTGAGTATCTATATGTGTGTGTGTAGAACCATGCACAAATTCGGGAACCACCATGGACACCTCCACTTCCTCCTTGTTTACTCTGCCCGGGGATTCACAGGCTCCGCCCTACCAGGACCAGAAGGGCGGGCTGCCCCGCTTCCACCCGGCGTCTATACGTGGGGTCCAGGATCCGAACTCAGGACCTTCCGCCTGCAAGGCAGAGGCTTAACCCCTGAGCCACCTCTCCAGCCCCGAGAGTTTTGCCATTTTTAAAGGTCAAAAATAAGGATCTCTTGGCTATAATAATGATAGGAATTTATTTTTGCCCATGTTTGTATGAAAGATAAAATGTAAGCATGAAAATAACCAAAACATTCTTAAGAAAGAGGGGGACACTGAAAGAAAGGGAGGGAGAGGGATGAAAGGAAGGAGAAAAGAGGAGGAGGGAGCAAGGGGGACCAGGCAGGGGTGGAGGGAGGGAGGAGACTGGGCACCTATTAAGTTTGTATGATTGGGAAAATAAATAAATAAAAAGAATGATTTCAGATTGCTTGTCTTACCTAACATCTAAGATTGTGGCATTGTTATAATTAAGCCAGTAGATATTAATGCATATCAATATATAATATATATCAATTGTGAAAGAATTAGGTGTACAAAAATGATTATTTTTTATCAAATTTTGTATTTAAGAAGACTGTGCAAGTGTTAAATTTCTTTTGCAAAAATGAATATATTGCTATATCAGTGAAACAAAATCAGAAGTATTATGACAAGTGTTTCAGCCCCTTGTCCAAGTTCCCACTAACCAGGTAACCAATCAAAGTTTGATTTTTTAAAAGACATTACTATGATGTCAACCATCTCCCTAAATTTCTTCTTCTTGGAACTTAGCAGGGCTTCCTTAAGTATGTCATTATTTATTATGTGTAAAATAAAGGAGAAAATTATAGATGACCACACAAAAAGGTATTTGTTTATGAGGTTGGGATGGATACCTAAAGATCGAAAAGAAAAATAAAAAATCAATAGTTGTGAATTAGTTAAAAAGAACAACTTATATTTATTATACCACCACACACAAACAAACACAACAGTTTTTTTTTTTACATTTTAATAATTTTGTTTGTGTGAGTGTATCAGAGTGCACTGTTTGTCCTGTGGAGGACCAAGGGTAACTTCGGGAATCATCCTGGATTGCTTCTATCTCCTTTTTGCTTTGCTTTGGGATTTTTTTTTTCAGGCTCCGCCCACCAGGGGCAGAAGTATAGGCCACTACCATTTCTACCTGGTGTTTTTACCTGGGACCTTCTGCTTGTGAAGCAAAGTCTTAATTCTTGAGCCATCTATCCAGCCCTGAATACAAACTTTTGGAAATATGTGTAGAATAAGATATTTTTGCACCAAACTTAGAGATTTTGTGATTCAATCAGTGGAAAACATGGGTAAAAACATAAACAGGTGTTTCACAAGGAATAGAAACACAAGTAGTTAATAGCATATAGTTAAGTACCATAAAAATGACAGAAATGTAAATAATACCATCATAAAATAAAATTCTATTCCAACAAATTGAACAAAAGTTAGAGATTTGACAATATCAAATGTTAGAATTTCAAACAATTTGAGTAATTGTGAGTTATTCAAATTAGGTGTTCGTTGCAGCAAGTTGATAAGGAAAATATGGTTTATATGTGGCATTTCAAAATGTGGTAAACTATTTGCAGAGATTTTATTCATTCATTTGTTTTGTGTGTGGGTGCACATGTGTGCAAATGTGTGTGTATGTATACATGTACATGAATGGGTGCATTGTGAAGTCACAGGGCAACTTCTACAAATTGAAACTTACCTTCTGCTTTGCTTTGAGTTAGGGTCTCTCCTTTCTGCTGCTACATTGTATACTATATTCTAGCTGGCCTGCAAACTTCCAGAAAAATCTCTTGTTTTGCCCCACATAGAAGTACTGACATTATATACAGGCTTTCAAGTTGTATTTCAAGGTTCAAATTCAGGTTTTTGGCAGTATTTTTACCCATTGAACCATCTTCCTTGCCCAGCTGAGTTGATGTCCAGTCTGGACAACAAGGCTAATACTGGGCTAACTTGGATTACAAAGTGAGGACTTGTCTCAATCTCCTTTCCTCTGCAAAAGAACAGAAGAATGATAAGGGTAAATTTGGGCTTGTAGAAAAAGTTGGCACTTGAAAAATGAAGATAATTCCCTCTGTGTAGTACACGTTCAGAGTTCTTCATTGTTTTTTCCTTCACAGAGATTTAATAACTATTAAAATTGATTATAGCCAATATTTAGCAATAGCAATATAAATCTTGTATTCTATGCCTCCATTTTTTTACTGAGAATTTCTCTCATATAAACAAATTGGTTTATGCAGTTGCCTCAACCTCCTGCACCCCCATCCCTTCCTCCCCCACCCTTCCCATCCACCCCCACCCTCTCCATCCACATTCTCCTCTCCCACCCTCTATATAAGTGAAATTAATATTTCCAAGAATACATAAACGAGGACTTATGCTTCATACCTCATATTTCCTTTAGGTTGCAGATAAATTTGAGGCTGCAACCATAAATCCATGCATATATTCTGTAGCTTGAAGAATGATATTCATTAAACCATTTATAAATGAGAAAGAGTATTCCTTGAAAAGACAGAATAGCAAATAAAACCTTCATATAATGGAAGTATGGTTGACTGTTTACTTCTAGCTATGGTTGAACAACTTTATGAAAGGAAGTTTCACAGCTTGAAAATTCAAAAAATTCAAAAAGGTACAATTTAAGAATTTTTGCTGCATTATGGGGGATTATTCTTAGTAGTGGTATAGCAAGGTCATATGGCATTTCATTCCTTAATTTTTTTAGAAATTGCCAGACTGATCGCCAGAGTGGTTGTAAAAGCCTACATTCCCACCAGCAATGTATGAGTGTTCCCTTCTCTCCACATCCTCTCCAGCATTTGCTGTCGTTTGTATTGTGGATTTTTGCCATCGTGACTGATGATATCTTAGGGTAGTTTTGATTTGCATTTCTCTGATAGCTAGGGATGTGGAGCATTTTTAAAGGTATTTTGTTAGATATTTCGATGTTGTCCCTGGAAAAGTTTTTGGTTCCAAGGCCCATTTTCTAATGGGGCTACAATGACACAAGCACAACCATGCTCATTGAAGCACTATTTACAATAGCAAAGTCAACCCAAATGCCCAACAGTTGATGAATGGATAATGAAAATGTGGTAAAGTTATATAATGGGATACTACTCAGCCATCATAAAAATGAATTAATGAAATTTTCTGACAAATGGGTGGAATTAGTAAAAATTATATTGGATGAAGTATCCCAGAAACAGAAAGTTAGACACCATATGTACTCCTTAATAAGTGGATCCTAGTTCCAAACCAACTTAATGACATATTCAAAGGTAAATCTCTGTAATACCCACTGTAATCATAAAGAATTATAAGCAGGAGGAAGGAGAATGAGGATCTCAAAAGAAAGGAGATAGGGGAGCATGCTTCAGTAGAGAAAATAGGCTACAGTCACTTATTTCATGTAAGTAGGAAGACACCCATGCAGCTCACTTTCACTTCCCTTCCAGGTCACTTGAGACTCAATAGGTTTTATATCATCAAACGGAGAATATAGGAGTAGCAGATAGATCTGGCAAATGGGAGACTGAACCCTCCCCTCACTGCTGTGTCCTACTTAATTCTTCCATCTACTTTTGAGCATCCTCTTCTTATATTAAGACCTTCATTTAAACAGCCTTTTATCTTTGATTAGGAGATGATCTTCAATATAAATTGGGATTCAGTCAAGGGCAGTGCAGGAAAAGCAAAACTGGAAATAACAACAAATCATAATTCAGAATACCAAAGACTTTATGTTACTCACCTGGAACCAGACCAGCCAAATCTCTTCCCATCCTAAAGCTCAGGGAACCTTGGAGAAGAGGGCAGCAAGATTGTGAGAGCCTAAAGATGAGGAGGACCAATGATATGCAAGATATTCCACACAAGTCAGGGCTGCAGCAGCCAGGACTGGACTTTGCCTGACCTGCACAATAATTGACATGCCAATGACTCCCCGAGGTCTAGCATGGATCATTGGGGAGAAGGCTTCAGTTAGTAGGATTTGGATTAACACTCATGATAGAGTTTCCATGCTAATTGGGAGTCCAAGGGACCCTGGGCTATTTCACTGAGTCCTGAACCCTCACTAGGGCGGAAGACTCAGATGGAGGATAGGCATTCAAGAGTTCTTCAGGGGATGGGAGGGAGGAAGCACAGGGAGAGGAAGAAGGGGAGGTGAAAGGAAGAGGAGGGGTGAGGAACAGGGGGAGGGTACCTATTTAGCTTGTACAATTCGGGGAAAAAATAAAATGTGGAAGGAAAAAAGAATTTTTGAAAAACTGTAAACTAAGTTGAAGATAAGCTTTTTTGTGATGGGCTGATATTTTATTTACAAATGGAGGTTCACATCTTACTAAACACATTTTCTTAAATAGTAATGACTCCGCCTATAATTACCTTAAAAAGTTTGTAAAGTAAGAGAGGCATGTGAAGATGCTTGAGGAAGGAAACAAGACAAGTTAACATACGAATAATCAGTAAAATCTTTGATAGATTGACAGGGATGTAACTGATCCCAAGTTAACTGTGTTCAGAAATGCCATAAACTAAAATATTAAACAGTCTTGTTTTTTTGGATATCCTAAATACCCGAGTTTTGACTGAAATTTAGAGTAGAGGATCACAAAAACACGCAGGAGCTTTCCAAATGACAAAATGGAATGGATTTTTTTTTTGTTTCCATATAGATGAAGTAATTAAAAAGAAACAAAAACTGATATTATCATTATTGGGAATTAATACAGACAAAATTATTCCTCAGTGGTATTAAGTCAGTAACAGGAAAAGAGAATAAACTATAATTGATTTCTAAGTCAGAAAGTTGAACAGATCTTGACACCTGAGATGAATGCAAGAAGAAGTACAAGTAGATTTTGTTTTTAGTATCTTCTTCAAGAACGGTTTCATCTCTGGCTCTATTTTTTGTTATCTGAAACAGATGCACATCTAAACATAGTTGTTTGCTTCATGTCATCAAAAGTATGATAAACATAATTATATAGTCAGCCTTAATTCTTGTGCATTCTAATTTTCACTTTATTAAAATGATTTTGGTATTTCATCCCACAGTTTATGCAAATTCCCAAACACCTGTGATAAAAATGTTGTTCTCTTTAGTGTTTGAATATAAACAGAAGAAAAGAAATTTCTAACACGCTAAAAGAAAAGTGTATTTTTTTATGGTGACAAAAGTGGCAACCTCATATTTGTACTAATTATCCATCTTTTTTCTCATATTAAAAACACAATGCCAGGCTTTAAGCCACTTACTTGTCTTTTTATTTTTTTTTTTAAATTTTTTTTATTATTTATTCAACTGTGCGCATGTGCGTGTGTGTGTGTGTGTGTGTGTGTGTGTGTGTGTGTGTGTGTGTGTATGTGTGTGTCTGTGTGTGTGTAGAACCATGGACGAATTCGCGAACCTCCATGGACGCCTCCACCTCCTTCTGCCCCGGGATTCACAGGCTCCGCCCTACCAGGACCAGAAGCGCAGGCCGCCCCCGCTTCCGCCTGGCGTCTATACGTGGGATCTGGGATCCGAACTCAGGACCTTCTGCCTGCAAGGCGGAGGCTTAACCCCTGAGCCACCTCTCCAGCCCCACTTACTTGTCTTTTTAATGTTACAGCAAAGTTGATATTTTTATAATTTACTAGAAACTTCTCTGTTTCCCAAACATTCACATATCTGAATATATGAAAATATACCATAGTGGGACATAGTTCACCTAGTAGTACAATGTTGGTTTAATCACGAATTAATTACTGGGTTCAATACCCAGCACCACATAAACCAGGCATGGTGACACTCACCTGTAATACCAGCCCTCTGGAAATGACAGCAAGAAAGCAGAAGTTCAGTGTTTAGCTGGGTCCTTGTACGTCATCGGAGAGGAGGACCCAGAGGAGAGTTTGGCATGCACATTAAAGGATTCTCTGGGGATTGGGGGAGGGGAGGCACTGGGGGGTGGGGAGGGAGGGGTGAGGGGAGGGGGAGCAGGGGGCTCGGGGGAAGGAGGAGGGAGGGAGGGAACCGGTGTACCTATTAAGTTTGTATGAGCGGAGATAATAAAAAATGTTCAAAAAAAGCTGCTATTTACATAGCTCAAGGCATCTTGGGTTGCATAAGAATGTATCTCTAAATTAATTAATTGAATAGCTAAAAGAAAAAAAGGAAAAAAGGAAAATATTCCATATCAACCTTAATTAAATATTGATTTTGCAATTGTGATACAAGATGGAAACGAAAGAATAGCATAGGTAACTTTTTAAAGTCACACTCAATTCTATTTACTGACATGCACAATTTAATGCTGATGTAGAATTCATTGCTTAAACTGTAATTCTTGTTTAGAGAAATATGCATGAGTACAGAAAACACATCTTTCCTTGAGGATAGTCAGTGTGATGAGGCTCCACACATGACTGTATTAGTTTTAAAAATGAATGAAAATCCTTGGTCATGAATGAGAAATTTCAAAAGACATGTTTGTGAAAAAGAGCCAGGAGTTGACCTATATTATCAAAATCACATATGAAATGACTAACATATCAACATGCCCCCAAAGAATATAGAAGACCTTAAGAGAGATAAGAATAAACAGTGGAAACCTTGGAGACTAAAGTTGGATGGGTGAAGGGATATGGGTGAGGTTGCCCGAAGAAAGGCAACTTGATAAGCCACAGAAGCCTGAACCCTCACAAACATAGACCAGCCAGTGACAACCCTGGGATCCATAGAAGCAGACAGGCAAGAGGGCAGGATTGATGGAGGATGGGAAGGAGAGGCGATGGAGGGAAGCAGTGATAAGTATTCAATATGCTTGTAAAAGTAGAAAAATTAAAAAAAAAGGTAGACAAACCAGAATGAACCTTGGGGTCCATAGAAGCAGATAGGCAGGAGGGTGGGAAGAACTGGGATGGGTTAAGCAAGAAGGAAAGGGGAAGTAGATTAGAGGGGGGGGGATGGAGGGAAGCAGGGATAAGTACTCAATATGCTTGTAAAAACTAGACAAATAAAAAATCAATAAAAAATTCTAAAAAGGAAAAACAAAAGAAATGATTCATATGAAGTGCTTGACTGATGAGTTTGTTGCATACTTACAAATATAATTTGTATATATCATCTTGTCAGGTCTATTACTCTAGATGTGCACAGAATGTGCTAAAACTAATAGCCTTTTCAAGTCTGGAGCTGGAAAACTTTCTGAGAAACCCATGAAACTAGAGAAAGCACTCAGAAGCATTCGGTCACATCAAGCTGACAGATTTCCACAATTGAGATAAAGGATGTATTTATTGACTTCAGAAACAGCAATAGCACACAGAACTCTGGTGCTGGGTCATTTATCTCTTGTTTTGCTGAGAAATGTGTGATAATACTCAAGTTCAGAGATCCACAAACCTGCCACTGGGAAGTCCGAAAGTGAAACGAAGACAGACAAAACACTAAAACAAAGTGAAATACCGTTTATATTGAGAAACAACAAAACATAGAAAGTCAAGGTTTGGACACAACATACCTCATTTTTACAGAGGGAAATGATGTCTATATGAAATTAAAAATTGGATATTTCTAAGTCACATGTCTATAAAGAAAAGATTCCCACTCTTTCGATTGTAGGAATTCTATTTTGCCTATACTGAGAATTTATACTTGACTATGTGGAAAAACAATAGTTTGTTACATGCAATAAAACAGAAAAAAAAAGAAAAAAGTGGACTACACTATGAAGAAGAATATGAGACTAGGAGCAAGACTGACAGGAAAAGTTTGTGGTGGGCAAAGGAATGGGGTATTAAGGTGGAAAAATATCATAAAGTCATTGTAAAAGAATACAAATTTTAGAATATAAAATATATAAGAAATATATATTGGTAAAGAATATAGCAAAAGATATTTGATATTTCAATTTATTTTTGAGTGAACTCCCTGTTTAGTTCCAGGGCCCATTTTGTAAAAAGATATTTTTTATTCAATTGTGTGTGTGTGTGTGTGTGTGTGTGTGTGTGTGTGTGTGTGTGTGTGCGTGTGTGTAGAATCACGGGCAAATTCAGGAACCGCCTCCACCTCCTCCTTGTTTACTCTGCCCCAGGATTCACAGGCTTTGCCCTATCAGGACCAGAAACGCAAGCCGCCCCCGCTTCCGCCCAGCGTCTATACATGGGGTCTAGGATCTGAACTCAGGACCTTCTCCAGGGCCCATTTTTTAATTGTAATGTTTGCTGTCTTGAGGTTTAAGTTTTTAAGCTCTCTGTATACTCTAGAGATTAATCCTTTGGCAGATTCATAGCTAGCAAAGATTTTCTCTAATTCTATGGTTGTTTCTTTGCACAATTAACAGTGTGTTTTGCAGAATAGAATCGTTTTAATTTCATTAAGTCCCATTTGTTGATTAATGGCCTTAGTTCCTGGGCATTAGCCATTGTGTGTAGGAAATCTTTACCTTGGCCTATCAATTCAAGTGTACTCCCTATTCTTTCTTCTAACAATTTCAGAGTTTCAGGTTCAATATTGAGGTCTCTGATCCTTTTGGAATGAGTTTTGTGTAAGGAGAGAAGCAATAGTCAATTTCTATTCTTCTACATGTAGATGTGCAATTTTCCCAACACCACTTGTTTTTTTTTAATATATATTTTTTTATTTCCACTCATACAAAGTTAACAGGTACACCAGTCCCATCCCTCCCTTCACCCCTCCACCCCCCCTGTGCCCCCTCCTCTCCCTCTTTCCTCCCCATTTCCCAGCGCCTCTCCTTCCCATTCCCGGAGCATCCTTTAATGTGCATGCCAAACTCTCTCTGGGTCCTCCTCTCCGATGAGGTGCAAGGACCCAGTAGCATTTCCCTGAACCGTTTCCTGTGTTCCCCTTGAGCATAGGAACACTACTATGGCTGTCAATCCCTTGCCGCCAAGGATCTTAGTGCCTTCAGCAAACACTAGACATTGTGGGGTCAATAGTATGCTGGACATTGCGAAGGGCATGCAAAGTCCAAATATGATTGCTTCGGCCCTAACTTGTGTGGAGTATCTTGCATATCATTACTCCTCCCATCCTTGTGCTCTTACAATCTTACCGCCCCCTCTTCCGCAAATTTCCCTGAGCTTCAGGATGGGGAGAGATTAGGCTGGCCTAGTTCCAGGTGGTTGATATAGAGTCTCTGATGTTCTGGATTATGGTTCCAACACCACTTGTTGAAGAAGCTGTCTTTATGCATGTTTGGCACTTTTGTCAAAAATCAAGTGGCTGTAAATGTGGGAGTTTATATCTGGGTTCTCTGTCCTAATCCATTGGTCAATGTATCTGTTTTTGTGCTACTACCAAGCTGTTTTTTTATTATTATTATTTATTCAGTTGTGCATGTGTGTATGTATGTGCGCATGCACGCGTGTGCACGTGTGTGTGTGTGTGTGTGTGTGTGTGTGTGTGTAGAACCACGGACGAATTCGGGAACCACCATGGACGCCTTCACCTCCTCCTTGTTTACTCTGCCCGGGGATTCACAGTCTCCGCCTTACCAGGACCAGAAGCCCAGGTCGCCCCCGCTTCCGCCTGGTGTCTATACGTGGGATCTGGGATCCGAACTCAGGACCTTCCGCCTGCAAGGCAGAGGCTTAACTCCTGAACCACCTCTCCAGCCCCCCAACCTGTTTTTATAACTATAGCTCTGCAGTATAGTTCAAAATTTGGTATGATGATACCTCCAGCAGTCTTATTATCCAAAATTGTTTTGACTAATCATGGTCTTTTCTTGTGCCATATGACTTTGAGATTGTTTTTTCCATTTCTTTGAAGAATTGTTTTGGGATCTGATTGGAAAGTGTTGAATTTGTATATTGCCTTGGGTAGGATGGTAATTTTCATTATATTGATCCTACTGATCTATGAGCAAAGATCTTTCCACTTTCTAGAATCTTCTTTAATTTCTTTCAGCAGTGTTTGCTAGTTTTCATTGTATAGGTCTTTTCCTACCTTGGTAAAATTTATTCCAAGGTGTTGCAGTTCGCCTGTATTGTTGCTGATAAATGACCATCAAATGGCTTAAGGGAACAAGGAATTTATTTTCTTTTTTTTTTTTAATTTTTTTATTATTATTATTTATTCAACTGTGCGCATGTGTGTGTGTATGTGCGCGCGCGCGTGTGTGTGTGTGTGTCTGTGTATGTGTAGAACCACGGACGAATCGGGAACCATCATGGACGCCCCACCTCCTTCAGCCCCAGGATTCACAGGCTCCGCCCTACCAGGACCAGAAGCGCAGGCCACCCCCGCTTCCGCCTGGCGTCTGTACGTGGGATCTGGGATCCGAACTCAGGACCTTCCGCCTGCAAGGTGGAGGCTTAACCCCTGAGCCACCTCTCCAGCCCAAGGAATTTATTTTCTTACTGATAATATTGTTACAGTTTGTAGTCCACCTTGACGGGAGAGCATGCACCAACACCAAGGCCGAGAGAACTGGCCACACTATTTCTATGTAATGGCTGAGAGAGGGACAATCCTTACTTGCCAGACCAGTATGTCTGGCCAAGTGTACAAGAGGATGGCAACTTCCTCAACCAGCTCTCAGTATCTTATTCATTTGTTCAGGGCCTAGTCCCACCAAGGCTGGGTCTTCCTCATCAGCTAGACAACAGGTTTGCTCTGGGCTTAACTCTTAACCATTAATTCTCTACAAATGTGTCCAGAACTCAAATCCTCAACTGTCAAGTTGACACCTGTGTCTAACTAACTATGACACAAGGTATTTTATTTCTTCATAGCTATGGTGAATAGGATTGATTCTGCCATTTCTTTCTTAGCTTGTTGGTCTGTGATTTTTGGATGTTGATTTTTTTAGCCTGTCACATTACTGAAATTGTTTCTTTGTGTGTGTGTGTGTGTGTGTGTGTGTGTGTATTTTCTTTTCTTTTCTTTTTTATTTTTTATACATTTTTATTATTTCCACTCATACAAACTTAATAGGTAGACCAGTTCTCTCCCTCCCTCCTCCTCTCCCCGAACCCCCTGCTCCCCCTCCCCTCCTTCCCTATCCCCCAGTGCCTCCCCCCAATTCCCAGAGAGTCCTTTATTGTGCATGCCTGATTCTCCTCTGGGTCCTCCTCTCCGATGATGTACAAGGATCCAGTGGCATTTCCCTGAACCATTTCTCGTGTTCCGCTTAAGCATAGGAACACTACTGTGGCTGTCAATCTCTTGCCTCCAAGGATCTTGGTGCCTTTAGCAGATGTTAGACTTTGTGAGGTCAATAGTGTGTTGGACATTGCGCAGGGCATGCAAAGTCCTATTATGATTGCTTCCGCCCTAACTAGTGTGGAGAATCTTGCAAATCATTGCTCCTCCCATCCTTTTGCTCTTACAATCTTACCACCCCCTCTTCCGCAAATGTCCCTGAGCTTCAGGATGGGGAGAGATTAGGCTGGCCTAGTTCTATGTGGTTGATATAGAGTCTCTGAAGTTCTGGATTGTGGTTTGTTAATTTTCTTTTGTAGTTTTGCTGCTCCTGCAATGCCCTTCACTCCATCCTGCTGGGCACTGTATGTCACCCCCTGGCCAGAGACAAAAAGCTGTTAAACTGGAGTCTTGTTATAACAGCACATTCAAGGGTAGATGTAATAAAAGTAGGAAACCTCAGTGAGGAAGGGATCAATCACCCATTTGCAAAATGATTACTTCTTATCTGCCAGACTATATGCCCTCCCCGTCTGGTGAGATCATACCCCCTTAGTTGTAAATGATCAGGAGCGTACGTCTGTGAACTTAACCAGGTGTCACATTACTTACTTGCATTCCTTGATGGAGGCCTATTTTCTCTGCTGTAACATGGTCCCTTCTCTCCTTGTTTCTGGTGTGGCGCTCCAACCCCATCCCTCCTGTTCATAATCCTTGCAATTACTGTATTATATAGCTTTACCTTTGAGTGTCTCAGTGTGGGTTGGGTGGGTTTGGTACTAGGAGCCACCTATTAGGGAGTACATATGGCACTTAATTTTCTGGGTTTGGGATACTTCACTTAATATAATTGTTTCTAATGACATCCATTTCCTGGCAAATTCCAGTAATTCATCATTTTTGATGGCTGAGTAGTACTCCATTGTATAGATGTACCATGGTTTCCTTATCCACTCGTCAACTGTTGGACGTTTGGGTTGATTCCATGACTTTGCTATTGTAAACAGTGCTGCTATGAACATCGTCATGCTTGTGCTATCGAGGTGAACCTCTGCTGCATGGGGGGGTTATTACCAAAAGTGGGATAGCAGGGTCATATGGCATTTCAATCTTTAATTTCTTTAAGAATCTCCAGACGGCTCGCCAGAGTGGCTGTGAGCCTGCATTCCCACTGAAATTGTTTTGTAATTCGAGTAGTTTCTTGGTGGAGTCATGTGGATCTCTCAAGTATAGAATCATATCATCTGCAAATAGGCATACTTTAACTTCTTCCTTACCTATCTGTATCCCTTTTATCACCTTCTCTTGCCTTATTGCTCTAGCTAGGGCTTCAAGCACAATATTGAACTGGAGTGGTGACAGTTAACAGCCTTATCTCATTACTTATCTAAGAGGGAATGCTTCAAATTTTTTCCTATTTAGAATGATGCTTGCTTTAGGCTTGTCATATATATCCTTTATAAAGCTGAGATAGATCTCCCCTCCAAACCCTTATTTTCCAAAGCTTTTATCATGAAGTGATGTTGAATTTTGTCAAAGACTTTATCTGCATCTATTGAAAGGATTATGATTTTTGATTTTGAGTCTGCTAATATGATGAACAATGTTTTTTGACTTATGTATATTGAACAATCCTTGCATTCCTGCTGTGAATCCTACTTGATCATGATGTATGATCTTTTGGATATGTTTTTGAATTCAGTTTGCTAGTATTTTATTGAAGATTTTTATATCTGTGTTCATTAGTGAGATTGGCCTTTCCTTGATGTGTCTTTGTTTGGCTTTGGAATCAGAGTAATATTGGCTTTGTAGAAAGAGTTTGGGATTATCCTTTTTTCTCTATTTTATGGAATGATTTTAGGAGTAGTGGTGTTAGTTCTCTGAAGTCCTGATGAAATTCTGCACTGAATCTATCTGGCCCTGGGCTTTTTTTTTTTTTTTTGGAAGGCTTCCAATTACTGTTTTAATTTCATCTTTTGTTATTGGCCGGTTTAATGTATCTATTTCATCTTGAGTCAGTTTTGGTAGGTCATGTATGTTTAGTAATTCATCTATTTTCTTTAGATTTTCCAATTTAAGAGAACATAAATTTTTAAATTATGTCCTTATGATTCTCTGGATTTCTTCAGTATGTGTTGTGATTTCTCCCTTTTCATTTCTGATTTTGTTGATTTGAGTTTTCTCTCTTCTCTGAATATGGATATTCAGGAAATCAATTAGAAAATGAGCAAAAATGGTGCTCATTTTAGTGAAAATGGACGATCTATTAATAGATCACTGAATTCTGAAGAAATACCTAGTTTCACTTTCCAATATTCTAATTACTATTTTGATTCCAGAAATAAATCCTATATATCATAATTTATTTAAAATCCTCAAGAATTTGGAGCCTGATAATTGAGTTTTTAGATATAGATTGCTGCAGTGAAATGATACTTCTAAACTAAATGTAAAAAAGGTATTTGTGTTCATCTTTAAGAATAAAAGAGATGAAGGGCTGGAGGGATGATTTAATAGGTGAAGAGCTTGCCAAAAAGTGTGAGAGTCTAAGTTTAGATTTCCAGGATGCAGGAGTGGCAATACGTGTCTGTAATCTCAGTGCCCATACCACAAGATGGGAGGAGGAGAAACAACCCCTAGAAGTTTATGGGCCAGCTAGTTTGGAATATATGGTGACAAAGTAAGAAAGAGATTTTCTTAAACAAGATGAAAGGCAAGGATATACACTTGAGGTTGTTTTTATGATATGTCATGAAAATATCCACTCTTACATATATGAGTGTATATATATAATATTCTTATACACATGTATATAAAATATTCACATATATAATGAGATAAAAAAGCAATGAGGTAGTTTAAATAAAAAGTTATACAATGCTTTATGAATACTTGTGAATTTTAGGCAGTTAAATGAATATGAAAAAGCAGAAATTTATTCCATGTTAGAAACTTCTAGAATCTACTTGAAAAGTACAGGATTTAACTATTATTTGCAAAGCATCAGATGTCCTTTAGAGTCACTGTTGGAGAGGAGAGGGTAAGATAGAGTGGCTTAGCTGTTCTGGAAGTTTATTTTCAGTATTTACAAAACATATTTTCTGTAATAACATATTTTTATCATTTTGATGAACATCAGCTTTTAAAGTAATGAATAATGGCAGCCAACCCCCGCAAGGGACAATCTCATGTCTGATGTTAATGATTACTTAACAAGCACACTAGAAAAGGGACAATAAATCTGTTCACATTGGAATGACATAAGCACCATATAGACTATCTTCTGCATGAGGACTCTGCGTCATAATTCCTGCAACTAACTGTCACTAATACAAAACTGATGCCCTTTAATAAACTACTGCTCAGGTAGCCCAGCCTCTGAACAGGCAGGTGAGTAAATCGGCTGCTAATGAAACCGCTGTCCATCTGAGAAGCAAAGAAAATGTATGAGTTATGACTGTTTTTGTTTTAAGGACACACCAGGTGTCAACATCATTTGGGACTTTGGGGAGGGCGTCTTTAAGATTTCTGCTGGGTTCCAGGTGGCATTTAGTTCAGTAGCCTGATCTGAATCTCTGCAGAATGAATGTCTGTGTAAAACCATGGTCAAAGTCCTTGTCTTTGTGAATCCTTAGAATGCAGAAAGCTGCTATCCTGAGATGAGGCTTAGGACTCACGGAAAAGACAGCAAGCAATCAGGACATGCTTAGGAGGAGCCAGAAGGAAATAGTGAAGAGACAGAGGCAGTTGTGGAGAAGCTTCACATACTGGCTTTGCTTTGGTATTCATTAACTAGTGAAGCCCTGACCGAAACATAAAGTGTTCTTTTCTGAGAGGTTCTCAGATGTGTCTCTGTCCATTGCCTCCCCAATCCAGGCTCCTTGCCATCTGTCTTACTGGTTCAGAAAAAAATTTTTAAACAGAAAATAAGAGACCAACTGGGGAATGTCCAAGATTGTATCCATAGGTTTAAGTTAATAAAGCAAAATGTTTGGACACCTTCAAGGTAATGTTACTCTGCTTTCGATCCAATTTTTTGTTTGTTTCTTTGTATCATGTCTTTAGGAATATATAAAATCCTGTTTTATCTAATGGATCTTTGATTACCAGCATATGCATTTATTTTTTTAATTTTTAAATTATTTATTATTTATTCAATTGTGCGTGTGTGTGTGTGTGTGTGTGTGTGTGTGTGTGTGTGTCTGTGTAGAACCATGGACGAATTCGGGGACCACCATGGATGCCTCCACCTTCTCCTCGTTTATTCTGCCCCGGGATTCACAGGCTCCGCCCTACCAGGACTAGAAACACAGGCTCTGTCCTGGCATCTATACGTGGGGTCTAGGATCTGAACTCAGGACCTTCCGCCTGCAAGGCAGAGGCTTAACCCCTGAGCCACCTCTCCAGCCCTAGCATATGCATTTATTGATGTACTAACAAGTGATATATTTATGAGAAATATGTCCAAAGTATCAGAACCTTGAATTTTTATTTGTTTTGGGTCAATTAATCTGGTAGAACAAAATCAAACACAATACAAAATGGACATTTTCCTGATTAAATATATCGATACATAAGCAAAATATTATTCATTCATTTTAATATTTTTCATTTATGAAATAGTCTCACTTTGTAGCTTGAATTGATATGTCACTTGCTAAATAGACCACAGTAACATTGAACTTGCCGATACTCTGTTCCTTCTGCCTGTGCTGGGGTTATAGTTGTAAATTACTGCTCTTCTCTAGATATTTTGTTTTAATACTTTTAATTTTATCATTGTGATAGCTAAGATATAAATCTATTCACAATTATGGAAATTGCCAAAGATTATTTAAAATGTTATGGAATATGCCAAGATCAAAGTATTTTTGTACCAGAAAGCTCAGTAATTGGTCTAGGCAAGGTATTATACAATGAATTACCCATGATATCAAGGCATAGGAAACTCTGGGGAAACACATGAACTATGTTTAGTGACATTAGAGGAAGCTGCTGCACTGAATCCTAAAATAGGAGGAAGCATTTCTGTGATTGTTCCAAATGTGTTCATCCTAAATAAAACTGCACTAAGTTGAATAATCAGAAACTCCTTAAATAAACTTTTTAAATTATGAATTTGACTGCTAGAAAATGCAATGTGATTTTATTTTGAAATCCTATTCTGACAGGCTCTTCAACTTAATTTCACAATTCTGTGAGAAGAGCAGCTCATCTATGCTGTTTGATTTAGAGAGACATTTTCCTTAGAAATCCATCTTTGTGGGTTTTTGTATGTGTGTGTTTTAAATGATTATATATGATTTAATTGCTTAATAATTAGTGAACCTATGTGGTCATTGTCAATTCAGAAATTAAAGTATTACAAGGAAACTTGAAGACCATCAGTCAAATTTATAAAAGTTCAAAAGAAAAGACTAACTTAACGTATACATGTGGTCATGTGTGAATACAATGAATTTATGGTATTTTCACCCCTTATCACTTAGTGCCATACTCATCTACCACTCACTGCAGACCTTCCTAGACCTTCCTAGACCTTCCTGCCCCTTCTATTCCTTCCTGCATGTGCATACAGCCCACTGAGCTTCATCCTAGACTGGATTTAGATCTGGGAATCCAAACTTGTGTCTCTTTGATCTCTAACCCCTAAACCATTTCCTTTAAGGATGACCTTATTTTTGAGCTACTTGCATAGTATTGCAATTACTCTTCTTTGTTGATAAGATCAGGACAAAACAGGTTAAGGTTTATTCTCTCTTAAGATAGTCTAGTTAATTTCTTGTCCAGCTTGACAGAAGAGCCCACACCAGCACCAAGGGCTGAGGGAACTTGCCACACCATATCCACAAAATGTCTGAGAGAAAGGCAATTCTTACTGTTTAGACCAGCATGTCTAGCCAGTATTCAGATTGATGGCAACTTTTTCAAACAGTTCCTTCCATTTTATTCACCTGTTCAGGAACTATTCCCATCTCTCATGGGCTGGGCTTTCCCCATCAAGCAGAAAATCTCCTACAAGTTTGCTCTGGGCTTAACAAAACTACTAATTATCTACAACTATGCTCAGAGCTCTAACTCTCAAATGTCAAGTTGACAACTGTATCTAACTGTGACACATAGTTAATTGGAGGCAGACAGTTAAGTAATAAGCATTCTAGTTCCTTGTTGTGCTGTAACATTTCTGCATCTGGAGTTCCTTCACATCTGTTGCCTGACATGTCAGACCTAATGTCAGAAGCAGTGGCAAGGGTTCTGAGCAGATTTCCTCAGATTGTCCACCACAGCATAAATTCTAATCCCCACAATAAGCATTTTATTGTAAATAATGCTCACAGTTTTTCTGCTTCTCTAACAAATTTATCTCAAGTGAATGCATGGACAGTAAAGGTGAAAATACACATTCATGAAATTCCACGGGCACAGAAACTTCTCTGTAGGATCATTGAGCATAATTTTAAGTAAGCAAAATGCAAAAAAAAAAAGTTTGCACAGAAAAATCCATTAGCAGGAAATAAAATCTACCATGTTCATGACACTCTACAAGAGCAATCAGTCAATCTAATCTATTTTGAGTAATAGGTCTGGGAACCTATGAAAAAAAGCTATAAGTGTTCATAGGTCCCTTGACCTGTGACCACTAGACTCTCCAAAGCATAGATAAATTTGTGAATCCCAGTTTTGAAAAAAAATGGCCCTAGACCAAGGCACAGATCTTGTTTCTTTTCAGTTTAGTCTCTGCTTGTTTAGCTCATTTCTTCAGAACTTGGTTCGAATGGGGATGAGATCACATGTTTTACCTGTGTGCAATCCAGCTGTCTTAGTTCCTCCAACCAGCACAGATGAGATAGATATCTTCCACATGTGTGCTATGAGTCACAAGCAGGATCCAGTGAGAACATAAGGGTGCTCCATGGAAATGCATCCTGGCTAGCTGCAATTCGCAACAGAAATGCCTGCCAATGCGTGGCTGGTGGTTTTATCTGGTTCTTACGATGACAAACTACATTTATGATCCGGACCATACTTCCTTTCTTTGAAGCCAGAATTTGGTGATAGAAAGTATACTATCCAATATTCTAGTGTTATTCTTGTGTTTATACTTTTGAATGACTGCCCGAGCTAAGAAATGTAGGAAATATAAGAAATGTAGTTTCTATCTGCTTCTTGGGAACAGTAAGCTGCTATGGCCTGCTGTGTGTTTCATAATACTCAGCAAAATTTGGTTAGAACAGTTTCAAAGGTATTTCAAATTAAGAAATAGATGTCAGAGATCTGTGTGGAAGGTAGCAGAAGTAATTAGAATAAATATCTTCTTTAGACCGTTCCTTTACACAAAAATATTCTTCATTTTTTTAAATAATAACCAATCACTTCTAACCACAACATTAAGTTATTTCTAAAGAAATGAAATGAGAAAGATTGGGAAGCTTCTGGATAATTTTCAAATTTCCTAAAGAAGACTTAAAAAAACAAATATCAGGCACGCGGGACCCAGCCGGGCCTCACCGGGCGCCCTAGGACCCCAGGTCAGCCCACAGGGACCCGGCTCCAACTCCCACCATCCAGCCGGAGCCGCGCGGGGGCCGAGGGACGAGGAGGACCTCCCCCTGCGCCCGGGCCCCGCCCCAGCTTCCATCGGGTTAAATAGCTCCACGACGCGCCCATCCTCCCTTTTCACCCCACCCCGCTCCGCCGGTCAGGACACGCGGGTGGTCCACCCGGGCCTCACCCCGCGCCCTAGGTAAGTCCCCGTTCGGGCCCTGCCCAACAGTACCCCAGGTCAAATAATTCAGTTTAGTGAAATTGAGAGATCTTAAGAGTTAAAATGACAATGCCAAAGTCAAAGTGCAAATCCATGAGAAGCAACACTCAAGTAAACAAATTTCCCACTGAAGAAATTAATCCCATAATGCTAGACTCCAACAAGAACAAACCCATGGAAAAAGGCCAAGAAAGCCTGACCCAGGATAACGACTTTCAAAATATGATCATTACCATGTTCAATACTATGAAAGAGGAAATTTGGGAGGAATTACATAATCGAATCAATCGCTTTGAAGAGGAACACAACAGACATCTGGAGGAGTTGAGAAAAACAGTGCAAGAAACAAAAAGTGGCATAGAGCAGTTAAAACAAACTCAAGCAGAGTTTAAAACTGAGCTAAAAGACAAGTTATCTTCAACCCAGAACGCCACAGAGAGTCTTATCAACAGAACTAATGAAGCAGAAAACAGAATTTCAGACCTTGAAGATAAAGTGGGAGTACTAACCAGCTCAATGGAAGAGGTTGTTAAAGCCAAAAAGATACTTGAGAGAAATATCCAAGAGATATGGGACACCCTGAAGAAGCCTAACATGCGTATTCATGGAATACCGGAGCAAGAATCTCAAAATACCACCCCTGAGGAAATTTTTCAAACGATCATCAAGGAAAACTTTCCTCATCTAAAAAAAGAGAGGCCCATTCATATACAAGAGGCATTCCGCACCCCAAACAGATACGACCAAAATAGAAGCACACCTCGGCAAATAATAGTTAAAACACTCCACATTCAAGATAAAGAACTGGTGCTGAGAGCTTCAAGGGAGAAAAAACAAGTCACTTTTAAAGGTAAACCTATTAAAATAACAAATGACTTCTCAGTCGAAACAGTAAAAGCAAGAAGAGCTTGGAGAGACATACTTCAAGTATTGAATGAGCAAAAATGTCAACCCAGGCTGATTTACCCTGCAAAACTATCAGTCATGATCGAGGGAGAAAGAAAAATTTTCCAGCACAAAGACAACTTGAAGGGATACATGTCCACCAAACCAGGCCTTCAAAAACTGCTAGAAATGATACTCAAGCGTGAAGAAAAAAACAGGCATATCCAGGAGAACAGAAGGCAAATATAACACCATTAAAAGCGAAGCAATATACTTATAAAAGCTACTAAACATAATAAATGTCTGGAATTAACAATAGTTTCTCCATTGTAACACTAAATGTTAATGCACTTAATTCACCGATCAAGAGACACAGATTACAAACTTGGATTAAAAATCACAATCCATCAATCTGTTGCCTGCAGGAAACCCATCTCACCACAAAAGATAGGCACGCTCTAAAAATAAAAGGCTGGTCAACAATTCTACAAGCAAATGGAAGCAGAAAACAGGCAGGGGTAGCCATTATGCTATCAGACAAAGTGGATTTCAAACCAAAAAAAATTATAAGAGACACGGATGGATACTACATTTTAGTCAAAGGTACAATTCACCAGGAAGATTTCACAATACTGAACATATATGCACCCAATACGGGCCCCTCCACATTCATTAAGAAAACCCTACAGCATCTAAAGCAAGAAATCAACCCCCAAACGATAATTCTTGGGGACTTCAACACCGCCCTCTCTACATGGGATAGATCAACAGGTCAAAAGCTTAACAGAGACACTTTGGAACTTAATCAAACCCTGAAAGAAATGGACCTCACAGATCTCTATCGAACTTTTCACCCGCACCAAAGAATACACATTTTTCTCAGCAGCACACGGAACTTTCTCCAAAATAGATCACATATTGGGCCACAAAATGAATCTACACATATACAAGAAAGTTGAAATTCTAACCTGTGCCCTATCAGACCACCACAGCCTAAAGCTGGACATCCATAACACATCAAACAAGAGAAAATACACTAACTCCTGGAAACTTAACACTATGATGCTGAATGAGAACTGGATTCAGGAAGAAATTAAAAAGTAAATTCAAGATTTCCTGAAAGTGAATGATAATGAAAATACAACTTACCAAAATCTCTGGGACACAATGAAAGCTGTTCTAAGAGGTAAGTTCATAGCTCTTAATGCCCACGTCAAAAAAATGGAAACATCAGAAATAAACAACTTAACAATGCAGCTTAAAGCTTTAGAGAAACTAGAGCAATCTGATCCCAAAAGCAGTAGAAGAGAAGAGATTAGCAAAATAAGGGGAGAAATATCTGAAATCGAGACTAAGAAAACGATAGAAAAAATCAACCAATCAAAAGCTGGTTCTTTGAAAAAATCAACAAGATTGATACACCCCTAGCTAAACTAACCAAAAGCAAGAGAGAGAAAACCCAAATTAACAAAATTAGAAATGAACATGGAGTTATCACTACGGATACCCAAGAAATCCAGAGAATTATAACATCATATTTCAAAAACTTATACTCTGTGAAGTTTGACAACACAAAAGAGATGGATGAATTTCTAAGTAAACACAACTTACCTAAATTGAATCAGGAAGTTGTGAATTATTTAAATAGTCCTATAACATATAAGGAAATTGAGGAAGTAATCTCGAATCTTCCCACCAAAAAATGTCCTGGACCAGATGGATTCAGCACAGAGTTCTATCAGACATTTAAGGAGTTAATAACACCAATACTCCTTAAACTGTTCCATCAAATAGCAAAGGAAGGAACACTACCAAATTCCTTCTATGAAGCTAATATCGTTTTAATCCCAAAACCTAATAAAGATTCATTTAAAAAAGAAAACTATAGGCCGATCTCCCTGATGAACACAGACGCAAAGATTCTCAACAAAGTCTTAGCAAATCGGATTCAAAAACATATTAAAAAGATCATTCATGGGGACCAAGTAGGCTTCATCCCCGGCACACAAGGTTGGTTCAACATACGCAAATCAATAAATGTAATTCATCATGTAAACCAGTCCAAAGTCCAAGACCACATGATACTCTTGATAGATGCAGAAAAAGCTTTTGACAAGATCCAACAGCCTTTTATGATCAAAATGCTAGAGACAGTAGGAATGGAAGGAACCTTTATCAATATAATAAAAGCTGTATACAACAAGCCCACAGCAAGGATTATGCTCAATGGGGAACAATTGGAATCATTCCCACTTCGATCAGGAACTAGACAAGGCTGTCCACTCTCACCACTTCTATTCAATATTGTACTTGAAGTCTTAGCTGAAGCCATAAGACAAGAAAGGGACATAAGAGGGATTCAAATCGGCAAGGAAGAAATCAAGCTATCCCTATTTGCAGATGACATGATCTTATACCTGAGGGATCCCAAAAACTCCACCAGGAAGCTCCTGGAACTAATTGAGAAGTTCAGCAAGGTGGCAGGATACAAAATAAATGTGCAAAAATCAGAGGCCTTTCTATATGCCCAGAATGAAAGAAGTGAAAAAGCCTTGAGAGAAACCATGCCATTTACTATAACCCCTAAAAAAATGAAATACCTTGGTATAAACCTAACTAAGGAGGTAAAAGACCTTTACAATGAAAACTTTAAAACCCTAAAGAAAGAAATTGCAGAAGACACCAGAAGGTGGAAAGACCTCCCTTGTTCCTGGATTGGCAGAATCAACATTGTAAAAATGACCATCCTACCAAAGGCAATATACAGATTCAATGCTATACCAATCAAAATCCCAAAGCAATTCTTCAAAGAAGTTGACCAAACAATCTCAAAGTTCATATGGAGGCACAAAAGACCCAGGATAGCAAAAACAATCCTGAGTAACAAAAACACAGCTGGAGGTATTACCATACCAAACCTAAGTCTATACTACAAATCCATAGTTATAAAGACAGCCTGGTACTGGCTCCAAAATAGACACACAGATCAATGGGTAAGGATTGAAGACCCAGATATAAGCCCACAAAGTTACAGCCATTTGGTCTTTGACAAAGGGGCCCAAAGAATCCAATGGAAAAAGAACAGCATCTTCAACAAATGGTGCTGGCAAAACTGGATCTCCACATGCAGAAGATTAAAGCTGGACCCGTACTTGTCACCATGTACAAGACTTAATTCCAAATGGATCAAGGACCTTGATATCAGGCCAGAGACTTTAAAAACCATAGTTGAAAGGATAGGGAACTCCCTCGAGCTGATTGGGCTAGGCCAACACTTCCTAAACAGACATCCAATGGCACAGTCACTGCTACCAACTCTCAACAGTTGGGATCTTGTGAAATTAAAGAGCTTCTGTTCAGATAAAGAGATTGTCACACGAGCTCAAAGGCAACCCACAGAATGGGAGAAAATCTTCACTAACCACATATCTGACAGAGCTCTACTGTCCAGAGTGCACAAAGAACTTAGAAAATTAAACTCCAAGGAAAACACTGGCCCAATTAAAAAATGGGCCCTGGAACTTCAAAGAAACTTTACCAGGGATGAAATTAAAATGTCTAACAATTATCTTAAAAAATGCTCCACTTCCTTCGCCATCAGGGAAATGCAAATCAAAACTTCCCTGAGATATCTTCTCACCCCGGTCAGGATGGCAAAAATCCACAATACTAACAACGACAAATGCTGGAGAGGATGTGGAGAGAGGGGAACTCTCCTACATTGTTGGTGGGAATGCAGGCTCATACAGCCACTCTGGCGAGCCGTCTGGAGATTCTTAAAGAAATTAAAGATTGAAATGCCGTATGACCCTGCTATCCCACTTTTGGGAATAACCCCCCATGCAGCAGAGGTTAGCCTCGATAGCACAAGCTCGACCATGTTCATAGCAGCACTGTTTACAATAGCAAAGTCATGGAATCAACCCAAATGTCCAACAGTTGACGAGTGGATAAGGAAACAGTGGTACATCTATACAATGGAGTACTACTCAGCCATCAAAAATGATGAATTACTGGAATTTGCTGGGAAATGGATGTCATTAGAAAGAATTATATTAAGTGAAGTATCCCAAACCCAGAAAATTAAGCGCTGTATGTACTCCCTAATAGGTGGCTCCTAGTACCAAACTCACCCAGCCCACATTGAGACACTCAAAAGTAAACCTATGTAACACAGTAATTGCAAGGATTATGAACAAGAGAGATGGGTTAGGAGGGCCACACCAGAAACAAGGAGAGAGGAGACCATGTTACAGCAGAGAAAATAGGCCTCCGTCAAGGTCTGCAAGTAAGTAATGAGAAACCTGGTTAAGTCCACAGACGTTCTTTCCTGATCTCACCAGAAGGGGAGGGCATATAGTCTAGCAGATAAAAAGTAATCATTTTGCAAATGGGTGATGGACCCCTCCCTCAGTGAGGTTTCCTACTCTTATTACATCTACCCTTGAATGTGCTATTACAACAAGACTCCAGTTTAACAGCTTTTTGTCTCTGGCCAGGGGGTGACATACAGTGCCCAGCAGAATGGAGTGAAGGGAATTGCAGGAGCAGCAAAACTGCAAAAGAAAATCAACAAACCACAATCCAGAACTTCAGAGACTCTATATCAATCACATAGAACTAGGACAGCCTAATCTCTCCCCATCCTGGAGCTCAGGGACATTTGCGGAAGAGGGGGCGGTAAGATTGTAAGAGCAAAAGGATGGGAGGAGCAACGATTTGCAAGATTCTCAACAATAGTTGGGGCCAAAGCAATCGT
Source organism: Typhlomys cinereus (assembly GCA_023101885.1). Lineage (NCBI taxonomy): Eukaryota > Metazoa > Chordata > Mammalia > Rodentia > Platacanthomyidae > Typhlomys > Typhlomys cinereus. Next base: position 1,242,758 of record JALPQD010000198.1, read on the forward strand.
AATGGGACTTTGCATGCCCTGCGCAATGTCCAGCACACTGTTGCCCTCATAAAGTCTAGCATCTGTTAAGGGCACCGAGACCCCTGGAGGCAAGGGATTGACAGCCATAGTAGTGATCTTATGCTTAAGGGGAACAAGAGAAAGGGCTTATGGAAATGCCACTGGGTCCTTATATGTCATCGGAGAGGAGGACCCAGTGGAGAGTTAGGCGTACACAATAAAGGACTCTCTGGGAATTGGGGGGGAGGCACTGGGGGAAGGGGAGGGGGAGGAGGGGGGAAGGAGGGAACTGGTAAAAAATTTTAAAATGTATAATTAAATTTTTAATAAAAAAAAGAAAGTAAAATAGACTTTTGAAAAAAAAAAACAAATATCAAACAGAACCACGACTATATTTTTTCCATCTTTATTACTTTTTGTTCTCACTAAATTCTAATGAGACATGAATTTTGGACAATAATGGAAAAATGCTTTATCCAAAAACAATCATGGTTGGTAATTTCCTTTTCAAGCTATGGCTCTATCAGACACAGCAATGGGATGTGTAGCCTTTGAATTCTACAAAAGTGCTCTTACTTACTCTTTCCTTCTAGATGCAGAAAACCTAAACTGTCATCTTTTAAACCGTTTTGGGGAGACAAAGATGTAACAGATAAAGTATCAGCTTTTTTTTGGGGGGGTGGAGGACCATAAAAAGGTTCTGGATTCAGTGGTAGTGAGCAGGCCTTAGGTCTGAGGGGAATTCACCCCTCCCAGCTGATTTCCAGGTTCAAGGCACGGCCCTCCTGCCCTGCAGTGATTCTGAAGTGATTGGTTCCACTCCTGCCTTTACACCTTTTATTATCTTAAAAACTACCAAGCTGTATATTTTTACAATGCTGCATTTAATCATATTCATTTATGTAGATTTTGTAAAACAAAGCACAAGCCTACCTTAGTGAACAAAATTAGGTAAAACTTTAACTTGCACCTAGTATTCCTTTTCTGCATATGTCTGGTCTGTTGCTTCTAAGTTTCCTGCCCCATCTTCCCAGCATGATCAGTACATCCTGTCATAATACAGTGCTAATTGCTTGGTATTGGTGGGGTTTAGAAATAAAATTCTTTTATATTACATTTTTTGCCTAGTTATACAAGCCCAATATGTACGCCTCTTCTTCTCCTTTGCCCCCTCTCTTCTCCCCACTCTTTGTTCTTCCCACTCCCCCTCTCATTCCTTTTCCTTTCCTCATCCTCTCTTGGTGCTTCCTGCTTTCTTCCTCCCATCCTCCAGAGCATCTGCTGAATTTCATTCTGAGTCATCTACACTAGTGAGGATGCAGGACTCGGTGGCATAGTTTGGGGCCCCTGCTTGGGCTGCCTGCTAGTATGGGGACTCTGTTATGATTGTTTAACCCCTTGCCTCTAAGGCTTCTAATGCCTAAAGTCTTCTCCCCTGTGTCCCTGATAGACTTTGGAATGCTGTTGACATGTCAGTCTTGTACAAGTCAGGCAAGGTCCAATACCATTGTGGGTATATGCTGGTTGCTGCAGCCCTGACTTGTGTGGAGTATCTTGCATATTGTTAGTTCTCCCCATCTTTAGGTTCTTACAATCTTGCCATCCCCTCCTCCACAAGGGTAGTTTCTTAGTCTAGGGTAACTCTGGATGGATTCAAGAATCCAAGTCCTCTCTGACAATAGGCAACCAGCAACCTTTTTCTGAGCAGTGAGGGTCTGCAGAAATAGTGCCTCCTTGTCTAGCTTAACACTGCTGTTTTCTCTTCTTGCCCCTGCAATTGAGATGTGTCTTCCGTGGACATGTTGGCTGTTGTTTCTTGATTTAGTATTCTAACCAGAGCTATGATCTAGTTATGTAGATAAATAGATTTATATTATATCACAGATTTCACGTAGAGTGACCACAATGTTAAAGTGCTTAAGTGTATTCAACTAACCAGTTAAAATAACATTCTCCACATTTCTACAAAAAAGAATAGGAAACAGCACTATTTTTCATTAAAAGAAAAGAAGTAAAATTCTTTTCAAGTTGAGTTCTCAGTGTTCTCATTTCTTGTTTTATTTTGCTTTGCTGATAAACACTTCATCAAAACATCTCTTAACATTTTTTTTCAGGTTGGAATGGACGCTCCATAGCTATGCTCTATAGCAGATCCATGTCAGGAGTACTGACTTGCTGCTTAGCTTGCAGGACTGGTCAATATCACACCGACCATGCACAATGTGAGATGTATAATGAAGGACTGGTTCCCAGGGCCATGTCATCTACTAATGTTTTCATCTGTATTGCAAGAATGTAGAGAAGGCAGAATTCAATACTGTCACTCCTTAGTTTGTCTTGCATTCAGGAACATATGCTAACTTGTATCCTTTGATGTTTTTCTGAGATTCCCTTGTAGTTGATTGAGTCAATTCTGAATTTTTTCTTCTCTCATGTCACTACTGGTTAGTCCCTTTGCAGAAGATGAAAGTAGAGTCTTATGCTCCACAATGACAGGGCTATATTGTGGGAACATCTATAGGATTGGAAGTTTTGCATTGTCATTGTTTTATAATTCCTTTATAGTGAATAACATACATATATAGGACAGATAATCATAGTGTAAACTCAGGTAGATTAACCTAATGCTTTCAAGGTCGCATAGATTTGACGTCACTTAATTAAACTTTTAGGAAAAGAATTTGAGCTCCAGTTAAATACTATTTGATTTTACTTTTGGCAGCAGTGTTTTGCTGTGTAACCTTGACAGGTCCAGTAGTTATGAAAACCAGTATGACATCACATTTACAGTGATTCTCTTTCTTTGGTTTCCCAGTGTTGGGATTGCTGAAGTGTACCACTAGGTGTGACTGTTTATGATATTTTTTTGCTGTGTTACTTGGGAGTTGGGGATGTTGGTCAGTTGTCTAATTAGTCTTGACTCTCTTTGATTTAAATCTTTTTGACCTTACAACTTTCCATGATTAATGCCTAGATAATGCCAAACCTTACACTCTTAAACTGTCCCAGCATGGCACATGTCATATAAAGGAGCAAAAAGACCATGGGGAATTTTGGAAAATTTAAGACCTTCTCTTAAGTGAGACTCAACCGTCCTAGAAATCTCAGTACTGCTTTCCATCCTCTCTACAATTTTAATTTATGCAAAGCATGTACCACACTCTGATATATCACTGATTTTGGTTGCTTATTATCTCTTGTTGATTCTAGTGTGTAACTGCCTTAAAAATATTTTGTCTTTTTAATCTCCTGTTGTACTTCTGAGACTTTCCCAAGTGTCTGAAGATATTTTTGAATGAAAAATGCATGTATTTCTCAATGGGACAGAAGAATGAGACAAAAAATCTATTTATTATGGGAAGTGAAGACAGATATTTCTATACATACTGAACAAGTATTTATATATAAAATACACTCAAATGCATATATATGTTCAATAGATCCATTTAACTGTAAAAAATGATAAGTACATGTTAACTTCTGCATTGGCATGTAGGACATGTTAATACATGTTAAATACAACTTGAACATACCTATTAAATCTAAGAGGAAGTTTTCCCTCCAGAACTAAAATAGAATCAAGTCTTGTCTTGCTATTAACACATTTACAGATTGATTATCTCTTAACTGAAATGCTTTGGACTAGAAAGACTTTAATATTTTTTGGACTTTGACATATATGTGTATGTGTGTATCTATCTTCTTCTATATCTGTTTATCTATTTTGGGATGGAATAAAGGTCTAAACACGAGATCCATGTATATTTCATATATGCTTTCTCTGCATAGCATGAAGATCAATATGCACAATACTGTTGTGCATTTGTGTTTTCACTGTGACATGTTTTGTAAGGTCAATTATGAAATTTTATACATGCAAGTATCATGTCAGCACTCAAAAACTCTAGGATTTTTGGAGCATTCTAAATTTTGGATTGTCAGATTCTAGATGCTCAGCCTGTCCTTTATTATACTGATCATGCTTATTTCTAAATTCTGGAATCACTGATAATGGCAAAGTGTCTGTACATGAATAGTGATAAATGTAGCAAGCTACTAGCATTGTCGAGAGAAATGCTGCTTCCTAATCCAGTCAGACATCAAAATTCATCTACCTCTGGTGGGTGAAATAGAATGAGAATTCTTGCTAGCCAAGCATGAAATCTAGACAATTTTCAAAGATGACTTTCCTATTAGGGTACTACTTCATGCTGGACTGGAATGACTCTTAGCTCTGAAGAGAAAGTCTGGCCAGTGACGATAATGCCATCTTACTTATTTTTTTTTGGAGTATGAATGATACTGCTTGATATTTTCTGGGAATGGTCCATCTCTTATCTCTTCTAATTCATGAAAGTCAGGATGCCTGTAGAAATAAAAGTGAATGAAGAGGAACAAAAATAGAAAAAGAAAAAGAAAGAGGAGAAAGAGGAGAGGGGAAAAGGAGGGGGAGGAGGAGAAAAGGCATAACAATCATCTCTCATGTATTTAGCTTATGATTTCTTTTCTGACTTTGCTGCCCACTCTAAGATTCATTTCCTATAATATCCTGAAATCTTTTTTTTTCTGAAATGTCCAGATCTTCACAATTCACCATCGGTTGGGAATTTTCCTGTTATACCTGTCTGACTTGGTATTCAAAACAGTCATCACAAGAATCAATATGCAAAGGTGAGAGGGTGATAAGAGAGGAGAGATCCGAGTAATCAGTTTGTATTACATACATGCATGAAACAGTCAAAGAACATATTTAATTAATAAGATAAATACATCATACATAAGTCACTTGCAGACTTATGTTCTGTGTTTTTAATCAGAGAATAATTTATTCTAAACAGATAACTTTTGGTAAACAGAAGGGAATTTCCCCCCTTACAGGTCATTCACGTATTTGTCAAAAGACTGTGGAAAAACATTTTAAAAAATCAGTGATTAAGTTTATTTCAGTGGAAAACAGATGAGCTATATAAATGAAATAATTTTCCAACCTTTCAGATACTCCTTAAAGCAATGTTATTAGACTTAAATGTTCACAGTGGGGACAGTGGGATAATTTAGTGGGTAAAGGCACTTGCTGCCAAAAAGGACAGCTTGAGTTTAGACTCCACTGCTCACATGGTGGAAAGGAAGAACCAACTCCTACTGAAGAAAGATGATAAGGCAGGTAACCAACTACAGATGTCTACGTTTCCCAAGAAGTGTGGCCTTTAGGACTAAAGTTGCAACTATTCTAGTCAAGTCGAGATGCTTAGTCACAAAAGAGAAGATAAAAAGGAAGAACGCAGCGAGTATATAACTATAGTTCTATTCACATAGAATGCTATTATCTATTCATTCATTGAATCTGCTTTTTGGACATATACCAAGAATTGTCCTAGTAATAGAAATACAAGCCTTTTAGAACACATAGTCTCTTTAGCACAGGTAACGCAGGGGATTTCAGAGACTAGAGTTAGAGCTAGGCTGAGTAGGAGCCTAAAGTAATTTGTAGCTAGAATACAATATCCTATTAATTTACAAGTAAGAATTACACAGAGTGACTTGGAGCTTCCTCCTTGCACACCAGCTTTCATAATATCTGGAGGGTAAATTGCAGTTGCTGGGGGAGAAAGGCCATCAGGTCTTACCATAGCTATGATTCCCGTTAGCTACCTATAACAAGAACCAGTTTGACAAGATGAGTTATGTTAATACAGGGAGAAATGTTAAAATTGCAAAATAACTTGAAAAAGGAAGAGTTATAGCATTCAAAGATTCCCAGTGGTGTGTTCTCTTAGATCTGAGTTCTTAGAGGGCTGTTCCTTATTGTATTCTCCTCTCTGCTTCTCTGCCTCTGACCAGCAACTTCTCCCATTGCATTTCACATTAAACTGAAGGTAGCACATCATTGTATTTTTCCTGTGCCTACTCAGCATGAAAATTTACATTCTTTGTTCTCTTCATTGATTTCCAGGTGTTCGGTTCAATAATAACGCATTACTGAAGTGAAAACCATAACTTAACAACAGACAAGAGGGAAAATGATTTGCATAGAAATGTAAACACCAAAGTTCTGTTTGTTTGTGCTCATACTTAAGATACATACTTTCTAAAGACACTTGACATTTTCCATCTCTTGCCTTCCTTATTTACAGGTGTATGTTACATTCCCTTGGGAACTGTTCCATGCTCTATTCATAGCCTCACTTCTCATTCTAGCCCTCTCTCATGTCTGGAACATGGGAGAATCTCTCTAAATGGTTACCTGGAATAGAAACACTTACTCTTAAAGTCAGTCAGCTTGAGCAGCTGCTTTCTTATCCCCAAAACAACTGATTCAACCTTGGCATGATCTGAAACAGTCTTTTACAAAAAGCATTTCACTTACTAAAAGTTTGCATGCTTTGAGATTTTTGAAATGTTATTGTCAGATCTATTCTATTTATCTTTCCTATTTAAACCATCTTTTTCTGACGTGATCTGTTAGCTAACATCACAAAAATGGGAAAAGAGCTAGAGGAAACTTGTTTTGGAGCAGATCTCACTGGTATACTTGCTTCTCCAGCATCCAATACAGTTTTTGACATATGAGAAGCTCAAAATACAAGTAAGACACACCAGCTAAATATCACTCACTCGGTTATAGAATTTAAAGAAAGAAAAAGATCAACTCAGAAGATGGAAGTGTTTAATGTAATAAAAACAGAAAATGAAAGTTTTGGAGGCATGAGATTTTCATAGACAATAAATAATTTTCAAACTTATAAGAGGATAGAACAAGTCTAATCCTTAGTAGACTAGACTAGGATATTAGATTGACTGAGTTACCTATGAAGCTCAAGTAACTTTCTGAGTTGTTTCCATTAACAATGTTTCACCTTTGTGTAACAGAATCTACATATATTCCTGTAAGATTCAACTTTTGACAGAGTATTTTTCAAACCAAACATTTGTTCTTAATATCAACATGAATAGAGAACTTATCTTTTCCAAGACAACCTGATTTTTAGTGTATTTCTCTCAGAGTTTCAAGTTCACCTTGTGATAAGGATTATTTGACTTTATGATTTCCCTGGCTGGCAGGGGCCAGAAATATACCCGTCAGCTATACTTGCGACTGTTCCTAAGGAGTTCTTTCTCCTTTCTCTCTTGTTCCCCAGGCTTCCTCTCTATCCTGACAGATGGCTGAAAGACTGAATTTTCTGTTGTGCATCCTTCTGTCTTCAGAGACTTTTCCTATTTAACTCATTCTAGACACAGGTCTTCTCAATGACATTTCCTTTCTTTCTTTTTTCCCAAATTTAATACTTCAGAGAAAAGGAAGACACTCTTGGTACTTGGTTATCACTCGCTGCATGGAAAGTACATAAAATGTCATCCCTGTTAGGAGGTAGAAAGTTTTAAAAGCAGACTCTTCATTTTGCCACGAGTTTTTACTTAGGCATATTGTCACCAAATTAAACATTAATGAATTATATGTGTACATTTTTCCTAAATAAATGCAGTACAAATGGATTGATCTTCTTTCACTCATCCTTGAACTCATTTGAATGTATTCTTCAATCAATGGGATACTTTGCTTATTAGAAAATAAACTCATTCATTTTAGTTTATGTAATGAATACTTTTTTCTTAAATAGGAGTAAAGTTTCAAATTTATAGTCTAATCAGAACATGTGGGTGTGCACTTGCAATTCATGATACTGAGTATAGATTAGTATCACAACAGTATACTTTGAGTGAATTGTTTTAGTCAGGTACAAATGTTGTTCATCCATCTACGTTATTTTAAAGCAGTTCTCTATAACTGTTAATTTGAAAGTTTAATCATCCCTGTCCTCATATCTCAAACACATTGGGGAGCAGCAGGGATGGGCCAGTATAAATTTGTAAAAACTAAACTGATTGCATAGCGTTTCAGTTGTGGGGACATCAGAATGGGAGGAGTGGAAGGAAGGCACCCTGAGTACAATGTTTTTAAGTTGCAAGTATAATGCAAGGTCTCTTCACAAATAAGTAGCCTACCCATAAGTGTCTCACTTGAAGGTCAAGGCCATAACCAACAGCTCTAGTATAGAATGAAGAAAAGTAATTTGTCATCTAAGCATTTAACTGAATTGGTTTTCGTGGCCTTACACTGATTATTCCCAGATGTATGAGAATTGTCTTAAGCACTATCTGTGCTTATAACAGAAAATAAGCACCTTGCATAGGTTGACAGTCACTATCTTCGTAATCACACACCTTACTTTGGGCTCTGGTTCTGTGCTTATGTAGTGTGTATCCTTGGGCAATTCATTAATTCTCTGAGAGCTTAGTTTTATAGGGTGTAATGATGCCAGATAATTATTATGGAAAATAAAAAGGTGATACGTGAATACTTAGGAGTGAGTCCTTAATGTGTTTGTCTCTATCTTCATGAGAGTGTATAAAAATAACGTACAATCAGTTGATAATCTGTTGTCTATACTTCTATCTCCTGAATATTTCTATTCACTCAGCCCACTAAGATTTTAGTACTATGTGACAAATAGCTTTGACTTGCCAACAGAAGTCTTATAGAAACCTTATTTCAGTTCTGTCTTCCTGATTTCATTATGATCATGGTTCTAAATCATTTCCCCCTGTTTCTCTGATTCATTTCTTTTGTATATTTTAAGGTGATTTCTCTCTATAGATGTTATGAACCACACTATTGAAATCTAATTAGCGCATCACCTGCTCCAGCAGCATGTGTCCTTACCTCATTACTCCTCCCTGTGAGCCATATGTCAGATTCCTACATCAATCTTTCCCTGTGATTTTTGTAGCAAAGAATTTATTTAAATTTGTAACAACTGCCTTTCTTCTTTGCACAAGTTTTCCAAAGTAGACATCCTGTGGTGTTTTTTCTCAAAACCATACTGTGACTATGACCCAAAAAGTACAAGTTTTTGCTGCATTATGTGTTGATTTTCCTTAGTTCAGTGATATGAAGAATTTCAGCATTGTTGCTGATTTTGTTTATGCCTTTGGTACTGTGTTTCTTTTTTTTCAAATTATCTTATCATCATGCTGAAATTCGTGCTATAACTTTGTGCTCTATACTATAAGAGGAAGAAAAAAGAGTTAGGAAAGCTTAGGTCCCATGCATTGAGAACAACAATCAGTGCTGGATTTTTTAGAAATGGGAAATTGACTTTGGAGATGGAAGTAGTAGAATCAGGAATTCAAGGTTATTTTGGGATGTATATAGCATACAGAGGTCAGTCTGGGTCACGCTGAGATGATGTCTCAAAATTTTTTTAAATAACTGAAAAATAGAATTAGAGACAGCATTTTATATTCTTTACTGGACTAAAGCTCTCGTAGAAGTCTCTGGTTTATTCTGTGGAATGAAGATGCCATTTAGTTTGGATTTTGTGTGTGTGCGTGTGTCTGTGTGTATCAGAGGGCACTATGTGTACCTGTGGTGGCCCAGAATGACTTTGCGAATCACCCTGGATTGTGGTTACTTCCTCTTTGCTTTGTTCTTTCCCAGGCTCTGCCTTCCAGGACCAGAAACTTCTATCTGGTGTTTTTAACGTGGTACCAAGGATTGAAACTCAGGACTGTCTGTTTGTGAGGCAGAGGATTAATCCCACCAGCCCATAGTTTGGATGTTCTTATGTGAAGCATATCATAAACTTTTTGAGATGAACAGAAAAATTCAAATAGTGTATATGCTTTTCTGCATGAGCTATAATCTTATTTTAATATTCAATACAACATAATTCACTCGATATACATTTCTCCAGTGCTTGCATTAGTACTGCTGTGCTACCTGAGAACAGGAAAGCAAGACCCATATGAGAATTCTTTCCATATGGTTTTTAGGTTATGAAGGACAGCAAAGCAATTCAGCCAGAAGTAATGATAGGAGCATAGCACCTAACAAATGACTGGATGGTGGGTAGAACTGACCAGAAGTTCATATGCTTTGGAAATATTTCTTCACCCACAGAGGGAGACTTTGGGACATGAAAATCATTGCATATAATTGCAGTAGAACCACTGCCAGCAGCTATTTATTTTGTAGCCCTTGATGTATTTTTCAAGAAAATGGAAACTTTGCTCTTCCAAAAACCTAATTTATTCCCAACTTCATCAAATCTCCTTACTATTTATACTTTCTTGGCCTACTATCATCTCTTTAAGCCTTTACATAATAGTAAATTTCCTCAGAGTTTTTTTTTTTAAAGTTTTAAACATATGGGAAAGTTAAAAAATTGTACAGTGAAATGCACAGGCCTGAAACCAAGATTCTACACTAACATTTTCTTAGATTTGCTCTGATACGTTATCAGTCCATCTTGTCCATCTCTCTATTTATTTACAAATTCATCATCTGAAATGAATTTCAAAGTTGTTTTGCTAGCGCTGGCATAATAAAATCAGTCGGTACATCTTTAATTGGACCTAAATATTTGTCTATGATTGAGTATATGTATAGATAACAAACATATTTTATACAGTGTGTGTGTGTGTGTGTGTGTGTGTGTGTGTGTGTGTGTGTGTGTGTGTGTGAAAGGATATTTGGGTATGTTCATTTATGTTGAGTCGCAAGGGTGATATTGGGAATCATCCTGGATTGCCCTACTTCATTTTATTTCTTTCTGGTGCTTTCTAGACTTTGCCTTCCACAGCTAAGTAACAGGTCACCACCTTTTCTACCCCACATTTTTCCTGGGATCTAGGATCTGCCCTTATGTTTGTAAGGCAATGGCTTTAACCCTGAACCATTTCCCCAGCTCATATTTTTATATTTTAAGTGTTGTAGCTATGTAATAAAATATGCAGCACATAGGAATTCTATATTTTATTTCCAGTGTCTGTATAGCTAAATAAACAAAATGAAGGGATTATTTACACACTTAAAACCTGCGTATAGTTGTTGAAGTGCTCATACTTCATATTACCACAAGCAGTGTATGAGGTGCCCAGTTGTTCATTACTTTTGCTCACGGGGAATGAGTATTTTTTATTGCATGGCCTTGCACTTCCCAGTGACTAATGCTGCCGAGCAATTGCCATGTGTTACTGGCCATTCTTTTGTCTTCAGTTGTGAGGTGTCTGCTTAATTCACTTGACTGCAATAAAATCAGGATATTGTTTAATTATTGAGTTGCAGACATTCTTTACATATTCTGGAGATGAGTTCTTTGACAGATATATGCCTTGTGAATGTTTTCCATTCGTTTGTGTCTTGATTCATTTTCTTAATGGTGACTTGGAAAGGATTTTTTATTTTGATGATGTCTAATTAACCCTTTATAACTATTCCCTTCTGTTGCCTATTTAAGGAGCATCCATCTAGCCCTAAGTAATGAAGTTGGTTTTTAAAACATATTATTTTGAAAATTGCTTAGTCTTAGCTATCATATCTAGCTTTATGAGTCACCTTAAATTTATTTTTTGTTGTACGGTTGAAGCTAAGGATCTATATGGATATTAAACATAAACATCATTTACTGAAGTCTTTCCCAATTAGTCTATTGTGATACTTCTGTTAGAAATTACATGATCACTTTAATTCGTGTTTGTGTTCTCATTTTATTCTGTTGCTATTTGTTTTGTTTATATTTAGATAACTATCCTTGTTATTCTAGATTTTTATATTCTTTATTTTTTATAAGAAGTTAAAAGAGACAAAAACAAATTGAAAGATGCATACATGTATATCATGAAGTATGGGTGGAGATCAGAGGAAACCATTTTTCACAGGCACTTCTGGAGATTGAACTTATACAGGTTTGCAAGCAGGCACCTTACCAGTTGAGTTATCTCCCCTGCCCCTATTCTAGTTTTTTAGTAGTCTATTGGTAAATATATATTTTAACTTCGCTGTTCTTCCTCCGCATGCACTTTCCTATTCCATGTTATTTGCATCTCCATGTAAATTCTAAAACCCAATGATCAATTTCTAAAAAAATGCATGGTAGTGTTTTGATTTAGATTGTACAAATTGCATGAATAAGTAAAAACATAGCACATTTTATTTGCGCTTTTGTGAATTTTAGTGTATTGCAGACTGCATATGTCTCATCAAAATGCTTGTATTGAAGCATTAACTTCTAATATGATGGTATTTGAAGACAAGACCTTGGGGAGATAATTGGGTACTGATGGCAGTTTCCTTATCTGATAGGATTGATGTTCCTTCTAGAAGTAGAAGCACAAAGTTTGACATCACTCATGTAAGTGAACATACCAAAGAAATCTACAAGAGAACCTGTGGAAAGTGTCTGTTTATGAGTCAGGATAGAATCCTCGAGGGAACCTGGGTGGACTGATACTTTGATCTGTGACTTCCATCCTTCAGAACATTGAGAAAATGAGCTGAGTTGACTTAGAGTGCAAGGATGCTACTTTGCTTTTGCTAAATTTATTCCTATGGATTACTTTTTCCTGGATAAACACAGACAGGAATTAAATTTCTTCTCTTTGCAAAGAACCAGTGTGTACTTTGTCACAATTTCAAAAATGACATTTTTGTTAAATTCTTTGTTTACTGTTTGTGTATGTCTTTGCTATTGTTTATAATTGTTCCATTAGTGTTAAAAATAGTATCATGCTCATAATAGATACCCCAAACACACTAGTTTATTTACTGAATGAATGTCTTTCCTTCTTAGTTATAAATATTATCAGATTTGATAATAATATTATTGAACTAGGCTTTTACTTTCAACCAACTTTTAACTTGAGAATAGTCACAATCACACAGATCTCTTGTTGAAGAGGTCTGTTATTCTGCCTCTTGGATTGAAGATAAGAGAAATCATTTTCATCTTAGTGTTGCTAATAAATATTTCCAGAATCATGAAATATAAAACAAATATTACTTGGTTTATTTTTACTTCTGCTGTCATCCTATGTAAGAGGTTGTTAAAGAAGTAATGTTTCCAGAAATTGTCTCTCACTGAAATCAATGAAAAACTATAACTCACCCTGACATTAAAGTTCCTTAAATTATTTTTGAGAAGGTAGTTAGCAAATAGTTATTGACTTCAGGAGCCAATAGATTGCAGTATTTGCATTTGCCACCAGGCAGTAAGTAACAGCTAAAAGAGACTACAACAGTCTTCATATATGCCCTAAGAGACGAAGTCCCATATTTTAACCTTTTATTGTATTACATAATGATGTTTTCTTTCACCTGCTGGATCACTAATTTTGTGTTTTAAATGTTTTCTAAATTCACTGTATTTTATGTACTCATACCTCATTAAGATAGATAGACTGAACCTCAATATTAGGCCAGAGACTATAAAAAACCTAGTTGAAAGGGTAGGGAACTCCCTCGAGCTGATTGGGCTAGGCCAACAATCCCTAAAAAGAAATCCAATAGCACAGTCACTACAACCAACACTCAACAAATGGGATCTTATGAAATTAAAGAGCTTCTGTTCAGTTAAAGAGATTTTAAACTGAGCAAAAAAAGATACCCCACCAAATGGGAGAAAATCTTCACTAACCACATATATGATAGAGCTTCATTATTCAGAGTACACAAAGAACTTAGAAAACTAAACACCAAGGAGATAAATTGTCCAATTAAAAAATAGGCCTGGGAACTCAAAAGAAGCTTTTCCAGACATGAAACTGAAATGCTTAAAAAGTGCTTTAAAAATGCTCCACATCCCTAGCCATTAGGGAAGTGCAATCAAAACTTTCCTGATATATCATCTCACCCTAGTCAGGATGGCAATAATCCACAATACAAACAACACCAATTGCTGGAAAGGATGTGGAGAGAAAGGAACTCTCATACATTGCTGGTGGGAATGCAGGTTTTTTCAACCACTCTGGCGATCAGTCTGGCAATTTCTAAAAAAGTTAAAGATTGAAACGCCATATAACCCTGTTATACCACTTCTGGGAATAATCCCCCATAAAACAAAAATTCAATACAGTGACAAAAGCACAACCGTGTTCATAGCAGCACTGTTTACAATAGCAAAGTCATGGAATCAACCCAAATGTTCAACAGTTGACGAATGTATAAGGAAAATGATACATTTATACAATGGAATACTACTCAGCCATCAAAAAAGATAATTTAATGAAATTTACCAGGAAATGGATGGAGTTAGAAAAAATTATATTGAGTGAAGTATCCCAGACACAGAAAGTTAGACATCATATACTCCCTAGTAGGGGGATCCTAGCACCAAAACCACTTGATGACATAGTCAAAGATAAATTTCTGTAATACCCACTGTAATCACAAAGAATATAAACAAGAGAGAAGGGGAAGGAGGCTCCTCCCCAGAAAAAAGGAGAGAAAATAAGTCTTCAGTAGAGAAAATAAGTCACCGTCAAGTATTGCATGTAAGTAATAAGACATCTTACTCTCACTTCCCTTCCTGGTCACCTATGACTGAAGAGGTTTGATCTCACCAATCAGGGAAGGTATAACAACTGGCAGATAGATGGTAACCATCCTGCAGATGGGACATTGATTCCCCTCTCCCACACACTGCTGTGTCCTACTCCTATTCCATCTATCTTTGAGTCTCCTCTTATATTAAGATCTTCATTTAAACAGCCTTTTATGTTAGGAGGTGACCTTCTATACCAAGCAGGATGGAGCCAAGGGCAGTGCAGGAACAGCAAAACTGAAAACAATGACAAACCATAATTCAGAACACCAAAGGTCCTACATTAATCACTTGGAACAAGACCAGCCAAATCTCTCCCCATCCTAAAGCTCAGAGAATCTTGCAGAAGAGGAGGCAGAAAGATTGTAAGAGCCTAAAGATGGGGAGGTCCAACCATATGCAAGATACTCCACACAAGTTAGGGCTGCAGTAGCCATAATCGGACCTTGTATGATCTACACAATGGGTGACATGTCAACAACATGTCACAGGCAGTAGAATCCTTAGAGGCAAGGGATTAACAGTCACAATGGAGTTGCCATACTAAAGAGGAGCCCAAGAAAGGGCTCAGGGCTATGCCACTGAGTCCCTATATCTCACTAGGGTGGAGGACTCAGAGGGAGGACTCAGAGGGAGGTTTGGCATTCACACAAAAGGATGCTCCAGGTGATGGGAGGGGGAAAGGGGAAGGCACTGGGAGAATGGGAGGGAGGGAGAGGGGTGAAAGGAAGGGGAAAAGGTGGGGGAGTACAACAAGGGACTGGGGGAGTGGAGGGAGGGAGAGGATGGGGGTACCTATTGAGCTTGTATGATTGGGAAAAAAATAAAATGTGGGAGAAAAAAGATAGACTGAAGCCCTCTTAGAGAGAATCTTGGGTAATATTTCTAAAGTATAAAATTAAATTTTTTCCCTGATGAAATTTATGTTATAATTAGAGAGGCAGTAAAACTAATGGTCAAGCAATTTATTTAGTAATCAGTCATGGGTGAGTTGTTAAAAAATCTGGACATCTATTCTTTTACTTATTTGTAAGTAAGAAATAATACAGGTATGAATTTTGGATGTCAGTTGAGACTAAAGATTAAACAATATTTTATATCTTCTACATATGAAAAATAATGATGAAATGCTAGTAATATAATGTCCCATTTTAAATGAGTCAAAGTGAACAGCATGAATAATACTTTCAAATGTTTATTTTTATAATATTGTATTTGTTTATTTGAGAGACTAAGGGGTGAGAAAAAGAGAGATGAGAGAGAGAGAGAGAGAGAGAGAGAGAGAGAGAGAGAGAGAGAGAACCAGGCATATGTGAAGGTTATAGAACAACTACTTTTGGAAGTCATTTCTCTCCAACCACTATGTGGGATTTGGGAAACTTGGATTGTTGGATCTGTACACTCGCATCTTTTACTCTGAGCCATCTCACTGTTGCATGAATACCACTTAACAACTAAGTCATGATAAAGTACATATAGTTCTCCAAAATATAATACTCAGTAACTACAGTGGTTTGTATTTTTTACTTGTCTGTTACTTTCAACGTTTACTGTTTTTACTCTTTCTTTGACAGAAATATGCCCATATCAAAGAACATGTCAGTCTCTCTAATTTTCTCTTTCTTATTGTCATGGTTTAAATTTGTGTTGATCCCCCCCCCCAGGCTCATGTGTTTGCATGCTTTATCTGCCGTTAATGCTTAGGAAGATCATGTCACTTTTAGAAGGTGAAGCTTCACTGGAGGAAGGCATGTCAGGGGATGGGCCTGGAGGTTTCATAACCCTGCCCTGCTGTGCTAGTAGTTCACTCTAATAGTCTGTTACTTGCTCTCTCTACCTCCATGATGGACATGACCTATGTTGCCTTTTGCTTCTACCAGACAACCAGGTCTTTCTCACCATACCGGACTATGTAAGTATGGAAATGAAGGTCAAATAAATCTTCATGTCTCACCAGAAACTGTGTATGAATGTTGTCTCATAGCAGCAAGAGTACCTGAAACGTTAACAATCTTATATTTGGTAGAGCTAGGATACACTATCAATTTTTGCTGATTTTGTAATTTCTATTTGAAGTAATTAGAATCCTGTCTCCCTTTCTTCAACTTTTCTGTAGTTGAATTTTATTCTTTTACAGTTTCATGCATGTGTACCATACAGAATATTCAAATATTCTGATTATATTCCTACATGTTTTTTCTTATCTTCTTCCCTAAGCCACATGTAGCCCCACTTCCCTACAAATCTTTCTTTCATTTCCATGATCTTTTGCTTTGTTTTACACCTTACTAAATTTAACCTAAGCATTTTATGTACTCCAGAGCTTTGGCCTATATCTTAGAGTCTAGTAGGGTTTCCAAGGGATATACAGGTAGGTAGTTTTGTACCCCCACCCCTAATGTGTTAGCTGTTCATTGTTCATCAGTACTTTGTAGTCCCACTAAAAAACTATGAGGAAATCACATATTAGCAAATAAGAGTGCATGAACGGACACATCCCATTGCCCTATTTATTTCTAGATGTAGCTCTTCTCACTGCTGAACATATTCTTCCTAGTTTCCTAGCACTTCCAACTGTTACCCTAGAGTTTCTCCCCAAAGTAAGATCTGCCATGAATACTGAATTCTTTGCATGAACTTGTCCAAACACTGAAAACTTGATCTTCTGACATTTTCTGAATTCCATGGTTCAGTCCTCATAAAGATTTGTCTTCTAGTTATGGCAGCTCCACCTACAGTTGGGTCTTCCAAACAACCACTGCTACTGGCTTCTGTTCTATTGCTTCCTTTTGCACTGTACTTGACAGGTTCTACTTATAATCCCTGCCATTTTTGTGTTTCTGGTATGTGGTATAAAAGATGTATACTCCATCTATATGCAATATGGAGCAGATTCTCTTAAGACACAAGTTAATGGTCTTTATATGAAGAAATCAGTAATCATGTTGTTTACTTGTGGTACTTAGACTGATTCCTAGGACCTTATGCATATTAGCAAAGGTTCTAACATTATCATATATCCCTTAATGATTTTAGAAGCACAAACGTTTTTAAATATTCATTTTGGCATCTATATTATAAATCACTGTAGACTTGGAACTATGTTATAAATCAGTGTTCAAAAGCAATTTTATGCCAATATGGAGAACTGAAAAACCAAGATACAATGCAGTCTAGTCTGTTCAACATTATTTGATTCCAATCATTTTTATTATGTTTGTTGCTATTTATCACTAGGCATAGGTTCTAAGATTTATTATATTTGTTAGGAACTCTGACTGTGTAAAATGTGACATTTCTAAAATATTACTTGCAAGTAGTGGCTGACCTTATTAACTGGCAGCCAATGACCTTTACTTACAGAGGTGAAAATAATGTGTGCAAGAACATTTTGCACATTATGGATTTTTCACTGATTATTTTTCCAGAAACACTCCTTACTCCTTCCTCCACTCCTCATAGACCATAAAGCCTACTCCTTTTTTTCCATGTTTAAAATTGAAAATATCCAGCTAGCCAATTTGAAATATTAAGGATACTGAAAAGAAAGAGATTAAGGAAGAGATATTTCTAATGAGGATAATATTGCATTGTGCCATAATGATGCTCATTAACCTGTACTTTTAATGAGGTTGGGCAGTACAGTGCAAGGTTTACCCTGTGTCATTTCTGAACATCGTAAAAGGTGATACTTTAAGTCTTTAATTTGTTTAATAAACTAACATAAATCATGAATCACTGTATAGTGATTCAGGGACTGTCATGTGACAATCATCTTTAAAGGACAATTTAATACGGCTGTAGAAAATAATGAGATAGAAATATGTACTGAATTAGTAGTTCAGGGTAAGGAACAGATCTCGGTCCAGTTCTGTTTGTTTGGTCTTTGACAGAATATTCAAAATTACTGGTTCTAAAGTTTTATTACATGTAAATCAAGATGAAAGTATAATAAACACTATTTTTTTAAATTAATCTAAGACGTGAAGACCTTAAGGAGTTTCCCCAAAGAGATTTGGAAACAAAATATTATTGGAGAGCAGAGACACAGAGCTTTGCTTTCAGCACATTCTGATTTGCCACTGTACATCATCTCAATCTTCTTACTCACCAAGCAGCCATACTTGCACATCTTTGGAAGGAAACTGTATTTGGCTTAATTTTCATTTCAAATTCATTGAAACTTTCTGCTTATGGTGGTTTGGAGTAGGGGCCATAAACACCTAATTAGCAAGCACTCAGCCATATTTGCAAAATTCAACAAGCCTAAAACATGGTTGCAATAATTTCCATGATTTTAGCCAGAACTTGAGGCACAGAATGAAAAATTCAGAAGTACTTTCTAGTGAAAGATCAGTAATCACTAATGTGTCTTCAATAGTCTCAATTGTCAAGAGTAACAGGGAAAGAATTTCTCAGTGTGTTATTTAAATGTTTGGCTGAATTCTTACATTATCCTTGAGCAAGTCGTATTTATTTAAAGTCATAACTATTCTGAGCAGTACATAATAAACTGCATTTTCTTTAATCCAACAGAAGGCTACAAACGGTAAGACTTAAATAACATATTTGGGTTCTTTATTTGAAAAATACCTTTGACATTGAGTGGGGAATAATTCTATCAGGTTATTCACAATACATATATTAATTTATTAAAATGTGTTAACTCAGATAACCAAATTGCACCACAGGAATGAGTTTAATAAAATTCCTTTAAATATATTACTTCAAAACTATATCTGTCTGTTTTCAGAAGACATCTTCAATATCTACCCTTTTGAAGTGGCGATTTCTAGCATTCTGCCTTAGGGGTTTACTAGAGAGACAGAAAGATCCGTGAGCAAATTAAACATGAATAGAGCATGAGTAGTTCGTATACTAGTTACTTTTGTGGTTGCCGTGATAAAATACCCTGACAGAAGAAACTTAAGGAATAGAAGGTTTATTTTGGCCCACAGTTCTAGTAGGCTATAGTCCATTTTGGTGGGGAAATCATTGTAGCAGAAGTTTGAAGTAGCTGATCACATTATGTTTGAAGTCAGGAAGCAGAGAGTGATGAATGCTAACTAGTACTCAGCTCATTCTGTCTTTTCATTTGGGTCATCACCTCAGCCCATGGAATGGTGCTGTACATAGGTAAGGTGGATCTTCCCACTCAATTAACCTAATCAGAATGATTATTCACAGGCTTGCCCAGTAGCTAATTAATGTAAAAAAATGACTCACAGGGATGCCCTGTGTCTTGTTTACCAAATGATTCTAGCTCTTGTGAAGTTATAATCAATATTAACCACGGTAGTTGGGAATTTTGTATTGAATTTTTTTAAATGTTTATTTTTATTACTTTTTATCTTGTTTCCTTCTACCCTTCCTTTTACTTTTCTTACACTGATGGCTAGTATTGTTTCCAAAACATTGTTAACTAAAATTTTAGTTTAGGATATTTTTAAATGTTAGAAATGCTACAAAGACAGTATAGAGAGTTCTCATATATCCCCAATCAATGTCATCTATTGTTGACATGTTCCGTGTCACATTTATCAGAGCTCGTATGAAAAAATTGGTTTTCACAAAATTCCATAGATCACTGAATTGCCTTAGATTTTGCCTAGTGCCTCTTCTTCTGTCTCACATGGTACACAGAATTCACTGAATCTGCTGGTTGTTCTTGACTGTGCCTAAGTCTTAACTTGTTTCTAACCTTGAAACACTGAGGAATACCAGTCTAGTATTTTCTAGATTACCTCTCAATTGGGAATTATTGATTATTTTGCTCTTCAACTTGGATTATGTGTAATGGGGAAGAAGACACCAAGATGAAGTGTTGTTTTAATTAATTCCTGTCAAGAGTAGCCACTCTCAACATAGTTTTATACCCTTTCTCCCCTATTAAGACATGCCCATTTGTCTGTGAGGAACTCACCTTGTCAGCTCACATTTAAGAGTTAGCTATTTAATGGGGCTGGAGAGGTGGCTCAGGGGTTAAGCCTCTGCCTTGCAGGTGGAAGGTCCTGAGTTCGGATCCTAGACCCCACGTATAGATGCCGGGCAGAAGCGGGGGAGGCCTGCATTTCTGGCCTTGGTAGGGCAGAGCCTGTGAATCCCAGGGCAGAGTAAAGAAGGAGGAGGTGGAGGCAGTCCATGATGGTTCTCGAATTCGTCCGTGGTTCTACATACACACGCGCACACACGCACACATATGCGCGCACGCACACACACACACACACACACATGCACAATTGAATAAATAATAAATAAAAAAAGAGTTAGCTATTTAAAAGTGTGGATGGCAGGAATCACAATTACAATCTAGAGATTTATATCGCCATTTACATTTTAGGAAAGGAATTCACTGGCATGTGACCTATTCACCATCCTAACATGGTGGCATGCCAAAACATAAAGAGCTAAAATTAATGGAAAAACAATCAAGCATATGAAAAAGCAAAAAGGAATGTGTTAGAAAGTTCCTTTCAGAAAAACCCACTGATTACAAATCGCAACTGGTTGCCTATATGTTTCCCAGAATTGTCTATTGTATTTTTCCAGCTGTCATCTACATAATATTCCAATGTCTCAAAATGAATGCTATACATGAAAATTCATCGTACCCCTGGTTTCTCTCCTACCACTTCTATCCATTCTGTCTTTTCTCTCTCCCCTCTTCTTTTTTTCATTCTTACATGACATTCTTGTAAAAATCAGTTTTCATCCTAATTTCCTGATTTTGCCAAAAGAGTTACTGTTTTCATTGTTATGTGGGATATATTCAATGAAGTAATCTTGAATCAATTATTTATTCAATTATTTGTATCCAATGTGTCACTAACTCATCTCATTCTTCATAACATCATCCAATT
Source organism: Typhlomys cinereus (assembly GCA_023101885.1). NCBI lineage: Eukaryota > Metazoa > Chordata > Mammalia > Rodentia > Platacanthomyidae > Typhlomys > Typhlomys cinereus. The sequence continues at coordinate 1,263,999 of JALPQD010000198.1, forward strand.
CAATCTTTTTTCTCTTTAAGCTATAATCATGTATCCTAATTCCCAAATCACTGGAATCTTGTTTTGACTTTTTATTTACAGTCATTTCTCGAAATTGTCCTAAAGTCAAAATTTTATTGCTCAAAAACTTTTTTAGCTCTCTAAATGTTATTAATTCATCTCTACACATAGTCTTCTGGATCTACAACACCACATTCAAGCTAACTTCTCAGCATCACATGGCAGACAGGTAGAATTCCAGCTGAAATACAGATCATTAAGGTAATCTTACTGCACTGCACTCATTGAACACTTTCTTATTGGTCCCTCTCTCAGTCTAGACTTTACTAACCTAGTGAAGATCAGTTGAAACTTTCTCATTCACTGCTTTACCTATTCTTTAGACCTTGGGTCCAAAGCAGATTGGCGCCAGTGAACTCTCTAGCAAAGAGAAGCTCTCTAAATTATTTGGTATTGTCCTGCTAATGAAGCAAAGGTCCCGGTTTCACATTCTTCTCTTCTCTGAAACACATAGAATGGTGATAGGCATATAAGAGATTATACAATAAATACTTCATGTTGATTGATTGTGACGCTTCTATTTCTCTTCAGGGAGGCAGCCATTCAGGTTTGGCTGCTTTCCCTTCTGCATTTGTTGGCCAGCATTAAACCTTAATTAGGCTGAACATTCCAATTTTCAAATCTAAGACATTCTGAAAAAAATAAATCTTCCTAAAGTGTTTTCTCAAATTTTAACTACATTCTGCTGGCTGTTTTTCAAACAAGACATTTATGTTCCAATGGAAGCTATCCAGACAAAATAAAGTTTTAAATGTCTTCTGAAATTATAAACTTATAAAGTAATTATGATTTTGTTGACAATACAGAAAACTCTTAGGAAGAAGGAGGAGCTGAATAGGAAGCTATTTTTTTCTCTACCCAAAATGGAAAAAAATACTATTTAGAGAATTTATATTTGTTTTCCTGCTGTGGAAAATTTACAGAATATTTTTAAGGTCATATTGGAAATTGTTCCAAGTAAATGCACCAAAGTCCTCCCCAGTGAATTGGAGTGGTTTCCAAATCAATCCCATCCAAAGCAGATCTTACTTAGAAGCTTTGGAACAAACTCAAAATGTCTCTGTCCTCTGCTTTCCAACAAGGATGAAACTCAGCAAGCTAGAGAGAAAAGTGGATCTCGGGAGCTGTTTTCTGAAGATGAAAAAAACAGCCCAGGGTTCTGAGAGGGTGGAAATTATTATTTCTATCACCAATGTTTGTTTGTAGCAGCTTGAACAGAATGAAAATCACATTAGAAAGTGCTTGGGTGTGGTGGACAGTGGGATCTGGAGGTCCTGCTCCTCCAACTAATTCAATCAGCAGAGGAGAGACAGCCAATTAGTTCATCCAGCTCCACAGGACCTTCATTCATTAACTGTGAAATACAATGGGTTCAATAGCTGCAAACCAAGTTCCCACTTATATTACCGCAGATTGGCATAAATTATGAAAGCCAATAGGAAATGGAGGTGGTGTAGTTCTTTCAATCATCATAGGACAGGAGATCCTGGTTTAAGTCAGATTTGTGGTAACTTCACATTGACATCAGTGTTGCTTTCTGAAGTGTGCTTTGCTGAAAGTTGTGGTAAATCTTGCTCTCAATCATTATTTTACAGTGATAAGTAATGCAATGATTTACTTATCCATGCTTCCTATCTTTATATAACAATGCTCAAGAGACTTAACAGCAAAAATTTGTACAGTTGCACACAGAGATGTAGACACAATTACACACAGCAGAAGAGATACAGTTGCACACAGAGAAATCTAGACCAATCACACACAGCAGTACAGACCCAATCACACTCAGGAGTATAGAGACAACTGTTTAGGAGTCCAGACATGATCACATATAGAAGTCTCGACACAATCATACAGAAGTCTAGACACAATCACGCACAACAGTCTAGACATGTTCATACATACACAAGCATAGTCACAATCACATACAAGAGTATAGACACCATTGCATACAGAATTTCCTACTAGACTCACTTCCTCTGGTCTCATTACTTTTCACTTTCTTCTTCCCTCTATGTTTTATCTCTTTAAGGACATTTTGCCTTTTGGGGGGGGGATTGCTGGACCCAATGAAAGTAGTGGCCTTGGATTTTGGCTGACCTCAGGCCCATTGACAAGAAACCTGTCTAGAGATATAGTATGATACCTTTCAAAGCACGGGAAAGGAATCCTGTGGCAATATGTCTCTGTAGAGCTTCTTGAGGTTCAATATTAGAAGTCAAACATCCCAGTTAGGCATGAAGCAGTATTTGTGAAACAAATCCAAATTGAACTTTTGGTTAAATTTAACTTTCAGTTAATTTTTTTTGAAAATATAGATTTCCTAAGGAAGTAAAAATTATTTTATAGTTTGCACTCATGAAACATTTTCCTTCGTCTTTTAAGGAAATAAAAATAACAAAGCAGTTTAGCACATTTTATGACAGTATTTGAAAATTTGAAGTGTGAATAACATTAAGAAAGATTCTAAAATATATATGCCAAATTGAAAATTTAAATCTAAAGTGCAAATAATGAAACATCAGCAGAATACCCTCAGGGAATTTCATAAGCAATGTTAATTGATAACTTTTAATATATATTAAAATTGTTTAGTGTTTGTTTTGTCAATTGGTCTCAGAAAACGCTTTTAAAGTTTTAAATTTATTTCTTACTAATAAACCAAGTGAATTATGAATTCTTAGAGGAATAGGGCTGAAATAGCTGAACAAGACCGACAGTGTTTTATGACGTTTTCCACTGAGTAAACGACTTCTATTTTGTCCTAGATTATTAAGATTGCACCTGTTGAATGTTGATGTTCCTTTAGAGACTGGGTGAGGCTAAGATGCATGTAAACCACCCACGTACCAGCACATCTGTCGTGCATATGGCCATACATGTCTGTGCACGTGCAGTTCATATGCCCTCATAGGAGAAGTTGGAGGGGCCCCAGGACATATAAATTGAAGACAGTTCAATCTAGGCTGTCATGGGGAAGTAGCCAGCCATGCTGTCCTGAGCTGCCTTTGAATGAATGGGCCCTGCTCCTGTCAGGAACCCTCATCTTTGCTTCCATAAGTAAGCCAAATAAACTCCTTGGTCTGTCTTTACTTGGTCTGTCATGGACTCTCCTCTGGGGTAGGTAGATGGCTGTGCGGCATCTCCCCAGGAAAAGAATTCACTCATCAAATAGTGCTTTCCACTTCTGAAACACTCGGGAGGGGGGATATTTTCCTTCCTTCTTTTATTCTACTTTCTTGATGTGATCCGGGTTTGAGATCCGGAAGTAAGAAAATTGACATTCTTTAGGGTAAAGTAATGTTCTATATAAAATTTTAACTTAAATAAGAAAAACAGCTATAACCGAGTGACATGTAATACAAAATATATTATATAAAAATATATCTATATATTTGTATCAGCCAATAGAGTTTCAAAAATGAAGAGTAATGTAAGCATTAAGAAATATTCAGAAAGAGATCTGGTATATGTTATGGTTGCATTTTGGTGTCAACTTGACAGTTGCAGATGTTTGGGACGCAGCTGTGGAGGGTTAATGGTTGGAATGGCCCCTGAATAAGTCTGCAGGTACTTGACTGATTGCTGTGGAGAACCCAGCCCACAGTGGGTGGTACTTTCCAGTGGTGGACCAGATAATAGGAGGTGCAAGGAGGAGAGACTTGCTCTTCCCTGATCGGGTGTGGACTTGCTGTGGAGTCCACTCTGCGTGCACGTTCTTTGCCTTTAGGGCCTCGTGGCCTTCTTTGTTGCTGCTGTTGCTTCCTCCGTCCTTGACTGACTTGGAGCTTCACCTTTTCCATCGAATCGTTGCTGTTCCCGCTGCCTTTGGAGCCTGGTCTCTTGGCTTTGCTGCTGTTCGCGTTCATCGCCAGAGTCGGAGCCCAGCTGTTCTTCACAAATGAGGGAATCCAGAGGAGCAAAGGGTTGAGACCTTCTCAGGATCTTTTGGCTTTGTGGAACATTCCAGTCAAGAAAGAGGCTGCTGCAAACGGCTACCTTGAAGGACACTATTTTTATTGAGTTATTTTTTAATAAACTTATTTTTATATATTACACTCCATAGATTCTGTTACTTCAGAAAACCCTGACTAATACAGTATAATATGTAGTTGTATACATAGTAAAATTAAAAAAAAAGTTTTTGGCAGAAATTGTGAAACTCAGTAGGGAGGTCTTACATGTTGATTCTTATTCCACCATGGGTTTAACGTAGTCTCAATAAAAAATTTAGGAGAAATCACGTAATAATTGATAAACTATATTTCAAATGCATCTGAATATTAAAAGGCCCTAGGCTATTCAAGATATCTGAAAATGAATTACACTTCTTGATTTTAAAGTTTATTATAAAATAATGAACCTTAATAATAATAGGCTATTGACTTAGCAGGTGAAGACACTTGTCACTCAAGGCTGACAACTTAGATTTGATTTCTGGAACTCACTGAAGTGGAAAGATAGAAACATTTGCATAAAGAGTAATAATAATAAATAAAAATATGCAATAAAAAGACTGCATGGTGTTTAAAATCTGAATACTGAATATAGAATACTGAAATGGAACAACTGATATTTGACAATGGTGCAATTTAAGTCAGTAAAAAGAGGTGAGTATCATTAATAATAATGTTGGAAAAATTTGATGTCCATCATTAATAAAATGAAAATAATAAAAATATTCTAATTATATACAAGATGCACAATTCATTTAGCATGTTTATACAGCTAAATGTGGGAGTTAAAAATAAACAGTTTTAGAATAAAAATGTCCAACCTCATTTATCAACAGGTCCATGAATTTTTTACTCTATTAAGAAATAGAATTGGACTATGGATGTAGTTCAATTTGTACAGTGCTTGCTTGGGCTACATAAAGCTATGGGTTTAGTCTCCATCACTGCATAAGCTAAGAGTGACAGTACATACCCATAAAGGGAGGTAGAGGCAGGAGGATGACTATGAGTTTTGAGACCAGATTGAGCTAATTAGTGAGTTCCAGGCCAATTGGAACAAGCACAAACAAACAAAGCAAGCAAAAATTTACAGCTGACATTTCTTAAATATCTTACGCTGATTTGTTAAATTTCTTATCCTTGACAGGTACAAAAATTTCATAACATGACACTCACTGTGCTGTTTTCCAGAAACATAAAGGTTAGTAGATATGAGGAAAGAACTCTGCTTGCTTCAAGATTAAACTATATTGTGAGATATTGATGTTAATTCATTAACCAGAAGAGAATTAAACCATAGTAATTAAAAACTGGTGTAAGATTCTAAAACATAAAAATATAACCTGATCTGAGAACACCTTCAGGATGTTATATTTAAGCTGGAACTCTAGGATGAGGAAAGAATTTCAAGGAGGGCAAAGCATTCTAAGCCAAGAGAAGCACATCAAGGAAAGAAAATGTGGGAATTATACAAATACTGTATGCAAATCAAATATCAGTGCTTCATGTGGCACTGAACACACAGTTATGAGGATATCATATTTCAATGCAGTTAATGGTTTTAAATTGAAAACATTGGTCTACACAAATTATAATTTGATAAGATTATCTTTCGTGGGCCTGCTCTCAAATCTATTTCAATATGAAAGAAAGTCTACCTCGATTCATTTTTTGCATACAACATTGACATGATATATAAGTCTCTGTTACTATTTGCTCTATTCATTAAGAAATGATTTACTGACATCTGTTTGGTATAATACTGTGTGACTGATTTGAGTTCTCTGGAGCTTTGAATAATCTTTGTTGTAGCATCACTAGCTGTGTAGCCGGAACACTGAGTAGAGCTGCCTGAAAGTTATCTTCCTATGTCAATCACCTGTCCATTTAGAGAAGCTATTAAATGATTCTTTGATTATACCTGAAAATTTTATACTTAGACCCAAAGACTTTGACTATTGGGTAATAAATCTATCAGTTTTATCACATGGTTTCATTAATATTTAAAAACCTAACATTTTTCATTTTCCAGTACCATTATTGGAATATATGAAAAATTTGAAATTTTGTGTTCCATATGTCCATGAAACTGTTTTGATTTTTTCCACAGATATAAGCATTTTATAGTGGGAATCATTATAAAGTTTGATACATATAATTTTAAAGTATAAATATGTGATTTCCTTTTTTATTAAAAAATTTGCATATGCAAACAGAATGAGTTTATGTCCTTGCTCCATCTGATGCTTTGCCCACTGAAGGGCCATTTATATTACCACAGAGACCTGGTTCCTTTCTAATTCAAGTGCCCCCAAGGGAGTCCTCTAGTCACACATGCAGAGGGACTGGGAAGGAAGACCATGACTGGGTTGCTGAAGGGAGGGGAAGACAGAAGGTGAAAGGAGAATAGGAAGGAAGGGAAACCTGCTCCAGTGATTCTGAGTGTCATTGTATGAAACTGTCCTTTAATAGCAAAAAATGTTAGGAAAACTATTACTACATAGCTAATTATTGGGCAAAGGCAATCAAAACAAATGTTTGCCTTCATAAGAAAAAAATTATATAATCTGTGCATGTTGGCTTCTAAGAAGTTATGTGTCTAAATTTGGCCTAGGCATCTCTTTTTATAATTAAGCAACCATGTGTTTGTTTGTGCTTTGTCTTTGTATTTATAAGGCAAAATAACCAAAATGTCATTTCAGCATCATTACTAGTACTTAGTGACCTACAAAAATTGGGTCAGCAGGAATTTTATGTGATGGGCCAGATAGCAATTATTTTAGATTTTTTTTGGCTAAGGGATAAAGTCAAATATATCCTGCAGATACTTACATAATCATTTAGGTACAACATTTAGAAATTTCAAATATCATTGTTAATGAGAAGTATATAAACAGAAGATGGGCCAGATTTATTTTTAGAGCAACAGTTTGTTGGTGTCCAATAGATCCTAATTAATTGACAAAGGAACAATAGGAACAATCCAATCAGCACATCTTAGGAAAATTAATGAGTGATGTTAAGAAATTGGCATATAAAAGAGCTATCCACTTTCGAGGATAAGTAAGAATTTTCCATGTAATGGTTAGTTGGATATCTTCCTTCTGTGAAGTGGGAAGATGGTTTTATTATTGTAAACATAAATGATTAATTATGAAAGTGAATAATTTTGTGTATTATATGCAATTATTAAGAGCTCATGCATGACTGATCAGTAATAGACCAAAGCTAGAAAATACTTTAGAGCATGTATAGTTTTAAATCAACAACATTAATAACATTGTAAATTGCAAAGCAAATACTCAAGATATCACATCACAACTATGATTTTATGGATATTTTTACACTTTTCATTACTGATTCAAATAACCAAAAATTATATTCATTTTGATTATTTTTGCAGTTGTGCTATGAATGATCATCAAAATATTATTTCAAGTTTTTTTCTATTCAAAGTTGAACTGTAAAGAAAATTTAACTTAAATGAAATATGTCATTATTCATCTTTGGCACCCAAACAATAATTTAAAAATGAAGAGAAACAATTGATAGTGAATGGTTTTGTTATCAGTCAAATTTCAAGACTAGTGTTTTTAATCTTCTCTCTAGAAGACAATTTCAAATGTCTTCCTGAGTTATGGTCTGTTGAATAACTAATGATTTAACTCTATTTTCTTATGAGTTGCATATTTGAACATGCCAAAGGAGGTATCATCTTTTTTGAATTATTTTTTATCCTTTATAGTTTCATACATGTACATTACCTTATTTTATTCCCCTACTTATCTCACTGAAAATCTTTCTGTTTCTGACAAATCCCCCTTCTACTTTTATGCTTTTTTGATTGTATGTGATAGCTGAGTTTAATAAGGGTTGTCTACATGCATAAGTGCATGCTAGAGCATGGACAACAGATCAATGACCATCCTACTTAAGAAAATGGCTTCTTTTCACCCAGCCAGCAAGATCTGTTAACAGTCCCTCCCCCCGTGGGAGAGGCAAGTCTTACCTTGGGTAGAACTTCTGTGGGTAAACTGCAATCACTTCTTGAGTACAATGACCTTGTCATTCCATAAAACAGTGAGGAAATTAGTCTTTAAATATGATGCTCAGGGGATACTGATGAATTCCATTTAACATCTATTTGAGTTTGGCGAAGAGATTATTTGATTTTACTTTCTGTGTGTGTGTGAGAGAGAGAGAGAGAGAGTAAGGGCACTTGAGTGTGTGTATCTGTAGAGATCAAACGGTGACTCAGCAATTATTTGAGATTACTCTACTTCCTTACTGCTTTGCTGTGTGGTTTCCCAGGCTCTGCCTTCTAGGTCCAGAATTTCAGGTATCCATCTACCCAGCATTTTTATGTGAGATATTGGGATTTGAACTCAAGTTGTTTTGTTTGGGAGGCAAAGGCTTTAACCCCTGAGTCATCACTCAAGCCCAAGAGATTATTTTATTTTATTTTTATTATTTTATGTTATTTATTTTATTTGTTGTGTGTGTATGATGTGTGTGTGTGTGTGTGTGTGTGTGTGCGTGTGTGTGCGTGTGTGTGTATGAGAGAGAGAGAGAGAGAGAGAGAGAGAGAGAGAGAATGCACTGTATGTGCCCTGTGGAATCCTAGGAGTGACTTTGAGAGTCATTCTAAATTGTTTCTACCATCTTTTTTACTTTGTTTTGGGGTTTCCCAGATTCCATCTTCAAAAGTCAGAAGTGCAGACTACTGCCATTTCTGTCTGGTGTTTTTATGTGGAACTCAGGTCATTCTGTTTATAAGGCAGAGTCTTAACCTCTGAGCCATCTCTTCAGTCTGGAGGAATCCTTCATTTAAACAGCTTAAAATATGGTAAATTCAACTGAAGAAATGTTTATAGAAAATAAAACTGGAACAATGTCATGTAGTTTCACTGATATTGAATAGGCCTGGTGAAAGTTTTGAATAATTTACAGATTACAAACATGTGATTACTTTATTCGCCTTCTTTCCCTACAGCCTTGTGTTTAGAACATAATGACAGGAATAGCATGAATGAACTGCAGTCCACTTCAAAGAACCTCGTTGCACTTTGTCTTTCTTCTTCAGTCAGGAAGCAACTTATACAATGACCTTATAAGTGAACTGCACAATATTTGACTTATCAACATTTCAGCATAAAAGGGGAAGATCTCAAGAGGCTCTATACTTTCCCAAGAGACACCTGAAAGCTAATGCTGGGGGGGGGAGCTGCTTTCTTCAATGGATATACCTATAGATAGATATATGATTATACCTATTGATAGATATATGATCAGTGCTCCAGCAAGGGCTCAGGCACCTGCCATCAAAGGCAACCCAGATGAAACTCAGTGTTCCACACATGCAAAAATAATGGCAGAGAAGGATAGTAGTGAGAAAAGGAATTGGAGAATAAGGTGTTAAAATGACATAAATCTTCTATATTCACGCATAAAGCTCCAGAAGTATAAAATAAACTAATAAAAGAAAAACAAGAAAATGCAACTGCTATTTGAATGTGCTTAGAGGAGATGCTCAAATACTATCTAATCCATTCAAACAAAAGAAATGTTGAGGATAATAGTGAGACATACAACCACAAGACAGTGTTTCTGGAAATTTGCTAAAAAATAACCAAATTAAAAAATCTGTACAGAGAAAATATTCTCATATGAAATAACCCTCTAATATGTCTACTGTAGGGTAGATATATTTAAAGTATAGTGAGAGAAATAAGAGCAGCAATGCAAACAGAAATTGAGAGATGATTAGGTTATCTCAAACACCAATTGCTTTTCTCTGTGGTCGCATCACTGGAACTATGATAGATCCTTTTACTTTACCTCCTTCAAATAGCTCTGTGGAGTAGTAAGTCATTGATCACATGCTAGAAACAAAAACACCATAAAAAAGTGATCAAGGGATTTTGGTACCTCCTGAAAGTATTTAAGAAGCATCCTACAAGTTTTAACTTGTAAGATTATCAAAGTGTGATGATGGCATCAAAACCAACAATCTTCAAGTACAGGTGTTGAGAAGATACTACTTTAATTATCTTCGACACACTAGCAATTCACACTTAGCTAAACCTTATGGTGGTCTCTCTCAGTGGTTGCCTACATCTGGAGAATGAAACAAGAAAGCAAGCAAAGCATTCAAATCTTGGTTTAGTGAAAACATATTTATGATATTGTAAATGTTCAATATCATTGCATCAGAAACAAACTCAAAAGCATTAGCTGAAAAAGTATGATTCATGCCCCTTCCCTTAGGTCAAAATTAAATTTTCCTCATCAAAATTTTTCATATAAAATGTTAGTAAAAGTTTGAGATTGCTCACTTGGTAAAGTACTTGCCTTACAAACACAAGGACATGAGTTCAATGGTTTGAAACTCTTAACACATCGTATTTCTGCTTTAAAACTTTCACCCACTTTTTGTATTCTTTTACCTATTACTCCAAGTTCGTCTTGAATCTTGACACTTTGTAAAATACTTTTTTTCCTAATTGCTTATGGTCTGTATCCTATCTCTAAAATACTCTAAAATACATTAAAAGTGTCAGCAATTGTTTATTCCAAGCCTTGGTAGAATACTCGATGAATATTTTTGAACTGAAAATAAATTTTTTTGGAATAATAAATAAGAATCAAGTTTTTATTTAAAAATTAAATTTATGTTTAACTTTTGTCAGTTTCATACATAAATACAATGACCGTTGCAGTCTGCCTGCATGGTTGTTGATAAATGACCTCAAATGGCTTAAGGGAACAAGGGTTTATTTTCTTACGATTCCTGGTTACAGTTCTCAGTACAGCTTGACGGGAGAGCACACACCAACACCAGAGCCGAGGGAACTGTCCACACCTTCTCCACGTAACAGCTGAGAGATGGACAATCTTTACTTGCCAGACCAGCATGTCTGGCCAAGTGTACAGAAGGATGCCAACTCTCTTAACCAGCTCTCTGTGATTTGTTCCAGGGCCTAATCCCACCCACCATAGGCTGGGCCTTCCCCATCAGCTAGATAATCTCTTGCAGGTTTGTTCTGGGCTTAACTCAACCATCAAGTCTCTACAAATATGCCCCAAGTTCAAACCTTCAACAGTCAAGTCGACACCTGTGCCTAACTATGACAATACATAATTTCACCCCATTTTATTCTATAACATTTCCCTCCTTCTTCCATTGAAAACCTTTCCCTCACCAACTAGTCTTCTTCCTATTTTCATGTCTTCTTGAACATGTGGTCCACTGGATTCCACTTGATTTGCCTGTGTTGGCATGTGCCGGAACACTATCAGAAGCCTGACATTCCACTGAAGAAAGGAGATAATCTTTCCACCTAAAACACTGACCCTTAACAGTTTCTCTGAGAAGAGTGGGGTCTCAAGAGATCTTCCCCCTTCCATGATGGCATGTTGGCAAGCTCTTGTGGAAGTAGTTACAGTTGCAGTGAGTGCATGCATGTAGCTATGATGTCATGTCCAGAGGAAACTGCCTGGCAGTACTAATCTTTACCTTCTGGTTCTTACCTCTCCCTCTTCCATGATTTTCCCTTGGGGTTGGAGGTGATTTAGAAATCCTGTTTAGAGTCAAGCACTCCCATCATCACTTATGAGTATCAAATTTTGCCCATCAACATTCTTCTGTACTTCATATAAGTATTATGAAGGGAATAAGGGGAAGTTGCTTGAAATGAAAGTAACCAAACAAATGGTTTATCTTTGAGCCAAGAGATTAAGAGAATTTCTCTTAATCTCAAAGTTGAAGCATTAAAGAAGACATAGCCATATGCAAGGTAGATGGTAAATAATCGAGGAAGGTACAGTAACTCATACAATTTCTTTAGCGGAAAAATGTTTGATATGTACAAGCAATAAAGGAGCTGGGTTGCTAGAGAGTGGTTCATGATACCAGATAAGGTTGGCTATAAGAAGAAATTCAAATTCACTGTCAATGTTGAGAAATGGGAATAATATTCCTTCAGAGTACTAGCCCAACGTGTAATTAAGCATTTGTTTAGGTACTTAACTTTTCTGCCAAATGCTTTGAAGGCGCAAAGGGCACATCTGTGAGTACTCATTTTGAAGGAAATGCTTGATACATGGCTAGCATTGGAAAAAAGATTGATTGCAAGAGTCATGGAAACCAACCCATAAGCATTAACATTCCTTCCTGTTGCCAGCCCTAATAAACATTTTGGAAAACCTTGATTATTTTATCTCCAGTATTGCTGCACTGAGCTTGTAAGCTTTATTCTCTAAGTTATCAAGAACTGTACAAAGTTGAAAATTTATTTTCTAGAAGTAATAGATCTGGCTTCTTTGCTTGTTGCCCTCCTCCCAAATTGTGATTAGCAGGCAAAAATTTCCTTTTTTGGTGTTTTAAGAACTTCATTTTATTGAAAGAGTTTAATAAAGATTTGATTGGTACTTTACGTTATTCAGCAGAATATCAGGAGAGTTTGTGGTAAAGAACAATATTCCCTGTAAGGTTCACTCCCAGTTATTTTTTTTTTAATTTATTATTATTATTTATTCAACTGTGCATGTGCGTGTGTGTGTGTGTGTGTGTGTGTGTGTCTGTGTATGTGTATGTGTAGAACCACGGACGAATTCGCGAACTACCATGGCCGCCTCCACCTCCTTCTGCCCCGGGATTCACAGGCTCCGCCCTACCAGGACCAGAAGCGCAGGCCGCCCCCGCTTCCGCCTGGCGTCTATACGTGGGATCTGGGATCCGAACTCAGGACCTTCCGCCTGCAAGGCAGAGGCTTAACCCCTGAGCCACCTCTCCAGCCCCTCCCACTTATTTTATGGGCCTTTATCATTAAGTATCTTTCCAATAAATCAATAAGCTACAGTAAGTTATACAATGGAAAAATTTAGCTTGCCTCACAGCTTCTACTAGAGTGTAAACTTGTAAAGATAATTTTAGACCATGTATGTTGTACTCATGGTCCGCAAACATGCTAATTAAACTGTACATTTTGTAAATAAGACAAGTGCTCACCACATTCTCACCAGAATTTGTCATTGTTTCTTTCCTTGTTGGAGCAGCTCTGACTGGGATGAGACAAAAACTCAGTGGGTTTTACTATGCATTTCCATGACTATAAGAGTTTTGACTACTTATCAAATATTGACCACTTTTATTTTTTCCTCTGTGAACTATTTAATTTATACATCCATTTAATGCTGACTGATTTTGGTGTTATTTTTTGGAGAGATGGTCGAGCTTTGGAATTCTTTATCCATTCTAACTGTTAATCTCCTATCATCTTGTTAAATGAACTAGACCAGACTGAAAGAGACAAATACCATATTTTCTTTCATATGTGGAATCTCCCTATCTCTACACACACACACACACACACACACACACACACAATGAATGGAGAGATCCATGTGTATAAAATGAATGGAGAGGAGGTATAGTCTAAAGGGATGTAAACAAGTCATGATAATGTGGTATGAAATCAAAGGGAAGGAATGACTCTGGGGGAGGATAGAGAAAAGCAAGATTTAGGGAGGAGAAAAAGGAAGCACAAGTGAAAATTAATATAAAAGTATTGTTTAAATTTAAAAAGACAAGTATGAAAATAATTATAATGAGTTGGAACATGAATATTAAAACTGAATGTTTAAAAAAATCATAGAAATCCATTATTTGACCAAATTGCTTCTTTCAGGGTAATTTAGTCCATGGAGTATCCCACATACTGTCCTTCATTTACTGTCAGAAAACAACTGAAATAAATTGTACATAATCTTTGAAGTTTCTTACTACTTTGAGAAAAACCTAGTTACAGTGATTTTCTGTTTTTTTTTCTTTTTTTTTTTTTTTGCAGAAGGAATATGTGAGCTTTTAACAGAAAGGTAGTATTACAGTAGAGCTAGAGACAGGCACACACTCTGTCTGCAAACTGTAACATTTATAGAATTATAATATCTGAGATTAAAATAACCTTTTTAAAACCAACTCACATTCTTGAATTGATAATTAAATATTTTTCAGTCTCTCTGTTCTCCTCCCCTAGCACAGAGGCTAAAAGCAATTCTTTTGCATGATCACTTTCTCCTGTCTCCTTTTCTGCCATTTTCACTTTTTTTCATTTTCTTGCAAATATTAATTTTCTTATTGCACATGAACATACGTGTGACATTAATCACAGTTTAATGAGCAATCCCAACATAAAGCAAAATATCCTGACTGAATGCAAATATCTTCAACAATTGGAAGATACTCTATTTCCATGTGAAGTATGTTTGCTTAGAGATTACATTCACATGCTCCTTATAATCTAAAAATTTCTATAGAGATACTACTACTATCTAGTTTATTCTTCTGATTTGAGGTTCACTAATGTCCAGTGAAATATGCAAAAGTTCAGGATGAAAGGTAATCATGAGCAATTAAATATGATAATTAATGTTATTTTTAGCCAATTATATTAGAAATTATTGTGCTTAACAAAGGACAATACAATTTTCAAGAGCTGTACTTTTTCTTGTGGTGTGCAAGACAAAACAATAGTATCCATTCCACTAATCTAGGTGGAATTACTTTTACAAATAAGAAAAGTCAATGTCTAAATTATATTCTCCTAATTTTATGGCATTCTACTAAGTGAAAGCAATTTTTAATTTTCCTTCTCATGACACATTCCCTAATGCTTTAAGTGGTATTATATGCACAATACGCACAGTACGTATATGCATTTTATTTAACTTTCTGTATGCGAAGAATTTGTGAAACATATTGTGATATAAATGAAATGTTTTGCAAGATAAAAATATATTTTATCCTGAAATTTTATATTTTCAAATACATGCTTTTTTACAATTCAAATCATTTTGAAAGTAATATTGAATTATCATTAATTAAGAACTACAAAACTGTCCTTTCAATGTGCACTATAGACATTCAAGTTCCTTATTAAATCGTGTGTGTAAGCAAATTTTTCTAAGTATCCTCCCTGAATATCCAACTTTCTCCACTCTACTTCCATAGCATTATGTGTATATTTTTCCTGTGGCATTTAGTCATAAGTTTCCTTTCTCAAAGGATTTTGGATATAAAGATATGATCTTAAAGTAAATTAGAAAATGGAACTGGTTGTATTATTGATATAAAAGTCACCAAGATCAGAAACTCTTGTTTCTAAGATTTTTAAAAACTTCAAAATAATTTGGTTGAAATATAAATGCCTTATTTCATGCAGATTTAGCACTGCTGGATGCATTATTATTTTGAGGCTTGAAATCACTGAGAAAGGGTTAGTTAAGTAGACACTGTAGAGACATTTGTTCAGCTGACTAATTCCAGTGGTGTAAAGGAATTAGGGACTCTGTATGCATGCACGGTGGCTAAAGGCACCATGGAGATAAAGACGGGTTGAGGTTGGCAAGGAGTGAAAATGACATAAATTAACTGCATTCATATATGAAAGCATAGGATTAAGTCAATAAATGACAAAAAATAGTGCTTGCTGTCCATAGCCATCAAAGAAAAATCTATAAAAACAGTTGGGCTTCTTTTATATGACATCCAGTAATCATTGAGGAAGTCCCAATAATCATATGAGAAAGGATACTTTAAAATATAAAGGAATTATATACATTATATTATGTGTTATTTTTTATTGTTTCATTTTACTCATCAAATAATTTGGTTTTTTAATGACTTGCTCCAAGTCACAAACTCATCAATTATGCAGGCAGAATTTACTCTCAGCTTTTCAATGCTGATCTTATAAGTGAATTTCTTTGTAATTTCTTTCTTTTTTGTCTCACCGAGAATGTAAGAATTTATCACATATAAGTATGTTACGAAGGAATAATGGCTTATATAAGTTATCAAATTACTGAGGTTAGAATCATTTAGGTGGCACACCTCTGGGAATTTATTTTTTTCTTTTTCTTTTTTATTTCTTCCACTCATACAAAGTTGATAAGTACCCCATTCCCCTCCCTCCCTCCATCCCTCCCTGGATTCCCTTTCTCTCTCCCCACTTTTTCCCTTTCCTTCCCCCCCCCCTTTCTCCCAGTGCCCCCTCTCTTTCCCATTCCTGGAGCATCCTATAGTGTGCATGTCAAACTTCCCTCTAGGTCTTTCCAGACAGATTTAACTGAAAGGGATGGTTGTTGACATCCCATAAGCTGAAGGTCTAGACTGTCTAAAAAGGATAAGGTGGGCTGAGGATCAGCTCCTGTCTCTGCCTTCCAGATGATCAGCTGCATCATTTACCTGCCCATCATGCCAGACCCACCACGATGGGTTATATACTTCAAACTGGAGCCAAGTAAATCTTTCCTTCAGCTGCTTGTTATTGGGTATTTTTTCCATAGTAGTGATAAAAGTAACTAAAATGGGAAGAAACTGTAGATTTAACATAGTAATTGTCATATGGAGGCTATACATACAAATTTTCATCAAATCTTGAAATATAAACAGCTCTATGCATTTAATTTATGAGATCATCAGAGAAAGTACTATAATACTTGGAATTTGAAAGCCCAACCTTCACACAGGGAAAAATATGCTTTCAATTATGTTGCAAATGAACAATTCGAGACATATAAACACCTCCAAACACATTACACTACAACACTCTAATAAAAAATAATTAAAACAAGAAAATAACTGTCATAAGACCAGAATGTATCCAAAAACCAATAAAAAATTTGAATGAGATTTCCCAGTAACTTGGACATTGGCAGGTCATTTTCCTGAGTGGAGGAGTTTCCAAAGAAGAAAATTTTGAATGACAAATTGTTTAAGGCTTATCAATGTTGAAGACCATTTGCTGACATCCGCTCTTCTCAGAGGTTAAAAACTTATTTCATTTCTCATTCCCAGTACTGGAATGAAAACAAACACCTGCTTTTCAAGAATGTCATTTATTATTTGGTGATGGAATTGTGCATAAAACACTTATGAAACATGAAATTGACTTTTTTCATATTACCATTCATCAAAACACACAATATTTAGTTGAAATAAGACAGTGTATGAGGAAAGTATCTAAAGTCCAGAGTATTGCAAATATTCTCTGAAGAAAAAAAGTACTAAATTCTATAAGGAAAATCTATTTACATGTAATTTTAAGTGTTTTGTTAATGAGCTGTGAAGTTTTAGTACACATCTGAGGACCTCTTACTAAGTATAAATGCTGTGGAGTTTAAGCACAACAGGCAAAATCAGTGCAACAAATACAACATCACTCAGGTTAATGAATTTAGATTATTCTATGCAAACTTATAGTCTAGTCGAACATTGTGGTTTCACTTTTCTTTGAATTACAGATAGTCTGTCATTCTCTGGTTCAAGCTAAGTGTTAAGCTGATTTAGTAGCCACATTAGATGGGGCAGATTGACTGCCAACACTATTACCCAGTTCTCATTGAAGTTCTGGAGTCTGAGTAACAGCATTGAGTTCAACATGATGAAGGAAGCTTGCATTATTACTTAATGGGAGGTAACTTATGTAACAAAGGGTTGATAACTATGCAGAAATAATGATGACTCTAAGAGTAAAGGCAATAGAAATGGCTGCTATTGTATGTTGGGTTCCATGAAACATGCAAGATTTATTTAAATTATTGTAAATTTCCATTCAAACCTTTTGGAATAGGTATTATTTTAGAGATAAGAGTTCGGAACAAATAAAGATGGAGTGCTGCTTACAACTCCCACTTGTAAATAGCAGCACTAAGATTCATGCTGATGGAAAAATGTTTGATGCCAAGAATCTGTGATTTATTACCTTAGGCAGCTCTGGCTAACTTAATTTTTCTCTTTGTTCTACATGAAGATGTACTGCTGTGAAGGATTGTGCATACATTGAGTCACTTATCTTGGTTGTTGACTGTCTTCTTTGACTTTCAGAATGCACTAGAATGTAACTGACCAAAATTAAAGTGCAGACTGTAGGCCTAGAAGGGAACACAGCAAATTAACTCACATAGAGATCTGAAGGTGTTTGTGTTCGGTTTCTCCTTTGTGTATCTTTGGGTTCTTACCCTGGTTGGCTGCTTCCTGTTTTTCTTTCATTCATTTGTTTCCACTGGAACCTAAAGAATTAGTTAATCTGATCAAGATATTTCCTACCATCCATAAAAGAAATATACTGACATTAATTTTCTTGTAGGGTAATCAGAAGAACTGAATTAAAAGTGAGGAACTAAGTGTATTCTGTAGAAGGCCTCTGGGTGGGTGAACCATAGAACAGCCATTTTCGTGAGTTTTCTTCAGAAATAGCACAATAATTCTGTTACTGTCTCAATATTCTGTTTGGTGGCTTGTATACATAATGATCACACAATCAGTGTCATCTCATATTTCTGAATCATTTTTAGCAAACAGGATGAAATCTACAGAGTTGGTACAGGTAAATTTTCTTGTTTAGTTTTGTCATCAGTGGACAGATATTTATATATTCCATCAGCTGATAAATGAATTCAATGACTGTATACCAGTATGTGTATCAGTTATCTATACAATGTGATACTTGAAGAACATGGTCAAAGTTAATACCTTCACATTGCTATCACTGTCATTTATAAAACCCACATGCCTTATACTGATATAAACCAGAAAGATGCTCATCCTTGCTTTTTATAAAAGAAAACACTTAATATAAAAGAGATTTGCCTATCAAACACATATTTCACACACAAGCAGAATATGTGAAAGGGAAAGAAGCAAGGTCAACATTATTAACCATAGTGAAGACAGATAAGTTTAAACACCATGAAAATAATAAGCTAAGGTGGGAATAATTCTAAAGAAATATATATGTGTATTTTAATACAGCATAAATTTCAACAAAACCAAACTACTCAGAGCTACTCTATTTTGTAAAGTTTAAGTGAATTAGGAACTTTCAACATAAGGTTATCATAGAAACTTTAAAATGATGGAAAAATGTAAGTTCATGTATGGGTTAAATTAGTCAAAACAAGACCTAAAGCAAGAACAAAAACTCTACTTGAAGTATTCAGCCATATTTTCTTCTATTTTATCGTGTGTACAGTATGATGTAGAATACAGGAAACAATCTCAATTTATTAAAATAATTATAGAATCGATTTTTGTAATTATAATAATTATAATTATAATAATATAATAATTATAATTATAGAATACATTTTTGTTTGTGAAATGGAAATTAAGCAAAACAAAAAAGAATGCTTTGCAATTAAAGCAGACAAAGATTTTTGCCCTCATTTGTAGAAGGATAGTAGAGATATTTGCATTTAGAATACTCACAATGATAAATTGTTGCTGGACAGCAAAATATGCCTCAAGAATTTTAAAAGATCAGAACCCTGAGAAGTATGTTCTCTAACCAGAGCAGTTTTAAATTATACTAATAAAAATATGTATCTAGGTAAGTTTAAAATGTTGGAGACTGGATATCATACTTCTGAAAATTTATATTCACAAAGAATTTAAAAGTTAATCAGAATATATTTTAACCAGAAAAATGAAAACCCAGTGGATCAAATTTTGTGAGATCCAATCAAAACAACCTAAGAGGAAAAACAAATTCCATTGGCTACGTATATAGGAAATCTTTATGCTGTAATAATATAAACTTCTCATTTAAGAATATATAAAGTATTTATTTTATTCTTTCCTTTATATCAAGAAAGAGCAAATTGAGAAAGAAGTGAAATACAAAATCTCACTAAAGCCTCATGTAAAATAAAATATCGTGGCACAAACATAATCAAGGAAGTGAAAGACTAATGCATAGCAACATTTTAAAACTAGAAAAAGAAACTGAAGACACCAGAAAATGGAAAATCTTTCTGCTCATCCATCAGCAAGGTTAATATTGTGAAAATGACCTTCCTGTCAAAAGTAATTAACAGATATACCACTTTAAATCCCAATGAAATTTGTCTCAGAAATTATAAAAGCAATTAAATATTTCACATGAAAGCACAAAAGTGCCCACAAGTGAAAACAATCTTGAGAATACAAACTGCACTGGAGGTAGTACCTATCGATTTCAGATTATAATACAAAGCCACAGTAATTAAAAAAGGTACTGGCGGACTTCAAACCAACAAAAGTCATAAGAGACACAGATGGATACTACATTTTAGTCACAGGTACAATCCATCAGGAAGACTTCACAATACTGAACATATATGCACCTAATACAGGCTCATCCACATTCACTAAGCAAACCCTATAGCGTCTAAAGTGAGAAATTAATCCCCAAAGGATAATTCTTGGGGATTTCAACACCATCCTTTCAACATGGGATAGATCAACAGGTCAAAAACTTAACAGAGACATATTAGAACTTAATCAAACTCTTACTGACATGGACCTTACAGATCTCTATCAAACTTCTCATCCACACACCAAAGAATACACATTTTTCTCAGCAGAACATGGAACTTTCTCCAAAATAGACCACATATTGGGCCACAAAATGAATCTCCACATATAAAGGAAAGTTGAATTACTAGCCTGTACCCTATCAGACCATCATGGTATAAAGCTTGACATCTGCAACACAACAAACAACAGAAAATACACTAACTCCTGGAAACTAAACACTATAAGGCTGAATGAGAACTGGATTCAGGAAGAAATTACAAAGGAAATTCAAGATTTCCTGAAAAAAATGAAAATGAAAATACAACTTACCAAAATCTCTGGGACACAATGAAAGCTGTCCTAAGAGGTAAGTTCATACCTCTCAATGCCTACATAAAAAAAAAATAGAAACATCACAAATAAATAACTAACAATGCAGCTCAAAGCTTTAGAGACATTACAGCAATCTGATCCCAAAAGCAGTAGAAGAGGGGAGATTAGCAAAATCAGGGGACAAATATCTGAAGTTGAGATAAGGAAAACAATACAGAGAATCAACCAGTAAAAAGCTGGTTCTTTGAAAAAAATCAATAAGATTGATACGCCCTTAACTAAATTAACCAAAAGCAAGAGAGAAAACCCACATTAACAAAATTAGAAATGAAAATGGAGTTATCACTATTGATACCCAAGAAATTGAGAGAATTATAACAAAATATTTAAAAAACTTATACCCTGTGAAATTTGACAACACAAAAGAAATGGATGAATTTCTAAGTAAGCACAACTTACCTAAATTGAATCAGGAAGTTTTGAATGATTTAAATAATCATATAAAATATGAGGAAATAGAGGAAGTACTCTCGAATCTTCCCACCAAAAAATGTCCTGGACCAGATGGATTCAGCACAGAGTTCTACCAGACATTTAAGGAGTTAATAACACCAATACTCCTTAAACTGTTCCATCAAATAGCAAAGGAAGGAACACTACCAAATTCCTTCTATGAAGCTAATATCGTTTTAATCCCAAAACCTAATAAAGATTCACTTAAAAACGAAAACTATAGGTCAATCTCTCTGATGAACACAGATGCAAAGATTCTAAACAAAGTCTTAGCAAATCGGATTCAAAAACTTATCAAAAAGATCATTCAGGGGACCAAGTAGGCTTCATCCCTGGCACACAAGGTTGGTTCAACATACGCAAATCAATAAATGTCATTCACCATATAAACCAGTCCAAAGTCCAAGAGCACATGATACTCTCAATAGATGTAGAAAAAGCTTTTGATAAGATCCAACAGCCTTTTATGATCAAAACCCTAGAGACAGTTGGAATGGAAGGAACCTTTATCAATATAATAAAAGCTGTATACAACAAGCCAACAGCAAGGATTATACTCAATGGGGAAAAACTTGCAGCATTCCCACTTCAATCAGGAACTAGACAAGGCCGTCCACTTTAACCACTTGTATTCAATATTGTACTTGAAGTCTTAGCTGAAGCCATAAGACAAGAAAGGGACATAAAAGGGATTCAAATCAGTAAAAACGAAGTCAAGTTATCTCTATTTGCAGATGACATGATCTTATACCTGAGTAATCCCAAAAATTCCACCAGGAAGCTCCTAGAACTAATTGAGAAGTTCATCAGGGTGGCAGGATACAAAATAAATGTACAAAAATCAGTGGCCTTCCTATATGCCCAGAATGAAAGAGGTGAAAAGCCCTGAGAGAAACAATCCCATTTACTATAGCCCCTAAAAAAATGAAATACCTTGGGATAAACCTAAACAAGGAAGTAAGAGACCTTTACAATCAAAACTTTAAAACCCTAAAGAAATAAATCACAGAAGACACGAGAAGATGGAAAGACCTCCCATGTTCTTGGATTGGCAGAATCAATATCGTAAAAATGACCATCCTACCTAAGGCAATATACAAATTCAATGCTATACCAATTAAAATCCCAAAGCAATTCTTTAAAGAAGTTGACCAAAGAATCCCAAAATTCATATGGAGGCACAAAAGACCCAGGATAGCAAAGACAATACTGAGTAACAAAAACACTGCTGGAGGTATTACCATATCAAACCTTAGTCTATACTACAAATCCATAGTTATAAAGACAGCCTGGTACTGGCTCCAAAATAGACACACAGATCAATGGATAAGGGTTGAAGACCCACATAGAAGCCCACATTACTACAGCCATTTGATCTTTGACAAAGGGGCCTAAAAAATCTAATGGAAAAAGAACATCTTCAACAAATGGTGCTGGCAGAAGTGAATGTCCGCATGCAGAAGATTAAAACTTGACCCATATTTGTCACCATGTACAAGACTTAATTCCAAATGGATCAAGGACCTCAATATAAGGCCAGGACTATAAAAACCATAGGTGAAAAGGTAGGGAACTCCCTCGAGCTGATTGGACTAGGCCAACAGTTCCAAAATGGAAATCCAATAGCACAGTCGGTACAACCAACACTCAATAGATGGGTTCTTATGAATTAAAGAGCTTCTGTTCAGATAAAGAGATTGTAACTCGAGCACAAAGTCAACCCACAGAATGGGAGAAATTCTTCACTGATAGAGCTCCATCGTACAGAGTGCACAAAGAACTTAGAAAACTAAACACCAAGGAAACAAATGGGCCAATTTAAAAATGGGCCTTGGAACTTAAAAGAAACTTTACCAGGGACAAAATTGAAATGTCTAACAAATATCTTAAAAAAATGCTCCACATCCTTAGCCATCAGGGAAATGCAAATCAAAACCTCCCTTAGATATCATCTCACCCTGGTCAGGATGGCAAAAATCCACAATATAAACAACACCAAATGCTGGAGAGGATATGGCGAGTAGGGAACTCCTACATTGCTGATGGCAATGCAAGCTCATACAACCACTCTGGTGAGCTTCTGGCGATTCTTAAAGAAGTTAACAATTGAAATGCCATATGATCCTGCTATTCCACTTTTGGGAATAATCCCCCATAAAGCAAAAATTCACCTCAATAGCCAAGCACGACCATGTTCATAGCAGCACTGTTTACAACAGCAAAGTCATGGAATCAACCCAAATGTCCAACAGTTGACTAGTGGATAAGGAAAATGTGGTACATTTATAGAATGGAATACTACTCAGCCATCAAAAATGATAAATTAATGAAATTTGCCGGGAAATGGATGGAAGTAGAAAAGATTATATTGAGTGAAGTATCCCAGACACAGAATATTAAGCTCCATATCTACTCCCTAATAGGTGGATGCTAGTAACAAATCCACCTAGTGATACACTCAAAGATAAATCTCTGTAATACCTACAGTAATTGCAAAGATTATAAGCAGGGAGGGAAGGGGAAGGAAGGCCCTGCCAGAAACAAGGAGAGAGGGAATCATGCTACAGCAGAGAAAATAGGCCACCGTCAAAGACTGCAAGTAAGTAATGAGGCATCTGGTAATGAGGCTCACAGACTTTTCTTCCTGGTCACTTGCATCAGATGGGGTCTGATCTCACCAGACAGGGAGGGCATAAAGTCTGGCAGATAAAAGGTAACCATCCTGCAAATGGGAGACTGACCCCTCCTCACCGCAGTCTCCTACTCTTATTCCATCTACCTTTAAATCTATTCTTATAATAAGACTCTATTTTAACAGCCTTTTATCTCTGGCCAGGGGGTGACATCCAATACCCCATCAGGATGGAGCCAAGGGCAGTGCAGGAGCAGCAAAACCAAAAAAAAAAAAAAAAAAAAAAAACCATAATTCAGAAAATCAGAAACTCTACATCAACCACCTGGAACCAGGCCTGCCTAATCTCTCCCCATCCTAAAGCTCAGGGAAATTTCACGAAGGGGGGCAGTAAAAATGTAAGAGGAGGAGCAACGATATGCAAAATACTCCATACAAGTTAGGGCCCAAGTAATCAAAATAGGACTTTGCATGACCTGCTCAGTGACCAACATATCATTGAACCCCCAATGGATCACAGGCACTAGGATCCTGAAAGGTAAGGGATTAACAGCCACAATAGTGTTCCTATACTAAAGGGGAACACAAGAAAGAGCTCCAGGCAATGCTACTGAGTCCTTACACCTCATCAGAGAGGAGGACTCAGAGGGAAGTTTGACATTCACACTAAAGGATGCTACAGGAATGGGGAGGGGCACTGGGAGAAGGGGAGGGAGGGGGGAAAGAGAAAGAGGGAAGGGAGTGGGAGGGGGTATCCAGGGAGGGAAGGAGGGAAGAAGGGGAATGGGCTACTTATCAACTTTGTATGAGTGGAAAAAATTAAAAAAAATTAAAAAAGAAAAAGGCACTGGCACAAAAACAGACACACCAAAAAAAAAAACAAAAACAAAAAAAAACAAAAATAAAGACACTCCAATCAATGGGTAAGAATTGACGATTTAGTTATCATTCCATGTGTCTTTAAATACTTGATTTAAAAAAGCATTCAAAAGTCAAGAAAGTGCAAAAAATGACAAATTAATAACAGGAAATGGAGAAGAAAGAAAAAATTGATTAAGTCCAATGTTTAGAAATTTAGAAAGATTGTTAAAACTAACAATTCTCTAGGAAGACTGATCAAAAAAGAGAGAGAAAGAAAATTGAATAGTTTATGCTGCTCATAATGAATGCATAATCAGGTTTTGTTGAAGGGCCTATGCTGTTTGGAAAATTGAGGCATAGTAAAGAAATCAGTTCGCCCTCTCCACTCCGCTCCACCGGGCGGGAAGCACGCACGCGGTCCAGCCGGGCCTCATCCCTGACAAAGGTAAGCTCCGCCCGCGCCCGCCCGCCAGAAACCCAAGTCAGCCCAAGGGACCCAGCTTCTACCCCACCATCCAGCCAGAGCCGCGCGCAGGGCGAGGGACCAGGAGGAACCTCCCCCTGCACCCGGGCCCCGCCCCAGCTCCCCTCGGGTTAAATAGCACCATGCCGACGCCCCCATCCTCCCCTCCCCACCCTGCTCTGCCGGCCTGGATGCGTGCGCGGTCCAGCCGGGCCTCATCCACAACTTAGGTAAGCTCCATCCCTGCCCACCCCCAGAACCCCAGGCCAAATAATTCAGTTTAGTGAAATTGAAAGATCCTAAGAGTTAAAACGACAATGCCAAAGTCAAAGTGCAAATCCATGAGAAGCAACACTCAATAAACAAATTTCCCACTGAAGGAATTACTCCCATAATGTTAGACTCCAACCAGAACAAACCCACGGAAAATGGCCAAGAAAGCCTGACCCAGGATAACGACTTTCAAAATATGATCATTACCATGTTCAATACTATGAAAGAGGAAATCCGGGAGGACTTACATAATCAAATCAATTGCTTTGAAGAGGAACACAACAGACACTTGGAGGAGTTGAGAAAAACAGTGCAAGAAACAAAAACTGGCATAAAGCAGTTAAAGCAGACTCAAGCAGAGTTTAAAACTGAGCTAAAAGACAAGTTATCTTCAACCCAGAACTCCACAGAGAGTCTTATCAACAGAACTAACGAAGCAGAAAACAGAATTTCAGACCTTGAAGATAAAGTGGGAGTACTAACCAGCTCAATGGAAGAGGTTGTTAAAGCCAAAAAGATACTTGAGAGAAATATCCAGGAGATATGGGACACCCTGAAGAAGCCTAACATGCGTATTCATGGAATACCAGAGCAAGAATCTCAAAATACCACCCCTGAGGAAATTTTTCAAACAATCATCAAGGAAAACTTTCCTCATCTAAAAAAAGAGAGGCCCATCCATATACAAGAGGCATTCCGCACCCCAAACAGATATGACCAAAACAGAAGCACACCATGGCAAAGAATAGTTAAAACACTCCACATTCAAGATAAAGAACTGGTGCTGAGAGCTTCAAGGGAGAAAAAACAAGTCACTTTTAAAGGCAAACCTATTAAAATAACAAATGACTTCTCAGTCGAAACAGTAAAAGCAAGAAGAGCTTGGAGAGACATACTTCAAGTATTGAATGAGCAAAAATGTCAACCCAGGCTGATTTACCCTGCAAAACTATCCGTCATGATCGAGGGAGAAAGAAAAACTTTCCAGCACAAAGACAACTTGAAGGGATACATATCCACCAAACCAGGCCTTCAAATAATGCTAGAAATGATACTCAAGCGTGAAGAAAAAAACAGGCATATCCAGGAGAACAGAAGGCAAGTATAACACCATTAAAAACGAAGTAATATACTTATAAAAACTACTAAACATAATAAATGTCTGGAATTAAAAATAGTTTCTCCATTATAACACTAAATGTTAATGGACTTAATTCACCGATCGAGAGACACAGATTACAAACTTGGATTAAAAATCACAATCCATCAATCTGCTGCCTGCAGGAAACCCATCTCACCACAAAAGATAGGCATGCCCTAAAAATAAAAGGCTGGTCAACAATTCTACAAGCAAATGGAAGCAGAAAACAGGCAGGGGTAGCCATTATGATATCAGACAAAGTGGACTTCAAACCAAAGAAAATTATAAGAGACACGGATGGATACTACATTTTAGTCACAGGTACAATTCACCAGGAAGACTTCACAATACTGAACATATATGCACCCAATACGGGCCCCTCCACATTCATTAAGAAAACCCTACAGCATCTAAAGCAAGAAATCAACCCCCAAACGACAATTCTTGGGGACTTCAACACCGCCCTTTCAACATGGGATAGATCAACAGGTCAAAAGCTTAACAGAGACACTTTGGAACTTAATCAAACCCTGAAAGAAATGGACCTCACAGATCTCTATCGAACTTTTCACCCACGTACCAAAGAATACACATTTTTCTCAGCAGCACACAGAACTTTCTCCAAAACAGATCACATATTGGGCCACAAAACGAATATACACATATACAGGAAAGTTGAAATTCTAACCTGTGCCCTATCAGATCACCATGGCCTAAAGCTGGACATCCACAACACATCAAACAAGAGAAAATACACTAACTCCTGGAAACTTAACAATACGATGTTGAATGAGAACTGGATTCAGGAAGAAATTAAAAAGGAAATTCAAGATTTCCTGAAAGTGAATGATAATGAAAATACAACTTACCAAAATCTCTGGGACACAATGAAAGCTGTTCTAAGAGGTAAGTTCATAGCTCTTAATGCCTACATCAAAAAAAATGGAAACATCAGAAATAAACAACAATGAAGCTTAAAGCTTTTAGAGAAACTAGAGCAATCTGATCCCAAAAGTAGTAGAAGAGAGGAGATTAGCAAAATAAGGGGAGAAATATCTGAAATCGAGATTAAAAAAACGATAGAAAAAATCAACCATTCAAAAAGCTGGTTCTCTGAAACAATCAATAAGATTGATACACCCCTAGCTAAATTAACCTAAAGTAGGAAAGAGAAAACCCAAATTAACAAAATTAGAAATAAACATGGAGTTATCACTACTGATACCCAAGAATCCAGAGAATTATAACATCATATTTCAAAAACTTATACTCTGTGAAGTTTGACAACACAAAAGAGATGGATGAATTTCTAAGTAAACACAACTTACCTAAATTGAATCAGGAAGTTGCGAATTATTTAAATAGTCCTATAACATACAAGGAAATTGAGGAAGTAATCTCGAATCTTCCCACCAAAAAATGTCCTGGACCAGATGGATTCAGCACAGAGTTCTACCAGACATTTAAGGAGTTAATAAAATCAATACTCCTTCAACTGTTCCATCAAATAGCAAAGGAAGGAACACTACCAAATTCCTTCTATGAAGCTAATATCGTTTTAATCCCAA
Organism: Typhlomys cinereus; assembly: GCA_023101885.1. Classification (NCBI taxonomy): domain Eukaryota; kingdom Metazoa; phylum Chordata; class Mammalia; order Rodentia; family Platacanthomyidae; genus Typhlomys; species Typhlomys cinereus. Next base: position 1,292,138 of record JALPQD010000198.1, read on the forward strand.
AACCTAATAAAGACTCACTTAAAAAAGAAAACTATAGGCCGATCTCTCTGATGAACACAGACGCAAAGATTCTAAACAATGTCTTAGCAAATCGGATTCAAAAACATATTAAAAAGATCATTCAGGGGACCAAGTAGGCTTCATCCCTGGCACACAAGGTTGGTTCAACATACGCAAATCAATAAATGTAATTCATCATGTAAACCAGTCCAAAGTCCAAGACCACATGATACTCTCGATAAATGCAGAAAAAGCTTTTGACAAGATCCACAGCCTTTTATGATCAAAACGCTAGAGACAGTAGGAATGGAAGGAACCTTTATCAATATAATAAAAGCTGTATACAACAAGCCAACAGCAAGGATTATGCTCAATGGGGAACAATTGGAAGCATTCCCATTTCGATCAGGAACTAGACAAGGCTGTCCACTCTCACGACTTCTATTCAATATTGTACTTGAAGTCTTAGCTGAAGCCATAAGACAAGAAAGGGACATAAGAGGGATTCAAATCAGCAAGGAAGAAGTCAAGCTATCCCTATTTGCAGATGACATGATCTTATACCTGAGGGATCCCCAAAACTCCACCAGGAAGCTCCTGGAACTAATTGAGAAGTTCAGCAGGGTGGCAGGCTACAAAATAAATGTGCAAAAATCAGAGGCCTTCCTATATGCCCAGAATGAAAGAAGTGAAAAAGCCTTGAGAGAAACAATCCCATTTACTATAGCCCCTAAAAAAATGAAATACCTTGGGATAAACCTAGCCAAGGAGGTAAAAACCTTTATAATGAAAACTTTAAAACCCTAAAGAAAGAAATTGCAGAAGACACCAGAAGGTGGAAAGACCTCCCACATTCCTGGATTGGCAGAATCAACATCGTAAAAATGACCATCCTACCAAAGGCAATATTCAGATTCAATGCTATACCAATTAAAATCCCAAAGCAATTCTTTAAAGAAGTTGACCAAATAATCTCAAAATTCATATGGAGGCACAAAAGACCCAGGATAGCAAAGACAATCCTGAGTAACAAAAACACTGCTGGAGGTATAACCATACCAAACCTAAATCTATACTACAAATCCATAGTTATAAAAACAGCCCGGTACTGGCTCCAAAATAGACACACAGAACAATGGATAAGGATTGAAGACCCGGATATAAGCCCACAAAATTACAGCCATTTGGTCTTTGACAAAGGGGCCCAAAGAATCCAATGGAAAAAGAACAGCATCTTCAACAAATGGTGCTGGCAAAACTGGATCTCCACATGAAGAAGATTAAAGCTGGACCTGTACTTGTCACCATGTACAAGACTTAATTCCAAATGGATCAAGGATCTTGGTATCAGGCCACAGACTATAAAAACCATATTGAAAGGATAGAGAACTCCCTCGAGCTGATTGGGGTAGGCCAACATTTCCTAAACAGACATCCAATGGCACAGTCACTGCTACCAACTCTCAACAGTTGGGATCTTGTGAAATTAAAGAGCTTCTGTTCAGATAAAGAGATTGTAACAGGAGCTCAAAGGCAACCCAAAGAATGGGAGAAAATCTTCACTAACCACATATAAGAACTTAGAAAACTAAACATCAAGGAATCCAATGGCCCAATTAAAAAATGGGCCCTGGAACTTATAAGAAACTTTACCAGAGATGAAATTAAAATGTCTAACAAATATCTTAAAAAATGCTCCACTTCTTTAGCCATCAGAGAAATGCAAATCAAAACCTCCCTGAGATATCATCTCACCCCGGTCAGGATGGCAAAAATCCACAATACAAACTACAATAAATGCTGGAGAGGATGTGGAGAGAGGGGAACTCTCCTACATTGCTGGTGGGAATGCAGGCTCATACAGCCACTCTGGTGAGCCGTCTGGAGATTCTTAAAGAAATTAAAGATTGAAATGCCATATGACCCTGCGATTCCACTTTTGGGTATAACCCCCCATACAGCAGAGATTCACCTCGATAGCACAAGCACAACCTTGTTCATAGCAGCACTGTTTACAATAGCAAAGAGATGGAATCAACCCAAATGTCCAACACTTGACGAGTGGATAAGGAAACTCTGGTACATCTATACAATGGAGTACTACTCAGTCATCAAAAATGATGAATTACTGGAATTTGCTGGGAAATGGATGTCATTACAAACAATTATATTAAGTGAAGTATCTGAGACCCAGAAAATTAAGCACCGTATGTACTCCCTTATAGGTGGCTCCTAATACCAAACTCACCCAGCCCATCTTGAGACACTCATAGGTAAATCTATGTATTACCTACAGTAATTGCAAGGATTATGAACAGGAGGGATGGGGTTGGAGGGCCACACCAGAAACAAGGAGAGAAGTGACCATGTTACAGTAGAGAAAATAGGCCTCCATCAAGGACTGCAAGAAAGTAATGTGGCACCTAGTTAAGTTCACAGACATTCGTTCCTGATCATTTACAACTAAGTGGTTATGAACTCACCAGAAGGGGAAGGCATATAGTCCGGCAGATTAAAAAGTAACCATTTTGCAAATGGGTGATTGACCCCTCCCATTGCCAAATGCCATATGACCTTGTGATTCCACTTTTGGGTGTAAGTATTACATCTACCCTTGAGTGTGCTCTTATTATAAGACTCCAGTTTAACAGCTTTCTGTCTCTGGCCAGGGGGTGACATACAGTGCCCATCACGATGGAGTGAAGGGCATTGAAGGAGCAGCAAAACTGCAAAAGAAAATCAACAAACCACTATCCAGAACTTCAGAGACTCTATATCAACCACCAAGAACTAGGCCAGCCTAATCTCTCCCCATCCTGAAGCTCAGGGACATTTGCGGAAGAGGGGGCAGTAAGAGTGTAAGAGCAAAAGGATGGGAGGAGCAATGATTTGCACGACTCTCCACACTAGTTAAGGTCGAAGCAATCATAATAGGACTTTGCATGCCCTTCGCAATGTCCAACACACTATTGACCTCACAAAGTCTAGCATCTGCTAAAGGCAACAAGATCCTTGGAGGCAAGGGATTGACAGCCACAGGAGTGTTCCTATGCTTAAGGGGAACACAGGAAAGGATTCAGGGAAATGCCACTGGGTCCTTGTACTTCATCGGAGAGGAGGGCCCAGAGGAGAGTCAGGCATGCACAAGAAAGGACTCTGGGAATTGGGGCGGGAAGCACGGGGGGATGGGGAGGGAAGGGTGAGGAAGGAGGAGCAGGGGGTTCGGGGGGAGGAGGAGGGAGGGAGGGAACTGGTGTACCTATTAAGTTTGTATGAGCTGAAATAATAATAAAAAATATTAAAAAAAAAGAAATCAGTTCATCTCAATCAATGTATTAAATTCCCATTCTGTTTCTTAAATCAATCTGGGGAGTAGTGGGGGTACAACCTTGAAAAGGAAATACAAATGGGTTTTACAGAGTGCTTTACAATGTTAAATAATTGGAATTACCAAAATAAAAAGCATCATCTGGGATAATTTTTGTCTTCAGTTATTTAAAACTTTCTGAAGGAATTAAAGTTGGAAAAGTGCTTCTGACAAAAGTAGAATAATAATAAAATATTATAATCTTCCAAAATGTATATGGTAATTTAATATTGGGGAAATTTGATTATGTAATTACATTGAAATAATTTTAATTTGATAAGAACTTTTTGGTAAAAGTTAGATAAACTCACAGGGTATGCTTCATACTTAAGCAACTTCAAATGATGTGAAAAGATATGTAAGCATACTGTTAGACACCTAGAATAAAGGTGTTTTATTGTTAGTTAATGGACATAGTTTTTAGCTCTTAATTTCTACTTAATCAAATAGTCATACTTAGAATTTAGAAACTTATAAGTCAGTGTAAATACATGTTGGAGAATAATAATGGTTTACCTGTTCATGATGCAATATTTATGGAAACCAGTTTTATAATTGTCTAAGTGAAATATTCACTAATTGTATTACTCTGCTTTTGGTTGCTGAAATATTCTCCTGAATTTAGATGTTTTGTGGCTAACAATTTAAAATTGTCTAATCATACAGCTTTTGTGTCCACACTGCCGAAAAATCTACTCCCCAATTATTCATTAGAATGAATAATTGATGACATTTTCAAATATAGCTTCTTTTTTTTTTGCTATTTCTATATAATCTCTTATTAGGAAAGCTAATCTCAAAACTTAATAACTGGGACAGCTTTCTGTTATCATAATATCAGCTCTGGATGTTTAGACATTTTAATCTAGCATAGTATTGCTTAATTCTTTAGACAATTAACACACTAAGACCTTCACATTCAGATGCTGTGGGGGGCAGCTGGCCCCTTTTGCATTGTCAAAGCAACTTGTCCAGTCATCATGTCTGTTATGAAGTATTAGTCATGACTACTGCAAAAAGTGATCTCATAAGAAAATTAATTTTTTACAATAATAAAATTACTGTCAGTTTTATTTCTTAAATAAAAATATTGCTGAATCAAATAGAATCCAAATTTACAGATAAATTTTCATGGCCTTGTTTAGATTGCTAGTTAAATTAAATCGACAATTTAAGAGGTATTTAAATATTATGTTGTCAGTCAAAATCAGCCTTATAAAAGCAGTTTGCAAGATCTGTTGGCATATATTGTGAAATCATGCTCAATTCTCTTTTTTCATATAAAGAATCGTACTAGGAAAATATCCAAAAGATAAACATTAGATGAAAGGAGACAAATGTTAGTTTTATGATTTTTATAGAATACTGATAAATGAATATTTCTGCTTCAATTTTTGTCTGTTAAATGTATTATATATTTCTTGTTCTGCTGTATATAAAAGGATTAGTATTCTTTTCAGACTTTAGTGATATACATATATATTTACTTTGAAAGGATAATGTTATCTTTGCATTTAAATATTATAACTATGGAATAAATCATTATACATAAAGTGAATATTGCTTTCGAAATGCCTCTTGGGAAGTGTTGGAAAAAGATCCCCAAAGAACAGAAACAGAAGAATGTGGGTAAGCTATTAAAATAAAAAAGGCTTTTATATAAGAAAAGGCTTAAAGGACAGGGAAGAACAGGACAGCGACACAGTAGATAGAGAGTGAAGTTAGCTCCACTTACTTACAAACTCCTAAGTCACTTTCTCCCCTGTGACAGGAAACATATATTCATCAATGTAAATCAGTCGGCACAACAGTGGAAAGGGAGTAAACCGACAGTAGACAGGATCAGATGTCTCATTCCTAACCACAGACACCCAAGAGTAACTTCATCTGAACACCTCTCATTTTATCTTTGGATAGGAGAGGATCTCAGCACTCAAAGCAGCCTAGTATAGTGGAAGAGCCGTGAAACAAACAACAGTCAACCTCAATGTAGACTATGGCCGACCCTGTAATGCTCATCTGGAATCAAGTCAACCAAATCTCTTCTCATGCTAAGGTTCAGGGAACCTTGTGGAAGAAGAAGCAGTAAGATTGTTAGAGCCTAAAAGTTGGTGCAATCCACAGCAGGACAAAACATTCCACTCAAGGCAGGGCTGCTGCACCCAGGAATTTGCTGCAACGAGTCTTGTCTTTACCATACCCACACAATGGCTAACATACCAACATACTCCCTCCTCCCCACAGACTAGGGAGGATCTCAGGAGAAATAATTACATGCTCTAGGAACCTTAGGGAAGTGCCCCTTTTAATAGTTCTGTCCAATGCAGAGCTACTTGCTCTTCCACAGAGGCCAGAACCGCCACTAGAGCAGACAATCCAGAAAGAACCCCGAGACTCATAGAAACAAGCAGACAAGAGGGTGAGAGGGAGTGGAATGGATTGATGAAGACAGGGGAGAAAAGGAGGGGGAAGAAGGAGATGCAAGAATAATTACCCAATGTGCTTGTAAAACTAGGAAAAAAATAAAAATATTAGAAAAGAAATGCCTCTTCTTCTTAATTTTTACTTAATATTTCTTATCATCATCAATAAGAGAGGACCAATGTAAGTCTGTATACAGTTGGTGTTATTATTCGAACACACATTATTATTTTGACATCAGGCAGCAGGATCTTATGGCATAAGAATAGCAGAGTCAGGGCACATGTCAAAAAGAAGACAGGCAAGGATCCTTTAGCAGAACTTTTTGTAAGCAGAAGGTGAGCTAGCATTGACCAAGGCAGGGTGGTAAAGTTACTTTCTCAAAAAGGGAAGAGGCAGCTTTTGTTTTATCTAGGCTGGGTTGATGTTTGGTAATTTTTCAATGGCCACTGGCATGGCTCACAAAGATATTTTGTTTCTTAGATGTAAACATTCCAACCCGGAGGTTTGCTGAGTAATGCAAAGTTGATTAAACTGGAAGTGCTGAGTGACTCTTAAAAATAGCATCATGTTTGGCCATAAGCATTTTGGCCTCAGGATTTCATTTGGCCTAATGATAAGACTGGTGGGTGAGTTGTTATTAAAGCACAAGGGCAGGGTTAGAAAAACACCTACCAGTTCCAACAGGCACTGGAAGAAGATAGCCCTGTAATATAGTCTTGCACAGAACATTTTTAACTAATTGATCATGTACATGCAAAGTCAACTAAGATCTGACCCAAAGGTTATGCCAACAAAGGAGAGGGACACAATAGAAGAAAAAAAAAATCCTTCAGAGGTTTATGGGTTTCATTCAAGAATTCGTGTTTTCAGTAAAAGTGGCTTCAAATTTCTGCAAAGGAACCTCTCCAGCTGTTAACATTATCTGCCAGAGGCATTATCTCCAGAAAAGATAGTAGGAAGCTAGCAATGTGTTGCTAAGCTAAGTGGCATCCAAAGTCAGTGATTTTTAATTTAACTAAGCACACCTGAAACTACATGGCTTATTTAAGTTTTCCTCAGTAATGTCCAGGGGGAGAGGTGCATTATGAAGGAGCTGTCATTCTGCCCAGATTGCCTGAAATCTGTTAATTTTGGGTCTTAGAAAGGGCCTTAGATGGGACAACCTGTTTCCTTCTTGTCTTTGTTATTTTTGCTGCCATTTCAACTATATTAGTTTTATCTTGGCCCTCTCAAAAGGAGCTCCAAGTCTGTAACCATTCAAACCCTGTGGCCTAATCTGGTGATCAGGAACAAAACTATTCTTTGGCTTTAACTTTTAATTGGTGAAGAGCTCAGAATTGTTAACTGTTCCCCTGCTGTGGTTCCCACCTACATCAATTTTACTATATAATTCAAATTTTAGCAGAAAAAATTTTAATTCAGATAAAAGCAATTAATTATTATGTGCTATTTTATTGTGGTATTTTGTTTAAAAATACTATTCATGTTCATGTTAACTGGGAGAAATCATCACAAAATTATGCTGAGCCCACAAAACCCATACTCAATTTCTGCATACTTTATGATTCTACTTATGTAGTATTATTAATTGGAAGAAATGGGTGTGCTATAAGAGGGCAGCAAGAGGTACCTTTAATCTTTTGTTTTTTATTTCCACTCAAGCAAACTTAACAGGTACACTGGTCCCTTCCCTCACTCCACCCCCCTGTTCCCCCTTCCTTCCCCCCTCCCACCTCATCCCCCAGTGACTCCCTCTCCCATCCCCGGAGCATCCTTTACTGTGCATGCCAAACTCTCCTCTGGGTCCTCCTCTCTGATGAGGTGCAAGGACCCAGAGGCATTTCCCAGAACCACTTCTTGTGTTCCCCTTAAGCATAGGAACACTACTGTGGCTGTCAATTCCTAGCCTCCAAGGATCCTAGTGCCTTTAGTCCATACTAGACTTTGTGGGGTCAGTAATGTGTTGGACATTGCACAGGGCATGCAAAGTCCTATTATGATTGCTTTGGCCCTAACTTATGTGGAGTATTGTGCATATCATTACTCCTCCCATCCTTATGCTTTTACAATCTTACCACCCCCTCTTCTGCACATTTCCCTGAGCTTCAGGATGGGGAGAGATTAGGCTGGCCTGATCCAGGTGGTTGATATAGAGTCTCTGACATTCTGAATTATAGTTTGTTGGTTTTTTTTTGTGGTTTTGCTGCTCCTGCAATGCCCTTGGCTCCATCCTGATGGGTATTGGATATCACCCCCTGGCCAGAGATAAAAAAACTGTTAAATTAGAGTCTTGTTATAAGAGTATATTCAGAGGTAGATGCAATAAAAGTAGGAGACTGTGGTGAGGGAGGGGTCAATCACCCATTTGCAAAATGGTTACTTTCTATCTGCCTGACTGTATGCCCTCCCCTTCTGATGAGATCATACCCCATCAGTTGCAAATGATCAGGAAGGATAGTCTGTGAACTTACCCAGATGTCTCATTACTTACTTGCAGTCCTTGATGGTGGCCTATTTTCTCTGCTGTAACATGGTCCCCTCTCTCCTTGCTTCTGGTGTGGCCCTCCTTCCCCATCCCTACTGTTTATACTGTAGGTATTACAGAAATTTATCCTTGAGTGTCTCTAAGTGGGTTTAGCACTAGGATCCACCTATTAGGAAGTATATACGGTGCTTAATTTTCCATGTCTGGGATACTTCACTCAATATAATTGTTTCTAATTCCATCCATTTCCCAGCAAATTTCATTTTTGATGGCTAAGTAGTACTTATTGTATAGATATGCCACAGTTTCCTTATCCACTCATCAACTGTTGGACATTTGGGTTGATTCCATGACTTTGCTATTGTAAACAGTGATGCTATGAACATGGTCGTGCTTGTGCTATCGAGGTGAATTTTTGCTGTATGTGGGGCTATTTCCAAAAGTGGAATAGCAGATCATATGGTATTTCAATCTTTAATTTCTTTAAGAATCTCCAGACGGCTTGCCAGAGTGGCTGTATGAGCCTGCATTGCCATCAGCAATGTAGCAGAGTTCCCCTCTATCCACATCCTCTCCAGCATTTGTTGTTTGTATTGTGGATTTTTGCCATCCTGACCGGGGTGAGATGATATCTCAGGGAGGTTTTGATTTGCATTTCCCTGATGGCTAAGGATATGGAGCATTTTTTAAGATATTTGTTAGACATTTTAATTTCCTCCTTGGTAAATTTTTTTTTGAAGTTCCAAGGCTTATTTTTTAATTGGCCCATTTGTTTCCTTGGTGTTTAGTTTTGTAAGTTCTTTGTGCACTCTGGATAATAGAGGTCTATCAGATATGTGGTTAGTGAAGAATTTCTCCCTTTCTGTGGGTTGCCTTTGAGCTCCTGTTACAATCTCTTTATCTGAACAGAAGCTCTTTAATTTCACAAGATCCCATCTCTTGAGTATTGGTTGTAGTGACTGTGTTATTGGATGTCTGTTTAGGAACTGTTGGCCTAGTCGAATCAGCTTGAGGGAGTTACCTACCCTTTCAACTATGGTTTTTATAGTCTCTGGCCTTAAATCAAGGTCGTTGATCCATTTGGAGTTAATTCTTGTACATGGTGACAAGTATGGGTCCGGTTTTAATCTGCATGTGGAGATCCACCATTTGTTGAAGATGCTGTTCTTTTTCCATTGGATTTTTTGGGCCCCTTTGCCAAAGACCAAATGGCTGTAATTTTGTGGGCTTATAGCTGGGTCTTCAACCCTTATCCATTGATCTGTGTGTCTATTTTGGAGCCAATAGCAGGCTGTTTTTACAACTATGTATTTGTAGTATAAACTAAGGTTTGGTTTGGTGATACCTGCAGCAGTGTTTTTGTTACTCAGGATTCTTTTTGCTATCCTGTGTCTTTTGTGCCTCCATATGAATTTTGAGATTGTTTGGTCAACTTTTTTAAAGAATTGCTTGGGGATTTTAATTGGTATAGCATTGAATTTGTATATTGCCTTTGGTAGGATGGTCATTTTTATGATATTGATTCTGCCAATCCAAGAACATGGGAGGTCTTTCCACCTTCTGGTATCTTCTGGAATTTCTTTCTTGAGGGTTTTAAAGTTTTCATTATAAAAGTCTCTTACTTCCTTGGTTAGGTTTATACCAAGGTATTTCATTTTTTTAGGGGATATAGTTAAAGGGATTGTTTCTCTCAAGGCTTTTTCACTTCTTTCATTTTGGGCATATAGGAAGGCCACTGATTTTTGTACATTTGTTTTGCATCCTGCCACCCTGCTGAACTTCTCAATTAGTTCCAGGAACTTCCTGATGGAGTTTTTGGGATCACTCAGATGGATCATGTCATCTGCAAATAGAATTTGACTTCTTTTTTACTGATTTGAATCCCTTTTATGTCCCTTTCTTGTCTTATGGCTTCAGTTAAGACTTCAAGTACAATATTGAATAGAAGTGGTGAGAGTGGACAGCTTTGTCTAGTTCCTGATTGAACCGGGGATGCTTCAGATTTTTCCCGTTGAGTATAATCCTTGCTGTTGGCTTGTTGTATAAAGCTTTTATTATATTGATAAAGTTTCCTTCCATTTCAACTGTCTCTAGGGTTTTGATCATAAAGGGCTCTTGGATCTTGTCAAAAGCTTTTTCTGCATCAATGGAGAGTACCATGTGGTCTTGAATTTTGGACTAGTTTATATGGTGAATTACATTTATTGATTTGTGTATGTTGAACCATCCTTGTGTGCTGGGGATGAAGCCTACTTGATCTCCATGAATGATCTTTTTGATATGTTTTTGAATACGATTTGCTAAGACTTTATTGAGCACCTTTGCATCTGTGCTCATCAGAGAGATCGGCCTATAGTTTTCTTTTTTAGTTGTATCTTTGTTAGGTTTTGGGATTAAGACGATATTAACTTCATAGAAAGAATTTGGTAGTGTTCCTTCCTTTGCTATTTGATGGAACAGTTTAAGGAATTTGGTGTTATTAACTCCTTAAATGTCTGGTAGAACTCTGTGCTGAATCCATCTGGCCCAGGACATTTTTTGGTGGGAAGATTTGAGATTACTTCATCAATTTCCTCATATGTTATAGAACTATTTAAATAATTCACAACTTCCTGATTCACTGTAGGTAAATTGTGTTTACTTAGGAATTCATCCATTTCTTTTGTGTTGCCAAATTTATAAGTTTTTGAAATATGACATTATAATTCTCTGGATTTCTTGGGTATCAGTAGTGATAAATCCATTTTCATTTCTAATTTTGTTAATCTGGGTTTTCTCTCTCTTGCTTTTGGTTAATTTAGATAGGGGTGTATCAGTCTTATTGATTTTTTCAAAAAACCAGCTTTTCGACTGGTTGATTTTCTGTATCATTTTCCTAATCTCAATTTCGGGTATTTCTCCCCTTATTTTGCTAATCTCCTCTCTTCCACTGCTTTTGGCATTGGATTGCTCTAGTGTCTCTAAAGCTTTAAGGTGCATTGTTAAGTTATTTATTTCTGATGTTTCCATTTTTTTGATGTAGGCATTAAGAGGTATGAACTTACCTCTTGGGACAGCTTTCATTGTGCCCCAGAGATTTTTGGTAAGTTGTATGTTCATTATCGTTCGCTTTCAGGAAATCTTGAATTTCCTTTTTAATTTCTTCCTGAAACATCTCTCATTCCGTGAATTTCCCTGAGCCTTGGTGTGGGATAAGATTTTGATGGGATGATTTGGGCTAAGTATTCCAGGTTCCCTGATATTCTGTACTCTGGCCTGATATAGTTTTCTGCCATACTAGTTTTTAATTGCAATAGAATGCAATTTGATTGAACTCTGAGAACTTTTCTCATATGTGTTCCTTTTTCTCTAATTTCTTGGGTTATTCTTTCCCCTTTTCCCCAAGTTATGATCCTTTGTAGTTATAATGGATATTATAGAAATTTCTCCTTGAGTATATTATTTTGAGGGCTTAGTACTAAGTTCTACAGCTGTGTTATATGGCATTTCAATTTTTTACTTTTTGGGGAAACAGCCATACTGATCTACAGAGTGGTTGTATGATGAGTGTTCCCTTCTCCCTGCTTATCACCAACATTGTTGTTGTATATGTTTTGGATTTTAGCCATTCTGACCAAGGTCTCAGGGTGGCTTTGATTTATTTTTCCCAAAATATTAGGGAGGTGGAACATTTTTTAAGATAATTTCATCCTGGGAAAAGTTTCTTTTAAGTTCCAGGGCCCATTTTCTACATGGGCTGTTTATGTCCTTGGTATTTAATTTTTTGAGTTCTTTGTGTACTTTGGATATTATCTATCAGATATAGAATTTGTGAAGATTTCCTTTCATTCTATGGGTTATCTCTTTGCTCAGTTAACTATTTCTTTTGCTGAATGGAAGCTCTTTAATTTCATGAAATCCCACTTGTCAAGTGTTGGTTCCATTTCCTGTGCAGCAGTTGGGGTCCTGTTTAGAAAATGTTGCCCTATGTTAATCAGTTTGAGGGAATTCCCTTCTCTTTCTTCTAGATTTTTATCGTCTCTGGTCTAGTATTAAGGTCCTCATTTCATTAGGAGTTGATTTTCATGCAGAGTGACCTCTAGCATTGTTTTTATTACTCAGGATTGTTTGCTGTCCTGGGATTTTTTTGTTCTTCCATATGAATTTTGAGATTGTTTTATCAATTCATGTGTATTCCAATTGCCTTGGAATTTTGATTGGTATTGCATTGAATCTGTATTGTATATTGCTTTTGTTATGATTCTACTGATGCAGGAGCATGGGAGGAGTCTTTCTACTTTCTGGTGGAATTTCTTTATTTAAGGTTTTAAAATTTTCATTGTACAAGGTCTCTCACATCCTTGGTTAGATTTATCCCAAGATATTTCATTTTTTAGGGGCAATGGTAAATGGAATTGTTTCTATAAGGACTTTCTCACTTTTTTCATCCTTGCTGTACAAGAAAGCCACTAATCATTGAACATTAATTTTGTAAACTGCCACTTTATTAAGCTTATTTATTAGTTTCAGGAGTTTTCTCTGGAGTTTTAGGGTATCGAATCCTGTCATCTGCAAAGAGGGATATCTTGACTTCTTTTCCTATTTGTATCCTTTTTTCCCTCCCGCCTTCTTCCCTCCTTCCCTTCCTCCCTCTTTCTCTCTCACACTCACATACACACACATTTGTGCTCTCTCTCGTCTTGTGGCTCTAGCTAAGACTTCAGGTTCAATATTGCACAGAAGTGATGAGAGTGGACAGCCTTGCCTAGTTCTTGACAGAAGTGGAAATGCTTCATGTTTTTCACCATTTAGAATGATCTTTGCTATATGCTTCCTGTATATGTATTATGTTGATGTAAGTTCCTTTTATTTTTCTTGTTTCCAGGGCTTTGGTTGTAAAGAAATGTTGGATTTTGTCAAAAGCTTTTTCTGCATCTATCAAGAGAATCTTGTAGTTTTGTCCTTGCATTTGTTAACATGATGGATTACATCTATTGATTTGGATATGCTGAACCAACTTTGTGTTCCTGGAATAAATCCCACTTCAACATAGTGAATGATTTTTTGATATGTTTTTGAATCTAGTTTGCTAAAATTTGTTGAGGATTTTTGCATCTGTGTTCATTAATGAGATTGGTCTATAGTTTTCTTTTTTTATTGTATCATTATTTGGTTTTGGGATCAGTGTAGTATTAGATTCATAGAAAAAATTTGGAAGTGTTTTTGCTTTGCTATTTTGTGGAATAGTTTAAAGAATAGTCATGTTAGTTTTGCTTTAAATGTCTGATAGAATTATGCACTGAATTTATCTGGTCCTTAGCTCTTTTTGGTGTCAAGATGTGTAATTAATTCTTTAACTTCTTTACTTGATATAAGACTATTTAAATAATTCAATTCATCCCAATTCCACTTTGGTAAGTTGCATAGACTTAGAAATTCATAATTTCCTTCTGATTGTCAAATTTTGTGGACTATAAAATTTGAAGCATGACCTTATGATTTTCTGAATTTCCTTGTGATTAGTTGTAATAATTCCATTTTTATCTCTAATTTTATTAATTAGGATTTTCTCTCTTTTGATTTTGGTTAATTTGGTTAAGGATTTATCAATCTTATTGATATTTTCCAAAAACTATCTCTCTTTGTTTGGTTGATTTATTCATATTGTTTTATTTATTTCAATCTTGGATATTTCTCCCCTGGTTTTACTAATCTCTGCTCATCTTTTGCTTTGGATTGGATTGCTCTTGAGTCTCTAAAACTTTAAGCTGTGTTGTTAAATTATTTACTTGTGGTGTTTCCATTTTTTCATATAGGCATTGAATTTTCTAAAATTTCCTCATAGAACAGCCTTCATTGTTTCCCAGAGATTTTGATATGTTTTATTATCATTCACTTCTAGGAATTTTTGAATTTCTGTTTTAACTTTTGTCTGAACTCATTCCTTGTTCACTTTCATAGTGCTTAATTTAAAAATCTAGTGTATTTTTGTCATTCATCTTACTGTGGATGTCTAGTTTTATTCCCTGGATGTCAGATAAAATACAGTATGTAATTTCACTTTTTTTGTTTATGTGGAGGCTTGCTTTGTGGCACAATATGTGGCCTATTTTATTCCATGGTTACTAAATTCATTCTATTTATTACTGAAAAGAATATGTACTCCTTGGTGTTAGGATGGAAGATTTGATAGAGGTCAGTCAGATCCATTTGGGTTATGTTTTGATTCAAGTCCAGTGTGTCTTTGTTCAAAATGTTGACATATCCATTAGTGATAGTGGGATATTGAAATCCATTACTATTATTGTATTTGTGATGATTTTTTTTAGACAAAGTTTTTGCTAAATGAATGTGGATGAGCATATATGCTGATTGCATATAAGTTGAGACTTGTGAAGTCTTCTTGGTGGATTGTTCCTTTAAATAGTATGTAGTATCTTTCTGTGTCTTATGATTTGCCGCGTCCCTATCCAACTAATCTGGTAGAATATGTCTCAGTTTGGAAAAGGTGGATTCAAAGTAACATATTTTGGGATAAGGACATGGCTTCATGTAAGAGAAATAAGGAAAAATATGGGAATTGTCAGGCCTTGGTGTTTCTTCCCAGTTCGGGCCTAAAGCCTGTTCCCTGAGGAAGGTCACAGTAACTCCCATGAGCAGAGGCTGGACACTCTCTCCTAGATAATTCGGGTTTTGCCTCAGGCAGGAAGAATTCTGGGAATTAGGAGTGCCCTTCACCTAGGTTTTGTTTTTTTGGGATAATTCAAGTTTTGCCTCTGGCAGGAAGAATTCTTCTGGGAATTAGGAGTGCCCTTTACCTGCACTTAGGATTTTTTGAAACTAGCTTCCTACTCTCTGTTCTAGAGAAGAAGCCTGCCTTTTAAGTTTTAGTCAAATACTAAATAGAGATTTCATGTCTAGTCATTTACAATAAGTAGACTTGTTAGCCAGAATGTGTGTAATGATTTTAAGGAAATTAGAGAATAACTTCTAGAGTCTTAAAACATAGGTTGGGTAAAATTCCCACCTATGTACTAACTCAGAAATTCCAGAAGTATAAGACTATGCTATCAGTCCACTAGAACCTTAAAAGAAACCATCATGCCAGAAAGTCTAGACGCCAAGACTGCCCCTGGAGATGGTATTTGCAATCCAAACTGGGAGAATCCATGTCAGAAGCAAAGGGGGTCATGTCTTTCCTGTTGGAACCGAAGTTCCCTTTGGGCCCCTTACCCAGATCCCCGAAGGAGACACGAGAACCGCTGGGTTGCTGTAAAGGCACGAGGCAAGATTTATTAATCTAGCTAGCTAGGACCGCCTCCCTGCTCAGGCATAGGAGAACGGCCCCGACTGAATTTGGGGCAAGGTTTTTATAGGAAAGCAACTGCCTTGAGCAAATACATTCTGTAAATATTTTCACTATACACAAGGAAGTTGAGTCAGTTTACAGATGTTCTGGCCGATAACCTTGCCCTGGGCAGTTCCCGGCACGCAGTGAGTTGGCGCCAGTGGGAGAGTTTGGCGCCGGCGGGAGATTTGAATTTTGCGCCAGCGGGAACTTGGGCTTCACAGCGGGAACCTGGGTTCCACATTTCCTACCCCAAACAGCACTCTTATGAGAAATTACAGAGATGGACCATTCGAGTGCACTCCCACCAATGATCGCCTCCGCCACGAAAGAGACACCCTTGGCATACGGGGCCTGACTGGACCCCAGGTTTGGAGTATGCATGGTTCACAGATGGGTCATCTAACTGATGGCAATACGCTTCTGGAATTCCTCAAAGGAAGACATAAGCAACCTTACTATTAAAGGAATAGAAGGATGCTATTATAGAAGTTATTCTTTTAATAATTATATTGCTTAAGTGTTTTCTTCAGTGCATACCTCAGTAGTGCTCCATCGACAGAACCAGCTATAGCTTATGGGCCTTGAGTATCCAAGTCAAGGCCCCCTTAGAGATGTAGTTTAAGCTTGGATAATAGAGACTACATGAGCTGCATACATCTTCCCAAGTTAGAACCTGCTGCCATGCCTGATGCCATGTCGACCTGCCTGACTGGAGGGGACAACAGCAAAAGCTCATGCTGGGACTTATGGGGTGTTGGGGACTCCTATAGTTTTGTAAAATATGTTCCTTGCTAAAATCCAAAGGAGATCATTCTGTCCTGTGTATTTTAAAAAGCAGTCTCTGTTAAAATGTGGGCTCAGCCCCATAGCTATCCAGTGAAGCATTATAGATTAGATAAGTTTGGAAATACTGAGAGAATGTTTCTGTTAAGTGCCTTTGCCCTGAAGCACTGGGTTAGGTTCTTGAAAAAATGTCCACCCTGAAGGTGATTTTTGCTGACTAGAAAATTGTATGTAGGTGCAACATTCTTTACCCCAAAATTTTCTGTATAAAATTTGTCATGAAAGTTTCAATAAATGGGTTCAGGAGTCACTCAGACGAGAGGGAGCTGTGTGTGTTCTTTTCTCCACCC
Organism: Typhlomys cinereus; assembly: GCA_023101885.1. Lineage (NCBI taxonomy): Eukaryota > Metazoa > Chordata > Mammalia > Rodentia > Platacanthomyidae > Typhlomys > Typhlomys cinereus. The sequence goes on from JALPQD010000198.1 coordinate 1,308,877, forward strand.
AGTCCTGGGGAGCCCTGCCGCAGACCAGAGTCTCGAGGCCACGACTCTGGTCTGCGGCAATGATTTCTTTTGGTTTGAAATCTATTTTGTCAAATATTAGAATTGCTACTCCTGCTTGATGTGCATTTGACTAGCCTTTCACTCTGAGATTGTATCTACCTTTTATGGTTAGATGCAACAGATTGATGGGTTGTGATTTTTTTAAACATTTTTTATTATTATTTGCGCTCATACAAACTTAGTAGGTACACTGGTTCCCTCCCTCCCTCATCCCCCCCAACCCCCTCCTCCCCCTCCCCTGTCCCCTCCCTCTCCATCCCCCAGTGCCTCCCCCCCTATCAATCACAGGAGAATCCTTTAATGTGCATGCCGGACTCTCCTCTGGGCCTTCCTCTCCGATGACATACAAGAACCCTTTCCTGTGTTCCCCTTGAGCATAGGAACACTACTGTGGCTGTCAATCCCTTGCCTCCAAGGATCTTGGTGCCTTTAGCAAATGCTAGACTTTGTGGGGTCAATAGTGTGTTGGACATTGCGCAGGGCATGCAAAGTCCAATTATGATTGCTTCGGCCCTAACTTGTGTGGAGTATCTTGCAAATCATTGCTCCTCCCATCCTTCTGCTCTTACAATCTTACTGCCCCCTCTTCCACAAATTTCAGGATGGGGAGAGATTAGTCTGACTCAGTTCTAGGTGGTCGATATAGAGGCTCTGAAGTTCTGGATTGTGGTTTGTTGATTTTCTTTTGCAGTTTTGCTGCTTCTGCAATGCCCTTCACTCCATCCTGATGGGCATTGTGTGTGATTTTTAATCCATGTTTGTAACCTATGTCTTTTGATTAGAGAGTTGAGTCCATTGATTTTTAGGAACCGAAAAATGTTTGTTTATTCTTGTCATTTTCTGAGCTTTGTGGGTTATATATATAAAATATGCTTTCTTTGCTTAGTAGTTGTTTTGACATTATTTTTACTTTCTAACATCTTGGATATGTTTGTCATTTTCTTCGCACTTGTGTATTTTTCCTAGCATCTTCTCTAGGCCTAGTTTGGTGGTCATATAGTCCTTCAGTGTGTCCTTATGGTAGAAAATTTTTTTTGCCTTCAGTCATGACTGATAGTTTTGATAAGTAGGGTAGCATGGCTTGGCATTTGTGCTCATTCATGACTTGAAGCACATATCTCCAATGTCTTCTAGCTTTTACTGTTTCCACTGATAAGTCAGCTGTTACTCTAATATATTTACCTTTAAATGTGAGTTAATTTTTCTCTCTTGAGGCTTTCAGTATGTTCACTTTGCTTTGTATCTCCAGTGTTTGACTGTTACTTGTTATGGTGAATTGCTATGGTAATTTCTGATTGGTGTGGAATATGCTCTTGTACTTGGATGGGGATCTCTTTCCTTAGATGTGGAAATTTTTCATTTATGACAATGTGAAAATTCTCTTCTGGTGTGGGATTTTAGGTTTCTCATTCTGGGATTCTATGAATGCACAGGATGCATTCTATGAATGCTTCAGGGTGATCCATCACTCTTGAATATTTCCTTCAAGATTTTTTTTCAGTGTTTTCAGTCTCTTTAATTGAATGATTTTTTCTGCCATTTTTTTCTTCTAGTTCTGATATTCTAATATTCTACTTTCTGCTTCATAAGTTCTGTTGGTACTCTCTATTGAGTTTTGGATTGTACTTAGTTTGTTTTCAATTTCAAGTTTAATCTTAGCATAAGTTTTTTTAAACTGTTCTCTGTGTTTAGTTTTGTTTCTTCTGTTACCTTTTCATCTCATCCAAGTGCCCATTATTTTCCTATTCACAGTTGCTTATATGGTTTTTAACTCCTCTAGGAATTCCTCTTACATTGCTTTGATCATATTAATAATGAAGCTTTGAAAATCATTTATCTTGGTTGTTGGTTTCTTAGCTAATATACAAAAAATTATTCTGGTTGGAATTTATCATTATGAGGTTATTGTTTTTTGTACAAGAAATTTTGTCTTCATTTTCATTGTATTTGTGAATTTAAGGTGTGACTTAGGCATTTTGTGTTTGGTCTTAGTTTTCTTTCTTTTGATGTGTGTTTCTGATTCTTTTGAGTCCAATAGAATTATCATAGTTGTACAGTTGTAATTGCTTGCCTTTGTGTGAAAGGAGTCAGTCTAGGGTTGCTTGGTGCTGTTTTATGGCTAAGATTATTGTAGTGTCCAAGGAGTGTGCAGGCTCTGGATAAGGGAGGTTACAGGGTTTTGGTTTAGTTATAGCTAAGAGGTTAAAGAGTAGGTGTCAGTGTTTGTTAGGTAAGTTTCAGATTAAGTATTGTCACAGCTTTAAGAAGATAAAATAGGCTGAGTATAGGATCCAGGGGTTATAGTTGTGTGGATATGGCACCATTTAGATTGGTAGGGAATATGAAAGTGTGTATGGCTACGACCCTGATGAAGCGGCCATATGGGACTTTGTGTACATTGTGTAGAAATCTTAAGCTGTGGGTTATTGATTGCGCTTAAAAAAAAAGTAAATGAGTTGCCTATCTTGGGGTTAGGAGTGATGATTCTCTTCTGTTGAATGGTGAGATTCTTGGAGTTCTCGGTTATATGGTGTTGTTCCACTGGTCTCTGAGCTGTGGCTTCTGTGACCTGTATTATTTTCTTGAAGACTATTTTAATGATTGGGGAGTAGATGAAAGCTAGAGTTGGTTAGGTAGTGAGGTGTTGCATGAGTTTAAGTCAGAGATGGAGGATACAGGCCCATGGGCCCACCTGTGTTCCTTTAAAGGGCATGAGAGCCAGGCTACATGGTTGATCTATGGTGGAAATGGGGCACAGGAAAAGAAGGGAGTCTTGACTACATTAATGTCATATCCTGAATAACTATTAGATGAGAGTTCTACTGGATAGACACTACAGGTGGAAAATGAGTAAAGGTTATCTGGGGTCACTTCATAATGTTGAAGCAAGTATGTCACCAATTGTCTCAAAAGGTTTCATTAAAAATTACTTGATAATTTCTTTTCATATAAAGTTACACATTTTTGTTTCTGTAACTTTACAATATTACATTTGATAGATATTTTTCTAATATTTCTTAACTTATCCTCTACTAATAGTCAGTTAGAATTTCATGATAATTTGACTTTGGAATTGAAAAGGAACATTTTTCTTCTTTTCATGTGTGTGTATATTTTTGCATATGGATGAGTAAATGTGTATGTACATGTGCACTTTATTGTAAATGTGCATGAAGGCTCGAGGGTGATTGCTATTCCACCCAATTTTCGTTAGCTTGGGTCATTAATTGAAACTACAGAATACTATTAGGACCAGTAGGTCTAATACTATTAGCTATAGAATACTACTAGTTGCAGATCTGCTTCCCTGGGTTGTAATTACAGGCTGGTGACACCTACCTAAGGCTTTTTTTCCCCTTGATATCTGGGGATCTGAACTCAGATCCCTTTGCTTACAGAGCTTAACTATCTCCCAGATTATTTTTCAAAAAGACTTATTTTTATTAAAAATGTTACTAGATATATAATTGCTGGAATAACTTTATGGGAAATGTGAAATCTTTTGATATCATTCATATAAAATTTGAATTTCTACTTCTACATTGGAATATAAAATGCTATCTTTACTAAGTTGTTCAGTTTACTGGTCCATTTGATTGGTAAGACAAAATATCTGAGGCTAGGTAATTTGCAAAGTGAGGAGGAGCATTTGGTTCAGGTTCTGATGGTTGGAAAATCTAAACAGTATGGTGCTAATGATGTCCTTGTGAACCACCCTGACTGTGTGACAATGTAACAAAGGAACCAAAAAGGAGCTGAATAAGTGAATAAAGGGTCATATGATACAACAGAATGTATCCAGAGACAGAAACTAGGATGCTATTCCATAAATACTTGCTCTTGTGAAAACTAAGTTCACAAGTACTAATCCATTTCAAGATCATTCCCCAATGACCTAATCAATTCCCACTAGGTTGTACTTCTTACATTTTCTAGACTTCTTAACTGGAACACTGGTAAACAAGCCTTTATCATATTAATCCTTATAAGACAATCAACATCCAAGCCATAATAATAAATATAAAAAATTATGATTTTTATCACTAATAGAATTTGTAGATTTAGACTATACTTTGCATACGTTGATGGGTTTGTGGAAGTCTTGTAAAGTCCATGTACCTACATACAAACAATGTATTTATATGTGTATACACAGATTATTAACTATAGTATTAATTATTGATGTACTTTTCTTTGCTATAATCTTTTATACCTTGTTTTATCTAGGTAAAGTGATAAATGCTTCCGTAATGAAACTTATGAGTCTTTTTATCTGTAGCACACTTAAGTCATCTCTACTACATGAAGATTAAATAGATATTAATCTTTGTTTTATAAAATTATGTTCTTATTTTACATATTATCATTTTAAATTGACCTGGAATTTGTTTGGGTAATAACAGTGATAATTAATATGAGTAGACTATATTTTATTGTTAAGAATTTAAGTCCTTTGCTTATATCATCATAATTAACCCTCAAATGTTAACTATCATCTCTTTTTCTTTAGTAAATAGGACTCACTATTTCAGAATTTATTAGAGATGATAATGTGGCTTACATAAAATACTCAGAAATTTCTGGAAACAATCCTAGAACTACGTTATAAGCTACAGAGTCTGGCAAATGATTTCTGCTGCCTCCAGACCACTCTCTCTGTGTCATAGTTAAGCACAAGTGTCAACTTGACAGTTGAGGGTTTGAGCTCTGGGCACATTTGTAGAGAATTAATGGTTGAGTTAAGTCTAGAGCGAACTGGCAAGAGATTGTCTAGCTGATGGGGAAGTCCCAGTCCATGGTGGGTGAGACTAGGCCCTGAACAGGTGGATAAATACTGAGAGCTGGTTGAGGAAGTTGGGATCTTTCTGTACACTTGGCCAGACATGCTGGTCTTGCAAGTAAGGATTGTCCCTTTCTCAGCTGTTATATGGTGATGGTGTGGCCACTTCCCTCTGCCCTGGTGTTGGTGTGTGCTCTCCCTTCAAGCTGGACTGAGAACTGTAATTGGAAAACTCTAAGAGAGAACAAACCCCTTGTTCCCTTAAGCTGTTTGACGGTCATTTATCAGCAACCATGCAGGCAAACTGCAACACCCTCCCTCACTTAGAAGAGCTGGGATGACTCTGCTTCTGCTATCCATCGTTCACATCTGGGCTATTGGGGGGCTGAAGAGTGCATCAAAGCTGCCAATGAAAAATGATTTTACTTGCATATCTGTGGTTCCAGAATAGCTATGCTAGTTTCTTTTCAGAATCTCTCATCGATTAAGTGAAGCTACTCCATGGAGGTGGTTACATTTTTACCCTCAAGTTCATCTGAGAACTGGAGACTTTGTTCTTAAATGTCTAGTACATGAAAGTCATAATGAGCATTTTAAGTGATTCTGAGAAGTTCTTTTAAAAGAACACTCATTCAAGACACCCAGCAAAGTTTCACAGCTAGAAAGTGGTGAGACCAGAATTTGAAGCTAGACAGTATTATGCTAATTATATGCACTTCATTACACTGGGAAACCTCCATGGTATTTTTATTATGTGGGAAGTAAGACTCTAATTGTGGATAAGCTACCTTTAATTTATATTTTAGGTGTCTGTTCCTAACTTGAAGTATTTTTTTATTTAAAGAATAACTTATTTACTTTATAAATGGACACATAGTCTGAAAACTGTTGGACAGTTATTTTAGAATTTCAGTTTATTGTTAAAATAATGCTTGTAAGTCTTAGAGGACACACAAGGCTCCTGTTTTGGGAAAGATAAACAACTTGAAATTTGAGCTTGTAGTGCCTGACATCAAATATCAAAGCTTTAAATTGGAAGAAAAGTATATTGTTTACATGACTACACACTTTATATAAACTTTGTTACTTATAACCTAGAATTTTTAATTGAGAAAGTACATTTACAATGCATGATGTAATGCTTTGATATATGTTTGTATTATAAAGTGGCTAAATAAAGTCAAAGAATATGAATTACTTCTCATAGTTAGGATTTTTGTGTCAAGAACTTCTAAATCCAATCCCTCAGCAATTCTCAAAGTTAGTATAGTTCATTTTGTTCAGGAAGTTTTTGAACTTGTTCCTTTAAGAATATTATGCCAATTTAAAGATGCCAATTGAAAGGCAGATTTTAACAAGACAAGAGAAATAAGAAGTATGAAATAAAAATAGGTATTCTGCATAACTTTTAGGGTTGAATCTATTAATGTGGAGTTATTTGTCTCATGAGATTGTGTATTTCATAGCAGCCACTGGAGATTTGCAAAAATGTACTTTGTATGTGTATGTCCTTTCCTTTTGATGTGTTGATAGAGGAACAAAGCATAACCTTTGCATATCTTTATATAAAGCAGTTTTTCTAGTTTTCAAAAGTCAAATACCATTCTATGGGTTTTAAAAATGGATGAGCAGACTTTTGGCTCTCCCTTGGCTGCAACAGAAGATGGAAAGAACATTGCTCTCATGGTAACAACAATGATGACAAAGTCATATTATACAAATTCATAACTTTATTTGATCTAATGGAGAGTTTCCAGGAAAAACAATTCTTTATGTTTTTCATGAAATATAAGCAGCTTTATGAATCATTAGAAAAAATGAATATTACCTCTCCCGAAACATAGCATTTGAGGATATGCATGTTAGAGGAAGTTAGGAAAGAATGAAGTATGAGCTAACATTTTCAATGAACTTCTAAAGCTAAAGACTATTCCACTACAGGTATAGACTTACCATATGCTCAAAAGCTTGGAGAATATGGGAAAATGGTGAAAATTCTTCCTTAAGGGTGGGATACAGGTACCAGAGAATCTGCAGTTCTAGGATTTCAATTCTTTTTATGAAAAAAGTAAAAAATATTAAGCTGTAGAGCAGGTAACTCTGTCTATAATCTCTAAACTAAAAATGAATATTCATTGCCATATGGGAAAAATCCTGTTTGTGAGAAAGTAATAAATTTCTGTTAATTTCAGTCTTTAGACATCACCACAATAAAACTTCTCTAGCACAGGTCATGCTCACCATAAAAAGCATTTTGGCTCTCATGCTCACTAGGGGGGAGATTATTCCTCAGACTCAGGAGTCACTGGCTTTCTTGAATCCATTCATAACCAATGGGCTTGTAAGAACTCAAGCCCTTGGGAGACCATCAAGATCAGACATAGAGGTAGAGATGGAGTAAATCAAAAGAAAAGATAAATGCAGAGAATATGCATATATATGTACATATACATATACATAGCACAAACATCAAGAAAAATCCAACAGCAGAGTCCCTGTGGTAGGCATAAGAAAACAAAGGAAGAATTTGAAGATTACAGAGTTATTAGAAATCACCATAGAAATGGAAACCCCATCCAACTGAATGGATGACTTGAGACTCCACATTCAAGACTTAGGAGAAAAAAAAATGGTCATTGCACAACATTCTCATTTGTCTTCTTTACTTCAGTTTATTCTTCTGTTTGTCAGCTACAAAGTATAAAGGCAATAAAAATACTCAGTAACAAATAAATCAACCAACTCCATTGCATTTATTAAAAGAACCCTGACTCAAATGACTATGTGTTCTACTATTCCAGTGATCTAACATTCTAAATTAGGGAAACTATAGGAAGAATTTATCATGAGCACTTGAAGATGGAGGTGGGTTATGTAAATAGGAATTTTTTTCTGAAGGAAACAAATAAATCTTTGAACACTGTCTAAGAATTGTATGTAATTCATTCAGACTTGTATACAAGATGGATTGAATGGTAATTTGCATAGTGTATTATGCATAATTTACATTAAACTATATTTTTAAATGCATGAAATTGTCAAAAATTTCATGAATCAAATATCAAATATCAAAATCAAGCAGTTCTATAAATTCTGGTGGTTTAGTTTCAATTAAAAGCATAAAAATGAGCACAATACTTATAATTTCACAATATGCTATTTTTCCTTTATATCATTAAAATGTTTTTCCTAGGAATAAATCAGTTTCATGATGACTACTAACTTAAGTAAAGTCAAATTAACTTGATATGCCTGGGCAATCTCTAGATATTTTGAGTAAATAGAAATATACGACTGGATCTGAATTATTCAGATAGCTCACTCTTATTTTGTTTCCCACCAACTATGATTCTTCACATAATCCATTAGAAGATGTTATTACCCTCTTATTGATTTTATAATCAACTACTGATTCAGATATCAGCACTTAAATATCAAGTGCAACTATCAAGACTCTTTCTCTCCTATAGAGCTAAAATATCAGTGTCTGGCTATATTAGAGTTTTGTATAAATGGATTGATCCAGTTTTAGATTCTTCAGGAGACAAATAATTCGGGCTAAACTATCCTAAGTTAATAAATTACATGAAGAAAGGACTACTTTGTAAAAGATTTAAAACAATGATATAAAATGTGGGGTGATGAAAATGAGCATGAGTTTTAAGTCCTAGATACAGATAAGGGTGGGCATTTTTATAAGGGTGAAGCATATATGTACATTGCATTAATAGTAGTCATATGCAAAATGTGGAAATTTAGAAAGATGTGTTAGCAGTTGTTAGTGAATAGAACACAAAACTAATAAATGTGGGGCACATGAACACAAAGGAAATCAGACATACTAAATGTGTACACATATAGTGTTATCAAAAGACATTGTAACAATAAGTTGTACATCAGCCTTATATGAGTAAAGCAGTGTGTGTGACAAAAATAAGAAGCTTATTACTAAGCTTGTGTTGAAGGTAAATAGGTGAGTGATGTCATCTTTTCTAATTAGCTATAAATATTACTAAAGCTAAGAAAAAAATAGCAAGACCATCTGGCTCAACTTTCCATATTGTGTTTTCCAATAAGAATGGTATAGTTGTGTCATCACTGAGTGGGTGTGTGATCCAATTATCAGGAATTTTAAGCATTCCCTAATGGAAAAATGGCTATTATGCATATATAAATAAGTTCCTCAATATTGACATCCTGCTATAATTATCTTGTTAATTTTAATTTTTTTGTAATTTCTACAGGAATGTAGTAAATCTGTAATTTTTACTCCTTATGACTTGATCCCCTCCCTCTCGTTTCCCACTGCAGATCTTCTTCCTAACCACTCTCCTGTCTCTCCCACTTTTCTGTCTTTTTCTCATTTGCAGAGTGCTGAGTTTCATCTGAGCCTCTCTCACTAATCTACATCTGATATTTCCTGGAACATGATAGATAAGTCAGTGGGTATATCATTTCTGAAATTAGCTCCCTATCAGCCCCTTGCCCTGATCAATTTTTTCTAGATTGTATCTTGTGCAGATCTTGTGGAAGTAGACCCAGCTGTGGTGACATCATTGATGAGGAGCCCTGTTGTGTTCCAAAGATGTCAGGTAGCACCCGCTCCCCACCCTCAGGCTGTTATAATCTTGCTACTCTCTTTTACAATGTTCCGCAAGAATTGGGCTGAAGGGTGGTGTAGGATCTAGTAGTGTACAGTCACTTGTGAGTCTCTGAGTTAAACACCTTCCATTGTAGAAAAAAGTTTCTAAGATGGATGCTGTAAACTTTTATAACCTATGTGCATGAAAAGTAAATATTTAGATGGTAATTTTGTGTCATAGCTATACGTCATCAGTGCCCCCCCCCCAAAATAAAAAGGCCTATAGTTTCCCCTTCCATAGTTTCCTGGCCTCCATTACCATACTAGTTTCTCGGTAAAAAAGTAGGTGTTGGGTTTAATCAAAACAGCTGGCTATCCTCGTAACATTCATGTCTACTGCACTGACGGCTGTCTCTTACAAGGGTGGTTGCTATGTAGTTTGAATATTTACTAATTGGTTGAGCTATTGATTGTTTTTCTTCCCCAATGGCTTACATAGTACCTTCTGAGACCATGAAAGCTAGTCAGCAAGGAGGAAGTTTCTAGATCAGTTGGTGTTTTATTTATTTTTTCCATGTCTTGTATTACCACTTGTGATGTCTTCAGCAATAGGTTCTTGTTATTAAGTTCTAGAAGGTACTATGAGGAATGCAAAATCTGATACTTTTTTTTAAAGTCAGGGGTGGTATTTTGAGTTCTGTGGTCTACAGCTCACTGAAAGCATCACAAACCTGGTATATGGAATTTGTTTAGTTGTGTCTGGCTTCTAGTAGGAGCATCTCAGGGAAGTTTCTTTTTTTCCCCTTTTATCTTTCTCTGTTTGTGTGCCCCTTTATGAAGTATATCTCTTCACAATCTTATTTAATTTTTTAAAGTGATAGACTTATGTCTGATTTATCATGCTTCCTTTTACTGTTATTTGTTGCTACCCCATTCCTTCCTGAACCCACACTCTACTCTGTTATAATTTTTTTAATGCTATTTAAAACAAAGATGTAGAAACTCCTATGAACTTTATTTTGCATACAAGAAGAACATATTTTAAGAAGCAGTCTTCTGACATGAAAGGAGAAAAACGCAGAGATTATCATATATTAAAATATCATAACTTGGTGAAAATCAATTAAAATTATGATTAAATATTCACTTTAAAATTTTTTTGCTTGTGTATTTTGGTGTGTGTGTGTAGGTATACAGGAGGGCACTTGGTGTGTGTGCCTGTGGAAGTCCAAGGTTACATGTGGTATCATCCTGGATTGCTCTACCTCATTGCTTTGCTTGGCTCTAGAGTTTTTTAGGCTCTGCTTTCCAGGACAGGAAGTGCAGTCCACCACCATTTTCCCCTGGCTAAATGGGGATTTGAACTCAGGTCCTTTTGCTTGTGAGGCAATCTCCCTGAGCCATCTTTCCAGTACTCAATATTTAATATTTATAAGAACTGCAAAAAATAAACTTGATATTCTTGAAAATTTGGATCCAAGTGGAAGTTGGAAATATTATTTAGTCCTTCCTTTATGAAAGAATTCAAAGATTTACTCATTAAAATTCAGTGTGTTACTGAGTAGTGAGAGAAATTTAGATAAGGAACAGTATAAAGCAATTACTTAGTTACAAGACCAATTCAGTTGATTCAGATTACTTCAAAACATATACTAGTAAATTATAGTAAGCAGTGAAGTTTCTAGGGTTCATTTCCTGTATAATTTTATTTCCTATCAAATTTGCATAATTTTATGAAATGGACTAATAACCAGCACTCAAACTTCCTGAAAAAAAAAAACAATTGGGTTCTCTGGGTTATAAATGGGACCAAGTAGAACACTAGATAAGAAGAAAAGATTTGGATCACAAACAAGAATTTAAAGTCATATGTAGTGTGTCACCTTAGTTAACCTGCATCTACACACTTATTTGAACACCTTTCTGATTCTTTCCAAGAGGAATCAATGAGTATTAACTGCAAAACACATAATTCCAACAGTCTGTGTTACTCTAATACTAGACAAAAACAGTAAATACTGCTGTTATTGAGCCATAGCTTTACCTGAACTTTTGAGAGCCTAAAAGAAAATTTGATGTCAGTAACTACCAATAATTTTATATGAAATAATAGCAATGGAAGGAAGAAAAAAGGAATGAAGTATACATGCTTAAATACATGCATAGCAAACAAGGACGGTTGTTAGAGTCACCTTTTCTATTAGGGTACAAGAAGTCATAGTTCATATTCATAATTTTCTTATTTCACTGGCTATTGTATTTCCCCCAAATTAACATCTTCTATAGTTATGGTTCCTTACCTGGTAATTAACAAGGGACTGGGAATTTCTGATAACTTTTTTCTATTAACTTTCATAATTGGATATGGGAGAAATAAGCATATCAGGGAACCCTTTGGGTTTTGGATAAAGTCAGTGTGTAGAAAAACTCATTTTATCCTTAGGAGCACAAACAATTATCTCTCTTACCTTTGTTACTTGTGGTCAGGTAATAATCTTGACAGTGAAATTGTTGTTATGTCTCCTGTTAAAGCTTTACTTCCTTAAAAATTAAGTACCCAAACCACTTGTCCTACACCAATATTTTTGTACCAGGAATGAAAATCCTCCGAATGGATAGATAGATGCAAAAGGAGGACAACTCCTTCTTATCTTCAGTTGCTGCATCTGTGCAGGGAGGAGACAGCTTAGGTAGAGATTGCTGCTTTGATACACAGTCCACATTGAACAAGGAGAATTTCAGAACAAGGATTGACCACTGAATCTTTCCTAGGTTATATTTTATTGTCTTCCAGGCAAGCTGCTTCAGGATGAGGAATTATAAGGTAAGAGTAATGATCCTGCAGGCATGAGACCACCTCTATTTTATATCCACCCTCTATTTTATGCACTAAGATGAGTACTTGGCCATGAGGCAAGCAGAATACATGGAACAAGGTTATCTGCAACATGATAATGACAACATTAGTCGGGAAATTATCCACATCTAAAATGTACAACTGAACTGAAAGCAGAAACAGAGAAATTTTCTAAATGTGTAGATCTTCTGCAGCATGATTTTGCAAAGTCAAGAAGAGGAGGCTTTGGGAGGAGATGGATAAGTTTATGGAATTGATAGTTTCACAGCAAACATTTCTTTATAAACATATCTGGCTGTATGCACATCATACATCATTTCTGCACGTCAATTGTACAGTTTTAAAGAATATATGTATGTACCTTTTATTTATTTAAAATTTGCTCTTTATCATTTGTCCGTTAACAACTATCCTTGTCATTTACCAAATTCTTTTTCATCTTCTTAATGCCATCTTTAAAACTGTAATTTCTAGCCAATAATTTTTATGCATTTTAGCCATTTATTTATTTACTTCTTATTTTAAAATTTTTTTAATTACTTTTCTAGTTTAAATTATTTTTCTAATTTTACAAGCATGTTGAGTAGTCATCCCTGCTTCCCTCCAACCCTTCCGTCCCATCTCCTTTCTTTCCCTTCCCTCCCTCCCACCCTCCTGTCTGTGTGCTTCTGTGGACTCCTCTGGCTTTTCTACTCTTGTGGGGTTTCAGGCCTCTTGTTCAAGCAAATCATTTTTTAAGTTCTTTTGTGTAAGTGTTCATGTGCGTGTGTGCACAGGTGTGTGTGGGGTGCATGTGTATACAGGAGGGTACTTGAGCGTATGTTCCTGTGGAGGTTCAAGAGCGTCTTTGGAAAGCATCCTGGTTTGTTTTATCTCCTTGTTGCTCTGCATTCCATACTACTGCTTTTGATGTGGTATCTGATCCAAACTCAGGTCCTATTGCTTGCAAGGAAAAGGCTTTAACAAATGAAACTTTTCCTCAATCCCTCAAGTCAATTCTTTTTAAATTTTTTTATTATTATTTATTCAATTGTGCGTGTGTGTGTATGTATGTGTGCGCGCATGTGTGTATGTGTGTGTGTAGAACCACGGACGAATCGGGAACCACCTTGGACGCCTCCACCTCCTTCTGCCCCGGGATTCACAGGCTCCGCCCTACCAGGACCAGAAGCGCAGGTCGCCCCCCCGCTTCCGCCTGGCATCTATACGTGGGCTCTGGGATCCGAACTCAGGACCTTCTGCCTGCAAGGCAGAGGCTTAACCCCTGAGCCACCTCTCCAGCCCTCAAGTCAATTCTTAAGCATTCTTATACTTTTGTTGTTCTTAATCGTTAAGTCAAAATTATGAAGAAATTTGGAGATCACAGTTATATAATAAGACCTCTTGTTCTCAATTATTAACTACGTGGTTTCAGGTTAGTCTTCCTTTGTTTTCTCCCCCCTCTCCACTTCACCACACACACTTAGACTGTATCATTTAGATCAGTTTATGTACAACCCGTGTGTAATCATTCTGACTCTATCTAGTATATTCAATAGCTCTATATTCCAGTTTTACTTAAGCTGAAAAGTATAAAGCATTTTCTTTCCCAAACAACTCCTTTTGTCCTGTTCATTCACAGAGATTAGAGCTGAATTAGGGCTTGTAAAGCTTGCTTTGCAAAAGGCCAAGTGCTGTTTACAGATCAGACAATGTATGAAATAAGTGCTCAACTCCTCTATTGCACATGGAAGATGCCATAGACAACATAGGAAGCAGTGACTGGCTGAGTCCCAGCAAATCTTTGCTTAGAAGGGCAGGTGGTCTTCCATGGACCCAGCCATGCCACTGCAGGGGAGAAAGTAGGACAAGGGGATGGTGAGGAGTTTTGTTAGAAATATACTTCATGAAAAACGTTTTTATGCAACACAGTACAATATAACAATGAATATACAACAATTAAATACTTTTAAAAATGAATAAATGAAAAGTAAAAAAACATGAACAAATATACAGATCAGATTTGGATCAATGATCATTGTCAACTCATATTGTAAGTAACTAATATTCGCATAACTTCTTCAACACATACTTTTTTTTTTTTTACCTTTATAAGAGTGTTGTGTTCAGCGTTTCCGGTTTTGATAATTGTGGTTTTTAAAATGAAGTTCCTATGAATAAGGATGAACACCAAAACTAATGTAGGTGAACAGTAAAATCTATGGTCTAATAAAGAATACGTAATTAAAGTAAAATAAATTGAACGTAATGCAAACACTTCCAAAGTCTTAGAAATATTAAGTACATAATTTACTAAGCCCATATTTAATTGCAGTCCAAACCTTCAGGTATGTGTATGACAAATACTCATATAATGGAATATTTGTAAATCTTTAGACTGTCAAGATTCTTCTGAATTGGCATTATTCAAGTAAGAGTCATTACTCAGCGTACCCAAAAATATAATTTATTTTAATAATATTCAATAAAAGAAAGAGCTGCAAGATGAAACATCAGTTTGTTTTTGTTCCAAAAAGAAAAAGTTGACATGTGACTTCCCATCTTTCGTGGTCATTATGCCTCTTCCCTTAATCTGGTAACTCTCAAGGTGTCCTATGTCTTTCCATAAACTAATCCTGTTCTGTGCTCTGTTCCTGTTACATTTATAGACAGATTCTGAGAATAAAAATATTATTTGAAAAGAAAGCCATAAAATGGAAAAATTAAAATCAATGTTAAATATCTCTTCTCAAAGTACATCTTTAATTTAATGGTGACTTAATGGCAAAAATTCTCAGGTGGAATTTGCCATACAAAACCTGGCAACAATTCTTTAGTAAATACTAATGTTCATGGGAAACTCACAGAAAAAGAACTATGAATATCTCAAGTAAACCAAGATAAGACAGCTTTTTTTATTAAGATATTCAGAGTACATGATCTGTTTTCAAAGTCTGGAAATATCCCATGTGAATATTGAGGAAGACATGAAGAATAAAACATGGTACAAAATGTAAGATTCTCTCTCTATGACCTTACATGTCTGTTTTTTTTTCTCTCTATGTCTCTGTCTCTTTCTCCGTTTCTAGATGGAACTGGTTTTATTTTCCAATCGAGAACTATCTTATTATTATATTATTTAGCAAATCTATGTTTTATTTTGAAAAGTACATTTTTTAAACATTCATCACTCTCTGTTACATACCATTCCAGGTCAGAATGTGGAAGAATGATGTTAAAATGATGACTGCCAAGAACTTATGAAAGGGGATGGCATAGTCCCGAGGGAATGTAAACTACTAAGGTTTAGCTATAAAAACTTAATATCAAACATGCTTTTAAAGCACGTATTATTATAACCGTAGATTGCAAGAGCTCAACCCATAAGCTTCCTATTGCAATGGTCTATTATTGAAAAATAATCACAACTAGTGAGAATGCAGAAAATAAGTGACTTTGAGCTCCTTGACCCTAAATAGGATATCTAAACCAAATTCCACACCCAAAGACTCAGGAAATAATGTGGAAGAGAGGGTAATAAGAATGTAAGATCCTGAAAGGGTATAGGAGTTTGGCCAGATGGTATTTTCTGAATATGATATGGTTCTTGCATCTTTTAACTCACTGCTGCTATGTCTACTTCCACATGGATTATCAAGGATTTGGCTAATTTACATTTCACCATGGGAGAGAAAAGATCTCAAGAGACCTCACATATCCCTGAGATACTACTGAGGGTTAATGGTTGATGTGGTGTTACCTTTCTCAATGGTACATTCACTGATATATGATTCATATAAGTACTCAGGCACAAGTTATCAAAGGCAACTCAGATAATAAGACTCAGGCACCACACATACAAAAAAAAAACAAAGAAACAAAACAAAACATGAAACTAGAAAGAAGTTTGGGAGAGCAGAAGAAAGGTTGTAATGGGAAAAGGAATAGGGACAGGATTTGGGATTAAGGTGTGAAAATATCATAAATTCTGTGTTCATACATGAAACTTAAAGAACATAAAAATTTAAAAAAAATAAAAATGTCAAATGAACATTGTCAATGTTTGAGAAAACATGCCTTACATTCAGAATCCTGTTTAGATGCTATGGAAAATTGTATCAACATCATCTCTTCTCTCTTCCTGTATATACTGCCCTGGCCAAGTGAAAATAACACAAATTCATTATATTCATGCATAATATACATTGAAAGAACACATACATATACACATTCACACAAACACACGCGTACATACATTCACACACTTGCATGTACACACACAGCACGAAACTTAACTCATGCTATAACAAACCACTTAAAAGAATATAATACAGGGCTGGAGAGGTGGCTCAGGGGTTAAGCCTCCGCCTTGCAGGAGGAAGGTCCTGAGTTCGGATCCCAGATCCCACGTATAGATGCCAGGTGGAAGCGGGGGCGGCCTGCGCTTCTGGTCCTGGTAGGGCGGAGCCTGTGGATCCCGGGGCAGAAGGAGGTGGAGGCGTCCATGGTGGTTCGCGAATTCGTCCGTGGTTCTACACATACACAGACACACACACACAGACACACACACACACAGACACACACACACAGACACACGCACATGCGCATAGTTGAATAAATAATAATAATAAAAAAATTTAAAAAAAGAATATAATACAGAAGTTACCTTTGGGTTAGGAAGTAGTTTCCAAAGCTAATATGCTCTGTGAATAAGCACTTTCTTCTAATCCTCTGCTGAATTCAATCCAAGCTGTTTCAGTTTCTGATACCATTTTCTTCCCTTCAAGGAATTTTAAGTCAATATAATTAAAGCGCTTATTTTAGAAACTATTTTAAAGTTCTGAGGGAAAATTACCTTAATGAGAAAAAGAAAACCCAAATTGTTTTTCAAAAACCTTGAAGTCTCTGTGGATAGTTAATTAAAAGCTGACAGTCAATTTAAGTTAAGAAATAATTTATTAAATCCCTCATTTTTGGAAAGAAATTTTTCCTAGTAAGAATAATTTATGAATGGTCAAACTGGGGCGGGGGGGGGGTTTCAAGGATAAGATAGGAGGCTGAAGTTGAATAACAGGTGACAAATATGGGGTTTGAATCTGTGTTGTGACTTAAGTCTACTTTTGGGTATCCCTGGTCTTGTAATTTGGATTGGCTATCTGTTTTTAGCTTTACCTTTTTTTAAAACATATTTTACTTCAAATGGTCATTTTGTGAAATAGGAAAAACTCTACTGCTCAGAATATTATTAGAGTATTCTGTCCTTTACTGACCTCTGTAGTGGTTGCTTTTCTTTTGGCCCTGAGAAATGCACATTAAAAAAGAACAGGTCTAATTTGATTCCCAGTTCTGGAATATGCTCTACCATGGGGAAGAGGACATCGTGACGGGAGCATAAGGCAAGTGGTCACAAAATGTCTGAAGTCAAGAAGCAAAGAAAAAAGAGCAGAAATTCTCCATTCAATTTCTTCTTTTATTCCACCAAGGGCCCCAGACCCTGGACTGTTGATGTCTACATTTAGGGTGAATGTTTCCATTCACTCCTAGAAATTTTTTTTCATTCTTTCTTGCGTGTGTGTGTGTGTGTGTGTGTGTGTGTGTGTGTGTACCTATATACACATGTGTGAAGATGTATGTACAAGAGTACACTTGTGGAGGTCCAAGGATGTTATAAAGAACCATCCTCTATTGCTGTTCCACCTTATTGTTGTAATGCCAGGTCTCTAATTAAATCCAGAGATTTCCATTAGGTCTAGTCTGGATAGCCAGCTTGCTCTAGGTATTCTCAGGCTGCACATTCTAGGGCTAGAATTCCAGGAGGGGCTCCACTTCAGCCTGACATTTTTACCTGGTACCTGGAGATCCCACCTCAGGTCCTTCGGCCTGTGAGGCAAAGGCTTTAAGTACGGTACTGTCTCCTCATTCCTCCTAGAAAAGCTTTACTAAAAGTCTATGTCTCACTTAATTCTATGGTAAGGTAAAAAGTATCACTGGGTGTGGCATGGAGGTGGCTAGAAAGTTTGAATTCACTCTTTCAGAACTGTTCTTTTTTTGTCTGCTCTTTTCTAGTAATGTTCTTTACTGATCAGTAGTTAGTAAGGGCCCTTTGGGTTTCTCCTCAGTTCATGGCTGATCATTGGCCAAGTATGTCTACTGTAGGCCTAGGATCAGTAATGGGCCACAAATAGGTTCAGGAGGGTGAGATACTGAAGGGGGGCAAAAGCTACTTATATATTAATGAGGGAGCTTAATAGATGCCAAGATGCAGTTTCAAGCCCTGGGGCACACAGAAAGACATGAATGTGGGAGAAAGACTCAAGGAAAGGGGGCTGGCAGGATGGGATGGAGGAGGGATATAAGAAAAAGTAGAGGTTAATTAGATGTTTTATATGCAAATATAAACTTGTCCAAGAGCAAAATCTATCAGTAAAGAAAAGTGGAATAAAATGGAATAAATGTGGAATAAAAACTGACATCAAGCATACAGTAGACCAACCTGGCCAATAATCAGCAGTATAAAGTACAATCACAGTTTTTTGAGAGAGGATAAAATATCCAGCTATACACACAAGGGGGTAGGGCAGGCTACTAAGTTCTAAGAGATAGTCCCAAACCAGGATGATATAAGGAAGTGGGGCTGGAGGAAGGATGGGAAGTAGAGAAAAAAAAGTCAGAATACATTATATATATGCATGAAACTGTTCAACAGCAACAATCACCAACAAACAGGAAAAATGAACTTTGAAAACCTGAAATAACATCCTCTCTTTTCCATGTTCCCAATAATTTTGAATCCTGCTGCTCTTGCCATGAGATGATGAGATTGAGTATCGCTGTTGTGGCCTGTGGGGTACCTGACCTATTTCTGTTTTTCCTTTTTTCATGCTGACTGTGCTCCAATTGCTATGGTCATTTTACCACCAAGGGAAACAAACAAAATGTGCTCTGAAAGCAAAGCCTTTGTAAATACGTTTTCTTCTTCCTGATACTGATTTTTCCCCAATACCTATAATAACGATAATGATCATAAGAAAGAATAAAAATAGATTCAACTTACACAGCATTCGTTTTAACTCAACTACATGACATATATTAATGCAGTCAATTCTTAACCAGTTATCATTCTCCTATAATAAAAAATAAATATAGATGATAAAGGCATGACTTGATCATGATATTTCTGACTTCGAGTATGTATTACTTACGACTGACTGCACACTGGAAACCTCTTCTTTCAGCCAAGTTTGACTGAAGTAGCTTGTGACTCTTTAAACTTAGAATTATTCTCTTCCTTGAGACACACAAATAGGCTGTGAAAATAGCTGTTTCCCAAAGCCACACATCCACAGCAATTGGTAGCCAAAAAATTTCAGTTTTATTTCTAAGGAACTTCCTCCCATCCTGGAAGTTCTTTCTCTGGTATATTGTAGAAATTAATAATTACCTTTATCTTCCAACCTTAACAGTTGGAATGGGAATTATTTTTAAATTGGAAGATTCCTAGTTCTTCCTAGTTAATTTCCATATATTAATGTATTGATATCAACCATAAGGTTAAAGTTCATGTTTCCAAACCTTTAAGAAGTTTCTCTTGGGGTCAGAGGAAATCCTTAGAACTGGTGGGCTTTTGAACTACCTAAGGAAGGGCATGTCTTTGTGGGATGTAATGAAGCATTTTGAAGACTGATCGTTGGGTAAGAAAAGATATAGCCTGAAGAAAGTATTTCCACCAGCTATTAGTAACTCTTCCCATTCCTTTAAAAAAAGAAAGAAAGAAAGAAAGAAAAAGAAAAAGAAAGGAAAAATGAGAACAAAATAATGGATTTTTATTCAGAGAGTCAGTAAATTTTTTCCCATCATATCATCCCTAAAATGAAATACGTTTACCTTAGCTATAGTCAAAAGGTAATAATACAAAAGAGAAGCTCAGGATTGCTCACTGTGCTCGTATTGTTGAAGATATTTTATCATTTTTGAGAGAGGATATCTTCTTCTTAATTTTAGGGAGCTCATGATTCCCTTATGTCTGCTCATTTCTTTCTGAAATTCGTAATTTAGAGTGGGTGGCTGGCAGTGGATCTGCCATGTATGAGCACTCAAGTTGCCATTGTGGAAAGAACTTTATTTACTTCAAGTCTGCCTTAGAGAATCCTACTGAATGTGATATGCTTATTGGAAGACTTATCTAGAAAAAAATGAATAATGTCTTTTCACACATAGGCAAACTAAAATTTCAAATCAGTATCACTGATACAATGAGGTTTGACTCCTGCATTCTTCTAAATTACACCAATATAAAAGTTAGACTATTGTTAAAATGCTTTTAACTAGAAGGAAATTAGATAGTCTTTAATTTCTGGAACTATCTTAGAGGTGTTTTTTTTACAGAAAGACTTTCCCTAAATTAGACTATTATGTGCTCTTACCAAGAATTTGTGCTTTTAGGAAGAATGGCTGAACTACAATTTCCTATCACCATCTTTATAGTTTTAGAACATGGTTGATTTGATGAGGAAACGTGACATTTTTAATACTAATTTTGTCCTCCTTCTGCCCTTCCACATTTATCCAGAGATATCAGTAAACTTTGTTTTGTCCATTTCACATCTTTTCCTAGACTCTTTTCTCTTTCATATTTTTCTTTTCTGGATTTTAAGCTTTTAGTATGTGATTGGATTCTATTTAATTTTAGAATTAGTGTTGTTGAAATATCTTTTCTTTTTTGCTCCTTTACCATTTAGTCAGTTTGGAAGGTTTTGTACACTCAATTTTATTCCATTTTTCTTCAAAGCCTGAAAGTTACATTAGCTAATTAGAGAGAGAAACACACACACACACACACACAGAGAGAGAGAGAGAGAGAGAGAGAGAGAGAGAGAGAGAGAGAGAGATGGGCCTCCAGAGCACATGGGTGAGGATAGGGAACAAATTTTCCCTAGCAATAATATTTTTAAAATATATTATCAATACTCTCGTCTATAAACAATTTAATTAATGTTTTAATTAAAGAATAACTTAAAAGAGAAAGTTAAAAAGTAACACCATAATTTACTCAAAGGAATGAATTTAAAAAGAGTATCACAAAAACATTCCGGAGTTTTAAGCCTCCTTTGAAAGAAGAGGCAATGAGCTTATGTGTTTTCGACTGCCTTTCTATTATAGTCATATATTTAGTTCAGCCTGCTGTTCTTTTTATAGTTGTCTGTATTATACTTCAAGCTATGATCCTTGATGTATCTTCATTTAAACTGATCTCAATGTATGGGAATATAGTGTCCTTGCTTGATCCTTATTTTCAGTTTCTCTCATCTTGAATAAAACTGTTTGTAATATTATTCAAAATTCAAGACATATACTTCCTGTATTAGTCAGTGTTCTCTGAAGAAACAGAATCTATAGTATGCAATATATAAATATAATTTATAAATGTAATAAATTTATTAAAATAACAATAAAAAATAGTGTCCTTCAAAGTAGTTCCCTGTAGCTGCTTCATTCCACAAAGCCAAAAAATCCAAAAAGTCTCAAGCCTTTACTTCTCTGAAGGGTTGAAGATGCTGGGTTCCTATGTCAGTGAAGAACAGTTGGGCTCTGACATCAGTGATGAATAGCAAACAGCAGCAAGGCCTAGAAGCCAGGCTCCAAAGGCAGTAGGAACAGCAACAACGTGGTAGAAAAGATGAAGCTCTGAGTCAACCAAGAACGAAGGCAGCAGCAAAAACAAAGAAGGCCACGATGCTTTAAAAGTGAATGATGCTCACAGAGTAGATTCCACAGCAAGTTGACACAACGTAAGAGAAGAGCAAGTTCTTCCTCCTTGCATTTCCTATTATCTGGTCCACCTCTGGAAAGTATTACCCACTTTGGGCTGGGTTTTCCATAGCAATTAATGAAGAACCTGCAGACTTGCTCAGGGGCCATTCCAATCATTAACCTTCCACAGCCGCAACCAAACAGTCTGCAACTGTCAAGTTAACACCAAAATGCAACCATAGCACTTCCTAAGGCCAAGTCACAGTTTATTAAAATCTAAATTTGGCCATTCGGTATCTACACTTAGTTCGCTTATCCTAGATCTCCTTCCACCTCCTTTTTTCTCTTGAATCGTTTTGCCACTTACTGTTTTGGTGCTATTTTGTTCATGCTTTCACAGATGGTTGGTTTTTTAACTTTATTGGTTCAAAAGTTTTAAAATAGGACACTTTACAAGAAGTTGTACAAGAAATAAAATTCCTAAACTATAAATAGAAATTCGATATTACAGAGTATTTTATAACATACAAAATCAGAAATATAAAGGGACTGTAGACCATGCAAAAACTTAACTGAATTTATAGTTCCTGGTTAAGAAGGCCATTTTTCAATACAAATTCCAGCACGGTGGACAGCATTTTTCAATTAAATGTGTGCAATATCATCTTCTACTAAATCTTTGGCTATCTCTGCTGAAATCATGTCACTATGCCTAACCTCATTTCTGACTTTTACACCATAAAAATTTGTTGACTGACTCAAGCAATTCAGACTTAAAAGTACTTGTAATAAATTGAGCATATACAGCATGTATATACAGGTTTTATACATGTATAACACCATATTTTATTGAGAATAGTTATCCCACTTTTATGTTCAAATTTATTTCAAATTGTATTGCTTGGAAGCAGAACATTTTAGTTGTGACTTCAGCTTTTACCTTAGACCATTTCTTTTGCTTTTACATTTCCTGTCTTGGATTCCAAAAGGAAGCAATCAGACTTCACTTGCTCTTAGTCATATGATATTCTGTAGGAAACAGTAGAATTATTGAAACTTTCAAATACAGTATTTTATGCACTGGTATTCTAATCAATAGCTCTATTTTTGTGTCCAAATAGAGAATAATGAACAACATTGTTGAAAAGATTAAGTTTTTCAGATATCCATTTTATAAGTGAACTCTCTGCGACAGGCTCATCAAGCTGCCATTTCTTGTAGAATTGCACATATGAGGGAAGTCATGTTCAATTTTTATCATGACCAATATATCACTTCAGTAACTTTCATCATTAGAATCCTCAAGGTTAAAATTTCATCTTCCATATTTATGGTTTATGGAATATAATCTCCAGATAAATTCTTATTTGAGAAACTAAGGAGATGTGCTGCTTAAAGAAGACAGAAATGGACCATAAAAGTGGCAATAAGCTACTATCTAAAAACTTATCACTTATACCCATAGATCAAAGAAGCACTCAGCACTAAGCCAAGAAGTACCCATAATGCAATGGCAAATGTGTCACGCAGAGAAAAAGAACTTACCAAAATACAAAGTAAAAGCATCTATGATCTATGGATGGCTAGGTCCTAATTAGCACATTTAAACCACCCCCCCAAAATCTCATGGTTCAGGGAATCTTGTGGAAGAAGGGGCATTAAGAATGTAAGAGCCAGGGGCTGGAGAGGTGGCTCAGGGGTTAAGCCTCTGCCTTGCAGGCAAGGTCCTGAGTTCGGATCCTAGACCCCACGTATGGACACCGGGCGGAAGCGGGGGCGGCCTGCGCTTCTGGTCCTGGTAGGGCGGAGCCTGTGAATCCCGGGGCAGAGTAAACAAAGAGGTGGAGGTGTCCATGTGGTTCCCGAATTCACCTGTGGTTCCACACACACACACACACACACACACACACACACACACACACACACACACAATTGAATAAATAATAATAAAAATTAAAAAAAAAAAAGAATGTAAGAGCCAGAGGACGGGAAGAACTAATGTCAGACAGTAACAGCTGTTCATGTCAGGGCTGTCGTGTCCAAGAGCTCAATGCAATGTTATAAGCTTTCATTAGACCTCTACAAGAGCTGCCGTAGGAATACTTTGCGACGGAACAGGGAAGATCTTAAAAGCAAGGACATTACTCTGAGAGAGGATATAGAACTGGTGCAGACAAAAGAGAGGGGAAGCTGCTTGACTTCACAGTTAAAGATGATATAAAAGTGAGCATCTTATAGCACAACCGACATAGGAATAGTGCTTTTCAATCAAGATAAGAATGAATTGTTACTGAGTAGTACTCCATTGTATAGATGTACCACAATTTCCTTATCCACTCGTCAACTGTTGGACAGTTGGGTTGATTCCATGACTTTGCTATTGTAAACAGTGCTGCTATGAACATGGTCGTGCTTATGCTATCGATGTGAACCTCTGTTGTATGGGGGGGGTATTCCCAAAAGTGAAATAGCAGGGTCATATGGCATTTCAATCTTTAATTCCTTTAAGAATCTCCAGACAGCTCGCCAGAGGAGTACTACTCAGCCATCAAAAATGATGAATTACTGGAATTTGCCAGGAAATGGATGTCATTAGAAACAATTATATTAAGCGAAGTATCCCAAACCCAGAAAATTAAGCGCCACATGTACTCCCTAACAGGTGGTTCCTAGTACCAAACCCACCCAGCCCACCTTGAGACACTCATAGGTAAATCTATGTATTACCTACAGTAATTGCAAGGATTATGAACAGGAGGAATGGGTTTGGAGGGCCACACCAAAAGAAGGAGAGAAGTGACCATGTTACAGTAGAGAAATAGGCCTCCATTAAGGACTGCAAGTAAGTAATTTGACACCTGGTTAAGTTCACAGACATTTGTTCCTGATCATTTACAACTAAGGGGGTATGATCTCACCAGAAGGGGAGGGCATATAGTCTGACAGGTAAAAAGTAACCATTTTGCAAATGGGTGATTGACCCCTCCCTCACTGAGGTTTCCAACTTTTATTACATCTACCCTTGAATGTGCTCTTATAATAGACTCCAGTTTAACAGCTTTTTGTCTCTGGCCAGGGGGTGACATACAGTGCCCATCAGGATGGAGTGAAGGGCATTGCAGGAGCAGCAAAACTGCAAAAGAAAATCAACAAACCACAATCCAGGACTTCAGAGACTCTATATCAACCACCTAGAACTAGGCCAGACTAATCTCTCCCCATCCTGAAGCTCAGGGACATTTGCGGAAGAGGGGGCAGTAAGAGTGTAAGAGCAAAAGGATGGGAGGAGCAATGATTTGCAAGATACTCCACACAAGTTAGGGCTGAAGCAATCATAATTGGACTTTGCATACCCTGCGCAATGTCCAAGACACTATTGACCTCACAAAGCCTAGCATCTTCTAAAGGCACCAAGATCCTTGGAGACAAGGGATTGGCAACTACAGCAGTGTTCCTATGATTAAGGGGAACACGGGAAAGGTTTCAGGGAAATGTCACTGGGTCCTTGTATGTCATCGGAGAGGAGGGCCCAGAGGAGAGTCTGGCATGCATATTAAAGGACTCTCTGGGAATTGGGGCGGGAGTCACTGGTGGATGGGGAGGGAGGGGTGAGGGAAGGAGGAGCAGGGGGTTTGGGGGGAGGAGGAGGGAGGGAGGGAACCGGTGTACCTGTTAAGTTTGTATGAGTGGAAATAATAATAAAAAATGTTAAAAAAAAGAATGAATTGTTACTTGATAGTTACCAAATACCATCTGCATGTCAAGTAGCTTGACTATATAATTTTGTTTCTATTAATGCCGAGTACTCTATCACAAGAAAACGTACAATCTAAGTTCACGAAGGACATATGGAATCAATTTGGTGAAATGTCTTAGGATATTATTAAAGTGTCAAATTTTTTTTGGTGTAATCTTGGTCCTATTGCTTTATCTCTCTAAGCTTCACTGTCTGTATTTCAAAAATGGGATTAAAGGATAGGACCAACATGGAAGACAGGATTAAATCAAATGATGCTGTAAAGAATTCACCACAATGTCTGACAAAAATGAAACAAAACAAAAACAAACAAACAAAAACAATGAAAGGCAGCTACTGTGATCTTAAAGGAGAAATGGCTTTAACTCTGTAAGTTGACCTGGTAGCACAGGCCTGTGATCACAGTTACTCAGGAGCCTAAGACAAGAGAAATGATCATCAAGGCACATCCCAGCTACACAGTGAGCTCAAGACCAGATGCTTATTTTAGTGTAGATCCATATCAACCTGGTTACTGTAAGGAGAAGGCCATAGATAAAGTTCAGTGTTAGACTTCTTCCCTAATGTGAACCAGAACTTGGGTTCAAACTCTAGTATCACCAAATAAACTAAGAAATAAAAGTATAATCCAAACTATAATTTGTTTAGCATTTAACCAAATGATTTTCAGAATTTAAGGATAATTCAGTTTTATTTTAGTTTTTGCTAATTAACTGATCAATTGTATAATAACTTTTTTTGTAGATGATATATATGAATGTTGTTATTCATCTTGTTCTAATTAACTAGATCACTGGGAGTTGTCCAAGCAGATAACCAAGTCCCTCAAGTACACTTTTGTCTGAAGGTAACGGAGATTGCTTAAATGCTTTTGTGATCCGGACTGTAAAAGTCTGTATAAAGTAATAGACCATGGTGCCTAGGCATGGAATTCATGAGGAGCAAAGAACAAGAAGTAGACTCATGGCACTGGAGTGCCATGAGGGGCTAGGGAGCCTCCAAGAGAAGTAGGCAGCTGGAAACGGACTCATGGCACTAGAGGGCCATGAGGGGCTAGATCGTCAAAGATGGTTGCCAGGGCCAGGTATATTTATACACCTAGACAAACCTGGGAAACTGGCTTTTTCCCATTGGTTCATACCCATTGGGGCCTAACCCAATGCTCTTGGGCCCATGTGGGCTAGAAGTCAAGTTGTTTGATAGAGAGAGCTCATCTCCATAATCACATCATGGGGAAGTTGGCCATCTTATTTCTGGGAGGATGAGCTCCCTAGCCTCTCATGGCACTCTAGTGCCATGAGCTCTGTTTCATTTCTGCTTCTCGTGGAGGTGCCCTAGCTCCTCATGGCGCTCCACATGTGGAGTCCATGAGTTCCAATCTTTCTTTTCTCTAATAAACTCTACCTTAATCCTCTAAAAAATAAAAAATAAAGTAATAGACCAGACAAGGATAAGATCATTACAATGGATGTCATGTGGTTATATATAGACTGATGAATTCTTAACTTCATCCTGCAAATGAAAATTAACATCATAAATTTACTCACATGAGAAAAATTTTCCAGTTAGTTTATTAAAGATTTTTGTAAATTTTAGACATGCAGAATTAATTTTTTCAACATGGAGATGATATTGATGTTGGTTTCATTATCATCTTTCTACAAGAAGTCCTGTTGATAGGCCCATGTGACAGCTACACATATAGGATATGAATGAGACTTATCATATTATCATATTAGCCAGGTTATATATAGGTGGAGATAAAAATTAGCAAATCCTAACACTGGGAATGTTTTGCTCTGATCTTTACTTAATATATGCCAGTTGCCATCTTTCATTAAGTTTTCCCCTTTGGAGTTTTCCTGGTAAATGCTAATTCTAAAAAGGGATATCCTTGGAATTCTTCTAATTGCACCAAGACTTTAGGGGTAGCAGTACAACAGGTATTATTTTCCCAGTTGGAACAGCACAAGTTAATTTCAGGACTCCTGTCAGAAACCACAGTGTACCCCAAAATAAGCAGAACATACTGACAGAAGCTAATTGAGATTTACTCTTCTGAGAAATTCATTTTTTCCAGGCAGCTTCATTTTTACATTGACCATTTGGTTTGAAGGTTGGCACCAAACTGACAGAACTATGGTAATTGTTATTTGCTCACAGAAATCTGTCAGTGTCAAAATTTCTAGGAGGTGGGCCTGGGAGGGAGAAAGGGAAAGAGGGGGGAGAGGGAGAGAGAGAGAGAGAGAGAGAGAGAGAGAGAGAGAGAGAGAGAGAGAGAGAGAGAGAGAGAGAGAGAGAACGGATAGGTTTTCCATTTCTCCATGAAGCCTGGCAAATTCTATCCTGAAGATCATAATCTAGACCACTATTTATATTCTGACAAGCCTTTTCTATTTCCCAGGTGTCTCATTCTCTTGCTTGAAAGATAGTCTAATCCCTTCTGCTTTCGCTAAATGTTTGATTCTGAATTCTTTCTTGTTCTTCCAGTGGGATTTTCTTCTCACCTATCTGATTTATTGGTTCTCTGCCAGGAAGAGGTTTAATGTAAACTGAAGCATATATATATTCCCCTTCAGATCTTTTTTATTCTTTCTCATCTAATTCTTGTGTTTGCTTTCAATATTGTTTCTTATGAAGAGTTTACCTGAAATTCACAACATGGAGAAACTTTCAACTCTTTTATAAAATGATATCTTTTAATAGTTTCACCAAGCTCACACATATAATAACCCAATTTTCCCAAGCAACTGCTATTACACCTTAGAAAAAATTTGAAAAGTTGCCAAAATATACATTTAAATAAAATAAAGCAAAATATTTACTGTTTTTACTATTATTTTTTTCTTTTTGACAATTATTCCTTACCTTTAGTTTTACCTTGTTATAAAAACAGTTAATTAGAACAAGATGAATATTGAGATATTCAATTTATTAGAAAGATAAACAAATCAAGGTCACTGTGTTAGACAAGGACACATGCCTGGTTTACTTACAAAATTAACCCTAGAATCAATATTCTCCAATTCTTGGATGTGCTTTCTGTGACACTCTACACAATGATGTTTTGATGAATTTCACTGGTATATCTCCTAAGTAATTTTTAAATTACTTTTGAATTAAATAAAAAGTCAGCTGGTCTTCAGACTGGTGATATGTACCAAAAATCCAGTGACATATATTTCCAGCTTATCAAATTTGGAAAACTTTTCTGTAACTTGTCACTATTCATTGTATTTCAAAGGAAAGTTTTGTGAATTTAGTTGATGCCTTTTTAATTGAACAGCCATGGTCCAAATGATAAACTTCACATTTAACTCTTCTTTTTTGTTATTTGCTACTATATTGTCTGAAAAAAGTTCCACAGAAAAACTGCAGTTACATAATATTGATGAATAAGTTTTAATTTTGGCATAATGAAGTGTCACAAAATGAATCACAATATTGAGTTTCTATTTCAAGTTTCCTTGTTCAGAAGTATAGATAGGCTTATTGGGGTGTTTGCTTTGTGAGCCCAAATGGCTGAATCAAAGGTCCAGGCCATCTGGAGGCTGAGAGAATGAAAATACCTTTTTGATCTCTTTCTGATTGTTAGAATTAATTTCTTCAGGGGCGTAAGATGTAGTTCATGCCTCCTGACTACCAGCTAGCTGCTAAAGGTCACATGCATCCTCTTTCGCCTGGCTCCCTCTTCTCCATTCATGTAAAGTCTTCCTTATACTTTTATTGTGTTTTGGTTTTCTTTTATCCCAGAACAAAGCTTTTAGTTCTAAAGGACTTATTGGTATATTATGTCTATTCAAATAATCTACATACTCTCTTTATTTTTAAAAAGTTATCTGATTAGTAACCTTGATTACATCTGTAGTATCATTTTCTTTCGTGTTGTCACATCTCAACATATTGATAAACCTATAAATTAGGATTCTAAGAGATACGCCTGAAATTTTCTGTTTACTATGGTGCTTTATTTTGTTTATCCCTCCTAGGTAAGCAGTGAGCAAAGAACAAATGCCACATGGTCTTGAGAAACAGGTTCAGTACCACTCTTACCATCTTATTCTTACTTTATCAGTGGTGGGAATCAACACTCAAAATTGTTGCTTGATTTCATAAGTGTTTTTAAAAGATCCACATTTTGGGCTGCTGAGATGATTCAGGTGAAAACAGAACCGACCCTCAAATCTGATGACCTGAATTCTGTCCTCAGCGCCCACATGGCGGAAGGAGAATCTCTTTCTAAAGCTGTCCACTGACCTTCACATTTGTACCACAGCACACCTGTGCCTCTATTTCTCTCATGTAACTTTAAAATATGTATATATTTCATTAATTTATATATATTTCATCAGTTTTCATCTTTGGATAACTAATACACAACACCCCAACAAGGATTCTTCCTAATGCAATGCAAGAACAGTGAACTAGGCAACAACAACAAGAATGCAGGATACCAGAAACTCTGTAATGTTCACCCAAACTTAGACCAGCCAAATCTCTCCTCAACCTAAGGCTCAGGGAACTTTGTGGAAGAGGGGATGATAAAATTTTAAGAGCCTAAAAATGGGGAGGTTGACCACTAGACAAGACATTCCACTCAAGGCAGGGCTACTGCATCCAGGGACTCACTGAAATGAGACTTGTCCTTACCAGACTTGCACAGTGGCTGAAACGTCAACATGCCCCCATAGACTGGTGCTGATCTCAGGAGAAATAATTTCAAGAAGCAGAAACCTTAGGGGCTAGGGTTAGACATGTGAAGGGGAATGTTTTTGGGTTTGCTCAAGGAAGGGCCACTTAATCTGCCACAGAGGCTTGAACCCCTACTAGAGCAGATAATCCAGAGGGAACCCCAGGAATCATAGAAACAGGTAGACAGGAGAGTGGTAGGGAGTGGGATGGATTGAGGAAGGGAAGGGAGGTGGGAGAAAAGATGGAGGGAAGGAAGGAGAAGGGGCAGTGATTATTACTCATTATGCTTGTAAAACTAGAAAAATAATAAAACAAATAAGCAAATTAAGCAAACTAATACACACATACACACACACACACACATACATGTTTTGGGCCACTTCCATTTATTTATTTAATGCTTTTATTGTCTGTACTATGCAATCTTGGTGGACTCTGTGTGTGTGTGTGTGTGTGTGTGTGTGTGTGTGTGTGTGTGTGTGAATCTTATTATCATTCATCCTTGGGACAATTCCAAAGACCTAATCCTGTAAAAGGGAATGAATCATATTTTGTAGTAGGCACTAACAGGGTCTTTTCTCTTACTCCCGAAATAGTCATGAATAACAATTTAGACATATTACATTTACATATGCAATTTATTCTTTCTAACTTTTGAATTATATTCCTAAGTCATATCCATCAATTTGCCATAATTTCTCTGTTATGCAATTATTACAAATCACAGATTCTCTTACAAATCTGTTAGCTTATAACTGTTTTCTTCTGTCTTTGTTCCCCCATACTTCTGGCACATGAAATTTATCATAAAAATATAGGTCTAGTTTATCATGTGCATTCTTGTGCAAATGAGTTATCCTAGGTATATAGTCATTAGGCAAAATTATTTTAATTTCTGCCTTAGCCTCTGATTTACATTTTGCCTCTCCTTCCCTGTCTTTCTTTCTCTCTTTCTTTCTCTCTCTCTCTTTCTCCTTCCTTCCCTCCCTCCCTCCCTCCCACCCTCCACCTTCTGCCCTCCCTCCCTCCCTCCTTCCCTCCTTCTTTCCTTCCTTCCTTCCTTCCTTCCTTCCTTCCTTCCTTCCTTCCTTCCTTCCTTCCTTCCATCTTTCTTTCCTTCCTTCTTTCTTATTGGTGCTGGGAAATGTTGGATCCAGGCCCTTTCACAGTATAGGTAAGCACTATATTGCCTCAACCTGCATTTCTTTATTATAAACTTGACAGCAAACTTTAGTTTTTTTTTCCCATCAGTATCAGACATTTTTGTTCATATTTTGCATATTTTCCTGTGCAAAAACTATAGATTGAAATCTTGTAAGTGGTAATGATATTTACACTCTCTGGTAGAACCACGTGAATAGAATTTTTATTAATACTTTAAAATTATATGTGAAGCAGAGTAATTCAATTTTGAGGTACAAGCCATGAAAATTGAGTTTTATCCACGGATAAGTTCTTATTAATTATTATAAAAATAACAATAAATATTTTATCACCATTTTTTCTTTTATTTCATCTGATGTATCACGGCTACAACTTAGACATATAATAGAGAATAATCATTAACAGAAGTGTAGTTTTCACATTAATAATCACACAGGATTATTTTGTCTCTTGGTTCCTCTTAGAGTCCTGAATTCTGATGCCTAAAGCAATCTAGCAAGATTGTCTATAAAAGGGCACAAACATTTTAGAAAGAAACAGGTGCATACAGGTGTGGACTGCTGGTATTTGCTCCCGGAACTGGCAGAAGCAAAAGCATATTTTCTTTTCTTGAACTCTTGGTTAAATATTCTGTTCCAGAGAGGGAGTTTTATATTTTCTGTAGCTGGTGACCTTCAAGTTTGTTGAAATGCCCGAGAGTCACATCTCTCACTTTTGTTCTGTGTATATATTGTGACTGGCAATGGAGCGGTCTAAGCTCAGACTTTAAAGGTGAGTCATGATCAAGCATTGAACATTTGCAAATACTAATCCCCAAAGATAAACAGACAAGTAGTGTCTTTCTAAGGAATCTTATTCAACTTTATATAAACAACAGATGAACTTTATCCAAGTTCATTATATCGTAAGGTTGCAGTTTGGGATAATTATTTGAGTTACAAGCTCTTTAAAAAAAATCCAGTGAACGTTCTACATTATATGTTGAAAAAATACATATCCATATTTAAAAGCTCCATATAAAATTGCAGTGGAAACCATTGCTCCCATCTGTTTAAATTGCAGGTTGCAAATCAGATAGCTTGAAACCACTGTGATTTTCTTACTAGTGATGCAATAGCAACACAAATGGAATAGCTTACTTCACTGAATTTGGTGCATGTGCAAACTTAATCATAATTTTGCCTCTTGTCCTTTTTGTTTATGATTTTTCCTTTTACATTTTTTAGTATTACAAGATTTTTATTTTAGCAATATTGTATCATTGAAATACTTCCATAAATGTTTAACCTTTTATGCTACAGATGAGTAAGAGTATGATTAAATGAATTTTTAAGTTATTTAGTTGACTAACGCTGCTATTTCCAAATAGAAGCCAGAAACATAGATTCCATATGCATCAGGTTTTATTTATTCATGATTTTTCTTTTTCTGTAGTTTTAATTTTCAATAATATGACCTATGCTTACATTAAAATAAACCCTGTCTTTAATTTCTGATGGCTTAACGCATAAGAATGATGACTTACAAAGCTTAGAGGTTTCTTTTGGCTCCCAGTTTTGAGACTGGGAAGTGTGAAGGCATGTTACTAGTCTCTGATTAGCTTGTCCCTCATGTTGCATTGTAAGTAGAGAGAAGGAGTATTAGTCACTTTACTCATCATGAAGGGGTAACACCTTACAGAAACAATTGAAAGAGGAAAGACTCTTTGGGGATCATGGTTTCAGGGGATTGAAGGGCATCCTAGCTGTGAAGAGAGGTGGCTTGGATATGGCAACAGAGATGTGAGGTGGCAGCTGTCGACATTCTGACAGCATGAAAAAGGGTCAGCCTGTAGCTTTCAAAGACTTTTTACTCCCAGTGTTTATCTTTTTCCAGTTAGCACCGTGTTCTAAAGGTTTCAGGGTCTCTCAAAACAGTGACTCTTTCAGGAAAAAAAATTATCCAAAACAGCTTGTGTGGGGTAGGTCTGATTGAGACAGTAACAGAAGATGAAAGATAAGTTAAAGTGAGAAGGGGAAACAAATATGAGGACAGTTGTGCCTGACTCTGATGGTAGCTATACCAGTTCCATAGAAGTAAAATTCACTTTGTCCTTGTCTTCACAAGGAAAAAACCCTCCCAAGCCACTTAAAAGTCTTACTATTTCTCAATACTGTTACATTTAGAATAAATTCCCAACATGCATTTCATAGGGCACCAATAGTATTCAGTACATACCACAACCTTTAAATAATAACTAAGTTTACGTTTCTACATTATATATTGAAGTGATTTCTATTAGATTTCATTTAATGAATAATGAGGGATCATGACCACAATAATTATATTATCAACTCCTCTGCACAAAACTAAATTTTACTTTAGCAGTCTCCCAGTGTTGGTAGAGAAGACTTCTTTTCTCTTTCATCTTTGTTGTCCTGAAATCATTGAGGAAGACAAGTAGGAAGGGAAATAGCTAAGCTTTGAAGTAGTGATTGACATGAAAGACAGTACTTTTCATTGTCTATTGGTATATTGCAATCAACCAATTTAGAAACACCTATGGCCACTTTTTCCTGTATATGTGAAAAAATATCCTTTATTTTTTAATTTTCTTTTCATCTTATATGACCTTTCTCTGTTCCTTTATGTAAAATATTTATAATGGATCATTAGCAATCAGGATATTCCAAGTGAAAAACAAGCAATTAGGAAATGGCTTAAAGATCTGGTTTCATTGCTATAAACTAAGGCATATGGCCTTTTTCTGTTGATTCATGTTGAAAACGTAAAACATGTCACATTTCTGCAAATTACCTATATCTGTAATAGACACAGAACCCTGAAATACCTTGGTCTTTCTACCAAGCCAGTCAGGATGAAATGCACATGTCAGCATTAGTTTGCTCATAGTTATTCCAAAAAGTGACATAATTATTGAAATGTCATTTAAGAATATAGATTTTTGTGAGGCTGAGCTAAATTCTATATTCAATAAAGAGAATGAAATAGATAGATAGATAGATAGATAGATAGATAGATAGATATTGTGTGTGTGTGTGTTGTGTAACTTTAAAGAACTAATAATCATCAGAAATATAGTCAAGGAATATATGAAGAAGTTTATCAAGAAGAAAAGGAAGAATAAAGATGAAAAAGAAATTTATATGTACTGAAAACACTGAAAAGCTTTAGACATAGTTAATATGTAGGTAAGTACAAAAGACTTGCTTTCTCATTCTCTGTTATTGATTTTTAAAATTATAATTCACTAGGGAAATACAACAAAAATTTCATTTAAATAGACAGAAAATTACACAATAAAAATTATGCCAAGAAGCTTTGAAGGAAAATATGTTTGAAAATATAGTTAATAGACCAGAACAAGGAAGATAAAGTGTGTTGTTGTCTATCCCTAAATGATTGATGAAATGGAGCACTGTATTGCACATTGTGAGCAGGGAAGTGGTGATTGAAAATAAAGTTAATGGTAACATACAGTGGGATACCAAGACAAAATCTTTTGGATTGAAGAGCAGTTGCTTTGTTAGTCATGAAGGACTAGTCTCCCACCATCTGCATACAAGAAAGCAACTATTTTCATAAATTTGACAATAAGCTGGGCTGCCATCCATAGGAGAAAACAAGCTAATTCTGCAATTTCCTCCTACTTTCTAGAAGTAGATTATACTGCAGATTGGGCTATCACACTTGCTTTGAAAGCAAGTTCAGGGAGGTAGAAATGTCTAGTAGCTTGCAGCCAAACACGAACAAGGGCAGAGTTTTATAAAGAAAACTTCAAAGATCTGCAGAGTGGGAGAGACTGAGTTCTGGTCATTCTTTATTAAAGAATGATCTTATTAAAGGCCAGCAAGCTCAGGAAACAGTGGAAAGAAAGGTCTATTCTGAGCAATTCCCACAGGTCAATTTCTATGTATTAGAATGAAATATATGTGTGTATAGTTCTGTCATGTGGATGATACATGTATATTTAATACATATAATGTAAATAGTGCTATAATTACATCAGCATATATGTTTATCATATCTAAAACCATACTTTGAAGTCATTTCAAATGTTTTTAGAGATTTTTTCACACATAATAATATGAGAAATGTTTATTTCTAAGCAAATATTTTTCAGCTAGTATTGCTATAATTTTTTATGTGTTCATAAATATTTTACTGAAATAAAAACAAATTCCCAATTTCTTTTCAGAATATAAAGTGGTTAATGGTTTACTTTTGAATCAATAAATTTAATGGACAGTCAACTTCCAAAAACAGTTTATAAAGTCCTTCAATTTTCTTCAGATAATATTTTTCATAAAACATTGTGGTTATTAAAGTCTTAACTTTGAATGCTTTTTTCAAATTCTTTTTTTATTTTTATTTTTTTCTCTTTTTATTTTTTTCTGCTCATACAAACATAATAGGAACCCCTGTCCCCTCCCTCCCTCTACCCCTCCCTGGACCTCTCTGTTCCCTCCCTGCTTTGTCCCTTCCTTTCCCCCCTCCCTCCCTTTCTCCCAGCGCCCCTCCCCCCATCTCTGAAGCATCCTTTAATGAGTATATCAAACTTTCCTCTGGGTCCTCTTCTCTGATGAGGTGTAAGGACTCAGTGGCATTTCCTAGAACTCTTTCTTGTCTTCCCCTTAAGTATAGGAACACTATTGTGACTGTTAATCCCTTGCTTCTAAGGATCCTTAATGCCTTTAGTCCATGCTAGAATTTGAGGGGTCAACGATATGTTGGTCATTGCGCAGATCATGCAGAGTCCTGTTATAATTGCTTCGGCCCTAACTTGTGTGGAGTATCTTGCATATCATTGCTCCTCCCATCCTTGTGCTCTTATAATCTTACCACTGGGGGATGGGAGAAAAGGTGAGGGGAGGGGGAGCAGGAGAGTCAGGGGGAGGAGAAGGGAGGGAGGGAACTGGTGTACCTATTAAGTTTGTATGAGCGGAAATAATAATAAAAAAAGTTAAAAAACATACAGAAATTGAAAGAAGGTCTTAAGATATAAAACAACCACGCCCAAGTCAAAGTGCAAATCCATGAAAAACAAAACCCAAGGAAACAAATCTCCCACCAAAAGAATTAACCTCAAAAATGATCAGAACAAATCAGATCAAATTTGCAAAAAAATAGTCAAGAAAGCCTGACCTAAGATAATGACTTTCAAAGCATGATCATTACCATGATCAATACTATGAAAGAGGAAATCCAGGAGGAGTTAAATATCTGCATCAACCACTTTGAAAAGGAACACAACAGACACTTGGAGGAGTTGAGAAAAACAGTTCAAGAAACAAAAATAAGAATAGAGCAGTTAAAACAATCTCAAGCAGAGTTTAAAACTGAATTAAAAGACAAGTTATCCTCAAACCAGAACGCAAGAGAAAATCTTATCAGCAGAATGAATGAAGCTGAAAATAAACTTCAGATCTTGAAGACAAAGTGGGAGTATTAACCAGCTCAATGGAAGAGGTTATTAAAGCGAAAAAAAAAAACTTGAGAGAAATATTCAAGAATTATCAGACACTCTGAAGAAGCCTAACGTGCATATTCATGGTATACCAGAGCAAGAATCTGAAAATACCACACCTGAGGAAATTTTTTAAATTATCATCAAGGAAAACTTTCCTCATCTAAATAAAAGAGGCTCATCCATATACAAGAGGCATTCCACACCCCAAACAGATATGACCAAAATAGAAACTTGAAATGGGAAATAATAGTTAAAACACTCTACATTCAAGACAAAGAAATGGTGCTGAAAGCTTCAAAGGAAAAAAAAGTCACTTTTAAAGGTAAACCTATTAAAACAACAAATGACTTTTCAATGAAAACAGTAAAAGCACAAAGAGCTTGGAGAGACATACTTCAATTATTGAATGAGCAAAAATGTCAACCCAGGCTGATAGAACCCACAAAACTATCTGTCATGATCGAGGGAGAAAGAAAAGCTTTCCAGCACAAAGCAGCTTGAAGGCTTAGAGGTCTACCAAACTAGGCCTTCAAAAAAATGCTACAAACGATATTCAAGTTTGAAGAAAAGAACAAGCATATCCAGGAGGACAGAAGAGAAGAATAATACCACCAAAACCTAAAAGCCAAATAATACACTTACAAAAGCCACTAAACATAAGAAGTGTCCGGAATTAAAAGTAATGTCTCCATTATAACATTAAATGTCAATGGAATTAACTAACCAATCAAGAAACAGAGATTAAAAACTTGTATTAAAAATCACAATCCAATAATCTGCTGCCTTCAGGAAACCCATCTCACCACAAAAGATAGACACATCCTAAAAATAAAAGGCTGGTTAAAAATTCTGCAACCTAATGGAACCAGGAAACAGGCAGTGGTAGCTATTATGCTATCGGACAAAGTGGACTTCAAACTAAAACAAATCATAAGAGACACATATGGGTACTACATTTTAGTCACAGGTACAATTCACCAGGAAGACTTCACAATACTGAACATATGTGCACCTACTATAGGCTCCTCCACATTCATTAAGCAACTCCTACAGCATCTAAAGCAAGAAATCAACCCCCAAATGATAATTCTTGGGGATTTCAACACCACCTTCTCAACATGGGATAGATCAACAGGTCAAAAACTTAACAGAGACACATTGGAACTTAATCAAACTCTTACTGAAATGGACCTTACAGATCTCTATCGAACTTTTCATCCATGCACCAAAGAATACACATTTTTCTCAGCAGCACACGAAACTTTCTATAAAGACACCACATATTGGACCACAAAATGAATCTCTACATATACAGGAAAGTTGAAATTCTAGCCTGTACCCTGTCAGTCCAACATGGTCTAAAGCTTTATATCTGTTACACAACAAACAAGAGAAAATACACTAACTCCTGGAAAGTAAACACTATGATACTGAATGACAATTGGATTCAGGAAGAAATTACAAAGGAAATTCAAGATTCCCTGGAAGTGAACGATAATAAAAATGCATCTTATCAAAAACTTTGGGACACAATGAAAGCTATCCTAAGAGGTAAGTTCATAGCTCTTAATGTCAACATCAGAAATAAATAACAATGCAGCTTAAAGCTTTAGAGACACTAGAGCAATCAGATCGGTAAAAGCAGTAGAAGAGAGGAGATTAACAAAATCAGGGGAGAAACATCCGAAATTAGATAAGGAAAATGATACAGAGAATCAACCAGTCAAAAAGCTAGTTCTTTGCAAAAATCAGTAGGATTGATACACCCCTAGTTAAATTAACCAAAATCAAGAGAGAAAATCCAAATTAACAAAATTAGAAATGGAAATTGAATTATCACTACTGATACACAAGAAATTCAGAGAATTATAACATCATATTTCAAAAACTTATATTCTGTGAAATTTGACAACACAAAAGAAATGGATGAATTCCTAGGTAAGCACAACTTACCTAAATTAAATCAGGAAGTTTTAAATTATTTAAATAGTTCTATAACATATGAGGAAATCGATGAATTAATATCCAATCTTTCCACCAAGAAATGTCCTGGACCAGATTGATTCAGCACAGAGTTCTACCAGACAATTAAGGAGCTAATAACACCAATAGTCCTTAAACTGTTCCATCAAAAAGCAAAGGAAGGAACACTACCAAATTCTTTCTATGAAGCTAATATAGTCTTAATCCCAAAACCTAATAAAGATTCACTTAAAAAAGAAAATTATAGGCCAATCTCTTTGATGAACACAGATGCAAAGATTCTCAATAAAGTCTTAGCAAATTGGATTAAAAAACATATCAAAAAGATCATTCACAGGGACCAAATAGGCTTTATCCCCGGCACACAAGGTTGGTTCAACATACACAAATCAATAAATGTAATTCATCATATAAACCAGTCCACAATCCAAGATCACATGATACTTTCGATAGATGCAGAAAAAGCTTTTGACAAGACCAACAGCCTTTTATGATCAAAACTTGAGAGACAGTTGGAATGGAAGGAATTTTTATCAATATAATAAAAGCTCTATACAACAAGCCAACAGCAAGGATTATACTCAATGGGGAAAAACTTGAAGCATTCCCACTTTGATCAGGAACTAGGCAAGGCTGTCCACTCTCACCACTTCTATTCAATATTGTACTTGATGTCTTAGTTGAAGCCATAAGACAAGCAAGGGAGATAAAAGGGATTCAATTCAGCAAGGAAGAAGTCAAGCTATCCCTATTTGCAGATGACATGATCTCATACCTGAGTGATCTCAAAAATTCCACCAGGAAACTCCTGGAACTAATACAGAAGCTCAGCGGGGTGGCAGGGTACAAAATAAATGTTCAAAAATCAGTGGCTCTCCAATATGCCCAGAATGAAAGAAGTGAAAAAGCCCTGAGAGAAACCATCCTATTTACTATAGCCCCTAAAAAAATGAAATACTTTGGTATAAACCTAACCAAGGAAGTAAGAGACTTATATAATGAAAACTTTAAAAGCCCTAAAGAAAGAAATTGCAGAAGACACCAGAAGGTGGAAAGACCTCCAATGTTCCTGGATTGGCAGAATCAACATCATAAAATTGACCATCCTACCAAAGGCAATATACAGAATGAATGCTATACCAATCAAAATCCCAAAGCAATTCTTTAAAGAAGTTGACCAAACAATCTCAAAATTCACATGGCGCCACAAAACAATCCTGAGTAACAAAAACACTGCTGGAGGTATCACTATACCAAACCTTAGTCTATACTACAAATCCGTAGTTATAAAAACAGCCTGGTACTGGCTCCAAAATAGATCAATGGATAAGGGTTGAAGACCCAGATATAAGCTCACAAAATTACAGTTATTTGGTCTTTTACAAAGGGGTCCAAAAAATCCAATGGAAAAAGAACAACTGGTGCTGGCAAAACTGGATCTCCACATGCAGAAGATTAAAGCTGGACCCATACTTGTCACCATGTACAAGAATTAATTCCAAATGGAACAAGGACCTTGATATAAGGCCAGAGACTATAAAAACCATAGGTGAAAGTGTGGGGAACTCCCTCGAGCTGATTGGGCTAGGCCAACATTTCCTAAACAGACATCCAATGGCACAGTCACTGATACCAACTCTCAATAGTTGGGATCTTGTGAAATTAAAGAGCTTCTGTTTAGATAAAGAGATTGTAACTCAAGCTCAAAGGCACCCCGCAGAATGGGAGAAAATCTTCACTAACCACATATCTGATAGAGCTCTATTATCCAGAGTGCACAAAGAACTTAGAAAACTAAACACCAAGGAAACTAATGGCCCAATTAAAAAATGTGCCGTGGAACTTAAAAGAAACTTTACCAAGAACAAATTGAAATGTCTAACAAATATCTTACAAAATGCTCTGCATCCTTAGCCATCAGGGAAATGCAAATCAAAACCTTCCTGAGATATCATCTCACCCTGGTCAGGATGGCAAAAATCCACAATACAAACAACACCAAATGCTGGAGAGGATGTAGTGAGAAGGGAACTCACCTACATTTTGGTGGGAATGCAGACTTATATACCACTCTGGTGAGCCATCTGGTGATTCTTAAAATAGTTAAAGATTGAAATGCCATATGACTCTCTATTCCACTTTTGGAAATAATCTCCCATACAGCAAAAATTCACCTTGATTGCATAAGAATGATCATGTTCATAGCAGCACTGTTTACAATAGCAAAGTCATGGAATCAACCCAAATGCCCAACAGTTGATGAGTGCATAAGGAAAATGTGGTATATTTATAAAATGGAATACTACTCAGCTTTCAAAAATGATGAATTAATGAAATTTTCTGGGGAAATAAATAGATTTAGAAAAAATTATATTGAATGAATTATCCCAGACACAGAAAATTAAGCATCATATGTATTCCCTAATAGGTGGATCCTAGTACCAAACCCACTTAGTGACACATCAAAGATAATCTCTGTAATACCTACAGTAATTGCAAAAATTGTAAATAGGAGGTAAAGGGAAGGAGGGCTCCGCCAGAAACAAGGAGAGAGGGGATCATGCTACAGCAGAGAAAACAGGCCACCATCAAATACTGCAAGTAAGTAATGAGACACCTGGTTAAGCTCACAGACTTTCCTTCCTGGTCACTTACAACTGATGGGGTTTGATCTCAACAGAAAGGAAGGGCATAGAGTCTGACAGATAGAAGGTAACCATCCTCAAATGGGAGACTAACCCCCCTCATCACAGTGTCCTACTCTTATTCCATCTACCTTTGAATCTACTCTTATAATAAGACTCTATTTTAACAGCCTTTTATCTCTGGCTAGGAGGTGACATCCAATACCCATCAGGATGGAGCCAAGGGCAGTGCAGGAACAGCAAAACTGGAAGAAGAAGGAAAAAGAATAACAAATCATAATTCAGAACATCACAGACCCTACATTAATCACCAGGAACCAGGCCAGACTAATCTCTTCCCAGGGAAATTTGCGCAAGAGGGGTTGGTAAGATTGTAAGAGCCTAAAGATGGGGAGGAGCAAAGTTATGCAAGATACTTCACACACGTTAGGGCCAAAGTAATCATAATAGGACTTCAAATGACCTGAGCAATAACCAGCATGTCATTTACCCCCAAAAGTCTAGCATGGATCATAGACTCTAAGGGATTAATAGCCACAATAGTGTCCCTATACTAAAGGGGAACACAAAAAAGAGCTCTAGGCAATGCTACTGATTCCTTACACCTCAGAGAGAAGGACCCAGAGGGAAGTTTGACATGCACACTAAAGGATGCTCCAGGAATGTGGGAGACCCACTGGGAGAAAGGGTGAGAAGGGGGAAAAGGAAGGGGAAAAGGGGTGAGGGAGTAAGAGGATCTAGGGAGTGTTGGAGGGAGGAAGGGAAATGGGGTACCTATCAAGTTTGTATGAGTGGAAAAAACAAATTAAAAATAATATATATATAAAATATAAAAATCATGGATTTGAACAGATTGGGAATGGAAAACAGAATTGAGTAAATGCATACAGCAAAATTAAGTTATGTGAAAGATACTTCATGCACTTTCAAAGAGTAATGTTAGTGTATTTGATTCTACTCCTTAACTTCTAATTTTCAATATGAACTTAAATTCTACATAGAATGATCATAGTT
This sequence comes from Typhlomys cinereus, assembly GCA_023101885.1. Taxonomy (NCBI): domain Eukaryota; kingdom Metazoa; phylum Chordata; class Mammalia; order Rodentia; family Platacanthomyidae; genus Typhlomys; species Typhlomys cinereus. The sequence goes on from JALPQD010000198.1 coordinate 1,351,610, forward strand.
TTGTGTTGTGTAGAAGGAAAGAATGGTTAGATGTAATATTTAATATTAAATTAATTGTAAGAGATGTAGCTAGACATCCAGATGTTTCTAGAAATAAGGACTTATGGGTACTCTGAGCCATACATTGTTTATAGGATGAGAAAGTAAGACAGAATCTCCTGGGAAGAACAGCAACATCTTCTACTATGGTCTAGGCCAGCATTTGTCTTTGTCAAAACTCATGTCAAACTTTATGTCCAAATGTTATGTTTGTGGCATTTGACTGAAGGTGGTGCCTTTGGAAGATAATTAGTTTTAGATGACCCCATAAGGACACCTCAGATACCTGCATGAGGGCATTTGTAAGAAAGGCAGATAGATTCAAATGAACACATTGGTTCTCTCTCATTGTGTTATAGCCTGCATTGCCCTGATAAGCAGAAGTATCTCCACCAGCAAGCGGACCTTCACTTGGCCTTGGACATACTTGTTTCTGGAAGTGTGACCTGAATAAAACTTCATTCTTCATAAATTACTCTGTCTATTCAAGTTAGACAACAGAAAATGGACCAGATAGTCATAAATATTCTAATAGTAGAAACATATTGGGGGGAGTGCTGGAGAGATGGATCAGGGATTAAAGCCTTTAGCTCACGAGTGAAAAAGGGTCTGAGTTTGGGGAATCTCAGGGCCACAGTTAAAAAAAAATACTAGGAGAAAATGGCAGAGGCCTGTACTTCGGCCATTGCATTTAAGGAAGGTGAAGTCTGGAAAACACCAGAGCAAAGGAACTATGGGGAATAGGAATCCAGAGTGAGGTTATCCTTGGGCCTCCACAGGAATACAATCTAATGCCCTTTGATACATACACACATCCACACACACACACACACACACACACACACACACACACACACGTACATGCACATCCACACACACCAAAAATAATTCTTTAATTCTAGAGTATATTTTATTTTCAGTTATGGCAAATTCTGTATTTCCCTAAGATTTACACATTACTGAATTCTGGAGAGGTGGGGAGAAGGAGAGGGAACAGAGAAAATCCTGGGTATCACAATCAGTGGAGGACAAAACTAAAGACATATGTGTTATCTTCTTGACCAAGGACCGGAATTCTCCCTGAGGGAGAGTTGACCTCCCACAGCCAAATGGCAGCTGCAATCACTGCCTGCTTCATTTTTACAGATCAAAATAATGAACTAAGAAGTTTGTAACGAGCCACCTCAAGGGGCCCCTCTGTGCCCTCTCAGGACTGCTTTTTTTGGAACAAACTCCACTTAAAGAAAAGTGGCAAATGCACTGTGCAACTATTAATGCCTGTGATGTTAACAGAGAGGCTCTATGATTAAGTTTGAGCAAGTTCTGGCACCTATTGAAAGATATGTAAAGGCATAAAGTGAGTGAACATACAGGGTCAGTCTTCGCACTGAGCAATGTCATTTATTCAGTGGGAGTCATGAAAGCAAAATTAAAAAGTGATGAAGGTTGTGATTAGCCAGAGAGGCTTGTCTACCCTTCTGTTTGATTGGCTTGCTTTTCAATTTCTGAAGTATAACCTGGAGCCTTATAACCAGCTAACAGTTTCTTTAGAAATATGTTCCTGTCACTAGGAAATGTATTTTTGATTTCCCAAACAGAAATGTTTGGACAGTAGTACAATTAAATTCCAAACCAACAAATGTGTTGACTTATTACAAGTTGAAGGAGACATGTATCTTTACCCTTTTGAGGTTAAAGTAGAATGGAAGGGAAATACAGCCAAAGGCGTTTACAGAGAGCTACAAGGAAGAACAAAGGAGAATTCTAGTCCTTCTCAAGAAATTGCTCTCAGGGAAAAGAGTTCACAAATTGCTTTCTTTCCAAAGAGAGCTGTGTTGCCTTGTGGAATTGCATTTCAGTAGTGCGGAGCACAGAATACTTAGGTAAAGTTTCCCTCTCCTCCTTTCCTCTTCCCCACTCCCCTCTGCTGCTTTCCTCTCCCCATCCCCCTTCCTTGACTGCTCTGGGATCTTCTTCTAATTGACCTGCTTCGCTGTTCTGCAGTGTGCTCTAGGCTTCTTCACCATCCCAGGAATCTCCTTCAGACTCACCCTAAGGACTGAGCAGTCCTCCCTTTCTATCTTCTGCTCTCTGTTTGGCTGGCAGGAGAAGTTCATCCCCACAGCTGTTATTTGTATCCTAAAAGGACTCCTCCCCCTCCCAAGCTTGTCACTTTCAGGAACTTCTTGAGCCTGTGAGTTGTTTACTGGTTGAGACTGGGGCAAAGTTCAAGATGACTACCCACAGGAAAAAGTACCACACAACATAGGGACCTGAATTTTAACGGGCTGAAATTCCCATGTAAATAAAAAGCTATTAGAGAAAACTGAACAATGTCAGCTAATCAAAATTAGCTGTATAAAAGTTATAACCAGGAGTACTGGCCTAAGAATGTACTGTCACCTTTAAAAAGTAGATACAGGAGTATTGTAAATTTGAAGCCTAATAAAAACTGTTTGTAAGTTATATATGTGATATAGTATGATGATGTGAGGATATAAAGAAATACAATATGATATGCTGATGTGATATGATGGTATCATAAGGTAGACGCAGGTGTCAACTTGATGGTTGAGGGTTTGAACTCTGGGCAGATTTGTAGAGAATTGGTAGTTAAGTCCAGAGCAAACCTGCAGGATATTGTTTAGTGGTTGAAGGCCCAGCCCATGGTGGTTGAGGCTTAGTCCCTTGGCAAGTGAATAAAATGGAGGGAACTGTTGAAAAAAGGAGGCATCCTTGTGTATACTTGGTCAGACATGCTGATCTGGTAAGTAAGGATTGTCCGTCTCTCAATGGCTATGTGGATATGGTATGGCTAGTTCCCTTGAACCTTATATTGGTGCGGGATTCTCCTGCCACGATGGATAAGAAACTGTAACCAGAAATCATAAAAAAAAATAGACCCCCTTGTTCCCTTAAGCAGTTTTGTCATGATTTTATCAGCAACAAAGAAGATTAACTGCTTGCTACAGATATTATATATAAAATGATATATAATATATAATTCAATATTGTATGATATTATGCTCTATTGTATGTATATGATGGTCATATTATCATATTATATATGATAATGTCATGGTAGAACCTGATTATAATTTGATATAATGATATATGAGGGTATGATATTATGATAGTATATAGAATATGATAAAAAATATGATATATTATATGAAGATATTCTATGTTATAATGGTTGATGCAAAATGATGTTAATATATGATGTGAATGATGTGGCACATTATTACATACAATGGGAATGACATTTTACATCAGTCATCTAACTGCTCCAAATCTGTAACTCCAAGTGGAACATAAGGAAAAGAACAGATAACTTCCAATTGAAAGTCTTCCTGCAAAATAACAATCGTTACTTACAAAAAGAAGCAAAACAAGAAATTTATAATCGTTTGTCAACCAGAAGAGCGTGAGATAAACATAATGTGATATTATTCCATGTGGTGTAATATGGAATAGAAGTCATTAGGAACTAAAGACAAAAAAAAAAACAAAACAACAACCAAAACTCTGGTCTGATTTTTGACAAAGATAGCTAATCAGCTCTAACAAATCCGTAAATGTTAAATGCTAGTGATATGAGAAACAGGGTGCAGGATATGTGAGAAGTCTCTACATCACTGTTGTTAACTAACTCTTCCAAAGATTTAATGTATTCTAAAAGTTTTCTTAACGTTAAGCCCTTTTTCATGTACTGTGAAATTCACTGTTTCAATTTAATTTGCAGATGGGAAAATTGACAAACAAGATCAAAATGTTTTGAGAGCATGACCACATGCAGAGGAATAAGAACCTGAAACTCGGGTATCTCATTTTCATAACTCCTTTTTTGTAGCATTTAGAGCCTTACTTTCTTATGAAGGTTTAATAATGTATGACAGTTTCATATAAGCTGACTCATGACCTTATATTTTCAAATATTTGCTTAAACCAATTTCCCCAGTGAAATGCCACCAACTGTCATGTTTACTGCAACATGGACTTCTGTTTTCCTCACCCTCTTTTTCTCCTGACAAACATCATGCTCTAGTACAACATGCAGTGTTCATCACCCCCACTGTAGCATAGGCCCCAGACTCTCAGAGATCTGTGCTGAGATATTGCCTGTTTTCTCTTAGACATGCAAAGCAATGTCTAGCACGTAGACACTAACATATGTACCTAATGAATCTGTGTCACTTGCTTTATACTCTCTACAGAAGTGTTTGTTCTTTTAGTGAGGATTTAGTATATACTCAAGTTTGAAGAGATGAGACATCACTTTTTTATGTAGCCAATGAATTTTAAGTAGCCTATTTGAAGTCATGGCTTGCCTTATTGACCATGTTGTCTATATTGGTTTTTTCTTTCCTCTTCATATCTCTAAGACTTTCTCCTGAATTTGAGGTGCTAAAACTAACTGACTAGTGTTATTTTATGTCCACATTTTATTATTATAATTCACTAGTGTTAAATGATGTTCACCTTTCTATTATTATTATTATTCAATGATTTTCTGTAATATCATATGTGCTTAATTTTCAAAAACAGCTTATAACATGGAAATCATCTTTTTTTAAGGAATGTTTTCAGCATTTATTTTTTCCTCTCACATTTTACTTTTTTCCTAATCATACAAGCTCAATAGGTACTCCCATCCTCTCTCTTTTCCCCTACCCCCTCCTTCCAATTGCACTTTCCCACCTTCCCTCCCCCTCCCTTTCCCTCTGTCTCCCAGTGCTACTTCCTCCACCTTCCTGTGGGGGTGAGGGGGGAGTCTTTGCTCTGTCCAGAGGGCTGGCCCTGCAGGTTTCTCATGAAGGGGATCTGGGAAAGGTGAGTGCGCTGTCTGCCTGCTCCCCAGCCCTCCTTCCCAAGGACAATCAGACAGGACAGGGAGTCTTGTCAGGCAGGATCCTGTTTATTGCAGGCTTTACAATCATCTTATAAAGGAAAAAACCATAAGGGGATTTCCAAGGCAGGAAGCAACCAATCATCTTAAAGGTCAAGCCAACATGAGAGCTACATGCAGCAGTCACTCCATAGTGTTGTGGGACAATCAAAAGATCCCTTCATGGTCACCAAACGTTGCAGGGAAATGGTCTCCACTGTCCCAATGTTGCAGGGTTCTTGTATTCTGAAGTCAAAGATTGAATCCAGAACACTTGTAGAGGTTTAAGGTAGCGTTTATTAGAGAAGAGAAAGTTGGAACTCATGGACTCCAGACGTGGAGTACCATGAGGGGCTAGGGAGCCTCCATGAGAAGCAGACATGAAACAGAGCTCAGCGCTCGTGGCACTAAAATAGTGCCATGAGGGGCTAGGGGGCCAAAGATGGCTGCCAGGGCCAGTCATATTTATACACCTAGACAAGCCTGGGAAACTGACTTGTTCCCATTGGTTAATACCCATTGGAGCCCAGCCCAGTTGCTCTTGGCCCCAGGTGGGCTGGAGAGCTCTTCTCCATAATTCTTTTATAGGGAAGTTGGCCATCTTATCTCTGGGAGGAGTCAGTTCCTCAGCAGGAGTGTTCCTTCAGGACTTCAGGGTGATTCCAGCAGTGGGGGATGGCCTTCTGGAATTTCAAAGACCTTGAGAGACCCATCCCAGCATGGCTGCTCTAATCCTGCTTTACATAGCAGTATAAGGAGAGCACGGCCAATCACATGCTATCCACAGGCAGGGAAGCCCCAAGAACCAATCAAAATTTCTTCAAAACAACTTGGGCCATCTGACTTCCTCTGAGTGCCATCTTGGCCTAAGCTTGCCAGGCTATTGAGGTCACCTAGATTAAGGTCCCCTCAGGCTCCCCATTTTTTGTTTTGTAATGAGGTGGGCTCAAAGGGTTTTTTTCTTGTGCAAACCCCAGGGGAGTGCCTTCGTAAAAGTGGCTACACCCTTAGGGTGGTCCTTTATTCCGAGGATCCCGAACAACCCCCCTGAAGGGCTAGCTGTATTCAAGGGTCCTGGGGACCCCCAGTAAGTGTTTCCTCTAAGATCTGTGCAAGCATAACCATTTTTTGCTGTGTGGAATGGTATATACAATCCATAGGAGTACAAACCCAATAACAATATATAATTCTCCATTTTATCCAGGTGAAATGACTCTTTAATCAATCTCATAATTGAGTACCCATTTTTGAATTATTTCCATAAATTTCCATAAATCATGCAATAAGTACGTCCAGGTGAGGCACACCATCAAGACGATTTCAATCTTTCTCAAAGGGTCAAGTTGGTCCAAGCTAATATATCCGGTCGGAAATGGTCAGGAACAGGATCAGGGCTAATCCCGTGATGATGGCCCATCCCACGAAGACCAATGCGATGGTCCACCCTGTGTTCGCCATGACCTGTGGAAAGATAATAAAGTCTATCTCAAGGGTGATGTCGCCCATGGACTTTGTTAGTCCTATGTTTGTTTCTCCTTCTCTTTTTTTTTTTTTTTCCCTCTTTTGGGTGTTAGTCAAAAGCCTGCTGAGTCTGTTGCATAACTGCCATTCCTTCTTTTTATCCTTATTAGTCTTCTGTGGTGGCTGGCTCTGGCTGGACGGGGTCATCTTCCTCCTGAGAATGGAATTTAAGGTTCCTAGCAGGCACCTAAGGTTCCTAGGGCTTGAGTCCCCTATGGGTAGACACACCCAAAGCCTTGACCCATCGTTAATAATGAGCCTGGGCCCCTCCATTACCATGTGATGGGGTCCTTCCATTTTACCCATATTTGGAAACAGGACTCTGATTTTTTTTGAAAATTGAGAATATTGATAGTAAATAAGGCTATAGTTAATTACTAGTAGGGGCTTATTCCCCCTTTTTGTTTTTGTAATTGGGTCTTAATGGTTTGATGGTTGTGTTCTACAATAGCTTGGCCCTGTGGGTTGTAAGGGATCTCAGTAATGTGTTGAATTTTCCAGAGTGAAAAAAAATCTTGTAGACTCCTAGTTATAAAGCATAATGCATGTAATGGTTATTCTCAACTATCGCTGTGAGAGAACACTCAAAGTCAATCAACTTAAGGGAGAAAGGGAGGTTTATTCAGCTTATGGTTTCAGAGGGGAGGCAGTTTCTCATGGCAGAGGCAGCATGGCTGGCTGGCCAAAGCTGGAGGAGGCTAAGTCACTGCAGACATTTTGGAAGCTGAGAGCTGCAGACTGCTTGCAGCAAAGACTGACTTCTCCTGGAGGTAGAGTAGGACTAATCCACCTCAAGGCCCACCCCTTGTGACTGCCTTCCTCTAGCAAGGCTCTATCTCTCAAGGTGACATGACCTTGCCAAACACATGAGACTGTGGGGGACACATTTCAAATCATGACACGCCACCCTTGGCCCCCACAAGCTCATTGCCACCTCATTATGCAAACCATACTTAATCCAACTTTAAAAGTGTTCGTAGACTATAATAGTAGTCCCAACAGTCCAAAAGTCCAAAGTACAAAGCCTCCTGTAAAATCAAAAGATAAGTTACATACTTCCAACATACAATGGCACAGAATAAATATTCCCATTCCAAAAGGAAAGACTGGGGGCATATCCAGGAAAGATTGTGTGGGACTTTAAGATAGGCTCCCCTTTCCCCCAGCACCTAATGTGGGACCTTAAGATAAGCTTCCCTTCCCCCAGCACCTAGCTCTCCCCCAGCGCGCATTCTAAAACTTCCCGTTGGCGCCAGCCCAAAGGCGCCAACCTTGTTTACCCGATCTCGGACGGGATGTGCCATTCCGCCCTCCATCTTGGGCGGTATGGGAACTGCCCAGAGACATCTCTATCAGCAAAAGAACATTTGGTGGTTAACTTTATTGTGTGCCATGTTCCCATAGAGTTTGCTGTGACTGCTTTCATTATAAAAACCCTACCCTGACCTCAGTCGGGGCCGCTCCTTCCTTGCTTGCAAGAGGGACGGTCCTGGCGAGCCAGAATAAATCTTGCCTTTTGCCTCTTGCAGCAACCTCTCGGTCCTCGTGGTTCTTCTCGGGGTCTGGGTGGGTGATAAACAGGGACTTCGGTTCCAACATATGATCCATAACAAGACTGAAAACCAGCAGGAGAAACTCCAAATCTTGTAGCTTCAAGTCCAACAGGTGAGCCTCTTGTTGAAATCATCTCAGTTTCAAAGGGCTTTGGTTCCACCCCTCCAATGCAGCTGCTCATAGAATAAGTTGCTCTCTTGAGCTGACTCCTCCCAGGGTATACAGCTCTCCTTGGCAGGTGTCCCACATTGTCTCTAGAATCTCTAACATCTTTACTTCTCAATGGCAAACCAGGCTTTAACTCCACAGCACAAACTGCCCTTCTTGGGCCTCTAAACTGCAGACTTTCTGCCACATGTTGTCTGGCTTCCATCATTTTTCAAAATCTTGGAGGAGGACTCCACCATCTCCCTCTTGCATCCTTGATGCCTCTAAAACCAGAACCAGTGGACGACTTTGCCAAGACTAGCCTCCTTGAATCACAGCAGATTCTGCTTCTCTATGCTGACCAGCTCTTTCACTCCTGGGCAGTTGCTTTGTAAGAAAAACTGCCTCTTGCTTTGGAACTCCACCCTTTAGCTCAAGTCTTCTAAAAGGATTTGCATTCTTGTGGGTGGGAGCCTTCTCTGAGGATCTTGCCCTCAAGCTAGGGCCTCTCCTATTATCCAAATTGAGTGCAGGTTTGGATTTACAAATGGAGATAATCTCTTTAACAGCCATTTTGTTCCCTGCTTCTTCCTGGTTCAACTCTAAGTTTGGCTTTGTATCTTTCATCATTAGATCTTACAGTTTTTGCTTCTTCCTGCCTGATTCTTTGCTCATTTTCATAATGTTGAAGACAAACTAAAAAGTAGCCATATCAAATTGTCAAGACTACATTGCTTTGAGATTTTCTCCACCAAGCACTCCAGCTTAACTTCAGTCAAGCTTTCAGGATGAGGGCAAAACTTCACTAAACTCTCGGGCAACACATGGCTCCATGTGTCACTCATCCATTTGCAAACACAGTCTCTGTTCCCCTCTGGACCATCACAAGCTGGGCTTCCACTGCCTGCATCTCTCACATCATTGCTCTCCTCTGAGCTCTCATGAGAAAGGCCCATTTGGCCCCCTCGCCAAGATGCAAAGACTTTCTCAGCACAAAGTCCCAAAGTTTTCCATATTTCTCCCAACAAATAGTTCCAAAGACACACTAGCCACATCACAGCATTGGCCATACTGCTGAGTACCAACTTCTCTCAGCTTCACAAATAATTTCACTATGTGGTACCAGCTGTTCTTAATCTCACAGAAATACCCCACCACCCAGTACCAATTTCTGTAATGGTTACTCTCAACTATTGCTGTGAGAGAACACCCAAAGTCAATCAACTTAAGGAGAAAGGGAGGTTTATTCAGCTTATGGTTCCAGAGGTTAGGTAGTTTCTCATGGCAGAGGCAGCATGGCTGGCTGGCCAAAGCTGGAGGGGGCTACTTCATTGCAGACATCTTGGAAGCTGAGAGCTGCAGACTGTTTGCAGCAAAGGCAGAGTTCTCCTGGAGGTAGAGTGGGACTAATCCATCTCAAAGCCCACCCCTTGTGACTGCCTTTCTCTAGCAAGGCTCTACCTCTCAAGGTGACATGACCTTACCAAATACATGAGACTGTGGGGGCACATTTCAAACCATGACAGTCCATTATCAGTTTTTATTTTGTGTGGCAATGTAGCAAAACATTGAAGGAAATGGGATTGCGCATGCCTAGTCTTTTCTCCTGTGTGAGCTGTGGCCCAACAGGCTTGTGAGAATGTATCAATAGATATAAAAATATATATGTTTCCTGAAATGAGAATAATGGGTAACCTCTGTTTGCCATAAAGAGTTGGGTCTCAAGCCTTGGGGATTTACTCCCAGTTGTTATAATGGTGGCACTTATAAAAAGGGTTGGCAAGATTTGTGTATGTATAATCTTTTTTAAATCTTTAATAGGAACTTGAGGGAACCTTTTATGGAGCCCCCTCCAACTGATATGAGTGAGATCATGTAGGCTTTGAGCCTCTTCTAGATTGTTTGTTAGTATCTAGGCAGAGGCCATTTTATCTGCCTCAGTATTGCCTTGGGATAAAAATCCAGGTAAACCTTGGTGCCCCCTAAGATGCTGTAAAAAGAGTGGGCTTTTTCTTTCCCTGAGAAGAGTTCGGGTCTGGATCATTAAAGTTGTGATGGGATTCCCATCTAGCCAGATGTGTGAATTTAGCAACCCAGGGAGAAGATTAATTACATAAAGGCTGTCAGAAAATAAGTTCATGGATTCCCTTACTTCAGCTAATGCCATTGTGACAGCCATAAGTTCCTTGAATTGGGCTGAACCTTCACAGGTATGAATGAACCTTTTTGGCTTTTCAATGTCCTCTAAGAAAATTATCATGGCAGACCCTTATCGGCCTCCATCAGTGAATACATTGGGTGCTCCTGGCAGTGGTTCCCTGGCAAGTAATTTGGGTGCTTTCCATGGGAGAGCCAGAAAAGAGGTCACCCATTTATAGGTCCCATAGTAACAATCCAGCTCTCCGAGGAATCCTTCTAGGGCTAAGAACATTTGACTATTTAGCCATTCTAGATCTTTAAGCTGATAAGGGGTAACAATTTTATGAGGATCAATGCCTTCCCTTTTTTATCAGGTCTGTAGGTGCATATATTCTGGGCGTGCTGCCCAGGGATCTATGGACCCATTTACGAGGCTGTCCATCCTGTATAAGTGCAGAGGTCATCAACATTTCATCAGGGAGAATCCATAGTTCTAAAGGTTTGTCAGGTGAATAGCAGGCTAATTGAGCTTGATACAATGCCTTTTGGATTGTGTGCAGTATTTCAAGATGCTGGGGACCTAGGGTGATTAGATCAGATGGCCATTTCTCTGTTAACAAGTGGAATAGGGGTTCTAATGTTTCTGTGGGTATTGGTATTCAAGCCCTCAGCCAATTTATCTCTTCTAATAATTTTTGGAGCTCAGTTAAAGCCAAGGGGGTATTGATGGCCAATTGAGGCTTTAGGGGAGTCACCTCCTCTAGATAAAGTTGGGTCCCCAGCACCTGAAGGTTGGCAAAGTTTGAACTTCATCAGCTGATATATGTAGTCCTCCCTTCTGAAGGCATTCCTTAGTGACCTTGTGAAGTTTTCCCAATAGGCAAGGATTGGGTGCCCCTAAGATAATATTATCCATAAAAACATTAACTGTAGCTTGGGGCATCTGTATTGCAGGCTTTAGCAAAGCTTTTACATAATTTTGGCAAAAGGCGGGACTGTTAGCCATACCCTGAGGCAGAACTGTTCATTCACATCTGCTATCAGGCATTTGGTAATTTGTAGAGGGTACAGAAAAGGCAAATTTTTTACAATCTTGAGGTTGTAAGGGTATGGAAAAGAAGCAATCTTTAATATCTATTATCATTAAGAATAAGTCAGAGGGGATAGCAGGAACCCAGGGCATCCCCCTGAGTGGGGTACCCACCAGAGTCATCCTGGCATTAATCTTGCAAAGGTCCTGTAGCATTCTCCATTTACCAGAGGGTTTTTTAATAACAAAAACTGGGGTGTTCCAGGGGCTTGTGGATGGTAGAATATGACCCAATTGTAATTGTTCCTGTATTATTTCTTGTAGGGTCTGTAGTTTTTCTCTAGGGAGGGGCCACTGCTTCACCTATACAGGAGGTCCAGGGGACCATTGGATGGCAGGTACTTGAGGAGTAGTGACCTCTAGAATTGGGGGTGTACCCGGGGTTGTTTAGGAGGGTCTCCTCAGTAGTTGAAAAGGAAATCCTCCTGAGGGAGAGGTGTGTGGGCACATTCTTCCATATCTAGAACATCCTCCTAGAAGGCCTTATGGTGAGTGGAGATGTAGGCTTGTGCTTCCCCCAGGATGTCCTGACCCAGGAGATCTACAGATAAGCCTGAAGCAATTAAGGGGCAGACTTCACCCTGTGTCCTATCAGCATCTTGCCAACAAAGCCAATCTTTGGATTCCTCTGATTTAGTATTCCCCCCAACTCCTAGGATCTGGGGTCCTGGGACCAAGGACCAATGGTGGGGAATCTCCTCTTTCCCGAGTACAGTTCTATTTACTCCAGTATCAATCAAGCATCGAAACTTTTTTCCCTGAATGAAAATGTCCATCTTGGGCCATAATAATCCTGGAACAAAAGGAACTGTCCAGTTCCCAGAGGGGTCTGGGTGGGTTGTGCTGTGGGTGTCAGGCTTCTGACAGGCAGAGACCTCCTTGGTTTAATGGGGCTGGAGGATGCCCCTTAGTTAGTTTAAAGGTTTTCCTTTTATATCAAACTTAGATCTACAGTCCCTCTGCCAATGGTGGCCTTTGTGGCAATAGGGGCAGGGAGTTGTGGGTGTCTGCTTAGATGCCCCCTTCCCCTCAGAGAATGTAAGTCTAGGCTCTCCCCCATTCTTTGGGCAATATCTTTTAAAATGTCCTAATTGGCTGCATCCAAAGCATTGTCCCCCATTAACCCCAGCGGGCATCCCAGACCCCCTTTGGTCCCTGGTTAATCCTGTAAAGGCCCATGTTAGGGTGGAGGTTAAGGCCTCTGTTTGGGCTTGTAAGGCAGCAGTCATGGACCTAGTTTATTGTGTTTGTGTCCCTACGTCCTTAGAAGCAATTATCCATTGGCCCATAGACCTGTCCTTAAGGCCTGCACAGGTCTTGCCACCCCTTCTTATACAAGGTTCCTTGAGCTTTAGGATGGGAAGAGATTTGGCTGATCTGGTTCCAAGTGATTAATGTAGGGTCTTTGGTGTTCTGAAATATTGTTGTTTTTAGATTTGCTTTTCCTTGGCCACATCCTGATTGGTATCGAAGGTCACCTCCTAACCAAAGATAAAAGACTGTTTAAATGAAGATCTTAATATGAGGAGACTCAAAGGTAGATGGGAGAATAAGAGTAGGACACAGCAATTATGTGTGTGTGTTGGGGAGGGAGTCGGTGTCCTATTTGCTGGATGGTTACCATCTATCTCCCAATCCCTGTACCCTCTCTGATTGGTGAGATTAAACCTCTTCAGTTCCAAGTGGCCAGGAAGGAAAGTGAGAGTGAGATGCACTAGATGTCTCGCTACTTACATGACTGTGGCCTGTTTTCTCTACTGAAGTGTGATCCCCTATCTCCTTTCTTTTGAGGTCCTCATTCTTCTTCCCTCCTGTTTATAGTCCTTTGTGATTCATTACTTTCTATTCTTTATATATTTGCCTACAAGAACAGATATTTACATAGAACTGCTGAGAAACTTTGTTTCCTAAATCTATTCCTTCATGAATAATACTTTGCCTTTCTCCTATAGAAATTAAGGAACATTTCCCAACAATTTATCAACCATGGTTATATTCTTCATTCCTGAAATATGCTTATCGGAAAACCATAAATAAATGTGGGTACATTGTAAAAGAAAAGACATATTGGGCTGAGAAATGGCTCAGAGGTTCTGTCTTGAAAACAGAAGGACCTGTGTTTGGGTACTATATCACACATATAAATGGTAGAAGTGGTGGTTTGTACTTCTGGCTCTGGAAGGCCAATCTGGGAAACCCCAGAGTGAAGCAAAAAAAGGAGGTAGAAGACAATCCAGGATGATTCCTGAAGTCACCTTTGGGCCTCCACAGGCACACATAGTATCCTCTTATACACACAATACAAACTTGGGAACATGTATACATATGTGTGCATGCACACATGCACACACAAACACAAACACACAAAATAGAGCATATCAACCAGTAATCATGCCACGCATATTTATTGTGGTCATTATTTCTCTGCATTCACTAAATGTGCAATTTGGATTTGGATGCAAAGCAGAATGCCATCCTACTTTGTGTGTTACAATCAAGTGTCTTAGAAATCTAGTTAACTTCTTAGACATTATCTAAATCACTCCCTCCAGTGTAGACAGCTAAACATAAATGTTTTATCAAGTATCTTCTCAGTTTGAAATCTAAAACAAAGTTCTCAGAAGAACATAGGGAAAAAGTTCACTTATAAGAATCTCCAGTGTGACTATTTAACATCAATATGAGAAATAGCAACAAATTGATGAACTGTAACATCTGCATCATGAAACTTATTTTTAATCATTCAACAAGTAGCCTTGAAGGACTTTACATAGATTTCATGAGAACACTGTAAGAATTATTAGCTGAATATTGTTTTTAGGCAACAAATATTCCAGATCTCTACAGATATAGCAAGAAGGAAAATCTAAGGAGCATGACAATTAGAAGTAGATGCTAAAGCAAGGTTCACTTTAGTACCATATATATGAATCAAGGACCATGAACCAAACAAAAGGATATTTTCATGTGTGCCTGAGAGAATGAAAGCATTAAAAGAAGAAATGAGCTCTCTAGTAACTTCTGTGAAATGGCATTTGTGAAATTAACATCTGTAATTGTGTACCAACACCAGTGTCAGCACCAGTGTTACAACTGGCATCACCCCTATGATGTGCTGTGAGTTGAACCGAATTCTACTGAAGGGTAGTTGGAAATTTAGAAATCTACTTAAATGGCTCATAAAAACATAATGAGGGTTTTCTTTTAAAATGTTCGTTTTGATGATAACATTAAGAAGCAGCAGAAGGAAAATATTCAAACATTAGCAAGTAGTCTCTTATGCAAATTTTATACTTAAAATTACATTTCTTAGCTCTGAAGAGATAGCACAGTGGCTAAAAACTTTGCCCCACGAGCAAAAGATCATGAGTTCGGATTCCCTGATCCCATGTAAAAAATGCTGGGCAGATATAAGAGTACCTGTTAACTCTGGACCTGGAAGTCAAGGCTGGGAAACCCCAGAGCAAAGCAATGTGGTAGAAAAGCAACTCAATACAATTCTCGTTGTTGACCTTGGACTGCCACAGGCACACACTCAAGTACCCTCTTGTACACACATGTACAGACACACACGCACACAAAATAATTCAACTATTTTTATAAACAAAATATAAGAAAAGTTATCCCTCTTAGAAAGTACAAAATTGAATGTAAACCACAGTTGCAACAAAATTGCTTTTATATTTTGCATACAGATTCTGTCATTAAACCCCATGAAAGTCACTATCTGAACCCTGAAAATCATTCCAACGTGGATGAAATAGATTTCAATTCATTTTGTCAATAACAGGCAGAACATGCAAAGTTAACTTCCTCCAACCTCCAGCTCGAACTGTTGACTAATGCATTTACATCTCTAAAATATACATCTGATATCCTTACCAAGTTAGTGAGCTATGAAGAAATTTCTGTAAGCATCATCAAAATGAAGACTAGTGTTTATTTCAGGCAGCTGAGGAAACATCAAAATCAAAATCACCTCGTTGTGAGGGAGACCATAGCAACCATGAACAGGAAATTATTTGGGGATAAAAAGCTAAAATTAAGTAGCATTATAGTTATGAAAATGAGTCAAAAGGCTTAGGATATGACTGTGCTTATGCCTCAAGTTTACTTAAAATTCAAAATTCTGTGTTCAGGATATTGTTTTATTTTAAGAGATAAGCTTAGATTGAAATAGTTTGTCTATTTCATCCAACTTTTCAAATTTATTTGCATAAAGATATTTAAAATACCCTTATATGACTATGTGTGCATGAGAGAAAGAGAGTCCATGGAATGTGTGTATTAGTGTTAAAATAGGCACATGCATGCCATGGCACATGTGTGGAAGTTAAAGGAGAACATAGATTTTCCTGCTGTTTTTTCTAGTGTATAATTCAGGCTAGATTAGGTTGTTTTTCAACTGATCTTTGGAATTCTCATTAGATTCTTATCAGGAGCACTTTTGAAAATGTGTGTATTAATATTACTTCCAATTCTGTGTTCTTATTTTTAGCATCTATGTTGTCTTTTGAAGAAGTGGAATTCTTAATTTTATTAAGTATATTCATCAATCTTTCTGTTTGTTGTTCATTTCCTATATCCTGCACATAATCTCTTAGCCTACTTTTTTTTTTTAATTTTGCTTTTGTGTTTGTGTGTGTGTGTGTGTGTGTGTGTGTGTGTGTGTGTGTGTGTGTGTCTGTAGAAGAGGACGGTGTGCCTGTGGAGAACCAAAGAGACTTTGGGAATCATTCTGGATTGCTCTACTTCTTTGTTTTGCTCTGTGGTTTCCCAGGCTCTTCCTTGCAAGGCCGGAAGTTCAGGCTGCGGATCCAAACTGCCCAGCATTTTTACAAGGGATCTGGGTTCTGAACTCAAGCCCTTCTGCTTGGGAAGCAGAAGGTAGATCGCTGAATTATCTTGCCACATCTAAATATTTCATCTTTTCTACCATGCAATCAGAACTTTTTTTTTTGTATATGAAAGTAATAGATAAGACTTCTTCAGTGTTTTTCATATTAACATGGTGAGTTTATCATGTTTTATAACTAATTAAAAGACTATTTCCCCAATGTCTTACTGTGGAACTTCAATTGAAATTCAGTTGACTGCATAAACATGGATTTATGCCTGAAGTTCCTGAAAAATTCTATTATTAAGTTTATCTTTCTTTATGTTCATACTGCCTTATTCTTATTCATGTAGCTTTATAATGTGCTCTGCATTCTGAGATTTTTATGTCATTCAGTGGTATCCATCAAGATTTTCTTGACTATTTTTGAGTCCTTTACTTTACATATAATTTTTAAAATGAAATTATGAATTTACTCAAACCTTTGTAGCTACTATATGCACTATTTCAAAATATGTATAAGCAATTTAGTAATTGTCAAATCTATGATCATGGTATACTTTCCTTATGTGCCATTTACATTAATCTTAGTAGAGGGATAGTTTGGGTTTAAATATCATATATAGCAATTGTTTAGTTTATTCTTTATTTGGTGGTGGTGGTGGTGGTGGTGTGTGTGTGTGTGTGTGTGTTGGTATGGGTATGTGCATGTATTGCAGGTATGTACAAGGAACATTAGAGAGTGTGTGCCTGTGGAGACTTGATGATTACTGTGGAAGCCATCCTGGGATTGCTCTACCCCTTATGGGTTTTTCCAGGCTCTACCTTCAACATCAAGTAGTGCAGACTGCTGCCATTTCTGCCAGCTGTTCTTATGTGGGATCTGGGATCTGAACTTATGTCCTTTTGTTTGAGAGGCAGATTCTTAGCCTCTGAACCATCTCTCCAGACTCAAGCTGCTCAATTTGTTGCTATAAACTTGAATTTAAAAATATTGGTGTGACTAATGAAATTTTTATATTTGTTTTTCTTAGCTATTTACTGTTGGTATATTTACATACATTTGTTTTATTATATTGCCCTTATGTCTGGGAAAATTATAAATTCACTGAATACAGATATAGCTATAGATTCTTTGAAATAAATATTCTAATTCTCTGCTTTGCAGATCTGAATGGAAAGACATAGGAAACATTGTAATGATTCAGAATTCTAAAAGAGAACTGAATTCTAATTCCACTTTCTATTTATCTTCAACTCTTTCCCTCTGGAAAATAGAAATACCTCCAAAGTAGAAACTTAGTAATGTGATTCTACTGACTCCAGCTTTCTGCATGCAATCAGCAAACTAAGAATATTCTATATTCTTCACCATAATCAACATGACCCCTTCATAAGTTTCTTATACTCCTGTTTTATCTTTAGGTCTTACCACCTTTTGCCAAGTCCCCCCCAAAAGCTTCAAACTAACTCCTACTTCTTCATCCTTTTTAATGAGAATCTTGTTGCAGATTCTCTTCATAGAAGACATATTAAAGCCACTTGAACTTTAAATTAATTACTTTAATCGGAATGTATTCCTGGGTGATGAATTGTTTCTGAGTCAGAATGCTATTTACAGTAACAGAGCTCAAGAGAACCAGCCCGAGAGCAGGTACATATGGACAATTTTATTATTTTTCACTGCTTTAATAAAGCAAGCTGTGGAATTTAAGCAATGACATGAGCAATCTATTCTGTGCTTCTGATTTACTTGGACTTTTAGTAATAAATCAATGTGGATAATATAAATCAGATCAGGCTAGATTTTCTATTAAAATCATAAATATTTGGGGTGATCATTTAACTCAGTTAGATAGTGCTCAGAAAGGACAGATTAAAATATTAATAGTAATCTTTAGAATATCATTTGAGCTGTTTTGAAGCATTTAACAGTAAATTACTCAATCAGACAACTGAATGCTATGAGGATATGTCTAATATTTTTATTAAGAACTTTTAAATATATAAACGAATTGAGTTTCTGTTCAAGCCCCTTCCTCTCTCCTCTCCACCCTTCACCATTCCATCTCTGTCCTTCCTGTCCTCATGTCTCTGTACTAGAAAGGGACCAGACCTCTGTGGCAATATAAGTGGTTCTCCAGTGTGGATAAACCCACAGGTGGGGGGCTGGAGAGGTGACTCAGGGGTTAAGCCTCTGCCTTGGAGGCAGAAGGTCCTGAGTTGGGATCTTAGACCCCACGTTTAGACGCCAGGTGGAAGCGGGGGCGGCCTGCGTTTCCGGTCCTGGTAGGGCAGAGCCTGTGAATCCCGGGGCAGAGTAAACGAGGAGGAGGTGGAGGCGTCCATGGTGGTTCCCAAATTCGTCCGTGGTTCTATACACACACACACACACACACACACACACACACACACACATGCAAAATTGAAAAAATAAAAAAAATTTTAAAAAAGTCTTTTAAAAAACCCACAAGTGGGGAAGTTCTTCTCTTGTTCAGCACCTACCCCAAGGATTCCCATGGAGTGTAGTCGTTTCTACTGAGATAGCCTTGCTGCTCCGTGGGGCAATGTTGATATGTGTCATGGTTTGAAATGTGTCCCCCACAGTCTCATGTGTTTGGCAAGGTTATGGTACCTTGAGAGGTGGAGCCTTGTTGGAGGAAGGCAGTCACAAGGGGTGGGCCTTGAGATGGATTAGTCCCACTCTACCTCCAGAAGTCTGCCTTTGCAGCAAGCAGTCTGCAGCTCTCAGCTTCAAAGATGTCTGTGGTTTCTTAGCCTCCTCCAGCTTTGGCCAGCTAGCCATGCCGCCTCTGCTTTGAGAGGCTGTCCCTTCCCTCTGGAACTGTAAGCTGAATAAATCTCCCTTTCTCCCTTAGGTTGATTGACTTTGGGTGTTCTCTCACAGCAATAGTTAAGAGTAACCGTTACAGAAATTGGTACTGCATAGTGGGATATTGCTGTGAGATTAAGAACAGCTGGTACCACAAAGTGAAGTTGCTTGTGAAGCTGAGATAAGTTGGTACCCAGAAGCATGGCCAATGCTGTGATGTGGTTAGTGTGCCTTTGGAACTATTTGTTGGGAGAAATATGGAGAACTTTGGGACCTTGTGCTGGGAAATTCTTTGTGTCTTGGTGATTGGGTCAAATGGATCTTTCTCGTCAGAGCTCTGTAGAGAGCAATGCTGTGAGAGTCGTAGGCAGTGGAAGCCCAACTTGTGATAGGTCCAGAGGGGAACAGAGACTGTTTGCAAATGTACAAGTGACATGTGGAGCCATGTGTTGCCCAAGAGTTTAGTGAAGTTTTGCCCTTGTCCTGAAAGCTTGCCTGAAGTTAAACTGGAGTGCTTGGTGGAGGAAATTTCAAAGCAGTGTAGTCTTGACAATGTGATATGGCTACTTTTTAGTTGTCCTCAGAGTTTTGAAAAAGAGCAAAGAATCAGGCAGGAAGAAGCAAAAACTGTAAGATCTGATGATGCAAAATACAATGCCAAACTTAAAGAGTTGAACCAGGAAGAAGCAGAGAACAAAATGGCTGGTAGAGATTATCTCCATTTGTAAATCAAAGCCTGTTCTCAATTTGAATAACAGGAAAGGCCCTAGCTTAAGGACAAGATCCTCAGGGAAAGCTCCCACTCATAAGAATGCAAATCCTTTCAGAAGACTGGAGTTCCAAAGCAAGAGTTGGTTTCTCTTACAAAGCAACTGCCCAGGAGTGAAAGAGATGGTCAACATACAGAAGCAGAATCAGCTGTGATTCAAGGGGGCCAGTCTTTGAAAAGTTATCCACATGGTTCTGGTTTTAGAGGTATCAGTGATGCAAGAGGGAGGAGATTGTGGAGTCCTCCTCCAAGATTTCAAAAATTGACAGAATCCAGGCATCATTAGGCATGTAGCCTGCAGTTTAGAGGCCCACGATGGGCAGTTTGTGCTGTGGAGTCAAAGCCTGGTTTGCCATTGAGAAGGAAAGATGTTAGAGATGCCAGAGACATCACGGGACACCTGCCAAGAAGAGCTGTATACCCTAGGAGGAGTCAGCGCAAGAGAGCAAAGTATTCTATGGGTAGCTGCATTGGAGGGGTGGAACAAAAGTCCTTCAGAATTGATATGATTTCAAGGAGAAGCTCACCTGTTGGACTTGGAGCTACAAGATTTGAAGTTTGTCCTGTTGCTTTTCAAGGTTGTTATGGACTGATCTCTCCTTTTGTAATGGGAATGTATATTCTGTGCCATTGAATGTTGGAAGTATGTAACTTGTCTTTTGATTTTACAGGAGGCTTTGGACTTTTGGACTGTGTTGGGACTGATATAGTCTATGAAGACTTTTAAAGTTGGACTGAGTATTGTTTGCATAATGAGATAGCAATGACTCTGTGGGGGCCAGGGGTGGAGTATCATGGTTTGAAATGTGTTCCCCACAGTCTCATGTGTTTGGCAAGGTTATGGTGCCTTGACAGGTGGAGCCTTGCTGGAGGAAGGCAGTCACAAGGGGTGGGCCTTGAGGTGGATTAGTCCCACCCTACCTCCAGAAGTCTGCCTTTGCTGCAAGCAGTCTACAGCTCCCGGCTTCCAAGATGTCTGTGGTGACGTAGCCTCCTCCAGCTTTCGCCAGACAGCCATGCTGCCTCTGCTTTGAGAGATTGTCCCTTCCGTCTGGAACCATAAGCTAAATAAATCTCCCTTTCTCCCTTCGGTTGATTGACTTTGAGTGTTGTCTCACAGCAATAGTTAAGAGTAACCGTTACAATATGTTAGCCATTGTGTAGATCTGGTGGTAGTAGATGTTGCTGCAGTGTGCTCCTGGGCACAGCAATCCTGTCATGACTGGAGTGACTTGTCCAGTATTACAGGGGTTGGCTCCTAGCTGCCGGGAAAGAGAGAGGTGAGCGGGCTGCCTGCCCCTCTACCTGCTAGGTCTCAGGAGACAATCAAGCACGGCAAGGAGTTAAGTCGAAGCATGAACTCACTTTATTGTATACAACGCAGCAGTTGATAAAGGCAAAAACTGCGAGGTGCAAAACGAGCAGCCAATCATATTAAAGGTCAGCACAGCACTCAGGCTTCATGGGCTAGGGTCAGCATTGCGGAACTCTTATGAACCAATCAGGGTTCCCTGTGATGCACAGGGTTACACCCTGCACACTAGTTCCCAGTGCCATCTTAGGCCCCATGTGCTGGGCTGCGCCTTGTTCCTCCCAGTGCCATCTTGCCTGGGCCGGCCCAACAAGTAGTACACCTACTCACACTTTTAGACTCTCATAATCTTACTGTCCCTTTTTTGGCATCCCTAAGCTTTGGGATGGGGATAATGTGAAGGTTTTTAGTAAAACAAAAACTAACCTGCTTGAAAATCTTGACTATGTTATTTGTCCAAAAACACAAAGACCTGATATTCAGATTCCAAAAGAATTAGTGGTCACTTACAGTGTTGAGCCACGATCATAGCTCACTCTGTTCATACATAGATAATATTGTAAATATCTTAGGTATTTATATGAAGAAGATATACAGAAAACAAATAATATTTTAAGGGAATGTTTCTGTTCTACATGCACATTCCTAACTTGTAGATTCTGAAATGTCACTCAAGACAGTCTTATCCAAAGCAGATCCATTATTTGTCCGTTAAAGTGTTGACTGATAGCTAAATGAATGAGGCTTTATGACTCTTTCCATAGAGTATCACTGTAACCCAAATAATCTTGAGTTATTGAAGTATTTATGAAAATTTCATGACTTTTCCTTTATAACCTGTAGTCTAACTGAGTTACAAAGCTGACCAAAATTAAAAACATTTTTTTCCAGTTAGTAGAGTTGCATTTGTTCAGTGAAAGCAGACTCAGTATATTTATGAGAATGTCAGATTTCATTCTTTTATTCCCTTTCAATTGAAGGAATTCTTAACATGAAACAGAAAAATCTTCACATATTTATACAGCTATCTGTTTCTGTATAACTTAAGATATTTCTACTAAGTTAGCATTACCTTCCTCAAAGGACAACAAATGCATCAAATCATAACTAAATGCACTCGAGAAAAGCAATGCTTCAAATAGAAAAATTTCATCTGCTATGTTATTGATCATAGTCCTCACATTGAAAGCAGAAGTTTCCTATGCTCCTGTCTAGTCATTTGGAACTAGTTTGAAAGTCCAAATTGAGGTTCATATACTCAACAAATCAAAGGCTAAATGAGCTGTCTAAAAGCCTAACAGACTGTGATGAACAGGTCAGTTAAGTTATGCCTGCATGATGTGCTGAAGTGGCTTTACTGCTGTACATTTTCCTTTCACTCTTGCCTGGTAATTAGAAAATATTTTATGCCACCTTTAGGAATAGGAAATGTTGCATAAAAGGCACATCCTGGATTTGCATAAATGCATATGGTAATAATATATACTATAATGTTTACATAGTTAGAAACCCCAATTATGCTCTTCTCTGATGAATTTTATGAGTATTAAATTCTTATGATAGCCCTAAAATGTTCTGTTTGTATTGGTTCTTTGCTTTATCCTAAAGTTCTCTATGATGTTCTAATAAGTTATTCAGAACTATTGTGCTGAATTAAATATAATTAAATGAATTAAAATAATATATTTTTCTCTATTCAAATTTGAAGATGTCTTTTCTAGGCTTAGGTAGTTTACTGCTGCATTTTTTCCAAAAAAATCTAGAATGCTTTCTATGACAACTTGCTTTCAGAATAACAATAAATGACATACGATATGCTTTAACTCACTGCAAGCCTACCTTTTCTATCTCCTCCCAATAGCTCATGAAAAAATTTTGTTCTCTTTTTTTCCTAATAAATTTCCCAGAATGCAAACAGAAGGCAGGTTCTTATTCTAGAAAACCCCTTCACAGGTTTAATTCCCAAGTAAAACTTTTGCTGTCCTTGTGAAAATATAAAAGCAAAAGAATGATTAGCAAGACATGTATTCAAGGTCCTATGGTTCCCATTATACTCCACTAGTATTACTTAATTTTTTAGTATAATTTTTTAGGGACCATAAACAAGATAAGGTAGTTCAGATATGTTTGACAAAAAAAAGGAAACAAATATTCTTTTTGGTTTAATAATCTTATTTCAACCTAAGATTTAAAATTGTGACAGTTTTATTAGCAACCAAAATAATTCTTCATTCCTATATGATAAAATATTTTATTATAAAATTAAATGTAAAGTTACATATATATGTGCATATCCATCAATTGGGTGATATGGTAGATCAGAGACACATCTTCAATCCAGAATTTATTGGGACATTATTTACAAGAGTCAAGAAATAGAAATGACTTAAGAGTCCATCAACTGATGAAAAATAAACTGTGAAATTTATATACAGTAGGATACTATCTAACTATGAGAAGGAAAAAGTCATGTAATTAGCAGCAATATAGAGTGAAGATCATCATGCTCAATGAAAATAATCTGACATAGAAATGCAAGTATCCCCTGACATACCATGAGGAATCTAGACTGTTGATCCCACAGGATTTAAGAATAGACTGGATGTAAACAGAGGTTGGATGGGAGGCATGGCAAAAGTGAATTGATAGATACCAAGTTACATGTAGTTAAGAACAAGTTCTGATGTGACATAACAAAGGGGGAGTGGCTGAAATAATAGTACACATGAGATGTTATTAAAAGCTATAATAAGATATTTTGAACATTTCACCATAAAATATGATAAAGGATTGAGTAAATAGACATTTTAACTTCATTTAAATTCTAAAATACATATTAATATGTACCAGAATATCAACTTCTTTAGGGCCATCTGGATGACTCAACAGGTAGAGGCATGTATATGCAAACCTGGTGAACTCAGTTCGATCTTCAGTGTGCCCACATTGGAAAGAGGCAACAGATTTCCAAAAACTCTCTGACCTCTGCATATGTACCATGACTGTTCTCTCTCTCTCTTTCTCGCTCTCTTTCTTTGTATCCCTTACCCTTTCCTCTTCATTTTACCCTTTCCCTCTCTGTCTCTAAAATAAATTACTAAAATATTAAAAATTTATCAACCTATTTAGCATGTATGATTAGGAAAAAAATAAAATGTGTGAGAAAAAATCTCCTAAAAAAATAGTTGTGATGGTACCTATAGCTTAGTTCTGCCAGAGGGATCTCATCTTATGATAAGACATCCCTATTATGAGAATTCTTTTAAATTGAACTAAATTCTTTCTTTTCTTGTAGGTTCCAGTATCTGCTTCTTAAGCTTAACTACCATTTATTTCCTAATAATTTACAAATCAGATTTTAAGCAGTCTGTTTGGAAGATGTGTATGAAAGATATTGGATGCATGTGTACAATTCTCAAGTTAGTTATTCTTAACCAGTCTTGAATCAAATATTCTTGACCCTACTAAAGCATGGTTTTATGTTAAAAAATATATGTATCAACTAGAACCCCATAAATATGCAAAAATCCCTGTTTTTGTATTTCAATTGAAATATACAAGTGCAAAGCTCAGATAAGAAATAAGAAAACCCAATCTTTTTATTATGAAAATGATTATTTTATATTTAAATATGACCATTTATATTACTTCTATTCAGTTTACTCTGTATAATTTTTGTAAACTGTTTAACTATGGTACAGATTGAATTGCTGAAGAAGACAAAGCTAAAATAATTATTTTCTGTCACATCAATTGTGAGTGAATTTTTGCATTGCTTCTTCTAATTTGAAAGTCATCATCCTTTTCTGGGTAGTTACAATAATAAAATGAGTTACGGCCTATAAAAATGCTTAGCCAGCCAGATGAAAAAGTAGCAAAATAAGTTATAGTTACTATTCCTACTTAATAATTTGGGAACTTTAACTGAATTATCCTTTGTATGAAACAGCCAATTTGCATAGCTGTGACCACATATTTCATAGCTACTTTATTTTACAGAAAGCTTAAATTATTTATATAAATGTTGAGAGAGATTCATGCTTGAATAAAGACTTCATTTTAATTTGAAATTTGGTAGTTGATTAATAATCAGTATATCTATATTCAGCTATTTAAATGACAACCAAATGTAATAACTATTTAAATAACTTCTTATTGCCTACAAGGTATCAAGTTCAACTTTGTCAAATGCCGTGTTAA
The DNA here is from genome assembly GCA_023101885.1 of Typhlomys cinereus. Lineage (NCBI taxonomy): Eukaryota > Metazoa > Chordata > Mammalia > Rodentia > Platacanthomyidae > Typhlomys > Typhlomys cinereus. The sequence goes on from JALPQD010000198.1 coordinate 1,376,939, forward strand.
ATACACACAAATGTATATGTACAAATATGTGCACACCACAGATATTTACATTCATATACCAACATTCAGATAAAAATGCCAAACCATTCTAGAAGTAACTGATATTAATGAGTCTGTGTTAGACTCTTCCTAAAAATTTCTTGATCTATCACCAGTTGCACACAGAAGTTTCATTGAACTAAGTTTACTGAGTGCATTTATTTCTGTTATCCACAAATTTTATTATTTTGAGAAAGAAAAGAACATTTCTCTTTGCTTCATGATGGCCAAAATAGATCTGTGATTACATATTCAATATCTAATTTTTAGCAAGATTCTAATTCATGAGATTCCCAGAAAGTTAACTTAAAGGTCCTTTTAAATTTCTCTCACTGTCTGCCCAAACTGCACTTGCATGATCTCTGCACCTTCAGTAATACTTATTTAATTCCATTTTTATTTGTTTTCTTAGGGATCAGCTTTTTAAAGATACCATGACAATTACAGGGACTATATAGCTCTTACTACTCTGTACTATTCAATAACTATTCACTCAAATCACTCATTTGATACAAACTATACAAATTATATTTAATGCTATACATTAAATTTTCCCATTTTGTTTTTTACTGTCTTCTATTTATTTTTTTATTATCCATTGTTCCCTGAGCACAAGCTATCATAAAATACAATAGTGAAGTACAGTGCATACTAGAAAAACTGCGACATTCTGAATCAGATAACTCATCTCAGCTCTTCTGTTCTTTGCTGAAGAAAACTCCATGGTTTTGTTGTTTAATGTCCCTTTAGCTCTTTGTGGAAAAACTTTTACTCTGGGAGGCAAAACTTGTACTCTGGGAAAAGGTGTGAACCTTCTAGAGGTACAACCTAAAGCACCCAGCACTGTCGATGTGACTTTGAAAGGGTTATAGGATCCTACTCTCTTCTTTATCTTTTCCCTGATGTGTATGCGACCATCATAACCTCTACTTTACTGTCCTCACCAAAGGCATTAGCACCTTCCAATCTTGGACTTTGACATTCCATAACTGCAAACTAAGTGAATTTGTCTTTATCCTCTAACTGTGTGTCGGGCACTTCCTTGCAGTAATGTAGACAAAATTATAAAAAACCCAATGAACCTCTAATTTCCACATATGCATTTCAAATATTTCTTCAAACTTTAAATGGCATGATATATGTATCCAAAGGCCTTTGAACTCTGTAAAGCAGGAAACATATGGAGCCTATTTATTATTAGTTTCCTGGTAACTTGACATTCTGCATAGCTTATTTATTCATGTATTCAATTAATGTTCATTATGTGTAAGGCACTCTTGAAGTATTTGTGATAACAAACTAAATCTAAACTGCTACACCAGTGACAACACAGCCTTTGACACCTCAGCTTCACCAATGTCATGTTCACGTAATAGTTTCACCACTGACAACAGGGCTGCACTAGTGACATCCTTTTCACATACATATTATAAAGATACAGGTAAAAAATCATACATTAGCAGTTTATTGGTGCCACAGAGAAAAATAATACAGATTTATCCTTCTCAGACCTACACAATTCTGACATACCAATATGCCCCCACAGAACATACAGAGGAAACCTTTGGGTCTAAAGCTGGATTAGTGAAGGGAAATGCCCTTATCCGTGGGGCAGACTGAAGAGAGGTAACTTGATATATAACACCGATGTGAACCCCACAAGAGTAGACCAGCCAGAGTGAACCCTGGGGTCCATAAAAGCATACAGGCAGGAGGGGCAGGAAGCAGTGGGAGGGATTGATGAAAAGAAGAGAGGAGATGGGAGAGGGGAATGGGGGGAAGCAGGGATGAATACTCAATATGCTTGTAAGAGCAGCAAAAAAAATCAGTGAATAAAATGTTAATCTGTGCCAATTAAGATACTTAAAAAAAACAGAGGTGAATATCAGATTGGGTATTTGAGTTTTTGAATGACAGCAAGTGCTGGTATATTTAACAAAGTTCAGATTGAGTCAACACTGAAAAACCATGTGAAGAAAGAACATTCCTGGAAGCAGAGCCAGTTCAATTCTTTGATATTGTAGCTGATCAGCTGATTAGAAAGAAACAAGAGTGACTGGTGCAAAAGGAACTCGAAGATGTATCAAGAAACAACTGTGAAGGTCCTTCTTAGCCACTACGACGAGGCTGCTTTTCACTCTAAGCAAGATGTTCAGCGATGGCCACCCTAGCCATTTCATACTATGTCATTCTGGATCTAACTCTTCTGCTTTCCTGTTCCAAATTTAAGGACTATTCTGCAAGATCCAGAAATGTGCTCATCTTAAATTTAACTGATTAGTAACCCGAAATTCTCTTTCTTGGGTGATGTGGCATATTCTCAGGTTCTAGGGTTCAGGGTATGAATTTGGTCAGGACATGGTATAAGGCATTGTTCCACTCACCACAGAATCTACAGAAAAGATAAACGACCAAAAGGAAGATGTTTGAAAGGCAGAGTAGGTGCCATCTGTGCTCATTTAGTTCATCCACAGGCAGAATAGGCAAACTTTCTAATATAGCACAGACTTATCATGACAGAAGATACCAGGATGTTCCATAGGCAAAAACACTACCTCTCAGTCCTACTGCCTTGCTCTACTATATTTTCAACTAGTAAATAACCTACAGTCTATGTATTCTGGTTTCTAGTAGCCATGATATCAGGAAAGGCAAGTAGATTGTTAAATATAAAGAGACAGAAAGAGCATCTCTATCTCTAGTAAAATCAAGTCTTTAATCGCTTTAATAAGGTGAATTTCCTCACCAGTACCTCACCTGTTCCCCAGGACAGGACCTCAAACTAAAGATATTTTCCATGAAATAGTACAGTGCAAAAGACAAGTGGTTAATTTATTTTTCTCTATTTCAAAATTTTGCTTGGAGATATATTTTAGCTATTTCCCTCTTACTAAACCTTTAAGGTCATTTTCAGCAATATGATCCAAACTTAAAAGTCAGATGCTATTTTAAAAGCAATCAGAAGACTATGCTTTCTTTAACATTACAGACTTTATAATTTTAATACATGAGAAACTATCTAGCCCCGATTCCCTAACTGATGTAGAAGATCCAGCCAGTGGTGTGCGGAACACTGTGCAGGGCAGTGGAATTAAAAAAAAATGGAGATAACCAGTTGAACATTGACAGATGAATAAGCAAGTATGCAGCATCTGTCCCTCCCCAGGGCTCTTCCAGTGGATGTGATATGACAGTTACTTCCTGATGCTCCTATGACTTTCCTGCTATAATGAACATAAAATTGGAAAATTGTGAGCTTAATAAAATCCCTTCTGTCATCTATGTTATCCGGATTAGTTGTTTATTGCAGCAATATCTCATGATATTAAAATATCTTTGATTTTTCTATTATGTAACTCAGTATAAACTAAAAGACATAGATTTCCACTGTACTTATTATTAGTGGTAATGTGAAAAATTGAGTTTGCATTGCTATCTAAATTTAAAAAAACATCATGCTTTGAACTTGTGCCAATAGAATCCAATTCTTTCAAGATTCCTTTAATTTTTGAGAAGTGCTTCTATTTCTGTTTTTTCTGTACTTCTCCTCTTCTAGGGGCCCATTCCAACAGTATGTTCATCCATGGAATGTTCATCCCATGAAACTCTTATGAGTCAAATCCAATGTTTTTGTCCTGTGTAACAGATCAAAACACACATTCCAAATACTTAAATATTAACCCTAAACCAAAGGGTGAATTAACATGAAAACTACATGCTCTTAAGAAGCTCATTTATCTCATCGACATCAGCATAAGCTGGGGATTTGAAGAATCTCAAAACTGGAGTACACATTTTAGCAAGATTGCTTAAGTGACTGTTGAGGATTTTCTGCACTTTTGGAAGCATTATTTCCCCCTTCTCTGCCTCATCCAGCACACACCCTTGTTCACTCAACACACTCTCACTGTCTGGTCCTTTTGCTCTCGCACTCTAACTTGTGAATCTTCCTCGGTAAACATTTCAATTCTAAATTCTTCCTCATTTTATACATTTTGCTTCATTATTATCCTATAGTTTATAATTTCATTTTAATATATGACAACCATCTGAGAATAGACATTTTAAACAACTTCTAGAACATCAATTTTCCATCCACTTTCTATTCTAATACAGATGTTAAAAGCTAAAGTGGTACTTCAACAATCATTCTAGCAGAATCCTGGAAAGATCTTCTAATTTCTTTTCAGAGTTCTCTGTGGATTGGGTTGTTTCTGGTGTTTGCAATGTAGGTCTTTTCTTACTAACTTCTGAATGAATGATGCTATGGTCAGAAAATACACCATTGTCATATTTTCCAATATTTCCATTCTTTCTCTTCTATTAAGTAATGTGTTATGATCTGATATTTTGGATATCTCATGGAAAAAAACCCTTTAAAAGAATGTGTATGATGTGCTTGAAGCATATAGCATCCTATCAATTTTAATTAAATGACATTTTTAATATTTTTAAACACTTTATTGATTTTTTAATAAGTAATATGGATTGATAGAGGACTGTTAACTTTTCAAATTGTGATTTTTTTCAATTAAATTGATTAACTTTTATCTTGTATTTGGAAATTCTTTCTTTAAAAAGTTTATTCTTCTGTTGTGTACGGGTGGGTGCCTGTTGCAGTACACATGTGGAGATCAGAAAACAACTTGCAGGAATTGATTTTTCCTAAGATCACATGGGAATTGAACTCTGGTCACTAGGTTTGGTGACAAGAGCCTTTTTCCACTGAGAGATGTCATTGACTCCTTCTCTGAAATTTTTATGATGCAAAGCATACAGATCTATCATTAGTAATATTTTTATTCTAACAGACAACATACTGTGATATAAATACAGTCATATTTGCTTTATTATTGATTAATTTCTCAAAGTATGCAAATTCTCAACCTTTCTTGTTAAGATTCTAACTTTTCATTTTATATTCCTTGCAGAATGATTATACATATTGTATTCACTAATCTTGGTTGGAGCTACCTGGGACATTAGTAAATGGGTGTCTGTGAGAACATGTCCAGAGGATTGAGGAAGAAGTAAGATCTGTCCTGCATGATTGTGGCACCATTCCATATATTGGGAAGGCAGGTGGCATAAAAGTAGGGAAAAAAGAAACTCTGCTTGTGCAGGGACGGGGAATCTCAATTTTGAAGCTGAGTTGCACAACATAAAAAGATGTCATCAGCAACAATGGAGTAAACTGAAAGAAAAGTAGAGAAGCCTCTAGAAGTTAGTGACAGGTGATGTGTGCTAAGGGACGGAGAGTGATTTGTCTGCAAAGGTTTGGCCACTGGGGTCCATTACACATGCTCCAGCAGACAAATCTATACCCGCACACTTGCAGGCAGTACTAGTGGGACTCAGTAGATTACAAAAGGAAGAACCTGCGGGTGGGAGAAGAAGAAACACATTGAGTGGGACACTGAGGGGAGTGGGAGGCACAGTGGAGGTAACTATGACACGGTCAAAGAAGAAATAAAAGCATTATTAAAAAGATAAGCCTCCACAGTATCTAGTGCATAGCTAGCATATCTGCTGCTAATGATGGTACTCTACCAGGTAAAATAGTAATTTTGATAAATAAATAGCTAGATATCTAAAGCAGATAGAGTCCTTTCCATTATAATTCTAAAAAGGTGTATGTTTATCTGTTAGAGTTATGATCAAAAAGATCTCTGTAAGAGTAGAAAATTGGTGATGATCTTCAAAGTCCCTCAAGCCTCTGAAATAATTTGATTGTACATGTTCAATATATTGAATTTTGCACATTACAGTATCTTACTGGTCTTTCACATGCTGTAGAAGATATAATTTTATCATCCTAATATTCTAAATCTAAATCTCTCATTTTTGGAGAATTACCTTCAATTTTTTAAATTATTGTGCAAATAATGTTTCATTTGGTACTTTCGTGCATAATCTGTTTTCTTTGCTCCTCCTCCCTTTATCCCTTTCCCCTCTCTCTTCTCCCTCCCTTCTGTCCACAGTAACCCCCTTCTAGTTTCATGTTACCTCCATTACTAACCACTTCCATACACATACTTAAGACCCCCTTTCCCCTCTCATGGATGTCTTTTTAATTTCACCCACATCCCCACATATATAACAAACTATATTAAAACTAAAAATTAGGATCTTTATATAATAGGAGACTTTAATATTTATCTTCCCAATTATGGCTTTTGTAGCATAACATAATTTCCATTCCCATCTATGTTCCTGCCAGTGACATGAGTTTTTTTTCTTTGCGGCTGAATGAAACTCCATTATATACATACACACAATGGAATTTTATTTATGCATTTTTATTTGTGCATTCATGTGCTGATGAACGTGTGGGATAGTTCCACTTTCAAAATATTGTGAATGGTGAAACCTTAAAAATGAATATGCAAAGGATCTCAACACCTGACAGAATGCAGCCTAGAGCAGTAGATAAGCAGTAAAGTGGACAGCAATGGACAGCCATAAAGCAGAGTGCAGCAACTCAGCAAGGCTCACCCACCCACAATCAGGCCAACCTAATCTCTGCCCATCTTAAGATTTTAGGAACCTCACAGAAGAAGGGGCAATGAGATGGCAAGAACCTAAAGATGGGAAAGTTCACCATTACACAAGACATTCCATTCAAGACAGGACTACTGTATCTAGGAACTCACTATAGTGAGACTTGTCTTTACTAGACCTGCATAATGACTGAAATACCAACATGCCCACATAGACTATCTTAGGAATGCAAGAGAGATAAGAGCATACAGTGGAAACCTTAGGAACTAAAGCTGGATGAATGAAGAGAAATGCCCCTATCAGTAGGGTGGCCTGAAGAGAGGCAAATTGGAATGATATAGAGGCTTAAATCCCCACAAGAGTAGACAAGCCAGAGAGAACGGTGCGATCCATAGAAACAGACAAGCAGGAGATGGGAGGGGATGGGAGGGAATGGAATGGATTGATGAAGAGACAGGAGAGAGGGGGGATGGAGGGAAGCAGGGATAAGTATTTAATATGCTCATAAAACTAGAATAATAAAACAGCAATTTAAAAATTGAATGTGCAAGTATCTCTGTAGTGACTTCAGAGTCCTTTGGATACATCCCCAGGACAGGTGTAGCTACCTCATACAGTGATTTTCGTTTCCATATTTAAAAATGTCTGTATACTTATTTCCATGGTGAGGATACCACTTTTTAATCCTCATTCTTATTGCTTTTCTTTTTACTTAGGGGCTGCAAGTGTATGTGGAGAAAAGTAAATTTCAAAAATTTAATTGACAACACACCATAAGAAATAACAAACAGCTACACTATAAAATTAAATACAGAAGAAAATAACTAAGTTGAAACACTGTATCAAGTAAGCAGTGCAGTTTTAATTGCTGAAAATAGCACATCCTATTCTTGATCTGTTTACCCAGACATTCCATTCTCAACTTTGAGTTGCTGTCTTTCGTTGCCTCTTGCCTCAAGAGTAACTCTATTAGGCTGTCATAATCCAGTGAAAGGAAAGCCCAGTCAATGTGACATTATTCTAGTACATCTTATCATACTAGCAGCTTGATTTATTGCTTCATTTTTTCCTATTGCATTTCCTATATCTTATTGCAAAAATAACAAAAATAATATTGTCAATTATTGAGTTTTGTAGTTGCACTTTTGTGTTCCAAAGTTGGTCTTAATGTTACTGTTTTTAAGATCTTATGAAATTTATTTGCTCCTTTGTGCTAGGAGATAAAATGCACATAGGTATGTTTCAAAAGTAACCTTTTGCTGTCTTTCCTTTGTTATTTATCCTTATATTGCATTAGCCTTGGTTTCATCCAGTTGTCTATTTCCTTACTCCATTCACCTTCAATTTCTTATTTTCTTTTTGTTTATTTATTAATTCATGAGAGAGAGAGAGAGAGAGAGAGAGAGAGAGAGAGAGAGAGAGAGAGGGAGAGAGAGAACACATGCATGTTATGGTATATGAGTTGAAGTTAGAAGATAACTTTCAGAAGTTTGGTTCACTCCTACCATATAGGCTTCTGGGGATAAATTTCTATCATTAGGTTTGCAAGCAGGTGCCTTCCCTACTGAACTTACTGGTCCCAAGTCTTTGTTTCCAAAGGTTACATTTCCTAATCATGATAGACGCTACTTTGCTTTCAAGTGGCAGATAAACAGAATTTGCTTTATTTCTACAAAATTTGACTGTGAATTGAGTTTCCATTTTATGAATGGTACTAAGATGAATAGGAAAGCTGCAAAATTATTACATAATCATGAACTTATTCATTTTCTTTGGGCAATAAAATATATTGGAAGCAATTTACACAAGCAAACACAAAGAAGTACTATTTTTGGCATCTAAAGGACCACATCCTTCATGGATTTCTCTACTAAGAGATACTAGAGACATCTATGAAACACCCCAAAAACAATATTTGAAAGTTCGGTGATTCATTTCTGAGGTGCAAGAATTCCCACTTTAATTATATTCCTTTTTCTTAAATACCTATTAGTAGATACAAACAGCATGTTGAATCTCTGCAAGGGCTTAGACTTGCTAAGCGTGAAGAATTGTGGCTATTCTAAGTATTAGACTTAACAGTCTAAGTAGAGACTTTCTTTCAAGTACCTCCCAACACAAATCTCAACTCTCCCATACTAATTCTGGACTCAAGAAGATATCACAGAAGCTGTCTTTTCATGATGCTTCTGTGTGTTTCCAAATATATTCTGCCATACATCTTGGGTGTGACATCTCTCGTTGAATCACATTCCTCTTTGATTGACAGATATTTGATTATTTTCTCAAATCCTAGTTACAAAAAGAAATTGCCACCTTCATTTTGGAAACACAGGACATCCTAATGTATCAATTGCCTCTCACTCAAGACATGAGATGCTAAACAGTCAAACACATAATCATAACCACCAGGGACATCAAAACAGAGAAAGTCAGCTTTAACGAAGTTCTCATAAACATATTACCTCACATGCAGAAAGGAAGTAATTAATGGCATCCAAAAATTTATTGATGAGGAAGAAAATTTCATCTATAATAGTAAGTCGCTGCTATGATAAAATACCTGACAAGAAACAACTGAAGGGTGGAATTTGACTCACAGTTTGTGTCTGCAAAGCCACCAGGGTTCATAAGGTGCCGTGTGAGATGTGAGCTATGAGAACAGTTCTTGGCTGGGGTGGCATGAGTGACACTGTTGATCGCATCACTCCACAGTCAGGAAACAGTCGATGATAAATGCTAGCTCTCAGCTTACTTGCTCTTTCACTCTATATTGATGCCAGAACGTCAACACACATGTCGGTGAAGTCCACATTTCTGGAACCACCCTTGGAGACATGCGCTCAGAGGTATCAGTTCAAGTTGACAATGAAGATTAGCTATTACATTAGTTATAAAAAGAAAGGTGCCAACCGAAAATACGCTCAGAGATTTTAGCCAAAATGAGGAGAGCACATTCTGAAGCTTGATACATTCTTAGGAAAATACACTCAAACACAACTTGAAGTTTGACATTAAAAAGCCCTCACGGCTACTTCTGTAATACAGTTCTGTGGGAAGAGGTTATTCTCCTGACTGCATTTGTTTTAAACTGCTTGGGTTCTAGAATAGGGAGTTCTGTCTGAAAACACAAGTCATTTTTACTATGTATCCAGGGGCGCCACACAGTTCACTGCTAACTACCAGCAGCTTTACACAAAAAAAGCCCGGGCTAAGGGTGCTTTTTACTGCTGCTGAAACCTGGCCAGACATTGAACACTCTCTGTCGAGCAGCAGGAATTCCAAACATTGCTGAAATCGTGCTGTTTTGGAGACCAGGATGACATCCACAAGGTCGACCGAAGCTGCAGCATGAGGGCAGCTAGCTGACCCACTGTGCTCAGAGAGAGCCAGAGCCAACTGACCTGGGAGCTGCTATGAAGACCTGTAAACTCTGCTCATCACTGGCATGTGGGTTTCTTGTGTCATTTAGTAGCGGGGGAGGGAGGGGGCTGAGGGAGTGCCCGGATGTCCAGGAAGCAGAAAACAAAAGAGTTTCAGTGGGACAACAGCAGAAATGATCAAGTAAGGCATTTCTGTTTTAAAAGGAACACCATGACCACAGTTTGACTTTGCTAAAATTCACACCTTCTGAGATTCTCTCTTCTCAGTGGCTGCCCACATTCCTTTTTAATTTTTTTTAATTTTTTATTCTCTTAAATTTCATACATGAATACAGTAAATTTGTATTTTCACACCTTAATCTCCAATCCCATCTCCCTTCTTATTCCCTTTACGAACGTTCTTCCCTGCCAGTCTCCCTCCTATTTTCATGTCTGTTTGTATGTGTGGCCCACTGTGTTTTATCTGGATTGCCTTTGATGCCATGTGACTGAGCGCTTGCTTGAGCATAAATCATATATCAGTTTATATACCACTGAGGAAAGCATCTTTCCCACCCCATTCAACATCGACCCTTAACAGTTCTTGAGATCTTTCCCTTTCCATGGTAAAGGATTGACAGGTCAAATCCCATGCAGGTCTTGTGGAACCAACCTGGCTACAATGAGTTCATGGATGCCCAAGTCCTATCATGTCAAGAAGATAATGTCTGGCCACAGTCCTGTCCCCCTTTTCTGCCATGTTCCCTGGGTTAGGGAAATGTGGTTTAGATGTCTTGTTTAAGTCCAAGCATGCTGCAGTCATTTATATTCTGCACAGTGGCCATTTGTGTTTTTTTCTCTCTCTCTCTTTTTTTTAAATAATCGCCTTCCCTTGCAAAGGACACTTCTGATTGAGTGCTGAGCGTTCTTCCAGTCTATGGATATAATGATACATGTTTAAAAGGCAGTTTGATATTAAGTTCTTATACCTAAACCTTAATAAAGTTTGCACCTTGGGACTATATCATCCTGTTTCATAGGTTCTTGGCCTGGTTTACAGCACCAGAAACATGTTCCCTGCTGAAAAGCAAACCTTAAATATAATTCTATCATTCTTTTCATGACGTTCCATGGTCATGACGTGATCTCAAAAGCACTATAAAGGATTTTTTTTAATCAGGATATCACCTATTTATTAGGAATATAAACATCAGCACATTGGAGACACAATTGGCATGAAATTGGCATGATGAAACATGTTTGTTCCTTTTCTATGTAGACTTTGACATGAGATTTGAAACTCTAACTAATGCTTTTTTTTTCTGTAAATCATACCTTGACTTTCTAAGCTTTAGCACCTTCAGTTACTTAATGCAAACAAAGAACAGACACAAAGTACCTCCTCATATGCAAGTAGTCAATAACCAATAGTTTGAAGTGAATCAATAGTGTTATGGAAACAGAGTTACTGATTCAGCACACTTATTGCTAGATAATGGTATAGTTCAATAAGCATTTGTATAGAAAGAAAGCATGATACATTCAAGAATTATTTTAAAAATTTAGCCAAATACTGCATTTAATTTTCAGCAAGCCCAGATGCCTCCAGTCTGTGTCGATAGGGAATCCTTGTGTGTCCTGCTTTGTATACGTGGGCACAAAATCTGTAGTTCCTAACAAGAGCAGTCACAAAGAATCATGAAGGAACTTCAGAATGGCAATATCTGAAGTGCTCTGATTCTGTTGAGTCAAGGTAAAACTCAATATCAGAATTCTGGACAACAGTCACTGATGCAGCAAAGCAGCTACATCTACCCTTCACTATGCAACATCATCCACTTTTCCTATCCTACTTCATACTTTGTCCATTCCATCCAGTCTCCCTTATACCCACACATCATGGTCCACTGGGTCTCATTTCAGTTTGCTTTCCAACAATTCCAAAGCTTCTCATGGATGAATTAATGAAGAAATTGTTTACCAAGTAAAAATCTAATGACTAAAATGAATAGATTATTAGTCAGGAACTATTCCTAACCAACGTCTGTATGTTATCAGAAGATATGTGAGTTTAAAACATGTATCCCTGTTGAGATCATGGGTTCTTGCACCTGAATCAGGACAGATGTCACTACCTAAAACCATTAGATAATTGTATTATTCAAAATTAAATACCTATGCTACATTTCCAAGATATTTGTGCTTTCTCTTTCCATTTTAATTTCAGGTCTGACATAAAACTTAAATAGCTATGGATTGGTTGGGGAGGCTCTCAGAACCATTTCAGCTTTAGCAAAAACAATGCCTTTAGTGTTTGATATGAAACCTGTGGATACATTGAGAGGCTGAAATACTGACTGTTTAAATGGTAAGGAAAAGCAGGAGTCAAGAATTGGGATGTTAGAGACTCCCTGGCCTCAGGCACCAGCTTAAATGACTTTGAGTTAATTAGGCAACAGCGCCCTGGTTACAGAGGGAATCTACTGAAATTACCTGCTGATTGCATGGGGTCTAGGAGCTTGGCTTAGAAACAGAAAGACCAAATTATGTCAGTATTACTCCAGGCAAGGAGAGCTTTCTGTCCATGATAATAAAGCATAGATCAACATACTGTTTAGAAGCATTCCCTGGTTACATGGATCCCATAGCTGTAAGATATCTTGGAATTCCTCACTTTTCATTCCTATTATTTGCCTTTGTATCAAACAAATGCTTCCCACAGATGCCAGAATCTAAAATCTGTGTCTCTTGGGTCTCTCGTGTCAATTTAACTTCGGGGTCTAAATAATCTCTTTCCAAGACTGAAAAATGAAATAAAAACTGAGGAGATAAAGATAGCTAGCCATCAGGAATTCTGAGCAGGGATATAAGATCTTGTCTTTAAAATTATTTTCAAAAGAAAATCAGACCTGAAGAAAATCCATCATACAGTCTGGTTTTGTGGTAAGCAAATCTTTCAGGACCAAACAGTGACCACATCAGGCTTGTGGGCCCTATTCCAAATGACTCTGCCATTGCAGAGAAAAAGAACAATAAACAGTGAGTTGAAAGATGGCTTTGGCTGTGTTTGGGTAAAATTGTAGCCATAAGCTGCAGACTCCTGGGGTAATGTTCTCTCTTGCCAGAGTGAGCAAGTATCAATATACTGAAGTTTGCCAAAGTACCGAATCAGCTCTTTCCATCTTATCTTCCTGCCCAGAGAGCCATCCGGCCCACCACCCAGGCTTCCTCTATCAACAGCAATTAGATAATCTTTCTAGTCTTGTTTGGGCTTGTCCTTAGTTATCAATTCTTCACAGATGTGCTTAAAGCTTCAGTCTTCAAATTGACATTTATATGGAGCCAGCACATTAGCCACCAATTTTACTAAGTCATGTATTATTTATTTGAAGAATTAGGGTATTTTAGTGTATTTTCTGCAATTAATACACAGATTGGATAAATTATATTTAAAAGTTGATTTTGGTTCATGGGTCTGTTCCAAAGTCAAGCAACCATATCCAGTGAAGGCCTTTCTGGCCGAGAACCAGGGTAAGTCAGAGTATCACACAGCAAGGAATAGGACACAGGAAACATGGATACAAGGGTGTGTCTCTTCTGCTCTCTCTTATAAAGCCACCAGTATTCAGCTATGGAGACTTATTTTGATTTATCCTAGCACTTATTTTGATTTATCTCTGTTGCAGTTTGCCTGCATGGTTGTTGATAAATAACCATCAAACAGCTTAAGAGAGCAAAGGGTTTATTGTCTCTTACGATTATCTGGTTACAGTTCTCAGTCCAGCTTGACAGGAGGATGAGGGAACTGGCCACACCATCTCCACATAATGGCTTAGAGAGGGACGATCTTTACTTGCCAGGCCAGCATGTCTGACCAAGTGTACAGGAGAATGCTGACTCTCTCAACCATCTCTCCATGATTTTTTCCAGGACTCGATCCCACCCACCATAGGCTGGGTCTTCCCCATCAGCTAGATAATCTCCTTCAGGTTTGCTCTAGGCACAACTCAACTACTAATTCTCCACAAATGTGCCCAGAGCTCAAACCGCAACCATCAAGTGCCCAACTATGACAATCTCCCAATGGCCCACCTCTAGCACCATAGTCCACTCTAACTTCTATACTCTTAATACCTCATAATTGGTAGTACATTCTTACTATATGTGATTTGCAGAAGACAAACCAATGCTAAAATCATAGCAATTGGAACTCATTAGTTTGCAAGTCTGCCAGCACCAGTCAAATTTGAGCAAAACTGATTATTTATAAAATTGTCCTAATAAGAAAACCTTTTTAGCCTTCCCTCCACTCGGCCTCCCGGGACGCGCGTGGCGGTCCAGCCGGGCCTCACCGCGCGACCTAGGTAAGCTCGGTCCCCGCCCACCCCCAGATACCCAGGCCGCCCAAGGGACCCAGCTCCTCTCGCCATCAAGCTGGAGCCGCGCGCGCAGGGCCTGGGAGGAGGAGAGGGCACCCCCCTGCACCTGGCTCGCTCCCAGGTCCCCCAGGTAAAATAGCGCCCACCAACGCCCCATCCTTCTTTCTCCCACTCTGCCACCCGGGTATGCGCGGGGTCCAGCCTGGACTCACCTCGACCTAGGTAAGCTCCGTCTCCGCCCACCCCAATAAACCCCAGGCCAAATAATTCAGTTTAGTGAAAAACACAGATATTGAAAGAAGATCTTAAGAGTTAAAACGATAATGCTAAAGTCAAAGTGCAAATCCATGAGAAACAACACTCAAGTAAACAAATCTCCCACTGAAGGAATTAATCCCATAATGTTAGACTCCAACAAAACAAACCCATGGAAAATGGCCAAGAAAGCCTGACCCAGGATAATGACCTTCAAAATATGATCATTACCATGTTCAATACTATGAAAGAGGAAATCCGGGAGGAATTACATAATCAAATCAATCGCTTTGAGGAGGAACACAACAGACACTTGGAGAAGTTGAGAAAAACAGTGCAAGAAACAAAAACTGGCATAGAGCAGTTAAAACAGACTCAAGCAGAGTTTCAAACTGAGCTAAAAGACAAGTTATCTTCAACCCAGAACTCCACAGAGAATCTTATCAGCAGAACTAACAAAGCAGAAAACAGAATTTCAGATCTTGAAGATAAAGTGGGAGTACTAACCAGCTCAATGGAAGAGGTTGTTAAAGCCAAAAAGATACTTGAGAGAAATATCCAAGAGATATGGGATACCCTGAAGAAGCCTGACATGCGTATTCATGGAATACCAGAGCAAGAATCTCAAAATACCACCCCTGAGGAAATTTTTCAAACAATCATCAAGGAAAACTTTCCTCATTTAAAAAAAGAGAGGCCCATCCATATACAAGAGGCATTCCACACCCCAAACAGATATGACCAAAACAGAAGCTCGCCATGGCAAATAATAGTCAAAACACTCCACATTCAAGATAAAGAACTGGTGCTGAGAGCTTCAAGGGAGAAAAAACAAGTCACTTTTAAAGGTAAACCTATTAAAATAAAAAAATGACTTCTCAGTCAAAACAGTAAAAGCAAGAAGAGCTTTGAGAGACATACTTCAAGTATTGAATGAGCAAAAATGTCAACCCAGGCTGATTTACCCTGCAAAACTATCAGTCATGATCGAGGGAGAAAGAAAAATCTTCCAGCACAAAGACAACTTGAAGGGATACATGTCCACCAAACCAGGTCTTCAAAAAATGTTAGAAATGAGGAAAAAAACAGGCATATCCAGGAGAACAGAAGGCAAGTATAACACCATTAAAAGCAAAGCAACATACTTATAAAAACTACTAAACATAATAAATGTCTGGAATTAAAAACAGTTTCTCCATTATAACACTAAATGTTAATGGAACTAACTCACCGATCAAGAGACACAGATTACAAATTTGGATTTAAAATCACAATCCATCAATCTGCTGCCTGCAGGAAACCCATCTCACCACAAAAGATAGGCATGCCCTAAAAATAAAAGGCTGGTCAACAATTCTACAAGCTAATGGAAGCAGAAAACAGGCAGGGGTAGCCATTATGCTATCAGACAAAGTGGACTTCAAACCAAAGAAAATTATAAGAGACACGGATGGATACTACATTTTAGTCACAGGTACAATTCACCAGGAAGACTTCACAATACTGAACATACATGCACCCAATACAGGCCCCTCCACATTCATTAAGAAAACCATACAGCGTCTAAAGCAAGAAATCAACCCCCAAACGATAATTTTTGGGGACTTCAACACCGCCCTCTCAACATGGGATAGATCAACAGGTCAAAAGCTTAACAAAGACACTTTGGACCTTAATCAAACTCTTAAAGAAATGGACCTTACAGATCTCTATTGAACTTTTCACCCACGCACCAAAGAATACACATTTTTCTCAGCAGCACACGGAACTTTCTCCAAAATAGATGACATACTGGGCCACAAAACGAATCTACACATATATAAAAATGTTGAAATTCTAACCTGTGCCCTGTCAGACCACCATGGCCTAAAGCTGGACATCCACAAAACAACAAACAAGAGAAAATACACTAACTCCTGGAAACTTAACAATATGATGCTGAATGAGAACTGGATTTAGGAAGAAATTAAAAAGGAAATTCAAGATTTCCTGAAAGTGAATGATAATGAAAATACAACTTACAAAAATCTCTGGGACACAATGAAAGCTGTTCTAAGAGGTAAGTTCATAGCTCTTAATGCCTACATCAAAAAAATGGAAACATCAGAAATAAACAACTTAACAATGCAGCTTAAAGCTTTAGAGAAACTAGAGCAATCTGATCCCAAAAGGAGTAGAAGAGAGGAGATTAGCAAACTAAGGGGAGAAATATCTGAAATCGAGATTAAGAAAATGATAGAAAAAATCAACCAGTCAAAAAGCTGGTTCTTTGAAAAAATCAATAAGATTGATACACCCCCAGCTAAATTTACCAAAAGCAAGAGAGAGAAAACCCAAATTAACAAAATCAGAAATGAACATGGAGTTATCACTACTGATACCCAGGAAATCCAGAGAATTATAACATCATATTTCAAAAACTTATACTCTGTGAAGTTTGACAACACAAAAGAGATGGATGAATTTCTAAGTAAACACAACTTACCTAAATTGAATCAGGAAGTTGTGAATTATTTAAATAGTCCTGTAACATATAAGGAAATTGAAGAAGTAATCTCAAATCTTCCCACCAAAAAATGTCCTGGACCAGATGGATTCAGCACAGAGTTCCACCAGACATTTAAGGAGTTAATAAAGACAATACTCCTTAAACTGTTCCATCAAATAGCAAAGGAAGGAACACTACCAAATTCTTCTATGAAGCTAATATCGTTTTAGTCCCAAAACCTAATAAAGACTCACTTAAAAAAGAAAACTATAGGCTGATCTCTCTGATGAACACAGACACAAAGATTCTCAACAAAGTCTTAGCCTATCGGATTCAAAAACACATTTAAAAGATCATTCACGCGGACCAAGTAGGCTTCATCCCCGGTACACAAGGTTGGTTCAACATACGCAAATCAATAAATGTAATTCATCATGTAAATCAGTCCAAAGTCCAAGACCACATGATACTCTCGATAGATGCAGAAAAAGCTTTTGACAAGATCCAACAGCCTTTTATGATCAAAACACTAGAGACAGTAGGAATGGAAGGAACCTTTATCAATATAATAAAAGCTGTATACAACAAGCCCACAGCAAGGATTATGCTCAATGGGGAACAATTGGAAGCATTCCCACCTCGATCAGGAACTAGACAAGGCTGTCCACTCTCACCACTTCTATTCAATATTGTACTTGAAGTCTTAGCTGAAGCCTTAAGACAAGAAAGGGACATAAGAGGGATTCAAATCAGCAAGGAAGAAGTCAGGCTATCCCTATTTGCAGATGACATGATCTTATACCTGAGTGATCCCAAAATCTCTACCAGGAATCTCCTGGAACTAATTGAGAAGTTCAGCAGGGCGGCAGGATACAAAATAAATGTGCAAAAATCAGAGGCCTTCCTATATGCCCAGAATGAAAGAAGTGAAAAAGCCTTGAGAGAAAAAATACCATTCTCTATAGCCCCTAAGAAAATGAAATACCTTGGTATAAACCTAACCAAGGAGGTAAAAGATCTTTACAATAAAAACTTTAAAACCCTAAAGAAAGAAATTGTAGAAGACTCCAGAAGGTGGAAAGTCCTCCCTTGTTCCTGGATTGGCAGAATCAACATTGTAAAAATGACCATCCTACCAAAGGCAATATACAAATTCAATGCTATACCAATTACAATCCCAAAGCAATTCTTCAAAGAAGTTGACCAAACAATCTCAAAGTTCATATGGAGGCACAAAAGACCCCGGATAGCAAAGACAATCCTGAGTACCAAAAACACTGCTGGAGGTATTACCATACCAAACCTAAGTCTATACTACAAATCCATAGTTATAAAGACAGCCTGGTACTGGCTCCAAAATAGACATACAGATCAATGGATAAGGATTTTAGACCCAAATATAAGCCCACTAAATTACAGCCATTTGGTCTTTGACAAAGGGGCCCAAAGAATCCAATGGAAAAAGAACAGTATCTTCAACAAATGGTGCTGGCAAAACTGCATCTCCACATGTAGAAGATTAAAGCTTGATCCGTACTTGTCACCATGTACAAGACTTAATTCCAAATGGATCAAGGACCTTGATATCAGGCCAGAGAATATAAAATCCATAGTTGAAAGGATAGGGAACTCCCTTGAGCTGATTGGGCTAGGCCAACATTTCCTAAACAGACATCCAATGGCACAGTCACTGCTACCAACTCTCAACAGTTGGGATCTTGTGAAATTAAAAAGCTTCTGTTCAGATAAAGGGATTGTAACTTGAGCTCAATGGCAACCCACAGAATTGGAGAAAATCTTCACTAACCACACATCTGATAGGACTCTGCTGTCCAGAGTGCACAAAAACTTAGAAAAGTAAACACCAAGGAAACCAATGGCCCAATTAAAAAATGGGCCCTGGAACTCAAAAGAAATTTTACCAGGGATGAAATGAAAATGTCTAACAAATATCTTAAAAAAAATGCTCCACTTCCTTCGCCATCAGGGAAATGCAAATCAAAACTTTCCTGAGATATCATCTCACCCCAATCAGGATGGCAAAAATCCACAATACAAAAAACAACAAATGCTGAAGAGGATGTGGAGAGTGGGGAACTCTCCTACATTGCTGGTGGGAATGCATGCTCATACAGCCACTCTGGCGAGCCATCTGGACATTCTCAAAGAAATTAAAGATTGAAATGCCATATGACCCTGCTATTCCACTTTTGTGTATAACCCCCCATACAGCAGAGGTTCACCTCGATAGCAAAAGCATGACCATGTTCATAGCAGTGCTGTTTGCAATAGCACAGTCATGGAATCAACCCAAATGTCCAACAGTTGACGAGTGGATAAGGAAACAGTGGTACATCTATACAATGGAGTACTACTCAGCCATCAAAAATGATGAATTACTGGAATTTGTCGGGAAATGGATGTCATTAGAAACAATTATATTAAGTGAAGTATCCCAGACCCAGAAAATTAAGTGCCGTATGTACTCCCTAATAGGTGGCTCCTAGTACCAAACCTACTCAGCCCACCTAGGGACACTCAAAGAAAAATCTCTGTAACACCTACACTAATTGCAAGGATTATGAACAGGAGCGATAAGGGTAGGAGGGCCACACCAGAAACAAGGAGAGAGGGGACTATGTTACAGCAGAGAAAATAGGCCTCCATCAAGGACTCACATAAGTAATGAGACATCTGATTAATGACTTTTGTTCCTGATCATTTACTACTGAGGGGGTATGATCTCACCCGAAGAGGAGGGCATATAGCTTGGCAGATAAAAAGTAACCATTTTGCAAATGGGTGATAGACCCCTCCCTCACTGTGGTTTCCCACTTTTATTACATCTACCTTTGAATGTGCTCTTATCACAAGACTCTAGTTTAACAGCTTTTTGTCTCTGGCCAGGGGTGACATACAATGCCCACCAGGATGGAGTGAAGGGCATTGCAGGAGCAGCAAAACTGCAAAAGAAAATCAACAAACCACAATCCAGAACTTCAGAGACTCTATATCAACTACCTAGAACTAGGCCAGACTAATCTCTCCCCATGCAGAAGCTCAGGGACATTAGTGGAAGAGGGGGCGGTAAGAGTGTAAGAGCAAAAGGATGGGAGGAGCAATGATATGTAAGATACTCCATACTAGTTAGGGCTGAAGCAATCATAATTGGACTTTACATGCCCTGCGCAATGTCCAACACACTATTGACCTCACAAAGTCTAGCATTTGCTAAAGGCACCAAGATCCTTGGAGGCAAGGGATTGGCAGCCATGGCAGTGTTCCTATACTTAAGGGGAACACAGGAAAGGGTTCAGGGAAATGCCACTGGGTCCTTGTAAGTCATCGGAGAGGAGGGCCCAGAGGAAAATCAGGCATGCACAAGAAAGGACTCTCTGGGAATTGGGGCGGGAGGCACTGGGGGATGGGAAGGGAGGGGGGAGGGGAAGTGAGAGCAGGGGGTACGGGGGGAGGAGGAGGGAGGGAGGGAACTGGTATACCTATTAAGTTTGTATGAGCTGAAATAATAATAAAATTGTATTAATAAAAAAAGGAAAACCTTTTTACCATTTAGAGTCTTCTTGGCACCTAGGCACGAAACTTCCACAATGATTGACTTGAGCTGGAGCCTCATTATAACAGGTCCCAATCATTGCTGGCCTTAACAGTTCTTTGACCATCTGACTTCTTCATAATGCTGACCAAGTCACCTACGTATTTGCATCCTCTTTCTTTTTTTTTTTTTTAACATTTTTTGTTATTATTACCGCTCATACAAGCTTAATAGGTACACCAGTTCCCTACCTCCCTCCTCCTCCCCCCACCCCTCTGTTCCCCCTCCCCTCCCTCTCCCCTCCTCCCTCCCCATCCCTTAGTGCCTCGCCCCCAAACCCCAGAGAATCCTTTAATGTGCATGCCAGACTCTCCTCTGTGCCCTCCTCTCTGATTGCATCCTCTTTCTTAAAGGCTTTACTCTAAATACGATTCCCCAATTCAACATTCTCCTCCTTTTTAAAAAAATATTTTTATTTTATTTTATGTGTATGTGTGTGGGGGGGGAGGCACTGTGTGTCCCTATGAAGGACCAAGGGTGACTTTGGGAATCAGCTTGAATTGATTCTTTCTCCTTCTTGCTTCCCTTTGGGATTTCCCAGGCTCCACCCACCAGGGCCAGAGAAGTCCAGGCTGTTGCCCTTTCTGCATGGCATTTTTTTTTTTTTGTGGGACCTGGTATCCGAACTTAGAATTTTCTGCCTTCGAGGTAGAGTCTTAACCACTGAGCCATCCCTACAGCCCTTCCTCTCCTTTTTTAAGCATTGGGTAGACTTCAGAGGAATTTCTTCCTAAGCTGTGGAAGAATTGACCTGTAACAAAACAAATACTAATCAAATATAAAAGACAAATTTGGCTGAGATGCATAAAAACATCTGGTGCAACTTAGAAGAGAAAGTCAAGAACTTTCAACTTCCAGGGAGGCCACAATTCTTATTTCTTTTTCTTGTTAAAAGAGGTAATTCATTTTAAACAATTTTAAATTATATTCTTTTAGTGTTTCATACATGAATGCTGTGAATTCGTGTCATGTGCTCCCCTTTTTACCCAGTTTCAATCCCTTTCTTTTTACTACTACATGCACATATATCTCTTTCAAAAAATAGATGATGGACAGAAGCTAGATGACAAAGAAAACTGATAGGCAGAAAGTATACTGTAGACAGATGATATTTATATAGATGTAAAATATATAATATAAATGGCTAGATAGACAATAGGTGGATTGTACATGAAAGTTAAATAAAAGATAAATAGATTTTTAATAGATGATAAATAACTAGGTGATTATAGATAAATAGAGGTAAACAAATGATAGATGAAATATAGATTGATAGCATATAGAGTATATATAGAAAAATAATAAATGGTCAATGATTAATAAGCAGATTGATAATGGAAAGATGTTAGAAATAAACACATTCATAAGCACCTCTGATTCCACTTCATTTTCAGTTCAAATGCCTAAATTTATTGACAATAGACTGCCCCATCAGAAATCCACAGAATGAGAATGTGATCAATTTTAAGTCATTTTTCTAAGGAAAGAATATTTACTGTTACACCACACTAAGTGATCAGAATTTGTGGTTTGTCTTGAATCACTCTTAGATTCTCAGCTTCATTTCTGTGCTCTTCAGCATATATGTATATGTTCATGCATGCACATATGTATGTGTATCCACATAGATGTGTTGCATTAATGTATACATCTCAGTTCAGTCTTTAATATATAATTACAGGCCCACAATATATAAATGACACTGTTCATATATATATATATAATATATATTTGTTTTATATATATATTTGTTATATATATATATTTTATCCAAACAATGATTAGCCTATATTTCATCTAATTCAAGCTCATCTCTTTCCAATTTTTTTTGTTGTTGTTGTCTTTCTCAATTCAAATTATTCCTCAGCTATAGAATTTTGCCATGATGTGATGGTATGTTATAAATGTTCCAATGTACCTACATGAACTAGCATGTTATACACAAAACAAAGTCATCAAAATGAAAGCAATTGCATGTCATCTATATAGCAATTTGGCAATCAGTGAAATATGACTCAAATGTCACAGAAACTTATTAATAATTTAGCATGAATACAATACCAATGCATTTGGAGTGATTATAAATAGGATTTGACCTTTCTCTTGAGTTAATAAGAATTGGTGTATAATGATTAGTTTCCTTCTTCAATGAGTTGTTTTTATGTAACTTTAGTGATTTAAGACAAATTCAGTTTCTTATCAATCAAAGTTTTCCTACTCACTTGCACTTCAGTTCTAGAAAAAAAGGAAGAATCTTCTCTACAATGCACCAATCAATGCTACATTCACAATAAGAATGCACTCTGATTGCACTGGGACTTTTATGCTGTAATATGTTGACCATAGATTTTGCAAGAGAAAACCTGATAAACTTGTTTCTGACTTTAACAACACCATACCTTAGAGCAAGGCACATTTTTCTTTTTGTGTGAGTGCATATGCCCTCTTGCAAGTAGTGCTGTTCAAATCACAGAATAATGCAGATTTTTGCCATCAGTACTTTGCCATAGGGAACAATCAGAAGCATAAAGAAATGTTCTTGATGTCACTTTAGTGTTTGCATCTTATCTTAGTCCTAGATAAGGATTCTAACGCTCATCCCAAATGAACCTATCTGACAACAGTATTTTTAAACCTATAGTTGAATGTCAGATTCTTTGTATGTTACTGATATATTCACGATCAAACACCTTAAAGAGAACAAAAAGTTTTATTCTGTATTAGAATTTTTCAACCATATCTCTTAATCCAGCTTGGCAAGAGGGTTTATACCAACATGAGACATTGAGGGAATTGGCCACACCATGTCCATTTTTGCTGAAAGAAGAGCAATCCTCACTTCTCAGACTCATATGTGCTGAAGAATGCCAACTTCCTCAACCACTGCCTTCCATATTCTCAACCTGCTCAGGGACTAAAGGTCAATTGGCAACTGACACCCATAAGTATGATATATTAACCTCGTTAGCTTCATACAATGACATCACTTTTTAACTATAACTTTTCAATCCTTTTCCCCACAGGGTTTGCATTTATCTCATGATATAAAATGCATTCAACTTTATTAGTTTTCAAAGTTCAAGATAAAGTTCCCATAATGCAATTTAAAAGAATTCAGTAATTAATCCTTCGGTTCCAACATTTTAAAAGTCCAAATTTTCTTAACTGTAAGATACTATTAAATCAAAAAAGTGAAATATTTTAGCATAGAATAAACACTAAAATGGAAGCACTACAAAACAATAAGAAAATATTAATTCAAAACTAAAAGACCAAAATATGGCAAAATAAATATCATATCTGTAGTTCAATGTCCATATTATGTAATTCATTGTGTTGTCAGGGAAACTCAAAGATTTTTGGCAATCCCAGTCCCTCTTTATATCTCAAAGCATTTCTCGGATCCAGATGAAATCTATACTTGCAGCCATCCTAAGTATACATCCATAATCTGACATCTCTGATATTCTGGCTTCCCTTATGCAACCATGCATTTCACCTTCCTTTGCAAGAACTCCAGTCTGCTATTTGGTAACAAGCTTCATCCACTCTCCATGAACCCCCAATCTTGCATCAAAGCCAGTACCACCTGGATGCTGCTGCCAAGCTCCACAGCAATGTTGAAATATAGCTTGACCTACTCATACCACAGTTGTATCAATTCCTGTGCACTGATCCAATCCTGAAAAAAAATTCTGGGCAGACAATTTGTTCAAAGGGAATGAAACTCCCTCAGATTAAGTTTTTCCTCCTAAAGATGTCTGGATTTTCAAATCATGAAATCTCCATATGATAGAATTTATTTCTTCCATCATCCCAATGGAAAGTACTAGGTTTTTCTCCAATGATTTTATTTCTCCAACAGTCACAGCTGTTCTGCTGTCTGCCCTTTCCTCATCTAAACTTTGAGGCTGCCAACACGGCTCTCTTCTACCAGGCAAACCAGTTCATCATCTTAAAATTCATCTTCTCCAAAGTCCTTGTTCCATTCATCACAAATTGGGTCCAAACAATTCACAACTTTCTCAGCATTACTGCTTTCCAAATGGCCCAATAAACTCTGCTGAATGGTTTTTCCAAAAATCTTTAAATGGTCTGAATGGCCTCAAAATTTTTAAACAATTCCAAGTTTTTCTAACAAAACAATTCAAAATCCAAAAAAGCTATAGCCAGATTTACCACCATCATCCTATTCTCTGTACCAATTTCTATATTAGTTTCTCTGCATTTGTCAATTAAACTCATGACCAAAATGGCATAGGTACAGAGACTTTATTTTGACTTATGGTTTTCCAACCATATTTCTTAACCCATCTTTGTTGGAGAACTCATACCAATACCAGGGCCTCCAGAACTTGCTACACACCATATCCATAGCAGAGAGGGCAATCCTCACTTCCCAAATCAGCATGCTCAGGCTTAAATTCAATCACTAATTCTTTACAAATGTACCCAGAACTTGAGACTTTGGTTGTCAAGGTGACAACTGTATCTATGACACTATGGGGGGAATTAATAATTCCAGAAAGTGTTTACGTAATTAAAGATAATGAATTCATGATCACTGCATCTTCAGGCATTGCCCGTGAAACTCTGTGAATAACTACATATCTGAATACACAATGGCATATAGAAATAACTTTAAAAACCACAGAGAGAACTGCGTTTCATCAATGAGCAGTACAATAAAGTTTTTAATGAATATCTGTTTCAATATCTTGTGCATTTTAATGTTTTCTCCTCTCTTTTATTTAAATTTAATAAGGGTGGGTACTCTCTAATAATGATTATCCCACATGACATTAAACTCCCTGGACTTAGCTATAGACCTTGCAAATATTATCTCATTTCCAGGGAATTCTCAGATATCTGATTATCTGATTTCCATTATAAAAGCACTAAGCTTAAGATTTTCTATGGTAAAATACCTTGAAAATGACAATGTAGGAAAATCTTTATCATATATTTCACAGATGCTATCTCCTAAAGTAAATTGCATCTGAAACAGAAAAAGATCTAGAATTTTTTTTTTCATTCAGACATCCTTCTTACTGAAGAATCTTCTGGTCAGATTCCTATATACAAATAAAGCAAGAAGCAAAATATGAGTATGGATGGAAAGAGGGTGCTGAATACAAGAAGCTGTCTCTTTTCTTCCATGTTATAAAACACTATTTTCTTAGTCATCCTCAGTGAATTCCAAGTCATAGGAAGAAGTGGTCTGTCTTTCATCTTCTATTGCTACAATGAATATAAGACTCAAAAATTTATGGGGAAAAGGGGCTTGTTCATCTATATGGGTGTAGGTTGTAGTTATCATCGCAGAAGGAAAGTTACCAGCAGGAGCCAAGGGAATTGGCTACATAATATTCACAGGAACAATTGAGAGAGCAACAAGGACCCAAGCATATATTCCAGCCTGATAAGCTGCCAAATTGTCAATTATTTATCATTTCACCTAATCAGAAAATGGCCCCATATCCATGAATGTGGTGTTCCTACATAAATTAGATAATCTCATACAGGCTTATTAAGACCCAAGCTAGTTTCAATAATTTCTTCTTAAGTGTATCTGAATACTCAGTTCTCAGCTGTCAAGTTGACACTTAAAACTATCTATTCCATAGTTCAACAAAGATTTCATGAGAAAACAGAGAAGGAACAGAAGTGGACTTTGATGGCATTAAGTAAGCATTAAATTATCTTGGAGCTCAGTTTCTTACTTTCGCTATTTTGTGAAAGAATACACTTCTCATTAAGTCAGCTTTAATTTCAGTTTTTATTACTCTAAGCCAAAATCTTAACTAATGAAATTCATTTCTGCACAAATCCAAGTCACTACACATAAGTTTAAATTTGGAAAGGATATAATAGTCTCAAGAGAATAAAACCTTCTTTCACAACAGAAATGGTAAAGTGTTCACAGTAATATCTTACTAATAATTGAATTCTAATTCTTACAAGTAATAATTACATCTTTATTAGCTTTGATTTGATTTAAGGTAATCCCTATAAAAGATTACCTGCAACATATTCTTGCCATACGCTAATAAATAATGTGGATTTTGAGAAATGCACACTCATCTTTCTTACAGAGAGGAAAGGTTTGGTTTCACTTGGTTGCTCATAATCTGCACTAGCTCTTTTGTTGTGAGTAGCCCCTGTTAGTTAATATCCAACTTCCACGTGCCCTATGCATAAAAATGACTGAATGCTGCTCTGAAAGTTCTCAGGAAAATGGCAGTAAATTCTCTAAAGGTCTCTCTGATTGAAAAGATGAAAAAAATCCAAATATTTCATTGGAAGGAGTCATTAGAGATAAATAGGAATTCAGTGGTTTGAATAGAAGAAATATTTCTAGAATTCTCTGGTTTTTTTGGAGCGGGAGCATTAATTATGAGAAATTTTGGCATACATCTTTGCAAACACTGAAATTGTCCATTTACTGATGCTTGGGTTGAGTTCACAAGCTGTTCATTCTATCTTAAGCACAATTCTTATCCACATTAGTTTCCTTATGAATTTGCTTTAAGTTAGGTGTTTGTATTGTTACCTAAAATTTTACTTGTGTACCATGTACAGCATGCTTGTCTGGAGGATATACACTTTGGGGAATTAACAATTGTCTTCTGAATGACGGATGGTCTCATGTGTTTTTTAAACAATATAAAGCAATCATCATTGCTTTTCCACATTCTTTTTTTACAGTATCTATGATATGAACTAAGGAAACAAATATTGCTTCATTCAGGATAACATATTTTGTTCCTTTTTTCAGAAGTTCAATTTTGACTTTCCTATTTACATTATCTACCCACATCCTCTTCCTTTCTCCATCCAGAGATAATTATTAACTTAGGTGAAGGCTTGTTATCTACTCCTTTATATTGGTTCAGAGTAATAAACTAGACTTTTGTTATCATATGTGCCTTGGTCTCTCACTATTTTCTCACTCTGGTAACAAAGATAAGTGTATTTAGCAGATGGTATCTGGCATTCTATGTGATGAACTCAATGTAAGCAACCTCTCCAGTACTTTACCCATAAGAAATAACTCTTATCTACTTGGGCTGAAACCAAATGGGTAAAATTCAACACCTAAAGAAGAGTGTGTCTTAATGACATATTCAAAGGTAAATCTCAGTAATACCTACTGTAATTGAAAGACTATAAACAGGAGGGAAGGGGAAGGAAAATCCCCCCCCCAGAAAAAAAGGAGAGAGGGGATCATGCTTCAGTAGAAAAAATAGTATTGCATGAAGTAGGGAGACATCTGGTGAAGCTCACTCTCACTTCCCTTTCTGGTCACCTGCAACTGAACAGGTTTGATCTCAACAATCAGGGAGGGTATAGGGACTGGCAGATAGATGGTAACCATCCTGAAAATGGGATACTGACCCACCCCACACTGCTGTGTCCTACTCCTATTCCATTACCTTTGAGTCTCCTTTTATATTAATATGTTCATTTAAACAGTCTTTTATTTTTGGTTAGGAGGTGACCTTCAATACCAATCATGATGGAACCAAGGGCCGTTCAGGAAAAGCAAAACTGAAAACAACAAACCACTAATTCAAAACACCAAAGACCCTACATTAATCACCTAGAACAAGACCAGCCAAATCTCTCCCTATCCTAAAGCTCAGGGAACCTTGGAAAAAGAGGGGGGTGGCAAGATTATAAGAGCCTAAAGATGGGAAGAACCAATAATATGCAAGATACTCCATACAAATTAGGACTGTAGCAGCCAGGAATGGACTTTGCCTGATCTGCACAATGGGTGACATGTCAAAGACCTCCTAAGTCTGGGCAGTAGGATCCTTAGAGGCATGGGAATTAAATGGTCATAATAGAATTCTCATGCTAATAGGGAGCCCAAGAAGGGGCTCTAGGCTATGCCGCTAAGTCCTGAACCCTCACTAGAGTGGAGACTTAGAGAGGCACTTAGTGGAGACTTAGAGGGAGGTTTGGTGCCACATAAATAGAAATGCTCCAGGGTATTGGAGGAAGGAAGGGGGAGGCACAGGGAGAGGGGAAGGGAAGGAGAGGGGTGAAACGAAGGAGGAGATGGGAAAAGAATGCAATGGGAGAAGATGGGGCAGGTGGAGGAGGTGGACAAAGGGAGAGGATGTAGATACCTATTGAGCTTGTGTGATTAAGAAAAATATAAAATGTTGGGAGGAAAAAATAAATACTGAAAGCATTCCTTGAAAGAAAGGTGATTTCCATATTATTAGCTTCTTTTTTGAAAATTAAGCACATATGATATTACAGGAAAGTATTGAATAATAATAATAATAATGATAATAATAATAATAATAATAGAAAGGTGGACCCGCACAATGGCTGACATGTCAATGACCCCCCAAAGTCTTGCATGGATCACAGGGGAGAAGTGTCCAGGTAGTAGCACCCTTAGAAGCAAGGGATTAACAGGCATAATAGAGTTCCCATACTAACAGGGAGCCCAAGGAAGGGCTCTGAGTTATGCCACTGAGTCCTTACCCCTCACTAAGGTAGAGAATTCAGAGAGAGGTTTGGCATTGACACAAAAGGATGCTCCAGGGGATGGAAGGGAGGAAGGGGGAGGCACTGGGAGAAGGGGAGAGAGGAAGGGGGTGCGAAGAAAGGGAAAAGGGGGGAGAATACAAGGGGGGACTGGGAAGGGGAGGAGAGAGGGAAAGAATGGGGGTACCTATTAAGCTTGTATGATTGGGAAAGAAAATAAAATGTGGGAGAAAAAATTTTAAAAGAAGAAAAGAAAAAAGAAAAGTGTGTTGGAAAGGGTCTCTTCAATATTAAGCTCATGCCATATCTTCACATTCAACTTTAACCATGTACTATATGCTTTAGAAATAAGCTGATACTAGATGTATTCTGTCCGTCATACAAATTTCATGCCTCATTGCATTTTTCCCAGAACCTAAGGTGAATCAGATGTAGTTTACATGTGGCAACTCTCCCTTGATATTTCTGTTTCTCTGTCTCTTTCTGTCATTGTTTTCTAACAGGATGTTTATCCTTTTTCTGAATATTTCCAGTTTATTTATCACCTATGATACAGGCTTCTAACATCAAAACATACTGTGGGAAATTTCTTAATTTGAATTCAGTTGGACTTTGGTTCATATTCTGTTTCTCCTAGTTGCAAAATATATCAGGAAGATTATATAACCGACATTTGACTTGACTTATCCATTTAAATGGATGCAATGTAGGAAAACCATGTAATCATTATGAACTTTGAAATAATTATTAAATAACTAGTAAATCACTTAACATAGTATCTGAGACTATTTTGACTTAGGGGAAGAGCTATTTTTCAATATTCTTATATAAAACTAAATGCACTTCAATATATCACAATACATAAAACTGGAAATAGTTTTAAATTTTAATATTGCTCAAGAAAGCAGATATTTTAAGGAAATTTTACATTTTTATTGCTACATTAATAAATAAAAACCCTTTCTGCTAAGATGCTATCCTTCCTGAAAAATGTGATCACTGTGGTATAAAAATCAGATGAATTCTTCTTCTTGTATAGGCCCCATTTAAATGCTATCTTCTCTAAGAAGATTTAATGATATCTACTCACCCTCTCAAAATAAAATTGATGCATTTGACTTAAGCCACTGATTGCATTTTATATTTCACTATAATTATCTGCTATTTCATAATCTGCATTGCATTGTAAATTAAGCCTGGCCCTTTGGTACTGATGCACAGGAGCTTGCCAACCTAACACAGAAAATCAAGGAGGTCAAAGAACATTGTGAATAAAGAATCAACATCAAGTCTGGACTGATTGGAAAATTTTTAAGAGACAGTAATGAGGCAAATGGAAAATGTTGTTTATATTCCTTTTGTTTTTTAGCACTTTCTGGATGATATATGATTTGACAAGTTTTCAGCAATGACACAGACAATTGGTGCTAAAAGGGGTTTCCATGCACCCAAGTTTGCACATATTCTCTGTTATAAAGTCTTTATTTCCTACTTTGTGTCCTTTAAAAAGATAATTAATTATAAGATATTGAAACTTTTTTTGCATGTTATAAGTATTGTTGCTACTATGCAATTATAAGCAATTTTGAACAAGTAATATAGTACCTACTAAATGTCTCTAATTTATAAGAATGTAACTCTGGGCCTTACAGTTAGTGAAAGATCATGGCAATAGAAAGACTGTGGACATTAAGAGGCATGAAAATAGTTGATAATCGGCATAAGTAATCTCTAAGACAGAAGGAAAGTATATGGGTAGTAGAAAAGTCCATAGTACAGAGTAGAAGTACCCATTCTTTTTTTTCTTTTTTCTTTTTTCTTTTTTGGCTCTGTATATTTATATATTTATTTATTTGTTATTTCCACTCATACAAACTTAACAGGTACACCGGTCCCCTCCCTCCCTCCAACTTCCCACCACCATATGCCCCCTTTCCCTCCCCCTCCCTCCCCATCCCCCAGAGCCTCCCCCTCCCATCCCCAGAGCATCCTTTAATGTGCATGCCAGACTGTCCTCTGGGTCCTCCTCTCCGATGAGGTGCAAGGACCCAGTGGCATTTCACAGAACGCTTTCCTGTGTTCCGTTTAAGCATAGGAATACTACTGTGGCTCTCAATCCCTTGCCTCCAAGGATCTTAGTTGCTTTAGCAAATGCTAGACTTTGTGGGGTCAATAGTGTGTTGGACATTACGCAGGGCATGCAAAGTCCAATTATGATTGCTTCGGCCCTAACTTGTGTTGAGTATCTTGCATATCATTGCTCCTCCCATCCTTTTCCTCTTACAATCTTACCACCCCCTCTTCTGCAAATTTCCCTGAATTTCTGGATGGGGAGAGATTAGGATGGCCTAGTTCCAGGTGGTTGACATAGAGTCTCTGAAGTTCTGGATTATGGTTTGTTGATTTTTTTCCAGTTTTGCTGCTCCTACAATGCCCTTCACTCCATCATGATGGGTATTGGATGTCACCCCCTGACCAGAGATTAAAAAGCTGTTAAACTAGAAGAGTCTTGTTATAAGAGTATATTCAAAGGTAGATGTAATAAAAGTAGGAAACCACAGTGAGGGAGGGGTCAATCACCCATTCGCAAAATGGTTACTTTTTATCTGCCAGACTATATGCCCTCCCCTTCTGGCGAGATCATACCTCATCAGTAATAAATGATCAGGAAAGAAAATCTGTAAACTTAACCAGATGTCTCGTTACTCACTTGCAGTCCTTGATGGTGGCCTATTTTCTCTGCTGTAACATATTCCCCTCTCTCCTTGTTTCTGGTGTGGCCCTCCTACCCTATCGCTCCTATATATAATCCTTGCAATTACTGTAGATATTACAGGGATTTGTCCTTGAGTGTCTCTAGGTAGGTTTGGTACTAGGAACCACCTATTAGGGAGTACATATGGCACTTAATTTTCTGGGTCTGGGATACTTCACTTAATATAATTGTTTCTAATAACATCCATTTCCCAGAAAATTCCAGTAATTCATCATTTTTGATGGCTGAGTAGTACTCCATTATATAAATGTACCAACTTTTCCTTATCCACTCGTCAACTGTTGGATATTTGGGTTGATTCCATGACTTTGCTATTGCAAACAGCACTGCTATGAACATGGTCGTGTTTGTGCTACCATGGTGTATTTTGCTGTATGTGGGGTTATTCCCAAAAGTGGAATGGCAGGGTCATATGGAATTTCAATTTTTAATTTCTTTAAGAATCTCCAGACAGCTCACCAGAGTGAAGTTTTGATTTGCATTTCCCTGAAGGCTAAGGATGTGGAGCATACTTGTTAGACATTTTAATTTCATCCCTGGTAAAGTTTTTTTTAAGCTCCAGAGCCCATTTTTTTAATTTGGCCATTTGTTTCCTTGGTGTTTAGTTTTCTAAGTTCTTTGTGCACTCTGGAAAATAGAGCTCTATCAGATATGTGGTTAGTGAAGATTTTATCCCATTCTGTGGGTGACCTTTCTGCTTGTGTTACAATCTCTTTATCTGAACAGAAGCTCTTTAATTTCACAAGATCCCATCTGTTGAGAGTTGGTTGCAGTAACTGTGCCATTGGATGTCTATTTAGGAACTGTTGGCCTAGCCCAATCAGCTCGAGGGAGTTCCCTACCCTTTCAAATATGGTTTTTATAGTCTCTGGCCTTATACTGAGGTCCTTGATCCATTTGTAATTAAGTCTTGTACATGGTGACAAGTATGGGTCCAGCTTTAATCTTCTGCATGTGGAGATCCAGTTTTGCCAGCACCATGTGTTGAAGATACTGTTCTTTTTCCATTGGATTTTTTGGGCCCCTTTGTCAAAGACCAAATGGCTATAGTTGTGTGGGCTTATATCTGGGTCTTCAATCCTTATCCATTGATCTGTGTGTCTATTATGGAGCCAGTACCAGGGTGTTTTTATAACTATGGATTTGTAGTACAGACTAAGGTTTGATATGGTGATACCTGCAGCAGTGTTTTTGTTATTCTGGTGTCTTCTGCAATTTCTTTCTTTAGGGTTTTAAAGTTTTCATTGTAAAGGTCTTTTACCTGCTTGGTTAGGTTTATACCAAGGTATTTCATTTTCTTAAGGGCTATAGTGAATGGGATGGTTTCTCTCAAGGCTTTTTCACTTCTTACATTCTGGGCATATAGGAAGGCCACTGATTTTTGTACATTTATTTTGTATCCTGGTACCCTGCTGAACTTCTCAATTAGATCCAGGAGCTTCCTGGTGGAGTTTTGGGGATCACTCAGGTATAAGATCATGTCATCTGGAAATGGGGATAGCTTGACTTATTCCTTGCCAATTTGAATAGCTTTTATGTTCCTTTCTTGTCTTATGGCTTCAGCTAAGACTTCAAGTACAATATTGAATAAAAGTTGTGACAGTGACAGTCTCGTCTAGTTCCTGATTGAAGTGGGAATGCTTCAAGTTTTTCCCCATTGAGTATAATCCTTGCTGCAGGCTTGTTGTATACAGCTTTTATTGTATTGATAAAGGTTCCTTCCATTCCAACTGTCTTTAGGGTTTTGATCATAAAAGGCTGTTGGATCTTGTCAAAAGCTTTTTCTGCATCTATCGAGAGTATCATGTGGTCTTGGACTTTGGACTGGTTTATATGATGAATTATATTTATTGATTTGCGCATGTTGAACCAACCTTGTGTCCTTGGAATAAAGCCTACTTGATACCCATGGATGATATTTTTGATATGTTTTTGAATCCGATTTGCTAAGACTTTGTTGAGAATCTTTGCATCCGTGTTCATAACAGAGATCGGCCTATAGTTTTCTTTTTTAATTGCATCTTTATTAGGTTTTGGGATTAAGATGATGTTAGCTTCATAGAAGGAATGAAAACTTTAAAACCCTAAAGAAAGAAATTGCAGAAGACACCAGAAGGTGGAAAGACCTGCCATGTTCCTGGATTAGCAGAATCAACATCGTGAAAATGACCATCCTACCAAAGGCAATATACAAATTCAACGCTATACCAATTAAAATCCCAAAGCAATTTCTTAAAGAAGTTGACCAAACAATCTCAAAATTCATATGGAGGCACAAAAGACCCCGGATAGCAAAGATAATCCTGAGTAACAAAAACACTGCTGGAGGTATTACCAAACCGAACCTTGTCTATATTACAAATCCATAGTTGTAAAAATAGCCTGGTACTGGCTCCAAAATAGACACACAGATAAATGGATAAGGATTGAAGACCCAGATATAAGCCCACAAAATTACAGCCATTTGGTCTTTGACAAAGGGACCCAAAGAATCCAATGGAAAAAGAACAGCTTCTTCAACAAATGGTGCTGGCAAAACTGGATTTCCACATGCAGAAGATTAAAGCTGGACCCATACTTGTCACCATGTATAAGACTTAATTTCAAATGGATCAAGGACCTTGATATAAGGCCAGAAACTATGAAAACCATGGTTGAAAGGATAGGGAACTCCCTCGAGCTGATTGGGCTAGGCCAACATTTCCTAAACAGACATCCAATGGCACAGTTACTGTTACCAACTCTCAACAGTTGGGATCTTGTGAAATTAAAGAGCTTCTGTTCAGATAAAGAGATTGTAATAGGAGCTCAAAGGCAACCCACAGAATGGGAGAAAATCTTCACTAACCACATATCTGATAGAGCTCTACTGCCCAGAGTGCACAAAGAACTTAGAAAACTAAACATCAAGGAAACCAATGGCCCAATTAAAAAATGGCCCTGGAACTTAAAAGAAACTTTACCAGGGATGAAATTAAAATGTCTAACAAATATCTTCAAAAATGCTCCACTTCTTTAGCCATCAGGGAAATGCAAATCAAAACTTCCCTGAGATATCATCTCACCCAGGTCAGGATGGCAAAAATCCACAGCACAAACAACAACAAATGCTGGAGAGGATGTGGAGAGTGGGGAACTCTCCTACATTGCTGGTGGGAATGCAGGCTCATACAGCCACTCTGGCGAGCCATCTGTACATTCTTAAAGAAATTAAAGATTGAAATGCCATATGACCCTGTGATTCCACTTTTGGGTATAACCCCCCATACAGCAGAGGTTCACCTCGATAGCACAAGCTTGACCATGTTCATAGCAGCACTGTTTACAATAGCAAAGACATAGAATCAACCCAAATGTCCAACAGTTGACGAGTGGATAAGGAATCTGTGGTACATCTATACAATGGAGTACTACTCAGCCATCAAAAATGATGAATTACTGGAATTTGCCAGTAAATGGATGTCATTAGAAACAATTATATTAAGTCAAGTATCCTAGACCCAGAAAATTAAGCGCCATATGTACTCCCTAATAGGTGGCTCCTAATACCAAGCCCACCCAGCCCATCTTGAGACACTCATAGGTAAATCTATGTATTACCTACAGTAATTGCAAGGATTATTTACAGTAGGGATGGGGTTGGAGGGCCACACCAGAAACAAGGAGAGAAGTGACCATGTTACAGTAGAGAAAATAGGCCTTCATCAAGGACTGCAAGAGAGTAATGTGACACCTAGTTAAGTTCACAATTCGTTCCTGATCATATACAACTAAGGTGTATGAACTAACCAGAAGGGGAGGGCATATAGTCCGGCAGATTAAAAAGTAACCATTTTGCAAATGAGTGATTGACCCCTCCCATTGCCTAATGCCATATGACCCTGCGATTCCACTTTTGGGTGTAAGTATTACATCTACCCTTGAGTGTGCTCTTATAGTAAGACTCCAGTTTAACAGCTTTCTGTCTCTGGCCAGGGGGTGACATACAGTGCCCATCACGATGGAGTGAAGGGCATTACAGGAGCAACAAAACTGCAAAAGAAAATCAACAAACCACTATCCAGAACTTCAGAGACTCTATATCAACCACGTAGAACTAGGCCAGACTAATCTCTCCCCATCCTGAAGCTCAGGGACATTTGCGGAAGAGGGGGCGGTAAGAGTGTAAGAGCAAAAGGATGGGAGGAGCAATGATTTGCAAGATACTCCACACAAGTTAGGGCTGAAGCAATCATAATTGGATATGGCATCTCCAGCGCAATGTCCAACACACTATTGACCTCACAAAGTCTAGCATCGGCTAAAGGCACCAAGATCCTTGGAGGCAAGGGATTGACAGCCACAGTAGTGTTCCTATGCTTAAGGGGAACACAGGAAAGGGTTCAGGGAAATGCCACTGGGTCTTTGTACGTCATCAGAGAGGAGGGCCCAGAGGAGAGTCAGGCATGCACCAGAAAGGACTCTGGGAATTGGGGTGGGAGACACGCGGAGATGGGGCGGGAGGGGTGAGGGGCGGGAGAGCAGGGGGTTTGGGGGGAAGAGGAGGGAGGGAGGGAACTGTTGTACCTATTTAGTTTGTATGAGGTGAAATAATAATAAAAAATGTATTAATTAAAAAAAAGCCCAAAAAATACTTGAGTGAAATATCCAGGAGATAT
Organism: Typhlomys cinereus; assembly: GCA_023101885.1. Lineage (NCBI taxonomy): Eukaryota > Metazoa > Chordata > Mammalia > Rodentia > Platacanthomyidae > Typhlomys > Typhlomys cinereus. Next base: position 1,413,518 of record JALPQD010000198.1, read on the forward strand.
GGGACACCCTGAAGTAGCTTAACATGTGTATTCTAGCATTTTTTGAAGACCTGGTTTGGTAGACATGTATCCCTTCAAGTTTTCTTTGTGCTGGAAAACTTTTCTTTCTTCCTTGATCATGATAGACAGTTTTGCCGGTTATATCAGTCTGGGTTGGCATTTTTGGTCATTTAATACTTGAAGTACATCTCTCCAAGCTCTTCTTGCTTTTACTGTTTCCATTGAGTAATCATTTGTTATTTTAATAGATTTACCTTTAAAAGTGACTTGCTTTTTTTCTCTTGAAGCTCTCAGCATCTTTTCTTGTCTTCAATGTGGATTGTTTTGACTATTATTTGCGTGGCAATTTTCTATTTTGGTCATATCTGTTTGGAGTGCAAAATGCCTCTTGTATTTGGATGGGCCTCTCATTCTTTAGTTGAGGGAAGTTTTCATTTATGATAATTTGAAAAATTTCCTCAGGTATGGTATTTTGGGATTCTTGCTCTGGTATTCCATGAATGCACAGTTAGGCTTCTTCAGGGTGTCCCATAATGTCTTGAATGTTCCTCTCAAGTATCTTTTTGGCTTTAACAATCTCTTCCATTGAGCTGGTTCATTCTCCCACTTTGTCTTCAAGATCTGAAATACTATTTTCTGCTTCATTTGTTCTGATGATAAGAATCTCTGTTGAGTTTTGGGTTGAAGATGACTTGTCTTTTAGTTCAATTTTAAACTCTGCCTGAAACTGTTTTAACTGCTCTATGCCTATTTTTGTTTCTTGAACTGTTTTTCTCAACTCCTCTAAGTGCCTGTTGTGTTCCTGTTCAAAGTGGTTGATGTGGTTGTTTAACTCCTCTTGGATTTTCTCTTTCATAGTATTAATCATTACGATGATTAATACTATGAAAGTTGTTATCTTGGGTCTGGGTTTCTTGGCGATTTTCTGTAAATTTGTACTGGTTGGAATCCATCATTATGGGGTTAATTCTTATGGTGGGACATTGGTCTTCTTGGGTTTTGTTTCTCATGGATCTGCACTTTGACTTGGGCATTGTTGTTTTTTTTCTTAGGACCTTTCTTTTACTATGTGTTTTTGACTGAACTGATTTAGTTGGTGTTATTATACTTGGGCAGTTATTACTAGTGCTTGTCTTGGATTGGGTATATTTGTCTTTTGTTATTGTTATTTCCTAGTTGAGGCTATTAGGCTGTTAGTACATTAGTTAAGTCAGGTTAAGTAGACAGGGGGTGAATATTAGTATGATAGTGCACTTTTACGATGTAGTATTTTGGTGATATGTGAGAGTGAATCGTGTACTCCCTGTAGTTGTATATGTTTTTGGGGTGGTTGTATGGAAAAGTTGATCTACAGCGATTAATACTAGAAAGGAACAGTAAGGTGAAAAAAAAGAGGTTTACTTATCTTTGGGCTGGATGTGAAGAATCTCTCCCATGTGATAGGATGATTGTAGAGGGCTTCAGTTGTATTGCCTTTGTCCCTTAGAGTTTTGCTTGAGTTTCCTTTGGACTGTATTGAATTCTGAGTGGCACTGTGTTTTCTGTGGACCACGTGCTTGGGTCCCTGTGGGCGGAGAGGCAGAGGGTCTGATGTTGATGGCAGATTCTTCACCTGGGACCTGGGACTTGGCTTAGTGGCCCACCCAAGCTCCAGGGATGGAGGAATGTGAGCAAGTCCTGTCTGGTTGGGCGGACAGGCAGGCGGTAGGAAGCAAGGTTCTGGAGCCCAGGGCGTGGCCCAGGTAAAAACCGGAGGCAGCCTGGGTGCCGCTGGGACCCAGGGCCACCTGGGGGACTGGGCGGACTCACCTGGGGATGTAGGACTGGGAGCAGCGGCGGGGCGGTGGGGCGGAGTATAGGGTGGGAGCGAGCCAGAAGTACGCATTCTTGTGAACACTGATATAATGTTTTATAAATATGCATGATTATTTCTGAGATGACATTAACAATTCAAGAAAATATTGAAAGGATGACCTTATAAAAGATTTAAAGCTGCCATAGTAGTTGAGTCTATTCAAACACTTTTTTTAGAGGATTCTAGGACGTTTATGAGAAAAATTACTTCTTTCATGTCTTTAAGGTTACTACTTAGCAAATTACTCTTCAGTGACTTCTATGTGCTTTAAACCTATTTACTCTCAAGATATCATACTTATTAATGAATTATGAATGAATTATGAATGAAGAATTATACTTAAATACCTTGTTGCAACAAAGGTATCCAAGAGTCTGTGACTTCAGTTTATCTATTATATTACTTCTAAGCTCCCATTAGAGTTATTTTTCTAATGCCTAGGAATTAAGCATGCCCTTCTCTAATGCAGACATAATTTCCAGTTTGGGAAGGACAGGTGATCAAGTAATTTTCAAACAAGGAAGGACAAAGTTTGGTTTGATTGAAATTATGTCAATACTTACCACCCTTCAGCACACCATCATCTAATGTCACATTAGATGAGAATTTTTCATATACAAACAAAATCAGTATGTCATTGCCCACAACTCCTCCCCGTCCATCTTTACCTTCTCCCACCATCCTTGCCCACAACCCTCCTCTCCTGCCCTCCTGTACCCTCTTCAATCCAGTCATGCTCCTCCCACCCTCTTTTCCTTCTAATGTCATCATCTAATGTCACATTCAAAAGTCTAAAGTTTAAAAGAACCAAATACACAGCAGTGGAAAATATTTTTCATATTTGCTTTTTTAAATTTCATTTGTTGTTTGCAAAAAACTTCGAATGTTCATAATGTTTGGATTTATTACTCTCTGTAGGTCAACTGACATTATCAACAGAAGGGCAATGGAAGTCTTCTCTTGTTCTCAGAATTTACTTATCGCTTTTATCTCCATCCACTGATATTTCAGTATTAGAGAGTAGCTGAACTAGTTATTACTGGGTTCTTTGTTGTTTCTGTGCTTTTTTCCATGGCTAGAAATAAGATATCTAGATTTTTATATATGTAATGGATTGTGAGTTCTACCCATTAATTTATTTTAAATTCCATATTGCAGACTGGCCTCATGTAAAAAAAAATCCCAGTCTCAAAGGTATCAACGTAATTTCTTATTTGCTTCATATTGCAGAACAAAAGAAAATCTCAGAATATCAACATGCCAACACTGCCTCCAGAGACTATCGTTGGAAATAACTTCCATGGTTCCATTTTCCCAGTGGTGACATATACTCAAACAACCATGAGAAACCACTAAGAATATTTATTGCCACAGCGGTATTTTATCACCAACTAGCTATAATTTAGTTCTATTTCTTTCATTTTCTTTCCTAATTTAAAACTTACTTTCAATTTTTACTGCCTCTTTTAAGACAACAATGTTAACATGACTTCGAAATCAAATCTAAATAGCAAGGTACATTTTTTAAAAAGGGCTCCACCTTGAAGAACAGGGTGCACTAAAAGTGCAAGAGCCTAAAAGTAGGGAGAGGTACTTCTGATCAACACATTCCAGCCAAGACAGGGCTGCTATACTCAGGAGCTCACTGCAATAAGAACTTTAGCTACCAAATCTACACATGGCTGACACATTAACACTCCCCCAACGACTAGCAAGGAACTCAGGACAAACAACTGCACTCAGAATATCCCTGGGGCAGGTCCTAGACAAAGGAAGAGAAGTCTCCCAACTTCTGACTTTACCCACTGAAGAGCCACATATACTACAATAGACATCTGACTCCAGTACCAACACAAGCACCCCAAAGGGAGCCCTGTAATCCACACATAGAGAGAAAAGAGGGTGGGAGGAGCATGACTGGATTGAAGAGGGTACAGGAGGGCAGGAGAGGAGGGTTGTGGGCAAGGATGGTGGGAGAAGATGCAGATGGACGGGAGGAGTTGTGGGCAAATAACATACCTGATTTTGTTTGTATATGAAAAATTCTCAATAAAAATGGGCTCCACGGTACATTTACATGTAAGTTACATTATACGTAACTTCATTTTTTAGTTAAGCTTCATCTTTCCTTTGTACTTTAATCAGAAGAAAGCCTCTGTACCTTCATGTCTTAGATAAACTGCAGCAAGCTATGAACACTGCTCTTTGAGGTTTTATTCGCTTACTGTGCCTTCATCTAATATGGATTCAGCATCTGGGAACTTATTTAATTTTTCCTTCCACACTTTCTCCACCAGTTAGAAACACCTAATATTCTATTTCTTTTATTTTTTTCGGTCTTCTCTATTTTTTCTTTCTTTTATTATTATTTCCACTCATACAAACTTAACAGGTATTCCGGTCCCCTCCCTGCGTCCACTTCCCCCCAACCCCCCTTCTCCCTCCTCCCCTCCTGCCTCTATCCCCATCCCCCAGTGCCTCTCCCCCAGTTCCTCAGAGCATCCTTTAGTGTGCATGCCAAACTCTCCTCTGGGTCCTCCTCTCCGATGAGGTGCAAGGACCTAGGGGCATTTCCCAGAACCCTTTCCTGTGTTCCCCTTAAGCTTAGGAACACTACTGCGACTGTCAGTCCCTAGCCTCCAAGGATCCTAATGCCTTTAGTCCATGCTAGACTTTGTGGGGTCAATAATGTGTTGTTATCTCTGGCCAGGGGGTGACATCCAATATTCATCAGGATGGTATCCATCAGGATGGAGCCAAGGGCATTGCAGGAGCAGCAAAATCAAAAAAAAAAAAAAAAAGAAAAATCAACAAACCATAATTCAGAACATCAGAGACTCTATATTAACCACCTGGAACTGGGCCAGCCTAATCTCTCTCCATCCTGAAGCTCGCTCAAGGAAATTTGCAGAAGAGGCGGTAAGATTGTAAGAGCACAAGGATGGGAGGAGTAATGATATGCAAGATACTCCATACAAGTTAGGGCCAAAGCAATCATAATAGGAGTTTGTCTTCTCTATTTTTTGAGGTTGTATTTTTAATTTTTAGTTACAAACGAACTGAGTTAATGTCTTTGTCCTAACCCCTCCATACCTTCTTCCTTGATCTCCCACTCTCCCCATATACATACCCTCCTCTCACTCTCCCCTCCCTTTGTCCATCCTGATCTGTCCCACACTACCCCTCTTGTCCATCTGATTTTGTGTATCACAAGGCTTGCTTCGGGGTGCCTGTGTTGGTAATGGAGGAAGATTTCTGTTGAACTTTATGTGTCTCTTCAGTGGGAAAAGTTATAAATGAGAAGGTTTCTCTTCCTTTGCCTAGAACCTATCCCTGAGATGCTCTCTGAAAGAAGTTGTTTCTTCTAAGTTTTGGCAGAGTCTTTGGGGGAAATGTTGCCAAGTCAGACATTGTGTAGATCTGGTGGTAGAAATTCTCATTGCAATGACCTTCTGAGTATAGCAACCTGTCTCGGCTGGAGCATGTTAGTCAGGAGTGCCTCATCCTATCCTTAGTATCTTAAAATCTTACAGCCTCCTCTTTTATGAGGTTCCATTAGTGTGGGATAAGATTTTGATGGGCTGTATAGAAACACACAGGCAAGAGGGAGAGAAGGAGTGAGATGGATTATGATGAAGGGAGAGGAGGGAAAGAGGTTAGAGTGATATTAAATATGCTTGTGAAACTAGGGAAAAAATTTTAAAATTATTTAAATAAGATTTTGATGGTCTGGTTAGGGTTGAATATTTAAGGTTTGTTAATAATCTGTACTCTGGTCCAATGTGGTTTTCTGCCTCACTAGTCTTCATTTGTTATAGGGCACCTTGATTGAGCTCTAACAGCTTTTCTTATCTAAGGGTTAAAAACGGGAATGTTTAGATAGTGTTATGATATCAATATTTTATAGTTAACACTGGGATATTGATTCCTATCCATTTACTTTCCTTCACTGTTATTTGTATAGATTTTCACTACCAGGCATGATTACCCTGACATTAAGTGGATATGAACCCACTCAGAGAATAATTGCTTTCCCATGGGTCTTGCATAGCTCTTTTGCTCCCATAGATTATTCTTACCGGAGTCATGGTTGATTACAGCGTTCAGTACTGGTTTAGGCCCTCGATCTCTCTTTTTCCCTTGAGGCACTTGCCTCTTCTCCCCCCACTCACTTACCCTTTAAGACCTTTCACTTTATTTACCTTCCCTTATAGCATTTCTTCTATAGTGGACTTATTTTTATAGTTACCCATGTTCCTTTGTCTCCAGTACCTTGGGTTCTTCTTTCCCCTAACCCCCAAGTTATTTTCTTATTCTGTTATAGCAACTATTATAGAAATTTCCCCTTGAGTATATAATTTCGAAGGCTTAGAACTAGGTTCCACCTATAAAGGAGAGCATGCAATCTCTTTTTTATGTGTCTGGGATACTTCACTCAGTATAATTTCTTCCAGATCCACCCATTTAACAGCAAATTTCATTAATTCAATTTTCTTGATAGTTCAATGGTTTTCATTGTGTATAAACACTACATTTTTCATTATCTGTTCTTCTACTATTGGGCATGTATGCATACATATTTTTGTAGTAAGATGAATCATTCTTTAGGAATATTCCCAGGAGTGGTATAGCTGGGTCATATGACATTTCAATTTTTCACTTTTTAAAAATCTGCCATATTGATCTCTAGAACAGTTGTTAAAGTTTGCATTGCACCAGCAATGTATAAGGGGCCCCATCTCCCTGGATCTTCTCCAGTATCTGTTGGTTGTATGTGTTTTGGATTTTAGCCATTCTGACTGGAGTGAGATAATATCTCAGGGTGGTTTTGATTTGCATCTCCCTGATGGCTAGGGAGGTAGACGTATTTTTATGGTATTTGTTAGATAATTTAATTTTGTCCTTGGAAAAGTTATGTTTAAGTTCCAAGGCCTATATTCTAATTGGGGTGTTTACCTCCTTGGTGTTTTATTAGTTCTTTGTCAGATATGTGGTTAGTGAATATTTTCTCCTATTATATAGATTCTCTTTTTGTCTGGTTAACAATATCTTTTGGTGAACAGAAACTCTTTAATTTCATGAAATCACACAAGTTGAGTGTTGATCCTATTTCCTGTGCAATTGGGGTCCTATTTAGAAAATGTTGATCTAGATCAATCAGTTCAAAGGAAATTCCTACTCTTTCTACTGGGGTGACAGGTAGGGGTTCAGTTTCAATCTTCTGTTTATAAATAACTAGTTTTGCCAGCACCATTTGTTGAAGATGCTGTCCTTTATCCAGTAGCTTTTCTGGACTGCGGGGGGTCGGCTCTTGGCCCCAGGGAAGGAGAGAGGTGAGCGGGAGCTTGCCCCTCTGCCTCCCAGGTCTCCGGAGACAGTCAAGCACAGCAGGGAGTTAAGTTAAAGCATGAACTCACTTTATTATATGCAACACAGCAGTTTATAAAGGCAAAAACCGTGAGGTATGAAATGGGTAACCAATCATGTTAAAGGTCAGCGCAGCACACAGGCTTCACAGGCTAGGGTCAGCATTGTGGAACTTTTACGAACCAATCAGGGTTCCCTGTGATGCAAACAGGGTTACACCCTGCACACTAGCTCCCAGCACCATCTTATGCCTGTGTGCTTGCCTCGCCATCTTGCCTGGGCTGGACCAACACTGGACAACTATGCCAAAGATCAGGTGACTGCGGGTATATGAGCTTCTATCTTGGTCTTCAATGCTCACACATTGATCTATATGCCTATTTTGGAGCCAGTACCATGCTGTCTTTATTGCTATGATTTATAGTATACATTAGAATCTGATATGGTGATACTTCCAGCAAAGTTTTTATTACTCAGGATTATTTTTGCTGTCATGGAACATTTGTGCTTCCAGATGAATTTTTGGTCAGACATTAATATTGTGGCTTCTGTTTGTTTCCTTGTTCCATTAGCTTAGATTATTGTGATAGTTAAGCCTGGATGTCAACTTGACACACCCGGTATTAACTAAGCTGGGCTGAGACCACGTCTGGAAAGGATCAACTGAGACTACTTGAAGGATACCCACCCTAGATCCTATCAGGACCTCCAAAGCTCTCAAAGGATCCTCCCAGTACTGCATCATATAAAAAGGAGCCACCAAGGAGAACAGATGCCTTCTTGCAGCTGTGCTAGGAATCGTTCTTCCTTCCGGCCGCCCGGTTCCTTCGACCTTCCAAGACTCCAGGAGTTCTCCAGCCTTCAGCCAGCACCTACTTGACTACCGAACTGAGCAACTAGCTGTTGGCAGCCATCGTTAGAACTACCTCGGCTACTGACAGCCTTCGCTGGACTACCTCGGCCATATCTGTAAGCCAACTCAATAAATTTCCTATATATATATATATATATATATATATATATATATATATATATATATATTCGTTCTGTAAATTCTGACTCTAGAGAACCCTAACTAATACAATTATCATTAACCAGCCTTTTACTCTTAGATTTTGCCTATCTTTCACTAAGAGATTAATTTCTTAAAGGCAGCAGATTGAGGAGTTGTGATTTTTAATCCATGTTTGTAGTCTATGTCTCTTGGTTAGAGAGCTAAGTCCATTGACATTTAGGGTTATAATTGAGAAATGTTTGTTGATTCCTGTCATTCTCTGAGCTTTATGGTATTTATATGTATATTTCTTTGCTTAGTCATTGGCATTATTTTTCCCTTCTATCCTGTTGGGTACATTTGTCTTTTTCATCATAATTGAGTATTTTTTCTAGCATCTTCTGTAGATGCTAGATGGTGGGCATGTAGTCCTTCAGACTATTCTTATGGTGTAAAATTTTTCGTACATCTTCAATCATGACTGATTTAGTTTTTGTGGGTATAGCAGGCTTGGTTGGCTTTTGTGTTAATTCATAACTTGAAGTACATCTCTTCAAACTCTTCTGGCTTTTACTGTTTCCACTGAAAATTAACTGTTATTCTAACATGTTTATCTTTAAGTGTGACTTGATTTTTCTCTTAAAGCTTTCAAAACATTCTCTTCATGCTGTATCTGCAATATTTCGACTATTATTTGCTATGGTGAGTTTCCATTTTGGTCATATCTGATTAGTGTGTGGTATGCCTCTAGTAATTGAATTGGGATTTCTTTCCTTTTAGATGTTGGAAAATTTTCATTTATGATACATGAAAAAATCCCTTTTGTGTGTTTTTGGGTTTCTTGTTTTGGGATTCCATGAATATGCAGGTTCAACTTCTTCAAGGTGTCCCACAGCTCTTGAGTATTTCTTTCAAGTATACATTTTTTAGTTTTTTCAGCCTCTTTAATTGAATGTTTTTTTTCCCTGCTACCTTGTCTTCTAGTTCTGGTATTCTATTTTCTGCTTCATAAGTTCTGTAATGAGACGCTGGAGATTTGACACATTCTTAGCTTGTTTTTTAATTTCAAATTTAATCTCCACATGAAAGTTTTTCAACTGCTCTGTGTTTAGTTTTGTTTCTTCAACTGCCTTTTTCATCTCTTTCAGATGCCTATTATTTTACTGTTCATATTTGCGTATGTCGTTATTGAACTCCTCTAGGAGTGCTTTTTGCATTGCTTTGATCATATTGATAATCAAGCTTTGAAAATAATTATCTTGGTTGTTGATTTCTTGGCTAATATTCAAGAAATTATTCTAGTTGGAATCTATAGTTCTGAATTTTTTTGTAAGAGTTTTTTGTTTTTTGTTTTTTTTTTGGTCCTGGTTTTTATTGTATTTTGTGGATTCATGGTATAACTTTGGCATTTTGTGTTTGGTGTCAGGTTTCTTTCTTTGGTATGTATTTCTTACTCTTCTGAGCCTGATAAAATTATCACACTTGGACAATTGTTGTGGCTAGGGTTAGGTTCAGTCTAGGGTTACTTGCTGCTCTTTTGTAGTTATGATTATTGTTGTGAGTAAGGAGTATAAACCCAGACCTGGCTAAGGAGGTAACAGGGTTTTGGTCTAGTTTTAGCTATGAAGTTTAAGATTGGGTGTCAGGCTTTGTTAGATGAGGTTTGGATTAAGTATCAGAATATCTTCAAGACGATAAACAAGGATCCATATATAGTTGCCATAGGTTTGAATTGAGTGAGATACAGCAGATTTTAGATTGTTAGAGATATAAGAGAGTAAATGACTATGACTCTGAAGGTATGGGTGTATGGGGCTTTGTGTATTCTCAGTAAAAATCTTGAGCTGTGGTGGCTATCAATTGAAGTTAAAAGGAAAATAAAACAGGTTAAACATGTCTTAGAGTTAGGTGTGATGATTCTCTTGTATTGAATGGTGAGATTCTTGAGGTCCTCAGTTGTATAGTTGTATGGTGTTGGTCTGCTGGTCTCCAGCCTATGGTATCTATGGCCTCTATTAAATTCTGGAAAGGTATGTTAACATTAGAAGATGGATGAAGGCTTTGGTTAATAAGATAATGATGGGGCTGGGTGAAGTTAGGTGAGAAATGGAGGCTACTGCTCCATGGGCTTTTGGTGGGGCTGGGAACATGGCCCACAAATGCTCCTTTAAAGAGCTTTTGAACTTTTTAGTGTGGCCATTGTGAAAGCAGGACCAAGGCAGGCCTTTCTTCTATGGAAAAAAAAATTAAGCATGATAAAATAATTTTATGTTTTATTCCATTGATATATTTTGAGCATCCAAAACAAATCTCTTATATAATAGGAACTTAGCACTCATTTGCTAAATTAATCAATCAAATGATATAATTGCAATATACTGGTAGAGCATTTCTTTCTCTCTCTCTCTCTCTCCTCTCTATCATAATGTGGCGATATTAAGATTTATGTGGAGATTCTTAGTCAATTAGGGATATTCTCTCAGAATGCATTGCAGGATCGCAATCTCTCTATGGCTTCCTGCTTACCAATATAGTTCCATCCTCACATACATGTACCCTTTGCCATACACTATGGCGTTGCCAGCCAAACAAAATCTTCCCAGTATCTATTTCATGATGTTTTCAATTTAAAACTTCAAAATTGTCTCCTAAATCAATCCCATTTCATTAGAAACTTTTAAAAAAAATCTGCAGTTGATTTTTGTTTTGAATCTTTCTCATCTGGCACTTTTTCAGATGGCATAAGTAATGCACATTCATCAAACCTGTACACAAGTTTTACTATGCTACAAATCTTTTTATCCATTTATTTCTTATGAATTCTTTATTTTTATCCTTTCAAATAGTCAGGAATATGTAGATGCCACATCTCATTTTTAAGACTTTCTATCCAAGATGATGAAATATTATTCATGAGCCTATTGGCGAGGCAAGTACATTGTTCATGTGTGATGCTGGTTATAGGCCAACTTCTGCCAGAATGGATCTAGAAGGTCATGCGTTTCCTCTCACTTTCAAAGCAGCCCTTGAAGAAAGTTGGTTCTTTGTGCTATTCACTAAAACCCAGCAAGATTCTTGCATTTAAAACTTTATGGCTATGGAAATCAAATAAGCAGCCTTCTGAAGCTATAAAAGATTCAATTACCTCGATGTTCTGCAGGTAACTGTCAGAGATGAACTTGGCCTTAAAAGAAGAATTGTTTGTTTCTTGAGGGATCTTAAAGACTTAGTGGTTATCATGGAATTCCAGAGTCTAGGGAGCAGGAATCTTACAATACTGGTATTAACATTTTCTGTAGGAAAATAAGTTTTAGAGCAGCTCATAATCATTCCTGTAAAACCATCAATTTAAAAAATGCTCTTGGCCACAGAAATATGTTGCATTACCAAACAATAATCCTGAATATAATGATAAAAGCAAATTGCTGTGCCCTGTTCTTTAGAGTGAACAATCTTTTCTCATTCACACTGGCCTGGTACTGGTTGGTTAAGTTTGTATGTTTTTCACATCAAAGACTTATTTTTCTTTTTATAATCATTCTTTTATTTTATACTTGAATATGATACTTTGATACCTTAAATCCATATTCCATTTTCCCTACCTTTCCCATTATACTCCTTCTTCTTTCTTGCCAATCTACCTTTTATTACCTTTTTTAGCAAATGGCCTTTGATGATATGTGTCTGAGCTCATAAAAGGTGACAAATTTCAGAATGAGGATGTGATCAGGAAGTTTAGTTTCACAGTGTATTTCTGCTACTGATTGAGTCACCTGGACAGCCAACTGCTTAAAGATTGCATAACTACCTTCCTAGTTCATAGCAGGTGAACCTTATGAGCAACATCAACATGAAGAAGATACTAAGACCTAAGATATGAACATCCCTGAAAGTGGGACTGTTCCCAAGTAGAAGAATACTTACTAGTCAGTGTACACAATTAGTGTATTGAATCTTTATTATGGTAAGCATGTGAAATGTCTCCCATGGGCTCATTTTGTAAACACTAGATCCCCAGCTTGTGGCCCTACCTTTAGGAGGTTGGGCCTAATTGCAGGAACTAGGTCATTAAGGGTAAGGTTTTGAAAGTCGTATCCACCTGGTTCTGCCTACTGTTCTCTGTTTCTTGTCTGTTGTGAGTAATGAATGGCAAGCCCTGAGCATCTCCTGACTCCATGCCTTCTTCATGAAGACAAAGGAGATTTTTCTTTTTTCTTTGTCATTTGTTTATGTGAAAGTAACTAACATGATACTTAAAGGTGTCTCTTGTATATCTCTTTCTCTCTCTGTCTCTCATTTACAAAAATTAGATGTTATTGCTGGTTGTACTTTGTATTACCCCTTCTCTCTGATAGTCACAAGGACAAATGTTCCTACCTTTTTAAAGAAAGCAAAGAACAAGAAGACAGGAAAAACATACAAATTTAACCAACTAGTACCAGGCCAGTGTGAATGAGAAAAGATTGTTCACTGTAAAGAACAGGGCACAGCAATTTGTTTTTATCACTATATTTGGGATTATTGTTTGGTAATACAACATATTCTTCTCATAGTCCTGGTATACTCATGTGTCCTTTTATAACTGTAACTGTAACTGGAGTGTATTGAAGCTGATTCCACAGGCTGTAGAAACTAGGGGCTGCTGTGCACAGTCCTGAGACCAGTTTGGGTTCTAGGTGCATGTGACATGACTGTATATTTTATGCTGTACTGGTGACTTGGAGGCCAGGAGCTGTCTACTGTCTTTTTCCACAAAGCTTCTCTGATATCCTTCTTAGCCTCACAGCTCTGCTCTCACCTTTGCTTCCATTGTTTCTCTAGCTCCATGATTATAATATCCCTTCCCAAGGATTCTGCTCCTTTTTAGCCTCTTGCTCTTGTTCAAGACATAGTGACATGTCCACAACTTGTGTTTATACATGTACATAATAACAAGTTGTCACAGAAATACATTTTATATTTCAGATGTAATAAAATTTGTTTTCTATTTAGTTACCATGTCTGGTTCTTCTATGTGAAAAGGCGTTAGGAGGAGGAAGTGATAGATGCATAAACATGTAGCACTGCCAGTGCAAAAGCATCACCACTGAAATACAGTCAGAAATACATCCACATATAATAAGCTCAAAATTGAAAAATATCATTCAGTGATAACAACTTAATTTATGATCTTTCTTTAACAAGTGCCTCAAACATAATTCTACTATTCCTATACCTTAGAGCGCTTTGTTAGCTTAATATGAAGAGAAAATTGTTATTTGACTGTCCTTGCTCATGATGAGATTTGAACCTCTCTGAAGTCTAAGGAGAATTAGCTTTTTATCATTCAAAAATTTACTGTCATGTAGACTAATTTGGGGCTCATCAGTTAGCCAAATACAATCATTAATTGCAGAGACATCTTGGCTTCCAAAGGAAGCATATGAAATGTCAGTTTTCTGAGAGAAATATCTCCTTTCTATCGATCTATTTTTGTTTCATTATTTAAAATTTTTTTCTCTCTCTTTTTTAATTTTTATTCAATTGTGCGTGCGTGTGTGTGTGTGTGTGTGTGTGTGTGTGTGTAGAACCACGGGTGAATTCGGAAACCACTATGGACACCACCTCCTCCTTGTTTACTCTGCCCCAGGATTCACAGGCTCCGCCCTACCAGGACCAGAAATGCAGGCCGCCCCCGCTTCCGCCCGGCGTCTATATGTGGGGTCTAGGATCCGAACTCAGGACCTTCCACCTGCAAGGCAGAGGCTTAAGCCCTGAGTCCACCTTTCCAGCCCCTGTTTCATTATTTAAGTGAACCTTTTTTTTTAAAAAAAGAACTTGCTAAAGTTATATGTCAAATTTGAAGAATGTATTCACAAAATGGGCTCTACATTTTAGAGTCATTATGAAAATGCAGATTCCCTATACATTATATAATTTTGGACTGATAAATATTTATGACGGGCATATTTCTCAACTATATGCATGAACATTACTAATACAAGAGTTTCTATGTTAGATGTCAAGGTGAAACTTACATTATTACCCCTGAGATACCAATAGAAAGAACCTATATTTCTCCTGAAGGAATGAAAAGTCAAAGGCTCCATCAAAGACCTGGTAGAGAGAAGAAAACTGAGTCAAAAAGATCAGCTATTAGGATGCTTGCCATGGTCTTTCTCCCAGAAAAAAAATTTCTCTAATTCAACTTGTGACTCCTCAGGGATCCTGAGGATACAGCAATCATCTTTGCATATACTTAGTAGGTGGTAACGATTCAAGAAAACGTGAATTAGAGTTGATATTATTTTTACCACTCATTGACTTATAGGAAATCTAGATTTTAGAGTCTGATTATGAGCAGGTCTGGATTATGTATGTAGACGAAGCAAATTTTTGTTGTGAGTTCCTCTGCTCACTTCATTTATATTACACACACACACACACACACACACACACACACACACACATTGGTTACATACTGTTAACTTCTAAACATTTAGATCATTTTCCAGAAATTTTATGTGCACCTTTCCCTTCAGATCCTCAATGTCCCTAAATATGGGAATCATTCCTTAAGAGGCTACCTTTTATTTTGTGCATTTTGTTTTACTATGTTAAAATTAGCTTTCAAGTTTCATGTAATTATATAAAGAGTGTATTCTAAGGCTTGAAAACAATGAATCATCCAAAATAAACTGTTGGCTGTATAAGAGATTTATTAAGCAGCTCATACAGCAACCAAAGAGGGATTGCCGTACCCTTTTGTAGATAATGTCTCAGTGACAAATGATTGAGTCAGGGTTATAAAGTCAAGCCTGGCAATTTTAGTTGTGTTCATTTTAGCATGGGATGTCACATTTATAAAATTATGATTGGCAAGTATGGGTTGAAGTTCAGCTTCAGAATGGGCCTGCTGGAGAGACTCCATTATCCTTAAGACTCTTGTCACTCACATCTTTTCTTAGAATCTCATTCCTCTCCATCTTTCAGTGTATTCCTGGGATCCAGTTTCTTCATTGTAGCAAGAGCAATAATTGAAATTCTATTTAACCCTTACACAAATGTAAGCACACCCTGAAAGAGAGGACTTCTTCAATGCATCCTTCAAAAGTCTTTGCTTCACACTCACCAAAGTATTTTTTTTTCTTTTTTGCATAATGACTAAACCTCTTCTTGTGGTAAAAGACCTAGGACTGAGACAATCAATACACTCACAACATTGGAGTGTATCCCTATATTGGAGTAGAAGATGTGAAGATAACCAAGGAAGTTTAAATCCTCTTCCAGATTTTCCAGGACTTGATTTGTTTTAGCACTTACAATTCCATGTGTTAGTGTAGGCCATAATCACCCTGTGGAAAAGATTGGTCATCTCACCTGGCCCTGCACCCAACCAGGAAATCATACCGGTGCAGGGACATGGTATAGGCCGAATTAGGACACGCGCCCCTACTACTGTCTTCCACATATGTGGCTGCTCTCTGCTAGTTTAGCTACCATATTTAGAAGTTTAACTGACCTTTCTGCTGATTGGACAATTACGCCCCACCCTTACCCTTCTTATTACCCTGCATTTCTGCAATAAAGTAGTTCCTGCTCAGACAGAACTCCCAGGTGTGTGTGTGGTTATTCTCCCCCTGGCGGCCCTACCTTTCCTGTAGGTCTTGTGGGGGGGTTTCCCTTCACTGCTGCGGACCGCGGTCAAGGGGAGAGCTGAGAAGCCCCACATGTTAGGAAAACATTTGTTATGGAAAACCAAAATACTGGGCAAACTTGGATGTTTTGTCACCATATAATCATCGGCATCAGCATAAAAACCATAAACCCTTAAAACCCATGCTTAGGTCTCATTATCAGCAAGTAATTTAGATAAAGAAATCCATATTTCTATATTTTCTTTTTTTGGAGGGGGAGATTGGCAGAACCTTTAATATCTGAGTCCCATCCTTACACCTCATCAGAGAGGAGGACCGGGAGGGAAGTTTGACATTTACACTAAAGGATGCTCTAGGGATGGGGGGAGGGGACACTGGGAAAAAGGGAGGGAGGGGAAAGGAAGGGGAAAAGGGGGGAGGGAGCAAGGGGATCAGAGGAGTGGTGAAGGGTCGGAGGGGACTGGGGTACCTATTAAGCTTATATGAGTGGAAAAAATAAATAAAATTTTAAAAAAAATTGAGTCCCAAGGGATGTCATTTGGTCACTAGGAAAGTGCCTCTTGCTCTAGTCACCTCTTGGCTATGAGATAAGCAGTGCTGCCCACTCTGTCCTCCCCCCGCCCTCCTGCCCTGTGTCATGTTGGCACAAAGCAAAGAGTTTCTATATTTTCTTTAAAGGTGCAACTCTTCCTTTCGGGAACCAGTAAATTCTTTTCTATAGTAAAATACCAAACTCAAAATGAACTTTGTTCTTTACTTGGTTGATATGTATTTCTAATGGCTTCCAGTCATGTTTTATGGAATGCTATAGTCTAAAAAGATTATTCCTAGGCCTTCTTTAGAGTTAGAGGTATTGTATAGTCACTTCCTAAACCATGAGATTTTAAATCACTTTAGTCATTTATTGATGAAACCCTTAAAACAAAAAGGTTTGTCCCCTTCAATCCTGGAGAATGAAAGGCATAAGTGTAGGGCTTGGGTGAGAGTGAAGGTCTTTGTCCTGGTATTTATAAAACATGTCATTTTATTATTATTCTTTATTTTCTATTCTTTGATAGTTTCATACATGTATACAGTTAATTTAATTCATTTCCACCTATATATCATGACCTTTTTCCTCATTCATTTTCTCACTGAAAACCTTTTCTTTCCAACTAGTCTTTGTGTGTGTGTGTGTGTATGTGTGTGTGTGCGTGTGTGTGTGTATCCCACTGAGCTTCATAAGGGTTTTCTGCATTAGCATGTTCTGGACACTTATTGGAATATTGACAACACTGTGACTGTTGTTTATATCTCAGAACTTAGATATTCTTTCTGGGCTGTTCCGAAAATCTTTAGTAAAGAAGAACTAGATCTCTTCTTCACAAGATTAGCCATTACCATGGATAGAGAAGACAGCTTATGGATACTTCATTTAGAGCAATACACTGTGTTATTTCTTATATTAACAGTAACTTGGTCTACTTCTTCCTTCTTTTCAGTACATACTTTCTACTATTGTCAATGTTCTGTGAGTGTCTCTGATGAACTTATAAAACAATGTGTTTCACAATATCTTTACTGTCTCTTTTCTTTACTGCTTGCCATTCACCGTATCTCAATACTCGATCCTGTGAGTCTTTGAAACTGGTATCCATATAATTAAGAACATTAGTAAAAATGTATCATTAAAAAGCAGAGGTATTTTGCTGTATACTATTCCTGCCACCTGACTAATGACAAGAGTAGTCTATAGAATTCTGAGGACTTCCTATTATAAATGGCTTTTTAGAGCCCTGAGTTATTCTGGAATCTCAGAGACCATACCGTCATTTTCAACAAAGACCTGCTAATCACATGGGCTCACATGTGCAGATACATGGCCTTATCTTCCAGAGATTCAAGACAATTTGAAGTTAATCTGGGAGAGGGAGTACACCAAAAGTGTTGGAAGTATGAAAGCGTTAGGTGTTCCTGGGCTTTCAGTGGAGAATGCCATAGAGATCTCAACAGAGGCAGAATGGTGGGAAGTGTAGAAACAATTTAGAGGTTTTTGGTATACAATGGCTGTGTTGTGGTCAGTGAATATTAATACACTAGCTGCTTATTTTGTGTCACAATTTTTGTCAAAGTTGAGTATCTACTTTTCTTCAAAGCCCAAAATCATAGGACATAAATCCCATTATAGATAGTACGTGCTTCATTTTTCTTCACAGAGTATATGGATGAAGAACATTTTCTGGTCAAGGACTTATTGAGTAGCTTTTGTGGATCACACATGGACAATTATGACCTTTCCGCTCATAAGATTATACATTTTGACAGGTGGCACAGAGCCAATCTCTCCAGATACATAGCACAGACTACTGCCCATTTCTCTCCAAAGATGCACTGCTTTTCATGGTGCTTATTTGCATCTACAAGGTCTGTGTCTAAACAAAATTCAGACTATCAGAAAGGCAGAAAGATTGTGCTATAGACTAAGTGGAAATCTTCAGCAAGAAGCAACGTTCATAGCTGTCTGGCTATCTTCTTTGTGTATTATTTCCCAACATATGCAACTTCAGCTCCAAATACTGATCTTTCAGAAACTACAGGATTCTTTTTTATTTATAATATCTTATTCTTTGACACTTTCATGCATAAATACAATGAGCTTATGTCATCTCCACCCCCTTATTACCAAATCCTATCTACTCCTCCTTCCCAATACATACTTTCTTTTTTGTGTGGCAAGGATAAGAATTCCTTTAAACATAATAAAACTCACTGGCTTCTCTTTCCTATATTATATAGACAACAGTATGTCATGATACTTAACTTAATAAACCTTATGTTTTTTGGGGGAAACAAGACAGATGCAGAAGTTACTGACTCCTTATTTAGCACTGTTGTCTGTGTCCTGGATAAAAACAGTTGGGAACCTTGTCTCCTCTCTCTATCTCTCATTCACAGATACACTTGTACACACACACACACACACACACACACACACACACACACACTCGCTCACTCACTCACCTGTCTTACTTGCTTTTCCTGTTACATAATAAAATATTCTGACACTAACAGCTGATTATGTCACCATTACAATCAGGAAATGATGAGTGCCTGTGTTCAACTCACTTTCTTCTTTTTATATAGTCAGAATCCTGTCTCACCTATCACACACATGAACTACCTACTTACAATATCATTATATATTGTGGTTATTTTGTTATAGTGATAAAGAATCAGAGTGATATGAAGAGGCATCCAAGTGGTATCCAGTTTAGGGCAGGAAATGGGGAGGAGGTGATAAGGAGAAAAATACAGCACTTAAAAGTTTTAGAAACAAAACAGAACTTTTAATTCAACATCTATCATATTTCCACAGCTAACTGGTTTTATCAGAGTATGAACCAAGAATTCCAGAAAGACACTGCACACTTGTATCTTCCCATGTATCTTTCTACAATATTAACACACAGAGATCTATTAGTTGTTACACCCATGTGCCACTGGTGATTCATTTTCAATCTTTATTTCAATGCAAATAATAACAAACATGTCCCAACGATCAAAGATTCCAAAAAGACTTGTATAACCACTTTGCCAATGAAATATGAAGGGAAGTCTGTTGCAAATTCTGGTTATAGTTTTCTTATTCTAGGGAAAAAAGCCTGAAACAATGTTCTACTTCCTTTTCTGGTAGCTTCTCAGCTTGATATTGTTGAAGTCTAAGTACCTTGAGAACTGTACCTCTTATGGAGAAACACTTAGGGGCAAAGCTACAGAGAAAGAAATAAATGATTATATGCTCAATAATCCTTTAACCAAACAAGATGCTTTGTGGCAAACTGCACAGCTCACACATTCAGGAGTGTACCCATTCAGTTCATATCTATTTGTAAGACATGATTCCAGGAAAGGAAAAAGTATATTTAATCTAAATCCATTATGATTTGTCATCAAAAATAAAAACAGTTTTGAACTTGTGTGGCTTCTTTTTGCTTTGTTTAGGATGTTTTGCATCTCATTTTACAAAACACATTTCTATGAAATCAAACAGAAAACACAAGTCTCTTTTACAGGCAGTGTATCTGAAACAGAGTTTTCTGAGTGTCTGTTTCAAAACATAGTTAAGTATTAGAAGTGTACTGTGCTGATCAGGTTCAAGGCAAAAAGAATTTAGTATCACATCAATGAACTATCACATTTGAACAGCGTAGAAGTTGACTTTTGATGAGTGAGGACAATAAGAATTATTTAGAACTGACAAGATTTAGTATGATCAAATAGTCTATATCCATTAAAAGAAATCTTATTGAAAACTGGAGGCATAAAGAAGCAAGGAGGCAAGATTATAAAATAAGGAACAGAGACATAGGGCAATATGATATAATTAATAAATTGACTTTGGAATTGAGTGTGTTATGGAAACATATATCAAAGTGTAAAAAGATAAATAGTAAGAGTGATTACTTCTAAATAGATAATGGAGAATACTAATTTCTGTTTTACCTTTCTGTGCATGTCTTCAAGTATTCTGTATTAAAATAATTAATAGATTACACACTTATTTATTATTTATTTTGTGTGTGTGTGTGTGTGTGTGTGTGTGTGTGCCAGAAGGTATTAAATGTATGCTCCTGTGGCTGTCTAGGGCTGACTTGGAAAACATCCTAGTTTGCTCTACCTCCTTATTGCCTTGCTCCAGTCTACAACTGACTTTTAAGATATAAATGGGTAACATAATGAAGCAAGATTATTATTGCCATATTTGTCAGTTCAATATCTTTATACCATCTTTGTTTATTAACCTTCTAATATAGCTACCATTCTTCAGAGAGCTTCTAAAACAACGAAACTAAATCCTCGCTTTTTCCAGAACAATATTAAGTGAAGGCTTTTCCTGGTGTCTCTGCTTTCTCATAGTTCATTAGGCTTGTCAAAGATTTCAAGCTGTTATTTAAGCAGAATATGTTTACTACCTAGGCAACCTCTATGGCTCTCCTTTAGGAAAGGGCATGAGAAATGATTTATCTGCAAACAACTTCCTAGGATATAATGATTTTCCTCTGTCTTTAAATTTCTACTATTGAAAACAAAATAAGGCCTGGGGTAATGGCTCAATAGTAGGTCACTTTCCTGACACTCCAGGAGTCACCAGCTCAATTCCCATTGCTACCAAAAGACAGTTAAACTGAAGGAAAGAAAGAAAGAAAATTACATTTACAGAAAAAAATTAAAAACAGAAAAATAATAAATAGTAATGAAAAATGAAAAAAGGCAACAATTAAATCTCATTCTCAGAGTGTCATTAGCAATTTCAAAATTTCAAGCTTTAAAAGCATCAAAAAACATATATTTTCTAGTAAAGGTCAAAAATAAAAAAGATAGATAATGTAATGCAAAATACGCATGTTCAATAACTACTATGTGTGGCCTTCATCTTCATAATACATTTAGTTGAGCTACTACTTTCTACCCTGTGCATGGCCTTCACATGTGTTATTCTTATCGATTACTTTAATTTAGAGTGAGAAAATGGATGCTGTTTTCTTCATTTTATGTGCAAGAAAAACTTAAGGAGAAACAAAAATCAATAGAAAGGTGTCAGTTTGCACAAAGAAAACCAAGTCTTTACACCAAGACACGAGCTGTCAGATGTCAAAGCTACTCCATGTAAACAATGATTTTTTTAACTTTATTCATTCATATAGTGTGTGTGTATGTGTGTGTGTGTGTGTGTGTATCAGAGGGCACATGCGTCCCTGTGGAGGACTAAGGGTAACTTTGGGAATCACCCTGGGTTGCTTCTACTTCTTCTTGCTTCACTGTGGGATTTCCTAGGTTCTGCCCACCAAGACTAGAAATGCAGGCTGCTGCCATTTCCACCTGCTGTTTTTACGTGGGATCTGTGATCCAAACTCAGGACCTTCTGCTTGCCGGGCAGAGTCAACCCCTGAACCATCTCCCCGGCCCAACAATAGTTTTAAAATTTATATATTTTTCTTATATAGGTATAAATTCATTCTTAAATTTAATGAAATACTTGCCCATTCAGATAGTAATATTAATTCATTGAAGAAATTGGCAGGGATGCACTTGTCAGAATGTAACCTATTCTTGCTACTGTTAACTAGAACCTATAGGTAGGAAAACCGTTCACCAAACTGCTCTGTAAATAACTACTGTATTTTAGATTTAAAGAGCACTTAGAACTCAGCCTTCTATGTGTGTGTGTGTGTGTGATCTTCTATGACAAACGTAGAGAATCAGCACCTTGACAGGATAAAACAAAGCCGGTAGAAGAGCAGTGAAATAAATATCAGTTATAATGCAAAATACTGGCAACCCAGCAATGCTCATCCAGAATCAAACCAACTTAATCTTTTGCCATCCTAAAGCTTAGGGAACCTCAAGGAACAGAGGGCAGTAAGATTGTAAAAATCTAAAGCTAGGAAGGTCCACCATTGGACACCACATTCCATTCAAGGCAGGACTGATGCATCCAAGATTTCACTGCAGTTAGACTTGTCCTTACCAGACCTACATAATGATTGACATACCAACATGGTACCATAGACTATAGAGGAACTCAAGAGAGATAAGAAGAATACATAGTGGAAACCTTAGGGACTAGAGCTGTATGAGTGAAGAGGAATGCTCCTATCAGTGGGGTGGCCCAAGGAGGGTCAACTCGGTATGCTACAGGGGCCTGACCCCCAACAAGAGTAGACAAATGAGAGAGAACCCTGAGGTTCATAGAAGGAGCTAGGCAGGAGGATGGGAAGGAGTGGAACCAATTAATGAAGGGAAAGAAGGGGGATGGGAGGGAGGAGAAATAGAAGGAAGCAGGGATTAGTACTCTATATGCTTGTAAAACTAAAAATAAATAAATAAAATAATAAAAACAGAAATTGGCAGGGCTGTATGTAAGCATTTAGATTGAGAACTTCAATGTCATAGCATTCTAATACAGTAAATGATTGTGTGTTGACAGGAAGCATCTCTACATTAAATTGAATGATGTTTCCTAGTTTGTTCTTTGTTGTTGTTGTTCCTGGAAATTTTATGGACTTAAAGGATAATAGGATGAGGTTTATTTTACAGCATTTAAGGTGAAAATTTCAGAGTTATGAGGAAGTTAAGGAAAGAAATGATACAAATGAGACATGCATAAACAGTTATTCACTCAATAGCTCTTACGCTTTTAATGAAATAACAATGGCAAATATACATGCAGTGTCTTGAAAGGGAAATAAAAGTGAAATCATGAAATTAAGAAGTCCAATGTTGGGAAACTCCCTAAATCTACAAAAGATGGAACCATCTAGCTGCTCCTTTCACCCAGACCACAAGCCATCAGATGGTTCTTTGTCCAAAGCTACTAGGTAAGAGAAATGATGATGGTTAGGAATGTCAGGAATTGCTAGCCATGTATTTAAGCTGGTTGGGCAGGTCATAGATAGCTGGAACCAGGTTTTGGGTATCTGTTACTGTGCATCTTATGAAAACTATTATAAACTACCCTGCCTGTTCTGTTCCTATGTGTTAACGACTATATAAATACACTTTGTCTAAGAAGATGCTATCATGCTTTGGGATTGAGTCCCACGCAAATGACTAGCCAAATTAACCCTCTTCTTATTTACCTCACAAAGGCAGTTTAATCTCTCATTCTGGGAAAAAGGCTTGTTCTCAGTATTGGGGAGACATATACCTTAGAAAAACTCAGGTTTAAAATTGCCATGGAAAGTCAAACTTTTGTTGAAATTTCATACCTATTGTCAAAACATATAGGATCCTACAAATACACATCATCTCCAGCATCTATAGCCCTTTCCATGGCTCTAGGAATGCAAACTTCAATCCTCTATTTGTGTGGCAGATATTTCAACCTTTGATCTCCCCCTGCCTTAAAGTTTTTTCTATTCTATATTGAGTTATAAGCAATTTTAAAAACTTGCTATCCATAAAACAATCTGACTTAGAAGGAAGATTTCCTAACCCAACCACCAGAAAAAAACCCAAAATTAATTGAAATACAAACTTCCTTAAAATGTGTTTACCTCATGACATTCTGTAATATAAAGACAGAATTCAGCATGACTGTTCATGTACATGATACCACAAATTTCCACATGAACACTGAAATAAACATGAAATAAAGAGCCTTCTTCTGTATTTTTTTCAGTTTAATTTTGTGTAAGTTCATTTATTAATTGAAAATAATTAAAGATTTATATGACAATTCCACTGATTATCCACTAAGATTTTAAATATGTTCTTATCTTTGGGAACTGCCAAATCAAACACAAGACTAAGTGAATGATCCCCTTCCTTTTTTTATAAAGATATTTAAAAGAGTTGCACTAGATTGAAAAATAATGAAAATAAAAGTCCTAGGGGAAGATTTAATATTTACATCACAAATGATGCAAATTCACATAACTCAGATACTCTTGGCAGTTGTGATCAGTGGTGATTTTCAAACATAGGTTAAGCATCATGTGTGGTATTTTCATCTTTTGAAAGAGGACATAAAGGAGAATATGGGATTGTATAAAGTTTGATTGATCAACAAGTGCAATATTTTTGTTAGGAATAATTTCTGTTGTTCTGTGGCTTATCAAGATGAATATAATTAACAATGATGTTTTGTATATCGCAAAATTCAGAAGAGATAATTTTGAATGTGTTTTTTATAAGTAAATGATAATTAGAATTCCCTCAGACATATGTCAGATTATCTTCAAGAGGCACAAGTTTCAATCACATTGTCAGCCCTGGAATCTATGCATACAGATGGGTATTGTCAACCATGATTTCTTTCTGTCTTAGAACTTTTTCAGCAAAGCAGAAGCAATAGTTACCCATAGTAAAATAATATAATAATTTGTTATGGAGGAAACAATATTCCTTAAGCATCACTCCAAACACTGTTTATTAAGAAACAGAGAAGATTCACATCTCTGAATCTGAACCATACACAGAGTTTCAAAGAACCTGTCCTGACCCTGGTTTCAAGAACTTCAAATTCCTCAGATAAAATATATAACTTCTGTCCGTTTCAAATGCCTCACATCCAAATGTTAATCTCTCAGAGCCCAAGGTGGTTTTGTAAAATCCATATCATGAATCCTTGCAGTTGGACAGCTGTGAAAGCTGTTATTTTGTCTGTGTATAAACTAGAGGGGACAACTGATTTCAGGACAAGCAGATGGGATTTCCTCTATGTTCCATTACATAAGTAGAGGTTCTGCTGAGTAGGAGTCATTTATATTAGGTGGATCACAGACACCAGTTCAAGAACTGACCACTTGCTTCTGCTTGCTTCTCACTACCCTACTCCAGCACTGACGTCCAGAAGCTCTGCATCAGATGAAAACGTCTTGCTTTTCAGAGGCACAGTCTAAAAATTTTCACCATTGTGAAATAAATGAAACCTTTAATCAAAAAAGCTAAAGAGCGGTTAACACCCTTTGTGGAGGAAACCACAAACCGGACTCTCTCCCTATTCTCTCTGTTCAAGACCCTGACCCAGCATTCCAAATATAATCATCATCAAAGCTTCTGCAATTTGAACCATTGCCTCAAGCACAGTAGAATACATCTTTTTCCTGAAAGGGGACTTCAATATTTGCAGTTTTGGAAGTGAAACTGTTGAAATAGTGTCATTTAAAAGTTGTGGACTTTTTAAAAGGCAAAATTTTGAAAGCTGAAAATAACCAGAAAATGAATTGTTTGGCACTTGTACTCTGGACTTTGTTTACTGGCCACCCTTTCTAAAACCAAAACTTTTTTTTGTATAACATTATAAAACTCTTTTCATTATGACTTTTAAAATTGCTTTCTTGTGCATTGAGCTTTCTAATGCTCGGGGGGAGTAAAGCAATGATTCTTTCCAAAAAAAGATGTTTCCTAAGAATGAAAAAGAAGCTGCATCTTCCCCTGAGGGTATGGAAATAAGGTAGACTTTTTATATTTGTATTTATTTGAGAGAAAGACAGGGAGAAAAGAGAGTGAGCAAGAACGAGAAGTAGGTGTGTGTGTGCACATGCATGTGTGTGTGTGTGTGTGTGTGTGTGTGTGTGTGCCATGACATAAATGTGAAGTTCATTAAAAGGAAATTTTTATTTATTTATTTATTTTTTATTTATCTATCTACTTATTACTTATGTGTCTGTGTGTATGTGCGTGCTTGTCTGTGTGTGTCTGTCTGCGTGTATCAGAGGGTACTATATGTGCCTCTGAAGGCTTAGGGGTGACTTCAGTAATGACCCTGGCTTGCTCTGTTTCCTCTTTGCTTTGCTCTGGAGTTTCCCAGGCTCTGCCTTCCAGGGTCAGAAGTACAGGCCATCACCATTTTCCTTCTGGCACTGGATCCAAACTCAGGAACTTCCACTTGTGAGACAGAGGCTTAACCCCTGAGCCAACTCTCTGGCTCCTAAAGGATAACTTTTCACAGTCAGTTTTCTCTTCCCACCATGTGGGCTCCTGCAATTGAACTCAGGTTTCTATATTTACAAAGAAATGTCTTTAAATGCTAAGCCTTCAACTTGGCCCAGAACCCTTAATATACTGTCAACATATATTAACAATATACTGTCTCAGGAACTGATAGAACTCTACTTAGTGGGAGAACTGCTTCAGATAAAGAAAAAAAATATAGATGACAAAACCTAATTTTTCTCCTCTGGTATGTTTTCTGACTGAGTTAGCCAAAAAACTAAGATAATTGTCTAAGTTCAGCAGATACTAGTGGCCGGACCTATATTTGAACCTAAAATATTCATTCCAAAATACACGTTTCTTCTGTCACAATGCTTCATTCGCAAAACCAATAATCCCACAGATAGGATTGTCATTTCTTCTTCTACCAATGAACCCTTCCTCAGAGTCTGTAGGATTGTAAAGATGAGTATAACATAGTCAAGGACTGGATCCTAAAGTTTTATGCTCGAGTAGAAATCATAATATGATAATTGGAAAATATCATGGCATTACATATATATGTAGATATTCATACATATTTTATGTTTCTTAAGCCAGCACATTAGGCATTCACAAACTAGATTAAGCTAAGAAACCACTGAAGCAGATATTTATTGTAAACAACAAATACTTTGACCAAAATTTATTCAAATTCTGTTATTTTCTTTTGTGTTTAGAGTAATTTATTATTACTTTGTGTATATATCATACATGAGAATAGTTTTTATAATATTTTCACACCTTAATTTCTAATATTCCCTTTCTTTTACATGTCTTCTTCTCCTCTGCTAGAATCCCTCCTATTTACAAGTCTTTCCATATCTATAGCCCACTGAGTTCCATCTAGCTTGTCTTTGATGTCATGTGACTAATACTTGGTAGAGAATGAATCTTATATCAGTGGGTTCACCACAGAGGAAAGCATCTTGCGTTTCCTTCCATCAGCATTAATTTTTATAGAACATTGATCCTTGGGGTAGGAGTGGGGGTGACTTAGATGTCCTGTTCAGGGCTGAGAAATCCAGTTACTATTTTCTACATTTAGCCTAATTGTGATTTTCCGTGATAAACACCTTCCATTTTAGCAGGAAACTTCTAAATTGAGTGCTGAGTATTCCTCCAATCTATAGGAATAATAACAGTTGTTCAAAAGACAGTTTGATACAGTGTCTTTATAGCTAAAAAATCATAGCTTGCTCTCTTTCTAGGACCTATGTTCTAATTCTTGCCCCCTTGCCATTTATACTACTATTACCTCGTGCTCAAATGATTATTATTATAGCTTGCAGTTTTCACAGATTGATGAGATTGTTGATTGTTTTACTCACTCAGAAGCTTGCATAGTACTGTGAAAGCTGTCCAGCAAAGAGTAAGCTCCCAAACCAGTTCCAGCTGGATTTTTTGTCTGTGTCCTGTGATCTATGTGCATTATTCTACAATAATAGAATTTTAATGTCAGTTTCGCGGGGGAGGGGCCAACCAAAGACAATGGCAAAAGCCTGTATTTGGGAAGACTTTGAGGCCTCTCTGACCAACACCTTATCAGGAGGTATCATATACCTGTTATTTCTAGTGTTGTTTTATTACCTCTGGGTTACAGATGAAACATCCCAGGACATATTTTTCCCTGCTCTTCCTCTCTCTCTGTGCTCCTCTGTAAGGGAATGTTCATTCTTGTTCCTTTAAAAAAGCTAAAATGTTTTTGACATATTAATAGTATATTCTGTATGGCCGCATCCAATATTCTTAGTATTTTCTGTTATCTCCTAATCCCTCTGATAAACCATCTCCATATCCCCACCCCAAGCATTCCCATCATTATTTCCCTCTCACTCTGCCACTAATTGTATCCTTTATCTCTTCTTACAATGTCTTCTCCCTTAACCCTCCTTCCCTTCATTGATATCTTGATATCTTTTAGGCTTTCTTTCTTTTTCTTTCTTTCTCTCTCTCTCTCTCTCTCTCTCTCTCTCTCTCTCTCTCTCTTTCTCTCTCTCCCCTCTTCTCCCTGTATATGTCTCTGGCTGTTGGTTGTGTCTTAATCAGGTCAGCTAGTAAATTTGGTATTAAACTTGAGAATCATTTTGTATATTTAGGCCAATTATTTATAATGAAACATAAAGACTGAAGAAATAACTTTGAGAAGACCAGAGATAAAAATTTAATGAGGGCAATGCCTAAGGCTAGATTTTACTGTAACTAAAACCATACAAATTATATGCAAATCCAAAATTATGCTCCTCAAATTCTGGTAGGAGTCTCAATTGTAGATCATTTGAGATGCAGGCTCTAGGCAGAGAAGGGACTTTTAGGACTGTAATCTATTGCAGTCTATCCAAGTAGCTCTCTTCCACTGTGTAGAAATCTGCCTTACAGTTGACCAATGCATTTCTAAAATATCATTTCTGTTTGCAAATTATTAGGCTAAAAATAAATTCCCACATTTAAGTGTACTTTTAAAATTTGATATTTTTTTACATCTAGAATTTTGATGACAAGTGTGAAAAGAAGCAATTACTTATAAAAGAAGTTGTCAGACTCCAAATAAGATAGGGAAATACATATCTAAAAAGACAGTTACAAAATATCCAGTAAAACTGTTGACTTCAGCATGTTAAGACAGGGCAAAATTGTTAACAGTAGGTTTTACATTGTTAGTGAATAAAATAAATGAAATCTTCAAATGCTTACTACGGAAATTTTATAGTTTCTGTCATTATCACATAGGCAAGTTTGTCAACTTGAATCTGTCCATCATGAGACATCCAAATCCAACACATTGCTGAATGAGGTGGGGATATTTTGGCTATTCTAAACAGGGATCCCATGACTAAAAGCAATCAGGAATCCTTTCTTAAAGAATGTGACAAACAGGAACACACTTGTCTTGAAGAATGGATGATAGAGATAAGAACATTAACTAGCTAGACAGACATGAGACACCAGAGAAGAATGTGTTACCTGTCATAGACAGCACAGAATCAATTCACAAGAGACGTCTGAACTAATTTGCAGAAGAGTCAATACTATTTTCTGACTCATGACCCGTCTCCACCACCCACCATAACTTCGAATTAGGAAATAAAGAATTAAGCATGCTCTGCTAGTCATTATACATGTGTGCATGCATGGTGCGCATGTGTGAGAGTTTGTGTGTGTGGTGAGGAGGACTGTAACATTGTGATAAGAAAAAACATAAATAGAACATACCTTTATTTTTTAAAAAACTAGCTAAAAACCTATCTTTTATATGAATGGTTTAAATGACCACATCTCCTAAATTTAGTACCATGCACACAGCTTTCTAATTATATAGAGAGACTCTTGTTTGATAAAAACATTTCAATGTAACTTCATTGCCCTAATTATAGGTCAGATTTTGACAGTAGAGAATTAATCTTGATGACTAAATCTTGATGTACTAAATTACTTTATCACCAGAGAAGGGCTAACTTCAAAAATTTGACCGAGTGTCACTTGTTACATAATATTTTGTACATAGTGTTTTTAAAGGATATCTTTGTAATTGTTTAATAGAGATGCACAGATATACCACATCTTAGTTTTGTACAATCATTCTTCCACTGATGTTCTAAAACCAATGGGATTAATTTGCATGCATATAAACTGTGTGTGTGTGTGTGTGTGTGTGTGTGTGTGTGTGTCTGGATGTGTGAATTAGCACCTGTGTGTGATCCACAGTATCCAGGATAATTGTCTTATGCACTTACAGAGATTCTCTTGTCTGTTTTCCTGTAGAAACACAGGTATTATGTATGATTGACCTACATGTTCAGTTTTTGCATGGGTTCAAGGAATTCATACTCAGTTCATCACACTTTTTCAACACTCATTTTCACCCACAGTGCCATGCCTTTTCCAATGCAGTTAAGATGATGACCTTAAACAAGAAAATCGTGATGGAAAATCTTGTTGCAAGGATTGTTGTTTAGTGCTCTGGTATGTCCCAAGGCAATGTTATGCATGCTACTTTCATTTAATTAGGGGGCTAAGTATTAAGTATCAAAATGATGGTTCGGTATCCATTCTCCTCCAAAGTAACAAAACTTTTCTGCCACTAAAGTGGCAGAACTAAGCCATTTAGTTACCAGATGCTGTAATGACAATCACCTCACAACTGAAGGGCATGATACAGAGAAATGAAACTGGAAATGAGTGGGAAGCCTTCTCCTGCACACTAGCTTTCACAGTGCCAGAAGATGTTGTACAGGATGCTGCAGAAGAAAAGACATTAACAGTCTTATTCAGCTGTGAATTTATGAACTACAATGCCAAACTCTCAAGAAGATCTTCCCTCTTGGGAATAATGGCATGACAGTTGTGGAGTCAACAATCAGTCTTCAATTGCACTTGAGGCCTGCTCCACAGGATCTCACAGTGTAAATTTCAGCCAAACACTCAACCTAAGTAATTATCAGGCCTTAGTGAGGAACCTACTAATGTTGTTTAATTAAGTTGGCATAGTATCAAACTGCCTTTGAATTATTTGTTTACATCCATAGATAAAAATTACATTGAGCATTAATCAGAGAAGCCTCTCTTTTCAGTGAATGGTAGTGAATGCACAGATCCACCGTTGCTTGAGGCGTTGGAAATAAGTGAACCATATGCAAGACATTTAGAGGATGCTGTGAAAGAGGGGGCAGCAAAATTTTAAGAGCTATAAGATAATGGATACCTTCAGAGCACGGTACAGCCATTATAATTATGAACTCAATTCAGCTGTGCTTGTTTACATTGAGACTCCCAAGAATTTTTCTGTCAATAGCAATTAGCCCTAGAGGCTGCCTTACTAGTGACTAGTGATAGTTTCTGGGAGATGGGGGGGTCACTACCATTAATTTCTACTCACTGATGAGCACACCAGGCTTCAATGGAGAGTTGTAAATCCAAAGTCACAATGAAGCTCCTGTTTTATGATTCATTGGGTCATAAAACAAATCAAAAACATATGGATATGGAAAATGGCCTGTTCTGCATACAGATATTTTTAGACACTGAGCCATCTCACCAGCCCATGGCTGCATATTTTGATGAAAGACAAGAAGTGAACAGCAGCACTTAGTATAAAATATTATCATCCAGAGAAAGCACATCTGACCTGCTTTTAGGACACCTTACATAGTTTCTCTGGAATACCAGTGACTGAACACTAACTTTGTTTCTTTTCTTTTTCCTGGCACATAATAAGGATGTAAAATAGCCACGGGTATAATAAAAACCAAAAATCCTTATTAATATATACACCTATTTTATTTTTCTTAATATATTACCTATAAATAAATGTAAAGAATAATACTTCTGAAATCAAATAATAACTAATTTGGATTATATGATCTGGGTTTTAGCTAATGGTTCTGCTCTGAGATGTTAAGGTAGAACATAATGATTACATAGGTCTTACTGTATTTGAGATAAGTCACACTTGCACAAAAGGCAGGACAGATATTGATAAATTGGCATTGCATAAAAACATAATGGGCCACTTAAAATCCCTGTTTTTTAAAATATAAAACTTTTTCTTCACTTTGACTCCCAGGTCCAAATGGACAACAGTGATATAGACAGTTTATTGACTCAGCTTAATTTCAAGCCTCAGTTTGGGTTCAGAAATCAGAGTGTTCTTCTCTCTTTAAGCCAGTACTAACCACTAGCCAGTGCTTCTAAAATGATGTTTACTAGCAAAAGAGACAAGCTAAAACTCCCAGGATCACTTAACCATGTTCAAATGAAGGCACTCAAAAAGTAACATCAACGCAAATATCTAATCAACCCAAATTAAATGTAGTGAGGAACTACACTCAGCTTCCACAGTTAGGCCAAGGTGAGAGAACATTTGCTAAACAGTACTCCAATGTATCACAGCAGGCATCTACATATTTATTGTTGGAAATAATAATCAGTGTAGATAAGATAGACCTTGTGTTGATCATAATACAGCCCCAAGGACTAGGCTGTTTTTGCCATCTAAGGTAATGTTCAAATGAACTCTTATACAAGCACTATAATATACACATATTACAGATAAGAAAACTAAGGTACTAGGAACGGAAGTTATTTCCTGTTCAGGTTCTTTGTGACAGTATTTTCATTAGGTTGCCTCACTCACAGTAATTGTGTCAAGATTCAGTCATATCTCACATCTAGAACAAGCAATTCTACTTTCTGATTGGATCCATTTTGAGTCATTACTAATGAATACATCTGGTGTTGGAGAAAAAAAAATGGAACTTCTGTGCCTTTCATCCTCAATAAAGCTCAGTCTACTCTTATTAATGGAAAATTTCTTGCTTCCTGGATGTTGGACATTAAGCTAGTGTTCAGCTTCTTTATCAAATGACTTGTATCTAAATATTCATTTATTAGCTAACAGTTTACTTATTCTTTTCCTTAGTGACAGTGTCCCATAAATATCCACTGCTACAAGTTGATGTGTTCAGTTCAATTCATTTTCTTTGGCTCTTCTAACAGTATTACTGTCATCAGTAACAGAACAGTAAGAGATGAGAAAGATTTTCGAAAAGGCAGGATGTGTGGGCCACCGAAAGGCAGAAACAGCAATGAGATCAGAGAGCAGAGCTCATGCAAAGTGGTTTTGCCTTCCAATATTACTCAGCAAATGAAATACATAATCTGGTCTCAGACTAGACTTTATCTGACTCCTGCAATGCTTTCTTGCTTCCTCCTCTGGGTCACCTTTAATAAGATCCCTATGTGCCTATAGGCCTCACAAACTTTAAAGCTATGGTAGCACGAGAGCAGACCTCACACTGCCTGTTTTTTATACCTGACATCCCTGGTGTTATTCTCCTCAGTTTATTTACTTCTCATGTTAACAAAATTAAAATCTTCTTTCTGATCTCCAGACTCTTCATTAATTACTATGTTTGCCCCAAATAGACAGAAGTAGAGAAAGTATGATTCTAAAATGTCTTCTCACTCTATCTCCCCTATTTAATAGCCCATCTTCAAAAAAAAAAAAAGATTGTGAATCATTTACAGTGCATTGAAAATGACCCAGACCCACGCAAAATGAATGACTCAGGTTATGACAGAATATTTATAGTTGTACTAAAGCATTTTCTCAAAATAATTTAAATGTACATTTGTTTAATTAATATTGGTTAGAATATGAAATTATGGCTTCCATGAAGAGATTTGCACGCATGTATATGCCTTGCGATTGTTGCCCATTACTGTCCTTTGTCCTGACTTCCTGTTTATTCCCTTTTATCTTTTTTATTACATTTTTTGCCTAGTTATACAAGCTCAATAGGTATCCCCCTCCTTCTCCCACCTCCACTCTCCCCCCTTTCCCACTTTCCCCCTCCACCCCTTTTCTTTTCCTCCTCTTCACTTGGTGCTTTCTGCTTTCTCCCTCCCATCCTTCAGAGCATCTGTTTATGTGGGTGCAGAATTTCCCTTTAAGTCATCTACACTAGTGAGGGTTCAGGACTCAGTGGCTTAGCTTATCCCCTTCTTTCTATCTTTGATCAGTCCCCCTCTTTTAAGTAACAGTGATGATTAATATTGATAGCTTGACAAGATCAAGAATCACCTAGGAGACAAACTTCTGGGCAAGACTGAGAGAAAGGTTGTACTTTGGGTAAATCGAGTTGGTGTCACAGTTACTCTGCATATTGCTAATAAAATCACAACCAAGCAATCTATGAGAACAAGTGATTTTATTTTGGCTTACAATTATCTGGGTACAATTCTTAATCTAGCTTGTCAGGAGAGTCCACTATTGGCCAAGGGAGCTGACCAGAGAGAGAGAGAGAGAGAACCCTCACTTAGTAGAGAGTGTGCCTTTACAGGTGTGCTGAATGCCAACTTTCTTATCCTACTCCCTTTATCTAATTCACCTGCTTAGAGACAGTCTTATCCTCTAGAGTTTGGACCTTCCCCATTATTGCAGTTCACCTGCATGGTTGGTAATAAATGACATCAAATGGCTTAAGGGGACAAGGGATAGTTCTTAGTCCAGCTTGACAGGAGAGCTCACGCCAATACCAGGGTCAAGAGAACTGGCCACACCATCTCTACATGATGGCTGAGAGAGGGAAGATCCTTACTTGCCAGACCACCATGTCTGGCCAAGTATACACAAGGATGCCGACTCTCTCAACCAGCTGTCTGTATTTTATTCCATGACCTAATCCCACCTACCATGGGCTAGACAATCTTCTGCAGGTTTGCTCTGAGCTTAACTCAACCACTAATTCTCTACAAATGTGCCCAGAACTCAAACCTTCAACTGTCAAGTTGACACCTGTGCCTAACTATGATACCCATCAGTTTGAGAATTTCCTGCAGGCTCCTTCAGGGTTTAAGTCAACTAGTAATTCTTCACAACTGTGCCCAGAACTCAAACCTTCAATTGTCAAGTTGATACTTGTCTCTAACTATAACACACTCCAAACAGATTTTGAGATGTGAATAGTGGTAATTCTATTAATGATTTGGTGTGTGGGACTGAGTGAAAATGAGAAAGCAAGCTGAGTACCAGGGTTCCTGGCTCTTAGCTTCCTGAATACAGGTGCAATGTGACCAAGTGTCTCATGGTCCTGTAGCCGTGTCTTCTCCACCATCACAGATTGAACCTTCAAACTCTGAGCCAAAATAAAAACTTTCTTCCTTAAGTTGCTTTCGTCAGATGTTTTGTCTCAGGAATGAGAAAAGTAACTAATTCAGTGCCCCCCATTAAGACAGGTAAATATTATGATATTGAACTATACATAAATTATTCTATGTTCCCCCTTTCAAATATGGATTATATATGTACTCCCTCTAACATCAGTGATTCATTTATATCTATCCTATTATATCAAGTAATTTGGCAGCTGAAGTCACAGAAGGTATTGTGGGTTCCTTTTTGCTGATATTTCATTCACTCTAGGGGAGTGCAAGGGATTTATCATGACACTGAATCTCTGTGCAGAGGTCAATGTGAGGAACTCACATGCAATGAACTGTTTTAAGATTCTTTCTCGAGTCAAACCACTTACAGTCTCATTAGCTGCCATCCATTGCAATTGTACAGCGTACTCTGCACCAAATCCCACCTAGAGTGTGAATTTCTGGTACACAAAAATTATGAGCTAATAAATAATATTTTAAGCTGTGAAGTTCTAAAGAAATTTGTCGTGATGAATAGATAATTATTTTAGAGCACAAGTTTCACATTGTGTTCACAGTTAACTTTATAACCACAATTTAATTATCATTTATATAATACTCAATAGTTAACATATCAATCCCCTTCTCAATAGCAAGCTTCATGAAAGTGGGAAGTATATACATTTTAAAATCATTTCTATTTTCACTTTTTACTTAAGAGAGTTTATAAAACTATGAGTGATTAAATACATATTTTACAAGATTAATAAATCTGTATTAATATGTATCCTAGTGCTAGAGAAGTAGAACTTGCCTGTTATTTAATGAATCTATTTAAGTGATTGATGAATTCATTACAAAAAGTAAAAAATAGATACTCTTGTAGCAGAATAATGAAAACTTCTTTAATGATGTTTTCTAGCAATGAGCTAAAACAGCACACTCCTAATTCTAAGAAATGATACTTACAGCTGTGAATGAAACTACCCAGTCAAACATGGAGTTTGTATTGTTTTTTTCTTTTAATATAGTTTTCCACCAGAGGGGCCAATAAATCAGATCGTCTCTTTTAAGAAGATGTCACAAGGCTTTTTCAGAGTTTCTTAACATGAAGTATAGTATTTAAAACCTTAATTCATGGCTGGAGAGATAGCTTAGTTGCCAAAGTGCTTGCTATGTAAGCATAAAGATCTGAGTTCAATATCCAGAATCCATGAAAAAGAAAAGAAAAGAAAAAAAGGTGCGTTGACATACACTTGTATTCAAAGCTCCGGGGGAGGCAGAGACAGGAAGATGACTCAGCATTCTGCCATCCTAGGCTAAATGGTAATTTCATGGCCCAGGAAAGACTCTGATTTAAAAAAAAAAAAAAACAAAGGCCCTGGCAAAGCAAGACCGATGAGATGACTCAGAGAACAAAGGCAGAGCCCAGATCCCATGTGGTGGAAGGAGAGATCCAATGCCCATGAAACTATCCTCTGACATCCACACATGTTCATAACCTCCAACCATGCTTATTTTATTCCATTTTTCCATTTCTATGTCTTGCTTGTGATTGAACTAACTTTGTATTTCCTCTGATATTTGTTATCTATTTATATTTTCATTGTAAACTTTCCAGATCG
Organism: Typhlomys cinereus; assembly: GCA_023101885.1. Lineage (NCBI taxonomy): Eukaryota > Metazoa > Chordata > Mammalia > Rodentia > Platacanthomyidae > Typhlomys > Typhlomys cinereus. Next base: position 1,450,097 of record JALPQD010000198.1, read on the forward strand.
TTTTCAAGAATTATCAGCACATAGTTTGTAATAATGCCATGGGATGAGATAGGACAAAGAAAATAACTGAGAACCAAGTATTTTGTGGTAATATTTAATTGATGTACTTTGTGGAAATGAAATCACATACATTTGCATGTTGAATGGCCTGCATTGTGAACTCTTTTCACCTTTTTAAGCCTGAATAAACATTTGGTTGTTGGGGAAATGATGGATACACATAACATAGAAGACATAAAGTAAAGGTAAATGAAGAAGTAGAAAGAATGCCAACCCACCCTGACCTTGAAATTTGATTCTGAAATCACATTCGACATGGAAATTCTTATTAACTAGAATAAATTGCTCCTCTGTGGAGTTGAACTTATCTGTTTTGCCTGAAGGGACACGGAGAGATACATGTATCACTTTTCCAGACCCTGGAAGAATAGGGCTGCTCTCACATGATAGTGAAGTGCTGTAACTTGGTTATAGGGCTGCTTCAGGGTATGGTTGGAGCCAAGGTCAGAAAGTCAGGAAACCACATACAGCATAAGTTCTATTACGCCTCTCGATTGTTTTGGAAGATGATTTTGGTAACAAAAATCAAAACTAAATAAGGTGGACCATGGGTGATGGACCAAGGGTGACGTGGACCTGGGATAATGTATTCAGTAAGTCTACAGCCTTCCTGTGAGTCTGCCTTCTCAAATGACCTGAGTGGGGATTTCACTACCTCCTACCAAAGAAAAGACAAAAACACAGTTATCTGTAGATGGCTATGAAATTGGTGCTACCATTAGGAGACCCAAGTGGGGAAGAACTGTTTCTCTGCCACTCCAGAGAAACATTTTGCTCATCAGTTCTGTGTTTTTTTCAATTTATGGACCTCCATACATGTTCTGTCTTTTTTGGACTATGTGTAGAGAGTCAATTCTTTAATTCATTCTATATATAATATATAGAGAGAATTATCTATACTGAATTCCTATAATATAATGGTCTACTACATTCTGCGATTAAGTTTTGACATTTTATTCTTGTTGAATGAACAAAATGATAAAACTATTTTTCAAAGAAAACTACCATGAATTGGTTTTCCTTATCTCTGCACAACCACTACATCATACTAACAGAATCTGTAGGAATTTCAGAAGGAAAGGAACAGAAGACTGCCAATGAACTTGGTGTTTTGTTTTTCTCTCCTTTCTTTGATGCACAAAAGGCCTTCTCAAATCTAAGAGTGTACAAAGATGCTTAATGTACAGACATACTGATTACAAAAGAGCCAGGAAGGAGGGGTTTATTTTTGCTTTGCTTTGCCCTGTATTCATTTTTCCTGTTGCATAAGCTGCCTATCGACATTAATTTTAGCCTCTAGAAACGTTTTGCATAACACAGAATTACCATCCAGTCTAAAATAGTTGTGAACCATAGTTTCAAATACATTACGAAGATGAATCATTTCCTTACCACCAGCCACCATGTTATTTGCAATGATTACTTATGAGGCAGAAGCGACGCATAATTAAAGCATCATCTGACATGCAAAAAAGAAATCAATGGAATTGAAATAACGAGCACTCCTTCTGTTCATGGAAGATGGGAGAAATCTGTAGCTTCTCATTTTCATCTTGAATGAATGAATCTTGAGTATGTAATGATGTATTCCAATGGCAAGGAGAAATATTTCAGCATCAGAGTGGGAGAAATATGCTGGGAACAATTTCCATCACTTTGGATTATAAACTCCTTTAAAAAGCTTCTGCTGGCTATACATCGTTGGTTCTTGGGATTGTTTTTGTTTTTGGATTTTGATTTCCAGTTTGTGTACACACACAAGCTTACGTTTGCTTTTAGTTCTCTTGAAATAGCTTCACAATCAACATTTTGGAGCAATTTTGAACAACAGCAAGAGTAAGGGAAAAGGTCTAACAATTTTCAAGCAGTTAAGTTTATAAAATTCTTGGATCTGGTTTTTTTGAGGTTTTTGATATCAAAAACTATCCAAGCACCACCATGAATATGAATGAAATATAATAGGATATCAATCATGATCTCAAGCTAGGGATATAACATGGACAAAGTAATAGTCTGGCTTAATAAAGCTTTCTCACAGAAAACTTATTTGCATTGAGCTTCAGAAGAACAATGAGAAGGGTTCATGGTGAAAAAAGTAACCATCCTTAACCTGAGTGACCTCAGCAACTAGCATGGACAGTTTGGGCACTGGTGTAGGGAACCTCTGCCATCTTCATTTCTTTATTTTTGTCACTAAGCCTTATTTAAATCCTGGGCATACATTGTTTGCCGGACAAAGGTTGGACTAGGCAATGCATAAGCAAAGGCCTTACATTTCAGAAATAGAAAGAACAGACTGCAAATATCTTGACTTAGATTTAAATAAACAAGCATCTTTTTCTTTAATATTTGAGGTTTGCTGCCTGACTGAAGAATTCAAACCATCATCTCTCCCTCTCACTTTAGCTTCAGCTTTCTTTTGTCTTCCTTGGTTGTGCATTTACATTCCACAAATCCCTCATTTCTGGTGGAAAAATAAATTCCAGGAGTGATTTCGGAATTAACTGACTGAGGAACCAAGGTACATGGAAAACATTGCATTGACAGGAATACTGGTTACACGACAGACTTTGGTGGCAGCTGAACATAGCTGACAAAACCCAGTCTGCAGTAGTGAGCTACTACCACTCTTGAGGAGTGTCTAAACAGCAGACTGAAGCAAGCCACAGTGTTTAGAAGTGACTATGTCTAAAGCTGAATGTTGGGGTAAATGCTTTTGATACCAGCGTGGGTGGTTGACAGAAGCAGATCCCTTGGACTTGCTGACCAGTCGGCCTACCAAACTGGTGTTACAGTTTATCTGTGTGTTTGCTGGTGACTTCATGACCAAACACAAGGAATTTTATTCTTTTTTTTTTTTTTTTTAATTTTTTTTATTATTATTATTTATTCAACTGTGTGTATGTGCGCGCGCGTGTCTGTGTGTGTGTGTATGTGTGTGTAGAAGCACGGACGAATTCGCGAACCACCATGGACGCCTCCACCTCCTTCTGCCCCGGGATTCACAGGCTCCGCCCTACCAGGACCAGAAGCGCAGGCCGCCCCCGCTTCCGTCTGGCGTCTATACGTGGGATCTGGGATCCGAACTCGGGACCTTCCGCCTGCAAGGCGGAGGCTTAACCCCTGAGCCACCTCTCCAGCCCAAGGAATTTTATTCTTGCTTATGATTCTAGTTCCAGTTCACACTCCAGCTTGCAGGGGAATTCACATCAATTCATCAGGAGCCAAGAGAACTGGCAATTCCATATCCACGGTAACTGCTGATAGATAGGCAAACCTCATTATCCAGCCTACAAGTCTGCCAAAATATGTCCACTTACTGTATCAGCTCTCTCCACTTATCCATCTGCCCCGGGAATAGTCTCACTTACTGTAGGATGGATCTTCCCACACTCATTAGAAAATCTTCTGCAGGTTTCCTCAAAGGTTTACTTTTAACCACTGATTCTTCACTGATGTGCCCAAAACTCAGTGCTTAATCTTCAAGTTGAAATTAATATCTAATTAGCACAGATGATTTAAGGCAAGAATAAGTATAAACTCAATTAAAGTTAAGGTTATAAATTCCTACAGGAAAAATAATTTGAACTGAGTTTCTGTGTCTATTTAGGGTGAAGTTACTAGAAAATATATTTACTATTATATAATTTCTGCAACAATGCTGTATGGCAAATAACCACAAAAATCTCATTGATACCCACTATAAATATCTTTGTCTCACTTGATCTGCATGCCAAGTGGTAGTGTGCTGCATTGAGCTATGTTTGTCAATCGCTGGGTTTTATCTATCTGTGTTCACTTGGAGAACCAAGGCTTACAGTGCAGCTCTGAAACTCCCAGAAACACAAGCCAAATTTCGTAATGTCTCAGAAGTTTTCAGTTACGTATTCAATATGGTTCCTACTGCATATACCTTTTCTAGGCAATTTCTCTTGACTTAATCTGATTATCATCAAGTCTGGGAAGTACAATATTGTCATGGAAGTCATGGACAGGGAATAGTCTGCCCTCTAAAACACACCAGAAAGTTCATAGTCCTCTTATTTACAGACTTAAAGCTCATTTACAGTTGAACCCCAATATTTCTTCTTCAATGTCTTAGCAAAAATTTGCACCATGCTTAAAATGACCAGGGCATGGCCTCTGGTCATTCATAAAGTTTATCAATAAAAACAAAACAAAAGATAAAAAGAAATGTTACCTGCACTTTTCACATGCAATATTAAATAATAGGAAAAGCATATGAGAGCCCCAGGAAATAAATATAATCTAGAATAAGATATAATAGATAGTAGCTAGAATCTGTCTAGCAAAATGATACTTCAAAATCATTTCTACGAATGTAGACTTCCTTGAGGAAGTCCAAGTTCTGCTCACTGCAATTACTTCCTTAATGCATGGATCTGATGGGTCTCAGTTTGACCTTCTAGAAAATTCTTCATGTTTCAACATAATCCCTGACTACTTCAAAAGAGATTTTATATGTTTGAGCTCTCTATTTTCATATAACTAACTTTATCAAAATTTGTTTCAGAGATGCAGCATTTTAATCTTTCTGACAATTCTTGTTTTTCATCTCTACAAGATAATTTATTGCATAGGAGCAAACACACATAAAATATTTCTCAGTCTGAAAATCTCGCACTGCATTAGAAGAACCTATCTTGTCCATTTTTTCAGTATACTTATTAGAGAATAGAAACAGCTCTATTTTCCAGTGCTTTAAACCAGAAAAACCCTTACATTAGACGGCTTTACTAAAAATCATCACAAACACTGAAAATGGAAGTCACTAACCTAAGACTGAGGGACAAGTCTTAACTTTGTCATGAAACTTGAGGGTTAGGCAATTTGGCTACTTTTAGTATTAAAAAAACTTCTCAAATTTTGCTTTAAAAAAGAATTTGAGATAAAAACCTGTTAAATTAGAGTCTTGTTATAAGAATCTATTCAAAGGTAGATGGAATAGAAGTAAGAGAATTCGTAGAGAGAGGGGTCAATCACCCATTTGCAAAATGGTTACCTTTCATCTGGCAGCCTATATGTCCTCCCCTTCTAGTAAGATCGTACCTCATCAGTTGGAAATGATCAGAAAGGAAAGTCTGTGAATTTAATCAGATGTCTCATTACTTACTTGCAGTCCTTGATGGTGGCCTATTTTCTCTGCGGTAACTTGGTCCTAACTGTTTCTGGTGGGGCCCTCCTTCCCCATCCCTCCTGTTTATAATCTTTACAAATACTGCAGGTGTTACAGAGATTTTGTCTTTGAGTGTCTCTAAGTGAGTTTGGTACTAGGATCCACCTATTAGGGAGTACATACGGCACTTAATTTTCCATGTCTGGGATAATTCACTCAATATAATTGTTTCTTTTTTTTTTTTTTTTTTTTTTTTTAGAATTTAGTAGTGTTCATTCGTTTGCTAATTTTTTTCTTTTTTATCATTAATACATTTTTTATTATTATTTCAGCTCATACAAACTTAATGGGTACACCAGTTCCCTCCCTCCCTCCTCCTCCCCCTCGTACCCCCTGCTCCTCCTCCCCATCTCCCAGTGCCTCCCGCCCCAATTCCCAGAGAGTCCTTTCTTGTGCATGCCTGATTTTCCTCTGGGCCCTCCTCTCCGCTGACCTACAAGGACCCAGTGGCCTTTCCCTGAACCCTTTCCCATGTTCCCCTTAGGTATAGGAACACTGCTGTGGCTGCCAATCCCTTGCCTCCAAAGATCTTGGTGCCTTTAGCAGATGCTAGACTTTGTGGGGTCAATAGTGTGTTGGACAATGCGCAGGGCATGTAAAGTCCAATTATGATTGCTTCAGCCCTAACTTGTATGGAGAATCTTACATATCATTGCTCCTCCCATCCTTTTGCTCTTACACTCTTACTGCCACCTCTTCTGCAAATGTCCCTGAGCTTCAGGATGGGGAGAGATTAGTCTGGCCTAGTTCTAGGTGGTTGATATAGAGTCTCTGAAGTTCTGGATTGTGGTTTGTTGGTTTTCTTTTGCAGTTTTGCTGCTCTTGCAATGCCCTTCACTCCATCCTGGTGGGCATTGTATGTTACCCCCTGGCCAGAGACAAAAAGCTGTTAAACTAGAGTCTTGTGATAAAAGCACATTCAAAGGTAGATGTAATAAAAGTGGGAAACCACAGTGAGGGAGGGGTCTATCACCAATTTGCACAACGGTTATTTTTTATTGCCAGACTATATGCCCTCCTCTTCTGGTGAGATCATACCCCTCAGTAGTAAATGATCAGGAACAAAAGTCTGTGAACTCAATCATATGTCTCATTACTTATTTGAGTCCTTGATGGAGGCCTATTTTCTCTGCTGTAACATGGTCCCTTCTCTCCTTGTTTCTGGTGTGGCCCTCCTACCCCATCCCTCCTGTTAATAATCCTTGCAATTACTGTCTCTAAGTGGGCTGGGTGGGTTTGGTAATAGGAGCCACCTATTAGGGAGTACATACGGCGCTTAATTTTCTGGGTTTGGGATACTTCACTTAATATAATTGTTTCTAATGACATCCATTTCCCGGCAAATTCCAGTAATTCATTGTTTTTGATGGCTGAGTAGTACTCCATTGTATAGATGTACCACAGTTTCCTTATCCACTCGTCAACTGTTGGACATTTGGGCTGATTCCATGACTTTGCTATTGTAAACAGTGCTGCTATGAAAATGGTCGTGCTTGTACTATGGAGGTGAACCTCTGCTGTATGGGGGGTTATTCCCAAAAGTGGAATAGCAGGGTCATATGGCATTTCAATCTTTAATTTGTTTAAGAATCTCCAGATGGCTCATCAGAGTGGCTGTATGAGCCTGCATTCCCACCAGCAATGTAGGAGAGTTCCCCTCTCTCCACATCCTCTCCAGCAGTTGGTGTTGTTTGTATTGTGGATTTTGCCATCCTGACTGGGGTGAGATGATATCTCAGGGAAGTTTTGATTTGCATTTCCGTGATGGCTAAAGAAGTGGAGCATTTTTTAAGATATTTGTTAGACATTTTAATTTCATCCCTGGTAAAATTTCTTTTAAGTTCCAAGACCCATTTTTTAATTGGGCCATTGGTTTCCTTGGTGTTTAGTTTTCTAAGTTCTCTGTGTACGCTGGACAGCAGAGTTCTATCAGATGTGTGGTTAGTGAAGATTTTCTCCCATTCTGTGGGTTGCCTTTGAGCTCGTGTTACAATCTCTTTATCTGAACAGAAGCTCTTTAATTTCACAAGATCCCAACTGTTGAGAGTTGGTAGCAGTGACTGTGCCATTGGATGTCTGTTTAGGAAATGTTGGCCTAGCCCAATCAGCTCGAGGGAGTTCCCTATCCTTTCAACTATGGTTTTTATAGTCTCTGCCCTGATATCAAGGTCCTTGATCCATTTGGAATTAAGTCTTGTACATGGTGACAAGTACGGGTCCAGCTTTAATCTTCTGCATGTGGAGATCCAGTTTTGCCAGCACCATTTGTTGAAGATGCTGTTCTTTTCCCATTGGATTCTTTGGGCCCCTTTGTCAAAGACCAAATGGCTATAATTTTGTGGGCTTATACGAGTTGATCTGTATGTCTATTTTGGAGCCAGTACTAGGCTGTCTTTATAACTATGGATTTGTAGTATATACTTAGGTTTGGTATGGTAATACCTCCAGCAGTGTTTTTGTTACTCAGGATTGTCTTTGCTATCCTGGGTCTTTTGTGCCTCCATATGAACTTTGAGATTGTTTGGTCAACTTCTTTGAAGAATTGCTTTGGGATTTTGATTGGTATGGCATTGAATCTGTATATTGCCTTTGGTAGGATGGTCATTTTTACAATGTTGATTCTGCCAATCCAGGAACAAGGGAGGTCTTTCCACCTTCTGGTGTCTTCTGCAATTTCTTTCTTTAGGGTTTTAAAGTTTTCATTGTAAAGGTCTTTTACCTGCTTGGTTAGGTTTATACCAAGGTATTTCATTTTCTTAGGGGATAGAGTGAATGGGATGGTTTCTCTCAAGGCTTTTTCACTTCTTTCATTTTGGGCATATAGGAAGGCCTCTGATTTTTGCACATTTATTTTGTATCCTGCCACCCTGCTGAACTTCTCAATTAGTTCCAGGAGCTTCCTGGTGGAGTTTTTGGGATCACTCAGGTATAAGATCATGTCATCTGCAAATAGGGATAGTTTGACTTCTTCCTTGCCGATTTGAATCCCTCTTATGTCCCTTTCTTGTCTTATGGCTTCAGCTAAGACTTCAAGTACAATATTGAATAGAAGTGGTGAGAGTGGACAGCCTTGTCTAGTTCCTGATCGAAGTGGGATTACTTCCAATTGTTCCCCATTGAGCACAATCCTTGTTGTGGGCTTGTTGTATACAGCTTTTATTATATTGATAAAGATTACTTCCATTCGTACTGTCTCCAGCGTTTTGATCATAAAAGGCTGTTGGATCTTGTCAAAAGCTTTTTCTGCATCTATCGAGAGTATCATGTGGTCTTGGATTTGGACTGGTTTACATGATGAATTACATTTATTGATTTGCATATGTTGAACCAACCTTGTGTGCCAGGGATGAAGCCTACTTGGTCCCCATGAATGATCTTTTTAATATGTTTTTGATTCCGATTTGCTAAGACTTTGTTGAGAATCTTTGCGTCTGTGTTCATCAGAGAGATTGGCCTATAGTTTTCTTTTTTAAGTGAGTCTTTATTAGGTTTTGGGATTAAAACGATATTAGCTTCATAGAAGGAATTCGGTAGTGTTCTTTCCTTTGCTATTTGATGGAACAGTTGAAGGAGTATTGATTTTATTAACTCCTTAAATGTCTGGTAGAACTCTGTGCTGAATCCATCTGGTCCAGGACATTTTTTGGTGGGAAGACTTGAGATTACTTCTTCAATTTCCTCATATGTTATAGGACTATTTAAATAATTCACAACTTCCTGATTCAATTTAGGTAAGTTGTGTTTACTTAGAAATTCATCCATCTGTTTTGTGTTGTCAAACTTCACAGAGTGTAAGTTTTTGAAATATGATGTTATAATTCTCTGGATTTCTTGGGTATCAGTAGTGATAACTCCATGTTCATTTCTGATTTTGTTAATTTGGGTTTTCTCTCTCCTGCTTTTGGTTAATTTACCTAGGGATGTATCAATCTTATTGATTTTTTCAAAGAACCAGCTTTTTGACTGGTTGATTTTTTTCTATCATTTTCTTAATCTCGATTTCAGATATTTCTCCCCTTATATGCTAATCTCCTCTCTTCTACTACTTTTGGGATCAGATTGCTCTAGTTTCTCTAAAGCTTTTAGCTGCATTGTTAAGTTGTTTATTTCTGATATTTCCATTTTTTTGATGTAGGCATTAAGAGCTATGAACTTACCTCTTAGAACAGCTTTCATTGTGTCCTAGAGAATTTTGTAAGTTGTATTTTCATTATCGTTCACTTTCAGGAAATCTTGAATTTCCTTTTTAATTTCTTCCTGAATCCAGTTCTCATTCAGCATCATATTGTTAAGTTTCCAGGAGTTAGTGTATTTTCTCTTGTTTGTTGTGTTGTGGATGTCCAGCTTTAGGCCATGGTGGTCTGACAGGGCACAGGTTAGAATTTCAACTTTTTTGTACATGTTGCCCAGTATGTGATCCATTTTGCTGCTGAGAAAAATGTGTGTTCTTTGGTATGTGTGTGAAAAGTTCGATAGAGATCTGTAAGGTCCATTTCTTTAAGGGTTTGATTAAGTTCCAAAGTGTCTCTATTAAGCTTTTGAGCTGTTGATCTATCCCATGTTGAGAGGGCGGTGTTGAAGTCCCCAAGAATTATCGTTTGGGGGTTGATTTCTTGCTTTAGACGCTGTAGGGTTTTCTTAATGAATGTGGAGCGGCCCGTATTGGGTGCATATATGTTCCGTATTGTGAACTCTTCCTGGTGAATTGTACCTGTGACTAAAATGTAGTATCCATCCGTGTCTCTTATAATTTTCTTTGGTTTGAAGTCCAGTTTGTCTGATAGCATAATGGCTACCCCTGCCTGTTTTCTGCTTCCATTAGCTTGTAGAATTGTTGACCAGCCTTTTATTTTTATAGCGTGCCTATCTTTTGTGGTGAGATGGGTTTCCTGCAGGCAGCAGATTGATGGATTGTGATTTTTAATCCAAGTTTGTAATCTGTGTCTCTTGATCGGTGAGTTAATTCCATTAACATTTAGTGTTATAATGGTGAAACTATTTTTGATTCCAGACATTTATTATGTTTAGTAGTTTTTATAAGTATATTGCTTCACTTTTAATGCTGTTATACTTGCCTTCTGTTCTCCTGGATATGCCTGTTTTTTTTCTTCATGCTTGAATATCATTTCTAGCATTTTTTGAAGGCCTGGTTTGGTGGACATGTATTCCTTCAAGTTGTCTTTGTGCTTGAAGATTTTTCTTTCTCCCTCGATCATGACTGGTAGTTTTGCAGGGTAAATCAGCCTAGGTTGACATTTTTGCTCATTCAGTACTTGAAGTATGTCTCTCCAAGCTCTTCTTACTTTTACTATTTCGACTGAGAAGTCATTTGTTATTTTAATAGGTTTACCTTTAAAAGTGACTTGTTTTTTCTCCCTTGAAGCTCTCAGCACCAGTTCTTTATCTTGAATGTGGAGTGTTTTGACTATTATTTGCCGTGGCGAGCTTCTGTTTTGGTCATATCTGTTTGGGGTGCGGAATGCCTCTTGTATATGGATGGGCCTCTCTTTTTTTAGATGAGGAAAGTTTTCCTTGATGATCATTTGAAAAATTTCCTCAGGGGTGGTATTTTGAGATTCTTGCTCTGGTATTCCATGAATACGCGTGTTGGGCTTCTTCAGGGTGTCCCATATCTCCTGGATATTTCTCTCAAGCATCTTTTTGGCTTTAACAATCTGTTCCATTGAGCTGGTTAATACTCCCACTTTATCTTCAAGATCTGAAATTCTGTTTTCTGCTTAGTTAGTTCTGCTGATAAGACCCTCTGTGGAGTTCTGGGTTGAAGATAAGTTGTCTTTTAGCTCAATTTTAAACTCTGCTTGAGTCTGCTTTAACTGCTCTATGCCAGTTTTTGATTCTTGTACTGTTTTTCTCAACTCCTCCATGTGTCTGTTGTGTTCCTCCTCAAAGTGATTGATTCGATTATTTAATTCCTCCCTGATTTCCTCTTTCATAGTATTGAACATGGTAATGATCATATTTTGAAGGTCGTTATCCTGGGTCAGGCTTTCTTGGCCATTTTCCATGGGTTTGTTCTGGTTGGAGTCTAACATTATGGGATTAATTCCTTCAGTGGGAGATTTGTTTACTTGAGTGTTGTGTCTCATCGATTTGCACTTAGACTTTGGCATTGTCGTTTTAACTCTTAAGATCTTTCAATTTCACTAAACTGAATTATTTGGCCTGGGGCTTTGTGGGCAGGCGGGGACCGATCTTACCTGGGTGGTGGAGTGGTGAGGCCAGGCTGGACCGAGCGCCCGTGTCCTGGGCGGAGGAGTGGAGGGAAAGTGGGGATGGGGCGTCGGCGGGGCACTATTTAAACCCAGGCCACCCGAGGGCGGGGCCGGGCCCTGCGCGCGGCTCTGGCTGGATGGTGGGAGGAGCTGGGTCCACTCAGGTGGCCTGCGTCTCTGGGGGCGGGCGGGGACCGATCTTACCTGGCTGGAACACGTGCGCGCGTCCCTGGGCAGTGGAGTGCAGTGGAAGGGCCAATATAATTGTTTCTAATTCCATCCATTTCCTGGCTTTTTATCTCTGGCCAGGGGGTGACATCCAATACCCATCAAGATGGAACCAAGGGCATTGCAGGAACAGCAAAACTGAAAAAAAATCATCAAAAAACCATAATTCAGAACATCAGAAACTCTATAACAACCACCTGGAATCAGACCTGCCTAATCTCTCCCCATCCTGAAGATCGGAAATTTCAGAAGAATCCCCGGAGAATCCTTTAATGTGCATGCCAGACTCTCCTCTGGGCCCTCCTCTCTGATGATGTACAGGGACCCAGTGGCATTTCCCTAAACCCTTTCCTGTGTTCCCCCTTAGCATAGGAACACTACTGTGGCTGTCAATCCCTTGCCTCCGAGGATCTTGGTGCCTTTAGCAAATGCTAGACTTTGTGGGGTCAATAGTGTGTTGGACCTTGTTCAGGTCATGCAAAGTCCAGTTATGATTGCTTCGGCCCTAACCTGTGTGGAGTATCTTGCATATCATTGCTCCTCCCATCCTTGTGCTCTTACAATCTTACCACCCCCTCTTCCGAAAATTTCCCTGAGTTTCAGGATGGGGAGAGATTAGGATGGCCTAGTTCTAGGTGGTTGATATAGAATCTCTGAAGTTCTGGATTATGGTTTGTTGATTTTCTTTTGCAGTTTTGCTGCTCCTGCAATGCCCTTCACTCCATCCTATGGGTGTTGTATGTCACCCCTTGCAGTCCTTGATGGAGGCCTATTTTCTCTGCTGTAACATGGTCCTCTCTCTGCTTGTTTCTGGTGTGGCCCTGCTACTCCATCCCTCCTGTTCCTAATACTTAGAATTACTGTAGGTATTACAGACATTTATCTTTGAGTGTCTCTAGTTGGGCTGTGGGTTTGGTACTAGGAGCCACCTATTAGAGAGTACATACGGTGCTTAATTTTCTGGGTCTGGGATACTTCACTTAATATAATTGTTCCTAATAACATCCATTTCCCGGCAAATTCCAGTAATTCATTGTTTTTGATGGCTGAGTAGTACTCCATTGTCTAGATGTCCCACAGTTTCCTTATCCACTCGTCAACTTTTGAACATTTGGGTTGATTCCTTGACTTTGCTATTGTGAACAGTGCTGCTATGAACATGGTTGTGCTTGTGCTATCGTGGTGAATTTTTGCTGTATGGCGGGTTATTCCCAAAAGTGGAATCGCAGGGTCATATGGTATTTCAATCTTCATTTTCTTTAAGAATCTCCAGACGGCTCACCAGAGTGGTTGTATGAGCCTACATTCCCACCAGCAATGTAGGAGAGTTCCACTCTCTCCACATCCTCTCCAGCATTTGTTGTTTGTATTGTGGATTTTTGCCATCCTGACCAGGGTGAGATGATATCTCAGGGACGTTTTGATTTGCATTTTCCTGATGACTAAGGAAGTGGAGCATTTTTTAAGATATTTGTTTGACATTTTATTTTTTATACATTTTTATTATTATTTCCGCTCATACAAACTTAATAGGTACACCAGTTCCCTCCCTCCCTCCTTCTCCCCCGAACCCCCTGATCCCCCTCCCTTTACCCCTACCTCCCTATTCCCCAGTGCCTCCCACCCCCATTCCCTGAGAGTCCTGTATTGTGCATGCCAGACTCTCCTCTGGGCCCTCCTCTCTGGTGACGTACAAGGACCCAGTGGCATTTCCCTGAACCCTTTCCCGTGTTCCCCTGAAGCATAGGAACACTACTGTGG